>CM069082.1:12307500-13775096 GCA_035578085.1 Solanum pinnatisectum | reverse complement strand
ATGTGGTTTGGTTGGTTGGATTAGTTGTTGGTTTAAGTCTAAACTAAACTAGTTAAGGTTGTTAAGTTGTGCGAATATGCTAAGATAAATAATGTGGTTTGGTTGGTGGATTAGATTTGTTGGTTTAAGTCTAAACTAAACTAGTTTGAGTTGTTAAGTTGTGCGAATATGCTAAGATAAATAATGTGGTTTGGTTGGTTGATTAGTTGTTGGTTTTAAGTCTAAACTAAACTAGTTTAGGTTGTTAAGTTGTCTTGAATATGCTAAGATAAATAATGTGGTTTGGTTGGTTGATTAGTTGTTGGTTTAAGTCTAAACTAAACTAGTTTAGGTTGTTAAGTTGTGCTTGAATATGCTAAGATAAATAATGTAGTTTGGTTGGTTGATTCGTTTGTTGGTTTAAGTCTAAACTAAACTAGTTTAGGTTGTTAAGTTGTGCGAATATGCTAAGATAAATAATGTGGTTTGGTTGGTTGATTCGTTGTTGGTTTAAGTCTAAACTAAACTAGTTTAGGTTGTTAAGTTGTGCGAATATGCTAAGATAAATAATGTGGTTTGGTTGGTGGATAAGTTTTTGGATTAAGTCTAAACTAAACTAGTTTAGGTTGTTAAGTTGTGCGAATATGCTAAGATAAATAATGTGGTTTGGTTGGTTGATTCGTTGTTGGTTTAAGTCTAAACTAAACTAGTTTAGGTTGTTAAGTTGTGCGAATATGCTAAGATAAATAATGTGGTTTGGTTGGTTGATTCGTTGTTGGTTTAAGTCTAAACTAAACTAGTTTAGGTTGTTAAGTTGTGCGAATATACTAAGATAAATAATGTGGTTTGGTTGGTTGATTCGTTGTTGGTTTAAGTCTAAACTAAACTAGTTAAGGTTGTTAAGTTGTCTTGAATATGCTAAGATAAATAATGTGGTTTGGTTGGTGGATTCGTTGTTGGTTTAAGTCTAAACTAAACTTGTTTAGGTTGTTAAGTTGTGCTAATATACTAAGATAAATAATGTGGTTTGGTTGGTTGATTCGTTGTTGGTTTAAGTCTAAAGTAAACTAGTTAAGGTTGTTAAGTTGTGCGAATATGCTAAGATAAATAATGTGGTTTGGTTGGTGGATTCGTTGTTGGTTTAAGTCTAAACTGAACTAGTTTAGGTTGTTAAGTTGTCAGAATATGCTAAGATAAATTATGCAGTTTGGTTGGTTGATTCGTTGTTGGTTTAAGTCTAAACTAAACTAGTTTAGGTTGTTAAGTTGTGCGAATATGCTAAGATAAATAATGTGGTTTGGTTGGCTGATTTGTTGTTGGTTTAAGTCTAAACTAAACTAGTTTAGTTTGTTAAGTTGTGTGAATATGCTAAGGTAAATAATGTGGTTTGGTCGGTTGATTCGTTGTTGGTTTAAGTCTAAAAGAAACTAGTTTAGGTTGTGTGAATATGCTAAGATAAATAATGTGGTTTGGTTGGTGGATTAGATTTGTTGGTTTTAAGTCTAAACTAAACTAGTTTAGGTTGTTTAGTTGTGCTAATATGCTAAGATAAATAATGTGGTTTGGTTGGTTGATTCGTTGTTGGTTTAAGTCTAAACTAAACTAGTTTAGGTTGTTAAGTTGTGCGAATATGCTAAGATAAATAATGTGGTTTGGTTGGTTGATTCGTTGTTGGTTTAAGTCTAAACTAAACTAGTTAAGGTTGTTAAGTTGTGCGAATATGCTAAGATAAATAATGTGGTTTGGTTGGTTGATTAGTTGTTGGTTTAAGTCTAAACTAAACTAGTTTAGGTTGTTAAGTTGTTCTTATATGCTAAGATAAATAATGTGGTTTGGTTGGTTGATTCGTTGTTGGTTTAAGTCTAAACTAAACTAGTTTAGGTTGTTAAGTTGTGCGAATATGCTAAGATAAATAATGTGGTTTGGTTGGTTGATTAGTTGTTGGTTTAAGTCTAAACTAAACTAGTTTAGGTTGTTAAGTTGTGCGAATATGCTAAGATAAATAATGTGGTTTGGTTGGTTGATTCGTTGTTGGTTTAAGTCTAATCTAAACTAGTTTAGGTTGTTAAGTTGTTCGAATATGCTAAGATAAATAATGTGGTTTGGTTGGTGGATTCGTTGTTGGTTTAAGTCTAAACTAAACTAGTTTAGGTTGTTAAGTTGTGCGAATATGCTAAGATAAATAATGTGGTTTGGTTGGTTGATTCGTTGTTGGTTTAAGTCTAAACTAAACTAGTTTAGGTTGTTAAGTTGTGCGAATATGCTAAGATAAATAATGTGGTTTGGTTGGTGGATTCGTTGTTGGTTTAAGTCTAAACTAAACTAGTTTAAGTTGTTAAGTTGTCTTGCGAATATGCTAAGATAAATAATGTGGTTTGGTTGGTTGATTAGATTTGTTGGTTTAAGTCTAAACTAAACTAGTTTAGGTTGTTAAGTTGTCCGAATATGCTAAGATAAATAATGTGGTTTGGTTGGTGGATTAGATTTGTTGGTTTAAGTCTAAACTAAACTAGTTTAGGTTGTTAAGTTGTGCTTGAATATGCTAAGATAAATAATGTGGTTTGGTTGGTTGATTAGTTGTTGGTTTAAGTCTAAACTAAACTAGTTTAGGTTGTTAAGTTGTCTTGAATATGCTAAGATAAATAATGTGGTTTGGTTGGTTGATTCGTTGTTGGTTTAAGTCTAAACTAAACTAGTTTAGGTTGTTAAGTTGTGCGAATATGCTAAGATAAATAATGTGGTTTGGTTGGTTGTTTCGTTGTTGGTTTAAGTCTAAACTAAACTAGTTTAGGTTGGTAAGTTGTGCTTGAATATGCTAAGATAAATAATGTGGTTTGGTTGGTTGATTAGATTTGTTGGTTTAAGTCTAAACTAAACTAGTTTAGGTTGTTAAGTTGTCTTGAATATGCTAAGATAAATAATGTGGTTTGGTTGGTTGATTAGATTTGTTGGTTTAAGTCTAAACTAAACTAGTTTAGGTTGTTAAGTTGTGCGAATATGCTAAGATAAATAATGTGGTTTGGTTGGTTGATTAGATTTGTTGGTTTTAAGTCTAAACTAAACTAGTTTAGGTTGTTAAGTTGTGCGAATATGCTAAGATAAATAATGTGGTTTGGTTGGTTGATTCGTTGTTGGTTTAAGTCTAAACTAAACTAGTTTAGGTTGTTAAGTTGTGCGAATATGCTAAGATAAATAATGTGGTTTGGTTGGTTGATTCGTTGTTGGTTTAAGTCTAAACTAAACTAGTTTAGGTTGTTAAGTTGTACGAATATGCTAAGATAAATAATGTGGTTTGGTTGGTGGATTCGTTGTTGGTTTAAGTCTAAACTAAACTAGTTTAGGTTGTTAAGTTGTCTTGAATATTCTAAGATACAGAATGTTGTTTGGTTTGTTGATTATTTGTTGGTTTAAGTCTAAACTAAACTAGTTTAGGTTGTTAAGTTGTGCGAATATGCTAAGATAAATAATGTGGTTTGGTTGGTGGATTCGTTGTTGGTTTAAGTCTAAACTAAACTAGTTTAGGTTGTTAAGTTGTGCGAATATGCTAAGATAAATAATGTGGTTTGGTTGGTTGATTAGTTGTTGGTTTAAGTCTAAACTAAACTAGTTTAGGTTGTTAAGTTGTGCGAATATGCTAAGATAAATAATGTGGTTTGGTTGGTGGATTCGTTGTTGGTTTAAGTCTAAACTAAACTAGTTTAGGTTGTTAAGTTGTCTTGAATATGCTAAGATAAATAATGTGGTTTGGTTGGTTGATTAGATTTGTTGGTTTAAGTCTAAACTAAACTAGTTTAGGTTGTTAAGTTGTTTGAATATGCTAAGATAAATAATGTGGTTTGGTTGGTGGATTCGTTGTTGGTTTAAGTCTAAACTAAACTAGTTTAGGTTGTTAAGTTGTGCGAATATGCTAAGATAAATAATGTGGTTTGGTTGGTTGATTCGTTGTTGGTTTAAGTCTAAACTAAACTAGTTTAGGTTGTTAAGTTGTCTTGAATATGCTAAGATAAATAATGTGGTTTGGTTGGTGGATTAGTTGTTGGTTTAAGTCTAAACTAAACTAGTTTAGGTTGTTAAGTTGTCTTGAATATGCTAAGATAAATAATGTGGTTTGGTTGGTTGATTAGATTTGTTGGTTTAAGTCTAAACTAAACTAGTTTAGGTTGATAAGTTGGTCGAATAAGCTAAGATAAATAATGTGGTTTGGTTGGTTGATTCGTTGTTGGTTTAAGTCTAAACTAAACTAGTTTAGGTTGTTAAGTTGTGCGAATATGCTAAGATAAATAATGTGGTTTGGGTGGTTGATTCTGTGTTGGTTGAAGACTAAACTAAACTAGTTTAGGTTGTTAAGTTGTCTTGAATATGCTAAGATAAATAATGTGGTTTGGTTGGTGGATTAGTTGTTGGTTTAAGTCTAAACTAAACTAGTTTAGGTTGTTAAGTTGTCTTGAATATGCTAAGATAAATAATGTGGTTTGGTTGGTTGATTCGTTGTTGGTTTAAGTCTAAACTAAACTAGTTTAGGTTGTTAAGTTGTCTTGCGAATATGCTAAGATAAATAATGTGGTTTGGTTGGTTGATTCGTTGTTGGTTTAAGTCTAAACTAAACTAGTTTAGGTTGTTAAGTTGTCTTGAATATGCTAAGATAAATAATGTGGTTTGGTTGGTGGATTCGTTGTTGGTTTAAGTCTAAACTAAACTAGTTTAGGTTGTTAAGTTGTGCGAATATGCTAAGATAAATAATGTGGTTTGGTTGGTTGATTCGTTGTTGGTTTAAGTCTAAACTAAACTAGTTTAGGTTGTTAAGTTGTGCGAATATGCTAAGATAAATAATGTGGTTTGGTTGGTGGATTCGTTGTTGGTTTAAGTCTAAACTAAACTAGTTTAGGTTGTTAAGTTGTGCGAATAAGCTAAGATAAATAATGTGGTTTGGTTGGTTGATTTGTTGTTGGTTTAAGTCTAAACTAAACTAGTTTAGGTTGTTAAGTTGTGCGAATATGCTAAGATAAATAATGTGGTTTGGTTGGTGGATTCTTTGTTGGTTTAAGTCTAAACTAAACTAGTTTAGGTTGTTAAGTTGTGCAAATATGCTAAGATAAATAATGTGGTTTGGTTGGTTGATTCGTTGTTGGTTTAAGTCTAAACTAAACTAGTTAAGGTTGTTAAGTTGTGCGAATATGCTAAGATAAATAATGTGGTTTGGTTGGTTGATTCGTTGTTGCTTTAAGTCTAAACTAAACTAGTTTAGGTTGTTAAGTTGTGCGAATATGCTAAGATAAATAATGTGGTTTGGTTGGTTGATTCTTTGTTGGTTTAAGTCTAAACTAAACTAGTTTAGGTTGTTAAGTTATGCGAATATGCTAAGATAAATAATGTGGTTTGGTTGGTTGATTCGTTGTTGGTTTAAGTCTAAACTAAACTAGTTTAGGTTGTTAAGTTGTGCGAATATGCTAAGATAAATAATGTGGTTTGGTTGGTTGATTCGTTGTTGGTTTAAGTCTAAACTAAACTAGTTTAGGTTGTTAAGTTGTGCGAATATGCTAAGATAAATAATGTGGTTTGGTTGGTTGATTCGTTGTTGCTTTAAGTCTAAACTAAACTAGTTTAGGTTGTTAAGTTGTGCGAATATGCTAAGATAAATAATGTGGTTTGGTTGGTTGATTCGTTGTTGGTTTAAGTCTAAACTAAACTAGTTTAGGTTGTTAAGTTGTCCGAATATGCTAAGATAAATTATGTGGTTTGGTTGGTTGATTCGTTGTTGGTTTAAGTCTAAACTAAACTAGTTTAGGTTGTTAAGTTGTGCGAATATGCTAAGATAAATAATGTGGTTTGGTTGGTTGATTTGTTGTTGGTTTAAGTCTAAACTAAACTAGTTTAGGTTGTTAAGTTGTCTTGAATATGCTAAGATAAATAATGTGGTTTGGTTGGTGGATTCGTTGTTGGTTTAAGTCTAAACTAAACTAGTTTAGGTTGTTAAGTTGTGCGAATATGCTAAGATAAATAATGTGGTTTGGTTGGTTGATTAGTTGTTGGTTTAAGTCTAAACTAAACTAGTTTAGGTTGTTAAGTTGTGCGAATATGCTAAGATAAATAATGTGGTTTGGTTGGTTGATTAGTTGTTGGTTTAAGTCTAAACTAAACTAGTTTAGGTTGTTAAGTTGTGCGAATATGCTAAGATAAATAATGTGGTTTGGTTGGTTGATTCGTTGTTGGTTTAAGTCTAAACTAAACTTGTTTAGGTTGTTAAGTTGTCCGAATATGCTAAGATAAATAATGTGGTTTGGTTGGTTGATTTGTTGTTGGTTTAAGTCTAAACTAAACTAGTTTAGGTTGTTAAGTTGTGCGAATATGCTAAGATAAATAATGTGGTTTGGTTGGTTGATTTGTTGTTGGTTTAAGTCTAAACTAAACTAGTTTAGGTTGTTAAGTTGTGCGAATATGCTAAGATAAATAATGTGGTTTGGTTGGTGGATTCGTTGTTGGTTTAAGTCTAAACTAAACTAGTTTAGGTTGTTAAGTTGTCTTGAATATGCTAAGATAAATAATGTGGTTTGGTTGGTTGATTCGTTGCTGGTTTAAGTCTAAACTAAACTAGTTTAGGTTGTTAAGTTGTCTTGAATATGCTAAGATAAATAATGTGGTTTGGTTGGTTGATTCGATTTGTTGGTTTAAGTCTAAACTAAACTAGTTTAGGTTGTTAAGTTGTGCGAATATGCTAAGATAAATAATGTGGTTTGGTTGGTTGATTCGTTGTTGGTTTAAGTCTAAACTAAACTAGTTTAGGTTGTTAAGTTGTGATAATATGCTAAGATAAATAATGTGGTTTGGTTGGTGGATTCGTTGTTGGTTTAAGTCTAAACTAAACTAGTTTAGGTTGTTAAGTTGTGCGAATATGCTAAGATAAATAATGTGGTTTGGTTGGTTGATTCGTTGTTGGTTTAAGTCTAAACTAAACTAGTTTAGGTTGTTAAGTTGTGCGAATATGCTAAGATAAATAATGTGGTTTGGTTGGTGGATTCGTTGTTGGTTTAAGTCTAAACTAAACTAGTTTAGGTTGTTAAGTTGTGCGAATATGCTAAGATAAATAATGTGGTTTGGTTGGTTGATTGTTTGTTGGTTTAAGTCTAAACTAAACTAGTTTAGGTTGTTAAGTTGTGCGAATATGCTAAGATAAATAATGTGGTTTGGTTGGTGGATTCGTTGTTGGTTTAAGTCTAAACTAAACTAGTTTAGGTTGTTAAGTTGTGCTAATATGCTAAGATAAATAATGTGGTTTGGTTGGTTGATTCGTTGTTGGTTTAAGTCTAAACTAAACTAGTTTAGGTTGTTAAGTTGTGCGAATATGCTAAGATAAATAATGTGGTTTGGTTGGTTGATTATTTGTTGGTTTAAGTCTAAACTAAACTAGTTTAGGTTGTTAAGTTGTGCGAATATGCTAAGATAAATAATGTGGTTTGGTTGGTGGATTCGTTGTTGGTTTAAGTCTAAACTAAACTAGTTTAGGTTGTTAAGTTGTGCGAATATGCTAAGATAAATAATGTGGTTTGGTTGGTTGATTCGTTGTTGGTTTAAGTCTAAACTAAACTAGTTTAGGTTGTTAAGTTGTGCGAATATGCTAAGATAAATAATGTGGTTTGGTTGGTGGATTCGTTGTTGGTTTAAGTCTAAACTGAACTAGTTTAGGTTGTTAAGTTGTCAGAATATGCTAAGATAAATTATGCAGTTTGGTTGGTTGATTCGTTGTTGGTTTAAGTCTAAACTAAACTAGTTTAGGTTGTTAAGTTGTGCGAATATGCTAAGATAAATAATGAGGTAGGGGTGTTGGATTAGATGTTTGTTTAAGTATAAACTAAACTAGTTTAGGTTGTTAAGTTGTGCTTGAATATGCTAAGATAAATAATGTGGTTTGGTTGGTTGATTCGTTGTTGGTTTAAGTCTAAACTAAACTAGTTTAGGTTGTTAAGTTGTGCGAATATGCTAAGATAAATAATGTGGTTTGGTTGGTTGATTCGTTGTTGGTTTAAGTCTAAACTAAACTAGTTTAGGTTGTTAAGTTGTGCGAATATGCTAAGATAAATAATGTGGTTTGGTTGGTTGATTCTTTGTTGGTTTAAGTCTAAACTAAACTAGTTTAGGTTGTTAAGTTGTGCGAATATGCTAAGATAAATAATGTGGTTTGGTTGGTTGATTCGTTGTTGGTTTAAGTCTAAACTAAACTAGTTTAGGTTGTTAAGTTGTGCGAATATGCTAAGATAAATAATGTGGTTTGGTTGGTGGATTAGATTTGTTGGTTTAAGTCTAAACTAAACTAGTTTAGGTTGTTAAGTTGTCTTGAATATGCTAAGATAAATAATGTGGTTTGGTTGGTTGATTAGATTTGTTGGTTTAAGTCTAAACTAAACTAGTTTTGGTTGTTAAGTTGTGCGAATATGCTAAGATAAATAATGTGGTTTGGTTGGTTGATTAGATTTGTTGGTTTATGTATAAACTAAACTAGTTTATGTTGTTAAGTTGTGCTTATATGCTAAGATAAATAATGTGGTTTGGTTGGTGGATTCGTTGTTGGTTTAAGTCTAAACTAAACTAGTTTAGGTTGTTAAGTTGTGCGAATATGCTAAGATAAATAATGTGGTTTGGTTGGTTGATTAGTTGTTGGTTTAAGTCTAAACTAAACTAGTTTAGGTTGTTAAGTTGTCTTGAATATGCTAAGATAAATAATGTGGTTTGGTTGGTTGATTCGTTGTTGGTTTAAGTCTAAACTAAACTAGTTTAGGTTGTTAAGTTGTGCGAATATGCTAAGATAAATAATGTGGTTTGGTTGGTTGATTCGTTGTTGGTTTAAGTCTAAACTAAACTAGTTTAGGTTGTTAAGTTGTCTTGAATATGCTAAGATAAATAATGTGGTTTGGTTGGTGGATTCGTTGTTGGTTTAAGTCTAAACTAAACTAGTTTAGGTTGTTAAGTTGTGCGAATATGCTAAGATAAATAATGTGGTTTGGTTGGTTGATTCGTTGTTGGTTTAAGTCTAAACTAAACTAGTTTAGGTTGTTAAGTTGTGCGAATATGCTAAGATAAATAATGTGGTTTGGTTGGTTGATTCGTTGTTGGTTTAAGTCTAAACTAAACTAGTTTAGGTTGTTAAGTTGTGCGAATATGCTAAGATAAATAATGGGGTGTTGATGGAGTATTAGTAGTTGGGTTAAGTCTAAACTAAACTAGTTTAGGTTGTTAAGTTGTGCGAATATGGTAAGATAAATAATGTGGTTTGGTTGGTGGATTAGATTTGTTGGTTTAAGTCTAAACTGAACTAGTTTAGGTTGTTAAGTTGACAGAATATGCTAAGATAAATAATGTGGTTTGGTTGGTTGATTCGTTGTTGGTTTAAGTCTAAACTAAACTAGTTTAGGTTGTTAAGTTGTGCGAATATGCTAAGATAAATAATGTGGTTTGGTTGGTGGATTCGTTGTTGGTTTAAGTCTAAACTAAACTAGTTTAGGTTGTTAAGTTGTGCGAATATGCTAAGATAAATAATGTGGTTTGGTTGGTTGATTCGTTGTTGGTTTAAGTCTAAACTAAACTAGTTTAGGTTGTTAAGTTGTGCGAATATGCTAAGATAAATAATGTGGTTTGGTTGGTGGATTCGTTGTTGGTTTAAGTCTAAACTAAACTAGTTTAGGTTGTTAAGTTGTGCGAATATGCTAAGATAAATAATGTGGTTTGGTTGGTTGATTCATTGTTGGTTTAAGTCTAAACTAAACTAGTTTAGGTTGTTAAGTTGTGCGAATATGCTAAGATAAATAATGTGGTTTGGTTGGTTGATTCGTTGTTGGTTTAAGTCTAAACTAAACTAGTTTAGGTTGTTAAGTTGTCTTGAATATGCTAAGATAAATAATGTGGTTTGGTTGGTTGATTCGTTGTTGGTTTAAGTCTAAACTAAACTAGTTTAGGTTGTTAAGTTGTGCGAATATGCTAAGATAAATAATGTGGTTTGGTTGGTTGATTCGTTGTTGGTTTAAGTCTAAACTAAACTAGTTTAGGTTGTTAAGTTGTGCGAATATGCTAAGATAAATAATGTGGTTTGGTTGGTTGATTAGATTTGTTGGTTTAAGTCTAAACTAAACTAGTTTAGGTTGTTAAGTTGTCGAATATGCTAAGATAAATAATGTGGTTTGGTTGGTTGATTCGTTGTTGGTTTAAGTCTAAACTAAACTAGTTTAGGTTGTTAAGTTGTCTTGAATATGCTAAGATAAATAATGTGGTTTGGTTGGTTGATTCGTTGTTGGTTTAAGTCTAAACTAAACTAGTTTAGGTTGTTAAGTTGTGCGAATATGCTAAGATAAATAATGTGGTTTGGTTGGTGGATTCGTTGTTGGTTTAAGTCTAAACTAAACTAGTTTAGGTTGTTAAGTTGTGCGAATATGCTAAGATAAATAATGTGGTTTGGTTGGTTGATTCGTTGTTGGTTTAAGTCTAAACTAAACTAGTTTAGGTTGTTAAGTTGTGCGAATATGCTAAGATAAATAATGTGGTTTGGTTGGTTGATTCGTTGTTGGTTTAAGTCTAAACTAAACTAGTTTAGGTTGTTAAGTTGTGCGAATATGCTAAGATAAATAATGTGGTTTGGTTGGTTGATTAGATTTGTTGGTTTAAGTCTAAACTAAACTAGTTTAGGTTGTTAAGTTGTGCGAATATGCTAAGATAAATAATGTGGTTTGGTTGGTTGATTCGTTGTTGGTTTAAGTCTAAACTAAACTAGTTTAGGTTGTTAAGTTGTGCGAATATGCTAAGATAAATAATGTGGTTTGGTTGGTTGATTAGATTTGTTGGTTTAAGTCTAAACTAAACTAGTTTAGGTTGTTAAGTTGTCTTGAATATGCTAAGATAAATAATGTGGTTTGGTTGGTTGATTCGTTGTTGGTTTAAGTCTAAACTAAACTAGTTTAGGTTGTTAAGTTGTCGAATATGCTAAGATAAATAATGTGGTTTGGTTGGTGGATTCGTTGTTGGTTTAAGTCTAAACTAAACTAGTTTAGGTTGTTAAGTTGTGCGAATATGCTAAGATAAATAATGTGGTTTGGTTGGTTGATTAGATTTGTTGGTTTAAGTCTAAACTAAACTAGTTTAGGTTGTTAAGTTGTCTTGAATATGCTAAGATAAATAATGTGGTTTGGTTGGTGGATTCGTTGTTGGTTTAAGTCTAAACTAAACTAGTTTAGGTTGTTAAGTTGTGCGAATATGCTAAGATAAATAATGTGGTTTGGTTGGTTGATTCGATTTGTTGGTTTAAGTCTAAACTAAACTAGTTTAGGTTGTTAAGTTGTGCTTGAATATGCTAAGATAAATAATGTGGTTTGGTTGGTTGATTAGATTTGTTGGTTTAAGTCTAAACTAAACTAGTTTAGGTTGTTAAGTTGTGCTTGAATATGCTAAGATAAATAATGTGGTTTGGTTGGTTGATTCGTTGTTGGTTTAAGTCTAAACTAAACTAGTTTAGGTTGTTAAGTTGTGCGAATATGCTAAGATAAATAATGTGGTTTGGTTGGTGGATTAGATTTGTTGGTTTAAGTCTAAACTAAACTAGTTTAGGTTGTTAAGTTGTGCTTGAATATGCTAAGATAAATAATGTGGTTTGGTTGGTTGATTCGTTGTTGGTTTAAGTCTAAACTAAACTAGTTTAGGTTGTTAAGTTGTGCGAATATGCTAAGATAAATAATGTGGTTTGGTTGGTGGATTCGTTGTTGGTTTAAGTCTAAACTAAACTAGTTTAGGTTGTTAAGTTGTGCGAATATGCTAAGATAAATAATGTGGTTTGGTTGGTTGATTCGTTTGTGGTTTAAGTCTATACTAAAGTAGATTAGGTTGTTAAGTTGTCTTGAATATGCTAAGATAAATAATGTGGTTTGGTTGGTGGATTCGTTGTTGGTTTAAGTCTAAACTAAACTAGTTTAGGTTGTTAAGTTGTGCGAATATGCTAAGATAAATAATGTGGTTTGGTTGGTTGATTCGTTGTTGGTTTAAGTCTAAACTAAACTAGTTTAGGTTGTTAAGTTGTGCGAATATGCTAAGATAAATAATGTGGTTTGGTTGGTTGATTCGTTGTTGGTTTAAGTCTAAACTAAACTAGTTTAGGTTGTTAAGTTGTGCGAATATGCTAAGATAAATAATGTGGTTTGGTTGGTTGATTCGTTGTTGGTTTAAGTCTAAACTAAACTAGTTTAGGTTGTTAAGTTGTGCGAATATACTAAGATAAATAATGTGGTTTGGTTGGTTGATTCGTTGTTGGTTTAAGTCTAAACTAAACTAGTTAAGGTTGTTAAGTTGTGCTAATATGCTAAGATAAATAATGTGGTTTGGTTGGTTGATTCGTTGTTGGTTTAAGTCTAAACTAAACTAGTTTAGGTTGTTAAGTTGTGCGAATATGCTAAGATAAATAATGTGGTTTGGTTGGTTGATTAGTTGTTGGTTTAAGTCTAAACTAAACTAGTTTAGGTTGTTAAGTTGTGCGAATATGCTAAGATAAATAATGTGGTTTGGTTGGTTGATTCGTTGTTGGTTTAAGTCTAAACTAAACTAGTTAAGGTTGTTAAGTTGTGTGAATATGCTAAGATAAATAATGTGGTTTGGTTGGTGGATTCGTTGTTGGTTTAAGTCTAAACTAAACTAGTTTAGGTTGTTAAGTTGTGCGAATATGCTAAGATAAATAATGTGGTTTGGTTGGTTGATTCGTTGTTGGTTTAAGTCTAAACTAAACTAGTTTAGGTTGTTAAGTTGTGAGAATATGCTAAGATAAATAATGTGGTTTGGTTGGTGGATTCGTTGTTGGTTTAAGTCTAAACTAAACTAGTTTAGGTTGTTAAGTTGTGCGAATATGCTAAGATAAATAATGTGGTTTGGTTGGTTGATTCGTTGTTGGTTTAAGTCTAAACTAAACTAGTTTAGGTTGTTAAGTTGTGCGAATATGCTAAGATAAATAATGTGGTTTGGTTGGTTGATTAGATGTTGGTTTAAGTCTAAACTAAACTAGTTTAGGTTGTTAAGTTGTGCGTATATGCTAAGATAAATAATGTGGTTTGGTTGGTTGATTCGTTGTTGGTTTAAGTCTAAACTAAACTAGTTTAGGTTGTTAAGTTGTGCGAATATGCTAAGATAAATAATGTGGTTTGGTTGGTTGATTCGTTGTTGGTTTAAGTCTAAACTAAACTAGTTTAGGTTGTTAAGTTGTGCGAATATGCTAAGATAAATAATGTGGTTTGGTTGGTTGATTAGATTTGTTGGTTTAAGTCTAAACTAAACTAGTTTAGGTTGTTAAGTTGTGCGAATATGCTAAGATAAATAATGTGGTTTGGTTGGTTGATTCGTTGTTGGTTTAAGTCTAAACTAAACTAGTTTAGGTTGTTAAGTTGTGCGAATATGCTAAGATAAATAATGTGGTTTGGTTGGTGGATTAGATGTTGGTTTAAGTCTAAACTAAACTAGTTTAGGTTGTTAAGTTGTGCGAATATGCTAAGATAAATAATGTGGTTTGGTTGGTTGATTCGTTGTTGGTTTAAGTCTAAACTAAACTAGTTTAGGTTGTTAAGTTGTGCGAATATGCTAAGATAAATAATGTGGTTTGGTTGGTGGATTCGTTGTTGGTTTAAGTCTAAACTAAACTAGTTTAGGTTGTTAAGTTGTGCGAATATGCTAAGATAAATAATGTGGTTTGGTTGGTTGATTCGTTGTTGGTTTAAGTCTAAACTAAACTAGTTTAGGTTGTTAAGTTGTGCTTGAATATGCTAAGATAAATAATGTGGTTTGGTTGGTTGATTAGATTTGTTGGTTTAAGTCTAAACTAAACTAGTTTAGGTTGTTAAGTTGTGCGAATATGCTAAGATAAATAATGTGGTTTGGTTGGTTGATTCGTTGTTGGTTTAAGTCTAAACTAAACTAGTTTAGGTTGTTAAGTTGTGCGAATATGCTAAGATAAATAATGTGGTTTGGTTGGTTGATTCGTTGTTGGTTTAAGTCTAAACTAAACTAGTTTAGGTTGTTAAGTTGTTTGAATATGCTAAGATAAATAATGTGGTTTGGTTGGTGGATTCGTTGTTGGTTTAAGTCTAAACTAAACTAGTTTAGGTTGTTAAGTTGTGCGAATATGCTAAGATAAATAATGTGGTTTGGTTGGTTGATTAGTTGTAGGTTAAAGTCTAAAATAAACTAGTTTAGGTTGTTAAGTTTTGCGAATATGCTAAGATAAATAATGTGGTTTGGTTGGTGGATTCGTTGTTGGTTTAAGTCTAAACTAAACTAGTTTAGGTTGTTAAGTTGTGCGAATATGCTAAGATAAATAATGTGGTTTGGTTGGTGGATTCGTTGTTGGTTTAAGTCTAAACTAAACTAGTTTAGGTTGTTAAGTTGTGCTTGAATATGCTAAGATAAATAATGTGGTTTGGTTGGTTGATTCGTTGTTGGTTTAAGTCTAAACTAAACTAGTTTAGGTTGTTAAGTTGTGCTAATATGCTAAGATAAATAATGTGGTTTGGTTGGTGGATTCGTTGTTGGTTTAAGTCTAAACTAAACTAGTTTAGGTTGTTAAGTTGTGCGAATATGCTAAGATAAATAATGTGGTTTGGTTGGTTGATTCGTTTTTGGTTTAAGTCTAAACTAAACTAGTTTAGGTTGTTAAGTTGTGCGAATATGCTAAGATAAATAATGTGGTTTGGTTGGTTGATTCGTTGTTGGTTTAAGTCTAAACTAAACTAGTTTAGGTTGTTAAGTTGTGCGAATATGCTAAGATAAATAATGTGGTTTGGTTGGTTGATTCGTTGTTGGTTTAAGTCTAAACTAAACTAGTTAAGGATCTTAAGTTGATCGAATATGCTAAGAACAAAAATGTGGTATGGTTGGTGGATTAGATTTGTTGGTTTATTTCTAAACTAAACTAGTTTAGGTTGTTAAGTTGTGCGTATATGCTAAGATAAATAATGTGGTTTGGTTGGTTGATTCGTTGTTGGTTTAAGTCTAAACTAAACTAGTTTAGGTTGTTAAGTTGTGCGAATATGCTAAGATAAATAATGTGGTTTGGTTGGTTGAATAGATTTGATGGTTTAAGTCTAAACTAAACTAGTTATGGTTGTTAGGTTGTGCGAATATGCTAAGATAAATAATGTAGAGTGGTTGCTTGAGTAGTGGAAGGTTTAATTCTAAACTAAAATAGATTAGTTTGTTAAATTTTGAGAATATGCTAAGGTAAATAAGGTGGTTTGGTTGGTTGATTCTTTGTTGGTTTAAGTCTAAACTAAACTAGTTTAGGTTGTTAAGTTGTGCGAATATGCTAAGATAAATAATGTGGTTTGGTTGGTTGATTCGTTGTTGGTTTAAGTCTAAACTAAACTAGTTTAGGTTGTTAAGTTGTGCGAATATGCTAAGATAAATAATGTGGTTTGGTTGGTTGATTCGTTGTTGGTTTAAGTCTAAACTAAACTAGTTTAGGTTGTTAAGTTGTGCGAATATGCTAAGATAAATAATGTGGTTTGGTTGGTGGATTCGTTGTTGGTTTAAGTCTAAACTAAACTAGTTTAGGTTGTTAAGTTGTGCTTATATGCTAAGATAAATAATGTGGTTTGGTTGGTTGATTCGTTGTTGGTTTAAGTCTAAACTAAACTAGTTTAGGTTGTTAAGTTGTGCGAATATGCTAAGATAAATAATGTGGTTTGGTTGGTTGATTAGATGTTGGTTTAAGTCTAAACTAAACTAGTTTAGGTTGTTAAGTTGTGCGAATATGCTAAGATAAATAATGTGGTTTGGTTGGTTGATTCGTTGTTGGTTTAAGTCTAAACTAAACTAGTTTAGGTTGTTAAGTTGTGCGAATATGCTAAGATAAATAATGTGGTTTGGTTGGTTGATTCGTTGTTGGTTTAAGTCTAAACTAAACTAGTTTAGGTTGTTAAGTTGTGCGAATATGCTAAGATAAATAATGTGGTTTGGTTGGTGGATTCGTTGTTGGTTTAAGTCTAAACTAAACTAGTTTAGGTTGTTAAGTTGTGCTTGAATATGCTAAGATAAATAATGTGGTTTGGTTGGTTGATTAGATTTGTTGGTTTAAGTCTAAACTAAACTAGTTTAGGTTGTTAAGTTGTGCGAATATGCTAAGATAAATAATGTGGTTTGGTTGGTTGATTCGTTGTTGGTTTAAGTCTAAACTAAACTAGTTTAGGTAGTTAAGTTGTCTTGAATATGCTAAGATAAATAATGTGGTTTGGTTGGTCGATTCGTTGTTGGTTTAAGTCTAAACTAAACTAGTTTAGGTTGTTAAGTTGTGCGAATATGCTAAGATAAATAATGTGGTTTGGTTGGTTGATTCGTTGTTGGTTTAAGTCTAAACTAAACTAGTTTAGGTTATTGAGTTGTGCGTATAGGCTAGGATAAATAATGTGGTTTGGTTGGTGGATTCGATTTGTTGGTTTAAGTCTAAACTAAACTAGTTTAGGTTGTTAAGTTGTGCTTGAATATGCTAAGATAAATAATGTGGTTTGGTTGGTTGATTAGATTTGTTGGTTTAAGTCTTAACTAAACTAGTTTAGGTTGTTAAGTTGTGCGAATATGCTAAGATAAATAATGTGGTTTGGTTGGTGGATTCGTTGTTGGTTTAAGTCTAACCTAAACTAGTTTAGGTTGTTAAGTTGTCTTGAATATGCTAAGATAAATAATGTGGTTTGGTTGGTTGATTCGTTGTTGGTTTAAGTCTAAACTAAACTAGTTTAGGTTGTTAAGTTGTGCGAATATGCTAAGATAAATAATGTGGTTTGGTTGGTTGATTCGTTGGTGGTTTAAGTCTAAACTAAACTAGGTGAGGTTGTTAAGTTGTCAGAATATGCTAAGATAAATAATGTGGTTTGGTTGGTTGATTCGTTGTTGGTTTAAGTCTAAACTAAACTAGTTTAGGTTGTTAAGTTCTGCTTATATGCTAAGATAAATAATGTGGTTTGGTTGGTTGATTCGTTGTTGGTTTAAGTCTAAACTAAACTAGTTTAGGTTGTTAAGTTGTGCGAATATGCTAAGATAAATAATGTGGTTTGGTTGGTGGATTGTTTGTTGGTTTAAGTCTAAACTAAACTAGTTTAGGTTGTTAAGTTGTGAGAATATGCTAAGATAAATAATGTGGTTTGGTTGGTTGATTCGTTGTTGGTTTAAGTCTAAACTAAACTAGTTTAGGTTGTTAAGTTGTGCGAATATGCTAAGATAAATAATGTGGTTTGGTTGGTGGATTCGTTGTTGGTTTAAGTCTAAACTAAACTAGTTTAGGTTGTTAAGTTGTGCGAATATGCTAAGATAAATAATGTGGTTTGGTTGGTTGATTCGTTGTTGGTTTAAGTCTAAACTAAACTAGTTTAGGTTGTTAAGTTGTGCGAATATGCTAAGATAAATAATGTGGTTTGGTTGGTGGATTCGTTGTTGGTTTAAGTCTAAACTAAACTAGTTTAGGTTGTTAAGTTGTGCGAATATGCTAAGATAAATAATGTGGTTTGGTTGGTTGATTCGTTGTTGGTTTAAGTCTAAACTAAACTAGTTTAGGTTGTTAAGTTGTGCGAATATGCTAAGATAAATAATGTGGTTTGGTTGGTTGATTCGTTGTTGGTTTAAGTCTAAACTAAACTAGTTTAGGTTGTTAAGTTGTGCGAATATGCTAAGATAAATAATGTGGTTTGGTTGGTTGATTCGTTGTTGGTTTAAGTCTAAACTAAACTAGTTTAGGTTGTTAAGTTGTGCGAATATGCTAAGATAAATAATGTGGTTTGGTTGGTGGATTAGATTTGTTGGTTTAAGTCTAAACTAAACTAGTTTAGGTTGTTAAGTTGTGCGAATATGCTAAGATAAATAATGTGGTTTGGTTGGTTGATTCGTTGTTGGTTTAAGTCTAAACTAAACTAGTTTAGGTTGTTAAGTTGTGCTTGAATATGCTAAGATAAATAATGTGGTTTGGTTGGTTGATTAGATTTGTTGGTTTAAGTCTAAACTAAACTAGTTTAGGTTGTTAAGTTGTGCGAATATGCTAAGATAAATAATGTGGTTTGGTTGGTGGATTCGTTGTTGGTTTAAGTCTAAACTAATCAAGTTTAGGTTGTTAAGTTGTCTTGAATATGCTAAGATAAATAATGTGGTTTGGTTGGTTGATTAGATTTGTTGGTTTAAGTCTAAACTAAACTAGTTTAGGTTGTTAAGTTGTGCGAATATGCTAAGATAAATAATGTGGTTTGGTTGGTTGATTCGTTGTTGGTTTAAGTCTAAACTAAACTAGGTTAGGATGTTAAGTTGTCGAATATGCTAAGATAAATAATGTGGTTTGGTTGGTTGATTAGATTTGTTGGTTTAAGTCTAAACTAAACTAGTTTAGGTTGTTAAGTTTTGCGAATATGCTAGGATAAATAATGTGGTTTGGTTGGTTGATTCGTTGTTGGTTTAAGTCTAAACTTAACTAGTTTAGGTTGTTAAGTTGTGCGAATATGCTAAGATAAATAATGTGGTTTGGTTGGTTGATTCGTTGTTGGTTTAAGTCTAAACTAAACTAGTTTAGGTTGTTAAGTTGTGCGAATATGCTAAGATAAATAATGTGGTTTGGTTGGTTGATTCGTTGTTGGTTTAAGTCTAAACTAAACTAGTTTAGGTTGTTAAGTTGTACGAATATGCTAAGATAAATAATGTGGTTTGGTTGGTTGATTCGTTGTTGGTTTAAGTCTAAACTAAACTAGTTTAGGTTGTTAAGTTGTGCGAATATGCTAAGATAAATAATGTGGTTTGGTTGGTTGATTCGTTGTTGGTTTAAGTCTAAACTAAACTAGTTTAGGTTGTTAAGTTGTGCGAATATGCTAAGATAAATAATGTGGTTTGGTTGGTGGATTCTTTGTTGGTTTAAGTCTAAACTAAACTAGTTTAGGTTGTTAAGTTGTGCGAATATGCTAAGATAAATAATGTGGTTTGGTTGGTTGATTCGTTGTTGGTTTAAGTCTAAACTAAACTAGTTTAGGTTGTTAAGTTGTGCGAATATGCTAAGATAAATAATGTGGTTTGGTTGGTGGATTCGTTGTTGGTTTAAGTCTAAACTAAACTAGTTTAGGTTGTTAAGTTGTGTGAATATGCTAAGATAAATAATGTGGTTTGGTTGGTTGATTCGTTGTTGGTTTAAGTCTAAACTAAACTAGTTAAGGTTGTTAAGTTGTCTTGAATATGCTAAGATTAATAATGTGGTTTGGTTGGTGGATTCGTTGTTGGTTTAAGGGTAAACTAAACTAGTTTAGGTTGTTAAGTTGTGCGAATATGCTAAGATAAATAATGTGGTTTGGTTGGTTGATTCGTTGTTGGTTTAAGTCTAAACTAAACTAGTTTAGGTTGTTAAGTTGTGCGAATATGCTAAGATAAATAATGTGGTTTGGTTGGTTGATTAGATTTGTTAGTTTAAGTCTAAACTAAACTAGTATAGGTTGTTAAGTTGTCTTGAATATGCTAAGATAAATAATGTGGTTTGGTTGGATGATTCGTTGATGGTATAAGTCTAAACTAAATTATTTTAGGTTGTTAAGTTGTCTTGAATATGCTAAGATAAATAATGTGGTTTGGTTGGTGGATTCTTTGTTGGTTTAAGTCTAAACTAAACTAGTTTAGGTTGTTAAGTTGTGCGAATATGCTAAGATAAATAATGTGGTTTGGTTGGTGGATTCGTTGTTGGTTTAAGTCTAAACTAAACTAGTTTAGGTTGTTAAGTTGTGCGAATATGCTAAGATAAATAATGTGGTTTGGTTGGTTGATTCTTTGTTGGTTTAAGTCTAAACTAAACTAGTTTAGGTTGTTAAGTTGTGCGAATATGCTAAGATAAATAATGTGGTTTGGTTGGTGGATTCGTTGTTGGTTTAAGTCTAAACTAAACTAGTTTAGGTTGTTAAGTTGTGAGAATATGCTAAGATAAATAATGTGGTTTGGTTGGTTGATTCGTTGTTGGTTTAAGTCTAAACTAAACTAGTTTAGGTTGTTAAGTTGTGCGAATATGCTAAGATAAATAATGTGGTTTGGTTGGTTGATTCGTTGTTGGTTTAAGTCTAAACTAAACTAGTTTAGGTTGTTAAGTTGTGCTAATATGCTAAGATAAATAATGTGGTTTGGTTGGTTGATTCGTTGTTGGTTTAAGTCTAAACTAAACTAGTTTAGGTTGTTAAGTTGTGCGAATATGCTAAGATAAATAATGTGGTTTGGTTGGTTGATTCGTTGTTGGTTTAAGTCTAAACTAAACTAGTTTAGGTTGTTAAGTTGTGCGAATATGCTAAGATAAATAATGTGGTTTGGTTGGTGGATTCGTTGTTGGTTTAAGTCTAAACAAAACTAGTTTAGGTTGTTAAGTTTTGCGAATATGCTAAGATAAATAATGTGGTTTGGTTGGTTGATTGGTTGTTGCTTTAATTCTAAACTAAACTAGTTTAGGTTGTTAAGTTGTGCGAATATGCTAAGATAAATAATGTGGTTTGGTTGATGGATTAGATCTTGGTATAATACTAAACTAAAATAGTTTATTTTGTTAAGTTGTGCGAATATGCTAAGATAAATAATGTGGTTTGGTTGGTTGAATAGATGTTGGTTTAAGTCTAAACTAAACTAGTTTAGGTTGTTAAGTTGTGCGAATATGCTAAGATAAATAATGTGGTTTGGTTGGTTGATTCGTTGTTGGTTTAAGTCTAAACTAAACTAGTTTAGGTTGTTAAGTTGTGCGAATATGCTAAGATAAATAATGTGGTTTGGTTGGTGGATTCGTTGTTGGTTTAAGTCTAAACTAAACTAGTTTAGGTTGTTAAGTTGTGCGAATATGCTAAGATAAATAATGTGGTTTGGTTGGTTGATTCGTTGTTGGTTTAAGTCTAAACTAAACTAGTTTAGGTTGTTAAGTTGTGCGAATATGCTAAGATAAATAATGTGGTTTGGTTGGTGGATTCGTTGTTGGTTTAAGTCTAAACTAAACTAGTTTAGGTTGTTAAGTTGTGCGAATATGCTAAGATAAATAATGTGGTTTGGTTGGTTGATTCTTTGTTGGTTTAAGTCTAAACTAAACTAGTTTAGGTTGTTAAGTTGTGCGAATATGCTAAGATAAATAATGTGGTTTGGTTGGTTGATTCGTTGTTGGTTTAAGTCTAAACTAAACTAGTTTAGGTTGTTAAGTTGAGATCGTATGATCAGATAAATAATGTGGTGTGGTTGGTTGAGTCGTTGTTGGTTTAAGTCTAAACTAAACTAGTTTAGGTTGTTAAGTTGTGCTTGAATATGCTAAGATAAATAATGTGGTTTGGTTGGTTGATTCGTTGTTGGTTTAAGTCTAAACTAAACTAGTTTAGGTTGTTAAGTTGTGCGAATATGCTAAGATAAATAATGTGGTTTGGTTGGTTGATTCGTTGTTGGTTTAAGTCTAAACTAAACTAGTTTAGGTTGTTAAGTTGTGCGAATATGCTAAGATAAATAATGTGTTTTGGTTGGTTGATTCGTTGTTGGTTTAAGTCTAAACTAAACTAGTTTAGGTTGTTAAGTTGTCTTGAATATGCTAAGATAAATAATGTGGTTTGGTTGGTTGATTCGTTGTTGGTTTAAGTCTAAACTAAACTAGTTTAGGTTGTTAAGTTGTGCTAAAATGCTAAGATAAATAATGTGGTTTGGTTGGTGGATTCGTTGTTGGTTTAAGTCTAAGCTAAACTAGTTTAGGTTGTTAAGTTGTCTTGAATATGCTAAGATAAATAATGTGGTTTGGTTGGTGGATTCGTTGTTGGTTTAAGTCTAAACTAAACTAGTTTAGGTTGTTAAGTTGTGCGAATATGCTAAGATAAATAATGTGGTTTGGTTGGTTGATTCGTTGTTGGATTAAGTCTAAACAAAACTAGTTTAGGTTGTTAAGTTGTGCGTATATGCTAAGATAAATAATGTGGTTTGGTTGGTGGATTCGTTGTTGGTTTAAGTCTAAACTAAACTAGTTTAGGTTGTTAAGTTGTGCGAATATGCTAAGATAAATAATGTGGTTTGGTTGGTTGATTCGTTGTTGGTTTAAGTCTAAACTAAACTAGTTTAGGTTGTTAAGTTGTCTTGAATATGCTAAGATAAATAATGTGGTTTGGTTGGTGGATTAGATTTGTTGGTTTAAGTCTAAACTAAACTAGTTTAGGTTGTTAAGTTGTCTTGAATATGCTAAGATAAATAATGTGGTTTGGTTGGTTGATTCGTTGTTGGTTTAAGTCTAAACTAAACTAGTTTAGGTTGTTAAGTTGTGCGAATATGCTAAGATAAATAATGTGGTTTGGTTGGTGGATTCGTTGTTGGTTTAAGTCTAAACTAAACTAGTTTAGGTTGTTAAGTTGTCTTGAATATGCTAAGATAAATAATGTGGTTTGGTTGGTTGATTCGTTGTTGGTTTAAGTCTAAACTAAACTAGTTTAGGTTGTTAAGTTGTGCGAATATGCTAAGATAAATAATGTGGTTTGGTTGGTTGATTCGATGTTGGTTTAAGTCTAAACTAAACTAGTTTAGGTTGTTAAGTTGTGCGAATATGCTAAGATAAATAATGTGGTTTGGTTGGTTGATTCGTTGTTGGTTTAAGTCTAAACTAAACTAGTTTAGGTTGTTAAGTTGTGCGAATATGCTAAGATAAATAATGTGGTTTGGTTGGTTGATTAGATGTTGGTTTAAGTCTAAACTAAACTAGTTTAGGTTGTTAAGTTGTGCGAATATGCTAAGATAAATAATGTGGTTTGGTTGGTTGATTCGTTGTTGGTTTAAGTCTAAACTAAACTAGTTTAGGTTGTTAAGTTGTGCGAATATGCTAAGATAAATAATGTGGTTTGGTTGGTTGATTCGTTGTTGGTTTAAGTCTAAACTAAACTAGTTTAGGTTGTTAAGTTGTGCGAATATGCTAAGATAAATAATGTGGTTTGGTTGGTTGATTCGTTGTTGGTTTAAGTCTAAACTAAACTAGTTTAGGTTGTTAAGTTGTCTTGAATATGCTAAGATAAATAATGTGGTTTGGTTGGTTGATTCGTTGTTGGTTTAAGTCTAAACTAAACTAGTTTAGGTTGTTAAGTTGTGCTTGAATATGCTAAGATAAATAATGGGGTTTGGTTGCTGGAATCGATTTAGGTTTAAGTCTAAACTAAACTAGTTTAGGTTGTTAAGTTGTGCGAATATGCTAAGATAAATAATGTGGTTTGGTTGGTTGATTCGTTGTTGGTTTAAGTCTAAACTAAACTAGTTTAGGTTGTTAAGTTGTGCGAATATGCTAAGATAAATAATGTGGTTTGGTTGGTTGATTCGTTGTTGGTTTAAGTCTAAACTAAACTAGTTTAGGTTGTTAAGTTGTGCGAATATGCTAAGATAAATAATGTGGTTTGGTTGGTTGATTCGTTGTTGGTTTAAGTCTAAACTAAACTAGTTAAGGTTGTTAAGTTGTGCGAATATGCTAAGATAAATAATGTGGTTTGGTCGGTTGATTCGTTGTTGGTTTAAGTCTAAAAGAAACTAGTTTAGGTTGTGTGAATATGCTAAGATAAATAGTGTGGTTTGGTTGGTGGATTCGTTGTTGGTTTAAGTCTAAACTGAACTAGTTTAGGTTGTTAAGTTGTCCGAATATGCTAAGATAAATTATGTAGTTTGGTTGGTTGATTCGTTGTTGGTTTAAGTCTAAACTAAACTAGTTTAGGTTGTTAAGTTGTGCGAATATGCTAAGATAAATAATGTGGTTTGGTTGGTGGATTCGTTGTTGGTTTAAGTCTAAACTAAACTAGTTTAGGTTGTTAAGTTGTGCGAATATGCTAAGATAAATAATGTGGTTTGGTTGGTTGATTCGTTGTTGGTTTAAGTCTAAACTAAACTAGTTTAGGTTGTTAAGTTGTGCGAATATGCTAAGATAAATAATGTGGTTTGGTTGGTGGATTCTTTGTTGGTTTAAGTCTAAACTAAACTAGTTTAGGTTGTTAAGTTGTGCGAATATGCTAAGATAAATAATGTGGTTTGGTTGGTGGATTCGTTGTTGGTTTAAGTCTAAACTAAACTAGTTTAGGTTGTTAATTTGTGCGAATATGCTAAGATAAATAATGTGGTTTGGTTGGTTTAATATTTTTTTTTTTAAGTCTAAACTAAACTAGTTTAGGTTGTTAAGTTGTGCGAATATGCTAAGATAAATAATGTGGTTTGGTTGGTTGATTCGATTTGTTGGTTTAAGTCTAAACTAAACTAGTTTAGGTTGTTAAGTTGTGCGAATATGCTAAGATAAATAATGTGGTTTGGTTGGTTGATTCGTTGTTGGTTTAAATCTAAACTAAACTAGTTTAGGTTGTTAAGTTGTGCTTGAATATGCTAAGATAAATAATGTGGTTTGGTTGGTGGATTCGATTTGTTGCTTTAAGACTAAACTAAACTAGTTTAGGTTGTTAAGTTGTGCGAATATGCTAAGATAAATAATGTGGTTTGGTTGGTTGATTCGTTGTTGGTTTAAGTCTAAACTAAACTAGTTTAGGTAGTTAAGTTGTGCTAATATGCTAAGATAAATAATGTGGTTTGGTTGGTGGATTCGTTGTTGGTTTAAGTCTAAACTAAACTACTTTAGGTTGTTAAGTTGTTGAATATGCTAAGATAAATAATGTGGTTTGGTTGGTGGATTAGATTTGTTGGTTTAAGTCTAAACTAAACTAGTTTAGGTTGTTAAGTTGTGCGAATATGCTAAGATAAATAATGTGGTTTGGTTGGTTGATTCGTTGTTGGTTTAAGTCTAAAGTAAACTAGTTAAGGTTGTTAAGTTGTGCGAATATGCTAAGATAAATAATGTGGTTTGGTTGGTGGATTCGTTGTTGGTTTAAGTCTAAACTAAACTAGTTTAGGTTGTTAAGTTGTGCGAATATGCTAAGATAAATAATGTGGTTTGGTTGGTTGATTCGTTGTTGGTTTAAGTCTAAACTAAACTAGTTTAGGTTGTTAAGTTGTGCGAATATGCTAAGATAAATAATGTGGTTTGGTTGGTGGATTCGTTGTTGGTTTAAGTCTAAACTAAACTAGTTTAGGTTGTTAAGTTGTGCTAATATGCTAAGATAAATAATGTGGTTTGGTTGGTGGATTCGTTGTTGGTTTAAGTCTAAACTAAACTAGTTTAGGTTGTTAAGTTGTCTTGAATATGCTAAGATAAATAATGTGGTTTGGTTGGTTGATTCGTTGTTGGTTTAAGTCTAAACTAAACTAGTTTAGGTTGTTAAGTTGTGCGAATATGCTAAGATAAATAATGTGGTTTGGTTGGTTGATTCGTTGTTGGTTTAAGTCTAAACTAAACTAGTTTAGGTTGTTAAGTTGTGCGAATATGCTAAGATAAATAATGTGGTTTGGTTGGTTGATTCGTTGTTGGTTTAAGTCTAAACTAAACTAGTTTAGGTTGTTAAGTTGTGCGAATATGCTAAGATAAATAATGTGGTTTGGTTGGTTGATTCGTTGTTGGTTTAAGTCTAAACTAAACTAGTTTAGGTTATTAAGTTGTGCTTGAATATGCTAAGATAAATAATGTGGTTTGGTTAGTTGATTCGTTTGTTGGTTTAAGTCTAAACTAAACTAGTTTAGGTTGTTAAGTTGTGCGAATATGCTAAGATAAATAATGTGGTTTGGTTGGTTGATTCGTTGTTGGTTTAAGTCTAAACTAAACTAGTTTAGGTTGTTAAGTTGTCTTGAATATGCTAAGATAAATAATGTGGTTTGGTTGGTTGATTAGATTTGTTTGTTTAAGTCTAAACTAAACTAGTTTAGGTTGTTAAGTTGTGCGAATATGCTAAGATAAATAATGTGGTTTGGTTGGTTGATTCGTTGTTGGTTTAAGTCTAAACTAAACTTGTTTAGGTTGTTAAGTTGTGCTTGAATATGCTAAGATAAATAATGTGGTTTGGTTGGTTGATTCGTTGTTGTTTTAAGTCTAAACTAAACTAGTTTAGGTTGTTAAGTTGTGCGAATATGCTAAGATAAATAATGTGGTTTGGTTGGTTGATTCGTTGTTGGTTTAAGTCTAAACTAAACTAGTTTAGGTTGTTAAGTTGTCTTGAATATGCTAAGATAAATAATGTGGTTTGGTTGGTTGATTCGTTGTTGGTTTAAGTCTAAACTAAACTAGTTTAGGTTGTTAAGTTGTGCTTGAATATGCTAAGATAAATAATGTGGTTTGGTTGGTTGATTCGTTTGTTGGTTTAAGTCTAAACTAAACTAGTTTAGGTTGTTAAGTTGTGCTTGAATATGCTAAGATAAATAATGTGGTTTGGTTGGTGGATTAGATTTGTTGGTTTAAGTCTAAACTAAACTAGTTTAGGTTGTTAAGTTGTGCGAATATGCTAAGATAAATAATGTGGTTTGGTTGGTTGATTCGTTGTTGGTTTAAGTCTAAACTAAACTAGTTTAGGTTGTTAAGTTGTGCGAATATGCTAAGATAAATAATGTGGTTTGGTTGGTTGATTCGTTGTTGGTTTAAGTCTAAACTAAACTAGTTTAGGTTGTTAAGTTGTGCGAATATGCTAAGATAAATAATGTTGTTTGGTTGGTTGATTCGTTGTTGGTTTAAGTCTAAACTAAACTAGTTTAGGTTGTTAAGTTGTGCTTGAATATGCTAAGATAAATAATGTGGTTTGGTTGGTTGATTAGATTTGTTGGTTTAAGTCTAAACTAAACTAGTTTAGGTTGTTAAGTTATGCTTGAATATGCTAAGATAAATAATGTGGTTTGGTTGGTTGATTCGTTGTTGGTTTAAGTCTAAACTAAACTAGTTTAGGTTGTTAAGTTGTTCGAATATGCTAAGATAAATAATGTGGTTTGGTTGGTTGATTCGTTGTTGGTTTAAGTCTAAACTAAACTAGTTTAGGTTGTTAAGTTGTGCTTGAATATGCTAAGATAAATAATGTGGTTTGGTTGGTGGATTAGATTTGTTGCTTTAAGTCTAAACTAAACTAGTTTAGGTTGTTAAGTTGTGCGAATATGCTAAGATAAATAATGTGGTTTGGTTGGTTGATTCGTTGTTGGTTTAAGTCTAAACTAAACTAGTTTAGGTTGTTAAGTTATGCGAATATGCTAAGATAAATAATGTGGTTTGGTTGGTGGATTCGTTGTTGGTTTAAGTCTAAACTAAACTAGTTTAGGTTGTTAAGTTGTCTTGAATATGCTAAGATAAATAATGTGGTTTGGTTGGTTGATTCGTTTGTTGGTTTAAGTCTAAACTAAACTAGTTTAGGTTGTTAAGTTCTGCTAATATGCTAAGATAAATAATGTTGTTTGGTTGGTGGATTCGTTGTTGGTTTAAGTCTAAACTAAACTAGTTTAGGTTGTTAAGTTCTTCGTATATGCTAAGATAAATAATGTGGTTTGGTTGGTTGATTCGTTGTTGGTTTAAGTCTAAACTAAACTAGTTTAGGTTGTTAAGTTGTGCGAATATGCTAAGATAAATAATGTGGTTTGGTTGGTTGATTAGTTGTTGCTTTAAGTCTAAACTAAACTAGTTTAGGTTGTTAAGTTGTGCGAATATGCTAAGATAAATAATGTGGTTTGGTTGGTTGATTCGTTGTTGGTTTAAGTCTAAACTAAACTAGTTTAGGTTGTTAAGTTGTCTTGAATATGCTAAGATAAATAATGTGGTTTGGTTGGTGGATTCGTTGTTGGTTTAAGTCTAAACTAAACTAGTTTAGGTTGTTAAGTTGTGCGAATATGCTAAGATAAATAATGTGGTTTGGTTGGTTGATTCGTTGTTGGTTTAAGTCTAAACTAAACTAGTTTAGGTTGTTAAGTTGTGCGAATATGCTAAGATAAATAATGTGGTTTGGTTGGTGGATTCGTTGTTGGTTTAAGTCTAAACTAAACTAGTTTAGGTTGTTAAGTTGTGCTAATATGCTAAGATAAATAATGTGGTTTGGTTGGTTGATTCGTTGTTGGTTTAAGTCTAAACTAAACTAGTTTAGGTTGTTAAGTTGTGCGAATATGCTAAGATAAATAATGTGGTTTGGTTGGTGGATTCGTTGTTGGTTTAAGTCTAAACTAAACTAGTTTAGGTTGTTAAGTTGTGAGAATATGCTAAGATAAATAATGTGGTTTGGTTGGTTGATTCGTTGTTGGTTTAAGTCTAAACTAAACTAGTTTAGGTTGTTAAGTTGTGCGAATATGCTAAGATAAATAATGTGGTTTGGTTGGTGGATTCGTTGTTGGTTTAAGTCTAAACTAAACTAGTTTAGGTTGTTAAGTTGTGCGAATATGCTAAGATAAATAATGTGGTTTGGTTGGTTGATTCGTTGTTGGTTTAAGTCTAAACTAAACTAGTTTAGGTTGTTAAGTTGTGCTTGAATATGCTAAGATAAATAATGTGGTTTGGTTGGTTGATTCGTTGTTGGTTTAAGTCTAAACTAAACTAGTTTAGGTTGTTAAGTTGTGCTTGAATATGCTAAGATAAATAATGTGGTTTGGTTGGTTGATTCGTTGTTGGTTTAAGTCTAAACTAAACTAGTTTAGGTTGTTAAGTTGTCTTGAATATGCTAAGATAAATAATGTGGTTTGGTTGGTTGATTCGTTGTTGGTTTAAGTCTAAACTAAACTAGTTTAGGTTGTTAAGTTGTGCTTGAATATGCTAAGATAAATAATGTGGTTTGGTTGGTGGATTCGTTGTTGGTATAAGACTAAACTAAACTAGTTTAGGTTGTTAAGTTGTCTTGAATATGCTAAGATAAATAATGTGGTTTGGTTGGTTGATTCGTTGTTGGTTTAAGTCTAAACTAAACTAGTTTAGGTTGTTAAGTTGTGCTTGAATATGCTAAGATAAATAATGTGGTTTGGTTGGTGGATTCGATTTGTTGGTTTAAGTCTAAACTAAACTAGTTTAGGTTGTTAAGTTGTCTTGAATATGCTAAGGTAAATAATGTGGTTTGGTTGGTTGATTCGTTGTTGGTTTAAGTCTAAACTAAACTAGTTTAGGTTGTTAAATTGTGCTTGAATATGCTAAGATAAATAATGTGGTTTGGTTGGTTGATTCGTTGTTGGTTTAAGTCTAAACTAAACTAGTTTAGTTTGTTAAGTTGTGCTTGAATATGCTAAGATAAATAATGTGGTTTGGTTGGTTGATTCGATTTGTTGGTTTAAGTCTAAACTAAACTAGTTTAGGTTGTTAAGTTGTGCGAATATGCTAAGATAAATAATGTGGTTTGGTTGGTTGATTCGTTGTTGGTTTAAGTCTAATCTAAACTAGTTTAGGTTGTTAAGTTGTCTTGAATATGCTAAGATAAATAATGTGGTTTGGTTGGTGGATTCGTTGTTGGTTTAAGTCTAAACTAAACTAGTTTAGGTTGTTAAGTTGTGCGAATATGCTAAGATAAATAATGTGGTTTGGTTGGTTGATTCGTTGTTGGTTTAAGTCTAAACTAAACTAGTTTAGGTTGTTAAGTTGTCTTGAATATGCTAAGATAAATAATGTGGTTTGGTTGGTGGATTCGTTGTTGGTTTAAGTCTAAACTAAACTAGTTTAGGTTGTTAAGTTGGGCGAATATGCTAAGATAAATAATGTGGTTTGGTTGGTTGATTCGTTGTTGGTTTAAGTCTAAACTAAACTAGTTTAGGTTGTTAAGTTGTGCGAATATGCTAAGATAAATAATGTGGTTTGGTTGGTGGATTCGTTGTTGGTTTAAGTCTAAACTAAACTAGTTTAGGTTGTTAAGTTGTGCGAATATGCTAAGATAAATAATGTGGTTTGGTTGGTTGATTCGTTGTTGGTTTAAGTCTAAACTAAACTAGTTTAGGTTGTTAAGTTGTTCTAATATGCTAAGATAAATAATGTGGTTTGGTTGGTGGATTCGTTGTTGGTTTAAGTCTAAACTAAACTAGTTTAGGTTGTTAAGTTGTGCGAATATGCTAAGATAAATAATGTGGTTTGGTTGGTTGATTCGTTGTTGGTTTAAGTCTAAACTAAACTAGTTTAGGTTGTTAAGTTGTGCGAATATGCTAAGATAAATAATGTGGTTTGGTTGGTTGATTCGTTGTTGGTTTAAGTCTAAACTAAACTAGTTTAGGTTGTTAAGTTGTGCGAATATGCTAAGATAAATAATGTGGTTTGGTTGGTGGATTCGTTGTTGGTTTAAGTCTAAACTAAACTAGTTTAGGTTGTTAAGTTGTCTTGAATATGCTAAGATAAATAATGTGGGTTGGTTGGTTGATTCGTTGTTGGTTTAAGTCTAAACTAATCTAGTTTAGGTTGTTAAGTTGTGCTTGAATATGCTAAGATAAATAATGTGGTTTGGTTGGTGGATTAGATTTGTTTGTTTAAGTATAAACTAAACTAGTTTAGGTTGTTAAGTTGTTCAAATATGCTCAGGTAAATAATGTGGTTTGGTTGGTTGACTCGTTGTTGGTTTAAGTCTAAACTAAACTAGTTTAGGTTGTTAAGTTGCTCGAATATTCTAAGATAAATAATGTGGTTTGGTTGGTGGATTCGTTGTTGGTTTAAGTCTAAACTAAACTAGTTTAGGTTGTTAAGTTGTGCGAATATGCTAAGATAAATAATGTGGTTTGGTTGGTTGATTCGTTGTTGGTTTAAGTCTAAACTAAACTAGTTTAGGTTGTTAAGTTGTGCGAATATGCTAAGATAAATAATGTGGTTTGGTTGGTGGATTCGTTGTTGGTTTAAGTCTAAACTAAACTAGTTTAGGATGTTAAGTTGTGCGAATATGCTAAGATAAATAATGTGGTTTGGTTGGTTGATTCGTTGTTGGTTTAAGTCTAAACTAAACTAGTTTAGGTTGTTAAGTTGTGCTTATATGCTAAGATATATAATGTGGTTTGGTTGGTTGATTCGTTGTTGGTTTAAGTCTAAACTAAACTTGTTTAGGTTGTCAAGTTGTCTTGAATATGCTAAGATAAATAATGTGGTTTTGTTGGTTGATTCGTTGTTGGTTTAAGTCTAAACTAAACTAGTTTAGGTTGTTAAGTTGTGCGAATATGCTAAGATAAATAATGTGGTTTGGTTGGTTGATTCGTTGTTGGTTTAAGTCTAAACTAAACTAGTTTAGGTTGTTAAGTTGTGCGAATATGCTAAGATAAATAATGTGGTTTGGTTGGTTGATTCGTTGTTGGTTTAAGTCTAAACTAAACTAGTTTAGGTTGTTAAGTTGTCGAATATGCTAAGATAAATAATGTGGTTTGGTTGGTTGATTCGTTTGTTGGTTTAAGTCTAAACTAAACTAGTTTAGGTTGTTAAGTTGTCTTGAATATGCTAAGATAAATAATGTGGTTTGGTTGGTGGATACGTTGTTGGTTTAAGTCTAAACTAAACTAGTTTAGGTTGTTAAATTGTGCGTGAATATGCTAAGATAAATAATGTGGTTTGGTTGGTTGATTCGTTGTTGGTTTAAGTCTAAACTAAACTAGTTAAGGTTGTTAAGTTGTGCGAATATGCTAAGATAAATAATGTGGTTTGGTTGGTGGATTCGTTGTTGGTTTAAGTCTAAACTAAACTAGTTTAGGTTGTTAAGTTGTGCTTGAATATGCTAAGATAAATAATGTGGTTTGGTTGGTTGATTCGTTGTTGGTTTAAGTCTAAACTAAACTAGTTTAGGTTGTTAAGTTGTCTTGAATATGCTAAGATAAATAATGTGGTTTGGTTGGTGGATTCGTTGTTGGTTTAAGTCTAAACTAAACTAGTTTAGGTTGTTAAGTTATGCTAATATGCTAAGATAAATAATGTGGTTTGGTTGGTTGATTCGTTGTTGGTTTAAGTCTAAACTAAACTAGTTTAGGTTGTTAAGTTGTGCGAATATGCTAAGATAAATAATGTGGTTTGGTTGGTTGATTCGTTGTTGGTTTAAGTCTAAACTAAACTAGTTTAGGTTGTTAAGTTGTGCGAATATGCTAAGATAAATAATGTGGTTTGGTTGGTTGATTCGTTGTTGGTTTAAGTCTAAACTAAACTAGTTTAGGTTGTTAAGTTGTCTTGAATATGCTAAGATAAATAATGTGGTTTGGTTGGTGGATTAGATTTGTTGGTTTAAGTCTAAACTAAACTAGTTTAGGTTGTTAAGTTGTCTTGAATATGCTAAGATAAATAATGTGGTTTGGTTGGTGGATTCGATTTGTTGGTTTAAGTCTAAACTAAACTAGTTTAGGTTGTTAAGTTGTCTTGAATATGCTAAGATAAATAATGTGGTTTGGTTGGTTGATTCGTTGTTGGTTTAAGTCTAAACTAAACTAGTTTAGGTTGTTAAGTTGTGCGAATATGCTAAGATAAATAATGTGGTTTGGTTGGTTGATTCGTTGTTGGTTTAAGTCTAAACTAAACTAGTTTAGGTTGTTAAGTTGTGCGAATATGCTAAGATAAATAATGTGGTTTGGTTGGTTGATTCGTTGTTGGTTTAAGTCTAAACTAAACTAGTTTAGGTTGTTAAGTTGTGCGAATATGCTAAGATAAATAATGTGGTTTGGTTGGTTGATTCGTTGTTGGTTTAAGTCTAAACTAAACTAGTTTAGGTTGTTAAGTTGTGCGAATATACTAAGATAAATAATGTGGTTTGGTTGGTTGATTCGTTGTTGGTTTAAGTCTAAACTAAACTTGCTTAGGTTGTTAAGTTGTGCGAATATGCTAAGATAAATAATGTGGTTTGGTTGGTGGATTCGTTGTTGGTTTAAGTCTAAACTAAACTAGTTTAGGTTGTTAAGTTGTGCGAATATGCTAAGATAAATAATGTGGTTTGGTTGGTTGATTCGTTGTTGGTTTAAGTCTAAACTAAACTAGTTTAGGTTGTTAAGTTGTGCGAATATGCTAAGATAAATAATGTGGTTTGGTTGGTTGATTCGTTGTTGGTTTAAGTCTAAACTAAACTAGTTTAGGTTGTTAAGTTCTCCGAATATGCTAAGAAAAATAAAGTGGTTTGGTTGGCTGATTCGTTGTTGGTTCAAGTCGCTCATAAACTTGATTTGGTTGTTTAGTTGTGCTTATATGCTAAGATAAATATTGTGGTTTGGTTGGTGGATTAGTTGTTGGTTTTAAGTTAAAGTAAACTAGTTTAGGTTGTTAAGTTGTGCTTGAATATGCTAAGATAAATAATGTGGTTTGGTTGGTTGATTCGTTGTTGGTTTAAGTCTAAACTAAACTAGTTTAGGTTGTTAAGTTGTGCTTGAATATGCTAAGATAAATAATGTGGTTTGGTTGGTTGATTCGTTGTTGGTTTAAGTCTAAACTAAACTAGTTTAGGTTGTTAAGTTGTGCTTGAATATGCTAAGATAAATAATGTGGTTTGGTTGGTGGATTCGTTGTTGGTTTAAGTCTAAACTAAACTAGTTTAGGTTGTTAAGTTGTCTTGAATATGCTAAGATAAATAATGTGGTTTGGTTGGTTGATTCGTTGTTGATTTAAGTCTAAACTACTCTAGTTAAGGTTGTTAAGTTGTCTTGAATATGCTAAGATAAATAATGTGGTTTGGTTGGTGGATTCGTTGTTGGTTTAAGTCTAAACTAAACTAGTTTAGGTTGTTAAGTTGTGCGAATATGCTAAGATAAATAATGTGGTTTGGTTGGTTGATTCGTTGTTGGTTTAAGTCTAAACTAAACTAGTTTAGGTTGTTAAGTTGTGCGAATATGCTAAGATAAATAATGTGGTTTGGTTGGTGGATTCGTTTTTGGTTTAAGTCTAAACTAAACTACTTTAGGTTGTTAAGTTGTGCGTGTATTGTATGATACATTATGTTGTTTGTTTGGTTGATTCGTTGTTAGTTTAGGTCTAAACTAAACTAGTTTAGTATGTTAAGTTTTGCTAATATGCTAATATAAATAATGTGCTTTGGTTGGTTGAATCTTTGATGTTTTAAGTCTAAACTAAACTAGTTTAGGTTGTTAAGTTGTCTTGAATATGCTAAGATAAATAATGTGGTTTGGTTGGTTGATTCGTTGTTGGTTTAAGTCTAAACTAAACTAGTTTAGGTTGTTAAGTTGTGCGAATATGCTAAGATAAATAATGTGGTTTGGTTGGTTGATTCGTTGTTGGTTTAAGTCTAAACTAAACTAGTTTAGGTTGTTAAGTTGTGCGAATATGCTAAGATAAATAATGTGGTTTGGTTGGTGGATTCGTTGTTGGTTTAAGTCTAAACTAAACTAGTTTAGGTTGTTAAGTTGTGCGAATATGCTAAGATAAATAATGTGGTTTGGTTGGTTGATTCGTTGTTGGTTTAAGTCTAAACTAAACTAGTTTAGGTTGTTAAGTTGTGCGAATATGCTAAGGTAAATAATGTGCTTTGGTTGGTGGAATCGTTGTTGGTTTAAGTCTAAACTAAACTAGTTTAGGTTGTTAAGTTGTGCAAATATGCTAAGATAAATAATGTGGTTTGGTTGGTTGATTCGTTGTTGGTTTAAGTCTAAACTAATCTAGTTAAGGTTGTTAAGTTGTGCGAATATGCTAAGATAAATAATGTGGTTTGGTTGGTTGATTCTTTGTTGGTCTTAAGTCTAAACTAAACTAGTTTAGGTTGTTAAGTTATGCGAATATGCTAAGATAAATAATGTGGTTTGGTTGGTTGATTCGTTGTTGGTTTAAGTCTAAACTAAACTAGTTTAGGTTGTTAAGTTGTGCGAATATGCTAAGATAAATAATGTGGTTTGGTTGGTTGATTCGTTGTTGGTTTAAGTCTAAACTAAACTAGTTTAGGTTGTTAAGTTGTGCGAATATGCTAAGGTAAATAATGTGGTTTGGTTGGTGGATTCGTTGTTGGTTTAAGTCTAAACTAAACTAGTTTAGGTTGTTAAGTTGTGCGAATATGCTAAGATAAATAATGTGGTTTGGTTGGTTGATTCGTTGTTGGTTTAAGTCTAAACTAAACTAGTTTAGGTTGTTAAGTTGTGCGAATATGCTAAGATAAATAATGTGGTTTGGTTGGTGGATTCGTTGTTGGTTTAAGTCTAAACTAAACTAGTTTAGGTTGTTAAGTTGTGCAAATATGCTAAGATAAATAATGTGGTTTGGTTGGTTGATTCGTTGTTGGTTTAAGTCTAAACTAAACTAGTTAAGGTTGTTAAGTTGTGCGAATATGCTAAGATAAATAATGTGGTTTGGTTGGTTGGTTGATTCTTTGTTGGTCTTAAGTCTAAACTAAACTAGTTTAGGTTGTTAAGTTATGCGAATATGCTAAGATAAATAATGTGGTTTGGTTGGTTGATTCGTTGTTGGTTTAAGTCTAAACTAAACTAGTTTAGGTTGTTAAGTTGTGCGAATATGCTAAGATAAATAATGTGGTTTGGTTGGTGGATTCGTTGTTGGTTTAAGTCTAAACTAAACTAGTTTAGGTTGTTAAGTTGTGCGAATATGCTAAGATAAATAATGTGGTTTGGTTGGTTGATTCGTTGTTGGTTTAAGTCTAAACTAAACTAGTTTAGGTTGTTAAGTTGTGCTTATATGCTAAGCCAAATAATGTGGTTTGGTTGGTGGATTCGTTGTTGGTTTAAGTCTAAACTAAACTAGTTTAGGTTGTTAAGTTGTGCTTGAATATGCTAAGAAAAATAATGTGGTTTGGTTGGTGGATTCGTTGTTCGTTTAAGTCTAAACTAAACTATATTAGGTTGTTAAGTTGTCTTGAATATGCTAAGATAAATAATGTGGTTTGGTTGGTTGATTCGATTTGTTGGTTTAAGTCTAAACTAAACTAGTTTAGGTTGTTAAGTTGTGCGAATATGCTAAGATAAATAATGTGGTTTGGTTGGTTGATTCGTTGTTGGTTTAAGTCTAAACTAAACTAGTTTAGGTTGTTAAGTTGTGCGAATATGCTAAGATAAATAATGTGGTTTGGTTGGTTGATTCGTTGTTGGTTTAAGTCTAAACTAAACTAGTTTAGGTTGTTAAGTTGTGCGAATATGCTAAGATAAATAATGTGGTTTGGTTGGTGGATTATTTGATGGTTTAATTCTAAAATAAACTAGTTAATGTTGTTAAGTTGTCTTGAATATGCTAAGATAAATAATGTGGTTTGGTTGGTTGATTCGTTGTTGGTTTAAGTCTAAACTAAACTAGTTTAGGTTGTTAAGTTGTGCGAATATGCTAAGATAAATAATGTGGTTTGGTTGGTGGATTCGTTGTTGGTTTAAGTCTAAACTAAACTAGTTTAGGTTGTTAAGTTGTGCGAATATGCTAAGATAAATAATGTGGTTTGGTTGGTTGATTCGTTGTTGGTTTAAGTCTAAACTAAACTAGTTTAGGTTGTTAAGTTGTCTTGAATATGCTAAGATAAATAATGTGGTTTGGTTGGTGGATTCGTTGTTGGTTTAAGTCTAAACTAAACTAGTTTAGGTTGTTAAGTTGTGCGAATATGCTAAGATAAATAATGTGGTTTGGTTGGTTGATTATTTGTTGGTTTAAGTCTAAAGTAAAATATTTAAGGTTGTTAAGTTTTTCGAATATTCTAAGATAAATAATTTGTTTTGGTAAGTGGATTCGATGTTGGTTTAAGTCTAAACTAAACTAGTTTAGGTTGTTAAGTTATGCGAATATGCTAAGATAAATAATGTGGTTTGGTTGGTTGATTCGTTGTTGGTTTAAGTCTAAACTAAACTAGTTTAGGTTGTTAAGTTGTGCGAATATGCTAAGATAAATAATGTGGTTTGGTTGGTTGATTCGTTGTTGGTTTAAGTCTAAACTAAACTAGTTTAGGTTGTTAAGTTGTCTTGAATATGCTAAGATAAATAATGTGGTTTGGTTGGTGGATTCGTTGTTGGTTTAAGTCTAAACTAAACTAGTTTAGGTTGTTAAGTTTTTCGAATATGCTAAGATAAATAATGTGGTTTGGTTGGTTGATTCGTTGTTGGTTTAAGTCTAAACTAAACTAGTTTAGGTTGTTAAGTTGTGCGAATATGCTAAGATAAATAATGTGGTTTGGTTGGTGGATTCGTTGTTGGTTTAAGTCTAAACTAAACTAGTTTAGGTTGTTAAGTTGTGCAAATATGCTAAGATAAATAATGTGGTTTGGTTGGTTGATTCGTTGTTGGTTTAAGTCTAAACTAAACTAGTTTAGGTTGTTAAGTTGTCTTGAATATGCTAAGATAAATAATGTGGTTTGGTTGGTGGATTCGTTGTTGGTTTAAGTCTAAACTAAACTAGTTTAGGTTGTTAAGTTGTGCGAATATGCTAAGATAAATAATGTTGTTTGGTTGGTTGATTCGTTGTTGGTTTAAGTCTAAACTAAACTAGTTTAGGTTGTTAAGTTGTGCGAATATGCTAAGGTAAATAATGTGGTTTCGTTGGTGGATTCGTTGTTGGTTTAAGTCTAAACTAAACTAGTTTAGGTTGTTAAGTTGTGCGAATATGCTAAGATAAATAATGTGGTTTGGTTGGTTGATTCGTTGTTGGTTTAAGTCTAAACTAAACTAGTTTAGGTTGTTAAGTTGTGCGAATATGCTAAGATAAATAATGTGGTTTGGTTGGTGGATTCGTTGTTGGTTTAAGTCTAAACTAAACTAGTTTAGGTTGTTAAGTTATGCGAATATGCTAAGATAAATAATGTGGTTTGGTTGGTTGATTCGTTGTTGGTTTAAGTCTAAACTAAACTAGTTTAGGTTGTTAAGTTGTGCGAATATGCTAAGATAAATAATGTGGTTTGGTTGGTGGATTCGTTGTTGGTTTAAGTCTAAACTAAACTAGTTTAGGTTGTTAAGTTGTTCGTATATGCTAAGATAAATAATGTGGTTTGGTTGGTGGATTCGTTGTTGGTTTAAGTCTAAACTAAACTAGTTTAGGTTGTTAAGTTGTGCGAATATGCTAAGATAAATAATGTGGTTTGGTTGGTGGATTCGTTGTTGGTTTAAGTCTAAACTAAACTAGTTTAGGTTGTTAAGTTGTTATAATATGCTAATATAAATAATGTGGTTTGGTTGGTTGATTCGTTGTTGGTTTAAGTCTAAAATAAACTAGTTTAGGTTGTGTGAATATGCTAAGATAAATAATGTGGTTTGGTTGGTTGATTCGTTGTTGGTTTAAGTCTAAACTAAACTAGTTTAGGTTGTTAAGTTGTGCGAATATGCTAAGATAAATAATGTGGTTTGGTTGGTTGATTCGTTGTTGGTTTAAGTCTAAACTAAACTAGTTTAGGTTGTTAAGTTGTGCGAATATGCTAAGATAAATAATGTGGTTTGGTTGGTTGATTCGTTGTTGGTTTAAGTCTAAACTAAACTAGTTTAGGTTGTTAAGTTGTGTGAATATGCTAAGATAAATAATGTGGTTTGGTTGGTGGATTCGTTGTTGGTTTAAGTCTAAACTAAACTAGTTTAGGTTGTTAAGTTATGCGAATATGCTAAGATAAATAATGTGGTTTGGTTGGTTGATTCGTTGTTGGTTTAAGTCTAAACTAAACTAGTTTAGGTTGTTAAGTTGTGCGAATATGCTAAGATAAATAATGTGGTTTGGTTGGTTGATTCGTTGTTGGTTTAAGTCTAAACTAAACTAGTTTAGGTTGTTAAGTTGTCTTGAATATGCTAAGATAAATAATGTGGTTTGGTTGGTGGATTCGTTGTTGGTTTAAGTCTAAACTAAACTAGTTTAGGTTGTTAAGTTATGCGAATATGCTAAGATAAATAATGTGGTTTGGTTGGTGGATTCGTTGTTGGTTTAAGTCTAAACTAAACTAGTTTAGGTTGTTAAGTTGTGCGAATATGCTAAGATAAATAATGTGGTTTGGTTGGTGGATTCTTTGTTGGTTTAAGTCTAAACTAAACTAGTTTAGGTTGTTAAGTTGTGCGAATATACTAAGATAAATAATGTGGTTTGGTTGGTTGATTCGTTGTTGGTTTAAGTCTAAACTAAACTAGTTAAGGTTGTTAAGTTGTGTGAATATGCTAAGATAAATAATGTGGTTTGGTTGGTGGATTCGTTGTTGGTTTAAGTCTAAACTAAACTAGTTTAGGTTGTTAAGTTGTGCGAATATGCTAAGATAAATAATGTGGTTTGGTTGGTTGATTCGTTGTTGGTTTAAGTCTAAACTAAACTAGTTTAGGTTGTTAAGTTGTGCGAATATGCTAAGATAAATAATGTGGTTTGGTTGGTGGATTCGTTGTTGGTTTAAGTCTAAACTAAACTAGTTTAGGTTGTTAAGTTGTGCGAATATGCTAAGATAAATAATGTGGTTTGGTTGGTGGATTCGTTGTTGGTTTAAGTCTAAACTAAACTAGTTTAGGTTGTTAAGTTGTGCGAATATGCTAAGATAAATAATGTGGTTTGGTTGGTGGATTCGTTGTTGGTTTAAGTCTAAACTAAACTAGTTTAGGTTGTTAAGTTGTGCGAATATGCTAAGATAAATAATGTGGTTTTGTTGGTGGATTCGTTGTTGTTTTAAGTCTAAACTAAACTAGTTTAGGTTGTTAAGTTGTGCGAATATGCTAAGATAAATAATGTGGTTTGGTTGGTGGATTCGTTGTTTGTTTAAGTCTAAACTAAACTAGTTTGGGTTGTTAAGTTGTGCGAATATGCTAAGGTAAATAATGTGGTTTGGTTGGTGGATTCGTTGTTGGTTTAAGTCTAAACTAAACTAGTTTAGGTTGTTAAGTTGTGCGAATATGCTAAGATAAATAATGTGGTTTGGTTGGTTGATTCGTTGTTGGTTTAAGTCTAAACTAAACTAGTTTAGGTTGTTAAGTTGTGCGAATATGCTAAGATAAATAATGTGGTTTGGTTGGTTGATTCGTTGTTGGTTTAAGTCTAAACTAAACTAGTTTAGGTTGTTAAGTTGTTCTAATATGCTAAGATAAATAATGTGGTTTGGTTGGTGGATTCGTTGTTGGTTTAAGTCTAAACTAAACTAGTTTAGGTTGTTAAGTTATGCGAATATGCTAAGATAAATAATGTGGTTTGGTTGGTGGATTCGTTGTTGGTTTAAGTCTAAACTAAACTAGTTTAGGTTGTTAAGTTGTGCGAATATGCTAAGATAAATAATGTGGTTTGGTTGGTGGATTCGTTGTTGGTTTAAGTCTAAACTAAACTAGTTTAGGTTGTTAAGTTGTGCGAATATGCTAAGATAAATAATGTGGTTTGGTTGGTTGATTCGTTGTTGGTTTAAGTCTAAACTAAACTAGTTTAGGTGTTTAAGTTGTGTGAATATGCTAAGATAAATAATGTGGTTTTGTTGGTGGATTCGTTGTTGGTTTAAGTCTAAACTAAACTAGTTTAGGTTGTTAAGTTGTGCGAATATGCTAAGATAAATAATGTGGTTTGGTTGGTTGATTCGTTGTTGGTTTAAGTCTAAACTAAACTAGTTTAGGTTGTTAAGTTGTGCGAATATGCTAAGGTAAATAATGTGGTTTGGTTGGTGGATTCGTTGTTGGTTTAAGTCTAAACTAAACTAGTTTAGGTTGTTAAGTTGTGCGAATATGCTAAGATAAATAATGTGGTTTGGTTGGTGGATTCGTTGTTGGTTTAAGTCTAAACTAAACTAGTTTAGGTTGTTAAGTTATGCGAATATGCTAAGATAAATAATGTGGTTTGGTTGGTTGATTCGTTGTTGGTTTAAGTCTAAACTAAACTAGTTTAGGTTGTTAAGTTGTCTTGAATAAGCTAAGATAAATAATGTGGTTTGGTTGGTTGATTCGTTGTTGGTTTAAGTCTAAACTAAACTAGTTTAGGTTGTTAAGTTGTGTGAATATGCTAAGATAAATAATGTGGTTTGGTTGGTGGATTCGTTGTTGGTTTAAGTCTAAACTAAACTAGTTTAGGTTGTTAATATTTTCTAATATGCTAAGATAAATAATGTGGTTTGGTCGGTTGATTCGTTGTTGGTTTAACTCTAAAATAAACTAGTTTAGGTTGTGTGAATATGCTAAGATAAATAATGTGGTTTGGTTGGTTGATTCGTTGTTGGTTTAAGTCTAAACTAAACTAGTTTAGGTTGTTAAGTTGTGCGAATATGCTAAGATAAATAATGTGGTTTGGTTGGTTGATTCGTTGTTGGTTTAAGTCTAAACTAAACTAGTTTAGGTTGTTAAGTTGTCTTGAATATGCTAAGGTAAATAATGTGGTTTGGTTGGTGGATTCGTTGTTGGTTTAAGTCTAAACTAAACTAGTTTAGGTTGTTAAGTTGTGCGAATATGCTAAGGTAAATAATGTGCTTTGGTTGGTGGAATCGTTGTTGGTTTAAGTCTAAACTAAACTAGTTTAGGTTGTTAAGTTGTGCGAATATGCTAAGATAAATAATGTGGTTTGGTTGGTTGATTCGTTGTTGGTTTAAGTCTAAACTAAACTAGTTAAGGTTGTTAAGTTGTGCGAATATGCTAAGATAAATAATGTGGTTTGGTTGGTGGATTCGTTGTTGGTTTAAGTCTTAACTAAACTAGTTTAGGTTGTTAAGTTATGCGAATATGCTAAGATAAATAATGTGGTTTGGTTGGTTGATTCGTTGTTGGTTTAAGTCTAAAATAAACTAGTTTAGGTTGTGTGAATATGCTAAGATAAATAATGTGGTTTCGTTGGTATATTCGTTGTTGGTTTAAGTCTAAACTAAACTAGTTTAGGTTGTTAAGTTGTGCGAATATGCTAAGATAAATAATGTGGTTTGGTTGGTGGATTCGTTGTTGCTTTAAGTCTGAACTAAACTAGTTTAGGTTGTGTGAATATGCTAAGATAAATAATGTGGTTTGGTTGGTTGATTCGTTGTTGGTTTAAGTCTAAAATAAACTAGTTTAGGTTGTGTGAATATGCTAAGATAAATAATGTGGTTTTGTTGGTTGATTCGTTGTTGCTTTAAGTCTAAACTAAACTAGTTTAGGTTGTTAAGTTGTGCGAATATGCTAAGATAAATAATGTGGTTTGGTTGGTTGATTCGTTGTTGCTTTAAGTCTAAACTAAACTAGTTTAGGTTGTTAAGTTGTGCGAATATGCTAAGGTAAATAATGTGGTTTGGTTGGTGGATTCGTTGTTGGTTTAAGTCTAAACTAAACTAGTTTAGGTTGTTAAGTTGTGCGAATATGCTAAGGTAAATAATGTGCTTTGGTTGGTGGAATCGTTGTTGGTTTAAGTCTAAACTAAACTAGTTTAGGTTGTTAAGTTGTGCGAATATGCTAAGATAAATAATGTGGTTTGGTTGGTTGATTCGTTGTTGGTTTAAGTCTAAACTAAACTAGTTTAGGTTGTTAAGTTGTGCGAATATGCTAAGATAAATAATGTGGTTTGGTTGGTTGATTCGTTGTTGGTTTAAGTCTAAACTAAACTAGTTTAGGTTGTTAAGTTGTGCGAATATGCTAAGATAAATAATGTGGTTTGGTTGGTGGATTCGTTGTTGGTTTAAGTCTAAACTAAACTAGTTTAGGTTGTTAAGTTGTGCGAATATGCTAAGATAAATAATGTGGTTTGGTTGGTGGATTCGTTGTTGGTTTAAGTCTAAACTAAACTAGTTTAGGTTGTGTGAATATGCTAAGATAAATAATGTGGTTTGGTTGGCTGATTCGTTGTTGGTTTAAGTTTATACTAAACTAGTTTAGTTTGTGTGAATATGCTAAGATAAATAATGTGGTTTGGTTGGTTTATTCGTTGTTGGTTTAAGTCTAAACTAAACTAGTTTACGTTGTTAGGTTGTGTGAATATGCTAAGATAAATAATGTGGATTGGTTGGTGGATTCGTTGTTGGTTTAAGTCTAAACTAAACTAGTTTAGGTTGTTAAGTTGTGCGAATATGCTAAGATAAATAATGTGGTTTGGTTGGTGGATTCGTTGTTGGTTTAAGTCTAAACTAAACTAGTTTAGGTTGTGTGAATATGCTAAGATAAATAATGTGGTTTGGTTGGTTGATTCGTTGTTGGTTTAAGTCTAAACTAAACTAGTTTAGGTTGTGTGAATATGCTAAGATAAATAATGTGGTTTGGTTGGTTGATTCGTTGTTGGTTTAAGTCTAAACTAAACTAGTTTAGGTTGTTAAGTTGTGCGAATTTGCTAAGATAAATAATGTGGTTTGGTTGGTTGATTCGTTGTTGGGTTAAGTCTAAACTAAACTTGTTTAGGTTGTTAAGTTGTGCGAATATGCTAAGGTAAATAATGTTGTTTGGCTGGTGGATTCGTTGTTGGTTTAAGTCTAAACTAAACTAGTTTAGGTTGTTAAGTTGTGCGAATATGCTAAGATAAATAATGTGGTATGGTTGGTGGATTCGTTGTTATATTGTTTAAACAAGTTAAACTAAATAATTATTTATAATATAATTGATTATCTATATTTTTGTAGATGGATCATCGTTTGTGGATGTATAATATGCATTATGAAAATGGTGCTGGATTGAAACCTGAGTTTAGTGACGGTGTTAGAAATTTTATTGAACATACAATGACACTTGACATTTTCAAGAATAATGGATTGGTTAGGTGTCCTTGTAGTGCATGTAAGTGCTTAAAATTTTTTAACCGAGATCTGATTATTGTTCATACATCAGTAATGGATTTAAGCCTAGATATTTTGTATGGATTGATCATGGAAAAAGTGATGGATTGGATGGTATGTTTTATAATTCGATGCCTGTGGATGTATATAATATGGTTGCACCAGATGGCCAAATTAGGGTTGAGCAGGTTAGGGTTGAACACGGTAGGGTTGAATGTGATAGGGTTCATGAAATGATCAATGATGCTTTCGGAGTTCAAGGTGGAATGGAACCGGAACAATATTTTGATGAAGCTCCTAATGAAGAAGCAAGACGCTTTTATGATCAATTAGAAGAGTCTAGTCGTCCACTATGCGAAGGGAGTCCGCATTCTGCTTTGTCAGTTGCAGTTAGATTAATGAATATTAAATCAAATTGGAATGTTCCTAATGCTGCTATGGACTCAATGGTTGATCTTTTGAGTGAACTAGTTAATCCGGAGTTTAACATACCAAAGAACTTCTATCAGGCAAAGCGTTTGGTGTCCAAGTTAGGATTGACGTATGATAGAATTCATTGTTGTGTTAATGGCTGCATGTTGTTTTACAAGACTGATAATGAATTAGAAAATTGTAAGTTTTGTGGACATGCTCGTTATAAGAGGACTCCGGCTGGAAAGATGGTCCCAGTTCAAGCGATGCATTATCTACCTCTCATTCCTAGGCTAAAGAGGTTGTATGCATCGATGAGGTCTGCCTCACATATGAGATGGCATCATGAATATAGAAGGCCGCTGGGTGTCTTGTCTCATCCATCTGATGGTGAAGCATGGAAGCATTTTGATAATGTATATCCTGATTTTGCTAGTGAACCAAGAAATGTTAGATTGGGGTTGTGTTTAGATGGCTTCACACCATTCTCTAATAATGCTTCGCCTTATTCATGCTGGCCGGTATTTCTTACTCCGTATAATCTTCCTCCTGAAATGTGCATGACCAGTCCCTACATCTTTCTAAGTTGTGTTATTCAGTCCCGTAATCCAAAAAGTTTGATTGATGTCTATCTACAACCATTGATAGATGAGCTCAAACAATTGTGGTTTGAAGGCGTTTTGACTTATGATATATCAACTAAGCAGAATTTCGTTATGCATGCTTCTTTAATGTGGACTATTAATGATTTTCCTGCATACGGGATGTTGTCTGGTTGGATGACAGCTGAAAAGCTAGCATGTCCGTATTGCATGGAAAATAGCAAGGCATTCACTTTAAAGCATGGCAGAAAAAATACATGGTTTGATTGTCATCGCCAGTTCTTGCCAATGGACCATGACTTTAGAAAGATGAAAAATGCATTTAGGAAAAATAAGGTTGAAAGTGACCCCCCACCTCCAGTACTCACAGGGCATCAAATTTGGGAGAGAGTTTCTCAATTACCTAAAGTTACAGAAGCTCCACTTTCTCGACTTCCTGGATATGGTGTTGAACATAATTGGACCAAACAAAGCATATTTTGGGAGTTGCCGTATTGGAAGGACAATCTGCTACGACATAATCTAGATGTGATGCACATTGAAAAAAATTACTTTGACAATTTGTTTAACACGGTGATGGATGTTAAGGGTAAGACAAAAGACAATCCAAAATCTAGAATGGACATAAAGGAATATTGTCGGAGAAAAGAGTTATGGCTGCAGGAATTACAGAATGGTAAAATAGTTAAGCCCAAAGCCAACTTTTCATTCACATTGGATGAGAAACGTGAAATTATTCAGTGGGTTAAAAATTTGAGGATGCCCGAGGGCTATGCTTCGAATTTAGGAAAGCGGGCAGATATGAATGAAGGAAAATTGATAGGTATGAAAAGTCATGATTGTCATGTGTTCATGGAAACTTTAATTCCTATCGCTTTTAGCCATCTACCCGAAAGGATATGGAAACCAATCACAGAAATAAGTCTTTTTTTTAAAGATTTATGTTCTGGAAAGTTGTTGGAGAGTAGTTTAGATAGGATGGAGGAAAATATTCTTGTTACTACTACTAAATTGGAGAAGATATTTCCATGTGGTTTATTTGATGTGATGGAGCATCTTCCAATTCACCTTGTACAAGAGGCTCGCCTCGGAGGTCCGGTTCAAACAAGATGGATGTATCCATTTGAGAGGTATACATTTGAAATATTCACTAAGTTATATATATTTGCCAAGTCTTTTATATATTAACATATATATACATATATACATGCAGGAAAATTGGTAGTTCGAAGCAAACGATTAAGCAAAGGGGAAGGATCGAAGGATCATTTGTTCAAGGTCATATTGGGAGAGAAACTGCTGATTTTTATTCTTATTACTTTGGTCATGATGTGTTATGTAGGAGAAATAGGCCCAATCGCAATGATGAAGGCGATAGTGATCCTTTATTTCCACCGATATCAATTTTTAATCAAAATGGTAGAGGATCTAAAAAGCGTGGAAAGCGAGGCCTCACTGATATGGAAATGCAATCAGCTGTGACACATGTTTTGCTTAATTGTCCAGAGATTCAATCATATGTCAAGTAAGTGTTAAAAATATGTTATTAAATTACATATTAATAAGTGATCATTAATTAACGAAATACTTGAATGTAAAATGATCAGCTTGTTCGAAAACACATGGGGTAATGAAGCCATCTATACAGAATTTTCCAAATGGCTGAGGAACTATGTAAGTGTGGAATCACTAAGTATTTAATAATATATTCATGTTATACTAAATTATATTACTTGAAATAACAATCACGTAGGTTTACGATGAATACTCAAGTGTCCAACATTTGCAATTAGTGAAAGAAGTAGCACTTGGACCTGAATCTCAAGTACTGACAATGAATAAGTATTGTGTCAATGGTTTTAAGTTTCAAACTGAAGAAGTTTCTAGGAACAAGAAAACAAATAATAGCGGTGTCTACATACAAGGTGATGCTGATGAAACTGGTCAAACTATTGAATATTATGGTGTCATTCAAGAGATTATTGAACTGAGGTATTCAGGTTGGCCTAATAAGAAGATTGTATTGTTTCAGTGAGAGTGGTTTGACCCATCACATAGAGGCACAAAGATGGACCATCAACATAATATAATTGAAGTTAAGCACACCAGGAAATACATAAGTTATGATCCTTTTATTATTGCACAAAATGCTAAACAAGTGTATTGCGCTTCATATCCATTGCGTAGAGACAAAGCTGATTGGTGGGTTGTTATTAAAAGTAAGCCTGTTGGAAGAATTGAAATTAACAATGTCTTAGATATGGCATATCAAAATGATGTTGCAATTGTTCAACAAGAAGTTGATGTTGAATTGGAAACCACACTACAACATCCTCAACACATATTAGAAGAAGTATCTGATGATGACATACTGAATGTTAGGAAAGAAATATTCGAGAATATGGAAAATGAATCATTTGATGACGAAGAATGGGACGATAATGAAAATGAAATAACTGAGGAGGAAGAATGGGAAAATGATGGAATTGAAACAAGCGAGGAGGAATAGTGTAGAATGAAAGCTAGCTAGTATATATGTAAGTGTATTTTGCTAATTTTATTTAATTTATCATTTATATATATATTATACATGTAAATTTGCATACAGATGTCATCAGGCGGTGACAATGACAGACATCAGCAGAATCTTCGAGTTAGCCAGACTAAACAGGCTAAGAAGAAGAAGTCTAGGAGGTCGATAGATCCCGAGGATATTGCAGGATCTATTTCTTCTGCGCCAGAGCGCATCAGCCATGATACTCATTTATTTGCTGTTCCGTTTGGTACGGCTGATCCTCGACAATATTATCCTAATTACCGTGGACCACTCGGTACTTCATCTACTTCACAGCCATTGCCTGCACGACGCTACGAGGACATACCTTTACAGGCTATTTGTCGAGCACGACCCTTATCTGCCGGTACTCCATCTCCCACAGGTACATCTCCTCAGTTATCTGCCATGAGGCTTGGAGATTCTAGTAGCGAGCAGTCAGATGCTATGGCTATGCCCCTCCATTGACTCAGCGTTTTGTGCATCCTGACGTACGACCCTCGTCTACAGCTACACCTAGTGCTACACCACATGATACGATGTCTGTTCTAGCTCCTGGCCAAAAGGACAGACTTGGTAGAGTCATGATTGAGCCGGATGGATCATCGTAAGTTTGTTTTGTTATCTATTTGTTAGTTTATTTTATTTATTTCATATACTTTAATATATTATTCATGAACTAACATATTTATTATGTGTTTTGCAGGTGGTATCCTGCAAAGGATGCTGCCCGAGCTTTAAAAAAATGTGTTAGAAGACTCTATACACAGGCTTATCACTCTTGGACCGAGATTCCAAACCGTGTACGCCAGGCGATGTTTAATAACTTTAAGGTATATATTTTTTAGTTAAGTTTAGTATACTTTACTTTTTTTTACTATCGATATAATTAATGTTATTCAATTTTTTTCTAGACTATGTGTACTTGGGAGTCGAGGTACAATTTGGTCATTGCGACCATATTTGAGAGGAAGGCATCCACCAGACTGTCTGCCTGGCTAAAGCGTGTTCGGGATAATGTTGTATGTCCCGGTTGGATGTTGCCTAATGTTTTTGATGAATTGAGTGTGTATTGGAAAACAGACGAGTTTCAGGCAATATCAGATCAAGCCACAAAGGCTAGAGGCAGTCTTAAAGGTGGCTCGTTACTGCCGGAGGTGCAAACGATTGGAACAATTGCATGAGAGATGGTAAGTTCTTATTTAAACTTTTAAATAAATAATTAGTTGATTCATATATATCGTTATAAATTTCAGTTTTTTTTATAGGAAAAAGAATTGGAACGCCCTCCCATTGAACCAGAGGTTTTCAAGAAGACTCATGTAAGGAAGAAAAAAAATGAGTCGGATCCGGATGTGTGGGTGGAGGAAAGGGCCGAACGAACTTTTGTAAGTTATTTAATATGAATAATATATATATTAATAGTGAATATATAATATGTATATATATAAATGTCAATTTTATATTTAATATGCAGAATGACTTTCAGCACTACGTCGCTGAGAATCTAGATAGTTCGGTCCAATTGACCCCTGAACTATCCACCCAGATTTGGAAAGAAAAAGTGGTAGGGGGGACACACAAGGGTAGATGCTATGGTCTAGGCTCTCGAAATGATGTTAGACGACTCCAGTCAGGCTTAGAAGGTATTGGATTGTCAGGTCAAGCCGAGGCACTTGATGCTGTGCAAATTGCTGCTATGTCGGATAAATATCTAAACTTACAACAGCACTAGCAGAGTAGGAGCGAAGAAGAGTAGCTGAACAAAAAAGCATGAATGAGACTGTTCAACAAATCAAAGAACATGTGATGAACATCACTCGTCGACCTAATACTTCGGCTCCTGATGAAACCGACGACGAGAGTGATGAGGATGATTATGTAGATCTGACTTCCTAGTTTATATCTTTGGACATTTATAAACTTTTTTAAATGAATATTGAAAGATTTTATAATTTATGATTTATGTACTTTTGAATGTTATTTTATGTTTTGTTTAGATTGTTATAATTGTGTGTTTGATTGAAATTTGAATCTGTAGTATTGAATTGAATTGAATTCAATTGAATTTTATTTCTGGTGGCCAGAAGCGGAGAGTTTCTGCTGTCAAAAATAAACCAGGAAAAGCGACGGACTGTGTGGTTTTGTCCGTCGCTTTTCTTGGTTTTATTTTTAAAAATTCCAGAAAAGCGACGGACAAAACGACGCAGTCCGTCGCTTTTTTGGGAATTTTTTTAAAAAAATTTCCAGAAAAGTGACGGACAGCGTCTCAATTTAGAAATAAAAAATAAATAAAATTTAAATAAAAGAGACGGTGTTCGTCGCTTTTTTGAAAAAAATTTAAAAAATTAACTTTCCAAAAATAGACGCAGTCCGTCGCTTTTTACGACGCTGTCCGTCGCATTTTTGCGATGTTGTTCGTCGCTTTTGAAAGCGACGGAGTCCGTCGCTTTTTAGCGACGCAGTCCATCGCTTTTTGAAAAGCGTCGAGCTAAAAAGCGACGGAACTGATTGCGTCGCTTTTCCGTTGATTTTGACGTGAAAAGCGACGCGGTCCGTCGCTTTTTGGTGTCTTTTTTTTAAAATTTTTTAGTAGTGAGGATTACAAACACATCTAATTACAATCAAGCAGAGTACACAAAAGATTGGATAAAACAAGCTTTTGGTGAGCAACAAAACCAGATAGCCATACAACATAGTACCGACAGTACATCAGAAAATTCCAAGTGCAAAATAGTAGATAAAGATGAGAAGGCAGTGGCCACTGAAGAAGTTGTAAACAACAAGGGTCAGATGGTACCTGCCCAAGAAGAATATATTAGTAAGGTTGATAAGGGAAGGGCGGATGGTAGTATCAATAAATATGAAAGGGATAAGCATGGCATGGAACTAGTTAGGCATCAACAACACCAATCAGACATATTGCAGGCCAGTTATCAAGAGCCTCTAGTTGTGGCCTCATGGGAGGACAATAACTCATAACACACTCCAATATTGCAAATAGAAGATGGTAAGAGTGGTGCATCAGTCAACTACTGCCAGTGTAAAATTCCCACAATAGCAGATAAGTTAGAACATGTAGTGCCTAAAAGTCAATCCCTATTGAAACACTGCATTCTATAGTATCACATCAAATACCACGGGAGGAGACAAGTAATTCCACACAAGGATCTATAAAAATAGCAGAGGGAATGCATTCATGAGTGGAGGATACCGAGGAAGAGGACAGTTACCAATTAGAATCACTAATATGCAAAGAGACTGGAATTTCTCCCAGGAGGCAAATAAAGGGAGAAAGATAAAAAACAAGAAGGAGGCTGATTTAAAGCCAACAAGAACACAGGCTAAGAGGGTGGGGAAGAACAATCTTAAATGATACATAAAGCTTTATTTTGGAACATAAGGTCTGCGAGAACTCAAAATGATTTTCATAGAGTTCAAATGTTAAACAAACACCACAAGTTTTTTCTTATTGCTTTGATGGAACCATTTCAAGACATTACTCATATACATAACTATAAACGAAGGTTAGGTATGCAGTATGCCAACTACAACACTAATGCGAAGATTTGGGTGTTTATCAAAGAAGGCATTAGTGTAGGAGTTATTTCAGACACGGAGCAACAATTGTCCTTGCAGTTGACTCTAGCTCATGGGTATCAGTTCTTGGTCACTTTAGTTTATGCAAAATGTACAGCTGTGGAAAGATTGTGTTTATAGGATGATTTGAACTCTATTGGGCATAATTTATCATTGCCATGGATGGTGGGAGGGGACTTCAATGTTTTTATGGAGGAAGATGAGAAAATTGGTGGACTTCCTGTTTATTCACAAGAGTATGAAGACTTTGCATTGTGTATTAACTCATGTGAGTTAGTTGATATCAATTTCACTGGTAGTCCTTTCACTTGGTGGAATGGTAGAGCAGATGGGGACTGTATTTTCAAAAGGCTAGATAAGGTAGTAACTAATCAGGCCTAACAAGATTTTCTTGGCCAATTGGAGCTTCAACATCTAACTAGAACAGGTTCAGATCATGCCCCTCTTTCATCCTAGATTATTCCAGCAAATAGCAGAATCGTGGCTAGGGTACTATACTAGTGACCTACCCAATTTATTGTAAAATTTTTGCGATCAATGATTGGACCATGCAAACTAGAAATGCTTTTTCTTGGCTAAATAAAGAAATTACTCGATCTATTTCCGTATCACTCATGATTATATCAATACTCAGACATCTATTGCAAGTACATATCCCACTTTTACACAGCAGGGTTATCAAAATCCATGAGAAGCGACTGGGCGTATTGTATGTGCCAATTGCCATTTAGCTAATAATCCCGTGGAGATTGAGGTTCCACAAGCGGTACTTCAAGATACTGTATTTGAGGCAGTTGTTCAATTCCTTATGATATGCAACTGAAACAAGTTCTTGCTAACGGTAAAAATAGGGTTTGAACGTGGGGCTTGTTCTTATTTTACCGGAGGGGGTTGAATTTGGGAGGACTGACTCAAAACTACATCAAACCTTTCAGGTTTCTGAAGTTTTGGGCAGAGATTGATGACTTTCTAGAGGTGGTTAAACAAAACTAGGAATCTGTTTTCTCAGAAGATGTTTTTGTGCAGTGGAAATTGAGATTAAAGAAGACCAAATTAGCCTTAACCAAATGGAGTAAAGATAAGTTTGGGGACATTTTTAAGCAATTCTTGATCATAGAAGAAATTTCTAGAGTGAAGGAACAATTATTTGAAGAACATCTACAACTCTTAATAGGATGGTGCTCCAACAGGCTTAGGCAGAATTCAAGTTATACTTGCACTATGAAGAAGAGTTTTGGAAGCAAAAGGCAAGTATTCAATGGTATCATGAGGGGGACAAGAACACTAAGTTCTTTCATAGTTTAGTGAAGGGAAGGAGGAAGAGACTAACTCTGAAGAGAATGCTAAGATCTGATGGCACTTGAGCTGAAGGGGAGAAGGCAATTACAGTAGAGGCAGTAACTTATTTTCAGAATCAATTTTCTAGGACTGATTGTAATGAGGAACTTAGTTTACTCAATCATATAAGGCCATCTATTACTGGTGAGGATAATGCCTTGATTAAAGAAATACCTAATGGAGAGGAAATTAAGACAATGGTGTTTAAACTAAAAGGAGATAGTGCATGTGGACCTGTTGGCTTTGTAGGTCATTTTTTCCAGAAGTGTTGGTCGATAGTAGGTCCAAATGCTGTTGGGATTGTTCATGCTTTTTTTTCAGGGCCAGACTCTTCCTAAATCAATTACTCAAACTAATTTGGTCTTATTGCCTAAAAGGGAGTTTATCAAAACCTTTTCAGACTTAAGGCCTATTAGTTTAAGTAATTTTATTAATAAAATCATTTTCGAAATATTGCTGAAAATGTGTTGTTGGCTCAAGAAATTGTCTCAGATATTAGAAAAAGGGGAAACCAAATAATGTCGTAATCAAACTGGATATGGCCAAGGCATATGACAGGGTTAATTGGAGGTTCATGGCAAGTGTATTGGCTCAGATGGGTTTTGATGTTGCTGTTATTGATTTAATATGGAGAGTTGTGGCAAATAAATGGTACTTTATTCTCATCAATGGGCAAGCTAAGGGTTTCTTTCATTCTACAAAAGGGGTAAAACAGGGAGATCCACTATCACTTGCTTTATTTATCTTAACTACAGAGGTTTTATCTACAACTTCAAATCATTTATTTGATAACAATGACTTTAAATGCTTTGGTATGCCAAAGTGGAGTGAAAGTTTAAATCATCTGGCATATCCAGATGATACTATTATATTTACAGCCGTAGAAAAGCAATTTTTATCCCTAATAATGAAGGTTTTGCAGGATTATGAAAACCAGTCTGGTCAGAAAATCAACAAAGATAAGAGTTTATTTTACATGTTCAATAAAGCTGCAAATCACTCAGTAAAGATGGTGAAAGATACTACTGGTTTTGTCAGAGGTTATTTTCCTTTGTTGTATCTTGGATGTCCAATTGGACATGCCAAGAAAAGGAAATCTGATTTTAGAGATTTGATCAAGAACATACAAAGTAAGTTGCATATATGGAAAGGTAAGCTATTATCTTTTGGTGGTAAGGTTGTTCTCATTAACCATGTGTTGCAAAGCATGCCCATATACCTCATGTCAGTGACTGGCCCTCCAAAATGTATCGTAAATGATATTCATAGAATGTTTTCTAAATTTCTATGGAATTGCAAAGAGGATGGGAGGGCAAAACACTGGATTGCTTGGAATGATATGTGTTTGCCTAAGGAGGAAGGTGTTCTTGGTTTTAGGTCTCTGATAGATGCCTCAAAAGGTTTATTTGCTAAGCTCTAGTGGAACTTCAGGACCAAAAACACTTTGTGGTCAAACTACATCTGGAATAAATATTGTAAGAGGCATGGTCCACAAACAGTAGAATGGAAAGGAGGATCTCAAGTTTGGAAGTTGATGCTTTAGGCTAGAGATTATATAGATCAGGAGATATGGTGGGAAGCTAGAGGTGGTCATGCCAGTCTCTGTAGAGACAAAAAGTGTGATGCTATGCAGTGCTTTGGAAGCAGAGGTGGGAGAAACAACAATGGAGACTTGGTCTATGTAGAGACAGAAAGTGTGATGCTATGCAGTGCTTTGGAAGCAAAGCTGAGAGCTTTTAAAGAGGGATTGCAGTATTGTGTTAATCACAACCTCCTGCCCCTTATCATGGAGACAGACTCTCTTATTTTGAAGAAAGTCATTGAGGAAAAGTGGGAAATACCATGGGTCATATCAGTTGACATAAGGTGCATCAAGAAGAAGCTGAAAAATAAAGATATGGTGGTGAATCGTATATTTCGAGAGGAGAACAATGTTGCAGATTGTTTAACTAACCATGTTTTTAGTTTTGCAGGTACAACAAATATCCAGTTCTTATCTAACAATGAGTTACCAGAACAAGTGAGAAAACTATTATAAACAGATAAGCAAGGAATGCCCAATCTCAGAATCAGAAAATACCAAAATGGAGATTTTAACAATCAATGAACTAAATGCAAGATGAAGGAGAACAAATGGTTAGGTAAAACAACAACATGATTGAATAACAAGAACATGTAAAGCTATTACGTGATTACATTCAATCCACAATTGAAAAGGTAAGTCAGCACTCATAATTAAGATTAAGATGAAGAGGTTATCTGCTAAACACTATATTTGAGGTAGTGGTATCAGCTCATCAGAGTTGAACCTGCACAAATTGGGGGTTTTCAGCTACATCTTGCATTTTTTATCGATCCAATCTCAGAGTTAGAATACCAAAATGGAGATATGAACAACCACCGTAGGAAATGCAAGATGAAGAAATACAAATGATTAGGTCACACAACAACTTGCTTAAATAGCAGCAACAACATTCAAATCTATAACTGGAAATGTAAGTCAGCACTCAATATTAAGATCAAGATGGAGAGTTTACTTGATAAAATCTAGATGTGAGGCAGTGGTATCAGCTCACAGAGCTCAACTTGCACAGATTGAGGTTTTTGTCAGATACATCCTCCATTATTGATAGCCTCAAGATAGTTCATCAATTCTAGATCTTCCTAGAATGGATATGTCGGAAGAAGGTTAGGAGCTGAAGAAGTCTTCATAGGGTTGGATCCATGGCACTCGTCAGAATTTTGACTGCCCAGGTGGATATCGCCCAAGCTCATGATTGTTTTATCGGCGTGTCTTCAAGAAAGGTCCATCAGAATTACCACGCCTGGCGGAGATGGAGTGGCTCAGCTACAGATACTGGAGGAACTTTCTGTTTTCAGCTTATTGTTTCTTTTTTAGTTTTGTTTTTTCTATTTTTGGACCTGAATCACTTTTGGATCCAATTTGTTGTTTCATTTTCATTTTGAATAAATGGGCTTGACCCATATTTTGATTAAAAAATAAAATAAAAAAAGAAGATGACTTGGAATAAGACTGGGCACCGGATCAAAATAGGACCACCGGACTAGAATGAACCAGACCGGGTTGTTGATCAGTACCGGGATGAATCGGAATGGAAATTTGGTTTCGTCCCATCCCACTATATATCGGGATAGAATCGAGATGGACTAGAATGGACCGGAATGGAACAGGATAAACGGGACGGCACATATAACTATTTAAAAAAGGGGAAAAGGACAAATATACCCCCGAACTTTTGAAAATGGTATACCAATAGCCTTCGTCATGCTTTTTGTCCATCAGAGCCCTTGCCGTCCAATAATCAGTGCACATTTTCCCCTCCAACTAACAAAACACTCATTGTGAACACGTGGCGCAATCCTACGCCACAACCGAGTTGACCAATTTTTAAATCCAAATTTCAAAACCCGCCCATAACCCATTTAACCCACCCAATTAACACATAAATAAACTCTCTAAAATCCTAAAGAAAAGGCCACACTAGATTTGGTGTTGATAAATCTTCTAATAGCATTAAGTTGATAAGGTCTTCTTCTATAGCTTCTTGTTTGCCTATAGTGAGATGATGATGCATTTTTCACCAGTGTCTTATCCTACTTTGGTGAGAACTTCTTCTTTGCCTGTGGAGACTGAGGAAGAATGGAGGAAGAGAAAGGAGTTGTAGACTTTGAGAAGAATGGAAGCTAAGAGGAGAAGATTAGAGAAACAGAGAAATTTAAGGGGTGATAAAGAAGGTGGATGAGGAAGTATGGAAGATGAAAAGAGGGAAATTGAGATGAATTTAAATGGTAGATTAGATAAAGAACAATACTTGGCATCTGCGAAAAGATTTGGTTTATCGGTATCACCAACATTGGCAGTCGTTGCAAGGCAAGGTAGTATGACAATGGGGGAAAGGTAAAGGAAGTTATTCAGGAAGCAAAATGCAAGGACATGGGAAATTGGGGTTACAAGGTTCTGTTGAATCCCAAGGTGGTGGTAGTTCTTCAAGTATGTATGAATTGCGCCTTAGGGTTTTTGTTTGTGAGATGACGGGTATAGGGGTGTAGTCATTTAAAATTTATTAAATGATTCAAATTCATGAAGATATTAGTCCAAATAAATATTATGGATTAATATAATTGAGTTAATTATTTAAATTCAATAAATGTGTATTTACTTAAAGCCCGCTCCATAATGCTCACATGCCATGTCACTTAAATTTGATTGGCCGAAAGAAATCATGTTCCAATCGCAACTCCTCTATTTTAAAACTATAAATAGGGATCCTCATAATTCATAAAAAGAACGAAGAATTCTAAACAAAAATCTAGAGAAAGCTCGTGGATCAAAAACCACAAATTTCTCTACAAGCTACAAGTTTAAGAATTCAAGAATTCAATAGCTCGAGAGTTTAAGAAGTCAAGTGTTCAAGTTCAAGATCAAGATAAAGTTCAAGTTCAAGAACGATCAAGATCAAGGCCGCCGGATTCAAGATCAAGCTCGAAGCCCCTTGGATTCAACTAGAAGTCAAGATCAAGATAAAGTTCAAGTTCAAGAACGATCAAGATCAAGACCACCGGATTCAAGATCAAACTCGAAGCCCTTGGATTCAATTAGAATTCAAGATCAAGATAAAGTTCGAGTTCAAGAATGATCAAGATCAAGACCGTCGGATTCAATATCAAGCTCGAAGCCCTTGGATTCAACTAGAAGTCAAGATCAAGATAAAGTTCAAGTTCAAGAATGATCAAGATCAAGACCGCCGGATTCAATCAACCTCGAAGCCCTTCGATTCAACTAGAAGTCAAGATCAAAATAAAGTTCAACTTCAAGAATGATCAAGATCAAGACCACCAGATTCAAGATCAAGCTCGAAGCCCTTGAAATCAACTAGAAGTCAAGATGAAGATTAAGTTCAAGTTAAAGTCAAATTCAAGATCAAGCTCAACAGACCTTGAATTTATATTTGAAAAGGCGAATTTAGAGGAATCATAGAGATTGTAATACTCGCACTTTAAATCTATAAAACGATTGTTGCATAATTTTTCGTTCTTGATTATTATTATCTCGACACGAAATTTATTGTCTACAAATTCTGGCATGCCCAGTCCCTCTCATCTCAACTTTGCAATCATCAAAAATATCAAAATGACTTGCACTATAGAAGAATGACTAGCAAGCTTGACTAAAGCAATTGAATGCTTGACGAAGTGTGCTCACGAACAAGATGCTAAACTTTCTAAGCTAACAAATAAGATGGATAACATGATCGAAAGAAGATCGAGTCAAGCACCTCTGAAGCTTTCTAAAATTCAAGACGAAGGAGAGTCTTGCGTAAAGCAAACAAAGATCAAAGATATTCATATATCAGCTGAAGGTTTGATTCCAATCGATCAATTGAAGGACTTTATCATAGAGGCTATCGAAGACAAATCTAAGTCTTCATCCAAATTTTCTCCCATATATGCAAAGGCATATACACAAAGGATTGATAATTTGAAAATGTCTGAGAGCAATCAACCTCCTAAGATTCAACAATTTGATGGCAAAGAAAGTCCCAAACAACATATAACGCTCTTTATCTAGACTTGCAATGATGCTGGGACGTATGGTGATTACCTTTTTAAAGAGTTCGTTCGATCTCTCAAAGAAAATGCCTTTGATTGGCACACAGATCTCGAACCTAATTCTATAAATAGTTGGGAATGGTTAAAGCAAGAGTTCCTTAATCGTTTCTATAGCACGAGACGTGTCGTTAGTATGATTGAACTTACAAAGGCTTGTTAAGGTGAATATGATCTAGTTGTTGACTTTATCAATCGCTGAAGAAGTCTGAGCCTCAACTACAAAGATCGCCTTAGTGAAACTTCTAGCATTGAAATGTGGATCGGGGTCTTCGCTACATTTTGCAAGGATTAAAGCCTAATACATTTGAAGAGTTGGCAACTCGTGCACATGATATGGAATTAAGCATGACTTTGAGAGAAGATCAACGATCTCCTGTTTATAGACCTCATGAAAATGAAGTTATAGAAGAACTCCAAAGTGGAGGCAAGTCTGCATCAGAAGATGACTTTGAAGAGTTAATGTATATCTAAACGCTCCTTAACGCATGGCTTAAACTGTAAGTTACAACGCTCCTTAATGCATGAGCTTAAACTGCAAGGTACAACGCTCCTTAACACATGAGCTTAAACTACAAGTTACAATGCTATTCATCGCATGAGCCTTAATCTTCAAGTTACAATGTTCCTCATCGTATGAGCCTAAACTACAAGTTACATCTCTCTTTATTGCATGAGCCTAAACTGTAAGTTACAATGTTTCTCATTGCATGTGCCTAAACTGCAAGCTGAAATGCTCCTAGATGCACAAGCCTAAACTGTATATCACAAAACTCTTCAAATTCAAGTTAAATCTCTAAGTTGGAAAGTTCTTTACATTTGAGTTAAATCTTCAAGTTGAAATGCTCCTTGAAACACCAGCTTAAACTGTATGTCATAGAACTCTTCAAATTTGAGTTAGATCTTCAAGTTGAAATGATCTTGGAAACACGAGCTTAAGCGGCATGTCGCAAAACTCTTCAAATTTGAGTTAAATCGTCAAGTTGAAATACGAGTTTAAACTATATGTCACAAAGCTCTTCAAGTTAAAATGCTCCTTGAGACACGAGCATAAACTGTATATCATAAAGCTCTTTAAATTTGAGCTAAATATTCAAGTTAAAATGCTACTGAGACACGAGCCTAAGCTGTATATCATAAAACTCTTTAAATTTGAGTTAAATCATCAAGTTGAAATGTTTCTTGAACACGAACCTAAACTATAAATCATAAATCTCTTTAAATTTGAGTTAAATCTTCAAGTCAAAAAGCTCCTTAAGGTACGAGTCTAAACTACATGTCACTCTTGGCCTGTAAGAGTATAAACTGTGTACGACACATAAAAAAACACTCTCCTAGAACTACATTGTGACTTGATCCTTTTCACTGAGGTACATAGGCACTTAGAATCACATTCTAAGTTCAGTTGCATGAGTGTCAAAAAATCAAATGTTCCCACTTGATCTGTCACATAAAAGTTAAAGCTATGAGTAATCATTCATAAAACTTCAGACTTGCACCAAATGGTGGTGACTCAGTGGGGGCAAACCCCTATAAATAAATGTTGTTTCAAGACGAAGTCTTCAGAATCTCCAAGTATGCAAGTTGAAGTCTTCAAATTCTTCAAGTCTGCAAGTTAAAGTCTTCAAATTCTTCAAGCCTAGTCTTTGAGAGATAAAATATCTCGACAAGACTTGAAGAAGGGGGCATTTGTAGTCATTTAAAATTTATTAAATATAAATTTATTAAATAATTCAAATTCATGAAGATATTAGTTCAAATAAATATTGTGGATTAATATAATTGAGTTAATTATTTAAATTCAATAAATGTGTATTTAATTAAAGCCCGCTCCATAAAGCTCATATGCCATATCACTTAAATCTGATTGGCAGAAGGGAATCCTGTTACAATCGCAACTCCTCTATTTTAAAACTATAACTAGGGATCCTCATAATTCATAAAAAGAACGAAGAATTCTAAATAAAAATCTAGAGAAAGCTCGTGGATCAAAAGCCACAAATTTCTCTACAAGCTACAAGTTTAAGAATTCAAGAACTCAAGAGTTCAAGAATTCAAGAACTCGAGAGTTCAAGAATTCAAGAATTCAAGTGTTCAAGTTTAAGAATTGAAGATTTGAAGAAGTCAAGATCAAGATAAAGTTTAAGTTCAAGAACGATCAAGATCAATACCGCCGGATTCAAGATCAAGTTCGAAGACCTTGGATTCAACTAGAAGCCAAGATCAAGATAAAGTTCAAGTTCAAGAACGATCAAGATCAAGACCGCCGGATTCAAGATCAAGCTCGAAGCCCTTGGATTCAATTAGAAGTCAAGATCAAGATAACGTTCAAGTTCAAGAACGATCAAGATCAAGACCTCCGGATTCAAGATCAACCTCTAAGCCCTTGGATTCAACTAGAAGTCAAGATCAAGATAAAGTTCAAGTTCAAGAACGATCAAGATCAAGACTGCTGGATTCAAGATCAAGCTCGAAGACCTTGGATTCAACTAGAAGTCAAGATCAAGATAAAGTTCAAGTTCAAGACCACTAAATTCAAGATCAAGCTCGAAGCCCTTGAAATCAACTAGAAGTCAAGATCAAAATAAAGTTCAAGTCAAATTCAAGATCAAGCTCAAGAGCCCTTGAATTTATATTTTGAAAAGGCGAATTCAGAGGAATCATAGAGATTGTAACACTCACACTTTAAATCAATAAAACGATTGTTGCATAATTTTCCGTTCTTGATTATTATTATCTTGACGCGAATTTTACTGTCTACAAGGGGCTTTTTCTTTAGGATTTTAGAGAGTTTATTTGTGGGTAAATCGAGTGGGTTAAATGGGTTATGGGCAGGTTTTGAAATTTGGGTTAAAAATTGGTCAACTCGGGTTGTAGCGTAGGATTGCGCCATGTGTACATAATGAGTGTTCCGTTAGTGGGAGGGGCAAATGTGCACTGATTATTGGACAGTAAGGGCTCTGATGGACGAAAAGTATGATGGAGGGTATTGACATACCATTTTCAAAAGTTCGGTATATTTTTCCTTTTTCCTTTTAAAATAATAATAATTTTTTTGAGTTATTTTGAATTACAAAAATATGAATGGTTTTTTTTTTCTTTCTAAGTTTAATAGTTTATAAAATATTTAAGTTTTGAAATTTATAATGTATATTTGTAATTTTACTTTAGTTTGTTTTAAAGATATTTTTTTAAAAATTTTTAATTATAAGTTTGTACGTTAAGTTTAATAAAGTAATTTTTTTTTTTAAAGTTTTTGAGTTTATGTTATAAGTTTTCAAGATTTGAATCTTTTGAAGTTTATAAGTTATATGTTATAAGTTATAGTAACTTATAACTTGTAATTTAAATAGCTTAAGTTTGTAACTTGATAAATTTATAAATTTTAAAGTTTTTAGGTTTATATTATTTGAAGTTGATGAATTAAGTTTATAATTTTAAAAAATTAAATAAACAAAAAAGAAATGCTAATAAAAGTATAAAACAATGACAAAAATTTAAAAAACCAATTCAATTTATTCAAATTTATATTACAATTACAATTTACAACTATTAGTTGTAAACCAATCTAATTTTTTACAACTATTCTTAAAAAGATTTCACGGACCGGACCAGATCAGATCATATCGGACCGAAATCGGGGATGAACTGGTATGTCTATACCAAATCATGATACCGTCCCATTCGGAGTACCGGTTCAATGTATCCCATTCCGTCTTGAATACTACTGGGTCGAAATGGACCGGAACGGTACCAGTATAACCCGGTCCGATGCCCGGCCTTAACTTGGAACACCAAAAAACTCAATTTTAAGTGGCAACTCTGATTTAATTAATAATCCATTTTTAAAATGTCACAACTTTTTTTCTCAAAATAATTTCCTTATTTTAATAGCAGGGTGAGAAAAATAGGAATGTGACATTACATATACCAGATTCATACATCCATTATTCCTACCCAAACATCTCTCTTAGGCACATCTATGCAGATTTCTCAAATCCATTATTCCCAGCCAATCGTGGGGGTGCTTCTGAACCCTAGTGTGAGGACGACTCTAAATTGGAGGATGTTGCAATACCTAACAGATTTATTATCATGAAGACTTTGATATTACTACTTTAATGGAGAAAGGAGATGAAGATAAAATAGATGGGTTTGGAAATTTAATTTGGGATGAATTCATTTGGAAATTTAATTAAAAAATAATAATTTGGTTTAGCGGTTGGGTTTGGATAAAAAGAGGAAATCAGGTAATTTCAATTGAAATTGGGTAATATTAGTTGATTTGAGGCTTTTCATCCTATTGAGATGTACGAATGATAAATTTATAAAGGGTAGGAATATGAATAACTTGATATTCTCGATAAGAGTAAGAACAACTAATAAATACTCCCTCCATTTTAAATTTATTGAATTGTTGAGGTGTTCACACCCTTTAAGAAAGAAGATTAAAGCTATAAATTAGCCATGCTTTTCCATTTTTACACTTATTAATTATTGTCAAAATTATGATTAAAATAACTAAACATTAATTATAATAACTAATTTTAATACTAAGTAATAAAGGGTAAAATTGAAAGAATATTCTAAAATGTCTTGAAAATTGAACAAGGAAGTTAATTCAAAAAATGAAAAAATGTCTCAAAAATTTAATTAATTTAATTTGGAGGGAGTAAAAGTTAAGAGATACTTTTTATCATTTCGCCCTTTAATAATAATTAGTATTTGATATTCTAGTTAGTCATGACTCATAAAGGTGTTCTTTTTGGACATTAGAAAATAGATCTTTGTACTTGTATTTTGAACAACTAGAATAATATATATAGCATTTCATCAATTTTAAAATAAATGGTATTTTTTAATTTGGAAACACTTCTTAAAAATTACTTATTTTTAGAAAATAAAAATATATTTTACAAAAGTTGATTTAGTACTTTTTCATTATATAAAAGTAAAAAATTAGAAAAACAACATTGATGACTTTTTGATTATATAAAATATCATTTATTTTAAAATTAAAACATCATTTATATAAAAATACTCCTATCACTTATTTTAAAATAAATTAAAAAACTAAAAACATCATTTATTTTAGAACAAAAATACTATATTATACTTTAATTTCATATCAACATGGGTTGTGGTGCACTGATGGGACTGTTTTACCCTTAACCAGAGATCTTGGATTCGAGTTTTGGTATGAGAAAATTCTGTTGGGAGCCGCCACCTTCGAATGGGCCCTGCAGAGCTCGATTCAAGATTTAGTCGGAGCTCTACTGTGGACTCCAAACATCGGGTGGAAACAAAAAAGTATATATATATATTTTAATTTCATGTGCACCAAAAAAAAAAAAAAAAAAATTGACCGTCATTTTGAGACAGTTGCATTAAATTTACCAAAAAAAAAAAAGAAAAAAGAAAACTTTCCCCCGCTCTCAAATTTAGGGGGCGGGATAGTATGCTGTTTTTAAATTGGTGTCTCCCTTGGTATGAGCCCTAAGAGAAGAGGAAATGGCTCAAGAGGCGCGGCTCAACCTCCGAATGCAGAGGGAGCTTAAGCTCCTTCTCACCGATCCACCTCCCGGCGCTTCCTTTCCTTCTCTTACTTCTTCCTCATCTCTTTCGTCCATTCATGCCTGTAAATTTTCACTCTCTTTTTCATTATTTCTCATTTATCTCCAATTATGTTCAATTTCCTTTTTTTTTTTCACATTATTTGCAGTAATTGAAGGCCCTGAAGGAACTGTGTATGCTAAAGGACTCTTTAACCTCAAAATTCAGATACCTGAAAGGTTTTTCTTCTCTTTTAATTTTTTAAATTTTTTTATGTGTTGTGTGGTTCAATTCTTGACCTTTATTTGTTTGTTTGACCAGGTACCCCTTTCAGCCGCCCATTGTCACTTTCCTAACTCCCATTTATCATCCAAATATTGATAATGGTGGCCGTATTTGCTTGGATATTCTCAATCTTCCTCCAAAGGTTTGCCAATTCATCATTTGTAACTGTGTCAGATTACTAGTAACTTCAATTCTAATGTGAAAACTAGTGTTGAGGGCATTTCAAAGCAGTTGTAGACTTCTGATTGACAGTTGAAAACATGTAGTTAAATAGCACTTGTATGTGGATTTACTTATTTTGTACTTTGTGTTCTAGATGTGGAAACTCAAACCACTGCAACTCTCATACATTCATACAGCAGTAGCATACTGTTGTCTAAAATCCATCATCCAGTAACAAGTGAAGGGAAGTTGGAAGTTGCCTTCTTCCAGTCTCCAGAGCCTGTATAAATATCATTTCATGTTGGGCTCAGAGTGTATAAAAGTTGCTTTAAGTTATGAGCTTGTACAAGTGATCACAATCATTCGTAACATCTCATCTGCTGATTCTCCTTAAGGCTCTAATTGATATTAATCTTTGGTTAAGATTGTCGGACATGTAATGGAATAGTTTGAGACCTGGACTGCAACTAGCATTTGATATCTTATATGTGCACCTTTTGCTTTCACAAGCAGTCTGATTGTGTAGTGGCTTTCACTCATCTTTGTAGCTCGTTTATGTATGTTTAACATATATAGGTTTTGTTTCTCCAAATTATTCTTTGTGTTTTTTTTATAAATTGGTTACTTTCTTCAAATCATTCTTCTTATTAATTGAGTAAATTTTGGACTACTGTCTTGTACTTCCTAATTAATTTTCTTATTATCCTGAATAAGGTATAGAGATTGCACCCACACAATATTTTTTCACTGTACGGAATAAAGTACGCAAGCACTTGCTCTTTTTTATGGTTTTCCAATGAATCTATCTTACGTGGTCTAGTCAAATCAATTCCTTTTTATCACATGACAATGGTCACAATTGCTGATAGTTTCTGCTTGCTGGTTATGCATTGAAGAGTCAAATCTTCTCTTTGCGAATGCCTTCAAGCAATCTTCTTATATATTACTGATCAAGTAATGGTAATCATTCTGCTTGAATTATCTTGTTGGACTTTCCACATGGGGAACTAACATTTAGGAGTCTTCACATGCCAAAATACACTACGTACTGATTACAGAATAATATCTTAACTTAAACACCATAATATTCCTGTTTATTATACTGTTTTTGGATCTCAGATATCTATTTTTTCTGTGTACATGCAATCTTTGATATCTACCATTCTATAATAACTCTCGTAAATATAACAAAAGTTTGTGTCTTTATATATTGCTCATAGTGGTGGTCAATTCAATAAAACAGGGAGCATGGCAGCCATCTTTGAACATTTCAACTGTCTTAACAAGTATAGGTTTGTTACTAAGTGAGCCTAATCCTGATGATGGGTTAATGCATGACGCGGTGAGTTAATATTCTTGCAGTGTGGTAATTTGTACTAGAACCTACCCTGTTTAATCGTAGTGTGCTCTTAATGCTTATTATGTGCAGAGCACGGAGTACAAATATAATAGACAAGCATTTGACCACAAGGCAAGATCAATGACTCAAAAGTACGCCACGTCTGGAGCAAGTGATTTTGGCGGTCATGACCAAGAAATCCAAACTCTTACAAATGCAAGAGAAGGAATTGTAAGAAGATGCTTAGATGAATATGATTATGTTTATTAGTTTTTGACCAAATCTCACACATGATCCCTGCAGGTTGAAGTCGAAGAATTAAATATACCAAAATCTGAGGTCCCTGATCATTTTGTGAACCAGAAGGGATTATGTGGACTCAGCAGAAAGTTGTCACTAGACTCTGCTGGACGTGCACAAAGGCATAATGGTGAGACTGCGAGTGAAGTGCCTATTGATCATATATTAAATAAGCAGATGGAAGTTAGCAAACAAGGTATGGAAGAATTTCCCATCGAGTGTGACTTGAATCAGGATGAAGTACAACAGAGAACCAAGAAACTATCTTCAGAAATTGTGAGTCCATCTAAAGTTAGAAATGGTGAGAAGAACTATATGGCAAAAACTAAATGTTCTGCCAGTTTGGAACCCCAAAGTATTTTTCTGAATTATGCAGATATACAGGCCTTGCCACAGGCTGTAAGCAATTCAGGGAAAACTGCCAATCCACATAATAGTGAGATGAGTAATGTCAGCATAAATACGAGTACAAATAAGCTGTTGCTGAAGTCAACCGATTTCACCCAAAAACACGAGGATCTTGAGAAGTTGCAGGTCAAGCCTCAGCTGTCAGTCCAACTTCAGTCCACTGCATCATGTCAAACTCTTTCGTTGTCAGGGGCCCCTGGTCATAACAATAAGCAACCTCATATAAAGGCTTCTGATCAAAATGGAAATGGTTTCTTCACGAGGCATAAGAAGCTGGGTTTAACTGGCAGGAGACATCCTTTCGACACATCCAGTTCATCTCAACGTCATCAGAAGTGTGATAAAGAGAATTTAGCTCCATCTCAAAACCTACCTGCTTCAGAATCTGATGCATGCACTGATTCAGCGTCCAGTTTATTATTTACTTCACAAACTGGTGATACTTGTGATGTGTGGACTAGGAAGTCATCTAATTGTTTTGGGACTTTGAAGAATCTGCCACTACAAGCTATAGAGCACTCTGGAGAGGGTAAGGACAATAGCTTTCAGTTGACCTCTCAATCTGAACAACATTCTACAGCCCTTTCATGTCAGAACTTATGTGATCAGAAGCAGCCCAACCAAGACGAGAATATATACTGTAACAAGAACATGAAACAACAGGAAAAAGAATCACCACAATGTGAAGCTGTGATTGTATTGGACAGTGAGGATAGTGAAGATGAAAGGAGTGTTCATAAAAGGTCCAAGTTGTCGCTAGCGCGAAGACATGTGTCAGGTAAGCGAAAGGCTTAATCGCTGATTTGAATTTTCCTTTTGGAAGCTTATGCTGTGGACGTAGTAAACTTGTATACTATGATATGCCTTGTTGGTCCTTCGGGACTCCCAGCCCTCTGCTGTCAAACTTTTCCTTCTTTTCCAAAATCTTGGCCTAGTATTTCTAGGCATATTATCGGCCAAAGGAATATGAAAAAAATACTTAGTATGATTAAGAAATTTGTGTCATACATACATTTACTGCAATCTTTTTATCCAATATCTTGAAATGTTTGTCCATTTTTGTTTAAGTACCTTCTCTTTTTATCTCTATAGGAAAAATAATACTAGTACTCTCCCTGTAGCAATATATCCGCTTCTTTTTTTATCATATGGAAGTTCTAAAATGTTTGACATCATTTCATATTTACAAATATTTTGCAATTATCAATAATTTAAATTCATTAATATATTCAGATTATAAATCTTGACGGGGTGTGTCTATCAATTTAACTTTTCAAACACTAGTTCAGTAGTTCTCTTTTATTATCACCAAGACATATGTAAGTCAAAATAATCCAGTAATATACAATCTAGTGAAATTAAATGAGGCCAAAACATTATAGAAATGCCTAAGAGAGATAGAACTTGATTGCCATGCTATGGAAGATCTTCACTAGTCGCAGAAGTATTGTTTGGATGATGCCAAGAAAGATTATTGAGGTCTTGCTCAACTGAAAAGAAGCAAGTACATAATTGACACACAGATGGATAGAGGATTGTTCCAAGTTGCATTTGGTGGACTCTGAAAAGAGAGAAATTTCAGATGTTTTGAAGACATTATCAGTTCATTTCAGAGGATTAAGTTGAATTGCTTTGGACTTTTCCGTTTTGGGCTTAACCAGAGATACATAGAAGATATTGCTTCAATGATAGATACTCTTGTTTTTTATTAGGTTGATGAAGCAATTTATTCTTCTTTTTCACTTGTAAATATGGTTTCAGTACATACAAATTGTTATCTTCTCAAAAAAGAAAAAAGAATTTGACTGTCGAATAGAAATTGATCTAACATACCGGGACAATCATCACTGATGAATGAGTCCAACCACAATTTGTTCCACTCTTCCACTTCCACTACGTAAAGAACATGTAAGTTCTCGTTTTACAATTTATGTGTTAGGACAATCAATCTAGATTAACGTGTTCCTTTAATGACTTGTGTGAATATTAGGAAGTTAGACCTATTCCTCTCCCAAAATAACCTATTCCTCCATTTATCTTATAGAAAAATTTATTCCAACAATAGTTGTCTACTATACTATTTTGGAATGTTCGACAATATTTGTCCACTTTATGAAATTAATGAATTATTTTACATTTAGTTCCTAATTTACCCTTATCATTAATTACCATCATTCTCTATTACATTTTTTAAAACATTGTATTTAGTATATTCAAATGGTGATATAGTTGTATTCAAATACCTTCTCCACGAACACTTGTATTGAATTCACTTAAGCTTATACTTCACCACAAACTTTTGTAGAATTTCTCATAGCTTGAGGCGTGTTGACAGATACTGTCGTTAAGGATATTTCACTCAGTATAGATGTGCCCCCCAGGATTCAACAAGCTCTTCTAGTATAAAACTAAGAGCCAGAAACTAACAAAGATTCAATAGTGTCACGACCCGGGGGTACACCCTAGATGTAACAAGGTGTACAAGACCCCAAGAGGCCTCATACAAGCCCCTTAGCATATCATAACGTAAGATAGTATAAAAGTGCGGAAATTTAAAACAATTTCCAATACAATCAAAGTCTCATAATACAAAGTGGAAGGTTACTACACTTGTCTCAAACCAGCTAATACATGAGAGTTTTAGGGACACAACCCATATAAAAGTCTAAACATAAAGAAGGACATAAAAGAAAAGGTGATCAAGTCCTCGATGCTATGAGGACTAACCAAATCTTCACTTGCTCTACTAAGCACCTAGCCATGGAAATGGAAGTCAATATCGCCGAACCCTACATTTGATAAGAATGTAGGCAAGAGTATGCGTTAGTACAATAAAGTACTAAATATGATGGCTAGCATAAATCATCAACAAGAGCAAAACACAAGTGTTAGTCAACATAAGACATATACATAATCATAAGAGGTACATCATAAGACATAAACTATAATCATATGAGATAACAACATAGTCATAGACATAATCAATGCATCTAGATCAACATAAATCATAAGCATGGTTAATACCCTTAAATCATCATGACATAAAATAATACTTCATAAGTAACCTTAAGGCATACTTGTGCAATGCATGAATAAGACCCCATAAATCTTTCCCATGCTAAGTAAGCCACTTTAGGCCATCATACATAATCATCATATTTTGATTCATCCTTACCTTATAATTCATAGACAAGGGAAATCACCTCTAGTCATACATGTCTTGGAAGGCCTTTCAAGCTACAATCCACACTCGACATGCTCATATTTCATAGTTCACATTACTCTTACTTACTCTTAAGACATGGGGACTCACCTCTCTATACCTATTATGAAGTCTAATGGGTATTCACCTCTTGCCTTGCTTGTATAGTCATATGTATTCGCCTCCATGACCATTTTAGGGAATCATAGGTATTCGCCTCCATGCCTAGCTTCATGATATGATATAGGTATTCGCCTCCACATCATTTAATAAGGATCATAGGTATTCGCCTCCATGTCCAACATAATATGATATAGGTATTCACATCCACATCATTTAATAAGGATCATACGTATTCGCCTCCACATCATTTAATAAGGATCATATGTATTCGCTTCCATGATCATCAATAAAGGCTAACGAGTAATCACCTCTTGCCTTGCTTTAGGAGTTATAGACTAAGGGTAGTCACCTCACACTCCTCATAACATGACATGGGTAATCACCTTATGTTTATCATCTCATACATACTAACTTAGGAATATGGGAACTCACCTCACATCCTACTCATATGAAGGTCTTGGGGAATCACGTGTCATCATATAGTCCTTTGACTTAGATTCATTTTAGGTGAGCAAGCCTTTCAACCTAGAATCATTCTATGTGAGAAAACCTTTCACATCATATCATATTCATGCATAGGTTTGTATCAGACATGTTGAATATGACCCTGAGAGATCTTAAAAAGTACACTTGACATAAGCATGACATAATAAAATACAATAAGAAAGAGATTATAAGAAACATAAGTCTCAACCCATAAAATGACATACAAGATTCTGACATAGTACATAAGAGAATACGTTGAAGACTACTAATTATGACATAAGCCTTCTATCCATAAATGTGACTAGGACAAACCCCTAAGTCACGAACAAAATCAGAAAAACTAAAATATATCAAAAGTGATAAAAACTATCCATAGCCTTGCCCTCGAATAATGAGGACTCACCAATTGAATCTGTAGTGGAGCAATCCTGATTTAGCCACGTCCAGGAGGAGCGTCAGACTCTATATTAAGAAACAATATAGGCACAATATGCATCAGAGTGTACTAAGTATAGGTCAATACATCAAAACATAGGCATAATAATATGATGAACTTAAACATGATATACATGACTAAGTAAAATGAGTAAACATTTAAAGAGAATTCATAGGTCATGAAAAAGGTCAATGCATATTGAAAACAGTAGAAAAGCTTTTAAAATACTTTTGAAAAAAACATAGTTCATTTTTGGGATATTTACCGTTAAACGACAATAAGACCACAAGAGCTAGAACATGGAATCCGGTGTAACTTTCACACCAAAAAGAGAGAGAGAGAGAGAGAGTCTACTTGCCAAGGTAGAAATCCATATCTTTCATTATTCCTAAAGTGGATCCACTAGCTTAGGTCATTTAAGGCAATCCTACGGGGGCATGTAGTTAGGGACAATGAGATTGCCTTCAGAGACCTGGCCTCTACTAACCGGAGAGCCTTCACCTCAAAGTCCTCTCGGTGCTAAGTAAAATCCCAATGGAATAGAAAAATTCATAATCATATCAGAGTCCAAATACTTGGAAAGGAAAAAATTAAGACTACCAATCCAATCATAAGTTTATATTATAGTAGCTCATTTCAAAACCATGATTTCATAACTTCATTCATTAAGACACTTACCTATCTAAGCATATGATTTATGAATAATTTCATATGTGAGAAAACCTTTCACGAATCATTGACTCTTAAAAGCATCCTTTAGTCATAAATAATTAATTTCATAAAAATGCATAGATTCATAATCATAATCATAATTCATAAGTTCATACTTATAGTTCATATTCTTAAATAGATATAGGCATGGGTTCATGTGAAAACAATTGGAAATTATGTAATCGAGTGAAATCATGCATAATAAGATTTGAATATAAGTAATTGAATCACAATGAATTGAAACCATGGAGAATCATATGAAAATCTAGGAGAATTGGGTGAAAATTAAATTGGAGATTGAGATTCTTTTGGAACTCAATGGATGAAAGAGATCCATTGGTGAATTCCCACATACTGTTGGTAATAAAGGCCCTAGTAATGGAGGAAGAAACCTTAAAGATTGAAACCCTAACTTTTTACCTTAGGAGCTTGAGAGAGAATTGAAGAAAAACACTTGGGGAAATTCGGGGGAATGAATTGAATGAGAGGGAATAGGCTAAATTTGAAGAGTAAAAATAATTATAGGGATAAAACGACTTACTTTAGGGGTTAATTGCGTATGAAAAGACCAAAACATCCTTGTTTAAAATTTGTGGAACAAGGTCTATGGCCTCGACCAATGGTCTGTAGGAGTTTCTATGGACCATCCTGGTCGATTGTAGAGTATGTACTGTGGCTCAACATCTTGCCTGGTTTCAAAGATTTTATTCTACAGGTCGTCAACCATCCTATGGCCCATAGAACTATTCTATTGGACTCAAGTTCAAGTCCAATTTTCCATAAAATCTGAACCAACTGTAACACCTCAAAAATTGCAAAGTCAAAAAGAAAAGAAATAGTCAGATTATTGATACAGTGGTCTACGAGCCCCGTCTATGGACCGTAGAAATCTTTACTGGTCATAGAAGGTGATTGAGGTTTGGGAAATTCAAGTTTCAGAAGTTTAACCTACGAATGGATAGAAGGATGGTTCTCTGTGAATGTGCATTGACTATGAGCAATTTAATAAGGTTACCATTAAGAATAAATATCCTATTCTAAGGATTGATGAATTTTTTTATCAATTCCAAGGAGCAAGTTACTTCTCTAAGATCGACCTCTGATCAAGTTATCAACAATTGAGGGTCAAAGAGAATGACATTCCGAAGACAAATTTCCAAACTCGGTATAGTCATTATGAGTTTTTGGTGCTGTCGTTTGGTTTGACTAATGCCCTAGTGGAGTTCATGGATTTGATAAATACGGTCTTTAATTAATATCTTGACATGTTGGTGATTGTGTTTATTGATGATATATTAATTTACTCGTAGAGTGAGGATGAACATGTTGAACATTTGAGGGTTGTGTTATAAATTCTCAAGGACCGTAAATTGTATGATAAATTTGGCAAGTGTGAGTTTTGGTTGAGTTCCATTTCTTTCATCGGCCATATTGTCTTCGGTGAAGGTATACAAGTCAATCCTAAGAAAACTGAGGTGGTTACGAATTGGCCTAGACCTTTGTCTGCTTTGGATATACAGAGTTCCTTGGGTTTGGTCGGTTACTATAGAAGGTTTGTGGAAGAGTTTTCTTTAATTTCTTCACCTTTGATGACATTGACTCAAAATAAAGTGAAATTTCTATGGTCGGAAGCTTGTGAGAAAAGTTTCCAAGAGTTGAAGGATAGATTCACTTTGACTTCTATTTGGATATTACCGGAAGGATAAAATTATTTAGTAGTTTATTCCGATACTTCACGAATTGGTCCTAGTTGTGTTTTGATGCAACATAGGAAAGTCATTGCTTATGCTTCAAGCTAATTAAAAGTTCATGAAAATAATTATCCAACTCATGATTTAGATTTAGCGACTATGGTGTTTGCTTTAAATATTTGGAAACACTACTTGTATGGTGTTCATGTAGATGTGTTTACCGAACATTAGAGTTTGAAGTGTGTATTCACTCAAAAGGATTTGAATCTTAGCCAAAGGAGGTGGCTTGAGAGGATTACGACATGAGTGTCGTATATCATCCTGAAAAGGCGAATGTGGTGGAATATGCTCTTAGTCAGTTATTGATGGGCAGTTTTGCTCATATTAAGGATGATAATAAGGATTTAGTTCATGATGTTCATAGATTGGCCCGATTGGGCATTTTTTTGGTTGATTCTAGTGAAGGTGGTATTGTGGTTCATAATGGTTCAGAATCATCTATTGTATCGGATGTGAACGCTAAGCCAGATCTTGATACAATATTAGTAGACTTTAAGATGTCAGTTTCTAGATAATCCATTGAGGCTTTCTCCCAAGGGGGAGGTGGTGTCCTTTAATATCAAGGTCGGTTATGCATTTCGAATGTTGATGAGTTGAGAAATAAGATTCTAACGGAAGCTCATAGTTCTCAATATTTAATTCACTCGGGAGCAAACAAGATGTACCGTGACATGCGAGAGCTCTATTGATGGAATGAAATGAAAAAGAATATTGTGGAGTTGGTGGCTAAATGTTTGAATTGTCAACAAGTGAAAGTTAAGCTTCAAAAACCGGGTGGTTTGGATCAAAACATTAGTAGTAGTATAGTTCCTTTTAAAAACAAGTTATCGTACCCAAGGGACTTACGATCAATTTATAATAACTAACTTAATTCCACACTTCAAAAAAAGTATATTCAAAAGAGTTTGATTGTTGTTATTACTACTACGACAAATTTAATAAATAAAGTAATCAACGCGAACAACTTAAATTTGATGTTTTAAACAAGTAAAAGACAATTCCAGGGCTGCAACATGCATCAGATTTCATGTATCACATTCTCATGTAATGAACTAATTTAGGCTATCAAGTTACTGATTTACAAGGTTGATTTTATGATTATGGTCTCCCGACCTCTAATCGCCTACTCCAATTAGTTGTCTAACTACATCGTTGAGCGAGGGTAGATAGTCCTAAATGGCGAGCATTTATATTTCATCATGTTTCGTAACCAAGCTAGGTTTTCGTCCGAGTGTCAATCCTAAACACAAATCTAATAAAGTGATATGCAAGAAAGATCTAGCCTTTTGTATTCTTTGGTCCATCTACCTTATTGTCTCCCGAGTCCAAGAATAGAAAAGAGGTTTATCTCTATGATGGCTAGTCAAGAAATACTAAAATCACACACAAAATTAACTTAAAATGATAACCAAGAATTAATTCAAAATTATTGATGCTTCAACAATCATCCATAGCTACAACCCAGAACAAGGGCGTTTAGCCACTCATAATATTCAAAAACCCAAATATAATATTGTTCATGCAATTCACAATTAAAGAAAGACTTAGAGAATTGAAACCTATGACAATGTGTTACTCCTTGCTCATGCACACCAAAAAGAAGTCAAACCTTTACAAAATTACCCTAGGATCCTATTTATAGAGTTTAGGAACAGTATTTCCAATTCTAGCCCAAGTAGGAATTCTAATTAAACCAAATTTCGCCCAGCAAGTCAGCCAGGGGCTGGGGCATCGCGCCAAGGACGCGCCTGGTGGTGACACAAGGTTTGCACCTCGCGCCACCAGTGCACCAAAAGAGGTCTCAATACTTCTTGGGCTGGCGCATCGCGCCACAGCCGTGCCAGGTTGGTTGGAGTAGTGCGCCAAGCTTCTCCTTTGGCATAACTTCATCATCCTTGTTTCCTTTGTTGTCCTTACGCAACACCTTTCTTAGAAACCCTGCAAAATAGCTAATCATATATATTAGTATGCAATCATCTCAATCCTAAGTCAAAGGATGTCAATTGGAATAGTGAATGTCCTTAAACTCACGCTAAAGATGGGTAATTCATAGTAATTGGGCATATAAATATGCCCAAGATCACCACCCCACACTTAAACCTTTGTTCGTCCTTGAACAAAATCTAACGATTGACTCATCACTCTTACCTTCAGACTTATCCACCCGCTTTACAATCGACCAAACATCTTTAATCATGATTTTGCAGTACACACTTTATGCAATAATTCACAATTTAGTTCAACACAATAGTCTACAAATCAACAACACATAACCTCAATGTATGACTCTTTCGAAATATTTCCAGACTAATGCAAACTTATACAAACATGCCACACAACAATATGCCCCAAACATGTGTCATGAATGCCCTCACCATTTTTAGTATAGCCTTTAGCTCATGCACACATCATGTTTATACATTGTATTTCAACACAAGGTTTATTTTTCAAAATTCAACTCTCACACTCACAAAAGAAGTTTTCTCTTATCCCAACATGTCATAAGCTTACTCTTAGTGTACTTTAATTTTCACAAAGTATCACTCATAGAATCAAGATGAATTATATTTGGTTGTAATGTCGGCTTAAGGTAAGGGAGGGTATATTTAGGATAAACTTAGTGACTCATCCTCCCTAATGCACATGTTTTTATTTTATTTCGGCCATACTTTTTCAACAACTTCTCTTTTCCTTTGGTACACACTTCATGAATATTTTCCCACTTGTACTTTAAGCTTTTCCCTTTTGTTCACTTAAACCCTTATTTCTACACACGACTCTTTTCATGCCCCTTATTATTGTTTTCATTCACAATACCCACCCTCAACTTATGTATTTTGCATGAGTTGGGGTGCACGATGTCCTTGGGAGGATCAGGGGCATCATCAAGGTAACTTCTGAAATAGCCACCCTCAACTTAGGCTTTTAACCTTAGTTGAGGTGCACAATGTCCAAGGAGGGACTAGTGCCAGCACAGAGTTTTACAACTTTTTCTAGGGAAAGTGAGATGGTTGTACTGAAATCATGAGGCATCTATCTTCTACTTCTTATATTTCATTTAGCCACAAACCAAGCATTTCCACCTTTTCTCACTTCTACCATTGTTTTCAATTTTTTTCTCCTTAACATAGTGCATTAAGGACTGCTTTAGGATCAAATACTTATGGTATCAATAGAAAGGGATTCGGCTCAATCAAGTGGTTTGGTAAAAAAAAACCAAAGCGAAAAGGCTCAATGGGGCTACACTAGGGATATTTCATTTTGAGGCACACAAAAGAATTTAAAATTTGCTATTCAAATAAACGCCTCAATCATATTCCATAAGTCACACAAGTTACTTATTTTGCACACTGGGGGAAAGTTCTACATGTTATTCAATGCAAAAACTAAGCAACTACTCACAATACATGGCATCACGACACACATAAGGATACATTCACTTGTAGCATGTTCATAAAAATCACATTATAATGTTTTCACACAATTAAGCCCAATTTTTTAAATTCATTTAGAGTCAAAACAAAGAGCCTATGTTTGTTTCAATGTTACCATTGCCTATGCAAGTGTAACTACCCATAACGTCTCACCAACTTTTAAGACAAGGTTTCAAAGGAACCAAAAGGCCGGTTTCTTACTCTTCTACTCATAGTGACTAATTTTTCCTTAAGATGGTCGTCATCCATCCATCATAGAGAACCGTCACTCATATGATGACTCTAAGACTCAATAATAATAAGCAAAGACTATTCCTAGTCAGTTCAATGGGACTATCCTCAGCGGAAGTACCAAAAACAAAAGTCGAGGAACCCTCCTAAAAAAATAAAAAAGACTCGATAAAGCAATAAATTATATACAATGAAGTATATCTTCCACCCCAAACTTAAATAAAACACTGTCCTCAGTGTACAATGTAAAAATAAAGTGAAGAGTGAAAGAAAACTCCCCGTGGGCCTCTAGGCCACGTGCTCAAAATCAGCAAGTTGCCACATTCGTGGCAAATTCCACAACCATTAAGGTTGCATCACCATCACCAGCATCATTGTCATCATCACCATGGCAAACATCATCTGACTCATCCTCCTCCAATCCATTCTCCACATAAGTTGTGACATCATCATCATCATTTATAGGCTCTTGGAATGTCAGGCCCATCCAACACATATACATCGCGCTATCCATCAAAGGGTAACGCTCAGGCACTGTCACAATTTCATCCTCAATCACCAAACAACCACCAATCCATAGTTGAAACTCGGAAATTCCATACATCCGACCCATCCAACTATTATCCCGGGCTTGCCTAGCAGTAGTAGACAACACTTGCCCATGAGACGGATCATGCGTTTTTGTTTTCGTGACATCAACCATGTGGCATACTAAATGAGGGCACAGGGAGGACACACATCATGAATCTCTTTCTTAATCTCAAATGTGCCAAGGTACCAAGTGATAAGGCTACCGCAACAAAAGCGACATCTTTTATTTGTCTAAAACTTTAGCATATTCTGTCTCAAAATAGCACCTGCATTCACCGGCAATCCCTTCACAAGTCTGTAGATAAGAACAAATCATTCCCAAGTGACCTTAAACCTGTGCTTGCACAATAATAAGGTACTCAACATAATTTTCAACCAAACCCGTGCCTCTTGATTTAAATGGGCATAATGAAGAGTCAATGTTGACCCGTATCCCTAGTTCTAAACCACACAGCAACAGAATTCACCCCACACAAAGTATGCCGAATACAACGATAAAGGGGTTGCTATATCATGGCTTGAAACTTAGTATGGTCATAGTTAGGGGAACCCAAAAACTCATCCAAAGCTTCTACCAAAAATTGCACATGATTATCACAAATAATACCTTGGTTATTCCTTACATGATATGTATTCCAATTAGTATAAAATTCACGCACAAGGCTCAGATTACACTCACCTTGATTAACAAAGATGTATGGGAGACCCAAGGCATGGACTTGGGTGTTACTTTGAGAAAATTCGGATAGCAACCACTCCTCATTGATAGTTTCATCACCCATGTACTTAGATTCTTGTTGACAATCATACCACTCCTCTCCATGGTGAATTACCGCTTGCTTACCAATTTTTTATTGTGGCAAGTCGGTAGGTGCCCGACTAGAACTTTCGGAAGCAGACCCCTGGCAACTTCACTTAGTACCCATGCCACTTTCAACATTATTGCCCTTAGGATCCATCCTCACACTCAAATATTGAAGAAAAGAAGAAAGAATTTTTTTGGGGTGAAGAAGGGAGGGGGTCAGGTTGGTGGAAGTGGTGGGTTTTGATTTTTCTTTGGAAATTTATGGTTTTGGGTTGTTGGGTATGGAGGAAAAGTTACTGGAAAAAGGTTTTGGGAAGGATTAATGGAGGAAATTGAGATTTGGGGAAGAAAGTTGGTAGAGGAGATGAAGAAAATTTTGGAATTTGGAGACAATTGGAAGAGAGGGGCCAGGTAGAGAGAGAGAGTGTGAGAGAAAATGTGATGGATTTTGGGTGGGTTGAAGATTTTGAAAAAAAAAGTTTAGGCAAAAGTGGCGCAGGGCGAGTGCGCCCAAATGGGCTCCAATAGATTTTCCTTAGGCGCGACGCGCCTGTGATGCGGCCGTATCAGCACCTTCATTTTTGGCCTAGCGCGATGAGGGGACAGCGCACCAGTAGTGCATCCAAAATCACCCCAGTTGTTTGGTTTCTAGCGTGGCGCGCCTGACCTACACCCAACCAAGGCTGGGTGTCGTTGCCCTTTTGCATGTGCATTTGTTCCTTCTTTCGCGCGGGACACCCCTCAACTCATGTGCATCAACTAACTATGTGAAAAATGAATGGTGGGTTGCCTCCAATCCAACGCCTTAGTTTTGGTCATGACACGACTCCTATTTTTTTTGTATTTTTCTATTTTTTTCCCTTTTTTTCTTTTTTTCATAGTTCCTAACTATTACAAATAAATCAAACTTAACTAGAATCCTACCAAAATAATAAACTAAAAACAAGAACCTTTCACTAAATCCTAGAAAACTTAAACTAAACTAAAAAAAATCAAAATTAAACAATAACTAACTACTTATTACATATTTTCATGAATTGCCTCCTGTGGAGCGCCTGGTTTAACGTCGCGGCTCGACTTTGCTTGGATCATTTATCATTTAGTTCAAGAGCTTCTCGATCTCAATCTGTATCTTCTCCAAAGTAGTGTTTGACCCTTTGCCTATTCACCAAGAACGATGGGGCATTTTTGCCTTTAAGCTCTACCACACGATGTTATGTCATCCTCACCACTTTGAAAGGCCCGCTCCATTTAGACCTTAGTTTTCTTGGGAGTAATCTAAGTCTAGAGTTAAAAAGTAGTGCCTTTTGTCCAGGAGTGAAAGTGTGAGGGACTATGTTCTTGTCATACCATCTCTTGGTTTTCTCTTTCTATAACTTAGCATTCTTATAAGCCTAGAGCCTAAACTATTCAAGTTTGTGCAATTGACCAATTGTAACACCCCATATCCTAGACAGACCAGCTTACAGAAATCAGAAGTTGCAGGTGCCACCAACGGGCACCACCCACGGACCATAGGTGGGGTCCATGGATGGCCACCTGCAGCCCTCCCCAGAAATAGTCTAGAAAAATGTCTAAGGGTCGACCCACAGCTGGACCCACATACCGTAGGTCAGACCACGGGTCGTGGTCCTAGTCCATGGATCAGACCCCTCAGCAGCCCTTCTCTAAAGCCAAACGACGGTTGACCCGAATGGACCATAGGTCCATTGACCGTCTGTCGGTTGGCCCTGAAAACTTTTAATTCAGGGGTCGTTTGGTGTTTTCCCTATGAGTTGGACACCTAAACTACGTCGTTTAACCCCTAAACTACGTTGTTTTGGTCAGTTTTAGCCTAGTAACTCAATTAGAACTTACCCTAATTGATCATTCACCAAAATCAAGCGAAACTTAGAGCAAAGAATGAGATAAAGTCGAGTAGTCCCTCAAGAACACACAGCAAGGTTTTCACCAATTCCATCCCCGAAATCAAAGTTTTCTCTGTGAATTTAGTCACCAGGTATGTGGGATTTCACTAGTGGGTTCCTTTCACCCATTAGGTTCCTAAAATTTAGTCAGATTCTTGATTCCCTCCATACTATCTAGACCTAGGGTTTCTAGAATTCAGTAAATTACTATGATTTAGTTATTGTAACGTTCTTAATCAGATTATCATGTCTTAGTATTATTTTTGTGTAGATTCTTGCATAAACTCAAAACCCTAGCTTTGTAGTTCTTTTAGTTCATGAATTACATTAGCTAGGACAGATAAACAAATATACATGTCTCAGTCTTTGAATGTTTCATTATCAGAAATAAATGTTGCATTTTCAGATTTTGCATGTCAGATTATTGAGCTATCCAGTTTACATCAATTATGTTATAATTTACACATATTTAGTTGGGAGTAGGCTTTATACCGAGTTGGAGTAGGGTTAGTCACCCTCAAGTCCCAGAACTACGTGCCCCCGTAGGTTTATAAGTTCCCTCTGTGGGCATCAATTTAGTGATCACGTCAATCATGCCTCTATACCTCTGACAGGGTATATTGGGTCCTCTCGATGGGGCATATACATCAGACTCTACGTTTAGCTTACATGGTTTTATGTCGGTTATTAGTAGCTCCCACAGTCAAATTCTATTACATTGCTCAGGTTATTAGTTATAGTTCAGTTTTCAGTTTCAACATGTTATAAACTTGTTCATTGTATTCAGTTAGTTCAAGTTTAGTATTTCCAGTATAGTATCACGTTAATCTTATATCATTGCTAAACATGCTTTGTTCAGTTATATACATTGTTCAGTTTTATTCTATCATGCATGCTCAATACCTTTCAAGTACTAATGCATACTCTACGCTACATCTTTTCGTGATGTAGGTTCAGGTCCTCAGCATTCAGATCACGCATATATCAGTTCCCAATCTCCAATTCAGCAACATCAGTGGTAAGTCCTCATTCTTCGAGGAAGATTGACATGATTAGCTTTCTACTTTTAGTCTTTAGTTTCAGTTTTTCTAGATTTAGCTGGGGTATGTCCCAGCATCTCTAGTCAGTTAGAGGCTTTATTTCAGACATAGACAGATTCAACTTTAGTGTTTGAGTTTTATTTCAATATCTTAAGCTCTTCTTAGTTTTATATATTCAAATAGTATTGGGTATTCCCTATCATTTCAGTTGATCTCATGTTTTAAGCTTTCGCACAGTATTTTCTTACTTCAGTTTATCTAGTATGCTTATGATATGCCAGCAGGTTTAGCTTGGGGTCACTCGTGATCCTAGGTCCCGTGTTTATGCCCTGGGGTTAGCTTCGGGGCGTGACACCGATTCTCCTCGTACCGGCTATCTCAGGGTCAAGATTTAACTTCTTAATCCCTCAATACATTTGGTGCTCTAAATCTGTCGAAATATGACATGTTTTTTCGAACACCATGTGATAGGGAGAAGTCCCTATGGGTGTTCTGTATGCAGTCCTATATGCCCATAAAGCATCATCAAGATTCTCAGACCAATTTTTTTGCTGCACATTCACTGTTATCTGCAAGATTTGCTTCACCGGCCTATTTGACAGTTCAACTTGACCACTTGTTTGAGGATGATAAGTTGTGGCCACCTTATGCCTGATACTATACTTAGCAAGAAAATTCTTCACTTAATGGTTAATGGAATGCTTACCTCCATCACTTATGATTTCCCTAGGAGTATCAAAATGAGTGAAGATGTGCTTTTTGATGAATTTAATCACAACTCTTGAGTCATTTGTAGGAAGAGCTACAACCTCAACCCATTTGGACACATAATCAAACGCCACCAAAATATATTGGTTTCCACTAGATGGTAGGAAGGGACCCATGAAGTCAATACCCCACACATCAAATATTTACACCTCAAAGATATTGTTTAGTGGCATCTCATGTCTTCTTGATATAGTACCCAACCTTTGGAATTGATCACATATCTTCACATAGGCAATAGAATCTTTAAACAAAGAGGGCCAAAAGAAGCCAGATTGTAATACCTTGTGCACCGTGTGCTCTCCTCCATGGTGCCCTCTATAAGAACTTGCACAACAACTCTCGACTACCTGTATGACCTCATATTCAGAAACGCATAGTCTCACCACCTGATCCACTCCTTTTTTGAACAAGAATAGTTCATCCCAAATATAGAACTTATCATTATGCGTCAGTTTCTTTCTCTGTTGGGTAGTTGACCCTGGAGGGTACACTCCACTCACCAATAAATTAACTATATCAGCGTACCAAGGCATTTGGGAAATATTCAATGCCATCAATTATTCATCCAAAAAATCTTCACGTATTTGTTCCCCTTCATGCAATGGGAAGAATCTTCTAACCTGGACAAATGATTAGCTATTTGATTTTCAGTACCCTTTTGATCTTTGATCTCAAGGTCAAAATATTGGAGAAGCAATATCCATCGAATTAGCCATGGCTTGGCTTGTTGAATAGGTATTTTATAGCTGCATGGTGAGTATAAACAATTACCTTGGTACCTACCAAATACAATTTGAACTTGTCGAAGGCGAATACTAGAGCCAGCATTTCCTTCTAATTCACTGTGTAATTAGCTTGAGCAGAATCAAAGGTCTTAGTCACATAGTATATTGAATTGAACACTTATCTTTTCTTTGTCCCAATACTGCACCCACTACTTTATCGCTTAAATCACACATGAGTTCAAATGGTAGCTCCTAATTAGGAGCAATAGAGATTGGAGCTTCAACTAAGTTCTGCTTCAGTACTTCAAATGCCTTCAAACACTTCTCATCGAACTCAAATTTCACCTCCTTCTCCAAGAGACTACACATAGGTCTGACGGTCTTTGAAAAATCTTTGTTGAACCTCTGGTAAAAACTTGCATGGCCAAGGAAACTTCTCACCCCTTTGACAAAAATAGGAGGGGGAAATTTTTCATCACCTCAACCTTGGCTTTATCCACCTATAGTCCATGCTTTGACACCTTGTGACCCAACACTATACCTTCTTGAACTAAGAAGTGATATTTCTCACAATTAAGCACTAAGTTTGTGTCTTCACTACGAGTAAGTACCTTGTCAAGGTTCCGGAGACATACCTTAAAAGACTTCCAAAAGACAGAGAAATCGTCCATAAATACTTCTACAAAGTCCTCCACCATATCATAGAAAATGGCCATCATACACTTCTAGAAAGTCGCTGGAGCATTGCAAAGTCCAAATGACATGCGTTTGAAAGCATATGTGCCATAAGGACTAGTGAATGTGGTTTTCTTGATCTTCGGGTGCAATCAAAATCTAATTATATCTGTAATACCCATCTAAGAAGCAATATTATTCCTTCCCTACTAAACGGTCAAGCATTTGATCAATGAATGGGATATGGTAATGATCTTTTCGTGTGGCATCATTCAGTTTCTGATAATTCATGCAAATCCTCATTTGGTGACTGTTCATGGGAATCAACTCGTTCTTCTCATTCTTTGCCATTGTCATGCCACCCTTCTTTGGTACACATTGAACAAGACTTACCCATTTACTATGGGAAATAGGGTACAAAATTCCAACATCTAAAGCCAATTTCATCATTCGGTCCACTATGACCCAAATTGAATCAAATTATTGACGAGTGTGGGGTAAACCTGTAATGAAGTCCATATTCAAATCTTCCCACTTCATGTAGGGGTAGAGTCAACACAGAAGATGAAGTCAACAAGGTCTTAATCTTTTAAAATTTCTCCTCACACTCATCAGACCACTAAAAACCCACACTTTGCTGAGTCAATATGGTCAATGGGGCTGCAATAGTGGAGAAATTAACTCTGAACAAACGTAAGTAATAGCCTGCCAACCCCAAAAAACTCAAGATCTCGGTAGGAGAAGTAGGTCGTGTCCAGTCTCTAACTACCTCAATCTTAGCCGGATCCAATCTAATACTCTCATTGGACACTATATGTCCCAAGAATGCTATTGAATCAATCCAAAGCTCACACTTTGAGAACTTTGCATACAAATTCTCTTCCCTCAACCTCTAAAGCACAATCCTTAAGTGTCGAATATGGTCCTCCTCAGTCCTTGAGTACACTAGCATAACATCGATGAAGACAATCCAAAAAGAATCCTAGTAAGGTAGAAACACCCCATTCATCAACTCCATGAATGTTGCAGGGGCATTAGTCAACCCAAAGGACATCATTAGGATCTCATAATGGCAATACCAAGTCCGAAAAGGTGTCTTAGGGACATCTGATGCCCTTATATCTAACTAATGCTAGTCGGACCTCATATCAATCTTAGAGAACAACGATGCTCCCTGAAGCTGATCAAATAAATCATCAATACATGGAAGATGATACTTGTTCTTCAGCATCACTTTGTTCAACTTCTTGTAGTCAATACATATCCTCATAGTCCCGTGTTTCTTCTTCACAAACAATACTGGAGCACCCCCAAGGGGACACACTAGGACGAATAAACCCCTTACTCAACAAGTCCAGAAACTGATCCTTCAACTCTGCTAGAGCCATACGATAAGAAGGAGTAGAAATAGGCTTAGTGCCTAGTGCCAAATCAATAGCAAAATCAATATCCCTATTGAGAGGAACACCTAGAAGATCAGTAGGAAACACATTTGAAACTCTTGAACCATAGGAATGGAATCTATGGGAGGTGGATCAACACTAGTGTCCTAGATAAAGGATAAGTAAGACAAACACCACCTATCCACCAATCTTTAAGCACGGATGAAGGAGATAACCTTACTAGGGTAATAACCATTAGCGCCCTTCCACTCAACCCTCATTACACCAGGCATCACTAAGGTAAAAATCTTAGTAATATAATAAAGAATAGTATGATAAAGAGAAAGACAATCCATACCAAAAATAACATCAAAGTCTACCATCTCCAGAATGATCAAGTCTACCCAAGTGTCATACCCAGCAAAAGCAAGAAGATAGGATCGATACACTCGATCCACCATTAAGGGCTCACCCACAGGTGTAGAAACATTAATAGGAATAGATATGTGCTTACACATCATATCAAACCCAGAAGCAAAATAGGCAAACATATAAGAGAATGTAGACCCTGGATCAAATAATACAAACATAGATCGATGGAAAACTTGGAAGATACTTGTAATAATTGTATGGGAAAGTTCAACCTTTGGCCTCCCGAGGAATGCATAGAACTGACCTCTTCTTCCACCTCCAACCTGAGTGGTAACTCTACCCACACTCTACTGGGTTATAACAACACTACTACAAGCCCTATTTCCTCTACGTGATTGAACTCTACCTCAGCCTCTGGTATGTGGTATCGGTGAACTAGTCTAGCCTAAAGAACAAGGTTGGGGTCCTCTTCCACCCCTAAGAAGGATACTGCTATGAGCGATGGTTCAGGCCTCCACAAGTATAGCAAACTCACAAGTGTGAAACCCGTTGTGACGATCTGGATGACCCATCATAAGTTCCTTGACTCACATTCTATTTCTATGAACTAGAAAACCAGGATCAACGAGGTGACTGCCCACCTTCATATATTTGCATAAATTCATCTACTGGTCCTCAACACTAAAAAGAACCACTACCTCTATAGGATTCCCTGCCTCTAGCTGAGGCACCAAAAAATTGCCCTAAGCTATAGGCCCTCTTAGGGTCCTCGAACTTCTTTATTTCTATGAACCCCACTTCCTTGGAGATACTCACAATGAACTCAAAGGAATATCCCTTTTGAGATGCTTGAAATATTGTCGATCGAATAGATAAAGTCAAAGCTCTCACAAATCTATAGATCCTCTCGGTATCATTAGAGATAAGGGCCGAAGCATGTCTGCAGCTGATAAAAAACAAAGCCTCAAAGTGTGTAACAGATAAGTCGTCCTGTCTCTGACTCTCAAACCCCAAGCATATCTCTTCACTCCCACTCCAAGGGATAAAGCGGCCATAAAAAGCACTATGAAACACATCACAAGTCACCATAGGATACCCAACTGGAAAAGACCCTGAATAAACTCTCTACCACTCTCTCGGTGGCCCACGAAGCGAGATAGTAACATACCAGACTCAATGTGACTCATCTAATCCTAATGTCTCTAGTAACTCCCTGTAGGTGGCCAAGAACTCATAAGCATACTCACTTTTTCCACCTTGAAACTGGGGTAGATCCATCTTTCGGAACCTCTCATACCTACAATACTCATCCTCTGTCAGAACAACCAAAGGTGCATCCTGAACCCCAACTGTTGGTGCAATATCACCCTCAACCATGGGACCCACTAGTGACTGAACCACCTGATCCTGAACCTCTTGACCTTAACACTTCACTGGTGGCTGACCCATCGAATCCTGAATAACTAGAGCCTTTCTCTACTCTAGGGTCTAAGACCCCACGCTAGTCTTAGATATTTGTGGTGTGCCGGTCTCACCACCACCCTGAGTAAATATCTCGAGCACACTCAACACCTTCAATAAGAAATCTGAAGCAAAGGTGCAGCTGTGTACTCTAGCGGAACCTTGTCCTCTCTAACATCAACCTGTGGCTTTGGGAGACCTCTCTAGCATGGCCTCTCATTGGTGCCGCTTTACGGGCAGGACCTTTAGATGGTGCCACTCCACGGTCATGGCATCTAGCTCAGACCCTACCCTTACCCCTTACTAGGACCTCAACAACTGCCTTGGGAACTACCTCCCCTCTACCACCAACAATAGTAGCTCTAGTCTTTGTCATCAACAAAAAGAACACCCTACAACTCAGTACTAACGAAGGTAACCACAAAAGATAATAAGGAGTGAACAAAAGGAAGTTTCTAACAACCTTCATAGCCTCTCAAATATAAGTACAAATATCTCTGCACCGATCATTGAGACTCTACTTAGACTTGGCTTTTATATACGTGAAACCTATGAATCTTGGTTTATAATACCATTAGTCACGACCCAAAAATGGGTGTGATGGCACTTGTCTTATCCCACCAAGATAAGTCAGCCTAAAACCCAAAAATAATGATAAAATACGGAAGTAAAGAAAGAGTATGAGTCTAGCATCATAAAGCATTGCAAAAATCATAATCAACTTAAATAAACCCCAAAAATCTAGTTGTCATGTGTAAATGCCCCTAATGTACTACAATATACTAGAAAGAAAAGAAAATACAAGTTTCTAATTACATTGTTTCTAAAGTAGAACAAAATCATAAATAGAATTAATAGGGTCCACTGGGATGACGAACAACTACCTCAGAAATATCCACATGATGCCTCAAACATAAAGAGAAAAGAGAGAATCAAGCAACTCCGAGCTTGTAACCTACACAAATGTAGAAGAAATGGGTGAGTACCAAACAATACAATACTCAACAAGAAAACTCCTAAATGCAAAGCAAAGTATTATAGAATACTAGTACTCCTAACACTCCAACTGAACCTCCTCATAAATAAAACCTGCATAGAAATTTAGCCCAACCTAACAGTTTGCAATTCAAATACCACATTCACTAGGCATAGGTCATCAACAAAGATATAATGATAAAAAATCACAAGTTCTTCAATAGTACACACAAGTTCATAGATGGTAATGATGTGCAATGCAATGAAATAAAATGTCATGTAAGGTGATGCATGTATGTCCTATGATACACACCCACTAAGACTCTAGCCAGAACCCATGAGGTACTTATAAGTCTATGTATCTGCTAGGGAGCATATGTCCCGACCCTTTAATATAATCTGTCATAGACCATGTGGCCCGAACCCTCAATATAGAATATGCCATGGCGCGTGTGGCCCGACCCCTCAACATAGAACTTGTCAGAACCATTTTTTATCAACATTATTATCTAATTGTTTCAGCACCAATGCAAGTATGCATCTTTACACAAATCATGAGAAATGAAAATTTTCATATCAATACACAACTAATGTCAACATAATCGATTTAAATCATCAGAATGAGTCACCACAACTAACCAAACCATTCTCAACAAAACACACATCAATAAGCCATCTAGTTGCCTATTTTATTACCTCAAATTCCTCATTAGCAATCATACAATATGAATAAATCAAACCCATCTTTATATCTCATTACTCCCAAACATATACAATAAGAAAATACGAGATAATATAAGCTTAATAAAGTTTAAGAAGGTCACTTACCTCAATCAATCAAATAATTTACTCTGGAACATGAGCTTTCCCCTTTCTTTGACTCTCCAAAATAATATAATCTATTCAAATAAGTAATCATAACAAGATTTTGAAACAAACAACACTCATATCAAGCATTTTGGAAAATGGGCTCAAATATACCCAAAACTCTGATTCCAAAAATGAGGGGTAAATCTTGAAATTAGTATACAAATGCATTACCCAGAAAATTTAGACGCCAACAATGAAAACCATTTCAAAAATGGAATTGAATCCAATCCACAAGCACCATTTTTGTAAAACTTGAAGTTTCTTGAAAATCTCCTAACTTTAAAGTTGATAATCCCTAATTTGCTGTTAAAAAACACAAAAGATAACTGGGAAATGAAGATTTAGGTTCATAAGGACATAGCCAAAATATTTACCATGAAAAATCTCCTTAAAATCGCCTACAAGGGTTTCCCAAACTCAAAATGGGGAAGAACCTCAATTTTCGTAATTAACATACTGCCAGCAAAATTCCTCTCCATGGATCGAACCCCCCACGACAAACGTGGACCCCTGTCTACAAACGCGTAGGTCAGCTTCACTAAGGCCTCATTTGTTTGCACTTAATGGAGGTCTGAATCTGAATAGTTTAGACATTGGGCCATTAAGTGCGTTTTTAAAAAAATATCAATTAATGGGTCTGAAAGCATCTGATATGTTCAGATCTATGAGGGGGTCTTATTTCTATTCAGACTCTTCTTATAACACTAATTTATTTCCTCGTAAAGCTCAACATCATTATGTTTTCTCTCTATATATGTTGCCCATCTCTTCCACTCTCTCCATTATCAACATACATCATTATTTTTTTTCTTATATGTGTTGCCCTCTCTCCCCCTCTCTCCATTATCAGTGTTTGCATTCTCTATTTCCAATGGGTGTTGAATTTTTTTTCTCTTGAACAAGTAAGTTTTCAAAAAAGCTTTTTACAAGTATTTTGTTTATTAATTTGTATATTCAAAATATTCTTGGTATTATTGTTTGCTTCTCAAGAACTCTAAAATTTTACTTGCAATTTTAGATTTTGTTTATAAAATTAGTAGTCTTGTGTGATTATTCGATAATACAAAGTCTGTGCTAGTTTTATGGAATAAGATTATACGAATAATTTTTTTCTTTCAATTCATTTATTACATGATAGTTGATGGCATGTTGGGATATGGTACACCCTAAGAAAGGGATACCTTTTAATAATTCCTATAAAATTAGTAGCCTAACACCATATTAAAACAAGAGGCTCTAAATATTTACAGACATGCACAAAAATATTATTAATTTAGGGTTGTCTTATTTTTAATCTTACATACTACTTGTTTTTTGTTTATATTCTCAAAAGGCACTTAGCATTTTAGTTAATAAGAGTTTAGACATTTGTTTGGTTTGCCTTTTTTATTCTTACATGTTTATTAGATTTATGCCAAGAACGTCTCAATAAAATTAGTAGATTAATGTATGTTTTGTTTAATAATGTATGTTTGGTTTGCTTAATTTTTTTATAGATTAATGTATGTTTTTTTTAATAATATATATTTTTATTTGCAGTCCAATAGTGTAAATATTTTATCAAATTGAAACTATTTATTTAAAAATATTAAATTTTAATCACATAATAATTTTTTTTGTTTAAATTAATTTTTTTAATGTTTTATTAATATAAACACCCAAATATAATTTTATTTGAATTATTTATTTATTATGCTTATATAATTATGAATTATATACATTCAGATGCTAAAAAACAAACAATTTTAATCTTTCAGTGTTCAGATCTAGAGACACATCTTAATCATTCAGACATGCATTCAGATCCAGACGTCTTAATCTTAATGAAAACAAATGAGGCCTAAGTGCAAACAAATGAGGCCTAATTCTCCTCACATGCGGCCCCTTTCTCGCGAACATGGAGAGGACGACCTCAACCCTCCACGAGCATGGAAAGGCTCCCACGAATATAGAGGTCAGCATCGTGACCCTCTGTAAATGCGGCTGAGTCTCCGCGAATGCGGGGATTCTCACAATTTCCCTTTGCGAATGCAGTTACCAACTTTGCGAACACAAAGGGATGCACCAGAACCAGACTTCAGCAAACACTAGAAATATCCGAATAGACCATCGGGATTCATTTGGAATCCCATACACACAAAACAAATATGATATCCAACTAAACTAAATACTCTAGACTCAATGGAACAATCGAAACATGAATTTGAAGTCTCCTTGACCCGAAACTTCTGAAAATCGCAATAAACTAACATAGCGCTTAAAAAGATAAAACTAAGCTCGAAAACTCTAAAAATTCAACCAAGACCTCCCCTAGGACAAAAATTATCCCTCAAATCAAGTACAACCATAGGAGATCCGATTCGAGCATCCAAACTCTGAATATTGACTAAAGTCAAATCAAGGCCTACAATCACATCAACTTCTAACTTAAGACTTCAAATCTCTGAAACATTTCTTTATCTGAACTGACGATTCTCCTAGACCAAAGTTCATATTCTAAAACTGATGAAACTAATAGAATTGTATTCTAAGACTCAAAGCATTGATTGTCACCTAAACTACTTTTAAATAAATTAAGCTTTACAAAACTCAAAACATTCGAAAAATCACAATCTTTTACTTAAATTTCAAAACCAACTTCACAAACTGATCATAAATGAATTGGGGTAACTATCGGCAGGGGTAAAAAGATAATTTTTAGAAAATTTCCAAAAATAATATTTCAGGTCATTACAATTGTTTCTCCTTCAAGCACACTGCATAATACTCTAAATTAGACACACATTCATCAACATATCTTCAATTCTAACTTTTCATACTATCGTTTGAAATCCTGCATGATTTGTCCCGAAAGATCCAACTCCCACCTTGCGTAAGTATTGTTCACATCATGTTTCACATAGTAAGACACATGACACAAACCTAAATTCAAATTAATAATTTTCTTGAACTATATCCAGTGTATTTACAAAGCTTCTATTTTTCCATATCCTACTTTTCCAGTTCACTTCTCATTGTTGCTAAATAACCAATTTATTGGCACCTTCAGGTCCATAAATACCAAGCTCAGAGGCCCCTGAACTAGGGATTATGTCACTCAACAATTAAGCACTAGTTACTATAATAGTTAGTTACAATAATAGTTGTTGTAATAGTTATTGTGTAGGATTATAAGTAGCAGTTAGTTTCCTACAGTTTAGTTGTAGGTTGTTCTTATCTGTTATATTTAAAGCTTGGATACTAAATGAATAATATCATCTTTCAAATACTTTTGTCCATCTAATTTTATAAGGTATCAGAGTCATCACAACCTCTCATGAGTCAAATCCTTTCTTCTTCTTTTTTTCCCATCTATGGCTGCATCTAGAGAAATAATCCCTTCAATCGTTACTTCTGGAATGTTACTACTACAAACAACAGTGCTTATGTTGATTCACCTAATTATTCATGTGTTACAATTCAATCCTTCATCTACTCAATGACCATCCACTCAATGGACATCTTGATGGATCAAAACCAGCACCACCAGTGAACGTTACCCAAGATCCTTATGATGCCTAATCCAAGATATCAAGTCTAGCTATCTCAGGACCAACTGATCCAACAAGCAATGATGGCATCTATTGATCCTACCATTGCGTCAATTGTCACCAAGCTCCATCTGTTCAGAAAGCCTAGGAACTTCTTCTCATGGCTTACCCATGTAAGTGTTACACTCACATATTTAGCTTGTGATACTAATTGCAAAGTATTAAGAAAGCTTTTAAATTTGTTACAAAATACTTAGAAAGGGGTTTCTCTCTCTCTCTCTCATGCGCTCAAAGTTGTTGGTTCACCAATAACAGATGATGAACTTATTGTTATGAATATAAGTGGACTACGCTCGAGTACTGTGAAATCTCTACTTCTATAAAAGCAAGGGATTCTTGCTTGATTTTTGAAGACTTATTTCACAAGCTCACAGATGATGAGATTTTTCTCTAGAACCAAGATCTTGAGAAGTCATCTTTCATTATCATAGTTGTTGTAGCACATAATACAAACATGCCACCCCAATCTAATAGGAACAATCGTTGCTTCAAAAATCAACAATGTAAACAACCTATGACTAACAAGTCCAACTTTAACCATTAGCGAAATTGGCGATTGATTTCAAGACAATATGTTTGATAGCGGGACCGTTTCATTTTTGTAGGCTGGTCCGAACTATTACACTATCCTTGTGCCTATTTCGCTATAGGAGGTTGGTTTATAGCTATTATGCCAAAAATTGGTCACACTGCATATGTATGTAATTCCAAATCACACAACCATTTTGAAGCCAAGGTCAACTTTGCTTTTCCCTAGGTTCTAGATTCTAGTGCAACTCATCATGTCACCACAAAACCTCACAATCTTGAGAAGTATACATGCAATGAGGTCATATACATGGCTAATGGTAAAACCACTCCCATTACTCGTACTGGTTCAACTCTTATACAAGCATCTAACTCTGCTTTTATGCTTTCTAACACTCTATGTGCTTCATCAATTAAAAAAACATTATCTCTATAGCCAACTTTTGTCAAAATAATCTAACATTTGTTGAATTTTCTTCTTTTACTTTTCTTGTGAAGGACCTGCATACCCAGAAGTCATAGGTAAAAGGTCGGAATGAGAATGGACTTTATGAGCGGTCACATCTAGCACCCAAACCACAATCCATCAATCTCGCTTCCGCCAAAGTCCCCTTTCAATTATGATATTGTCGCTTGGGTCATCCTAATTCGACAATTTTTAAACTTTGTTCTGAAGAAGTTTTCCTTACATGTTGATACTAAGGAAAAATTTGAATTTTTTAATGCTTGTTCTTCTAATAAAGCACATCGTGTGCCATTCTAACACCTCACTTCATCTAGTAATATTTCTCTTCAGATTATGTTAAGCGATTTATGGGGACCATCACCTGTTTTATCACTAGACAGAATATTATACTACATTATTTTTGTTGACCAGTACACCAAGTATACTTGGTTGTATACAATCAAAATAAAAGTGAGGTTGCATCTTTATTCTTAACGTTTCATCCTTTGGTAGAATTTTTTTTCAAAACAAAAGTTAACTCTCCTTATATTGACTACACAAGTATTTAGTCCTATCTTCAACATAACGACATTGAACATTTAGTTTAACCTCCCTATACGCCACAACGTGTAGCCATAGTTAAACGTCATCATCGTCATATTGTTGAAATAGTCAAAACCCTTATCCATGAAGCATCCCTACCACCTGAACTATGGTCTTTTGCTTTCCATCATGTTGTTAATCTCATTAATCGGCTATCCACACTCATCTTAAATAATGAGTCACCCTACCAAAAACTATTTGGTAAACCACCCAACTAAGCCAATCTTAAAATCTCTTTGTTATATGTGGCTTAAACTCTATACCAAAAATAAATTGGTGCCTAAGTCCACCCCTTGTGTGTATTTAGGTGTTTCTCCGAGCCATCATGCACACCTCTGATTTGACCCAGTCAAGTCCAAAATATTCATCAGTTGTGATGTTCTTTTTCTTGAAAATATTTTTCCTTTTAACATTATGTTCTTGGATGTAAGGGAAAAAATTTCTAGTTGATTCCAAGGAGAACTCCAACGTCAGTTACCACTCAAACTCCATCTCTTGATATGCCGCCTCCTATACCACTATCCTTAGACTCCAATTTACCTGGATCATCAATCAATGATACTCGCACCTTTAATTCTGTCCAGGTACCGGCATCCTCTACTACTTCAGGTAATTCACCACTTTCTTCTCCTTCTTCTCGACATCACACCACCTCACACACACAACCTGCTTCTTTGATAACATATCATAGACGTAAATCTAACACCAACACTCTACACCAAACCCCGACAACTCCATCTCCCGCCATCAATTCACCATTATCAACTTCTTCGTTTCCTGGCAGGGAGAATCCCTCGACTCCATTATCTCGCAACCCCTCCCCAGAACAACCCCTCATGCCAACTCCGTAGCCTGCACCAAATCGAATAACCACTAGGTCCCAGAATAATATTATAAAGTCTAAAAGAAAATTTAGTTTTCCAATTCATTTCACTCCTACGCCAACAACCTTCAAACAAGCCACCATCTATGACAAGTGGAGACAAGCTATGAAAGCATAATATGATGCTTTGATGGAAACTCAGACTTGGGAATTGCTACCAAAGACTCAAGGAAGAATGTTGTGGACTACAAATGGTTGTATCACATTAAAAGAAAAGTAAATGGATTTATAGATCGATACAAAGCTTGCTTTGTTGTAAAGAAGTTCACATAACACCCTATATTGGATTTTCATCAAACCTTTAGTCCTATTATCAATCGCACAATAGTGCAACTTGTATTATCCATAGTAGTTCAATACAATTAGCCAATTCATCAACTCGATCAACAATGCTTTCCTACAAGGCCTCTTAACTTAAGAGGTTTTTATGTCTCAACCTCAAGGTTTTGTTAATTCCCGATTCCATTCTCATGTTTGCATATTAAAAAAGCCATTTATGGTCTTAAACAAGCCCCACATACTTGGTATACTACATTGCAAAATCATCTTAAGAAAATAGGATTTATCAAGTTTGAATTTAATGCTTCTTTGTTTGTTTTGCAGATTCTGGTTGCAATTGTTTATGTACTCATCTATGCTGATTACATTTTGATCATGGTAAGTCATTGCATCTTGATTATATATGTTGTTGATTTCTTGGGTTCTCAATTTTCTTTGAAGGATCTTGCTTACTTGGACTACTTTTTGGGTGTCGAAGTTGAAAAAGTGCAGATGGTCTTATTCTCTCTCAATCCAAATACATTTTTGACATTTGGTCTGAATTGGATATGAAATATTGTAAAGGAGTCTTGATACCAATGTGCTATGGTAAACTACCTCAGGAAACTGATGGTTCTCCACCTGCTAATGCTACGCTCTACAGGTGCACCCTTGGTAAGTTACAATAGTTATCATTCACATGGCATGCCATTTTATGCATGAACCCACTGATGAACACTAGAAGGTGGTTAAAAGGATACTACAGTATCTTAAAACCACAACAACTTCAGGTCTTCGAATTCTTCACAACTCGTACTACGATTTTTACATGTACACTAATGTTGATTATGCCATGTGAGTGAAAAATTATCAACATTAGGTTATGTTCTTTTCTCGGCCCAATCTAGTGAGTTGGTCGTCATCAACATTAGGTTATGTTCTTTTCTCGGCCCAATCTAGTGAGTTGGTCGTCAAAAATGCAACAAGTTGTAGCTCGCTCATCCACTGAAGCAGAGTACAAATCAGTTGCAAATGTACTTGTAAAACTCATAATATGTGCAACTTGCTCAATTAATTGTGTATCACCATTCCAAATACACCCACAATCTTTTGTGCCAATGTTGGTGTCACTTATCTCTGTCACAATACAATTAATAGTCGTATGAAACATATGGTTGTAGACTTTTGTTATGTTAGGAACCTAAGTTCAAGCGAATGGGGTTCTTGTCAGACACACTTAAGCTTGTGATTAACTTGCTGATACATTTACCAAGCCTTTGCAAAAACCCGCCTTTGAAAGGTGTCGTTCCAAGTGAGGCATTGTTGCACCACACCTAAATTGAGAGGGTGTATTAAGCATTATTTACGTTGATAGTTATTATTTTGGAGTATCAATAGAAGACTCTCCCTGTTGTGTAAGAGTGTAGGTAGGAGTTAGTTTCCTTAAGTTTAACTATAGGTTGTTCTTATATGTTGTATAAAGTTTGTCTATTGAATGAATAAAATTATCTTTATTCTTTCTATTACTTATGTCCATCTGATTTTTTATCAACCATGATGTGAGTGTCCAATGGTGGTCCGTCTAAAAAATTTCCCCCAGTTCCATTCCTTGTATGAGATAATTTGTGTGGACAATCTAAACTTTGCCATATAACTGGTCAAAACTTCCATTTGCACATGGTTCTCCGAGGACTAAGTTTCGTGAATCCAACAGTATAGGTTGTAGCACTCACATTGTTCGTGCTGATGGGAACCTCTAGAGAATGATTTGATATGGTAATCATTCCTCCAACAGATCTTCAATCTGCCATGGGTATCAACTACAACTACACTAGACGAGTCAACATCACGATTGGCCACCCAGATAGGATTGCATGGCACTTGTACATAGAAAATAGCTAAGCGGTAGTTTATTGATATAGTTGGGTAAGTAGATGATCACAAGGTAAATGTATCTTCTCTTGTTGAATCCTTGAAATATGGTCCTATATGCTCATTCATGTTGCCTTGTTTTTGCTTGTTATCAGCTCACAATGTAGAAAGAGAGTCACCTTCAAACATCTTAAAAGTTTGGGATATTGATAAAACATATTTTAACCTAATTAATACCATTTGTCACTTCTATCAAATTTTTAAGACTTGAAGGACTCCTACCTAATTGACTAACTAATTTGTCCCTTTTATTAGACCTAAGATCTATTAAAAAGAACAAACTAGTTAGTCAATTAGGTAGGAATCCTTCAAGTCTTAAAAATTTGGTAAAAGTGACAAATAGTATTAATTAGGTTAAAAGATATTTTCTCAATAACCCAAACTAACTTTTACACTTTAATTCAACAAATGTCGTAGTTGTGGAGACAACTTCAGTAGTTGTCCAAACAAGTTTAATAGTTGTCCAAACAAGTTTAATTGTTGTCCAGACAGATGTTATTAGTTTAGTACTTTTATTAATATTAAAAATAAAAAAGTAGAGAAAAAACAAAGGGGAATCACTTGTTCCTTCTTCTTAATTGAAAACCTATAAGGCACTTTTAAGCTCATTTTTCAAAAATTAAGAAACTTTAAAGTTTCTGAAGGTGAGTGATCATATATTTTTTAATTAGATGTTTAATGGATATTTATCTAGCAACAACTGATTAATCAAACTTCAACTCAATCTTTTGAAAATACAAGCATCATTTGATGTACTCAACTATCCATGTTTGATAAAACTATATAAACTCTTTACATTTTAATGACTTCATTCGTGTTCAATTGACTAATCCAAAAACACCATAAAAACATTAATAACCATTGTAATGTCTAAGTAGTTGAGCCTATTTTGTGCGTAGCATAGATCATTAAATCTATTAAATTTGATAATTGGTTAGAGTTGCACAACCGCTAGTAATCATAAATTAGCTATGTTATTTACATACTAACCAGCTATCAAACATACATAGATTGAAATATCATATAAGCCATATATATGAAAAGCTTATACATCATTATACAACAAATATAATAGAATAAATAATTCCAACACAAACTAATATTTCTAATGAAACACAAAATAAAACAATAGATTTTATTTTAAGATGTAAAGTAAACATTAAGAATAGAATAAGCGATCAGAACCTGTCGAGATTCACTTGTAACATCACACAATTTAGTTGTCAGTGGATTGACAGACTAATGAATTTCTATCGTCACTTTGCTTTATAAAGTTGAAGATTGCGCTACCATCACCGACCAATGGTCTATGAAACACACTTGAACTATACATTACACAAGTAGAGAATTGTCGGCAAGGTGGATTTACACCATTACAGACCAATCTGAAACTAGTTTTCACTGTCTCGGCAACAAAAAAAAAATACTTGGATTCAAAGAGAGTCATCAGATAGGAGCGAAAGAGTAAAAAATAAATTTAATCACAAATAACTTAGATCAAAAAATAAATAAAAATAGCCTCAGAAGGAAAGCAGTAGTATAGTCGTAATCATTATTTTGATCATTAACATAAAACTACATCATCATCGGCAAAAAAAAAAAAACAAATAATAAAAAACGGCCGCCCTATCTAATCAAATAATCGGCGAGAGAAAATCCTAGTAGCCATTGATGTATAATGTGAGAAAATGAAGGAACTTATATAAAGAGGAGTAACAGAAGCTAGGGTTTTATGAGATTGTGCTTAGAGGACAACCCAACATAACTACTAAGCTACCCCAATTTTTAAATCAAAGCCCATTAACAAAATATGACCCAACCACTAATTCTTTTTCTTCCTTCTTTTATTTGGGGATTTAGTGCACTTTCTTCATTTATTTAACATATCATTTGTTTCAATGTTTTAATCTTAACCATTTAGATTTTAGTCATTAAATTGGTTTATTTTCAAAACTGAATCTTAACCATTCAAATTTTAATTTATAAGTGTATTTGTTTTTCTTATTTTACAATATTTAATGGATCTGAATAAGCATGAATGATTAAGATTTATAACAAAGTCTTAATATCATTAAGATGTTTGTTTATAAATTTCTATAAAGATGAAAATTAATTGCTACTCCATCTATTCACCCACCATCACTTTTTCAGCCACAGTCGTCATCACCTACCATCCACAATCATCATCTCAGCCCAACATCAACCATCACCATTAGCCATTAATTACAATTGTCACCACAAACTATTATTACATTCATTAATTATTATCGATAATTATCATCAGTAGTCAACATTATATTTTGGTAACGTCATCATTATTCATTGCATTCATCAGCTATCAGTATAATTCTACTACTAGTTATCAGTCGTCACCATCAACAATCATGGTTAATCAATATTGTCAACCACTATATCATAAGATACTACTCACAACCAACATAATCAGTTAACGAATTTTTGACCAAAATAAGCCATTATTAAAATCAATTCACCAAAATAGTGTATTTTTTTTTTAAATAAAAATACGAAACTAGTATAAACGTAGTTCACAATAATGTTTTAGGATTTATTTTATTCAATGACAAAACGGTAAAATGTTGACGGCTAATAACCAATAAAATGTGACTGTCAATAACATTTTAGAACTCATTACTGACAAGCCTGTGTCACAATTATACTTAGTGACATTTCATAATTTGTTACTTTCAGTCACGTTTTATGGCTAAAACATTACTCAAAGTAACATTTATTTAAAATCTAATCACGGACTCTGCAAATTAGGAATCGAATCCTACGAAAATCTTGCAGAGTGTAAGACGTTATTGGAATAACATTTTACCTTTAAAAATTTACTCAAAAGTACATTTTATGTTTCGTTACCCTCAACCATGTTTTAGCTATAAAATGTTACTCGAAGCAACATTTCTTTATAATCCAATTACGGACCTGCAAATGAAGAATCAATCCTGTCAATTCAGAATCTTGCAGATTATAAAACGTTACTGCTAGTCACGTTTTAACTTTAAAACGTGACTAGCAAGTATGACACTCTGCTAAAGTTATACTTTTTCATTTTTCAAACTAACCATGTGTTTTATATAAACCTTGTTGAAGCAAATAAATGTTCAACACATTCCAACAGTATTCAGCCAAGTTTTTTCTTATGTAGCCCATCATTGAAATAATTTTCACAAAAGTTCATAGGTATGAATAAAATAAGTCAAGTTAATATATCATATTATATTATTATTTTATTATAGTTCTATAAATATTTTTCTGATTTATTAATTATAAAATGTCTTATTTTTATGTGTAGGAATCAAAATGGCAAATTTTGAGCATAATGTGATGGCTGCTTTGTATTGGGGTGGCGAAATAATTACTGAAATGAATGAATTTAGGTATACTGAATGTGCTTGAATGATTATTAGTATGTCCACTTCAACAAACTATGTTGAATTGGTTGGATTATTACATGAGAAAATGGAAACAACTAGTAAAATATTGAAATAGATATTTATGGAAAATATCCATGTTCAATTGAAGGTAACAATGCAAGGTTCATTGAGTTTAAAATTAAGAATGATCAATCCTTGCAACAATTTTTTCTCATACCTTAAAAATTTGTGGATAAGCTTAATATAAATGTTTTGGAGATGTGTGTAAAGGCCAAATCAAGAAATCAAAATGATGTATTTCAAATTAGTGGTCAGCATGATTTTCACATGAATCTATTGGCTCAAAATTATGAATTTGCCACGATCAGCCAACCTCATTTTGTAGAACCAATTATTCAACCATCATTTCAATAATTGTCTATGTGTGACCATCGATCATTTGGTGAAGGCTCAAGTAGCCAAAGACATTTTGATAATAGTCACATGGAATATGAGGCCAGGTAAAGTAACAAATTTATATTTTACTTAATTTTAGTGTAACAATCTGTTAACATTACTTGTTGAGTAGTTTATTATTTAATTAGTTTCATAACTTGTTAGAATTTAATTAATATTTTTTTTCATAGAGAAAATGAGACCGACTTTGATTTACATAATGATGTAAATGCTGAAATTAGCATGAAAGTTCGGAGGAAGATAAACCTTCAAAAGATGATGATCAAAGTGAACCTGATGAAGATATAGTTGATATTAGAGATTTTTCTCAAAATGATATTGCTATAAATCATTCTAATCAATGTGAACAGGATGAGCCTCAAATGCAAAATCATGATGTACCATATTTCATGACATTGGAGAATGAGGAAGACATTTTCATGTCTATATGTGAATCTGATATGGAAGTCTGAGGATGTCGAAAAAGACTTGAAAAAGGTATGTGTTTTAGTCGTAAAGAAAAACTAAAACGGGCTGTGGTGATTTGGAGTTTGAAAAAAAAATAAAGAGTTCAAGATGATAACATCAAACAAGAGTCTATGGGTTGTGAGATGCAAATTTTATACTTTATTGGGTTGAAGTTTTATATAAAAGTCGCAACCCTTGAAGAAATTGGATACCGTTACTAAAATAATTTCAATAACATAAAACGTCAACTTCATTAACAAAAAGGAAAATAAAATATTCATCAAATTTAAGATCAAATGTATTAGTGTGTGACAAAATTACCTCAATCATAAAAAAGATATTTCTCTTTCAAATCTTTTTGACCGATTTTTGTCAGTAAAATTGCCGACCTCCTTCGAAATTTTGAAAGTTTCACCCCTATATAAATCTCTTGTAGTATGTCAAATCTTCAACAATGAACAAAAGGATTTCAAATCGAGTCTAGTTAGTGTGTCAATTTTGTAAGAGGCGGAATTTTTTTTCATTAATAGTTGCAGGTGGGTTAGGAATAAAGTGGTGAGATGTGAGGGTTTTTCCCTCAGGCAATAGTTGCTGAAGTCTCCAAGATTTTTCGTTCAATTTGATATAATTAAATGAGGTTTCGTTCAGTTAATGGGTTTTGTTCAATTGATATGAATGAATGTGCTACATTACACGCACACTAAAATCATTATTCAGGATAACGTTTTATGTTTAAAACGTTATCTCCAATGACGTGTTATTATTAAACGCCGTTATCCATCTGTCATTTTTCTCATTAATTTTTTAATAAAATAAAGCCTAAAACGTTACTGTGAACCACGTTTATACTAGTTTCGTTAAAAAATTTAAAAATATACTATTTTGGTGAATTGATTTTAATAATAGTTTATTTTGGTAAAAAATTCTCAGTTAACACCATCCCAAATCGACTCATTATCATTAGTCATTACCACCACCAATTGTCATATGAAAAATTTAAAATATTTTATTGATATAATATTAAATCAATTTAGTATGTTATTTGGATTTATATCTATTATATATTGAAGAAACAAATTTTATACATTCAAGTATTGAGAAAACAAACAACCTTAACTATTTAGTATTCAAATCTTAATGCATATCTTAATATTCAGATATGCATTTAGATTTAAATGACTTAATCTTAATGATAACAAATGAGGTCAAAGCCTTAGAGTCTGTTTGACATTACTGCTAAAAAATTGCTTATTTTATTACTTCTTTTAAAATAGCTTATCGACAAAATACTTTTGAAAAATAATAATTTGTCTTTGACTATTTTGTTTGAGAAGTGCTTTTGATAAGCAAATTGTGTTTCACAAATCTTTTTTAAAGAATTCTTTTTTTAGAGTCAAAGTATGAAAAAAGACACTCAATGCACTTTTTATATTAAGATTGTTTATAGAGAGAATTAAATATCTATTATGAAGATCTTAATTAAAATTTTATTTTTACTAAATTAAAATGTGCACATTCAAATTTACTATCTATAATATTAACATGATTATTTAGATATAATTAAAACATCAAGCAAAGTAAATTTAAAAATCATTCAAAAAATTATTTTAGTGAGATTTTCTTTTTGCAGTTCTGAATAATATGCACCTTTTGGACATCAGATAAAGAAGTCACTAGAATATTCTATTTAAGACTTTAATTTGCATAATATAAATTTAGTCTTTTTATTTAGAATATAAATATTTTAATTACAATTTACAAATATGACAACTTATTAAATGTGGACAACTTTAACCGTTTTATACCTTCTTCTTTTTTTGGCTAAGTATCTCCTTCTTCATTTGACTCCAACAGTGTCTTTTGACCCACCTTATGCTCTGTGATACTCCTTGTTGCTTGTACTGGAACCTGTCCAATCTGATAACCCATTTCTAACCTCAGCTACCTAGGAACACTCAGCAAACAAACGAAGTCGGGGTCTCCAGTTGATCCCTGGAACACAGACCACATAGGAAATTGTTTACCGAAATGTTTGGCCTGATTAGTGTGTCCTTGGTAAGTAGATTATTTTGGTTAGCCAACCAGACAATAAATCTATGTTTCGGCTGTATTGCTCTTGACTAAATGAGATCATCTTCTGCCAGTCTTCTCTGTGGTCCAAGTAGATCATTATAGCTTTGTGTAACAGAATACATACCAGATTGTGTGAACATGTATCTACCATTTTGGTACCAACCTTGCATTCCCATCTTGAGTCCATTAAGCTTCCTCCAATACCAGCTACAATCAGCAGGTGGTGTATATTCCCAAATGCTCCCTGCTTTATATACAGTTCATGCACCCATTTCACCCATAATATGTCTTGTTTCCCCGACACTTGCCATAATAATTTTCCAACAGATGCCTCATTTCATTTCTTACATCCTTTAATGTTAAGCCGTCCACATTTCAAAATGCATATCCTTCCATGCATATTATCAGAAGGTAATTCCTTTAATATTTTGTAAATTTTGTGCTTTTACAAATTTAATTTATCATCCACTAGCATATTGAAATTTGGTGCTAGAGGTTTTTAGATTTTGTCCCAAATTGAAAGGGTACATACTATTTGATTATTAAAAAATTCAAATGAAATTAATAAAAAATCTCAATTTATCAAATTTTTATTCTCTGTATATTGCTCTTATTAATTGGATGTTAGGTATCTGAATAATCTCTATTTGGAAAGAAAGCGATCTTCTCTATCTTTGTTCTAACAAATATTGTAGGCTTAGAATTTGGTCTTCGTCTTTATTTATTAATACATACAATTTATAATTAACTTACTATAATGAGCGTACCACTAATGTTATTAAATATTAAATAACTTCGCAACAAATTCTTCTTTCTTTATGTCATTTTTAGAAATGCTTAAAGGAAAAAATGGAATTCATGTGAAAAATCGTGTCGCAAGTCATGAACATAATAAGTTGATAAAAAAAAAAACCAAAGAAATAGAGGGATATCAATGTCTATGATAAAGACTTTGATCATAATCGGTAAAGAAATTGAAACATCAAAGTAGAACATGTACAATTAACAATATCATCTATAAAAAAGTGTTACGTACAATATAATCATATCACATATTTATGCATAATAATATAACTAATAAAATCATTTTATACCTTCCATATCTAACTAAATTATATGGTTACACTTTCAAGTTTAGAAGACATCGAATAGTCAACTCATGAAAGAAAATCTGACTATTCTTCAAATTGAGCATGTAACGTCTTTTCACATTAAATTTTCTATTAATCATTATGCATATATTGTAATATTATCTTTATCTCTATATACTAATTTACTGGACACAATCACTCATCAAAGACATGTTTAAATTATCTATATTGTTATAAAAAAATATTATCGATTGGGATACACGAGCGTGGCATATGGCCAGAGATTAGTTATATTAAAAGTGGAAAGCTTCTATCTTCAAAGTTAAATTACAATTTTTTCCTTATACTAAATCCACATGTAATAAATCAAACATCTAGGGTGTGTTTTGTATGGAGGAAATCATTTTCTGGAAAATGTTTTTCAATTTTCTCATGTTTGGTTGGCTTAAATTGTTTGGAAAAAGTTTTCCAAATCAACTCATTTTTTTCAAATTTAAGGAAAATGATTTCCCTTCGAAAATTAAGGGAAAACATTTTCCAAACTCTACTTCATCCTTAACCTTTTTTTCTTACCCTACCCATACCCCGTACCCGACCCTCCCATTCAAAAAAAAAAAATCAAAATTTTTAAATTCTCTTATTTGTTAAAATTCAAATATATTTTTATCCCTACCCCCAAACCACCGCCCATCAAAAAGAAAATTTCAAATTATTTTAAAGAAAAAATTAAAATAATTTTTTATGTCCTAGTCAATCGTAGAATGAGTTTCTAGGACTTGGTTTCTAAATTTATTTTTCCCACTTCCTACGAGACTGATCGACGAGCCGTAGAACATTTTATGAACCATATATTGGTCTCGTGGACTTGAACCAATAGCCAATATTTTATCCTTCTTTCCTTTTTCCCAAATTTCGAGGTGTTACAATATCTCCCCCTTGAGAACATTTGTCCTTGAATGGAACTTAAGCTAGTGTGAATAGAGAAGGGGAGAAACTAACAACCCAATGTGAATGAAAATTTCATCATAATAAACATAAACATGGAGAATAGCTCCAAGCTAGGGAAACATGAAAATGACTAAAATGCATGAATCCAATAGAATGAACCATGAGGAATGATTTTTGCATAATCAAGACACAACTTTCAATTTGAGTGTCTACGATCGTACAATAGTAAAGTAACCCAACCAAGGGTTGGGGTCGAGTCTCAAGGGAGTGGTTTTGAGAATTAATAGAAAAATAAAATTTAGTTCTAATTAGTCATTGCTATAGACATTATCGAATATAAACATACTAAATCTAAAGGGGTTGACGCAAGCGTTAATTATCAATGGGGGGTTTTGTATTAGTTAACAACTACAAACATCGAAAATATAAGAAAACTAGATAAAGAGACGGGGTTCTTGGGATATGATAGGAATACGGGATAAACTAAACTATCGGGTACATGCTTTTGATAGTAAATTGTTGAGTATTTGTGACTAGGCTAGACTATAGTAGGGATAAGTTCTCTCTCGAGCAACTTACCCCAAATCGACTCGGTTTCTCTCGAACACCGAGTTGCCACTTTAAGCACAGCCTCCACCTTAGCCCATTCACTCTCTTGAGCTGAATGTGTGGGAGAAGGATTAGGATTCACTCTCTCGAGCTGAAACCATGTCGACCCAATACCACCGGCTATCAATTTAGTAGTCTTAGTTTTATGACCTCTCTCTCAAGCAAGCCGAAAACACTAAGATGAAATCGTATTTGAAACTACAACTCCATTAAGTTCATACACAACTACTAAATGAAATCACATTTAAACAACAAATAAACCATCAACAAGCAAGACCCAACAGATAATCTAACCCATATTCGCAAAATCACACCCTAAGAATTGGGGTTTTAGCTAGACATGTAAAAGAGATAGAAATTTATACCAATATCAGTTTGCATCAACTGGGTATGAAGGATTAAGTCTTAAAACATGTCAAGAGTGAAGAATCTTCGAGACCCAAGTCCAATTTCTTGGAGTTGAAACCCGTTGAATCTTCAAGGTCTCAAAACAAAGTTTCCAAAACCCTCTAAAACTTCAAACTGAAAATATTCTAGGTTTCAATAGTAATTGTCTATGAATTCATACTAAGTTAACAATTTAAATGAGCATTTATAGTGTTTGAAAATTTGTACTGCAGCGGATCACTCGGCGCAGTTAGTCCGGATCGCCGATACACTCGGCTATCCACCTTTTAATCTATTTAATCACCTTCTTGCTTTAGCCTTCAGCATCTTTGCACTTCGAGTCATTGGGCGAAATAGTACTGCTTCGCGGAACTACTCAGCGACACGCCGACTACTCCATTTCATTGCCAACTTGATCTTTTCCTTCAGGGCTCAACACACTGGAATAAAAGGCGATCTCCAGGCCGATCGGCGACTTGCCAACTGGGGTTGACAATCTTCAGGCCTTCATTTCATCTTTCTTTTCAGCTGCCTTGTTCCTTCTTGCCAAGTAGTGTCCATGCTTTGCCTCAAACTCCAAATACCTAAAACTTAAGGGTTTTCATTAGATATTGAGACAAAATATGCATTTGAGGACACTAATTCTATCAAAATATTGCCCTAAATGAGTCCAAATTGTGGACTCATCAACACCCCCAACTTAAACTTTTGCTTGTCCTTAAGTAAAACTCAAGTTCTGCAGCTCAAAAAGGATGTCTCAAATGGTGCTACACAAGTCTTAATCTTGAATGTACACAACAAGACTCAATTTACTCAAGCAAGGATCAATTGTGTACCCAAAGATTCAAGTTGTGACACACCATCACCAAAGATTCTCAAGCTCGTAATACTTGCTTCAAATGCAAGTTCAAGCTCAACAAAAGTATTCGAATGCCCTCACACAAAGGATGATTCCATATTCACACACAAAGGTTTAATCATATAAAGCTACAGAGTCAAATGCAACGCTCACACTCAAAAAGAAGAACACAATGCAAGCTTTCCCCTATAGGTTTGCCCGTATTTTCTAATCAACATTTGTTTTAGCTCACTCAAGATTAAAAAGGTCTTTACAAGGCTTGTAACGGGGCTGAGTGCAAAGGTATGGTTATTTAGGCTCAGTGACTTTCATCCTCATGAAATGTGGTGCTCACAACACTCTCTTTCCTCTTCTTTCATCAATTTCGTTAGTGCTCATAAGTTATCCTATTATTCACTCTCCATGGATTGTTTGGGAACCCCATTTCTTTTGTATTTTATTCCACAACTTTTTTTCTTTATTTTTTTCTTCTTTTTTTCTCTTCTTTCTTTCTTTTTTGTATGGAGAGGTTCCTTTTTTCTCAACACAATGGGTTAAAGAAGACTTTCCTTTAACTTCTTGACTTGCCCTTATCTTTTTACCACACCCCCAACTTAGGCTTTTGGCCTAAGTTGGCTATTCAATCAACCACAAATCAAGAGGATTAAGGGTAGTGGGCTAAATGAGGTCTAATTTTCATCAAGTTTCTTCCAAAGAAAGATAAGGCTCAAGGGGTGTTTAAAAGAGGTTCGCACACTCACAAGGTAGGTCACAAAAGAGGTATATGTCAAATTAGCTCACACTCTTCGAAGTTTCCTAAGATCATATCAAGAGATAGCCTTAGTTAGTCGACCGGACCAAGGGGAAAAATTCTAGGTATTGTCATGCATGGTTCACAGTAAGCTCATCACACAAGGCATCAACACTAAAGTCAAACAAGAATCTACACTTTCTCTAGTGTGCAACATTCATTGCAAGAGAATCGATTTGATACATGGATAATCACAATGAGATGCAAAGAGTTCACATATTGTCTATGCAACTTCATTTGGTCTCATCGTAGCCATACATTCATGTTTGTTTGATATGAGCACTATTCAAGTCATCGGTATTGATCAAAACTGATACTCAAATTTGCGCAAAACAGCTACATTTAACACATACAAGAGGTGGCGAAATTTTTTTCGGAAGGGTCAAAATTATTTGCAATTTAAAGCAAAAGAAGCCACAAGCTCAAACCTTCCACAAAAGCAGTGTAAGACACAATTATAGCTTACAATGCAAATACATAAACAAAACACAATTTATGAATAACACACAAAGGTGGGCCACATCCCACCACAATTAAAAACAATTTGTCCTCAAATGCAAATAATAAAATATCCAGAATGTAAATTAAAGAAAGACAGAGAGGGAGGTAAAGAGGGGATCCTATATATGCAGTGTCTCCATCTGTCTGGGCCTCAATGCCTGGAGTAACCTCAGAAGGACCAGCTCCATTGGATCCAGCAACAGGTGCATTTGCCAAGAAAGTCTGCTCAACATCATCTATCATAATTGCTTCAGTCTCGGTCAGATCTTCATCTGCAGCTCCCTCAGTCTCCTCAAGTATCTCTTCATCAGTTTCTACCTCTGACTCAGGATCGGCTGTCTGATTCGATCTATCCCCATGTTCGGTAGTGGTCTGCGACATCTCAAGCACATCTGGAATCTTTACTGTTCCAAATATCATGGACATATCAGTGGACTTCAGGTAGTCCACATCTTTTCACAGCTCAGTGATGACAGCCTTTAAAGCATTCACCTTCTCTGTGCCTCCTTGGTTGCTCTCACACACTACTATCTTGGCTGCTAGGGCATTAATGCCAGTGCTTAGTGGTGTCATAGCATTAGTGAGGGCAGTCTGAATCATGCCCAGAACAGAGGCCTCTAGGATGGCAGCCTAACGATCAGCATACTGGGCCAACTATCCCATCTAGTGTAGGGAAGCCTGGGTGAGTGGAGGCCGAGAAACAGCAGCAACAACAGTAGGTTTGGGAGGTAGTGCAACAGCAGAAGAACCTAGAGTGTTAGCAGGAGTAGCAGTGGTAATAGATACACCTGAAGGCTCAAGGACCGGAGTAGGCAAAGATGCCTCTGCAGGTGATGATTCTGTGTTCACTGATTCCACCGAGGTTGTCTTCTTCTTTTTTGCTTGATCCTTAAGGTACTCAGCTTCGATCCTCTAGATATCAGTAGAGGATGTGGGCATCACTTCCACATCCTTCTTTCCATCTCGAGGTACCCGAGCTTGTTTGCACAGTTCTGTGATCAATACTGGAAATGGAAGTGAGGTCTGGCGCTGTCTTACACGCATGAGTATTTCTGAAGCAATGATCGTACCCAAATTTATCTGAGTTTTCTCTATGATGTAACCCAGGCAGACTTCCTTGGCAAGGCAAAGAACTGACTCGTTCTGGGATGGCATAATTGTGCTGCTGATTAAACTGAACTAGAATCTTGCTGCAATGTTAAGATCTTTCTTTTCAATTGGAGCTCCTTCCTTCAACCACTTCGGAGAATCATTTGAGATCAGTGGGGTAGACCACTCTTTCATCTCATCCAGCTTCTTTGTTCTGATCAAGTGTTGATAGTGATCCCTAATATTTGTGGACATGCCCAAGACTGCATTGATAGCCTCACTATCACACTTCACCCTCCTGCCTCTAACAACTATTTAGTCAACTTCTTTGAAAGCTGTTGGTAGCTACTTTTTTTGAGGTATTAGTGCACTGTATGCACTGTAGAACTCTTTTACCGAGTTTGAAATATAAGGACCACGGGATTTGGTGAAGATTTGGAACTTGTGGTGTCTCAGGCATTCCATTATCTCTGGGTACCTGTCAATAACACCATCTATGGACCGACACTTTTCCTCAGCCCCTCAGCCTTGAATCTATTCATTGACTTGGGTAGAGGACCCTGTATTGGAGGTGCCAACACTATTGCCTGCTTTGGGACTGCAGGAGTAGGAGTGGTAGGCTGAGAATTCCTGATCCTAGATGGATCACTCAGCTTTTCAGATTGTAACTCATCCGTCTATGCCTCTATCTGGTTATCATCATCAGAACCCACACCCTCACTTTCAGATAGGTTAGGGTCATTGGTATAAAAGTCATCACTACCGGAGCTTGCTTCTGATAACTAAGGGGCTTTGTCTTTGCCTTTGCCTTTTCCACCAGTTGTGGAAAGTTTGGCGGCCTGGCCCTTGGATGCAGCTGTATCCTCATTGATTGTAATCCCTTTTGCTTTCCCTTGGCATTGCATGTTTCTCCCAGCAACTTTAGACCTAGCCATGTCTGCAATTATAGTGGGAAAAATTAGACAGACTAAATCAAATTCATGTAAACACAGTTGCAGAAAGTCTCGCTAAACAAATCGGCGAATCGCCAAATCACTTCGGCGAGTTAGGTCGGGCTCGCCAACAGGATTGGGTAAAAAAATTTAGCATGTTGGCTATGGGAAGGTCTTTTCAGCTAGTCGCCGACCTCTTTCGACGAGCAAGGCTTTGTCCGCTGAAAGATACAGTGCAGCAAAGGTTTTGGAGTGCAAACAAAGGGCAATCAAGAAGACTTTCGGTGATTCGCTGAGTGTTTTTGGTGACCAAAGACTTTTCGCCAAAATTACAGAAACCAACAACACATATAGCATGAAATTAAAGGTGACATGGGGTTATTAGGCGAGCCGCAGAGTGGTTCGATGAGCTCGACCCAGTTCGCCAAATGGCTCAACGTGCCTTTATGCAACCCACCTTCTTGAATTCAACCCCGCCACCCCTGAAAACAAAATTAAACTATGCACTAGTATAATTAAGCTCAGACCCATAACACTCAACCAGGTTAAACACCCCGCACACACAACCGCACAAGATTTAACTCATTATGACGCTCAATAAAAAGGGTATTCAAAAATCAAAATAAAATAGGCAAGATCTATGAATTAAACTTGGCATTTAAACAATCTAAACCTATCAAAGAGGCCCAGGACACGACAACCAGATAATATCACTTGCATAAGAGTTCAAATATCAAAAATAAATGCAGGGTTTGGGAAAACCAACCTTTACTGCCGATTAAAATAAGACTGAAATGCTAGGAGGCAAAGTAATCCAATTTCGAGCACAAATTGATCAACTAAAATACTTATTGAATGTGGAAATATTGAAAACACTAAGTAGGTGCAATTTTGTGAAAATCGAGAGTGAGGGGAAATGAAAAGTGGCTTATAAAACTTGTCCAGATCTCACCCATTCGGCGACATTAGTCGAATTCGCCCAGCTACTCGGTGATCCATTGAGTGGTTACTTACCTCACCGAGTTTTACAGGACCTTCAGTCAAAGTGAGGATCAAAACGGCGGTCTTCATCGGGGTGGCCGACCTAGTTGGTGACTCGCCATGTTGCTCCTGGTGCTCACTAACTGGACTTATGCCCTCCAACCTGCACTTTTCACACACTTTTCACACTCAAACCTACAAAATCAGAACACCATTATTTCTAAGACAAAAATAAAGCATTTAAGGCCTTGGGTTGCCTCCTAAGAAGTGCCTTAGTTAACATCGTGGCTCGACGCAAGTCCTTACTCTCCATCATTGGGGTTGGCCCTAGTGTTACTAGGTGACCCCAATAGTTCATTTGAGTGGAGAGGAGGCACTACATAACTCATGAGTGTCCTGATTAGCTGGATGGATCTAGAATGAGAGCCAATCATCTGATTCAACACTTCAATATTCTCCTTCGTCTCTTCCAACATTCGATCTTGTTCGGTGATCTTTTAGAGAATGATTTGTAGTGTGTCCTCGACACAGTTGTTCTCCCTATCTCTAGACTTTTTTCGCTCATGAGGGGTATGTAACTCCCTTGACATTTGCACTAGTCTTCCACCTCTGATATTTTGGTGGCCAAATCGTTTAGCTGAGTTACCAGTGCGGTTAACTTGAATCCCTCTCGACTACTTGATTCGTCTCAGCCTTGCTCAGGGTATCTGCCTATAACAACAATACTAAGAAAAACAAAACTAAAAATAAAGTTAATAAAATACGACTAAGAAGAACAAAAATTTTACTAAACTAAAAGTTCTCAAATAACACCACTCCTCGGAAGCGGCGCCATTCTGATGTTTGCGTAATCAAGACACAACTTCCAATTTGAGTGTCTATGATCCTACAATAATAAAGTAACCCAACCAAGGGTTGGGGTCGAGTCTCAAGGGAGTGGTTTTGAGAATTAATAGAAAAATAAAATTTAGTTCTAATTAGTCATAGCCATAGACATTATCGAATATAAACATACTAAATCTAAAGGAGGTGATGCAATCGTCAATTATCAATGGGGGGTTTTGTATTAGTTAACAACTACAAACAGCAAAAATATAAGAAAACTAGATAGAGAGACAGGGTTCTTGGGATGTGATAGGAATATGGGATAAACTAAACTATTAGGTACATGCTTTTGATAGTAAATTGTTGAGTATTTGTGACTAGGCTAGACTGTAGTGGGGATAAATTCTCTCTCGAGAAGCTTACCCTGAATCGACTTGGTTTCTCTCAAACACCGAGTTGCCTCTTTAAGCACAATCTCCGCCTTAGCCCATTCACTCTCTCGAGCTGAATGTGTGGGAGAAGGACTAGGATTCACTCTCTCGAGATGAACCCATGTCGACCCAATACCATCGGCTATCAATTTAGTAGTTTAGTTTTACGACCTCTCTCTCGAGCAAGCCAAAAACACTAAGATAAAATCATATTTGCAAGTACAACTCCATTAAGTTCATACACAACTACTAAACAAAATCACATTTAAACAACAAATAAACCATCAACAAGCAAGACCCAACAGATAATCTAGCCCATATTCACAAAATAACACCCCAAGAATTAGGGTTTTAGCAAGACATGTAAAAGAGATAGAAATTTATACCAATATTAGTTTCAATCAACTTGGTAGGAATGATTAAGTCTTCAAACACGTCAAGAGTGAAGAATCTTCGAGACCCAAGTCCAATTTCTTGGAGTAAAACTTCAAACTGAAAATATTCTAGGTCTCAAAAATAATTGTCTATGACTTGATACTAAGTTAACAATTCAAACGAGTAGTTATAGTGTTTGAAAAATTGTGTTGCAGGGGATCACTAGGCACAGTTAGTCGGGATCACCGATACACTTAGCGATCCGCCTTTTGGTTGATTTAATCGCCTTCTTTCTTTAGCCTTCAGCATCTTTGCGCTTCAAGTCGTTGGGCGATATAGTACTGCTTCGCGAAACTACTCGGTGACATGTCGACTGCTCCATTTCATCGCAAACCTGATCTTTCCCTTCAGGGCTCAGCACACTGGAACAAAAGGCGATCTCCAGGCCGATCGACAGCTCACCAACTGGGCTCGGCGATTTTCAGGCCTTCATTTCATCGTTCTTTTCTGCCGCCTTGTTCCTTCTTGCAAAGTAGTGTCCATGCTTTGCCTCAAACTCCAAATACCAGAAACATAAGGGTTTTCATCAGATATTGAGACAAAATATGCATATGAGGATAGTAATTCTATCAAAATATAGCCCTAAATGAGTCCAAATTGTGGATTCATCAAGGAAATAATACCTTAAGCTAGAGTAGGAGCGTAGGGAAAGAGACGAGGATACCGGGACATCATATCGGTTTCGGCCTCCCAAGAAGCACCTTCAACTAATTGGTTCCTCCAAAGAACCTTTTCGGAAGCAACATTTTTGTTTTATCAACATTCAAACTTATCGGTCCAAAATCTCAACCGAAACCTCTTCATAGGAAAGATTTTCTTTAACTCCCAAACCTTCCAAGGGTACAATGGACGTCATATCTCCAACACACTTTCTCAATAAGGAGACATAGAATATTGGATGTGCCGATGCTAAATCATTAGGAAACTCAAGTTCATAAGCAACTTTGTCAATGTGCCTCAAAATTTGATATGGATCCACATATCAAGGACTAAGCATCTCGTTCTTTCCAAACCTCATGAAACCCTTCATGGGTGAAATTTTCAAGTAGACCAAATTATCAACATCTAATTCTAGTTCTCTTTTTCTAACACCGGAATAAGATTTTTTTTGACTTTTGAGCCATTTTTAACCTCTCACAAATAAGTCAAACCTTTTCCAATAGCCTCACACACCCACTCGGTCCCTATTAAAGAAATCTCACCAACTTTAAACCAACCTATAGGAGACCGACACCTTCTACCATAAAGAGACTCAAACGTTGTTATCTCAATGCTGGAATGATAACTATTATTGTCAACAAACTTAATCAAAGGCAAATGATCATCCCAATTACCTTTTAAATCAATCGCAAAAGCTCTCAACATATCCTCCAAAGTCTGAATGGTACGCTCAACTTGTCCATCAGTCTAAGTATTAAAAGCCATGCTAAGTTTCACTTGAGTACCAGGACCAATCTGAAATGACTTCCAAAACTGAGTACCTCGATCAAAGATAATGGACAAAGGCACATGCAACCTTACCATTTCCCGAATATAAAGCTGGCATAATCTTCTGATAATAATGCAATCTTAATGGGAAGAAAGTGAGGCAATTTTGTCATTCGGTACACAATGACCCAAATAAAATCAAAGTGTGGATGAGTGTGGGGTAAACCCGTAATGAAGTCCATATTTAAATCTTCCCATTTCCATGTAGGAATACTAATGTGTTGAGCCAAACCACTTAGTTTTTGATGCTCAACCTTGACTTGTTGAAAGATTGGACATTTATCTACAAATTTCACAATGTCCTTGTTCGTCCCATTCCACCAATAGACTTCCCACAAATTAGGTATATCTTAGTTGCTCCATGGTGAATAGAATACCAAAAACAGTGAGCTCCTGTCAGAATGAGAGCTCTCAATTCATTTACACTGGGAACACATAACCAATCTTGATATCGAAGGACACCATTTCCCCCTTGGGAGAAAGCCTCGATTGCCTTTTCAAAAACCAACTTCTTTAGGTCAACTAATACTGGATCAAGAACTTTCTTGGCCTTACATCTGATACCAAAGATGATCTGAACCATTGTGAACAACTACACCACCTTCATTAGAATCAATCAATGGAACACCCAATCGGTCTAGTCTATGAACATCACAAACTAACTTCTTCTTATAATCCTCAACATGAGTAAAAGTACCTATTGATAACCGATTAAGAACATCCACCACCACATTCGCCTTTCTGGGTTAGTATTGGACACTCATGTCGTACTCCTTTAACAACTCAAGCCACCTCATTTGGTAAAGATTTAAATCCATTTGAGTGAACATATATTTCAAACTCTTGTGGTTGGTGAATACATCTACATGAACACCATACAAATAATGTCTCCAAATCTTTAAGACAAACACTACTGCCGCTAACTACAAATTATGAGTCGGATAATTCTTTTCATACACCTTCAATTGCCTTGAAGTATAAGTAATGACTTTTCCATGTTTCATCAAAACACAACCAATACCAATCCGTGAAGCATCACAATAAACCACGAAACCATATGATCCTTCGGTAATGGAGAGGCCGAAGTGAGTCTATCCTTCAACTCTTGGAAACTCTTCTCACAAGCTTCCAACCATAGAAATTTCACTCTTCAAAGGTGAAGCAATAGAGGAAAATCCTTCTATGAACCTACTATAATAGTCGGTCAAACCCAAGAAACTTTGTATATCCAAAGCGGACAAAAGTCTAAGCCAATCCTTAACCACCTTAGTTTTCTTAGGATCGACTTGAATACCTTCACTGGAGATAATATGGACAAGAAAAGCTACGAACCTCAACCAAAACTCACACTTGCTAAACTTAGCATACAACTTACGGTCCTTGAGAATTCGCAACACAATCCTCAAATGTTCAGCATGCTGATCTTCACTATGTGAGTAAATCATTATATCATCGATAAACACAATCATAAATATGTTAAGATATTGCTTACAGACCGGATTCATCAAATCTATAAACGCCGTTGGGGCATTATTCTAACCAAATGACATCACAAGAAACTCATAATAACCATACCAAGTTTGAAAAACCATTTTCAAAATGTCATTATCTTTCATCCTCAATTGATGATAATTCGACCGAAGGTCAATCTTGGAGAAGTAACTTACTCCTTGAAATTGATCAAAAAAATCATCAATCTTTGGGATAGGATACATATTCTTAATGGTGACCTTATTCAATTGCTGATAGTCAATGATCATTTGGAGAGAACCTAATTCTTTCAAACAAACAATACTAGTGCACCTCTTGAAAATTTACTCGGTCTATTGAAACCCTTATCCAATATTTCAACTGATCCTTTAACTCCTTAAGTTCTCTCAGGACCATACAGTAAGGAGGAATGAAATAGGTTGTATATATAGAAGAAAATCAATACCAAAATCTATTTCCCTTTTGGAAGGAATGTCGAGAAGATCATCAGGGAATACTTCAAGAAAATAATTTACAATCAGAACTGACTCAAGAGTAGGGGTTTCAGAATCCATATCCCTAACCCTAACAACATAAATGAAACAATTAGAAATCATTTTTCTAGACTTCAGGCAAGATATAAACTAACCCTTAAGAACATAATTTCCCCCCTTCTCATGACATGATAGTTCATTCAAAACCTTGAAAGTGACCATTAGGTCCTATAATCTATGAATGCATAACATGCATGAAGCCAATCCATTAGAAGAATGACATCAACATCTAACATATCAAGCTCTAAAACATCGACATGATTGACTCTGTGAGAAATAGAAATAGGACAATTTCTATAAACTCTCTTAGCCACAATAGACTCACAAACAGGAGTAGAAACATGAAAGGGGTTAGAAAGGATTTTGGGACCAAAATCAAATCTCATGGCCACATATGGAGTAATAAACAATAAGGTACAATCCAGACTAAGTAAAGCATAAACATCAAGATGAAAGGCTTTCAATATAGGTCACCACATCTGGAGAATCCTCACAATCTTGTCGAATCTGAAGAGCATACAATTTATTTTTGTTTAGAGCACCTAAAACGGAACCACTAGGTAGAACTTTCCTACCATTCCTATCTTAGTAACAAAATGGGGAATCTGTCATCTTGTGACCACTCTTTCCACACTTAAAGAAACCATCCGCACTGACCAAACACTTGTCATCATGTTTATTCCCATACCTAATGCAAACAAGGATAGAAAATTCATTACCACAATTTCCTTCTTAAGGTTTAGGGTTAGACACCTTATCTTTGTTGAACTTACGAGCCAAAGTATTAGATGAACCTTGACCAGACAACTTTTTTGGAATTGAGGACGTCCACTGGACCTAGAATGAGAAAAGTCACCATCACCGGCCCTTGCCCTCTTAGACTTTTTTGCCCTTTCCTTGAGCTTTTCCTCTTCAATTTGTTGGGAATGTATCATCAAATTAGAAATGTACATTTCCTTGATCAACATGGTTGTATGATACTCTTTGAAAACCAAGTTGGATACACCCGACACAAACTTATTCATCCTTGCCCTAGAATTGACCACCATAGTTGGATCATACTTAGCCAATTGAGTGAACTTCAAAGCATACTCCTTCACACTCATATTTCCTTGTCAGAGGTTAATGAACTCAAGCACTTTCATTTCTATCATTTCAAGAGGAAAGATACGATCATGAAAAGCTCCCTTAAATTTCTTCCAATCAAGAGGACTGACCCGCATCAATATCCCTCTCTCTCTTGCATTATTGAAACCACACTTGAGAAACACCCTTGAGTTGGTAAGCGACCAACTCCGTATTTTCAACCATAGAAAATCCCACAATACCCACTATCTTATACACCTCATTAATGAACAATTGAGGATCCTCATCAACCTAAGACCCATGAAACTCTGGAGGATTCATCCTCGTGAAGTTCCTTCTCCTTGATACCTTTGTACCCACATTTTGGTTCATGGGAGCATTATCATATCTATTAGTTTGGGCCGTCATGGCTTGAGCCAACACTTGAAAAGCGACTCGAAATTTATCATGAGTCACTTTCTTGGACAAAGGATAAACTAGAACTTTAGGAACCTCGAGCTTCACATTGTCGTTGCTCGTATTCTTTCTCACATAAGCTCTTCGAGGGGCCATATCCTAAAAAGGATCTAACATAATTTAGGAGAAGGATCTTTATAGAGATAGACTCTGTGACACGACTTTAGAATAATGAATGAAGTGAAGTTTACTAAGCGCTTTGTAGCCTCCTTCTCCTAAATGTGGTGTGGTTCAAACTCATGAACAAGTCTCTACTCATATTGTCTTGTTAGACATCCTAAGACCTTTTCCACACATTGTTCTTTGAATACCAAGTTTGTAACGACCTAATATACACCCTAGACATGACATGACATATAGGACCCCTAAAGGGCCTACACAAGCTAATTGACATACATACAACATAATATAATAGACAAAAGTAGAGTATTTCATATCATGAAAGAGTTTTAAAATGAAAAGCAGAAATCTAATATAGTCTTGACAAGCCTTTCTAAAACATCAAAGAAGTGGTGGGGATGTAACATGTACACCACGTACAACATCCAAAAAGAGACACAATAAATCAAAATAGAGATGACATGATCCTCAGAACTTGAAGAATCACCAAGTCTTCAATCTTGAAGTGATCAACTTTTCATAAGCGGAGGGAGAGGAATTATCAAGCCCTACATCAATAAAACAATGTAGGCATAAGTACGCATTAGTACTTAAAATATACTAAGTATGAGGGATATGCATAAAAAATGAATCATGATAATAAGGGGACGTAATTAAAATATGAAATGCATGACCATGCTAAACATCGTATTAGCCTTTAAAGAAACATCATAAAATTTGAACATGATAATTGCATCTTAAATCATAAGGAAAGCTTCAAAAAATATTTTGAAAGTAACTTAGATTGTTTTGTGGGATATTTATTATTAACCAACATAGACCATATGAGCTATAACATGGAATCTGGTGTCTTGATCCTACACTGAAAAGATATGTACTTACTTGCCAAGGCAAGGAATTTAACTTCTAGCTTAGGTGGATCCACTAGCTCACTTAAGACAATCTTTGGGGGCACGTAGTTAGGGACAAGGAGATTGCTACTAGAGACTCAACCTCTACTAATAAGAGAGCCTCCATCTGTATATCCTATTGGTGCTAAGTTAAATCCCAATGGAAATAGTCATAATCATAAGCATATCATCACCTGTGGAAAAACAAAATTAAATTACTAATCCAAGCAAAAAAAAAAAATCATAGAGTAATTCCTTATATCTTGAGTCATGCTTGTATGAGAAAACCTTTTACCAAACTATGATCCCTTTTAATGTGAGAAAACCTTTCATGAAAACATCAATCATAGCTTCATAACTTGTTCATAATTTCATATAAAATAAGGTTCATAGTCAAGAAGATCATGATCAATGTATGGGTTCATATGAAATTTATTTAAAAACATGTAATTAAGTCAAAACAATCATAATATGATGAAAATAAAATAATTGAATCCCTACGAATAGAACCCATGAGGAATTGAATGAAAATCCAATCAAGTTAAGGCAATTGAATTAGAGAATTTGAGAAATCTTTGAGACTCAATGGGATAATGGAACCCATTGATGAACTCCCCACATACCTTGATCTTGAAGCCCAAATAAATTGATGAAGAAAGGTGACTTGAACTTTAAGAACCCTAGAATCCTTGAGAGCCTTGGAGAGAAAACCTTTGAGAGGTAATTTGGGGATTTTGGAGGAATGAAGGAGAATGGGTAGATTTTAGGGGTAAAATAAGTTATAGGGTCTTATTTATACGTAAAACGACGTATTATTGAAATTAGGTGCATAGGAAAAGGCCTTAATACCCTTTAAAAATAACTGCTGGTAGACCCTATGGTTTTGACCTATGGTCTATAAGAATTCCTACGGACCGTCCTGGTTAGTTGTAGGATTAAGTACTGTGGACAAAATCTTGGGTCATTCCTACTAGTCATTCCTACAACTTGACATTTATTTGACCGTCTGTAGACCGTACCCATAGACCTCAACTTTCAACTCAAAATTTCATGAAGTATAGGACCCTTCAACGGGACCTTCCTATTGTTCAAAGTCCATTCGATGCATTGTCTTGGTCAATCATAGAATGAGTTACTTGGATTTGATTTCTAAATCTATTTTTCCCATTTCCTACGAGTCTAGTCTACGACACACAAACTGGTCTCGTGGACTTGAACCAATAGCGAATCTTATTTCCTTCTTTCCTCTTTCACATATTCCAAGGTGTTACACTTCTTTTATGCCTAAGTTAACATTAATGACCCTTAGTAGAACCTTGTGTGCTCATGGTACAATTATAAGGGCTTAGAAGGATCATATATAGTTATAGGAGCCTAGAAGGCTCAATACAACTATAGGTGCCCAAAAGGCGTAAGATAAAATTACAGGGCCCAAACGTGCTCAAGATATAATTAAGCTTAAGAAATATATAGCTAGTTTTCGTAGCTAAGTTACTCGTAGCTTTATTCAACTGTGTTAGATGTTGTAGTTGATATAAACTATCCTTATGGGGAATGTATCACCATGTATATGAAATAGGCCAAAATAGCAAATTTTCAAAAGTTGCAGGTGCAATCCATGCCGGCCACCCATGGCCCGTGGATGGGACCACGGACCGTAGGTATGGTCTGTGCATAGCAACCTAAAAAAGTCCCATAAGGCTCGAGACCACGACCTGCACCAACTGAACGTTGGTCAGACCACGGTTCGTGGTTAGGGTCCATGGTTTAAGGCCCTAAAATCATGGTTTATGACCACCATCGATGGTCAACCAGGATGGGCCGTGGGTCAGACCACGGTCCGTTGACTGGGTCTATAGATGGAAGGTCGGTGGCAGCTGATAGTAATTTTTCAGGGGCAGTTGGGTCTTTTCCTAATTAATTAGTTCCTATACTAGTCATTTTCCCTATGTTTAGGACCCCTATTTAAGTCTTTTTACCCCCAAATTTCCCAATAGAAATCATTCTCTCAAAACTCACCCCAAAAAAGAAGAACTCACAAATAATTCTATTCTCTCTATAGAACTTGAAGAAGAAGAAGAAGGATTCATCTAGGGTTTCAAGTCAAGGTCTCAATTCCTCCATTGTAGGATAGAATTTGAACTTGAGGTACGGTAGTTTTCATCCATGAATTCCTTCCATTCAAGGAGTCCCCAAATTATTGTATTTTCAAAGTAGAATTCCCCAATTATCTAGGGTTTTTTTTCAATTACCATGGGTTCTCTTGATTATTGATCTGAATGATTGAGTTATGTTTTAATATGCATGAATTGATAATTTTCAATGCTTTTATGATGTTTTCCCTATGAACCCATGTAAACCCCCATGTTTTCAAGTTATTAATCATGTGATGTGGGATTTTGATTGTAAAGGAAGAATTCTATGAAATTAAGCATATATTGCAAGCTCTACATGAATCTATGATGAAATCCATATCTAATCCATGTTTTCTAAGTATTGATGTTTGAAAGTGGATTTTACACTTGAAGAGGTAAATTATGAAATCTATGTAAATGTTTTAAGAGTGCATTGGGAGTAAAGTGCCAATGATGATGTTTGATGATCGTGTTGTGAAAGGATATTCTCATAAACACATACTAGCATGATGTGAAAGGTTTTCTCACATAATATGGATTCTTATGCTGAAAGGCTTTCTTACCTAATTGAATCAAATAGTAAGAGCTATCATAATGAAACTAGCTTGGATTGGTTATCCTATGATACCTTTCCATGGATAATGAGAACAAGTAAGAAATGACTATTCCGTGGAAATTATACTTAGCAATGAGTGGATGTTGATGTGATATAAATTCTCTCCCGTAGTAGAGGCCGGGCATCTAGAAGCAATTTCTTGAGATGGAAGCTCCCCCAGTGGTTGGGTTTCTAGTAACAATCTCCTAATCCCTTAAACTACGTGCCCCGTAGGATGATTAGCTAGTGGATCCACGTAAGCTAAAAGTTCATGGTTCTACCGTAGGCATGTAGAACACCCCTTTTCGGTGTGGGAGACACTAGGGGATCATGCTATAGCTCACATGGTCTCTATGTCGGTTAAGGTTAATTTCCCCACAATAAGATGAATAATGAACTAAGGTTACTTCAAGAAGTATCTCATATGAGTTCAAAGGTTTTAAAGGTGATGTTAGCTTTCATTGACCATGGTTTTATGACTTATATTTTCTAACCCTCTTATATCATGTTTTAGTTAGTCAATTGCATGTCATAAAATGAAATGTCTCTTTTAGCATGTTTTCAATGTTTTTATGCATAGCTATCATACTTGGTACATTATTTGTATTAACGCATACTCTTTCCTACATTTCCCCAAATGTAGGGTCCGAGAGACAGGGTTCCCCATTTCATGGCTAGAGCTTGGATTTGATTGATTCTCGAGCTTGGTGAGTCTTCATGATTTGAGGAAGGATTTTCAATTGTTTAGTTTCTATCTTGTATTTCACTTTTGGACATGATGTATGGGCTAGGACCAATTTCATTATATTATATTAGATGGCTATGATGAGACAAAGTGTCTAGACTTCCGCTTTTCATTTTATAAAATATTTGGACTTGGACAATTGTTTTACTCTTATTGTTCTATTTCTTATGTTATGAGAGCTAAGTGTATTGTATGGAGGTATTCGGGGTTTTATATGCCATGTTACATCTAGGGGGTACCCCTGGGTCGTGACAAACTTGGTAATCAAAGCACAAGGTTTAGAATGGTCCTAGGATGTCTCATAAGCCACATCTAGTAGAGTCTTGTTCATGAGTGTGAAGCGCGCCACATTTATGATTGAGAGGCTATAATATGATTAGAAAACTCCAGTTCTTTCAGTACTCTAAAGTTGTGCCATAGAGTTTAACTCTATTAAGTCTCTCTCCTAATCCTTATGATGCTCTACAAAATATGTTTACTCGAAGGGCTTATGCTAGAAGGAATGTGAGGGAGAATGCATAACAAAGAGCTCTTCCCCAAGCTCCTCCTCAAGCTTCGGCCGATCCTTTGGCCGAAAAGGTTATAAATGCAGAGTTTAGGGCTACTTTTCAAGTGTTGGCTCAAGCCATGACAACCCAAGCCAATAGGGAGGTTCAGTTCCTATGAACCCAAATGTGGATACAGCAGCTTCAAGAGTGAGGGACTTAACTACGATGAACCCTCCAGAGTTTCATGGTTCAAAATTTGAGGAAGATCCTCAAAAGTTTATTGATGAGGTATACAAGGTTTTAATGATCATGGGAGTTACCTAGGTGGAAAATGGGGAGTTGGCTGCTTATCAATTGAAAAGTGTTGCTCAATGTGGTATAATCAATGAAAGGAAGGGAGACCAGAAGATGCGGGTCCTCTTCATTAGGAGAAGTTTAAGGCTACTTTTCTTGATAGGTTCTTTCCCCTTGAGATGAGGGAAGCAAAGGTGCTTGAGTTCATTAACCTTCGTCAAGGAAGTATGAGTGTGAGGGAATATGATCTAAAGTTTAAACAATTTTATAAGTATGCTCCAACAATGGTTGCCTATTCTAGAGCAAGGATGAGTAAGTTCTTGTCAGGTGTGTCCGAAATGGTGGTTAAAGAGTGTCATACCACCATTCTCATTGGTGACATGGACATCTTTCGTCTCATGGTGCATGAGCAACAAATTGAAGAGGATAAACTTAAGGAAAAGTCTAGGGAGGTAAAAAGGGCTAACACTGGTGATGGTAATTTGTCACATGCAAGGTCCGATGGACATGGTCGTCCTAGATTTCAGCAAGGGTTTTCCGGTCAAGGTTCCTCCAATAATCCTTCTATGTTGAACAAATATATGATGTCTAACCCTAAGCCTCAAGGAGGTAATGGTGGTGGATTTTCATTGCCTAGGTCTACTTATACTAAGTGTAGAACGAAGCACGAGGGTAAATATCTAGCCGGCATGAATGGTTTCTTCGGTTGTGGTAAGAGTGGTCCCAAGATAAGGGATTTCCTAATGCTTACGGCTAAGGGAAGGGAGGGCAAGCAAGCTACTCCTAGTGGTTCAGGTTCCAATGCTCCTAAGAAAAACCAATTCTATGCACTTTAGACTCGTGTTAAATAAGAGGGTTCTCCCGATGTGGTTACTGGTATGTTGGAAGTTTTCCAAATTGATGTTTATGCTTTACTTGACCCCGGTGCTACCTTGTATTTCTGACGCCATATATGGCTATATGGTTTGATGTTCTTATGGATGTGTTGTTAGAACCTTTTTCTGTCTCTACTCATGTTGGTGATTCTATTGTGGCTAAGCGGGTCTATAGAAGATGTCCCGTTTCCTTGTCCCATAGATTTACTTTTGTTGACTAGGTAGAGCTTGACATGTTAGACTTTGATGTTATCCTTGGTATGGATTTGTTGCACTCTTGTTATGTTTCTATTGATTGTAGAACTCGTATAGTCAAGTTTCAGTTCCAAAATGAGCCTATCCTAGAGTGGAAGGGGAAAATTCTATGCCTAAGGGTCAGTTTGTCTCTTGTTTTAAAGCTAGAAAGATGATATCTAAGGGTTGCATGTACCATCTAGTTAGGGTGAGGGATGTAGATTCTAAGACCCCTACTCTTGAGTCAGTCCCCATTGTTAATGAGTTTCAGGAAGTGTTCCCAGTTGACTTATTCGATATTCCTCCCGAGCGAAAAATAGACTTCGATATTGATTTTCTCCCAAATACGAAACTTATTTCTATCCCTCCTTATAGAATGGCTCTGGCGGAACTTAAGGAGTTGAAAGAGCAATTGAAGGATTTATTGATAAGTGTTTCATCCAACTGAGTATCTCTCCAAGAGGTGCTCCAGTTTTGTTTATTAGAAAGATAGATGGTTGTCTTCATATGTGTATTGATTATCGCCAGTTGAACAAGGTGACCATTAAGAATAAGTATCCTCTTCCAAGAATAGATGATTTGTTTGACCAACTTCATGGAGAAAGTTATTTCTCTAAGATTGATCTTTATTTGGGTTATCACCAATTGAGGGTGAAAGAAGATGACATTTCGAAGATGGCTTTTTGAACACGGTATGGTCATTATGAGTTTTTGGTAATGTCTTTGGGTTGACTAATGCTCTGGTGGCATTTATAGACTTGATGAATAAGGTGTTTAGACAATACCTTGATATATTTGTAATTGTGTTTATTGATGATATTTTGATGTATTCAAGAAGTGAGAATGAGCATATTAACCATATGAGAATTGTGTTGCAGGTTCATAAGGACCAACAATTCTTTGAAAAGTTTAGCAAATGCGAATTTTGGTTAAGGTTCGTAGCTTTCCTTGGTCATATTGTGTCAAATAAGAGTATTGATGTAGATCCTTAGAAGACGGATGCGATCAAGATTTGCCTAGACTTCTATCCCCTTTGGATATAAGAAGCTTTTTGGGTTTGACCGGGTACTATTGAAGGTTTTTTGAGGGTCTTTCTTCTATTTCCTCTCCTTTGGCGTCTTTGACACAAAAGAAAGTTAAGTTCATATAGTCGGAAGCTTGTGAGAAGAGTTTTTAAGAGTTGAAAGATAGGCTTACTTCCGCTCTGGTGTTGACATTGCCAGAAGGTATGAATGGTTTTGTGGTATATTGTGATGCCTCTAGAATTGGGTTGGGATGTCTACTTATGTAAAATGATAAAGTTATTGCCTATGCTTCAAGGTAACTTAAGAGCCATGAGAAGAATTATCTTATCCATGACCATGAATTAACGACAATTGTTTTTGCCTTAAAGATTTGGAGGCATTATTTGTATGGGTTCATGTTGATGTTTTCACCGATCATAAGAGTTTGCAATATGCGTTCAACCAAGAGGACTTGAATATCCACCAAAGAAGGTGGCTAGAATTATTTATGGATTATGACATGAGTGTTCTCTATCGCCCTGGTAAAGCGAATGTGGTGGCAGATGCTCTTAGTCGATTGTCTATGGGCAGTGTGTAGCTAAGAAAGGTGGGATTACTATGGTTCCTAATGCGAAAAACGAGCTTGTTCTGATGCGGCCAGTGACCGGATGGAGAGTATGCATGGACTACCGAAAATTGAATGCTTGGACAGAAAATGATCACTTCCCTATGCCGTTCATGGATGAGATGCTGGACCGCCTTGCTGGTAAGGGTTGGTATTATTTTCTTGATGGTTATTTGAGCTACAATCAGATCTCCATTGCTCTGGAAGACCAACCTTCACTTGCCCTTATGGCACTTTCGCCTTCAAACGGATGCCATTTGGGTTGTGTAATGCTCCAGCGACCTTCCAGCATTGCATGATGTCGATATTTTCAGATATGGTGGAGGAGACTATTGAGGTATATATGGATGATTTCTCTATGGTAGGTGACTCGTTTGATGGTTGTTTGATGCATTTGACCGAGGTACTGAAACGGTGTGATGAGTGCAATCTTATGCTCAATTGGGAAAAGTGTCACTTCATGGTAAAAGAGGGGATCGATCTGGGTCATCGGATTTTTAAGAAGGGTATTGAGGTTGATAGAGCTAAAGTTGAGGTAATAGAAAAGCTTCCACCACCTATCTCTATTAAAGGTGTTAGAAGTTTTCTTGGGCATGCAGGCTTTTATAGGAGGTTTATCAGGGATTTCTCCAAAATTGCACACCCATTGTGCAAATTGATCGAAAAGGAGTGTATGTTTGATTTTGATGATGCTTGTCTGAGAGCATTTGGAGAGTTAAAAGAAAAGATAGTTTCCGCACCTATCATTATTTCACTAGATTGGGGGTAACCGTTTGAAGTGATGTGTGATGCAAGTGGAGTGGTGCTTGGTGTGGTATTGGGACAGAGGCGAGAGAAGATTCTTCATCCTATTTACTATTCCAGAAAAGCTCTTAATATGGATCAAAAGAACTATATGGTGACTGAACGGGAACTCTTTGCTGTGGTTTTTGCATTCGAGAAATTTTGATCTTACTTGCTTGATACTAAGGTCATAGTGCATACTGACCATTCTGCATTGAGGTATCTGATGGATAAAAAAGATGCAAAATCGAGATTGATTAGATGGGTATTGTTGCTGCAAGAGTTCGATTTTAGGGTGAAAGATAGAAAGGGAACAGAAAATCAAGTTGCCGATTATTTGTCCAGATTAGAGGAGGAAGCTATGCTCAAGATGAGGCTAATATTAATGATGCATTTCCAAAAGAACAGGTGTTGGATGCTTCTCATGCTCTTATTCGTTGGTTCGCAGATTTTGCTAACTACTTGGCAAGTGATCTGGTTCCATTGGAGTTGTCATTTCACCAAAGGAAAAAGTTTATGCATGATGTGAAGAAGTTCTTTCGGGATGATCCTTACTTGTTCCGTATTTGTCCTGATGGAATTATTCTTCACTGTGTGCCCGAGATTGAGATGATGAGTATACTAGAGGCGTGTCATTCATCGTCGGTTGGTGGGCATCATAGTGGTATTCAAACTGCTCATAAAATCTTGCAGTGTGGCTCATCCACCAAGATGCTCATGATTTCGCCAAGTCTTGTGATCGTTCCCAAAGAGAAGGCTGAATTTCAAAGAGGCAAGAGCTACCTGTGAATCCGATATTGGTGATTGAGTTGTTTGATGTATGGGGATCTTGACTTTATGGGTCCATTTGTGAGTTCACATAGGATGAAGTATATTCTTGTTGCGGTTAATTATGTGTCGAAATAGGTGGAAGCAATTGCGCTGTCAAACAATGAAGGGAAAAGTGTCACTGCATTCCTGAAAAAGAGTATCTTCTCCAGATTTGGTACACCTAGGGCGATTATCAGCAATGGCGGTTCCCACTTTTGTAATACGTTGTTCAATGCGTTGCTAGAGAAATATGGAGTCCGTCACAATGTAGCCACTCCTTACCATCCGCAGTGTAGTGGGCAAGTTGAAGTGTCAAACAGACAAATAAAGCAAATCCTTGCAAAAACTGTGAATGCCAATAGAACTGATTGGTCAATGAGGCTTAATGTTAATCTATGGGCCTATCACACCGCATTCAAGACTCCCATAGGTATGTCCCCCTACCAACTTGTATATGGGAAGTTGTGCCATTTGCCGGTAAAGCTAGACAATATAAGAATTCCATCTAAAACAAAATGCTTATGTGATATCGACAACTTACAGGTAATATAGGTGAAGCTATGTGTATATTTATTATGCATCCAAAACAAAAAAATATAAGATTCACACAGGCAGACATGAAAAGACCTCAAACTAAAGGAAAACCATCAAGATACACAGTATAATTCATAAAATGATTCAATGAGTTGTCTAGCTACCACATTTGATGTTCTTATCTAGGTAGAATACTATCATATAAAAAGTAGATGATGAATTCATACAATAATTTCTTTTTCACTTATCATGGAAGATTAGATTTGGGTCTCCTAAGTTTAAGTCACAAAAGGATGTGAATGTCGTGCTACCCATTATCTGTGTTAATGATCAGAAGTACAAAAAAAAATAAAAAATAACCAAGATAGCTCTATTAACAACATTTTAATTCCTACTTGTAGGATTATACTGAGTTTGTACAGTTAGTCAATCTAAGACAAGGAAACCAATAAACTCAATAAACTGTTCGGTGCTAAATACATTAGCCAATTTAGACCAGTAAAGAAGCTTGCCAACAACTTAATAAGGCAAAGAAGATGGAATTATACCCAATAGCCTTCAACAGCAGAAAACATGGAAGACCACCAAGTGGCTTTAGTACAAGTTACAGCCATCTATTTCAGGTTAACATACAATAACATATAAAAAGCTTAAATACATTCAACTAATTCTTGTTTCTGGGAATAACGTTGTCATTTCTTGCGCAAATCAGCTATATCAGACCTTTTCCAAATCAGTATTTAAGTAGTAAGGGGTGAGTGAACTTTGAAGACTACTTTAAGTAGTCTTTAAGTAGTATAATCAATTAGGTAATAGACCCACAATGAGTGTAATAATTCTTTCAATTTCGAGAATAAAATAAAAACAATTTAGGTGGTCTATATTGCATACTTTTAATCATAAATGAAACTATAACATCGCTGTAGATTTTAATGGTGAAAGGTATACCTTCTCGAGATGATCTTTCTTAAAGTATATGGTTGTCATTGTTGGATGTCGAACAAAGAAAACTCATTAATTGAAGAGTAAAGTATAATTAACAAAGGTCAGAGTATTATCGTATGACTATGTCAAGAAGCCAAGAAAGAATATACATATGATAAAGCATTAACTCAGTTCCTAGGTAATGACCGAAGAATAATAATAACTGAACTTCAATGTTTTTCAAGGTAGAAGAAAGAAAGTGCTTAATGTTCTCCATAGAAGAAAGAAAGTGATTCATGCAGATTTCGATTTACATCGTCTTATTTTTCTTAATTTGACACAGATTTTTATCATTCTATATTTGAGTCAATCTTTAGTGTTTCAGCCATTAGCAAATTTGAATGGGCAAACCTTAAGCTCAACCTTAACTCTAGTGGGTTTCTCATCTTGCAGTTGTGTCTCTTCGGACAACTTCTACTATATTTATACTTTAAGGATAGATCCAAGAAGCTGCACAAAGTTTAACATAAGTCCAATACCCACAAATTGGACATTAATTTTCTTTTATAACTGCGGATAGAAAAAGCAAGTTGCATATGAACATCACCATATCTATAAACACCAACAAATAACAGAATATCGTATTTTTAGCATTCTTAATATGTCCATGATATATTATATCATTTGACAAAGGAGAATGATCAAACAATTATTCCAGCATGGACCCTTTATCTTTTATTTTGTAAGTAGAATGTTCGTCATACATCCTTACGGTAAGAATTTAATTAGTAACAATCAAGGTGATAAAAAGAAACTGTTATGCATTTCATAAAACATGCAGTGGTATTGTTGCATTTCATAGACAGTGGTTGAATTGAACAAATGAAGAACCCAAAATTGATACTACAAACTAATTACCAGTTGGGCCACTAAATAAGTTGCCTATAATTTTTCCTCACAATCTTTAATTTTGATCTCATGTACTACAAGAGCAGAATGGTAGTTGCAAATACCACACCAAATAAAAATATAATTACATCAGATTGTATTGATACCAACATATATATACAATTTCAAAAAGTAATAACTTGAGTCGTAGAAATATAATATTAGTTAGTAATAGAATTTACCTAGTGAAATATTCAGCTCATTTAGAAGTTACCTCAACTTGATTTCTATCAATTAGGAATTTCATGGAGAGTTAGTCTAACTACTTATTTCTCCATATCTCTCATCACACAGAAAATATGCAAGGACTCATGATATATATATATATATAGGTAAGCTTCCTATCAATCAAATGGAACTAAAACATGACTTTCTATTAACAAGAAATGCAGACTCTTTGTGTCTCCATAGATGTTGCATAGATACACAAAATGAAACTCATAGAGATATCCTAAAAACCAAGATGAAATAATAGGGGCTATACATCTGATAATACATCTTTTTCCATAGATGTAAAATAGTTCTTGAAGGATCTGCACTTTTAACTTATTCACCAGTCTAATTAATCACTAAATCACCGTTCTCGCCATATAATCTCAACAACCACCAGCATATCACATTCACTTGTAAAATCAAACAACCATTAAATACTCTCTGTAGGCGTCCTATATGTTTTCGTTAAATCCTCTTATCTATATAGTTGTTTATATGTGAATCTTGCAGTAATTTTGCTAGGAATTTCCCAAAGTACTGCCACACTCATGTTGGATGCCACACTCATGTTGGATTCTCCAAAATATATTATTTTTGAAATATCCAACACGTGTCGATAATTTTTAAGTCTCCACAATATAGATTTCAAGATATCTCAATTTCAGTCAGTCAGTTACAACTTCAAGTTTTAGAAATAGCATATCCAACAAAATATGATAAACCTATACAAATGTAACTCCATCCATCCATGTAACTTCAACGGCAAGAAATTCACCATGAAACTACTTCTTCTACAAACTTATCATGTGTATGCCTTAAAAAATTCATTGACTTCTTTGATTTTTTCATTATGCAATCATATCTCTTGGACCAACTTCTACTATTTTTACACTTTTTAAGGATAGATCCAGGAAGCTATACAAAATTAGCATAAAATTGAGCAGCTTAATGAAGTACATTAAGTCCATCATCCACAAGTTAGATCATTATTTTTTAAAAACTAAAAGTAGAAGAGGCAGCATATCTATATCACCAATATCAATAAATACCAACAAATGACAAAAGAACGTGTTTCTAAAATTCTTAATACGTTCATGGATGCTGGTAGAAGTTAACAAACAGGCGCCCCATGGAATTAGTCGAGGTGTGCACAAGACGGATGGCACACCATAGTAATCAAAAGAAAATACTCTAGGATCGTCTCCAAGCCTCCCAGCACACTTCGATTTTGAAAAATTACAAGTTTTGTTGGTGCATATAAAATATACAAAGATGAGGATAGAAATTATCCTGAAAATTAGCAATGATTTCCTTATATGGATACTGACCAAAATATACATCACATAACAGAGATATTTTCTATGCATGTAGATATGCCAGAAAGCGGCAGAAGCCATATAACAATTAAGAGTTTTTCCTTTCTTTTTTACTTTCCAATTTTCGAGGTGTTACACTAATGCATTTCTTTTAAGTACATGCAACAAATAAAACAAGAAAAACTTGATGCATTTGTAGGAAAAGAACAACTCCAATCCCCTTGATAAACCTCAAAGAAGCGACAATAAAATTAATCAGCACCTCTTCCTATGGCCCTTCACATATCTCATTCAAAAGAAACTCATTTTACACAACTTTATTTTCAGATTGTCGTTACAAGAATTAACATCATCTAAAAGGGTAAAAGGAAAGAGGTAATTGACATAAAGATACCAAAAATCATCAGATTAAGGTTGGTAACAGCACTTTGACATCACATCTAACATAATCATCAGGAACAATAGTCATTGTAGTCACACAAAATGTGGTTTGGAAAGGGTAGAGTGTAGGCAAATCTTACCCCTACCCAAGAGATAGAGAGACTGACAGACTATTTTTGATAGACCATCGGCTCAAGAAAAAACAGTCCAAAGCAATCCAAAAGGTGAAATTAATCATAAACAATTAATTTAGTACTCAATAATCCAAGTACTGGAACTAACTTTTTCTTCTAATTATAATAACAATTAATTTAGGATAATCTTAAACAGAAATTGAAATTGAAAACAGCAACACATCTTCTATAATACTAGAATAAAAAAATAAAAATAAATAAAAAAAAAAAAGGAAAAACCATTAACTGTATAAACTTTCTAATAGAACTGAATAAGAAAAAATAGAGGATTAAACTCAACCTTGAGGTTCCGAACAAAAGAATCGAAGTTGGAGACGTTGAAGGCGCGAAGCAGACATGAATGTGTAGAGCAATTCCTTCTGTTGGCTACAACTGAAGGTCAGTTCATGTGGCTGTTGCTGCTCAAATGACCGCTACTAGAAAGGGAGGAGAGATTGATGAAAATGACATTAAAAAGCTTGTCTTTATCGGCTCTGCATATTTGATTTGGAGGATTTGTTGAGAGTTCTGCAGATGTTTTAGGGAAGAGGACGTTTGGAGAATTTGGTTCCTTCAAGATTTTTTGAAAGAGAGATGTCGAGAGTGAAGAACGATCGAGAAGTTGTTGTTTCAGAAGGAATAGATTTGTCAAGAACAACTGAAATACAACTTTAATTTAAAAACGTAGGCATGATTAAATTACTATTCTACGCTTGGTCGTCCCAGCTTCACTCTTCTATATAATAGAAAAAAAGAATGATAATTATTTTCCCCTTTCTCTCAAAACTCAAAGTCACCTCTCTCACCCAAACCGTCGCCACGCTACCCATCCCGACCGCCGCCGCCTCAGTAGCAGCAGCAGACGGCGGCAGCAGCAAACTTGAATAAGTTTTAAATTTTTGAAAATTCATTTTTAGTGCTTATTTAACACATATCTTTGTCCTATGGGTTCGATAACTAGTTAGAGTTTAACAAATAGAAGAGGAAATTGGAAGTTAGTGTTGGAAATTTGCAATTATATTTTCTGATTTTAGTGAAGACGGGGAATAACTAAAACAAGTTTCCACAGTAAGGTCAAGAGCCCAGAGGAAAGCTTGTTGGTTAGCCATGTCAGAGATACCTAGTGCTATGCAGTGCTTCAAACTTCAAATCACAGAATGAAACAGAACTAGGAGTAAGATTTACCACAATAGGACCAACATCAATTTTTTAAGCATACCACCGGTTCATATTTAGAGAGAAGGAGGCCAAATAATGATGCTCCAACAATCTACAGTAATTCACAAAAGGATAATTATAAGGTAAATGACAAAAGACTTAACTTTGTTAACTTAAATGATAATAAATACAAAATCCCAGTAAAGTATATTTGATAAACTGAACTCAACAGAAACAAAATATTGATATTTTTTTAGTGAAGAGACCATTTCTTTTGAGGTTAAGTGAACTAGGATTACCAACTTTAGCAAGTATAACTACACAGATTTAAAAATAGAAAAATACTATATATTTTTTTCCAAAATAATGGAGAATTTGCAAATACATAGTATAGAACTATTTATGTATGATCAATTTTAGGTACTTACTGATCCTAAAATTGTCTAAGTCATTCTTGAATGTCATAATGACTGAAATCTCTCTATAATGACCACTGAAGAAATTTTGAATTGTTTCTTTTCGTGCTAGGCTATTAAGGAAGCTCAACATCTAAATAAGTTGTTACTGCTTCTTTCATCAAAGTAGGAGATAAGGTTTGGTGTTATTAAATTCCTAAAGTTCAAGTATAAATGTTTTTTATAATGTGTTTGTGTCCATCTAGTATTGATACTTAGATTTAATTTTGTGATAATTTATTTGTGTCCATCGAGTGCTGACACTTAGCTTTAAATTGGGTGATAATGTGTTTGTTTAACATAAGTACCAACACTGGTTGATCCTATTCATGACAAAAATAATTTATTTTTTTTTTTTTTTGAAAATGGTAATTGTTTCTATTTCTTCAGAACAGTACATAGGTTGTACTGAAACCCGTATTTACATAAGGAAAGACTCTAAAAATACCGACCTATCCCTATAATGAGTCTAAGACATCAATGATAGAGACGGTATCATTAGAGTAAATTTGATTACACCAAAAACACAGAGTCGAAATGCAATTCAGTTTAACTTGTTCCATACTACTCTCCCTATTCTCAAAAACTCTAAGGTTCCTCTCTTTCCATATTGTCCACCAAATAGTGGCAGGCACAATTCTCGATTACTGCTTTTTGCTTGTGTCCTCGCTTCTTCCCACTAAATAGAGCCTCAAATTTTCCTGTGCATGGACCAGAGATGCTTTTACGTCTCAGAGAGCAGATTCCACACCGCTGACTTCGCATTGGATAAACAAATGATTGATTGTTTCTGCAGTTTTCCCACAGAAAAAACATCTAGAGCAAAGTGTAATTCCCCTCTTCATTAAATTCTCCTGTGTCAATACTGCTTCCTTAGCCAATAACCACACAAAAATAATTTTCTTGCAAGATTGATTTGTGTCCATCTAGTGCTGACACGTAGCTTTAAATTAGGTGATAATGTGTTTATTATCGTGTTTATTAAGCATAAGTGCCAACACTAGTTGACTATTGATGACAAAATTGATTTTCTTGCAAGATCGATTTGTGTCCATCTAGTGTTGACACTTAGCTTTAAATTAGGTGATAATGTGTTTGTTAAGCTTAAGTACCAACACTAGTTGATCCTATTGATGACAAAATTGATTTTCTTGCAAAATTGATTTGTGTCCATCTAGTGTTGACACTTAACATTAAATTAGGTGATAATGTGTTTGTTAAGCATAAGTCCATCTAGTGTTGACACTTAACATTAAATTAGGTGATAATGTGTTTGTTAAGCATAAGTACCAACACTAGTTGATCCTATTGATGACAAAATTGATTTTCTTGCCAGATCGATTTGTGTCCATCTAGTGTTGGCACTTAGCTTTAATTTAGAAATAATGTGTTTGTTAAGCATAAGTACCAACACTAGTTGATCCTATTGATGAAAAAATTAATTTCTTGCAAGGTCGATTTGTGTCCATCTAGTGTTGACACTTAGCTTTAATTTAGGAATTAATTCAAAACTAGTTAGAGTTAATGTAGTTTAGTTGTTTGAATTAATTCAAAACTAGTTAATGTTGTTTAGTTGGTGAAATAAGTTCAAATAAATTTTAATTAACTCGTAGCTAGTTTGACTCATTATTTGATATAATATGGTTTAGTTGGTGGATTTAGTTATTGGAATTAAGTCAAAACTAGTTAAAGTTAATGTTGTTCAGTTGTTGAATTAGGTTTTTTTTTAGAAAAGGGAGTACTGAAAAACAGAGCATAGTTCCACAAATAAACAAACTTATTTCAACAACTAAACAATATTAAGAAAAAAAAAAACTTATTTCAACAACTAAACAATATTAATTCTAACTAGTTTTAAATAAATTCCACCAACTAAACCACATTATTTATTTGAACTTATTTCAACAACTAAACAACATTATTTGAAATAATGTGGTTTGGTTGGTGAATTTAGTTATTGGAATTAATTCAAAACTAGTTAGAGTTAATGTTGTTTAGTTATTGAAAAACTTCAAATAAGTTCAAATAAATAATGTGGTTTAGTTGGTGGGTTTAGTTGGTGGAATTAATTCAAAACTCGCTCTCTGGCATTAGATGTTAATTGCAGTCAGCACTATTAACAGAATTACATACAGGAGAGGTCCTAACCAAGAAAAATATGCATAGATAAGAGAACATCTCCACTTAGCAAGCATTTAACCAACATATTTTTTCACAATCCCGATCAGAGGTTTAATAATGTTTGAAACGAGAAAATAGGGAAGGATAGCAGCGATAATATAGTTTTTTAAGTTTTGAATAATCGTTGGTAAACAAAGGAAGGCAAAGGAGAGGAGGAAAATAACGGTTAGTCAACAAAAGCTCAAGTTTGTTTTCATCCATATATGCTGAGAGTAGCCAGTGAAGAAGACCTTTTAGAATAAAACTTCTTAAAACATCAATGAAGACCTTCAGTCTACCACTTCGATGGTTGTTCCAACAAATATGCAATCTAGGAATAAGATCACCACATCATACCTTCTATTTATGCCTTTATGGTAAGGAATTTGATATTCAAATCTTAATAACAAAATGCATTTCTAATTTTCATTATCACCTTGAAGCAATCAGCTGAAATTCATACCATGTGAATCATTGTTTCCAGAATTGGTAGTCAGCCTAAGACTTGTTGAAGATTTGACATATCAAAAATGTCAGAGTAGAGTTCATCCTTTATACTGCTTTCCATCTTCAAACATAGGGGACAATCAACAATAATAAATACAAATAAAAAAATCATGTAAATTCAAATATCATAAGCCAAAAGCCAAAAAAAAAAAAAGAGAGAGAGATTTGAGGCAAAAAAAAAAACACTAAAATCCATTGTCCTCCTTTGAGATATTACATATAATTAAAGTCAAAAGTTCCCACATGAATGCACAAACTGTATTTTAATAATAGAAGCTTTCAGGTGCTCAAGACAAACTAATTGTATATTGTCTACACAATGGAAGACATCCAAGCTATAATACGACAAGCTTTGACAAAATGCATTATGATCAATGTAGCTTTTGTTCTTATTAATATCAATAGAAAACCATTAAAAGAAAACTTTGCAAATTCTATACAGTTAAATGTTTGATGTAATGCGCCATCCATTTATAACAATTAATATACATTAGCTTTCAAGAATTAAATGCATTGCACACAATGAACTTTTTTTTTTCTTATAAGAAATTGCCAAACCATAAACTATTACATTCCAATTCTTCTTGAATACACTCTACCAATTTTTTTAATAGATAGTAACTCAGTTTAAGAAGGCGAGGAATCTTCATTACTCATTACTCCCCCATTTGGAATCTCTGGTAGTTGAGATTTCAAAAACTGCCTTTCTTCATGAACTAAAACTCTCTATCTCAAGAAAAAGAAACACCATTGAAATCCAAAAATCCTTGAAAAGAATATATCTTTCTTTTGCCAAAACCAAATTAAGATGGTGCAAAAAAAAGTCCTCAACAAGCTTGGTATCAAAGTTGATCATATTAAAGCCAACAACCAAATAATGAACCACAAACCATCTTTGCCTATATCACAAAACCATGACACCATCAAGAAATGAAAAGTTGAACTCAAGAAACAGATGATAAAGAAATCAGGCAAAACCAAACACTTAGAAAACGAAATCTCCCACTCAACAAATTTCAGAAAGTATGTTCCTCAACCAGGAAAACCATCCCCAAGTACTAGTTCATCAACACCAGCAAAGCGTCAGCATCAGAATCAGCATCCACAACACCAGCTATCAACATGTACTCCAGCAATCAACATGTACTCCAAATTATATGAAGTCTACCAGTAGTTCTGTTGCAAGAAAAGAGCAATCTCAGGTTAGTTCAAGGAGACTTCAAACTTATTCTCAAAGTCGTAGTAGAAAGAATTCAAGTAACTCAAAGTTAGGCTCAGCTAGTTCTGTTAATAAACCAACTAGGAGTTTATTAGCTAGAACTCCTAGTTATAACCAACAAGAGTTTCATTATGTTCCCCCATTGTTATGTATGATAACTTTCAAGTAGAGAGGCCTACATGTTCAACATCAGAATCAGCATCCGCACCACCAACAATCAACATGTACTCCAAATTATATGAAGTCTACCAGTAGTTCTGTTGCAAGGAAAGGCTACTGCTTTAAAGAAGTCACAATTACACCTTATATTGCATCTCACTATTACATATTCAGCTCACAGTGGACAAAATAACTATGAGGCACAAGAAACATAGAAGAAAACAACTGAAAGAGGGGCTCAATTTGCATTTTTCATTGCCTCTGGAACATTAATCATTAACAAAATCGAGATTTAACCTCGAAGACTGAAGACGGAGGAAAATAGGGAAATACGAGTAGGCAGCAACCATAGACCAAGAAATTAAACAAGAAGAAACGAGATACGAGTCAACTCCATGAAGCTAGATTTAGGCTAAGCTAAAAAAACTCATAAATCACACAGGGAGTTGTGTATTCACTGTAATTGTTTCAAATGGCTCGCCAATCACACAGCTAGGACGTTACCCTTTTTAGAGCAGCGTCTGGGATAGCGACGAGCTAATCAACGACGAAGCTATTCAACCACCACACAAGAAACTCCGAGGGTGTCAAAGATTCGAACAAGAGTAGAGACGACTTGTATATTTCTATGTCAAGTATTCTTTTACCCCAAGAGTGAGTTGTGTATTCACTGTAATTGTGTCAAACGGCTCGCCAATGATGGCTGCTCGATCTTGACGCTAAGACGAGTGAAACGTTGAGATCGTCCCACCTAGCACTTGAGGCGAGGCAAAGGGAGAAGACGACAAGTGCGCCTGCCTGATGTACTGGATCATCCTTCACGTATTTTTGCCTTTAGCCGCTGTGAATTGACGGTGCGTGCTTCTGTATTGTTGACGTTGAGCATCGTTTAGGAACATTGTTGTTGACTCTGTCTGCTTCTGTGAATGACGCCGCTTAGCTCATGTCTCTCGTGAACGTTGCTACCGAGTTTTGTCGTTGCTGCCTTTCTTCTTGGGTTTTGTCAGAAGAACAAGTGGTTGGGTCGGGTATATTGGAGGGATATGGGCTGCTTTGCAGGCCCAAAAATGGTCTCATTGAGAGTCCGAAACCTAAATAAACCACAAAAAGATAAAAGTGACCAAAATAAGTCCCTACTCTAGTAAGTAACTAAAATAGGCTTAGTGGAAGAAAAAATTTCAATATTTCAAACGTTTTTCGTTAGTCTCATAACATGTATACTTTAATATAAAGCGGAACTATTTTTTACACCTTACAAAACTGTAATGACTTGTTCCTGTCGTTATAGAAAAAACCAACAGGAAAAAATTTTGGATTGGAAAACTTTTTCGTAGTAACTTGAAATTTTCCAACCTAGTCCAGATTTGGACGAAATCGGAGTCAGTAAGGTCTAGGGAAATATGGTAACAATTGGGTAATCCAATTATGATTTTGATCATATGAGTAGATAGCTAAAACGTTAAGGAACTCATACGACTTTACGAAATTGAATTCGGGCAAATAGAACTCTTGAAATCGACCTTTAACGTGAGAGGATAGTTTCTGAGTGTCATGGGACGAAGGTGTGTTGTGAAATGGGGGTTTGGAAATTCTTTATTTAGTTCTCTGTTTCGTGCAAGCCGCTATGGCCGGATTTTGTGCCACCAGGGCAGGGCCGCTGTAGCGGGGTGAGGACCGATATAACAGGACAAATGTGACTTAAGTCAGAAATAAACCTCAAAAACATTTTATTCTGCACTTTCGACATTGAGAGCTAAGAGACGACCCCAGGTGTTTTCTTGACATTTTTCCACCATTCTTGAGGCTAAAGGTAAGGTTTTCACTCTCCGAATCCGTTTTTCAATCCGTAAAACTTAGTTTCGTGGGTAATTATTATTGGGGAAGGGTTTTGGAACTGTTTGGATGATGGGAAAAGCCCTAATTTTGAATATTGGGATCATGGGTTTGATCTAGGGTTGATAGTGTTGACTTTAGTTTGGGTAATTAGACATCATTATTGATTCCCGTGTTATTATGATTGTTTGTAGACTAAGAACAAGCGGAAAGAATTCGAAAAGGGAAGGATCAAGTTTCTTAGGGGATTCAAGTTTTTTTTTTTAGGTAGGTGATGGTTGTGATTTCATGTTGTGTGATGTATGTTTGTTCTTGCTTCATTATAATACGTGTATATATACGAATGTTGCATTATTGATCACACTATTCATAAATGGGGAAGATTGAATAATTGTTTGCCATGAAATCATAACTTAATTGTATGATTATGAGAAAATACTTGTGATTGTGACTGTGGCTTGTTGAATGGATCAGGTGCTGCATTTCAACACACTAACTTAGATCAGTTGCCACGTTCCGACATAAATATGGAATCGGTTGCCACGTTCTGGCATAAATATTGGATCGGGTACCACTAACCGGTACACTAACAGTTTGGGTTTGGGTTCCATGAGAGGACCATTGACTTGACATAACTCTCTAATTGAGAATTGTGAACTTGATTGTTATTCGTAAATGATATTGATATTGTATATGTTTGGTGTATACATGTTATTGTTATGTTGTAATGGCTTATGTATGTTGCACTTAGTGATATAACCGTGTGATCCTACTAGTACACTGTGGTTGTGTACTGATATTGTACTTGCTCTTTCTTTGTTGAGTACAGGGCATCTTCAGGCGGCTATTGACAGACCTCGCTTAAAAGATCAGTGATCGTTCGAATTCAAGGGTGATCCAGTTCTTCCGGGCTGCCATGAGTTCTCTTTTTGTTTACGTCCACATTTTCGGACTTAGACTAGTTCCTTAGATTTCTTACGTTTAGTATGGGGTTGTACCCCTTCTTGTTTAGACTTATGTTTGAACCTTAGATGTTTTGATACATTGATTTTCAGGTTCTAGGTGTTATTCCGCATTGTTTTGGTGGTTAGACCTTTGTTTGGAGTTTATGGGAACTCCCTATTTAGTTTCCTTAGCATTTAAACATGCTTCCGTATCTTTAAATGCCTTAGTATTTTGGTTGAGTTGTTAGTTTGGGTTGTAGTGATGGTTCTCCCACCGGAGAGTTAATGTGGGTGCCACTCACGATGGTCTAGGTTGTGACGAAAATGGAACTATTTTTTACACTTTATAAAGTGGAAGTTTTTCTTAAACTTTATAAAATGGAAGTTTTTCTTACACTCACTATTTTTCTTCATTTCAATCACAAAAAAATGTCTTCTAAACCAAAAGTTAGAGTTTTGATTTAGTGGGATGGCGAAATTATACATGACGGAAATATCGTTTATTATATTGTCCTCGCAAACACAATGCTAAATATTCAATTAATGTCCGCTATCATAAATTTATTTCATCAATTTATAAAAGGATGAGTATAAATAGTACTGATTATAATTTGATTATAGTCGAAAAATACCCTACTTCATTTTTATCACAAGGACAAGTAAATTTTGGAGAGGATCATCTATAATGACAAATCGTTGACCGACTTTTTGAGGGTCCCAATGACTACATAGATCAAATCAAGTTAACAATACTTGAAATCTATGTAAGAAAGGAGCCTAAGACTAGTTAACAACGTTCTCCTTTAATTATCGATCAATGTCCATTCCCGATTAGAAAATCATAGTAGCGTTGATGGATTTCCGATAACTCAATCTACTGATTGTCCTAACATGACTCATTATCAAAATATTCGTACCGGTCGATATGATTTTGATTTGAACGAAACTATCAATGAAAGTGACTGGTATTATATTTTGATTATTATTTGTTGATTTTTTCAATTATTTATTATTTTATATGATTTATTATTCTCATTATTATTATATATTTTTTAGCGGTTTACCTCAGCAAGATAGGAATATTGCTCCAAGTTATGGACTAGATAATTATTTTGGTCAGTCCTCACACTTTGAAATGACGGAAAATGTTGGGACATCCTCAAATTTTCATGTTTCACCTACTTTTGATGCAGATAATTATTGGTATGTCCAACACTTGATTTTTTTTATTTAAGTAAGTTAGTTGCATGAGACAAATATTTATACTTTTTTACATATATAGGGAAAATATCACACAAGAGGAGCCCATTGATCCTGTGAATATCGATGATCGTGACCTTCCAAATTACGGCTCACCTTTAGCTAGTGATAGTGATGATTTGCCTAATGCTGAGGAATCAGGAGATAATGTTCCATTTGAGCATCATCTAGTGATGATGATTTTTTGATGCCCAATCGGTTGCCAAGATCAATGTCCATGAGTCCTTTTCGTAATAATGAAATTCCTTATCTTGATCATCTCCCAGATGGTCCAGATATCTTTGGCGATACACATGATGAATATAAATCACAACATGTGTGGCGTGAATCAGAAGATTTCATCAATGGTGCTATTTATATTGAAAAAGTCATGTCATTTAATTTAAAGAAGCAGTTGCAAAGAGCAGGTAAGCTTCTACATTTAAAGATAACTAGGGAGTACTTTGTTATTAAATCGACAAAGAAATCATGGAGACTTGTTTGCAGGCGTGTAGAACAAGGATGTCTATTTAGGCTGATTTATTTTAATGATAAACATACTAACATGTGAAAAGTTGGAAGATACATTAAAGAACATATATGTGATATGGGCACATGCTACGATGGACATTTCAACTTGGATGTTGAGATGATTGCTAACGTCCTCCGTGTTGATATAGAAAAAACGCCAAGGTACTATTTTATCCTTAGATGATTTTTCTTTAATAAGAAAATATTCATTTTTTTATTTGATAATTAATATTTTTTTTTACTTTTCAGGTTTCCCATCAAAGACTGTCAAACAATCATTCTTAAAGCATGTGGCATTTCGATAAGCAGAAGAAAAGCCTATCTTGATCACAAACGTGCTTTTGAAAAAGTCTATGGTACTTGGGAGGGTTCTTTTGCCGAGTTGTTGAGGTTCATGGAAGCTTTGAAACACTTTCAATCTTGGAACAATAGTTGAATGGAAAACAAAGTGGCGTGTCGATGTCATTGAAGATGTATTCAACTATGTGTTTTGGACTTTTAAACCATGCATTGATGAGTTTGTGTTTTGTCGTCCTGTTATATCGATCGACGGAACACATGTCTGTGGAAAATATGATATCAAGTTGTTGATTGCAATTGCAACGGATGGTAACAGCTCAATATTACCTTTGGCATTTGCAATAGTTGCGAATGACAGCATGGAGACATGGACTTTATTTTTGGATCATTTGCACTTGCACGTTGTCAAGGATCGTAGAGATGTGGCATTGATATCAGATAGGCATCACGGAATACTCTCATCCGTGTACAATTCTCCAAATTGGCAAGCCCCATTTAGGTTCCATCGTTTTTGTTTAAGACACTTGAGGGTCAATTTTCAAAAAAAATTCAAAAATGTCACTTTGAACAACCTTTTATGGGCAGCTGCAAATCACTATCATAAGAAAAAGTTTTTTGAAAAAAATGAAGATGATCAAGGAGATTAACGTGGAAGCTTATGTGTGGTTAATGAAGAACGATCTTGACAAATGGACATTGCACAGGGATGGAGGTAGGAGATGGGGCATGCTGACAACAAATAGTTCTGAGTCATTCAATGGTCTACTTAAGTCAGCTAGTGGCCTACCAATTACTGCAATGATGAGACTCACTTACAATCAGATTGTGAACCGATTTGTTACAAGATCAAAATTTGTCAATGAGCTAGTACAAATAAAACAACAATGGATGCCTAAATCATTCAAGATTTTTGAGAATAATCGAAAAAATTCACGTCACACACTCATCAATTATCACCAACAAAGGAAAAACTTATTTGAGGTGCAGACACATATGCATCATGGATGTGGTGGTAATAAGCACATTGTAAATGCATCACAAGGAAAATGTCAATGTGGTAAATGGCAATCATACCACATTCTGTGTTCTCATGCAAGAAAGGGATTTGACCAAATTGGGTATCAAGCATGGGACTTGGGTGCATATTGCACCAGAATTCAGCGTTCGTAGCTACAAAAAAGCCTACTCTGGACAATTCAATCCACTTGGCGGTGAAAAGTATTGGCCAGATAGTCCCTTTATTATGATAGAAAATAAAAAATATTTACGAAAAGTGGGCATAAATAAAACCACCCGTATACATAATAAAATGTATGTCCTCGCAAGTACACTCAGTCGCAAGTGCTCGACGTGCAAACAAATAGGCCATGATAGGCGCAACTGTCCTTAACGAGCTCGAAACGCCTCAAATGGTGGTAGTAGCTAAAGAAAGATGTTTAACTGTGTTAATTTATTCTTGTATCAATTTATATGCAACTTTCTATTCGTATTTTTGGTCATCCTCGAGTCATGTTTATATTTTTAATTTTTTTCATTCACTATTTAAAAAAAAATATACATACATAAAACAATAACTATATATAATTAAAATAATAATACTATACAGCCTCAAAAAAATACATACACAAAAATAATAATATTATGTTCCACAATCCTTTCTTGGAATCCGTAGAACATCTTGCGGCCTAAGTCCCGTATATCCATCCTCATCTTCATTGTCCCTCTTCCTCTTTTTGGCCGGAAGATCCTTTATGTTCACATTCTTTACAATTCTTTTAACAACTTTTTTTCTTCCGGGTGTTTTAGGCATATCATCCACTGGCATAATGAAAGTAACATCTGGAGACGAGAGTGGTGACGAAGTGGTCTGCAAAACCAACGACAAAACCAAAGTGAATACAAGGTGCAACAATGAAATTATACAAGGACATCCAAAACCATATCCATCAAGTTCCTTTATACAAAGAACACATAAGAAGCGAAAGTTTACATTGAACAATTCTAGTCCCACATTGCACCATCAACCTGATTTCCCTTTCATTTTAACAGTGGTTTTCTTTGAAAGTTTACATTTGAGAGCAACATACCATAAAACACATATAAGGCTTTATCATTTATGTTACCAAAATAAATTCTAGATATCACATTTATTGTTTTGCATAAAATGTCATATTGTATGAACTTGAGTACAAAAATGTCAACTTTAGGGGACCTACTACTCATGTGAAATTGTCAAGCCAAAAATAAAAGGATGAATCCACCACAATTTAGGTTTCGGACTCCACATGATGTAATTGTAAGGACTCTCAATTATTCAATATAAAAGAAACATGAGATGGAAAGTGTAATTAAGCAGTACTGAAATACTATTTTTGCAATACCAATCAAACAGTGTAATTCCTTTTGTTTCTTTCGAATTAAAGACTCTTTTTTTCTAACTCAATATTTCGTAATTGAATGCACATTGCATAAGACTTGCTGAAATTTTGAACAAAGTACAACATCATTTCAAAGTAATGAAAATATGAGATGGAATATTTTTTACCTATTTTTATAATTTGTAGGGTCGGATTGTTGTGTTGTTTGGTTGTGCTACTCCAATCTTTCAAGATTTTGATTTTTTAGTGTGGGACCGCTTCAATTGTGGATTGAGACCATCAAATGTTAATCTTCAAAGTGAAAAAATGTTTGGAAGCCATGAAAGTGAAAGGGGAGAAGAAGAAAGTGGTAAGGTAAAGTAAGTTTTTATAAAGTGTAAGAAAAAGTTCCACTTTATTAAGTGTAAGAAAAACTTACACTTTACAAAGTGTAAGAAATAGTTTTGTTTTACAAGGTGTAAAAAATAGTTCCATTATATATTAAAATATACACGTTATGAGACTAACGGAAAACGTTTGGAATATTGCATAAAACGGAATTTTTTCTTCCACTAAGCCAATTTTAGTCACTTACTAGAGTAGTGGCTTATTTTGGTCACTTTTATCTTTTTGTGGCTTATTTAGGTTCCAGACTCTCTCATTGAAGGGTAAAAAAAAACTAAACAAAATGTGCTTAGATTTGCAAATAAAAAGGGATAGCTTTCAAATTAAAACAGGGTCAATAATAGCCAATTGGAATTTAATATTTAACCAAATTGAATTGATTGAAAAATTTGATTTAAAACTTGAATAAGATGAATTGTTATTAGAAAAAATCACCCTACATATATATTTAAGGGGCAATATTACAGGTTTCAAATCTACTTTTAAGATATTAATATTTATAACATTTTAATTCAAGTTGTAAGAGATCACTTTTTATTTTAAAATCAACTTAAGTCCACTTTATTAAATAATTAGTCTTTTATAAAAAAAAAATTAATTATTAAGTGATATAAAATAAAAAATCAATTATAATTATCTATTACCCAATTTTAGGGATTTACCTTGATTCTTGTATTTTTTTTTTTTACTGTTACATGTCAAACCCACCCACCCCCACCACCACGTTTCTTCTATCCTTTTCACACGTCATAACAGCACCCCCTACCCCCACGTTCAAATTTAAAAAATTTCTCTCTCACCTCTTCATTCAACTTCCATAGAAACTGTAAATTACCTTTCTCATAATCAGTATTCTTCATCTCTCTAACACCATAATTTCAAATTGTCTCTCCAATACTAAGAATCAAGTATTTAGGATTTTCGATAAAAATATGTCAAAGAAATCTGAGCATACTCTTAGAAAGAGCACCAGATTAGTAGAAGCAAGATCTACTATTGATATCGAGGCTCCAACCTTCAACATATTGACTCAAACGCCGCCGTCAAACAAGAATGTAAGTCCGGCGAGAAAGGGTGTTACCGCTCAAAAGAAGAAACAGATTCCAGAAAAGGAGAAGAAAAATGAAGCAAAGAAAATTACAAGTCCTCCAAATCAAAAGGGACAAAAGAGGAATGAGGAAAATGGTGGAACCCCCTTCTGATTCGGACTCAGATTTTGTAAGCGAGAAAAAAAAACAAAAAAATCAACAAATATCGATATGGGTCAGTCATCAAAACCCTCCAAAGGAACAGCAACAATGAAGGAGAACTCGGAAATCCCAATATCAAAAGGGCAAAAAGTTGTTAGGGAAAATATTTTATTTAAATTATTTTATCAATTATTCAATTTAGTAGGATTTTTTTTAGAACTATTTGTCTATTTCGTTATGCATATGATTTTGGCATAAACTTTGTTTAATGTTGGCATGAAATTTGTGTGATCTATATATATTCACTGTCATGATATTGATGTAATTTTGATGTTTCTTTTCATCAAAATTGGTATGAAATTTATGTTTCAATTATTTTTATGAGTGAAGTTGTTTAAATGTTAAACCTTTTAGTAAGAAATTTATTTTTCAAATTCTTTCATTATGTATATGATTTTTGTATGAAGTATGTTTAATATTGGTATGAAATTGACATAAAATTGGTCTTAAATTTGTTTTAACTTAATTGTGTAACTGAAGTTGGTACACATTTTAGTAGGAAAGTTATTTTCCAAATTCTTTCATTATGTATATGAATGTGGTATGAAGTATGTTTAATATTGATATGAAATTGACATAAAAGTAGTATTAAATTTGTTTTTCAATTAGTTGTCTGACTGTAGTTAGTTAAATGCTACACCTTTTAGTAGAAAATTTATTTTTGTATATTAGTTTGACATGAAGAATGACTAATATTAATATGAAACTGACTTAATTTTGGTATGAAGTTTGTGAACTAATATAGTTATATTTAATTTTAAATAATATTATTTTTTAGGCAAGGAAGCTGTATACACACTGGTCTTTATGCACAAACATGAATGTTTTTAAAGACCTCTCTACATTCCTCGGTCAAGAGACGTTTTTGAAAACCTTGTTTGATGTATTTAATAATTTACCTCTCATAAAGGTGCAATGTCAGTTATTGTGTCATATGTTACTTATTGAGACTGGCAACGTTAGGAACGACATGTTCATCATCAAAATAAATTGTACTGAACTCCATTTTGGGGTTAAGGAATTCACAGTTGTGACTGGTCTTAAATGTGGTCTCGTCGGTGATTTTGTTTCTAATCCATCTATTTCAAATAGGCTTATTGAAAAGTACTTTGGTAAAATGAACAAAGTCCCTAAGTTAGATTTTTTGAATAAGTCTAAAGAAGTCAATTACTTTGAGCCTGAAGACCGACTCAACATTGGCGTTGTGTACTTCATCAGTACATTTCTAACAGTTTCTGAAGAATCTAAAAATCGATACCTAAAAGGAGTTTTGATTTAGTTGAGACTGGTGAGTACATCAACTACCCATGAGGCACCGAATGTTTCAGATTGACGCTCAAAAGGTGCAGTCATAAATTAACGAAAAATCCAACATCATTCAAATTTGGTGGATTCCACTTAGCCCTGAAGATTTGGTTCTACGAGTGTTGTCATCCTTTTGACAACACAGTTGCTATCCGTGTTGCAAATCACATGCATACCTCGTATTTTCAACTGGAAGACAATGGACGAATCTATTTTCTTCGATTACTTAAAGAACATCATTTTCAGAATATATGGCAACCAGGTTTGAATTTTAATTCAAAAACTCATTTAACAATTCTTATTATTGTCTTTTTGTTTAAAATTATTAATTCGACCATCTTATTTGTAATTATAGCATAAATCTAAAAACATGACCATGATGGATGAAGAGATGAATGCCATGGATCAGAATACATTACATGAATCTTCAAGTCACTATCAGGCAGAAATTACGCAACATAAGAAAGGAATGATGTTGACGTAGAAGAAAAATATGTTTAGTTGAAGAAAGAAATTGCAGAGGCCTAGATAAAAAAATAATTATTTAATATATTTTTTACAATTACGATGCATTGATTCATTTTTTGTTGTTTCACAACAGGTTCTGTAAGAGTTGAAAGAATTGAAGGGTAATGTTTATTTTCACAAATCTTTTTCCATTAACTTCATATTACATCTTATTCTTTAATTTTCTTATTATCAATGTATGTGTTTATATATGTTGAGAAGGTTGACACGATAGACTTGAAAGCATATGTCAATAATTTGACCAAGTTGATAATCGACGAGAATAGGTCTTCAAGAAGTCAACAACACAAACAACAGAGAAAGAGGTAAAGTTTGGTATTACACTGAAATCTGAATATATGCATTTTGTATATATAAGAACTCTATAATTTTAGCATGAATTTGATATGTACATCTTATATATAATAATGTTAATTGTGTTTAATTTTTAATATGAAGTTTGTTTAAATTTGATATTTTGTTGGTATGAATCTGGTATGAGTCTGTTTATTGTGCATGATTTAGGTATACATTTTTATATAATTTTTGTATAAAAATGGTATAATATTTGTACCAATTTCATGCCAATGAATATACAAATTTATGCAGAAATGATACCAATTTGATTTATTTTGATATGAATCTGGGGTGAGTCTTTTTTTGTACGAATATGTATGCAACATTGTTTTCTTTTATCTTAGCATTTTTCAATTTATTGGGTTAACACAACTAAACAGGTTGAAGAAACTGGCGAAGTTGGAATGGATCAGCCATCAGTCTCAAGGAGGGAAAGTGCAGATATTTCAAACATTGATGGTCAATTTGATGGTATCAGAACCACTCCTAATATAATGTGTATAGTCATTTACAAAGTTTTGAACACTATTGACTTTTATATGTAGTTGGAGTTCAATTTCAATTGACCAAACAATTGGTGTTGTTTATAACGCTGATGTGCATGGATCATCCCTATAAAATCCCCAAGCCTAGATGATTATCCTGATTTGACCATGACATAAATTGTTTAATTTGATCCAATTCTCAACGAGACAACTACTCTTGATATGCAACAAAGAAATAGGAACCCCGACAAGTATGATACATCTTCATACATTTGCTTGTCTGAAGGCGAAAGTAGTGTAAGAAGAGATCATGTTTTCTACCGTGTCAAACACCCATTTTAAATTCATAATAAGTTTGTGTTGGTGTGGATTTGATCAATGAGTTTATCAAATGGGTGTACAAAGGTGTTTCATCTAGACGTGGTAGGTATATATATATATATAAAGAAAGCAAAAATTAATTGTAATACTGGACACAATGTTTATACAATTTCTTTATTATATATTCTTCATGTAAATAGGAAATCCACTTATTCTAAGGCCAAAAATAAGTTTGAACCTCCAATGAATTTTGGTGTTGAGAAAGTTTCTGAAATGGATTGGTTCAACATAATGGTTAAATCTGGCAGGTCATCGGAAGACAGGATATGTCATATCTATTAGCTTTTTTATTATGAACTTGGTAATTATTCATTCAGATTTTGCATTTTGAACTTTTATGAAAATTGTCATGCATTTAAAATTTTATAGTTGATACGAATATCAATTACTTTCCGTATTTGTCATGAAACATCTATGCAGCAGGAATGAAATTGGTTTAAATCTGGAATGAAATGTTCACTGTTATGAAGAGCAATTTATTTATTTAACTGGCATGAAACTGGTATCCATTATGTATAGTTTTTCAGTAACAACGCATTAATATCATTTAAGTATGCATTTGGAGTGAAATTTGTTTAAATCTGGCATGAAATGTTCACTGTTATAAAGAGTAATTTATATATTTAACTGCATGAAATTGATATTCATTTTGTATAATTTTTGTGTAATAGCAAATTAATGTCATTTAAGTATGCATTTGGAATGATTTTGGTTTAAATCTGGTATGAAATGTTCATTGATATGATGAGTACTTTATATATTTTAGCTTGTATGAAATTGGTATTCATTCTGTATTTATTTTCTTGAAACTTTTTTGGCTTGTTTTTTGTGTAACAGCATGTTAACGTCATTATGTATTATTTGAGAAAGAAGGCAAAGTATTCTCCACACCACTATCATACAATACAAGTGATTGTTGGTTTATGTCGTGGGTTGATAATATTGAGAAACAGTGGAGATAATTCAATTATGACATGAGATTCATAGCTCCTAACTACGATGTTGAACAATGCATTTGAGGTTTTAAACTGCTTGCTAACATTTCTTTGGATAGAGTTGACGATGTCATTATTCCTATCAACGTTAGTACCTCATTTCATTGGTTTTTGGTTGTTTTTCGAACCAAGCTTAGCTCTCTACATATATATGATTCAATGATGGGAGGAGTTATGCACATAAGGAATGTCAATAAAGCAGTTGACAAACTTGCTACAATGCCACTGTTTTTAACTAGCACAAAATTTTATGGTAAAGGACTGGATTTGTATTCCAATAAACAGCCTGCATATGTTGGCAAGCCTCAATCTGACCGACTCAAAGTTTAGTTTATGCAGAATGTGCCTCAGCAAGAGTCAAGTTCAAAGTATGTATTTCTATCTTTTACTGATTTGTTCAGAATAATAAATTCACTTTCTTTCTCAAAATTATTTTTCTTTCAATGTTATTTCAGTAATTATGGTATGTACACATGTTTATTTGCTGAATATATCAACAATGAAGTTTTTGACATGGATTTCATTGACATTGATGCAAAGTATCATAGTCAAAGGTACGCCACAATTATATGGCAGTATGGAAAAAACAAGAATGATGATGGCGCAATTAGTGAGAGTGTAGTAACTGGGACTGTTGCTAGTAAATTTTGTGGACCTCGCATAGCAAAAGAATATGCTTCAGATACTACAAATTATCCAACACCAAGACCACTGAAATCAAAATTGAAATAGTTGATTGCAGCTTAGACTCTTAATTATTACATGTTTTTTTAATTTTTGGATGATATATATTTATTTTTGCTACAGTTTTTTACAACAATACAATATGCATTGTTTTACATTGTCAAATTTGTTATTTTAGTAATTTGTTTCAGTTGGATACTAACTTCTTACATTTTTATTTTTAATTTGTCAAAAGCCTTCAAGTTGGATACCAAGTGTATACAATTTCGATATCAGCATTAGCCAAATTTTTATTGAATCTTAGTTTTGAAAAACTTCTCATAAACACAGTTACCACAATCGTATACACTGTTACACTTAACTAGTTTTGTTAAAATATGAATTACATCTTGTTTCTTATAATTTCAGGATACTAGTTGTACACAAATGACATACCAATTGGATAAAACATCAACTAGTTTTATTTTGGATAATTTGATTTCAAATCTCAATCACATCTTGTTGTTTCTATTCTTGCAAAGGGATATCAGTTCGAAACCAATGAACATCAATTAAAATTACATGAATTTTTTTTATGTTGGCTTATATTGTATCTTATTGATCTCCAAATTGAAAAATTAAGAGTGCATTATATATTTTTTTAATTCAATTTATCTATAATTGGTATCCAATTTATATACAATTGTTATTTTAATTTGAAAATTAAGACAAAAAACTAAAATAATAATGTACGAAGTTGGCATCCACCTTGTATAAATATGGGAAGAATGAATCTGACAATGTAAAACAGTGACCATTATATATTGTATCCACCTCAATTTATCTTGTTTTACATTTTATTCAAGTGGGACACCAGGTGAATACCAAATGAATACCAATTGTAAATTACATTAACTAGTATCAGTGAAAATTCAGTTGCATACCAAATGGATACCAATTGCATACCATAATTACTTAATAAATTACTCACGATATATTTGAAAACAATGAATACATAAAAAAGATTTTTTTATAGTACACATAATAAGTGTTCTGAAATTTGTCACAATTATTAATGTAACACCCCCCTATTTGAAAGAACTAGAATTAGAAAGAAAACAATTTTTGGAAAGATCAAATTTAGAAACTTTGACAAGTTTTGCTAAGTATAAGTTTTTGGTCAACTTCAAACGACCATAACTCTCAGTAAAGTTCTTAGAATTATCTTTCCAACGCCACCGAGTTTGCTAATTTTCAAGCTCGTATAAGGGAGATATCCTCGTTCGAAGTTAGACTATCTAGATAAGGAAAGTTAACCGGATTTTAAAGGGGTATTTTGATCTTTTCCATACTCAATTGGTTTAATTCATTTTTAGTGAAATAATTAGGATCTAAACTGATTTGGGTTAGTTTATGCTTTGCAAAATTACGCTAGGGCTTTGAGAGAAGAGAAAAGAGGAGAAAAGTCAAAGTTCATCATCGTTCTTGAGATTTCATTTGTGGATTTCACCAAGGGTTAATCCCTACGAGGTATGTTAGATCACATAGCGTTGGGTTTGTTCACCCACATGTCAATCATGATTTATTTCAACGTATTTATGTTCTTGAAAGTAGAGTAATTGAGTTCTTGATAAATTTTGTTGAAATTTCTATTGGGTTCTTGATTGTTGAGTTGTTGAGGAGTTCTTGAGTTAGTTTCATGAGATTTGAAGTTAGTTTTGATTAGATTCTTGAATACTTTGGTTAGGTATTCAAATCTAAGAGTTTGGGGAAGGAACCAATTGAATCTAGACGAATTAGGGTAAAAAAACGAACAAGAAAATTCATCAAAAATCTAGGGGAAGAGGGCGGGGCGCCACTCAGAGCACCCTACATCAGTGTCTGAAGTTTGGGCTCTGGGGCGCCGCGCCACTCAGAGCGCCCCAACCCAGCTTCTGTAGTTTGACCTCTAGCACCTGACACCACTCAGAGCGCTAGGATCGCCAGGTCCTCTACCCTTTCCCACTTCTTTCCGTTTGAGTTCCCTTGAAACATACCTATATTTTCTAGTTGATTTATACACTCTAAGGTACGTCTAAAAATCATGATATCATTCATAAACATGAATCATAACCTTGAATCCATAAATTCAAATTCAAGGAAAGTTAAGAACCAAGTCTAGAGAGTTCTTAAAGTCTTTTGCAAATGTTTTAAACTTGTTTTAAGACTTGTGTTTTGAGTTGACTAAAGAGTAAAGAGTGAACATGTCTTCCTGTTATGGCCCTATCAACGACATGTATTGCATGTAACTTTAGACCTTTTGAATTTCATATCAGCAAACCCCTTCCAGCATTTAAGTTGTGGTCTTCTGACAATGCTTTTTATCCAGGCGACAATAACTTAGGCACAAACACATAACTTGGTATATCCCACGTACTCTCGCATGAGAGATGTTCAACAGGGATCGCATATGCATCTTCAAAATTCTTCAAGCTATAAAAGGGAGAGTAGCAATCTATTTCATGTAGTCTTCTGTATCTAATAACGACCATTGCATGTTCGCAAGGTATCTCATCATTGTGAAATCTCCCACAACTACATTTATTGTTTCTTATGCACACTGTATACCGCTTAGGTCCATCGACAATAGTATTCAAAAAAATTGTTGATGGTATTACTTAAAGCATAACAACAATTAATTTTAGACAAACATTTCCAAGTATCCAACATAATAAATAAATAACTCAGACCTTCATACTAGTAGACAAAGCAGCACTTTTCTGGAGCTTAACATCATAATTTTTTGTCAGCTCTGATCTAGTTTTTACAGCCTCCTCATTATGTTTATGAATCCATGATTGAATTGTTATCCTCATAAATTCCAGAAGTGATACGAATGACAATCTTCTTGCTAACCAGTTAACATTATTTAATGATTTGGCTATGTTTGAAGTCATCGTCTATGTTCGCTTACATTTTGACTAAGCCATTGACCACTTACAATACCCAATACTGAATAAATAACCTCTTATCCTTGGCTATATCTGGTCTATTCTATCCATAAACTCCTTAAATTATTGAATTGTATATGTCTTTGCCATGGAAAAAAAGATTCTTCAAATCTTCAGTATTCCTATGAAAGTTCTTCAGAACATTACAACATAAATGTCATATGAAAGCATAATGTTCCAAACCAGGATATACTCTTGCAGTTCCTTTTCATATGCTTTCATTTCTATCTGACATAAAATACATGTGTTTCCTTTCTCCATGTGTGTCCCTAAATCTTTCAAAGAACCAGATCCACGATGCATTATTCTCAGAATCCACTATAGCGTACGCAAGTGAAAGTATGTGTAACGAACTGATTTCCATCGTTATGAAGAAGCCAATGGGGAAAGAATTAGGGCCATAAAACTTTTTCGTAGTAACTTGAGATTTCCTTGCCTAGTCCAGATTTGGACGAAATCAGAGTCAGTGAGGTCTAAGGAAATCTAGTAGCAAATGATATATCAATTAATAAATTTGATTACATGAATGGATAGCTAAGATGTTAAGGAACCCTTATGACTTTACATAATTGAATTCGGGCGAGTAGAACTCCAGGAATCGATCTTAGCGTGAACGGTATTTTCTGAGAGTTGTTGGTTAAATGTGTGTTGTGAAATAGGGGTATTGGAATTATTAAAATAGCTCACTGTTTCGTACAAGCCGCAGTGGCAGGATTATTCCTTTTAGGGCGAGGCCGCTGGGGTGGGTTGGGGGCCGCCGTAGCGGGACAATCGCGATTTAAGTCAAAAATAATCCCTAAAATCATTTTATTCTCCACTTTTTGACTTTGAGAGCTAAGAAACGACCCCAGAGGTTTTCTTGACAGTTTTCCACCATTCTTGAGGCTAAAGGTAAGGTTTTCACTTCTCGAATTCGTATTTCGATCCGTAGAACGTAGTTTCTTGGGTAATTGACGATAGGGGAGGGTTTTGATCTAGGAATTATGGTGGAAAAAGCCCTAATTTGGGAGATTGGGATCATGGGTTTGATCTTGGGTTATTATATTTGTTATAATCTAGATAATTAGACCTTTGATTGTTGATCCTTGCGTATATTAATTGTTTGTAGACCTAGAGCAAGCGGAAAGAATTCAAAAAGGGAAGATTCAAGTGCTTTAGGGGATTCAAGTTTGGATTCGAGGTAGGTGATGGTTGTGATTTCATGTTGGTGTGATATATGTTTGTAATTGCTCATTATAATACATGTATGTATGCGAATGTTACATTATTGATCACCCTAATCGTAAATGAGGATAATTGAATAATTGTATGCCATGAATCACCTCTTGTTGTATGATTGTGAGAATATACATTATGATTGTGGTTTGTTGAATGGATCGGGTGTTACGTTCCGACACACTAACTTGGATTGGTTGCCACATTCTGGCATAAATATGGGATTAATTGCCACATTTCGGCATAATTATGGGATCGATTGCCACTTTTCGGCTTAAATATTGGATCGGGAACCATGAACCGATATACTAACAGTTTGGGTGTGGGTTCCATGAGAGGACTAATGAATTGTGTTGTATATCTACTTGCGATGATTTCGTTTATCTCTAATGATGATTGATATTGGAAGACGGTATATTGCTCTAAATTGATATAACTGTGATATGTGAGAATCGTGAAACTGTTCGTTGTTCGTAATAGTTTACTAAATTGTATATGTTCGGTATATGCCTGTTTTATAATGGTTGTGGTTACTTGTATGTGTTTCACTTATTGAGATAGCCGCATGATCCTACCAGTACACTATGGTTGTGTAATGATACTGCATTTCCTTATTCTTTGTTGAGTACAGGGCATTTTCAGGCGACTATTGATAGACCTCAGCTAGGTGACTATTGAGCGTGATCGGATTCAAGGGTGTGCCAGTTCTTTCGAGCTGTCTTGGATCTTTCTTGTTTAAGTCCACTCTTTCCAGACTCAGACTATCTATTTAAGGTGTTGTTTAGTTTCGGGTTGTGGCCCTTGTTCTTAGACTTGTCGTTAGTAGAATTTTGGTACAATGACTTCAAGGTTCTAGGGGTTGAATTTTCGCATTAGTTTGGTTAGTTATTTGTTTAAACCTTTGAAGTTTATGGGGACTCCATTTTTATTTTCATTTAAACCTGCTTCCATATCTTTAAATGTGTAGTATTTTGGTTAAGGCTGCTTAGTTGGTTATGGTAATGGTTCTCCCATCTAAAGATTAGTGTAACACCTCGAACACCAGACCCAGAAAAAATGCAGAAAGTTACCTGAAATAGTGAACCACGGCAGGGTTTATGGACCGTGACAGGGTCCACGGTCCGTAGACCTGCCTGTGGTCTGGAGTTAAACTCCACTATGCCCAAATGTCAAACCACGGAGCCTTTACGGACCGTGGTCTTGAAAATGGGCTGTGGTGGTATCCGTTGTACAGAACCAGTAGGCCTTCTAGCCTAGCTCTCAGACACCCCTCGCCCAAGTAAGGACCACGAGGACCTTCACGGTTCATGGTCCTCACAAAGGGTCGTGGGGGCATCCGTGAAAGCTTAACCAGTAGCCCCCTCGCCAGTCCCTTAGACCCCCCAAACCCAAGTGAAGACCATAAACACTTTCACGGTCTGTGGTGCCTCGCACTGACTGTGGGAGCGTCCATGAGCCAGGGCCTCCAGACCCCCAGACAAGTAAAGACCACGACCCACTTCACGGTCTGTGGTCTCTTTCACGGTCCATGAAGGTGGCCATGGTCAGCCCGTCAACAGTTTAAGTCAGGCGTTTTTCGATCTTTTCCTATTTCGTTGGACCCCTAAAATACGTCATTTTAACCCTAAACTACATGGTTTTGGTCAGTTTTAGCCTAGAAACATAACTAGAACTTACCTAAGTCAAATCATTAATAAAACTTAGAAAATTAAAAGCAAAAAAGGAGAAAGAGGCGACCCAAACCCTTCCAAGAACGCCACAAGCTTTCTTCAGTTCCAGCCTCGAATCGAAGGATTTCTCCATGGAATTCGTTACCAGGTATGTGGAATTTCACTAGTGAGTTCCTTTTGCCCATTAGGTTCCTAGATTTCAGTTAGATTCTTGATTCCCTATTATTAACTAGACCTAGTGTTTCTAGAACTTCAGCAGATTATCATGAATTAGTTATCTATATGTTCTAAATCATATTACCATGTTATTACTTCATTTCTTGCATAAATTTCAGAACCCTAGCTTGGTAGTTCTTTAGTTCCTAATTTATACATGCTAGGTCAGACATTTCAGTATTTCAGATGTACATGCCTCAGTTTGAATGTGTCATTATCAGTATATAAATGTGCATTCTCAATTTGCATGTCAGTATTTTGAGCTATCTAATATATTACAGAAATTCAGTCATAATGTGTTAATCATTTAATCTATTGGGAGTAGCATAATACCGAGTTGGACTAGGGTTAGTCACCCATATAGTCCTAGAACTACGAGCCACATAGGTTGTAAGTCCCCTCTATGGGCATCATTTTAGTGATCATGCTAGCATGCCTCTACACCTTTGGCTGGGTGTATTGGGTCCTCTCGATGGGATGTATACATCGGACTCCACATTTAGCTCATGTGGTTTTATTATCGATTATTAATAGCTCCCACAGTTCAGTCAGACTCCATTGCATTGACCACATTTTAGTATAATCAGTATTCAGCATCAATATGTTATAAATTTGGTCATTGCATTCGGTTAGCTTAGTATTCAGTATCTATATTATATTCAGATTATGCTCTTGCTTTATTGCTGGTTCAGTTATATGTTTATTTCAGATTTACTTATTATTAGCTTTCGCATCAGTTTTATTTCTCAGTTTATCTCTAGTATGCTCGTGATCATGCCAACAGGGTAAGCTTGGGGTCACTTGTGATCCTAGGTCCCGTGTTCGCGTCTCGGGAGTAGCTCAGGGCGTGACAAACTTGGTATCAGAGCCCTAGGTTTAAAAGTCCTAGGATGTGTGCAAAGCTGCACTAAGTAGAGTCCTTTTCATAGGTGTGAAGTGCACAACATCTAATGAGAATGACGCTACAAAGTGTTTTAGGAAAAATATTCATTTTTCTTGTTACTCTTATCATGCGTAAGGTATGATATAATTCCATTCTAACTCAACATTCTACGTTTCAGTTATCATGCCTCCTTGTAGAGCTAACGCCAGGAATGCAAACGCAGCTCCTCCAATCCCAGATCAAGAAGTTTCGAATGAAGAATTCTAAAACGCCATTCAGATGTTGGCTCAGAGTGTGGCCAACCAGAACAATCAACGAGATTTAGTTTTGACAAATGCTAATGTTGGGTCAGCTGTAGCCAGAGTACGAGATTTTGTTAGGATGAATCCGTCAGAGTTCTTAAGATCGCAGATTGGTGAGGATCCCCAAAACTTATTGATGAGGTCAAGAAGATCTTTGAAGTGATGCAGGTAACTGGGAATGATCGGGTTGAGTTAGCATCTTACCAACATAAGGATGTGGCTCATATCTGGTATACTCAGTGGAAAGAGAACAGAGGTACAGATGCAGCTCCTGTCACTTGGGATTTTTTTAGTGAGACCTTCCTAGACAGGTTTTTCCCAAGAGAGCTAAGGGAGGTGAAAGCTCGGGAATTTATGAACTTAAGGTAAGGTAGCATGACAGTCCAAGAGTATGGGCTCAAGTTTACTTAACTCTCTAGGTATGCTCCTCACATGGCTGCTGATTCCAGGGCTCAGATGAATAAATTTCTATATGGAGTGTCAGGCTTGGTGAAGAAAGAGTGTAGAAATGCTATGTTACTGGAAAATATGAGCATCTCTAGGCTCATGACTCATGCTCAACAGGTTGATGGTGATAAGCTTAGGGAACAGGCTAAGGAGAACAAGAAGCTAGAACTGGGAACTATGACTAATTCTCATCAGAAATCGAGTGGTGGAAATCGCTCGTAGGGTTAACAAAAATTTTCAGCTCCAGCACCTTCATCAGCTAGTGTTCCATCTTCCAAATTCAGACAAGATCAGAAGGGTAGGACATCAGGCTCTAAGTCTCAGGGAAGTGTTTCAGGAACTAAGACCTACCCAACTTGCCCTAAGTGTGGTAAGAACCATCCGAGCGAGTGCCTTGCAGGAAAGGAAGGATGCTTTGGATGTGTTCAGTTTAGTGACAGATTGAGGGATTGTCCTTCTAAACAGGGTCAAGAAAGAAATGATAGAGCTCAATCCACAACTTCAGCAGCACCAGCAAGTCGCCCGACTAAGCAGGGTAACTCATCTCGTACAGGTGGCGGATAGCGCCAAAATAGGTTGTATGCTCTTCAGGCTCGCCAAGATCAGAAAGATTCTCCTAATGTAATCATTGGTGCGTTACGAGTCTTTGATCTCGATGTTTATGCTTTGTTAGATCTAGGGGCTACTCTTTCCTTTGTTACTCCTTATATAGTAGTTAAGTTTGATGTTAGTCCAGAAACTCTCTCAGAACCCTTCTCAATCTCTACTATAGGCGGTGACCCAGTTATAGCTAGACGGGTATACAAATATTGCCCTGTCACAGTCTCCCAGAAAGTCACCTCAGTAGATCTTGTAGAGTTAGAAATGGTAGACTTCAATGTCATTCTAAGCATGGATTGGTTACATTCCTATTATGCCTCAGTCGATTGTAGAAATAGGATTGTTCGTTTTCAATTTCCAGGTGAACCAATCTTAGAATGGAACGGTAATAGCTTAGCGCCTATGGGTCGATTCATTTCTTACCTTTAGGCCATAAAGATGATCTCTAAGCGTTATTTCTACCATTTAGTTCGGGTTAAGGAATCAAGCTTCGAAACCCCAACTTTTGAGTCAGTTCCAGTGGTTAATAAGTTTCCAAGTGTTTCCAGAAGATCTTCCCAGAGTTCCTCCTGAAAGGGAATCGACTTTGGAATTAATCTCCTTCCAGATACCCAGCCTATATATATCCCTCCTTACAAAATGGCTCCAGTTGAGCTTAAGGAATTGAAAGAGCAGTTGAAAGACCTTCAAGATAAGCGCTTCATCAGACCTAGTATTTCGCCATGGGTTGCACCAATGTTGTTTGTGAAGAAGAAAGATGGTTCTCTCAAAATGTGCATTGACTACAGGTAGTTGAACAAGGTCACAATCAAGAATACATATCCCATACCCATGATTGATGACTTGTTTGACCAACTTTAGGGTGCTAGTCATTTCTTAAAGATAGACCTCAGATCGGGTTATCATCAGCTCAATGTCAGAGATAGCGACATTTCGAAAACAACCTTCAAAACTCGGTATGGTCATTATGAATTCGTAGTTATGTCATTTGGACTAACCAATGCTCATGCAACTTTCATGTATTTGATGAACAGTGTGTTCAAGCAATACTTGGACTTCTTGTTATCTTCTTCATTGATGATATCCTCATTTACTCTAGGAATGAGGAGGAACATGCGAGTCATTTGAGAGTTGTTCTGCAAACTCTCAAAGATCGCCAGTTATTCACCAAATTTAACAAATGCGAGTTTTGGTTACAATCAGTGGCTTTCCTTGGGCATATAGTATCCAGTGAAGGGATTTGAGTGGATTCTCGAAAATTAGAAGCAATGAAACAATGGCCCAGACTTACCTGTCCTACATATATCAAAAGTTTCTTAGGTCTAGCAGGCTATTACAGAAGGTTCGTGGAAGGATTTTCATCCATAGCCTCACCATTGACTAGGATGACTCAGAAGATGGTCAAGTTTCAGTAGTCAGATGATTGCGAGAAAAGCTTCACAAAATTGAAACTAGGTTGACTACAGCTCCTGTTTTGACTCTACCAAAGGGTTCAGATGGTTATGCGATTTATTGTGATGCATCCAGAGTCGACCTAGGCTGTGTGTTAATGCAGCGAGGTACGGTTATAGCCTATGATTCTAGACAGGTTAAGGTGCATGAGAAGACTTATCCGACTCATGACCTCGAGCTTGCAGCGGTGGTGTTTGCACTCAAGATTTGGAGACACTACTTGTATGGTTTTCATGTAGATGTGTTCTCAGACCATAAGAGTCTTCAGTATGTGTTCACCCAGAAAGAGTTGAATCTTCGCCAGAGAAAATTGCTTGAGTTCCTCAAGGGTTATGACATGAGTGTGCATTACCATCCTGGTAAGGCAAATGTAGTAGCAGATGCCCTTAACAGACTATCTATGGGTAGTGTAGCACATGTTGAGGAAGAAAGAAAAGAGCTAGCAAAGAATGTTCACATGCTTGCTCATTTAGGAGTTCGTCTTATGAGCATATCAGATGGTGGTATGACAGTTTAAAATGGATCAGAATCTTCATTGGTAGTGGAGGTTATGGAAAAGCAAGACAATGATCCGATATTGCTCAAACTCAAGGGTGCAGTCCATCAACAGAGAGCTGAGGTATTCTCCCAAGGGGGAGATGGTGTGCTTCGCTACCAGGGTTAATTATGTGTTCCTAATGTGGGCGAGTTGAGACAGTAGATACTTGCAGAGGCCCATAACTCCAGGTATTCTATTCATCCAGGTGCCACTAATATGTACCGTGATCTGCGGGAAGTCTTTTGGTGGAATGGCATGAAGAGAGATATAGCAGATTTTGTGGCTAAGTGCCCCAATTGTCAACAAGTGAAGGTAGAACATCAGAAACCAGGGGGTATGACTCAAGAGATCGACATTCCTACTTGGAAGTGGGAAGTGATCAACATGGATTTCATCACAAGTTTACCTCGTAGTCATCCATTTGGGTGATAGTTGATAGGGTCACTAAGTCTTCTCGCTTTTTAGCGGTCAAGACTACAGATTCGGCAGAGGACTACACCAAGCTTTACATTAATGAGATAGTCAGGTTGCATGGGGTTCCTTTGTCTATCATCTCAGATAGAGGTCCTCAGTTTACCTCTCATTTCTGGAAGTCATTTCAGAAAGGTCTTGGTACTCAGGTTAATCTTAGCACATCATTTCATCCACATACGGATGGTCAGGCAGAGCGTACCATCCAGACCTTAGAGGACATGTTGAGAGCTTGTGTGATCAACTTCCAGGGTAGTTGGGATGATCACCTTCCTCTTATTGAGTTCACCTACAATAATAGCTACCATTCCAGCATTCAGATGTCCTCTTATGATGCATTGTATGGGCGTAGATACAGATCTCCTATTGGTTGGTTTGAAAAAGGTGAAGCAGCCTTGATAGGGCCAGACTCGGTCTATTATGCGATGGAGAAAGTGCAATTCATTATAGATAGACTTAAGACAACCCAAAGTCGCCAGAAGTCTTATGCAGATGTAAGGAGAAGGGAACTAGAGTTCCAAGTTGATGATTGGGTTTTCTTGAAAGTGTCGCCTATGAAAGAGGTGATGAGATTTGGCAAGAAAGGGAAACTTAGTCCTAGATATGTAGGCCCTTACCAGATGCTGAAAAGGATTGGTAAAGTGACTTATGAGTTAGAGTTGCTAGCAGAGCATCCAGTCTTTCACATTTCACTATTGAAGAAGTGTGTGGGTGATCCAGCATTCGTAGTGCCATTAGAGAGTGTGGCCGTGAAAGATAGTCTTTCGTATGAGGATGTACCAATTGAGATTCTTGATCGTCAGGTTAGAAGGTTGAGAAACAAAGAAGTCGCTTCAGTCAAGGTTTTGTGGAGGAGTCAGTCCGTAGAGGGAGCTACTTGGGAAGCAGAAGCAGCCATGAAGTCCAAGTATCCTCGCCTCTTTCCCTCCGATTCCACTCCAGCTTTAGGTAATAGTTCCTCTTTAGGTTTTCAGTCATTCATGCATAAAATCAGTTTAGCATTATGTTCTTTCAGTCTGTACTTACGATTTCAGCGTATTTGCATTTTCTTGGAACTCAATTCAGTCAGAAATCAGCTTCCAGTGTTTAGTGGTAGGGTTGCAGCTCATCTCCTTCATTTCAGTTAGTTCAGTCTTCATTCTAGAATGAATGATCCCAAGGGGGAGCTATTGTAACACCTCGAAAACCAGACCCAGAATAAAATGCAGAAAGTTACCTGAAGTAGTGAACCACGGCAGGGTTCACGGACTGTGACAGGGTCCACGGTCCGTAGACCTGCCCATGGTTTGGAGTTAAACTACATTAGGCCCAGATATCAGACCATGAACGCCTTCACGGACCGTGGTCTTGACAACGGGCCGTGGTGGTGTTAGTTGTACAGAACCAGTAGGGCCTCTAGCCTAGCTCTCAAACACCCCTCGCCCAAGTAAGGACCAGAGGGACCTTCACGGTCCGTGGTCCTCACAACGGGTCGTGGGGGCATTCGTGAAAGCTTAACCAGTAGCCCCCTCGCCAGTCCCTTAGAACCCCACACCCAAGTGAAGACCACGGACACCTTCACGGTCCGTGGTCCCTCGCACGAACCGTGGGAGTATCCGTGAACCAGGGCCTCTAGACCCCCAGAAAAGTAAAGACCACGACCCACTTCACGGTCTGTGGTCTCTTTCACGGTCCATGAAGGTGGTTGTGGTCAGCCCGTCAACAATTTAAGTCAGGGTTTTTCGGTCTTTTCCTATTTTGTTGGACCCCTAAACTACATCGTTTTAACCCTAAACTATGTGGTTTTGGTAAATTTTAGCCTAGAAACATAACTAAAACTTACCTAAGTCAAATCATTAATCAAACTTAGAAAATTAAAAGCAAAAGAGGAGAAAAAGGTGACCTAAACCCTTCCAAGAACGCAACAAGCTTTTTTCAGTTCCAGCCCCGAAATCAAAGGATTTCTCCGTGGAATTCGTCACCAGGAATGTGGGATTTCACTAGTGGGTTCCTTTCGCACATTAGGTCTCTAGATTTCAGTCAGATTCTTGATTCCCTATTATTAACTAGACCTAGGGTTTCTAGAATTTCAGCAGATTATCATGAATTAATTATCAATATGTTCTAAATCAGATTATCATGTTATTACTTCATTTCTTGCATAAATTTCAGAACCCTAGCTTGATATTTCTTTATTCTTTAGTTCCTGAATTATACAAGCTAGGTCAGACATTTCAGTATTTTAGATGTACATGCCTCAGTTTGAATGTGTCATTATCAGTATATAAATGTGCATTCTCAGTTTGCATATCAGTATTTTGAGCTATCTAGTATATTACAGAAATTTAGTCATAATGTGTTAATCATTTAATCTATTGGGAGTAGCATAATACCGAGTTGGACTAAGATCAGTCATCCATATAGTCCCAAAACTACGAGCCACGTAGATTGTAAGTCCCTTCTATGGGCATCATTTTAGTGATCACGCCAGCATGCCTCTACACCTTTGGCCGGGTGTATTGGGTCCTCTCGATGGGGCATATACATCGGACTCCACATTTAGCTCATGTGGTTTTATTATAGGTTATTAGTAGCTCCCATCGTTCAGTCAGACTTCATTGCATTGACCACATTTCAGTATAATCAATATTCAGCATCAATATGTTATAAATTTGGTCATTGCATTCAGTTAGCTTAGTATTCAGTATCTATATCATGTTCAAATTATGCTCTTGCTTTATTGCTGGTTCAGTTATATGTTTATTTCCGCTTTACTCTATCCTGCATGTTCAGTACCTTTCAAGTACTGACGCATACTCTGCGCTACATCTTCTTGTGATGTAGGCTCAGATTCTCAGAGTCTAGATCACACTTAGATCTATTCCCGATCTCCAATTCAGCATCATTAGTGGTGAATCCTCATTCTTCGAGGACAATAGTTATGTTATCTTTCAGTTTTTCATTGTTTTAGTTTCAGTTTTGCTAGACTTAGCTGGGGCATGTCCCATCACTTCTAGTCAGTTAGAGGCTATTTTCAGACATAGTTAGATTCAACTTAGTACTTGAGTTTGATGTTTTTTTGGATTAAACTCTCAGATTTGATATTCAATTTTAGTATATGGGTATTCTCCATCATTTCAGATTTACTTATTATTAGCTTCCGCATCAATTTTATTTCTCAGGTTATCTCTAGTATGCTCATGATTATGCCAGCAGGATTAGCTTGGGATCACTTGTGATCCTAGGTCCCGTGTCCGCGTCTGGGGGATAGCTTGGGGCGTGATAGTTACTGTGGGTGCCAATCACGACGGTCTGGGTCGTGACAGTATGTGACCTGATGCATTACAAATAATATAAATAATTTACAGATTGGAAACAAAATTTATATCCGAATTATATTTGCATATAAATATCAAGATTCAAATAATACCTCCTAGATCCAACAACAAGATCTTATTTGTAACAAGTGACAATCAACATTGTCCCACCATATACGCCTCCTAAGGTTGCCCCATCAACCACTACAACTGACCTACAATACTCTCATCCTCTAATAGATGCTTATAATGCAACAAATACATATAAAAAGCTCTCACCATATTTTCTTTTCAAGCTCAAAAGAGAACCAGTATAGTTCTCCTCCAAAATGTATAAATAACCTAAACGTTTTGCAATTGTTATAATTAATTTTACAACTTGATAACTACATATAATAATACAGTTATATACCAATTGAATACAAATTGGATACCAATTGGATACAGACTGCAGTAAATATTACACTTTCTTTGCTAAATTAGATACCAATTTAGTTCCAGTCTTAGTTTCCAATTTAGATATCGGTTAGATACAAACTAAAATAAAAATAGAAATTCAGCAAAAACATGAAAGTTTGGCATATGATTCTACACAATCTCCACGCAGAATTTATTGCCTTGTCTTTAGCTCGCCATGATTGCATGTATGTCAACGAAATAATATGTAATTTCAACATGTCTTCGACAATATCTTTAGGGGTGTATAAAGTTATTGGATCAACAAATTTATCTAGTATCATAACAACTACAACATCAATGATTTCTTGACGCCTTGCATAACTCTATCTCTAAACGAACAAATGTGATCCCTACAGTATTTTCAAATAATGAAAAGTCCCGATTGATTCAAACTTGATAAATTCATTAACCATGAACAATTTTCAGAAGGACGCTTCAGATAATAGATGTTTCATAAAACAAACGAAGATTCATGAAATATTTATATATCAAATTCATACAAAAAAATACTACATATACAAATAAGCAAATATATTCTCACCAAGAAGAACTGGGACGAGATATAAGAAATCTGAATTTTTGACAACTTCATGATGTCGCATCACCTCCATAAGTGTGATCTTATTTTTGTAAATTTGATTTTCAGTAATCAACATATTAGTAATGTCACTGATTACTTAGATCCTTCATCATAGTTTTCATCAACAACTCCACCAACATTAATTTCAATCAAGCGGATTAATTTATTTGAATATAAATCTATGTTTGTTAGTGGTCTACTAACATCACAATCTCTTCTATCAACAATAACTCTAGATTCTGGATTATCCATAGCCATATTCTTCAAGATTATGCACAATGGATATTTGGTAAAGAAATCAACATTAACTTTCTTTTGATCCAAAAATACTTGTACACCCACATTATCATGGATGCAAACCGGCTGGCATTGATCACTAACAATATATTTATTTTCAATGTCATTAATAGTAATCTATTCTAAGTTGCGAAGTTATCACATTTACTAGACCACTATATAGACTGGAAGATTCATAAATAATTCTCTCCATCTGAAAATCAACATATTTTTCTGTTCCATAAAAGAATCACTGTGTTGGTATTACAGAATACGAAAGTAAAAATACATATGTTATATCAGTATACAAATTTCATACAATTCTTGTTAACATATTTCATACATATTTCATGCCAAAAGTCATCAATTATTCATATCATGACCATGCCACTAGAATACCAAAATAATTTCAACTCATAAATATTAATTGTCATTTCTTAAATTAACACTATACCAAATTCATTACATTATTATTCTCAAAATACATTCCAATATAATGCAAAAAAAAAAAAAAATCCATTCAAACCAGAAATCATACAAAAAAACATTATTGATTGCTATACATGTCTGGTATTAGTAGTATACAAATTCCAAAAAAAATTATCTAATTTTTTAAATTAGAAACATACCAAAAAAATAAAAAATGGGTCAGACAAATAATAAACAAATTCAATGTTCATACCAAAATATAACATTATACATTTAAAAAAAATGCCATAATTAAAATTATTATACACAACAAAAAATCTGAAATCAATACACAAAATTCATACATTTTTTATGCACACTTTTCATACATATTTCATGCTAACATTATAACTATTTCATCCCATAAATCGTCACTTTTTCACAGCAGAATCATGCCAATATAATACCAAAATAATACTAATTCTAACTATTAATTTTCATTTATTAGATAAACAGTATACGAAATTCATTCCAATATAATGTCAAAATCATACCAACATGATATTACTAGTATACCAATTTCAAATGAATTTCATCGAACTTTTTTAACCAGAAACATAAAAAAAAAATGAATGTTCATACCAAAATCTATACCAATTTTAAATAAATTTTATGTAATTTCAAAAAATGAATGTTCATACCAAAAGCGTCATAATTAAAACTATTATACAAAAACAAAATCTGATTTTTTTTCCTATATCACTGTTCTTAATTTTTTTAACGTTTGGTTGGTAAACCAATACAAATAAAAAATCGTAAATAACACTAACATGAAGGATTTCATCTACCACCATGCTTTATTAATACCAATAAGAAGCCGTCCATTATAAGAAAATGAAGATAATTGAATAAAAACAAATAGGAACTAGATGAGAGTGACGACTAACTAGATCAAAAATTGAGAAGAGAGAGAAACATTCAAACAAAAGAAAAGAAATCTGTTTTGAATGAATTTTTACTACTTTGAGTTAAACAAGGAAACCAATTTTTTTTTTTATGAATCTCCTATTTTAATGGCACATATTAATTATCATTAATGAATTTAAAATATTTACTACTAATATATCTATTTTTACTTTATTTATTTTTCACACTAATTCATTTTTACTCTTATTTAATTTTCTACCTTTTTTTTAATCTTACTAAAATGTTAAAACCAACAATTTTTTTTATTGTTATAACTTGCAAGATAAATAATAATTTCATAACTTATAATTATTAGTCATATATATGTCAATTATAAAATTTTCACTTGTTATTATTCAATTAATGAGCCTCTAACCTTAACAAAATAAAATAATAACATTGACTATAAAATAATTATTTAAATTATAACCATAATTTAGACCAAATTAATTTGATATAACATTTAACTAAATCTTTTTGAGATGATTTTTGAACATTCATAAAATATAATAATTATATAAAATTTATTTATTATTTAAAAAATATAAAATTACCTAAAAATAACTTGAAAATATTTTGAATTTCATAAAAACTGTTTGAAAAATTAAAGAAGTTCGATGATTAATTTATAATGTAATGGACCAAAATTGGGTGCCAACAACTCTTATGTTAAGGAAGCAAATATTGTTAACCAAATGCCACTCTTGCCTAATGTGGGTTATCTCTCCTATGTGATTTGCAAGTTATTGCATAGGAGCAGTGATTTTACCCTGTGTGCACCCAAAGATAACGACGACGAATTTCCTTTGTCACCAAAATAAAAAAAAAAAAATTTTATCATATGTTTAAATAAAGCATATAATGTCTTAATGAAATTAATTAACAAATTAAAGAAATTGTTAGATGTATTATGCCTAAATTTTAGCTCAAGATAAAGTATAGCATGAGCTCAGAACCAATAGAATCTACTTAGTTTGTAAAACTCAACTAAATAGAGATTACAAAATGAGAAATTAAAAGCTCCATAATAAAATGAAAGTTTAGGTAACAAAACATTTGAATAATATTGATTTTTTTCCATATCTAATCAAAATTTAAAATTGAATAGATTAAAAGTGAACCAATTAATTCTATATGTTTACCTAAATACAAATATTTTACGGAATGAATAGATTTGATAGTATGTAAAGGAGTATTATTTATTTACTCCTTTATTATTAGCAGAGTCGTCTATTCTAATACATATAAATATCATTCTTGTGTTATATAAGTGAACAAAAAACATCCTTCTATTATTCAAAAAGTTGCAAGATTCATCCTTCTCTCTATTTTTTTTTTTTAAAGAAATTCACGCCACCAAACATAAATGTACCAAGTCGAATGAATATATGTACACATGGTTAAGCTAGTCAAGTTGGGTGATTTTTTTAATTTTTAGAAATTGAGGGTTTAAATCATATTCAAATTCTAAATATTCTTTGTAAAAATACAACTCCGACTTCAAAAATTTCAAATAAAGTAATTATTTTTTGTAATTTTCATAACTAAACACTTACGTAATTTCACTAATTTCCAGCATTTCTGTACATTGTATAAAATGTGAATTGCATTATATATATATATATATATATATATATATATATATATATATATATATATAGAGAGAGAGTACATATGTACTAAATATTTTATTAAAGAAAATCTTTAAATAGCAAGACGTAACATTTCTAAAATAATGTTTTTACATAATCTTTCTAACCATCGGAATCTACTGTATAAATATTTCAAAACTTATGTATTGTTGCAAGTCAATTTACTTGATGCAAAAAAACATATAAACTAACAACACAAAAAATTTAAATTATGATAATGAAAGATTCATTTTCTATCCATATCTTTATTCTTTTTAGGTAACTTTGATCTTCTCATCGTGGCAAAAATATGACCAATTTTTTTTTATTGGTTCAATTAGTTTCTTAACAAAAATAGACTCAAGATGATTCTTGTTATTTTTTGGATAGTATAATGATGTTTTATGCTTACTTAGATAATATAAGGATGTACATTAGATTTGAGTCATAGTCGATGAATGATTTTAGCCAAAAACTCTGAGCGGGGGTTAAATAAAAATATTTTTTTTTTACCTAAACCTTTTTACCACATAACAAATACGGTAAATAGTTTTATTTGGTTAATTTCTGGAAAACTCCATCAAAAACCCCAATCCCCTGAACCCTTTTTCTTTCGTTTGGCGAACTACCACCGGCGACGACGACGACCGGCGGACGGTTAGCGGAGACGGCGACGGTGATCCCTTTTCATATACATTAGTCTCTCTTCATCCATATGGACCATAGCTTTTTTAGTAACTTTGTTTTTGTTTTAATTTATTGATTTATTGTACTCGAATTCGAGTGCCCTCACTACGGAGTCACCTGTGTCGGAGAGCACTTTATCCTAATATGGGACTTCCTGATGCAATCTAGATTTAGTCGTGATACAATGTGAGTAATAGACAACGGGTGGGAAACCGAAAAAGAAAAGAAGTACAAGGGAGCCATTAGATGTCCTATTGGAGTACAAGTTGTTAGTACCAGTAGCTATTCGAAAATTAGAGCTGGAAGGAGCTTTGCTGCAGCTAATTTGCTATTGATGGTTGATTACAACATTTTGTAGTACAAAAGATGAATTGAGTTGTAACAAGATTTATCTGAAAATTCACCTGCATAGGGCTCACAAATAGAAAAATTGAACTGAAGTTTTGTTTTTCAAAAATTGACACCATGGTCATAAAAAAAAAGGTTTTGTTTTTCAAAAAAAGTAAACCAAATTGATGTGAGGAATGCCCTAATAATATCTGTTTTCATGTCTTATAAAATTCTCTCCTTCATGCTCTTCCACATTATATAGTGGAATAATCTGTTAATTATAGATTAGGACTACTACATGTTACTCTAGGTTGTGTCCACCTTCAGATCAAAACAATACTAAATTAGATGACCTGCCTATTGTTCTTGAATTTGACCGAGCCTGTTTTAAAATCTTTTTGATCTATCAAGTTTGTGTTGAAAATGATTTTGTTTGTTCCTGTATTCAAGAAGAATTGGAATGCAATAGTTTATGGTTTAGCAATATCTTATCCCAAAAAAAGGTTCGTTGTGTGCAATGTATTTAATTCTTGGAAGCTACTGTATATTAATTGTTATAAATAGATGGCACATTACATCAACCATTTAACTGTATAGAATTTAAAAGTCTTCTTTTAATGATTTTCTATTGATATTAATAAAAAGAACGAAAGCTACATTGATCATAATGCGTTTTGTCAAGCTTGCCGGATTATAGCTTGGATGTCTTCCATTGTGTAGCTGATGTACAATTAGTTTGCCTTGAGCATCGGAAAGCTTCTACTATTAAAATACAGTTTGTGCATTCATGTGGGAACTTTTGACTTTAATTATATGTAATATCTCAAAGGAGGACAATGAATATTAGTGTTTTTGTGCCTCAAATCTCTTTTCTTCTTTTTTTTGGGCTTTTGGCTTATGATATTTGAAGTTACATGATTTTTTTTATTTGTATTTATTTCAGTTGATTGTCCTAGGCTTGAAGATGGAAAGCAGTATAAAGGATGAACTCTACTCTGACATTTTTGATATGTCAAATCTTCATTCAAGTCTTAGCCCAACTACCAATTCCGGAAACAATGATTCACATGGTATGAACTTTGGCTGATTGCTTCAAGCTGATAATGAAAATAAGAAATGCATTTTTTTATTAAGATTTGAATATCAAATTCCTTACCATAAATAGAAGGTATGATGTGGTGCTCTTATTCCTATATTGCATATTTTTTTTGTTGGAATAACCATCGAAGTGGAAGACTGAAGGTCTTTTTTGACATTTTAAGAAGTTTTATTGTAAAAGGTTTTCTTCACTGGCTACTCTCAGCATATCTGGATGAAAACAAACTTGAGCTTTTGTTGACTAACCATTGTTTTTCCCCTCTCCTTTGCCTTCCTTTGTTTGCTAAAAATTATTCAGACTTAAAGAACTATATTATCTCTCCTATCCTTCCCTATTTTCTCGTTTCAAACATTAACAAACCTCTGATCGTGATTGTGAAAAAATATGTTGGTTAAATGCTTGCTAGTGGAGATGTTCTCTTATCTATGTAAGTTTTCTTGGTTAGGATCTCTCCTGTACATAGTTCTGTTAATGGTGCTGACTGCAATTAACATCTAATGCCAGACAGCGAGTGGTGCGATGTGTGGAGTGATGATGGAGATTTATGTCATGATTCTACTGATACATTGGATAAAACATCTGAAATGGACAGGGAATGGCAGAGGCTGCATGACTAATTCCACACTGTATCCTTACAAGTTTAATCTGATTGATAGCATCCAGAAAACAAAACTAGCTGTGTCCCTTTTGGTTGCAAATTCAATTTGTATTTTGGAATTCCTGATGAATTATTAGGTCGGATACCGTGATGGTCTTATGGCAGGGAAAGAAGCTTCAGTTCAAGAGGGGTTTAATGTTGGTTTTACTGACTCTGTATATGTTGGTTACAACTGGGGTCTTGTCAGAGGTATCACGAGGTAAGTATATGCATTTCATACATGGAATTTGTAGAGATTTGAGTTTGTGTACCAACTAGAAATTTTCTTCATGCCATTTTGGATTTAAATTTGATGTTCTCTCCTTTTTTCCCCTCTTTGAAACGCTTTGGCCTCTCTTCCGGGTGGCTTAAAAGAAAGAATACAAAGGAAATCCAGAATAAGTTCCAGCACTTACATGAGTCCGTGCATTCTCGTTCAACCGTGGAAATGCTTAAGGTGTTCCATGATAATCTGACAAAGAAATCAGAAGAGAGTGCTAAAAATGACAACTCTAACTCCTGCTTGGCGGATTCTAGTGACCTCAACTCCAACGAGAGTCTTCTTGAGAATTACGAGAAAGAGCTACAATCACTTATTGATGAATCAGGGCTCAAATTGCACTTAGATACAAAGGAGTAGGTTTTTCTTTTCTTGCTTTGCACATTGAAGTCACTTCTAGTTTTCATCATAATCCATAAAATTGCATTCAAAAAGAAAAAAAAATACAGTAGACTTGAATGCATAGTTTGTACATAGTATATTTCTATTTTCCAACATTTTATGCGTGGTTTAGTTAAACATGTATTGTACTCTGAAGAGATTACTTTTTGCGCCTTCTACCGCCTTTTTCCTGTCTTTTATCCTAAGCTTTTGGTTATTATTTATTGGAATGAGGGTCTAAATTTGTATTTTACGTTGTTGCTTGCCTTTTCAGGAGATACTTTGGTTGACTTCCATTTTTATGTGGTTAAGAGTGATAAACTCCAAAGGTTTCATTTTCTCAATAGTTTATTTTTGTTAAATTCCAGCTTGTTTGGAATTATAAGTTGGAAGTGTTTGTGAAAGTCCTTTTTTTTGTTTCCCATTTGGTGTCCGGAGCCTTCATTGATGCCCCAACAAAATTCGGATTACACGTTGCAGTGCGCCAACCCAAGACCTCTTTTTAAGGGTGAAGCAGTTCTACCATTGCACCACAAACTATGTTGGTGAAAGTCCACAAACTTTGGCCTGATTGTTTAGAGAAATCAAATGGGTTTCTGGACTATTCAAACAATTTTTTTTGTCTAAAATTTGAATGGGTTTGACTCTGAAAATCGTTTGTAGAAGTTAGGTTTTGAAATTATTTTGCATCTCTATTTGCTTTTTTACGTTTTTGTATTCTGGTGATCTTTTGTTATTTGCATCAGCATGCTGTATTAGCATCTTAGTTTTAAACAAAAATGCTTTAGAAAGCACTTAGTACCAAGATGCAAATGGGAATATTAGATAAAGGGAGTCTTGGAGTAAGGGGTAAAGTTGCTGCCATGTGATTAGTGGTTAGTGTTTTTGATGCTTGTGGGAGCAAGCATACCTATGGAGTTGTTATACCACTTGTCTTTTTTTCTTTTTTTGTCCTTGTATGAGCTATCAGTCTTTTGCTTCGATCAATGTAGTTCAAATCAAGCTTGCGACTTTGGGATGTGGGACCAAGCAACCTATGGATTTGTTATACCACTTGTCATTTTTGGGGTCCTTACCGAGTTACTACTTTGGGGTCCTTATCGATCAATGGAACTGATTTTGTTAACTCAGTATGTGGTAACATGTTCAACAAACTTGGCATAATTCATCAAACAAGTTGTGCATATATGATATACCCCTCGGACTAATGGGGTGGCTGAGAGGAAAGCATAGGCACTTGCTTGAAATGACTAGAGCCATTAAGTTTAAGGCTCAAATACCTATCAAGTTCTGAAAACTGTGTGTTAGCAGCTGTTTATTTAATCAATAGATTTCCTAGTTCAGTCCTGCAAAACAAGTCTTCGTATGAAGTTTTATACGATAAAAGACCTTATTTGACTCATCTAAAGGTTCTCGATGCTTGTGTTATGCAAAAATTCTCAAAGAGAATGACAAGTTACAACCTAGATCTAGAATGACAATCCATATGGGATATTCTACAACTCAGGAAGGATATCTTCTATATGATATATACACCAAAAATCTATTTGTCAGCAAGGATGTCATATTTAGGAAAGACACCTTTCCGTTCAAAAATCATTCTCTTACTGCTCACATCTTGTTTCCTCTATCAGATCCTTACAGCCATATCTGTGAGACACCCTACTATAACTCTCAAAGGCAAAACGTGGAATCCTCTGGCCCAAGTATAGACACTGAAATTGTACCAAGGCAATTCAGAATCACAGGTTAGCCTGAGTCAGATGTGGAGCTAGTGGTCACTACTCAACCTCTGTCCATAGGAAACTCTCAATCTGAAACTAGGAAGTCTGTCTTTTTGTGGCGACCAAAGTCGCTAAAAGCCAACAAAATCGCCACTAAATACTTTCAGTGGTGACATTCCAGTTGCTGCAAGTACTTCCATAGCTAAAGGTTTATTGTGACGACTTTTCGGTGTCTCCATAAAAAGGGTCTTTCTACAAAAAACATACCCATGCATTGCAAAAGACACCTACATACGTTGGATTTTGGGTAGGTCGCTACTAAAGAATGATCTTTAGTGGTGACGAGGTTGCCCTAAAAAACCTTATACTTTTAGGAGCAACACTCGTTGCCACAATAGCTTTAGATATAGTGGCGACATTTGTCGCCACAAAACATAATTATTTTTGTGGCAATTTCTTGTCGCCACTAAAATCATATTTTTCAACAACCAAAATTCTAATAGATTCTTTGTGGCTGCATGATTTCTAAAATTAATATACATGTGGAAATCAATTATGAATCAATATTAAAAGCATCCAATATCTTTTTTTTTGAAACTGGTAAATGTGTATTCCTCAGCATTAAGGACATGCTGGACACCATAAAAAAGTGTTAGATAAAAAAAACAACTAGAAAACAAGATACTTACAGAGATCTTAATAAATCTACAAACTGATCTATATCCTCTAAACCTACTTCTTTATACCAAAAGTAGAAAGATATTACACAATTCCATTTAACTTTCTGAATGGAATTGGATCTATCTTCATAACACCTCCCATTTCTCTCTCCCCAAACTGTCCACCAGATGCATTGTGGGATGATCCTCCACTACTTCTTTTGACTTTTGCTGCCTCCTCTTTTCATCCAACAACTAAGCAAATCTGCAGTATGCTTCGGCATAGTCCAACTTGTCTTTGTTATGTTGAGAAATAGAGACCAAAGTTGTGCTGTAAAGGTGCAGTGCAAAAATAGATAATTGTTTGTTTCATTTGTCTCATTGCATAAGAAGCACCTGGAAACTATGATGGCCCCTTTTTTCTTCAAAACTTCTTGTGTCAGGCATGCTCTTTTAACCACCAACTAAGTAAAGCATTTTACCTTGGTTGGGGATGGACTATTCCATAAGTTTCTCCATATTTTTTGTTGCCCTCTACACTATACCCTTTCTTCCATTTTATAAACCCTTTTAACAGAGAATTGCCCATCAATATTGTGTTTCCATCTTAATGTATCTGGTTCAGTAGTAGTGCCATTGAAATCATCAATCCTATTTAGCAAATCGGCTACTTTATCGATCTCCTAGTCATTTAGCAATCTCCTGAAGAATAAGTTCCATCCTTGTACATTCCACATATCATAAATGGTGCCATCTGCGTTTTTGCTTAGAATAAACAGGTCTGAAAAAATCTCCATTAATGGACTTTGCTCCTTTCAAGCACCCTTCCAGAATTTTATTCTTTTCCCATCTCCAACTCTCTTCTGCAAGTTCCCTTCTAGTTTGGGCCATAGAGCTCTAATGGTCTTCCAAACTCCAACTCCGTAAGTATCAGTGCTCACATTGGTACACCATGGGATGAGTTGAGTTCACCAAACTTGTGTCTATTTACCTCCCTCCATAATGCATGATCCTCCCTATTGTATCTCCAGAGCCATTTTATCAATAGACTATTGATTGTGCTCTCAGATTTCTGATGCCCAAGCCACCTTGTTCTCTACTGTGCATTGTTGTCTACCAATTGACTAGTTTATATCCTTTGTCCTCTTTACAGCCATGCCACAAAAAATCCCTCCTAAGTCTGTCCAGCTTTTTCATAACATTGGGAGGTATGGGAAATAGAGACATTACATACGTAGGAAGTGCATCAAGAACAGAGTTGATAAGGATGAGCCTTCCACCTAGTGATATGTACTGTGCCTTCCACCTAGCCAATTTTTTTTTCAGTTTTCTCTAATATTCCATCCCAAATTTCCCCTGCCTGGTGTTCACTGCCCAGAGGCATACCAAGGTATGTAGTTGGCATATTTTCAACTTTGCACCCTAAAATTATTGCAAGATTTTGGACATTTGGCACCTCTTTTATCGGGAACAAACTGGTTTTTTCCCAGTTAACTTTCAAGCCAGAAGAAGCTTCAAAAATAGTCATAATCATTCTGATATAACCTATTTGTTCAACCTTTGGCACACAAAATATCACTGTGTCATCTGCATACTGTAGGTGACATACCTCCATTATTTCCCCTCTGCTATTTCCTATCTCAAACCCTTTAATGCATTTATTTTGTAATGTATCCTTATCATGCTATCAAATCCCTCCATTGCTAGTATAAACAGGAAAGGAAACAGAGGGTCACCTTGTCTAAGACCCCTTTCAGAACCAAAAAAACCTACAGGTTCACCATTCACCAAAATAGAGAACTTGACAATTTTAATGCAAAAGTCAATCCATTTCAACCATTTCTCACCAAAGCCCATTTGACTGAGAGTATTCAACAAGAATCTCTAGTTGACATAAATTATCCACAGAAGAGAGAGTTGATGATACAAGGGCTTGTGAATCGCATGAAGCTGAAAGGGACTTACAAATCCAATCGATAATCAACGCAGAGCCTGTGAATACTCAATCACCCAATACCCAAGAAGTAGTGGAAACATAAGCTTCAAATTGGGTTAACTCCCATATCTTAGAGTTGAGCAACACCAACGAGGTAGCTTTTGTAGGTTTAGAGAAAGAAACACTAACTCTTCTTATGAGAATTGATGAAAGGAAAGATGCTTTAGATAAAAAAAAAAGAAGGCCCAGAGAAGACAGCTACAACCCCAAAAAGTAGAGGAATTGGCAAGAATGAGTTAAGAAATCTGAAATCGAACTTGAATGAAGTGGTAGAAGGGGTCAGAAACAGGGGGAGAAATTTATCTTTGACTTATAAATGAAAGTTAAATTAAGCACTTGGAATGTGAGGGGGCTCAATAGACAGAGTAGCAGAGTATTGATCAAAAGTTTATTTCAGAAGTGGAAGGCAGACATATATTGCTTGCAAGAAACAAAAGTACATACGGGAGTAGAAGACTTAGCTAAACAGCTTTGGTCATGCAAATGGATGAAATGTGGGTATATGGAGGCAGAAGGTAGCAAAGGGGGAATCTTAATCATGTGGGACAGTAGAAACTGGAGGGGGACTCAAGTCAAGATGGGCCAACATTCCATAACCTATGAATTTGTCTCAACTCAAAACTCTTTCACCTAGTACTTAATAGGGGTGTATGCTCCACATACTAGAGAAGAGAAATTGGCTTGCTGGGAAGAGACATCTGCAGTTAAAGAATTATGTGGGGGGACCTTGGGTGGCATGTGGTGATTTCAACACAATCAGAAGTATGGGGGAAAGAAGAGGGTGCAATAAAATCACTAATGTAATGACTGATTTTTCGAGTTGGATCGAAGAAATGGAATTGCATGATCCTCACATGAGTGGAGGAAAATCACATGGTTTAGGGGAGTTAACCATCCTAGTGCGGCCAGACTCGATAGATTCTTGTCCTTTATGGAGTGGGAGGAGAGCTTTAAGAACATTCGACAAAAGCTGATGCCTAGAGCAATGTCTGATCACTGCCCTGTCACTCTAGAATGTGGAGACTGGGAACATAAAAGATCAAACTTTAAGTTTGAAAATTGGTGGTTAAAAGTTGAGGGGTTAAGGAATTGGTACATTCATGGTGGAATGAGTTCACTGTGGAAGGATGTCCAAATTACAAGCTAAATGTTAAACTTAGAATGCTCAAACATAAGCTGAAAGATTAGAGCAAAACCAAGTTCGGGAAAATGACCAACAAAAAGAACAGTTTACTAGAAGAATTGGAAGGAATTGATCTGACAATGGAAAGCAGGGACTTCTCTGAGGAAGAAATGATGGTAAGAGCAACCATTGTAGTTGAATTGGAAAATATGGCTAACAACGAGGAAGCAAAATGGAGACAGAAATCCAGAGTGTTGTGGTTGAAGCAGGGTGATAACAACACAAAGTTTTTCCAAAGAATGGCAACTGCTCACAGAAGATTTAACACTATTAACAAATTAGTGGTTAGAGGAGAAGAAATTGTAAAGCCTGATGAAATCAAGACTACTATGGTTGAGTTTTATAAAACACTTTACTTAGAATCAGAAAGTTTGAGGCCAGGTTTCGACATGATAGATTGCCCAACCATTTCACAAGAGGAACAAGATTGGCTTCAAAGACCTTTTTCTGAAGAAGAGGTGCTGAATGTAATCAAGAAATGTGATGGAGACAAAGCCCCGAGCCCAGATGGTTTGGCAATAAGTTTCTTCGAAGTTTGTTGGGACACTGTGAAGGAGGATCTACTGGAAACTGCTCATAACTTCCATCAGAAAGAGTTATTTGAAAAGTCTTTCAATGCCACCTTCATAGCCTTAATACCAAAGAAAGCTAGAGCTGAGGAGCTTAAGGATTTCAGACCTATCAATCTAATAGGAAGTGTCTACAAGATACTTTCTAAACTTATTACTTAAAGGTTGAAGTCTGTTATGGGGAAATTAGTAAATGAACATTAAATGGCATTTCTAAAAGGCAGGCATATTATGGATGCGGCTTTCTTAGCAAATGAATTAGTGGATTCAAGAGAGAAACAAAAATTTCCAGGGATCTTATGAAAAGTTGACCTAGAGAAGGCATATGACCATGTTAATTGGAAGTTTCTACTAAAGGTGCTAGAAGGCATGGGTTTTGGTAAAAAATGGATCAACTGGATACGTTTCTCATCTCTACTGTAAGGTTCTCTCTGATTATAAATGGCAATAATAAAGGCTTCTTTTTGTCTGAGAGGGGGTTGAGGCAGGGTGATCCTATATCACCTTTTTTGTTTATCTTAGCTATGGAGGGGCTCAACCACATGATCAGGAGGGCAAAGGGCAAATGGTTGGTTAAAGGATTTCCAAGCTCATGTGCTAAGACGTAGAGAAGATGAAAGGGGAGTTACAAATTTACTTTATGCAGATGACTCACTAATATTTTGTGAAGCTGAAGTATCTCAGATTAGACATTAGGGCTATCCTTACTATTTTTGAAGGCATTTCTGGACTGCATGTTAATTGGCAAAAGAGTTGTCTTTACCCAGTGAACAAAGTTGATAATATGGAGATATTAGCAAGTAATATTGGATGCCACCCACAAAGTACCTAGGGATGCCCCTGGGTGCAAAGAACAAAGAGATAGAGGTTTGGAGAGAAGTGCTAGAGAGATGTGACAGTAGATTGGCAAGATAGAAGAGTCAGTATTTGTCCTTAGGAGGGAGATTAACACTAGTCAAATCTGTGTTGGATTCCCTTCCTTCCTATATGATGAGCCTATTTCCTATACCAAAGAGTATTGTGAAGATAATAAATTTGCTCAGAAGAACTTTTTTGTGGAATGGAAACAAGGAGCAAAAAGGCTACAACCTTGTAAAATGGGATACTGTAACACTTCACAAGAAGCAGGGGGGATTAGGTATCAAGAAACTCAACCTCCAAAACTCTTGTCTTTTGCAAAAATGGTTATGGAGGTTTTGTGCTGAGGATATGCCTTTATGGGAAAAAATGATCATTGAGAAATATGGACTTCAAAGTCACTGGATCACTAAAGACGTCCTTGAAACTTTTGGTTGTAGTGTTTGGAAGACTATTCGGAGACTTTGGCCCCAGTTTCAAAAAATATTCAATTCAAGGTCGGTAATAGCGTGAAGATTGAGTTCTGAAATGAACTTTGGATAGGTGAAAGGAGCTTAAAATCTCTCTTCCCTGATCTGTTCCTCCTCAGCCAACAGAATAAGGCCACTATAGCTCAGATGTGGGGCATACAAGGTTAGAATTTCAACTTCAGAAGGGCACTAAATGATTGGGAGGTTCAAAGAGCTGTAGATTTTCTTATGGTGATAAATGATTTCAATGGAACTACCAATGCACCTGACAGACCAGTGTGGAAACTTCACAGCAAGGGTGCGTTCACTGTGAAGTCATGCTATTGGAGGAGAAATACTGGCCAACTGCAGATTAGAAACTGGCCTTGGAAACTAATCTGGAAAGCCAAAGTCCCCTTAAAAGTTTCTTGTTTCGTGTGGTTAGTTGCAGGAAAGCTTGTTTGACTCATGAAGTAATACAAAGAAGAGGTAGACAAATTTGCTCAAGATGTTTTATGTGTGACCAGGATGTTGAAATAAATAGCCATCTATTTCTACACTGTAAAACAACTGCAAATCTGTACAACATGTTCGTGTGTATACTTGGAGTGAGTTGGGTGGTTCCCAAAACTACTAAAAGTATGATGGATTGCTGGAAAGAGATTGGAAGAAGAGAGTCAGAAGAGGACTGGTGGGAATTGATCCCTGCAAGCATTTGGTGGACATTGTGGAAGGAAAGGAATGCAAGAGGCTTTGAAGACTAAAGCAACAACTTTCAAAAAATCAGAATGAATTGCCTTAGTCTTCTATATTTTTGGCGTAAACAGGATATGGTGGGGGATATAGAACTTTTTGATGATTTTATAAGGAAATTGTAAAGCTCCATAGGCTAGTTCTTATGGCCTTCTGTTTTTTACCCTATGAGATGTAAGTGCTCACTCTTATCATTGCTTGGAAGATGGAACTTGTGAATACACAGTTACCTGTTCCTAAAAAAAAATGTTGCATTGAGGCTTTTCTCAAACTTCTGATATTCATAAAAATATTGGAGTCTTCGGGATGTCCTCCTTTATAAGTTCCCAGAAAGCCAAATAAAAGGACATAGGGAATCCATCCGGCCCTGGTGCCTTCTTAATAGCACACAATTTAATGCCTTCTAAGATTTCATCCTCTTCAAATTGTCTTTGTAGCTCCTCCTGTTCTTCTGCAGATATCCTTGTAGCTTCATGTAACACCAATTCTGGCCTCCACTCTTCCGCCTCCTTATACAGGTTTTTGTAGTAATTTTGAATAGCTTCTTTGATCTCCTCTGCATCTGTCACCTCCATACCATCCACCTTCAAGTTATCTATGGAGTTTACCCTTTTGTGAGCTGTAGCTATCCTATGGAAGTATTTTGTATTTTTGTCTCCCTGTTTCAACCATTGTATTCTTGATCTTTGTCTCCAAGCCTATCTCCTCGTTTCTTGCAACTTCTTCAAACTCTAAAGCCAAATTTGATTTTTGCATTGCCTCATCATCTGTGAGAGCTCTTTGTTCCTGGATTGCTTCCAAGGCTGCAAGCTGGTTTAAAATGTCACCCTTTTTTTGTTTCCAGTTGTCCCTGTTGTTTCTACTCCACTCTTTTAACTCTTCTTTTAGCATCTTCAGTTTCTTAGCTAAAATATAGGCAGGCCTCCCCTTACAACAAAAGCTCCCCACCACTGTTGTACCTTTTCTTTGTACCCTTCTACCCTCAGCCACCAACTTTCAAATTTGAAGTATCTTTTCTTGAAGTTCAGCTCTCCACAAGATAGCATGATTGGGTTGTGGTCAAATCCTATCTTTGGTAATACTGCCTGTTTGATGAGAGTAAACTGCTCTTCCCATAAGAATCTATCGATTCTTGAGGCACTTCTATGATTCTCCCCCCTTCTCCAAGTATAAGATCCTCCAAATAAAGGAGGATCCACAAGCTCCATCTCTTCAATGCATTTAGAGAACTCAGACATTGCTCCATTTATTCTGAAACAGTTTGTCCTTTCATTGGGGTATCTGATTACATTAAAATCACCTCCCACCACCCAAGGTCCTGCACACCTTCCCCCCGCTGAATATAGCTCCCCCCATAACTCTCTTCTTTCCACTCTTTTACAATCAACATACAATGCTGTTACAAACCAAAAAAAATCATCAGAATTTTCGCCAGACATTTTACAAGTTATGCTTTGGTTGCCATGTTCTACCATTTCCCCTTTCCAAACTCTCCTGTCCCAAAAAATAATTATTCCCCCTCGAATACCATCTGCCTCTAAATGTGTCTCTCCCACCCATCTATTGTCCCAGATACTATGTATGAGTCTATCTATATTTCCCCCCAACTTTGTTTCTACCAAAATATACACATCTGCACTCCATTGATTAATCAGATTCCTTACCACCCCCCTCTTTCTTTCATCATTAAGTCCCCTAACATTCCAAGACACGATCTTTATCCTCATCTATGCATAATGGTTAGTCTCCTCCCACTTATTCTAGGTTCGCCATCCTTGAATTTCATATCGAACATTAAATTCTTGAGCTCTTTTGGAATTGTGTTATTGTTGCTATTTGAGGATTTACCCTTTCCTGGGTGTCTCTCCAAATATCTCTTTTGATCCAGCTTCATGCACAAAGCATAAGCCTCTTTTTCACATCCCTTGATAGCTGCTCCAAAGGCTTGCCCTAATTTGATCACATTAAGGTGTACCCAGATTGTAGATTGTCTCTATCATCTCTTCCGTGAGATTTTCTTCGATGCTCAATGGTTCTGGTTCATTGTAAGTGACCAGCTGATTCTCAAAACTTTCTAGAAAGGAAGAATCTGCCCCGCTCATACAGTAATTATTTGCCTCCCCTTCAAAAGCTATGCTATCTTCTTCTTGAGTCATGTCCTCTGCCTGAGCCTCCTCGATTCTCTGATTTCTGGTTTTTGGTTCTCCTTCTTCCATTTGCATGTGTTTTCCCAGTTCCCAATCCATTATAGAGTGCTTAAAAGGATGTTTTGCTTCTCCCCAATTTGAGTTGATGAAATCAGAAAAAGGCTCAGGTGAACATAGCAGTTTTGGGCTTGCTAGAAAGGCCCAAAAGTTGTGTGAGATGGGCTTGTGTTTTATTCAGATTTAAAGTGTGCTCAGGGGGCCCACTTCCACTAGCCATGTGACTGTTGTCCTTTTCTTGTACCCCTTCCTTGTAAACCTCGATATCCGTTGTTTTCTTTGTTGCTGGACCTTTTCCTCTTTCTAACACTCTATTTCTGTCTTCTAGCGGCATAGGTCTGTCTTTTGTACCATCAAGCAGTATGTCACTATCACCTCGATCTGCTCTCTTCTCCACCTCCATCAATCTATATGTCGCTGGCGACTCCACCCATACCGGCGGTGAGTATATTAAACCATTATCGACGATCTCAATCTTCGTGGGGATCTTCTCCCTTGGTCCTCTAACTCTGATTCTTGCCCATCTCAGATGATTTTTGATTTCTGTCTCCTCTTCAGTTTCTAGCCACCCCCCACATTCATCACCTATCTTTTCAATAAACAAAAGCATCCAATATCAGTGAACAAACACGGAAAATCTTTCTCAAAACGAATATTATAAATACTTTCATTATTATAAAGTCAATGAAATATATACAACACAATAACTCATTGTGATATTGTATACATATACATATGGGGAAAAAAGAAGATAGTAGTAAGTGCCTTCATAGTCCTCTTTGGTCGATGCCATATGTGATTGTTTGAAGCCGTTGTCCCTGTGATTAAGAAAACAAAACATAAGATCACTTCGAAAATTCGCACAATTTAATGCTTATAGTAAAAAGGGTGACCACAGTGAAATAAAAGAGCAAACACATTGAATAAAGCAACCAAACATTATGACAGAGCAAAATTATATACAAAACACTCAGTCTCGCAATAGAAAAGATGGGCTCTTCCTTCATTTAATGACTGAAGTCGCACCAGTTGAGGAGCTTAGTCATCCAACATAGTTTCTAAGAACAAAATCAAGTAATAGCTTTAAAGCTAAAGAAAAAGCTAGAAATCAACTTCAAAGCTGAACTTTATCCTTTGTTCGACCCGTGTGCCTCATGCTCATATTCACATATAAAGGCATAGAGACCACAAATATTTAGTTGACAGTGTGTAATATACTACCCCTAAAGTTTTAATAAGATAGTGTAGGATAATGTAACTGTTCTTTTTGCCCAAAAGGAAAAAAGTAGTGGTGACTAGTCTGTTTATGTTGGCCAACTGAAGCAACATATAGCCAAAGAAAATCAGGCTCATTATGATCATTTCCAGTCATTCCAGCTTCTTGCATTTAAGAAGATACCCAAGGTCTGTTCTGATTTCTGTTTCTTTTGATGATGATGAGCAGCTCTATATATTGTTTCTTTTACGATAATGTCAGTCTTTGTGGACAATCTAACTGTATCATATCCAATTTGTTTAGATCTCCCGCTCTCCTCTGTTTCTGTAGCTACGGGAACTTGCATTGGTAAATGTTGGTGCAATACACAGGCGTGCTGATCTATCTAAGAAACTTTCTGTGCTTACTGCTGAGGAGCTGAGAGATTTAGTATGCCGGAAGGTTTGTGAAATGGCTGTTTACTATCTCTCTTATATATGATAGAATAGGATCACTGTGCATTATTTATCATGTAAGTTCTTCTATATAGATATTGTAAAGAGTGCAAGTTAGAATTCATCCTTATGGTATTTTCCATGAGGAAAAATTTGTGTGTACTCGGAGTCTACCAAGGGACTAGGGTGCACTGCTTGTGTTGTAGAAGTTAGTTGTTGGGTGCTAAAGCTGTTGGTGAAGGGATACTAAAACCCTTCAGTGATATTCTTTGACGGTGTTGATAGTAATGTTTGTATGGCTTCTATTGGTGTACATCGTTCCTCAAATTCTGTGAGAATTAGATTTCAGCAGAAGTAGTGACACCTAGTTCCTAGACGATGACTAAATCAACTTTCTGACAGTTAATGACTCAGTAACTTTCTTATGGAGATATAAGATTCAAAGACAGATTAGCCCTGAAGGAGTTATATCTCTGTAAACCACTGATTTAATGGCTAGTGGTATTACAACTATTCTCACTTGTCTTTACATGTTCTCCTCTCTGGTGAACCTAAAAAATGGAAAACAATCTGGTTTGTTTATACTATTTGGCTTCCTCCATTGATTTGATATATTGGGATCCAGTGTTTTAGAAGGCGGGGCATGAGGCGAGACGTTTTATACAGTACGGGGCGGGACGTAAACCCCGAGACACGGGGCGTAAGTCCCATGGAGCTACGGGGCACAGTCTCATGTATATTTAATTTTATAATTTTATTACTAATAAAATAAACAAAAGTAAACCTTTTAATGATTTTACAAATAATTTTTTATAAATAACCTATAATATATGGAAATTATATTATGATTTTTATTTGAGATAAGTATTAATAATCAATAATGAAGAAAAAAAGTATTATAATTACTATTTGAGAAATATCATTACACCAATAATAAAAATATGGTTTAAAGCAAAAAAAGTTCAAAAAAATAAATTAAAAACGCCCAGACGTACATTTTTACGCCCAGGACTTGCGTTTTTATGCTTGGGACTTACGCCTCAAATTTTAGGACTTACGCCTTATGGATCTACGTCTTTAATTTATGCCCCGGAGGGTTTTTGATACGCCCCGCCCTGAGACTCGCCCCAAAAACGTTTTTGAAAACACTGTTGGGGTCTATTAAAGATGCCAACTCCTCCTTGTCTATTTCCATATCGGCATCGGTGCATCTCCAGATTGTTCTTGCTAAATAATTCTTTTTTCATATGATTATACATTTCATTCAGATTGTTGTCTAGGGTATCTAAAAATGATGAACCTGGTTACCTTTGAAATGATGGTTATGATTGTTCGTTTAAGGGCATTGAGGTCTATAAGGACCCAAAAAAAGAAAAGAAGACATTTAAGGCACATAACTAGGAACTTCTGGGCAACTTATATAGCTGTATGACAAAAGCTAAGAAAATATGCTTTTTCATTGAAGTGGATTTCTGATCATTGCTGGTTGATGTGGCGGTTGGTCTGTGCACTCCCTCTCAAGCAAACCTTGTTATATTTGCAAAGAATATAGATAACTGTTCTTTTTACAAAGAATATAGATAACTGTTCTTTTTACAAAGAAGTACACACGTTTCTGTTGCTGTACGCTTTGAGAGATATCATGTCGCATAGTGCATCTTAAACTGCTAAGTCAGTGGTGCGTTGTTGGTGGCCTAGAAAATGCATCTTGTACTTCAAAATTGCTTTCTGGTTATTATTGCTAACTGTTTAATATTACTGCATTTTCTCTCTAATCTGTTGGTTTTTTAATAAAGAAATTAAGAAAATAACAGAGAAAGACTTTGAGAGAAAAAAATACTGCAATATTATCAAAGGGAATTATTTTATTAATAATCCAGAGACTTGCATTTATAGATATAATTCCTAACTAAAAATAGAAAAATAAGATACTAACTTATCAGTTTAATTCAAATAACAAATAAAAAGAACTAACTCCTAAATATAAGTCAAATAGGACTGTAATAATATAATTTAAAAATCCTAAAAATAGCTAACTTTTTTTATTTCTGCAATATCCTGAGACATATTTTCAACACTCCTTTTTGGATCAGGAATTGTAGATTGTAGTCTCATCTGAAATTGACCTTATGAACAAATCTGCTAATTCATCCTTTGTCTTGCAAGGCTTGTGTGCATCTTCTGTTGGATTAAATGAGAAGCTCTTACTTCTCATTTCAACTTGTAAAATCTCTTGCTTAGTAGTATCAAAGATTCGACAATATTTGTCTCCAAATAATAATTTAAATCCTTTTTCTATTAACTGACCAACACTAAACAAACTTTTATCAATATCAGACACATAAAGAACATCTGAAATTATTTTTGTACATGAATTTGTTTTAATTGAAACAGACCCGTTTCCTTTTGCAGGAATACAATCACCATTCCCAATTCTGACTTTCTTATTTTTCATAGGAATAAACTCTTTAAAAAGATTTCTTTCATATGTCATGTGGTTTGTACAACCACTATAAATCATCCAAAAATCAGATTTTTTGGTTGAAAAACAAGTTGCCACAAATAAGTGGTCTTCTTCTTCTTCAGTAGTGACTTGGGCAATTGTTTCATCCTTTTGAAATTTGCTTTTGCAAATCACAGCTTCATGACCAAGTTGTTTGCAATTGTTACCATTATGCTGCTGTGTTCGTTATACTCTATCTTTCTCTATTTCATCATCTTTTCTATTCTAGGTTTGCTTTGTCGACCAAGATGGCTTAGAAAACTTGCAACCAAGCCCCCCCTTTAAGATTAAGCTTCCTAGGAATCTCAAAGGGAAAGCTCATGCCCTTCCTGGAAGTGAGAATTCTACTATTGCTTCAGCTGATGCTGCAGGCACACCAGAAGTTCATTCTGAAAGAGACAAGCTTATCGTCGAAGCATATATCCCTCCTGATCCAGGTCCATATCCTCAGGATCAACCAAAGAGGAACTCGGTTAGATTTGCCGTGACACAGGTATGCATTACATCACATCATAGTTTCCTAAATTCTTAAATGCTGTCATCTGTTTTCTCATATTTGAAAAAAGGGCCTGAATGATTAGTACTTGACTAATGTGAGTATGCAGTATTTAATCAGGCAAGAAATATGAAGATTCTAGTAGCAAAGTGAAATATGAACTGGCTTTATAATTCAGTATAAGTTCAAAATGACGTTATAGTAATACTGAATGCTGTATGGGATTCTTGAGTCAGCCTGCTACTTTCACATTTAAGTGAACATGTGGTATGGGTTCTTCTTTCTTCTGTTTTGGTTGGATTACACAAACGGTTGTGGTATAAGGAAGTTCCCTTCCATCTAACAGAAAATCACTTGTTTCTTAAGAAGGCCGAATCTAATATGTGCTAGCTTGTGAGCTCATAAATCTTGCTTTAGTCAAAAGGTTTTGCCAATTTAATTGCATGTAGTGCTACAACCCACAGATTTCAAGTACAGTGGGACTGACATGTTTGCAGATCGAATTTTAAAATGCCTACAAAGTGGGCAAGTGCTTGACATGTAATGAAATATATCAATGATGAACTTGAATTTGGTTTAGTGCAATATATTTTGAATCCAGCATGTGATACTTGTGCGGAATTCAGCAACTATATGGTGCCTCATTAGGTAAAATATACTTAATTTGGATTAGAGATAAGATGTAAGAACCCCTGAACTACAGTGAAATTGCTAGTTACACAACTAAACTATGGGAGGGTCCTAGTACTCCCTAGACTTAATTTTTCCACATTATTTAAACCCCTGAAATTAATTTTTTTCATATTATTTTAATCCCTAGGTTATTTTGGTCCAGCTTTTGTTGTTGTCTAAGTGCAGTTTTTGAGTCTTTGCTGCTGTTTTAATCCAGTTTTTGGTGGATTTTTGGTTTAGTTCTGCCTGCTGTTTTGATGCTGTTTTTTCTGCAATTTTGCTCTAGTTTAGATCAACGGCATGAACAAGAACAACAACATGCAAATTTTATACACCAAATAAATGAAGGAAACCTGTGAAAAATATCATTTTTACAAGTATGACAGCTTCATAAATGGAGTAAACCTGTGCAAAATATCAAGAATAATTTTATAGATATCAAGACCAGTGATGCAACTTCACTGTTATAAATGTAGTGCAGAAGTGCACTTCATCTTAATAGACACTGATATGTCACTCTGGGTGTAGTTTCCAAATGTGCAAATTTTGATTTTAAAAGAAGTAAATTTGTCTAGTCTGATTTAGCTTCGGAAGTTGGTCAAGTTAGAGCTCAATGAATTATGGATGGAGGGAGTGCTTGGGGATTATGATAGTTGTTCTACTCAAGATTTTTTTGATTTGGCCTGTGACTTGTATGTTGGTGGGCATTTAAGTGCGAAATTAGTGAACCTTTAGTTGTAGAGAATCCCAAATTGAGCATAATGGACATAAAGGTTTCATATAGTCGGCTATCACTAGATAGGGAGTGAGGCATAGTGGATTGCTTGATTTAACGAGATTGTATCTGTTTGAAAGGCCAGAGATAAAACAAAGTAAAACACATCTGTGTTCCTCTCATGCTGGTGTTGTCTTTCTTCCATACAATCAAATCAAATTTCTTCGACTTCAAGTTATTGCTCTCTTTCACTCTCCTTGTAGCTCTCTCTTTTAAGATTCAAGTCTGATTGCTTTAATTTGGTTTAATAATCTGATTGTTCCACTTGAAGTTTACTCTGAAATTTTTGCTTTCTTTGGCTTCTTTCACTCTCCTTGTTGCTCGTCTCTTTTAAGGTTCAAGGCTTTAATTTGGTTTAGTAATATGATTGTCCCACTAAGTTTACTCTGAAATTTTTGCTTTCTTTGGCGTATGTAGGTTGGAGCAATCATCTCAGGCGTTCAGCCAGGTTTATCCATGGTTGTGGGACCCCCCGGTACGGGAAAGACTGATACAACTGTGCAGGTTTTGAATGTTCTCTATCATAATTGCCCTTCTCAACGGACCCTGATAATCACTCATTCGAATCAAGATTTAAATGATCTTTCTGATAAGATAATGCAAGTAAGATATTTTCTGGGTCTTTGATATGAGTTTTATGCATTTGAAATGTGATATTTGCTGCAATTTTGCAATCTTATTGTAACTTATAATGACTTTCCACTGCTGTAATTACTATGGAGAAATGTGCCAGCTCGCTACCTTCTCCGGCTTGGTCAGGGAGAGCAAGAATTAGCAATTGATCTTGACTTCAGTCGTCAGGGGAGAGTAAATGCCATGCTTGTTAGGCGGCTAGAACTGCTTAGTGAAGTCGAGCGCCTTGCAAGGTCCCTTCGACTTCCTGAAGATGTTGGTTATACATGTGAAACTGCGGGATACTTCTAGCTGCTTCATGTATACTCATGGTGGGAGCAATTTTTAGCTGCTTGCGCTACAGAGCAAGATAACCCAACCATTGTTCAGGATAAGTTTCCATTGAAGGAATTTTTTTCTGATACTCCCCAGCCAATTTTCACGTGTCAGTCTTTTGGAAAGGACATGCGTTCAGCTAAGGGGTGCTTTCGTCATTTGAAAACAATGTTTCAAGAGCTCGAAGAATGTAGAGCAATTGAATTGCTCCACTGTAGATCGGTCTAATTACCTGATGACCAAACAGGCAAAAATTGTGGCAATGACCTGCACTCATGCAGCACTTAAAAGGAAGGATTTTCTTCAAGTGGGTTTTAAGTAAAGAGCTGTGTGCAATTCACCAACAAATTGGTATCAGAGCAAAGCTTCTTAAGGGATCTGTGAGGTTAAAATGGAAGGAGATTCAAGTTTTTCAGTTGCTGCACCACAAATCTTCGATGGAGACAATTATCAAATGTGGGCAGTTCATATGGAGACTTACCTGGAGGCTTTGGATCTTTGGGAAGCAGTAGAAGAGGATTACGAGGTCCCTCCACTTCCAGCAAATCCTACTATGACACAAATCAAAGGACAGAAGGAAAAGAAGACAAGAAAATCAAAGGCAAAAGCTTGCCTATTTGCAGCTGTATCTCAAATGTTCTTCACATGAATAATGTCCCTCAAAACAGCAAAGAAAATCTGGGACTACCTCAAGGCTGAATATGCAGGAGATGAGTGGATTCGTGGAATGAAAGTCCTAAATTTGATTAGGGATTTCGAGTTGCAGAAGATGAAGGAGTGTGAGTCAGTGAAAGAGTATTCTGACAGACCTCTCAGCATTGCCAACAAGGTGAGATTGCTTGGTTCTGAGTTAAAAGACTCTAGGATTGTTGAAAAGTTGCTGGTAACTGTTCCAGAGAAGTTTGAAGCCACCATTACTACTCTGGAGAACACCAAATACCTATCAAAGATCTCTCTTGCAGAGCTCTTGAATGCTTTACAAGCACAAGAGCAAAGAAGGTCTATGAGGCAAGAAGGGGTGATTGAAGGTGCCTTACCTGTCAAGCATCAAGACAATAGTAGGTATAAAAGGAAGAAAAATTTCAAAAACCAATCGATAGTGCTGCCAAAGTTATTGAAGCTGAGTTCAGGAGTTTGGTAGGTTGTCTGATGTACTTAACAGCAACCAGACCTGACATCTTAAATGCTGTAAGTATTCTTTCCAGATTCATGCATTGTCCCAATGAGACTCACATGAAAGCTGCAAAGAGAGTTATCAGATACATCAAGGGGACCTGGAATTATGGAGTGAAGTTTTTAAAGCACAAAGAAATGAAGCTAATTGGTTTCTCTGACAGTGATTGGGGTGGCTCAATTGATGACATGAAGAGTACATCTGGTCACTGTTTTTGCCTTGGATCAGGCATGTTCTCTTGGAGCTCAAGAAAGCAGGAAACTGTAGCTCAATCCACTGCTGAGGCAGAATTTATAGCTGCAACAGCTGCAGTTAATCAAGCTCTCTGGTTAAGAAAAATTCTCGTTGATCTAAACTTGGAGCAAAAACAAAGCACTGAGATACTAGTTGATAACCAAGCTGCCATTGCGATCTCTAATAATCCAGTCTTTCATGGAAAGACTAAGCATTTCAACATCAAGTTATTCTTTGTTCGAGAAGTTCAAAAGAGTGGTGATGTGACTCTCTGTTACTGCAAATCTGAAGATCAAATTGCAGATATCTTTACCAAACCTCTGCCACTTAGCAAGTTTGAAAATTTCAGGAAAAAGCATGGAGTTTGAAGCATCTAAACAAGGAGGAGTGTTAAAGATCACGTGTTTTAGATTGCTGTCACTTAGTATTTTTCTGTTAATGTTTTTGAATAAGTCTCCTTGATGTTAGGAGTTTAATTAGTTTCCTGATTTGTTGGTTTGTTACCAGTTTTTTAGCATTTTTTTTCGGAACTATTTTTCTATTTTACTTGTATTTATATCAAGCTTAACTAAATTAATAAAGTGCTTTTCATTTTTACTAAAAGAGCTGTGTGCAATTCACCAACAATAAGTCATGTTTTGATTTTACTTATAATTTAGATTTTTTTTTTTGTGTTTTCTTTTTAAAAATCAAAGAAAATACCTACTCTTTTATTACACATGAAAAAATTTGTTTTATATCTCAAAAACATTTATCTCACCCATTTTAATTTATGTAACTTATTCAATTGACTATATTTTAAAATAAATAACTTTATATATTTAATAAATTTTTTTATTTGCCATCCTGACATATTTAACATTATAAAATAATGCTCGCGCGAAGGTGACCATTTTCACTAGTTAAATAATAAAAGAAGATTAACCAAGTTCAAAACTGTAGCACATACTAGAGAATACATCTCTAAGGTCCAAAATGAACTCCCATGAAAAGTGAAAAGATCACGAGAGTTCTATTCCTTATAAGAATTGGGAATGTAGAAGTAAGTGGGTAGAGCTTTATGGACATCCAAAATCCTATCTAAACTGTTCTGGGAAAACTATTGGCCGTGGTTCACGGCTCATGGAGTCTTCTTGTAGATGACAGTGAATATTCAGTCCCAGGACATTTTCCACGGACTAGATCTACGGTCTGTGTAATGTTCTACGACTTGTCATGTTCCATTGTAGTCTTCAGACTTCTATTTTCCAAACTCTATGAATCTCATCTATTGGTGCTTGTTTACGGCTCGTGCAAGCTTCTATGACCCATCTTATGCACTCATGGTTTGGCAGCCCACTTTTACATATCTTCAATACTTTTTCTACTATCTTGTTTCTACGCCTCGTGAAACCTTTTACAACTCTTACTGGTTGTTCGTAAACCTCAGACTTATTTCACAATCTCTAATCTTTCATCTACGACTCTTGGTTTAGACTACGATTTGTAGAATGGCTCGTAAATGACAAAATCTTCACTGCACTCCTGTCTTCTAACATTCAGCTACCAAAATCTTGTTTTCTTGTAAAACATTGACAAACACATCAAATCTACTAAAATGTGCTCAAAACAAAAATCCTAAGTTTTAAAGCATTACAGGTGTCGTAAATCCACGACGCATCAGTACTTACTGCTTTCAAGTAGTTGTTAAGCCCACATTCTTGTTTATGGTGTACATAGAGTCATTTGCTATTTCTTATTAGTTTCAGGTTCTTAGAAGCTCCATAGACAAGTGTGGTGTTATGAGTAGAGATTGCTAAATTCGTTGATCAACTTGTGTCTACGTTTTTCTCCATGCTTAACGAATTTTCAAAAATTATTATTGTTCACATTATCTTGCGTATTTTTATTAAATATTGTCTCAGCTTTAAAAATCAATATAACTGAATCAAATAATTAAATTGGAAATTGTAGTGATTCATATCTCTATAAGGTGCTTTCGATGTGATTCCATAGCATCAAATATATTTCAGTTAGGGCATAACAAACTTGATATTAGAACTTTGAATTTGAAAGTGTCATAAAATTGTTTGTGGAGCTGTGTCTAGTTCATATAGAGGCCACCTATATGAATATATGACTACTAGGACATTGTAGGTGTTTCTTAGTTTTCTTGATGCTAGATTGACTTGTATATCTTCTCTTTAGGATAGTTCTGACATGTTCACTACTTATGCCTTGTGAAAAAAACTTAAACTCGTGCTTCAAGGCACACCATCCTACTGTTCTACCTTAAGGAAATAATTTGAACTTATGTTGCAACTTTTCTCAAATAGGTGTTTGTCACACATATATATATATATATAGTCATTGATGTTTTGAGACAGGTATAGAAATTACTACGTCCGAAATGACAAATAGGTAATGTCATATAGTACAACAACAATCCCAGTGAAATGGAGTTTGAAGAGGATATAGTGTACGCAGATTTTACCACTATCTTTGCAAGGTAGAGAGGTTGTTTCCCAAAGACCCTCGGGAGGCCACTCCCACTTCATCCCTGATATTCTCATTCCTAATCCTATTGCTCTTGGTATGTCCACACATCCATATTAACATCCTCATTTCCCTCACTTGCAACTTTTGAATATTGATTGACCAACACTCCACCCCATACAACAAAGCCGGTCTAACCACTACCCGCATGTCAATAGAGTTGTAAAAACTTGCAAGTTTCTTGCTTTGACATTAATTATTTCGTGTTTTTGTTTCAAATAATTCAATTCTTATCAAACAGTCAGCCCAACTGCTACGTGTTTAGAGAAGTAGCTTCCATCACAGGTCGAGTCCAAAATCAATTTGTGTTGATTCAAATTATTTGTTGCACCTGGCATACAGATTTAGGCAAAAGAAATGTTGAAGAAAATTATTCACCATAAAGACTAATAAAACTACCTTTAATGCTGGAAAAAATCATACAAAGTGCTGTTACAATAAGAACCCAAGACAAGCCTTGCCATCCCATTTCTTCTCCTCCCTAACACCAGAAAACTCCTGTCTAATCTACATGGCAGAAAGATCCAAATTAAACTGATCTTGTTCAAGTATGTGGTATATATACCTACTGGAATGGAGGCTGCTTGCACCATCTCTCGTGTCAAAAAGGTCCAAAGTCCACACTAAAGAGATTATATTTGGAAATCGACTACGCAACTCCCTAACTCCTCTGCGGCATTCAGTTCTGGAAGAATAGAACAATGATCTGAGGTTATTGACGGTTGTAATATATTTTTAAGACTTCTATATATCTCTTCAGGTGCTTCCTTACCCCGTCCATGGCTGCCATGCGTTTTTCCTGTCACCTTAACTTGATTTTTCCTTCTTGTGCTTGACCTTGCATCTCCCTGGTTGTGAGGAGGGTCTGATGACGTAGGAGGGCATTTGTGAGTGGGATCACCAACATTTTTGGCTGCATGACATTGACATACAACAACTCTAAATAAACATGTTATATACAATTTCAACTTCTTCGGGAAAAGGTACACAAGACTATGGATTGCTATTCAATGAAAGCATGGTGCATATCAGGTATATATCTCTGTTAATACAAAACAACAAAAGTAGAATTTAATCCGAGGATCGAATGCTTTAAAATTTAAAAGATCTTAGACATTTGTGTGATTAATTAAAATGTTTGATTTTACATCCAATCATCCATACATGTCTTCACATATTTATCTTGAGATAAGGATGTAAAAGAACATGCACACAGACCATTTAACGTTTAGCCATGTTCTTTTAATGTACTATACATTTCTTGCAATTCCATTGAAAGAAACAAGCACAATCTACTTTGGAAAACTTGATACGATCAAAGTTGATGGAGCTGGACATAAAGAATAACTGGTATAAGCCCCAAATCTTTGAAAAAAATACAAATTGCCACTTTCATGACGCCTAATCGACACTTAGCCACTGTTCCATAACTATTAAAACTTTAGTTGCTTTTAAATACGAAAATCAAATTTGGACAGAATACCCATAATGAGAACATGGAAAAACTGCAGCACAGTGTGTTGCAGGCTGAAAATTTTACATATGAAACTCAAGCACTGTGCTGGAGTTCAAAAAATTCCTGGAGTTTGAGCTGTGCAGTTCAAAATCCAAGAAAAATTCATGGAGTTTCATTTGAATAATTTCGAACTCCATGACACTATTATGGAGTTTCACTTTTTAAAGTTGAACTCCAGGACAATGTATTGGAGTTCGAAGCATTTTGGACAGGTCAAGGGGGTCTAGCTTGGCGATAAAAGGTGCGAGAAGTCCAAAAATTTGAACCACTCTCGCCAAGCGAGAGAAAGGCGAGATACGTAGCGTCTGCAATATGAATATTGTGTACATATCAAATTTAGTTTAATTTTAATTTTTCATCTTTGCTTTTGCTTCAACATCTGATATTAATGTGCAAATGGCACTTTGCAGGCATTCAGCTTTGATCGTTATTATTGTCATCATGCTCCTCATCTTAATTATGGGTCTTTGGATGTACTGGTACACTGAACTACTTTTGTATCTCAAAGACTCTGTTAATATGATCCCCTCCCCCCTCTGAGTCACTCATCCTAGATAATAATTGAGACTGGAATCACGTTTCTTGCAGGCCTTGCTATATTAGTGAAGAAACTTTCCTCAAACTTAAGGTAAATTCCTGGACTTTGAACTGATAAAAGTTCAAACGCGATCAATTTTTTCTGAAGCAATTCAAACTCCTGGAAATATGTTTTCCTGTAGTTTGAACTATGCAGTTCAAAATTCAGGGAGATCATAGAGAAGATGAAGATGCAGCTCTCTGCCACTTTCAAACGAAGAAGTTAAGGGAAAAATGATCTTTGTAACTGAAAACTGGTTATTATATATCAACATTTCAACCGGTGGCTGAACTCTAAAAGGCGGACCAAAAAGTGATCAGCCCCCGGCATATTTACCAAATATTCTCAAGCAGGCTAATCTTGGAGAAAGGTGTACATGACACATCAGTTTATAAGTAATTGAGAATTCATAGAGTTGGGGAAGGGAAGTTTGAAAATACAGCGAGTCTGAAGTTTTTGAGTTAAAATCATGCATTCAAATCTTAAGGCTATATACAGTGTCAACTTTTGATATTTCTCTCTTTTAGCTAGAAAACAAGAATAAGGAATGGGGATCAGTAAGAAGATGACATTTTCAAGATGTACAAGGGATGTTTTGGAGGATATTTGAGCCAAATTTGGCACTTAGGCGACTTGGCCAATCTGTCAGATTTCACAAAAGACTATCTTCTTATATCAGTTTACTCTTTTTTGGTAAAAGGCACTTACATATGTTTACAGTGGAAGAATCTTGATTTGCCATAGGTGAATTGCCACGCCTAATGCACAACCACGTCCTTTCCACTTCAGATTCAAGTTCTGAGGCAATTGGTACATGCCAGTATCCTTCTTCCGACTCCTGGAGACATAAAGGAACAGAATTACATTTAAAGGTTTTGTTAAATGACAACACGTACACCATTTTTTTAGTATGTGCTCAATCTCGAGTACACATTTTGTATCTGAAGATAGATAAGAAGGGCTGAACTATATTTGTATTTTGGTTTCATGAGCATATTATTTGTTATATAGCAGAGCATATCAATTAGAAGGTGTCACTGACCTGAATTACAATAGAACATGGAGGCGGCATGTGAAACACTGGGCCTGTTTCAGAGAAACTGAAACGCACCTTCCACGAAGAAAAGGAAAATCCTTTATCAGATAACTGTGAGAAATTCAAGTTTATATGATATTAATGCATATTCATGAGGAGATGGGAGGTAGCCCTTAGCAAGGTAAGCTAAGAAAGAGGGATCACTTTGCTTTACAGAGAGAATATTAAGTCATATGAGGAAAAATAGTTATGATGGCTAGAGGAGATAAGTTAGAGAACCAGTCAACTATAGGCCATTTGTCTCCAGAACCTTGTTCTGCTTATACATAATTCAATACCCATAACCAACTCCCCCACCCCAGATAATTCCTCTTCCCCTGGGCGTAACCTCTGTATGGATGCAATATAGCATCAATCAATCAAGAGGAATATACTTCTGGATAGTTAATTAATGTCATAATCTACTTTGAATCCTATGCATGACTTTCTTGTTACATGCATATCGGAAAAAGAAATTCAATATTTCATGCAGCCATTCCTGAAGTGTAGAACTAACCTGATGCCTTTCCTTCCATTTTGGGAAAAAGTCATTTCCCAGAAGTTGAAACAAATGGTCCCTCATCTCATCATTGGTCACAAGCAAGCACCGAAATTTTATAGCTGCATACAGCCAGTACCTGAGGAAAAAAGTTCATTTCCCAGTGGGACGAATTAGAAAAAGAACTCAATACAAGGCATGAAGCATCTGCACCGAAAACGACCTTGAAATAAAAGATTACAGGTCTCACCAATCATCATTTGACCCAGTAGGTGTTGCATAGATCGCATCCGCATTTTTCCACTTCTCAACTAACGATCTATTGAATGGTTCATCCATCTTATCTCCAGTAATACGTCTATTGTGCAAAACTATTAGTGGCCACTTTTTTGAAGGAAGCATCTGACGAATTCCATTGACGACAGCATTGACCTGAATGCAAATTGTCTATTAGAGAAAGCAAAAGACCTGAGCTTTTGAAAAATATCATGTTTCATTAACAAGGCACCCAATACTTACCTTAGATGGCCTAAACTTTCTTTGGCTGTAAAGACCAACATTTGCTCCATCAATAACAGCTTCAAATGGTCCATAGTAATCAAGCCATCTCTGCAGTAATCAAAATATGTTTCACCCTCATAAGAGACACTAATGATCCAAGAACAACTACTAACTTATCATCAGAGCAGTTAGTAAAACGTACTTGAAATTTCTGGAAGCTCGAATTTTTCTCTCTCTGCGCAGCTATAGAAGCAACTGACTTAGCAAACTTTTCAGTTTCTTCAGGATCAAGATCAATGGTGACGAGCTTCTCAGCACAGCATTTGCAGCAGCCATCAGAGCCAACGATTGTATGTGATACAGTCCATTTTCCATTACCCAACCAGCCTTGTCCATGCCAGCCACCACCTCCATTTTTAATAGCTTTGTGTATGGATCTTACATCCCATTTTCTTTTTCCCACCCTTGAAGCTACCTTGCTGTTGAACCACTTGTCAATCAAATCTGCAGTAGAAGGTGAGACTTGTCGAACTCCTTCTCTAAGCTTATGCAACAAATAGTACACCTTTTCACTCCTACCAGCTTCTATACTTACTTTTAGAAGTGCCTCCAGCTCAAGTTCCTCTGGATAGATACCATTCTCCAACATGTGTTGTTCAACTATAAATGCCTTGTCGACATCCCCGTTATTGCAGAAAACAGAGAGGGCAGGACCATACGATCGTAGTTTGGGGTTTATTCCATCTTCTTTCATTTGCTTTACAACATGAAATGCCATGTCACCATTGCCTAATGCCATTGCCATTCTTGCAACAGATGTAAGGGTTGCTTCATTCATTTGTACCTTATCTGAGATCATTTTCTCATAGATTTCAAAACCCCTTGTAAGTGCATAATGTCGTACATCTTCACTCACTTTAATTCCAGTGTCTTCATGTCTCACACTTTGTAAATTAGATTTTTTTGCACTATTCTTCATAAATTGAACAAATTCATCTACAGTGGAAGAGCTCAACAAATGTGAATCATGGTCAATTACGTTAAACTCTTTGCTGTTATTATGAGAAGAAGGTTCATTGGGAGCATTCAAAGTCCTATTACCACTTCCACTTTTTGCTGGGTGAATGAGACCAGTAGCTGCAGAAGCACAAAGATAGAGAAGTACAGCATAGTGATACTGTCCCATTACTATTCCTTGTAGCAGTGCCAAATCATATAGCCTAATTGCACTAAGTACATCCCCTCTTTTTGAGCACATATCTAATCCAATCCTCAATGTAGAATCAATTTTACTCTTCTTTGACTCCGACTTCGCCTTTTTATTATTAGTAGAAGAGGAAGATTCAGAGGTCCTTCTGTTAGGTTTCAATTTTGCATTTCTGTCTTTTAGAACAACTCTTTTGGCACCATTTTCCTGACCAGAATCAACTCTCTTATATTTGGGAGTAAAGGAGGAAAACCCAGAACCATTTTCGTTACTATTAGTTTTACTATCTCTTCTGGTGCCTGAAATTTCTTGCTCTGGTGTCTCCACGTGAGTGACATGAATGGAAGATGAAATTCTTGGTAGAGTATGAAACTTGAAGGGGTTTAGTAGAATCGTTGAAGAATAGAGTTGGAGTTGGAATTGGAATTGAGTTGGTTGAAGGGGTTTGAAGGGGATGGAGGCCATGTGTGGCCGTTAGTGGAGCTCTATATTATATTAGGATTAGGACACATGACCATCTTCACAACAGGATAAGAGTGTCTACACTCTTTCTACATTGAGTTGCTCTTTTCCCCAAAATAACAAAAAGAGGACAAGGAAAGAAGAAAATAATGAAGTGAAGTGGGAAATTTGCATCAAGAAAACACCGCTATATAGAAAATACATAATTATCCCATTGGGTGATTTTAGCTAATACGTAAAATACAAAAATTTCCAAGTAAAAAACGCTCTCTACCAAAACCCTAAATATTCAAAACCTTAGTCAGTGATGGCCGACATGGCCAAAACCACCACTGGTGGGGCCATCCCATCGGAGGATTTCCCACCCCTCCCCACGCAAGACTAACCAGGAACACAACCTCTTAGAGGAGAACCTATCCCTAACCAATATGCCAATATCCTTAAACGAATACTGGAAAGCGGAAAAGTGGTGGGAAATAAACAGAATAGACAAGAATGGATAGTTAGCACAAGAAATAGATACAAAAGAGACAAGGCCAGACGAATTGAAGAGGAAATTGATTATATGGATGAAAATGCTTTTGAGACACTCAAGGAGGAAGTGGATGAAGGTGATGCAGATGATAAACAAGAACCAACTATGAAAGAGAATACTAAGGAATGAGTGATTAACGCTATTATGAAGTTATAAACGCAATTTAAATGGTTGTAGGAATAGAAATTATTAGAAACTCTTAATTAAATCAAAAGGTTGACATAAATGTCACGTGGGGGATTTTTATATCAGTTAGTGATCACAACAATAAAAATCAACAAGAGTAATCAAATGAGTAAGAGGTACTTGGAGGAATGAGTGACCAATTGCCAATTCTCACTAAACGGGTGCTAGGTGATTACTAAAAGTTACTATATCTTCATGGGTAGGATGGATCTTAGATGAGATAATTTTCTCTCAAACAACTACCTCGCTTCAATTGAGTTCTTTCAAACCTCAACATGCTAAATATGAAAACCAGCCCACAACCTCACTACATCTACTCTCTCTCGAGCTAGATAGGTAGAACGAGACTTAGAATTCACTCTCTTGAGTTGAACCCACAATAGCCCAATCACTACGAATGTTAATTTATCGCCTTGGTTTTACACCTCTCTCTCAAGCAAGCATAAAACACTAAACCACATTGATATAAACATTCAACATAACATTTAACATCAGTAATAAATCAGACCCACTTCGAGTTAGCATGACAATCAATAATTTCTAACACCCACTCAGCTAAATTAAGCAATTAATCACATGGTCAAACCCCTAAGATTGGGGTTTTAGCTAGTCATCATAAAAAGTGAAAATTCAATACCTATTACATGCTCCATAGCTGGGTATTGATTTCCAAAAGCTTGATATGAATAAATCTTGCTTCAATTACAACCAACTCGAAATCTACTTGGAAATTGCTTCAAACCAACAAAAACAATGTTTTTGTTCTAAATCTCACTTTTCACAATGTTTTTAATGCCTTTTCTCTTTTCAAAAAGTCAATTTATACTTTTTTGAAATTTGGCCTTTGGGGTAACTCGGTGAATTAAGTCGGCCTTCGCCGACCAGTCGATGAATCGCTGATCACTCTTGTCCATCACCCTCTTAGCTCAGTTTTTCATCCATTTCATGCTGTAACTTTTGACGATCTATGTCGGGGTCGCCAAGTGGTTCGGCGATGCGCCCTTTGTTCCTTTTTATTGCCATTCTGTTTGCAGCTTTACTGATAGTCTTGTACACTTCGGCGGACAAAATCCCTCTTCGCCGATCCATTCGGTGATTTGCCAATAGGGAACATCGTTCACCCAAATTTCTCTCATCTCAGAAGTGGTGTACTATAAAATTGGATGGGCGAAAGAGCCACTCGGCAAACCACCGAGTGGTCTTGGCGATCACTAGGATCGCTTTTCTCCACTTCTTCAGCTTGTTAGTTCCTTTTTGTACAGTAGTGTCCTTGCCTTGCTCCTTAGACTGTAATGATGCAAATCAACATTTTAACATAAGTTTAGAGCATAAATTGGGCATTTGAGGACACTTATCCTATCAAAACAAAGCCCTAAATGAGTCAAAATCTCGGACTTTTCAACACCCCCAACTTAAACTTTTGGTTGTCCTCAAGTAAAATTCAAGATCAATCAGTTCAGTAAGGATGTCTACAAACAGTGCTGCATAAGACTCAACATAAATGCACACAACAAGGTTCAAACTACTTAGACAATGATCAATTGCATACTCAAAGTTTCAAATTGTGACTCACCATCATCAAGTGTACTCTAGCTCACAATGCTTGCTTCAAATGCAAGTTCAAGCTCAACAAAGGTATTCAAATGCCCTCACAACAAAGATGATTCCATATTCACAGAAAATTTCTCAACAATTTAAAATTTCGAAATTACATACAACTCTCACACTCACAAAGATGAACACATGCATGACTTTACCCATAGGTTTGCCTTATTTTCCAATCAACATTTGTTTCAGCTTACTCAAGATCAGAAAGGTCTTTTCAAGACTTGTAATGGGGCTGAGTGTAAGGTATGGTCATTTAGGCTTAGTGGTTTCTACCTTCATGAAGTATGGCCTGAAATCACTTTCTCTCCTCCTCTTTCACATTCAAATATGATCATAATCCACCCCATTATTCAAGTAGACATGAACCATAGGATACCCATTTCTTTTGCTATTTTAACAACTTTATTTCATAACAATAATACATTTTCTTATTGCTATGTATCTCAATAGGTGGTATCTCAACACAATAATACATTTTCTTAGAAGGAACCAATTTCCTCTTGCGAGAGCCAACACAACGCTTGTATCTCTCGTGGCCACAAACTGTACAAGATGTAAGGTGTTCATAATCACCCTAATATAACATACATCCTGATTCACAACAATTAATCTTTTCAACCGACAAACCAAAGCTACACACTAGCTTCTTGGTCTTACTATCAAGAACTATGTTATCCTTACGTAAATCCTCTTTCAACAATTGCATCATTTGGTTCTAACATCTCTGTGAAATGTTGTTCTCCAATTTAATATTTAACATCCGAGAGGCAACCACAAGTTGAGAGAGAGAAGCACCGAAATATAATTTTTTATCAGCTGCTTGTAGCAAATCATATAATTTTTCAGACTCAAGATTAAGATCTTCCTCCATTGATGGTTCATAAGGATGAGATGACTCAAGTTCAATATTGCTGAAAGATTGCCAACTTGATCCCTATAGAAAGTTGGTATAACACCTCAGATTTGAAAAGGTAGAAAATGCAGTTTTGTAGGACCTGGTGCCAGAACCACGAAAGCTATCGACGGCCTGCGGTATGACACACGGTCCATAGGTGGGGTCCGTCATTGGAGTCCGGGATTTAGGGATCTCTGATCCCACCTACGGCTGACCAGTACGGTCTGTGGTTGGACCTACGAATCGTAGGTTTGGCTGTAGGTGAGGGTGAGGGTCAATAACTATTTAGAGGAAAATGGCATTTGGGTCACCTTCAAATGGTCATATATTTTAGCAAAAAATGAAATAGGTGGCCCATGAACTATCAAATTAAATATAATTGAATCTTATTTCCAACGCCATCGAGTTTGCTAAAATCCTAGCTTGGAGTGAAACGTTATGCTCGTTTTAGTGAATCCCTATCGGGCAAACCATGAACCACGACCCCAGTCGCCGACCGATAGTCCAAACGACAGTCCGTCAGTCCCACCGTGGATGGCCTTCATCCGCTTTTAAGTTAGGGTCATTTTGGTCTTTTCCCTATGCATTGGGGGAACTTAAACTATGTCCTTTGATGCCTAAACTACATTGTTTTACTCAGGAGCCTAATGACCTAGTCAGACATACACAGAACCCTCATTCTCCAAAAATCATCCAAATTAGAATGAAAAGAAAAGTAAGAGGCGCCAGTTTCTTTCAAGAACAATCAACACTATTCTTCAAGTTTCAACCCCGAATTTCGAAGGATTTCTCCATAGATTTCGTCATCAGGTATGTGGGATTTCACTAGTGGATTCCTTTCATCCACTAGATCCCTAGAATTCAGCCAGTTCCTTGATTCTACATAGCTTGTTTAGACCTATGGTTTGTAAAATCTTGGGAATTTGTTGTGATTTCAGTTGTTATAGAATCCATAGTTTAAATAACATGTTATCTTAGAACCTTTGCATAATTCCTTGTATAAAACTGAGAATCCTAGCTTGTGTAATTTCTCTTAGTTCATAAATTATACTTACTAGGTCAGTTAAATAGAAAATTATGCTCTAGATTTTTAATGTCACATTCTCAGTTGGCCTGTCAGTATTTGAGCTATTCAATGTTTCCGTTACATTTTAATCATATATATATATATATATATATATATATTTAGTTGGGAGTAGACTTAGCACTGAGTTGGACTAGGGTTTAACGTACCCTTATAGTCCCAGAACTACGTGCTCACGTAGGATTATAAGTCCTCTCTGTTGGGCATCAATGTTAGTGATCATGCCACAGTCATGCCTTTATACCCCTGGCAAGGTATATTGGGTCCTCTCGATGGGGCGTATACATCAGACTCCACGTTTAGCTCACGTGGTTTATGTCGGCTAATAGTAATTCCCACAGTCAGACTTTTAGTGCATTTGACCAAGTTTTTAGTATATACTTCAGTATTCATTTCAACATATTATTTTCATGATTATTACTTGGTCATTGCAATCAGTTCAGTTCTTTTCAATTATACTTCACTACATATATATATCCTTGTTCAGATTATATCATTTCTCAGTTATGCATTGTTCAACTTATATAATTATCCAGTCTATATTGTTGTTCAACTTAGTATCTATTCCAGCATGCTTTTTACATTCTAAGTACTGACGCATGCTCTGCGCTACATCCTTTCATGATGTAGGTTCAGGTATTCAGCATTCGGATCACGCTTAGATCGATTCCCGGTATGCATTCAACAACTTCAGTGGTGAGTCCTCATATTTTGGGGACAATAGACATGCTTTCCATTTTGGTCTTTGCTTTTAGTTTTCAGTTGTGTTAGAGTTAGCTGGGGGCATGTCCCAGCAACTCAACCCAGTTAGAGGCTTTTAAGACATATTAGTAGATTTAGCTTGAGTTGTTAAGTGGTCCTTTAAGTTACCACTAAACTCATGTTATATTTTATTATGATTATTGAAACTAGTTGGACTTGTTCCTCTTCAAATATTTATTGATTTAGTTTCCACTTAGTTCATGTTCACTTAGATATATTTAGTATGTTCATGATATGCCAAACTCAGGGTTAGCTTGGGGTCACTCGTGATCCTAGGTCCCGTGTTACGTCAAGGGGATAGCCTCGAGGCATGAAAAACTTGGTATCAGAGCATTGGGTTCAAGAGTCCTAGGGTGTTTGAAAACCACACTAAGTAGAGTCCCTTTTATGAGTGTGAAGCGCGCCACACTTATGAGGGGGATGCTACGAAGTGTTTTAAGAAAAACTTCACTTTATTTACTATTATTATCTTGTATGAGGTATGATTCAACTTCTCCTTTCTAATATGTCAATATGCGTTTCAGATCATGCCTTCTTGTAGAGCTAACACACAGATTACTAATGCAAGCAATGCTAATGTAGTTCCTCCAGTGCCAAACCATGAGGTTATGAGCGTATAAATTTAGAATGCGATCCAACACTTGGCTCAGTGTGTGGCCAATCAGAACAATCAGCAGGCCATAGTTCCTGCAAACTTTAATGGTGTATCAGTTGTAGCTAGGGTTCAAGACTTTGTTCGGATGAATCCACCTGAGTTTCTAGGGTCGCCGTTTGGTGAGAACCCACAAAACTTCATTGATGAAGTCAAAAAGATCCTAGAGGTGATTCAAGCGACTGGAAATGACAAGGTGGAGCTGACATCCTACCAACTTAAGAATGTGGCTCATATCTGGTTCACTCAGTGGAAAGACAACATGGTGGGAATGCAGCTCCCGTGACTTAGGATTGTCTTATTGGAGCTTTTCTAGATAGGTTCTTCCCAAGGGAGTTGAGAGAAACTAAGGCACACGATCTTCTGAACTTTAAGCAGAGTTCAATGTCGGTCCAAGAGTATGGGCTAAAGTTCACTCATCTCTCCAAGTATGCTCTACACATGGTTACCGATCCAAGGGCACAAATGAGTAAGTTCTTGTTTGGGGTGTCCGATTTGGTAATGACCGAGTGTAGGAATGCTATGCTTCTAGGAGTTATATATATCTCTACACTAATGACTCATGCGCAGCAGGTTGAGGGAGATAAGCTTAGGGAAATGGCTAAGGATAACAAAAAGTCTTGAACAGGAAATTATGAATACTCACAGTAAAAGTCGGGCGGTGGGTATCGCTCACAGTTTCAGCAAAGGTCTACAACCCCAGCACCTTCATCAGCTAGTGCTCCACATCCTAGGTTTTGCATGATCAAAAAGGTAGGGAATCAGACTCTAAGTCTCAGGGAAGTACCTCAGGTAACATGACTTTCCCAACTTGTCCAAAGTGTGGTAAGAACCATCCGGGTGAGTGTTTTCCAGGCAGGGAAGGGTGCTTTGGGTGTGGTCAGTCTGGACATAGTTTGAAGGATTGCCCTTCTTCTAGGCAAGGTCAAGGAGGTAACAATAATAGGGCTCAGTGTACAGCTCCAGTAGCACCAACAGGTCACCTAACTCAGCAGGGTATTTCGTCTGGTACAAGTGGTGGTCAGCGCCAGAACAGGTTGTATGCTCTCCAAGCTCGCCAGGGCCAGGATGATTCTCTTGATGTGGTCACTCGTACGTTGAGAGTCTTTCATTTAGATGTTTACATATTGTTAGATCTAGGGCCTACACTGTCTTTTGTAACTCCCTATATAACACTAAATTTTGGTGACAAACTAGAAATTCTCTCAGAACCCTTCGCAGTCTCTACTCTAGCTGGTGACCTAATTATAGCTAAAAGGTATACAAAAATTACCCTATCACAGTTTCTTAGAAAGTCATTTCAGTAGATCTTGTAGAGTTAGAAATGGTAGATTTTGATATCATTCTTGGCTTGGATTGGTTACATTCCTGTTATGCCTCAGTCGATTGTAGAACTAAGATCGTTCAGTTTCAGTTTCCGAATGAGCCAGTCTTAGAATTGGAGGGTAGTATCTCAATGCATATAGGTCGATTTATCTCCTACCTTAAGACCAGGAAGATGATCTCAAAAGGGTATATCTATCATCTAGTTCGAGTTAAGGATTCAAACCCCGAAACCTAAACTCTTGAGTTAGTCCTAGTAGTAAATGAGTTTCCAGAAGATCTTTCCGACGTTCCTCCCAAAAGGGAAATAGACTTTGGAATAAATCTCCTTCCAATACCCAGCCTATTTTGATTCCTTCTTACAAAATGGATCCAACTAAGCTTAAGGAACTAAAAGCACAGTTGAAAGACCTTCTATATAAGGGCTTCATTAGACCCAGTATCTTGCCATGAGGTGCTCTCGTGTTGTTCGTAAAGAAGAAAGACAGTTCACTCAGAATGTGCATTGACTATCGTCAGTTGAACAAAGTCACAATCAAGAATAAATATCCTATTCGTAGGATTGATGACTTCTTTGACCTACTTCAGAGTGCTAGTTGCTTTTTGAAGATAGACCTCAGATCTGGCTATCATCAACTTAGAGTTAGAGATAGCGACATCCCAAAGACAACCTTCAGGACTCGGTATGGTCATTATGAATTTGTAGTTATGTCTTTTGGACTAACAAATGTTCATGCAACTTTAATGGATTTAATGAACAGGGCGTTCAAACAGTATTTGGACTTGTTTGTGATCGTCTTTATTGATGATATCCTCATTTATTCTCTTAGTGAGGAAGAGCATGCGACTCATCTGAGAGTTGTTCTGCAAACTCTCAAAGATCACCAACTATTTGCTAAGTTCAGAAAATGTAAATTTTGGTTACATTCTGTAGCTTTCCTTGGTCATGTGGTATCCAGCAAAGGAATCCAAGTGAATTCTCAGAAAATTGAGGCAGTACAAAACTGGCCCAAACCCACCTCTCCAACCGATATCAGAAGGTTCTTGGGTTTGGCCAGTTATTACAGGGGGTTTGTTGAAGGATTTTCATCCATAGATTCTCTAATGACCAAGTTGACTCAGAAGAAGGTCAAATTTCAGTTGTCAGATGAATGTGAGAAAAGTTTCTCAGAACTGAAGACTAGGTTGACTATAGCTCCTGTGTTGACTTTACCAGATAGTTCAGACAGTTATGTAATTTATTGTGATGCCTCCAATGTGGGCCTAGGTTGTGTGTTGATGCAGCGAGGCAAGGTCATAGCTTATGCTTCTAGACAGCTTAAGGTCTATGGGAAGAATTACCTAACTCATGACCTTGAACTTGTAGCCGTAGTATTTGCCCTAAATATTTGGAGACACTACTTGTATGGTGTTCATGTTGATGTGTTCACAGATCATAAAAGCCTCCTGTATGTGTTCACCCATAAAGAGTTGAATCTTCTTCAGAGGAGATGTCTTGAATTCCTCAAAGACTATGACATAAATGTGCTTTACCATCCGAGTAAGGCCAATGTAGTGGCTGATTCTCTCAGTAGAGTGTCTATGGGTAGTGCAGCACATATTGAGGAAGGAAAGAAAGAGTTAACTAGAGATGTTCACCGGCTTGCTCGCTTTATGAGTTTGCCTTACGAACACGTCAGATGGTGGTGTGATAGTTCAAAATGGTAGTGGAGGTTAAAGAAAACTAGGATAGCAATCCTATATTACTTCAGTTGAAAGGTGCAGTTCATCAACAAAAAGTTGAGGTATTCTCCCAAGGGGTAGGTGGTGTACTTTTTTACCAGGGTCGTTTATGTGTTCCAAATGTGGATGAGTTGAGGTAGCAGATCCTTATAGAAGCCCATAATTACCCATATTTTCTATTCATCCAGGTGCCACTAAGATGTACCGTGATCTACGGGAAGTCTTTTGGTGGAACAACATGAAGAGGGACATAAAGACTTTGTGGCTAAGTGTCCTAATTGTCAACAAGTGAAGGTAGAACATTAGAAACTAAGAGGTATGACTCAAGAGATTAACATTCCTACATGGAAGTGGGAAGTGATAAACATGGATTTCATTACAGGTTTACCTCGTACTCATAGAAAACATGACTTCATTTAGGTGATAGTGGACAGAGTCACTAAGTCCGCTCACTTCTTAGCTTTCAAGACCATAGATTCAACAGAGGACTACGCCAAACTCTACATCAATGAGATAGTCAGGTAGCATGGGGTTCCCTATTCTATTATCTCATATAGAGGTCCTCAATTTATATCTCATTTTTGGAAATCATTTTAGAATGGTCTTGGTACTCAAGTGAATCTCAATACAACATTTCATCCGCAAATGGATGGTAAGGGAGAGCGTACCATTCAGACCTTAGAAGACATGTTGAGAGCTTGTGTGATCGATTTCAAGGGTAACTGGGATGATCACCTACCTCTCATAGAGTTCGTCAATAATAATAACTTCCATTATAGTATTGAGATGGCCCCGTATGAGGCACTATATCGGCGTAGATGCAGGTCTCCAATTGGATGGTTTGAAGTAGGTGAAACAGACTTGATTGGGCTAGATTTGGTTCATGAGGATATGGAGAAAGTTCACCTCATCATAGATAGGCTAAAGACTACTCAGAGTGATCAGAAGTCCTATGTAGATGTGAGGAGAAGGGACTTACAGTTTGAAATCGATGATTGAGTTTTCTTGAAGGTGTCACCTATGAAGGGGGTGATGAGATTTGACAAGAAAGGGAAGCTCAGTCATAGATATATAGGTCCTTACAGAATCCTAAAAAAGGTTGATAATATGGCTTATGAGTTAGAGTTCCCAGCAAAACTAGCAGCGGTTCATCCAGTCCTTCACATTTCCTTGTTGAAGAAGTGTGTGGGTGATTCAGCATTGATAGTACCATTAGAGAGTGTGGCTGTGAAGGATAGTCTCACTTATGAAGAGGTTCCAGTTGAAATTCTTGATCGTCAGGTTCGTAGGTTGAGAAATAAGGAAGTCACTTTGGTAAAGATTTTGTGGAGGAGTCAGTCCGTAGAGGAAGCTACTAGGGAAGTAAAAGCAGCCATGATGGCCAAGTATCCTCACCTCTTTCCTTCCGATTCTGTTTCATCTTGAGGTAATAGTTCCTCTCCAGTCTCAGTTACTCTTGTGTAATTCAGCTTCAGTATCTTGTTCCCTCATTTATTCTTGAATTTTGGCATATTTGCTTGTTCTTGGAACTCAGTTCTATTAGATATCAGTTTCTAGTTCTTAGTGGTAGGGATTGCAGCTACTTTCTTCCATACTCAACTTGTTTAGACTTCATTTGAGGACGAATGTTCCCAAGGGGGAAATATTATAACACCTCAAATTTGAAAAGGTAGAAAAATGCAGCTTTGCAGGACTTGGTGCCAGAACCACAGAAGCCACTGACAGTCCATGGGCGGACACACGGTCCATAGGTAGGGTCCGTCATTGAAGTCCAGGATTGAGAGATCTTTGATCCCAGCAACGGCTGACCAGTACGGTCCATGGTTAGACCTATGGACCTTAGGTCTGGCCGTAGGTGAGGGTCAATAACTATTTAGAGGAAAATGAATTTTTGGTCAACTTCAAATGGTCATATATTTTAGCACAAAATGAATTAGGTACCCCATAACCTATCAAATTAAAGATAATTGAATCTTCTATCCAATGCCATCAAGTTTGCTAAAATCCAAGAATTGGAGTGCAAAGTTATGCTCGTTTTAGTGAAGCCTTGTCGGGAAGGCCATGAGCTATAACACCAGTCGATGGCCGATAGTCCAAATGACGGTCTGTCAATCCCACCGTGGATGGCCTTCTTAGCTTTTAAGTCAGGGTCATTTTCGTCATGCGTTAGGGGCACTTAAACTACATCGTTTGATGCCTAAACTACGTCATTTTACTCAATCTAAGTCTAATAACCTAGTTAGACATACTAGAACCCTCATTCTCTAAAAATCATCCAAATTAGAATGAGAAGAAGAGAAAGAGGAGCCAGTATCTTTCAAGAACAAGCAACATTGTTCTTCAAGTTTTAGCCCCAAATTCCAAAGGATTTCTCCGTAGATTACATCACCAGGTATGTGGGATTTCACTATTGGGTTCCTTTCATCCACTAGGTCCCTAGAATTCAGTTAGTTCCTTGATTCTACATAGCTTGTTTAGACCTAGGGTTTATAAAATCTTGGGAATTTGTTGTGATTTTAGCTGTTATAGAATCCATAGTCTAAATAACATGTTTTCTTGGAAACTTTGCATAATTCCTTTTATAAAACTCAGAACCCTAGTTTGTGTAATTTCTCTTAGTTCATAAATTATACTTGCTAGGTCAGTTAAACAGAAAATCATGCTCCAAATTTTGAATATCACATTCTCAGTATATAAATGTTGCATTCTCAGTTAGCCTGTCAGTATTTGAGCTATTCAATATTTCGTGCATTTTAGCTTTTATACCCCTGGCAAGGTATATTGGGTCCTCTCGATGGGGTGTATACATCAGATTCCATGTTTAGCTCACGTGGTTTTTGTCGTTTAATAGTAGCTCACACAGTCACTCTTAGTGCATTTGACCAGGTTTTCAGTATATACTTCATCATTCAGTTTAGCATGTTATTTTCATAATTTGTACTTGGTCATTGCATTCAGTTTAGTTTTTTTCAGTTATACTTTAGTACATATATATATATATATATATATATATATATATATATATATATATATATATATATATATTATATCCTTGTTTAGATTATATCAGTGCTTAATTATGCATTGTTCAACTTATATAATTATCTAGTCTATATTGTTGTTCAGCTTATATATATTTGTTCAACTTAGTATCTATATCCTTCATTCTCAGTACATTCCAAGTACTGATGCATACTCAGCTCTACATCCTTTCATGATGTAGGTTCTGGTAATCAACATCCAGATCATGCTTAGATCGATTATCGGTATGCATTCAGCAGCTTCAGTGGTGAGTCCTTATATTTTGGGGACAATAGACATGATTTCCATTTCAATCTTTGCTTTCAATTTTCAATTTTGTTAGAGTTAGCTAGGGGCATGTCCTAGCAACTCAACTCAGTTAGAGGCTTTTCAAGACATATTAGTAGATTCAACTTCAGTTGTTAAGTGGTCCTTTCAGTTACCACTAAACTCCTGTTATATTTTATTATGATTTCAGACTAGTTGGACTTTTTCCTCTTCAAATATTTATTAATTTAGTTTCCCATGTTCACTCAGATATATTCAGTATGTTCATGATATGCCAGACTCAGGGTTAGCTTGGAGTCACTCTTGATCCTAGGTTCTGTGTTACATCAAGGGGATAGCCTCGAGGTGTGACATGAAAGGTTCATTCGGAACCTTGAATGTGACCTATCAGGTCCTACAATATATGGAGGCATAACATGCAAGAAGGCAATCCATCCCAAGAATAACATCAAAATCTTACATATCAAGCTCTACAAGATCAACACGTGACTCTATGAGAAATAGAAATAGGGAAATTTCTATAAACTTATTTAACAACAATAGAATCGTCAATACGAGTAGAGATATGAAAGAGATTAGAAAGGATTTTAGAACCAAGATCAAATCTCATGGTCACATAAGGAGTAACAAATGACATTGTAGCACCATGATCAAGCAAGGCATAAACATCAAAATGAAAGACTTTCAACATATCAGTCATAACATTGGAAGAGCCCTCATGATCCTGTCGAGTCTGAAGAGCATAAAATCTAGTTTGATGAGGAGCACCCGAACCAGAACCACCTGGCTAAGCCTGCTTACCATCCCTTTCCTTAGAAGCAAGAAACAAATAATCTCTCATCTTGTGACCACTCTTCCCAAAACTATATCAACCATCCGTACCATCTAAGTATTTTCCTAAATGTCTCTTGCCATACCTTTGGCAAGAGGGATTTGAAGATCCAATACCACCACCTCCTTGGGGCTAAGGGTTAGATACCTAATATTTTTTGAACTTATAAACTAGATCATTTGAAGAACCTTGACCAAAAAACTTTTGCTGGAATTGAGAACGATCATGTCCACCAGACATGGTCCTCACAGCATAAGGACTCATCAATCCCCAATCCAGCTGAGCAATCCCGATCTAAGCATATCTAGGAGGAGAAGTGTCAGACCCTATATTTTTGTCACGACCCAAAGTATACCCTAGGTGTATCATGGTATATAGAACTACGAGAGGCCCCACACAAGCCACTTAGCATAAATCATACAAGTTAATAGAAATAAAGGCTTTAAAAGATAGCATTTTAAAGATCAAAGGAGTTTAACAAAGCGGAAGTCTACATAAGTGTCAAAAGACATCTAATACATCATAAGGAAAGTGATTAGGATGTAACCCATACATCACATATAAAGTCTAAAACTGAAATACAAGAAAGCAATAAAAGAGTCTCGGTCCTCGAAACATGACGACTCACCAATCTTCAAAGTCTATGAAGGATCAACTAGCCACGAGTATGTGAGGTAGGAGCGTCGAATCCTACATTCATGATAATAATGTAGGAAAAATATGAATTAGTACATGGAATGTACTAAGTATGATGCAATATGCATAAATGTAGGCGTGGTAACATAAATGACTTAAAACGTGTAGGCATGATCATAATGAAACATTTAGAAGCTTTTAGAGATGAAGTGACATGAAAAGCATAAGACATAGTCAAATATATTTTCATAAAGGACATAAGAAAAGCTTGAATAAAACATAATCATTTGTGGGATCTTAGCTTTAACCGATAATAAAACCATGAGAGCTATATCATGGAATCTGGCATATCCCTCATTCTGAAAGAAGGGCAATCTACTTGCCAAGGTAGAATCCGTGTATATCATCATTTGCTAAAGTAGATCCACTAGCTAGGTCATTTACGACAATCCTATGGGGGCACATGGTTTGGGACTAGAGGTTGCTACTAGAGACTACCCTATTTGAGCCTCAACCTCAAGCCCTCTCGGTGCTAAGTCTAAATCCCAACGGAATAGATAAAAAGTCAAACATCAATTTAACATAGGAAAGACAATGATCAATACCAATCAACATTTTCAAGATGAAAACATAGAATAACTCCTTAAACATAATTCAACATAGATGAGAAAACCTGTCACTCATGTGAATCCATATGTGAGAAATAGCTTTCACAATCATGATCATAATAACTTGTGAGAAAACCTTTCACAATAACCTTGATACTTTCCTTTCAAAGGATCCCCAATTCATTTACAATAACTTCATAAAAACATGTATATCTTAATAAGTTCACAATTCATAAATTCATGAGTTCATCATAGGTTCATAGTTGAAAAACATAATTTAGGAATGGGTCGAAATAATTTCAATTAAATTTCATGTTTCAACATTGAATCATGCATTACAAGACTTAATCACCAACAATCCATCACAATTGAATAAAATCCATAAGAATTGAATTGAAACCTTAACTTAAACAATTGAAATGGAATTGAGAGATTTGAAAACCTTAGGGACCCCATGGAGGAAAGGACTCCATGGGTGAATACACACATATCTTGATCCTTTAAGCCCAAGAATGATGGAGAATTGAAGACTTGAATTGAACCCTAAGTCTTCTTCTTCCTTAGGTTGAGAGAATTGGGGAGTATGAATTTGGTCAAGTTTAGGGAATTTAGGAGAATGAATTGAAAATGGTAAAATTGGGGCTTAAACCATTACATAGGCCTTAGGGTGTAAAACAACATAGTTTTGATTTAAACCAATAGGGAAAAGACCTAAAAATCCTTTAAAATTAATTGCCGACTCGACCTACAGTTCAAACCTATGAATTGTAGGACGTTCTACAATCTGTACTGGTCAACCGTAGACTAAGTATTGGGACCATGATTTCACCTACCTTTTGACAGAACACTTTTACGATTCGTAGGTCTTTCTACGGTCCATAGAAACCATTCGTAAAAACTATTTTTGACCCTCAAAATTTTACTAAGTATGGGACTCACCTACGAGACCTATCTACGACTCATACAAAGGGTACTAGCACCTTTTTTTGAAAAAAAATATTTTTCTCTTCCTACGGTTGTCATCTATGGCCCGTAGAAGCTTCTACAGTCTGTAGATGAGACCCATATGACCAAACTTCAGTTCAAAAATTTATTTTCTTCCTTTTCTAAATTCTGAGGTGTTATAATTATAATATAATATAGAAAAAAGTTTGCATTAGTACATGAAATTTGCTAAGTATGGGGAAGTGTATGAAAACATAAACATGATCATTTGGGGACTTTAAACATGATGCACATGACCAAGCTAAAACACAGTATGAAGCCTTTAAAGAGAAATCGTAAATCATGAACAAGGTCAACGTATACTTAAAACATAATGAAAGCTTTCATAAAAACCTTTGATGGTAACGTAATTCTTTTTGTTTGACATTTACCATTAACCGACATAGACCATATGAGCTATAACATTAAAGACGGTGTCTTACTCCCACAGTGAAAAGAGATGTCTTACTTACCAAGTTAAGGACCATACTTTAGGTTATGTGGATCCACTATCTTAGTCACTTAAGACAATCCTATGGGGGTACGTAGATAGGGATAATGAGATTACTTCTAGAGACCTGGCCTCTACTAACGGGAGAACCTCCATCTCAAAGTCCTAACGGAACTAGGTAAAATCCTAACAGAACTAGTCATATTCATATTCATATCATCATACTTGGAAATACACAATTAAACTACCAATCCAATCATAAAAGTCATTATAAAGTAGCTCCTTTAAATCATGATTCATACATAAGTGAGAAAACTTTTCACAACTATGATTTCATAATATGTGAGTAAACCTTTCACAATTCATTGAACCTTGTCTCAAAAGCATATTTAGACCATAAACATTAGTTTCAGAAGACATGCATAACTTTCATAAATCATGCTTTATAAGTTTATAAGCTTTCTTCAAAAATTCATGATCATAATTAAGTAAAAAGCATGGGTCCATATGAAGTCAATTGAGAACCATGTAATTGAATTAAATCATGCATAATAAGATTAAAATCAAATGATTGAATCATAATAAATTGGACCCATGAAAATTTACACGAAACCCTAATCAAACTAGGTGAAATGGGATTAGGAGATTGCGATTTTTTGGGACCCAATGGATGAATGAAATCCATTGGTGAATTCCCACATACCTTGATATCAAAGCCTAGAAAAGTAAGAGAAAGAGAGATCGTGAAGCTTGAAACCCTAGCTTTCTTCCTTGATTTTGAGAGAAAATTGGAGAGTAGGAACTTTGATTGGGTTTTTGGAATTTGAGAGATGAGAGGGTTTGGGTAGTTTTAGCAATTGAAAGGTAGTTATAGGACTTAGATATAGGGTCAAAATGACATATTATAGTTATTAAATGCATGAAAAAAATACTCATATAACCTTAAGAAATAGATGTTGGACAGATCTACGGGTTAGACCTATGGTCCGTAGGACTTTGTACGACCCGTATTGGTCAACCATAGAACTAATTTCAGATGCTCAAAAATCCATCCAACTTTCACGAGACCTTTCGATGATACTTCATCTAGTCTATAGTCTGTAGACCCCTTCACTAGAATCCAACTTCAAGTCAAAAGTTTCTCTAAGTTTATATCACATCTACAAGACCCTTCTATGACTCATAGAACTTATTACAACACATCATTTCTTCCATATTTTTCAGGTTTCTAATCAAATCTTTGAATCAATTCTATGGGCACTTCCTACGACCCATAGAATGCCCTACGTTTCATCCTGTTCATTCATAGGTCAACTTATTGGGACTTGACATTTTCCGTACTCACTCCAGGTCCTACAACTTCACTTCTACGGCCCGTACAAATTCCTACAGTCTGTAGATGGGACTCGTAGTTCACTAGTTTAGTAAAATTTTTTGTAACTTTTCTTTCTAATTTGATTTTCCAATTTTCTAGGTGTTACATTGTTGAGAGAAGCAAAGTGGTGGATGTCGTCAGAACCAGCACACTCAATTACAACTTGGAATTATCTTGCTCGAATGTTCTTGATCATATTCTTTCCGTCTGAGAAAATCACGAATTTGAGAAGTGAAATCTTGAGTTTTAAGCAAAGAGGAGGAGAAAATATGTACCAAGCGTGGGATAGATTCAAGTCTATGTTGATGCGTTTCCCCCATAACACCATGATAATGAGGTTTTAAGTACATACCTTCATTGAGGGTCTTGAACTGACTACAAAAATTTTGCTCGACTTAGCTGTAGGTGGACAAACCTTAGAAAAGACTTATGATGAGTTGTTCGCACTATTGAATAAAATTTCACATGGAAACCCATAATGGAAGGGAGGAAGTGTGCAAGCTGTGGTACAAAAGACTGTTGGGATGTTAAAAGTTTACATGGTAACTGCATTGACTGCCCAACATGTAAAATATAATGAACATGCATTTTAGTAATAGGACATTGGGGCATGACAGACCCAAGTAGACGTGGTATAACAACCCCAAGGGTAGTGTGAAGTGTGTGGTAGTATTGATCATTTGACTCAGTATTGTGGAGAAAATCCAAATTCAGTGAATTTCATGCGAATCACACAAAAAGGCGGAGGATCTCTAAACTATGGGAACACATATAATCCGAATTGGAGAAACCACACAAATTTTATATGGGAGGTAATCAAAACCATAATTAATACCATCCTCAAGGAAATGGGCAACTGTATCTGCAACAAAACCATGAAACTAATCAAAACGCCTTGCACGCGAACACTAATAATGGAGAAATGTTCGTTCCACTATAGTGGGTTGGGGCTGCCATAACGGGGTTAGTCACGATTTTTGTAGTAAATTCCCCAAAATTGCTCATTATTTTTGCAAACACATTTTGGGAAGAGCAAGAGAGACCTAGGGTAAATTTTCTCTATTTTCATCACGATCATTGTTAAAGGTAGGTTAATTACTCTCTTTGTTAGGTAATTAGATTCTTAGTCCATAGAACCTATGGGAATTGCCTTGGGGGTTGATTTAATGGTGGAAAAATCCTTATTTGGGGGTGAGATGATCATGAGAATGGTTTGGGGTTAGGATTAAGTTATAATCAAAGTATAATTAGGCCATGTTAGGTTAATATTGTGTTATATTTTTGTTTTTAGACATAGAACAAGCCAAGATTCATAACAAGGAGGAGGCTCATGTTCAATAGAGTTTCCAAGGCTTCATTCGAGGTAGGTGATGGTTGTTTTCCAATTTGATGTATGTGTGCATGTAAACTCTCTCTAGAATGCATGTTGGAAAATACATAAGGGTTGAGTGTGAAATGATAAATTGTTGACAATCTCATGCAATGAATGTATTTTGTTTACTTATATTTACTAGTGTGATTGTATTTCATTGTGATTGTGTTTGTTTGACTAATGGTTGCCTCAGATACCACACTTGGTACGTACTAATTCTTGGATTGAATATCATGCCTGCTACGTACTAATGGTTGGTCCGGATACCATATTTGGTATGATATCTATATGGTTGGCTCAGTACAACACCGGTACAAATTACTAATCGTGGGCTCGGATACCACACCTGATACATGTTAGACTATGCTCTTGGTTGTAGGTTCCTTAAGTGAATTGGGTTTGTTTGTGATCATGTGGGATGTGTTTCATGTAATTGTTAAGTCAAGATTTGTGATTGAGAGTCTTTGTATTGCACTTGATCTTTTTTCTTTTGAGTACATGACATATTTAGGCGAATACTTCGCGACCTCATTTGTGGTCCTAGAGCTATCTGAATTCAAGGGTGAGCTAATTCTTTGGGCTGCCATAAATTCATCTTGATTTTCTAGTCAATTTTCTTTACATAGATTCATTTTAGTTTGTTTGTTTTGGGGTGTATCCCCATACTCTAAACTAAGAATATGTTATTTGGTACATGACTTTTAGGTTCTAGGGGGGTTTAACGTGAATATTTTGATGATGGTTGATATAAAAACTTGATTTAATTATTAAAATGTTGTTTAAATTGATTAATTGATTATGTATTGGTAGATAGTTGGTTCTCCCATCGGGGGTGTAGTTTGAGTGCCTCTCATGGCAGGTTGGGTCATGACAACATCTATGTATTGTCCAACTTACTCCCATACCTTCACAACTGTTGTGCTAGTGATATTGGGTCCTGGGTGATAACTGTGTATGTCTCTATATATATAATTCCTTGTTTCTTAGAGCCCATGTTATATATTGTGTACCTTTTATGTATGTATCTATGCATGGTGGTCCATTATCTTTTTCGTGTTTCCTCTTATTTTGTCTTAGTGCTTATTGCCACTTTAGTTTTGGGTTCTTGGCTTACCTACAAGAGTGTTACAGTAAATGCCATCACGACTCAATTTTCAATTCATGACAATGATCAACACCTTCATGCAAAGATTTAGTGTGAAAACCCAATCATCCTTACTCTTATTGTACATACCTGAATTCTTGTTGTGCAGTTTAGCTACTCATAATTTTATGCAAAGAATTGACAAAATTGTATAATTAAAGAGTAGTAAGATGAAGATAAATAGTCTAAACCTTAATTAAGAACTAAATACTTGCAATGTTAAGAGTACACAATTGTTGATCGCACAATAATCCCAATCCGAATTTTAGAGAATAATGAAAGATTATGCAAGATTCTATAAGATAATGGTGATTCTTGTTGATGTTCCATCAAAACTTTAGAAAATGACTATTTATAAACTCAAAATCTATAGCTAAGATATCATAAAAATGTCACCACAACACTCTTATGCGACCGCATACTCATTGCAAAATAGGTAGATGGTCTGCATTTTAGGTTAGTCAACTCGTAGAAAAAATTCACTAGTTAGGTTTTACCTGGTCATAGGGAAAGGAATGTAGACCCCATTCCTAATATGTGGGTAGCATTTTTGATACTTTATTCTTCTAGTAAAGTTTTGACCTTGTTTCTCAACCTCCACTCTTGTTTTGGTCTTATGTGATCGTCATATGTACTCAATAAAAACATCCTAAGAATACTATCAAATTATGCAACGAAGACACCACAAACCTATGAAATTGATGTAATGAACTATAAATTCATAGTTCATCAATTAATACGACCTTAGATCGATGATTTAATGGTTCAAACAAGTATGAAATGTATTTTATGATTGATTTGCATATTTGATTTATATGTTGGAGCTTCCATATGAGCTCCAAGGGATGGATCAGAGTTTGGTTGAAGTTTAGTGCTATTGAGTAGTTTTCACTTGGTGTATCCAAGTTCTTCATCATGTTCACATGGCTCTTGCCACACTTACAAAGAGACTTGGAGTTAATGCATTATGATTGATATAGATCAGGTAGAGATCACATAGAAGGAAGTCAAGTAGGGTTTGGATTTTTTCAAATTGCTATAAGGAAAGTTCAATTTATGAAATGTCTTAGCCGTTAATTATTTTTAAAAAAGTAGTAGTAAGGCATCAGTAAGGAGTTGTGTCAGTTGTGAATATAGAGTAGGCTAAGGGACAGATCTCATCTCTTATGTTTTATTCACTTACATCTTACGCTTCAACTGAGTCTAATGAGGCTCATGATGTGTGGAGCCTTCCACTGTTGACTGAAGTTATGCAAAGGTAGAACACCCTAACTAGTAGGTTAAGGGATATACCTCATCTCTTATGTTTTACACTTTAGCTGAGTCTAATGAGGCTCATGAGGTGTGGAGTCTTCCACTATCGAATGAATTTATGCAAATGTAGAACACCCTAAAAACTTTGACTTTATCATCAATCTTGATTTTTCTACGTTCGACATGCATGTGTTAAAGCATATAGTCAGAATAGCATGATGTTCACTTCTAAGCACTTAAGTCACTACCAAAAAGTAATCTTTTAGGTCTTTTTCTCTTATAATTGGATATCTTCCACATTTATGTTCTTATTTGAAAGCTAAATTATGACATAAATGGTTATTTTATTGTAGTATTTTTAGGAAATAGTTGAATTATCTAACATAGGGTGGTGTAGGTGACATCATGACATTTCATATTTTGGGTCATGACATATATCTCGACGGGTGAATATATATATATATATATATATATATATATATTATTGTTATTATTATTATTACTATGCACTTTAAATTACAAAGATTGGTTGGGGTCATTTGTCAAGTTTGTTGTCTATATTTTTCTCATGTTAGATGACCTAGTTTCGATCCAAACCTCTGACATTATTTTTTTAATAGGTTCCCGACAATTTAAATTTTATGATTCGCATATGCTAATATATAAATAATCTCAATTAAAGAGATCTCTTTATTAAATCATGTTTTCATCCTAAATGATGCACTCAAAGAACAGGATTTGAACATTATACAAAAATGAATCTCACATAAATTTATAATCATCTGTTTCTAATGTATATGTCATCTCTGTTCTTCTGTATTTTCCTTTCCACGCCGATGCAATACACCTTTTTTTATGTCTCTTGTTTATAACAATATAATACATTTTGTTAACTCTTTCTATCGTTGTTTTTTCCATTGTCCTTTTTTATTTGAGATACTATCTCTACTTGTTTGTCTTACTAATTTCCGCTAAGGGAATCTTACTTCTTTAGGAATGTTCGTCTTATCCTATAACTGATTCTCTTGAAATGTATATTATAAACATTATACATGTGAGATCTCACATGATTGTTTTATTCTTAAAAATTAATAATTATTTTCATAAACGACATGAAAGTAGTGCTAGAATTTTCTGGACAAGTGACTAGGAATTTTTTTTTCAAATGTTATACATGTGATATCTCACATGTATTTGTTTTTCTCTTGAATGGTAATAATTATATTCATATACGACATAAGAGAAAGTGTAGAAATTTTTGTTCATATCGCAAAAAATAAATGTATAGCTTTCTTCTAATTTTAAATGAACTCTTATAAATTCTATAGTGAATTTCTGATTTATTTGCATATTTCTTCTTACAAAAAAAGTGAAATTAAAAGATGAATAAATATTATTTTTTTCATCCACACTAAACATGTTCATCAATTAGTAGAGTTAAGTGATCTTTGCTTTAGAGATTCAACTAATAAATCTACCGAAAGAGGTAAGTATTTCTATGATAATTTTTGCCTTTTATATTATAAATTATTTTCTTGTATCTCCTCATTGTTTTGTCTAAAGAGTGAAATTCTCAAACTGTTGAAGGAAAAAATAATCCAATGAAATTCTTTTTTATGGTATGATAAAAGAAGTTCGTGTGAAATTGATAAATTGTAGAAAAGAGTTTGTTGTTGAGATGGTTGGCTTTCTAGAGTCTTATGAATATAATTGTGACATCTCTATAAATATTATATAGTAATTTCTACCCTTAAATCAAGGAAAGTCATTTTAAAGAAATTCACACTAATTTTTTTATGAAATCAATCATTTCAGTAGCAAACACTTTCTAATATCTACCAACATCACATAAATTTCCTCTATCATACCATAAAAAAGAGATTTCATTGGATTATTTTTCCTTCAATAGTTTGTAATTTTTTTCCCTCCAACATAACAATGAGGAGATACAAAAAAAATATTTTATTATATAAAAGGCAAAAGTTTTCAGAAAAATACTTAATTTTTTTGGTAGATTTATTAATTGAATCTCTAATGCGGAGTTCACTTAACTCTTCTAGATGATGAGAATGTTTAGTGCAGAAGGAGAAATCATTTTATTTACCTATCAAATTATTGTTTTCTTTAATTTCTTCCTGTCAAGTTCACGGTATGTTTTTGTCCTTTTACCTTTTATTTTAGTATGGAGGACAATTTTTCTTGATTAAATCATTTTTTTTTAGTTTTTTTTATAACTTAAACATATTTTTCAAAAACATATTTTCAATTATAAGAAAATGTGACTTATGTCAACAAGAGTTCATCGAAGGACACAACCTTTATCCCAAGAATAAAAGAAAAACCAACAACAACATCAATCATACCATTGAATCACATATCTGAGACCATACAATTACTGACAAAACACTAAAAAGAGAGGACATTTCAATTATATTTTTCACAGGCACACAATAATTTTTTTTTATCTACAATGGGGGACACAGTTACATACCAACCAGGTTTTCAAGATAAATAAACATATACAACAGTCGATGTGCATGTCTGATATCATAAGTTTGTTCTCAGATACAGACAAAAGGAAGGAACATAGATCACACAAGTCTACCACAATACAAAAGCGCTTGCAGAATAGTCATATGTATACTCATAAATGATACAAACCTTAGAATTATGGAGTGTAGCTCACCATAAACATAAGGCTTAGATCATATATGAAATAAAAAAGAAGCTACAACTTGTGAAGTATAGGAGAATCTTCTTTGAAACTAAGCAACAAATAAAAATAGGCGATCACAAAAATTTAGTTGGCACAAGGGGTATTTGAGTTTACATATTATATTGAAGTCTCAGGATTTGACCAAATCAAGAAGTATAAATCTCAGTCATTGAGGACAACAAAAGTACACCTTGAGTCTTTTTTCTTGAGCTGGATCTTCCACTTGCACTGACATTTTCTTTCCTGTTTATTTTTCATTTACCCGTTAGGCATTGCTTATGTTCAGACATTTTGATACTCTATTTTTCCTGATATATAAAATCGCCCCTTTGGTCACAATTTAACCCAAAAAATAAATAGATTTATGTCACTTATGGGATCTGAGTGAGTAATCATTATCATTTGAACAGTATCATAGTTATATTCTCACTTATCTCAATTGTTTAATCTTACATTGTTGTAAAACTAAAGCAAAATAAGACAAGAAATAAAGAAGATAAGAGTAATAAAAATAGAGAGACAAGAGATGGGAGTTTTTCTTATTTTTCCTAGTATTCAAGTGTATATAATATGAATCATTATGCCTCTATTTATAGTGTAACATAGAGACTTACAAAAGGTTAGTCATAATCATGACACTAATCATGAATATAATGGAGGAGGTTATGGAGGTGTAAGATTACAAGAATAATGATCATAATGAGTGGACGTTATCTTCATAATGGAGAGAAGTAATGGAGATAATTAGTGAGAGTAACTTCTTGGTGTAGTGGACATCCACAATATAATATTTTATAACACTCCCCCTTGGATGTCCATATATATTGTTTCTTGTTAAAACCTTACTAGGAAAAACTCAATGGGAAAAAGACCTAGTGAAGAAAAAAGAGTACACACATCTCATAATATGCTTTTAATACTACCTTGTTAAAAACCTTACTAGGAAATCAATTGGGAAACACCATGGTCAAGGAAAAGACTACAACACGTATTTGTCTCCCCCTAATGAAAGCTTTACTTGATATGTCGGGGACGACACATTTCAATCTTATATATCAACTTCTCAAATGTTGATGATGCTAATCCTTACTGAATAAGTCTACAAAATTATCATTTGAATGGATCTTTTGAACGTCCATCTCATCATTTTATTGAAGATCATGTAAGAAAAAGAATTTTGGTGAAATGTGTTTATCCGATCTCCTTTGATTGTATCCCCCTTCAATCGAGCTATATATTATTTTTATATATGGTGGCTGAAATATCTCATTTCAAAGGAAAATCACATATTTCCTGACTATGATGGGTCATTGATCCCAACCAAACACACTCCTGACTTACTTCATAGATGAATATTATTTCTGCATTATTTAAAGAAGTGGTTACTAGTGTTTGATCATTGAATGCCGAAATATAGTTGTGCCTCCTATGTCAACAAATAACCCACTTTCAATCGAGCTTTATGTGGATCAAATAAATATTCTACATCTACATAATCAAATAATTTCTGACTCGTGGATTGATCATTTCAATTTTATTGAAGCTCATCTTTTCTTCTTAGAGAAAATCACACATCTTTTATATGTCGAGTCACTTGCTTTGTTAGTTTCTTGACATATCTTGAATGATAATATGACAATCCCTTCACATAAATTTAGTTGTGTAGCTCAAATAATCTTCTAGCATTTGTATAACCAACATTCTTTAAGTGCACCAATTGTACTAATACATGATATTTTAAAATCATTTTTATGAGATCGAAAAGATTTTTTCTCTATGTTAGGAAGTCTTAGAATCATTGGATACTCAATGGAATTGCTTTAAGACCTATTAAATCCTCTAAGGAATTTCATATAACCTTCAGATTTAGTTTGATCCCAGTTGCTATGGAGCAAGAGCATGTTTATCAGCTGGAAGTCATGTCCCCGGTCAAGGTCGTCTAGTTAGACATAATAATCATTCACTATGCATATTCAAGTATTCATCTATAATCAAGACTTCTGCTAAAACACTTTATGCCTGAGGCACAAACCGAACTTTATATCTTACGCTTATACTTTCATACAATGATTCATTTGTACCCCACTGATATTATATCTTGATCTATGAACTATAAGTTCAAATATATCACTTTTCTAAGTGAAACAAAATATACTTGAATAGTGCATTTTATTTGGCCAATCATTTATCCATTCACACTATATGACATATTTGAATTCAACATCTTCCTCTCCATTTATAACATTCATATCATCAAAGATACCATCGGCGGTCATTTTATTCAATTCCAATACGACATAACTTATCAAGATCTCTTATTTTTCATCATTTTCAGGTACCTGAATCTTTTTCAAGGTTTTATGAAGTGTTATGTCATTGTGCTCTCTTAAAACACTTGCCTCATTATCATGATCATTTTGATAATTTTTTGCTCTCCTTCCTCAATGAGTTTTACGTTTGGAATCGATTGGTCTATCATGCTTCTAGTGCATCATAGATTATGTCCTTCAAGGATAATTTATTGGAGCATTTGCAGCTTAATTAAAATATTGGGTAAGAAAATACATCTGGCAAATTATTTGCAACATTTTGCAAATGAATTATTAGTTGAACTTTAAGTTCACATTTTATAATGAGAATATAGATAATTCATCCCACACATAGTTTAAACAACAAATGTTGGCTTTAAAATATTTTCAAGATATATAACTCAAATAGGGTTCATGCTCAAATATAGACCTGAACGAATCAACTCAAGGATCTCAATAACAATATAGAAAACTCAATACTCAGAACTCAAGAACTCAGAACTCAACGATACTACTCATATCATGAATACTCAATACATAGGGTTCATGCTGAAATATATAGATGAACGAATCAAATCAAGAATCTCAATGCATAACATATAGTAATTAGATAATTAGGAATAGAATTTAAAAAAGAATCAGGAATTCAATAACTCAAAATCAACTTATCTCAATAATACTCAAATCTAAGGATAGAACCCTAGATTACTCTTTTGTTGAATTGAAACTAGATGTAGGGTGTGAGAACGAACTATTCCAACGTTATGATAGCCTTACACACCTAGAAGAATGAAGTTCTTTGGTGAAATCGAAGAAACTTGAAGAACGCTTGAACCCTAGCTTTTCTCCTCTTGGAACCTTGCTTTAATATCTTGAAGTGTTAATAAACGTAAAAGAATTGATTAAAACTTTCTAAGCCCTTAATTAGATGTAAAACATCATGGTTTAGGCTTGGAATAGGGGTTAAAATGACGTAGTTTAAGTACATAACGCATAGGGGAGACACTAAAATGACCCCAGCTTTTAGAACTGTCAAGATGCCTTAAAAGGGAGGTTTCATTGACAGTTTAAGGCTTCACTATCCATGACACATTTCTAGGGTCATATAGTCAGCCCTGAAGCTTCACCGGCCCAACATGGCTTCACTAAAATGGGCATAACTTTTTACTTCATACTCCAAATGAGGCAAACTTGGTTGCGTTGGAAAGAGGAATCCAAGACCATTAGTTTGATAGGTCATGTGATACCTACTTCATTATGTGCTATGAGATGTGATTATTTGAAGTTGACCCAAAACTTAAAAGCTGATGGAGGACTTATACAGACCCCTTAATGAATCGTACAAGCCACCACGGCCCGTCTAGGGTATCATCCAGGTGACCCCCACAATGGAAGCCTTGGACGGTTGGCCACAATTCCCTAAATAGGCCATGGACCCCTAAATGGACCATTTAGGGTGCCATGAAGGGTCCATGGTCTATTTTAGGTTCGTGGACTTTCCTGCTGGCCCTCTTTCTCATTTCTTGAAGTTCGAGGTGTTACACGAATGATTCTAAACTTAAAAGTAGAGTTGCGAGGTGTTATAGAATGATTCAGGTCGTAGCTTAGAAATTTTCTGGGTGTTACAATTTCTCCCCCTTGGGATCATTCGTCCTCGAATGACGGCTGGACTGAGAATGAAAAAGAGTTACTCTTACTATCTCTATGACTTCTCAACTTGCCTACTAACATAGGTAGAACTGATTCATACTAAGAGTTTAGAACTCTCTAAAGCACATACTCAAGAACGATATTGTTTTAAACATAGCCATGCTCTGTCTGAAGTTATATTACATGAAACAAAGGAATCTAGGAATGAAGTAAGAATAGGACTTTTATGCCTTAACCAATACAACTACCAACTTTCAAGCCTAGAAATACCTCTAAACCATGCCCTCCTATATAAATACCGCACCTCATTAGCTGAAACTTATAACTCTTACAATGGTTCATACTAGTCTTACATAGGTGTAAGTTAAACTGTCTGCTCTTACTATGTTTAAGCCTAATCTCTAAATCACAAGATGTTGAACATGAGATGTTTACACTAATCTAAACCACAAGATTCAAGATTTATGCTTCTATAGGAAATCTCAACCCATGAATACTACTCCTTACCACCAAATTCAATAGAACTTTGAGTCCTAGGCAAGAAACATCTAATGCATCATGTATTTATCCACCTGTAACAACATTACGTTCAACCCTAGTACTATAGTTAATCCATTAGCTCCTACTAACCAATCCTTCTAAGAATTCCTCCTCCTCTCGTCATCTCTATCAATTGAAATTTCAAGCATTACTATCATGAACTAACTAAATGCTCTCACCTAACCATTACTCATAGTAAGACTTCATTCATCCTTCCTCCACTTTTATAACCTTAGATGGAAAAAACACACTACTACTACCAACACACAAAACATAAACCTTCTCCTTCTATCATCATTCAACTACTATCATCAAAATCACTCTCAAACTAAAAAGGATCACTGAAAGAACTTTTGGGAAAAAGATCATAAGCATGATTCGTTCGATAATTCTAATATTAGAATATGCATAACATAACATAATGTTGCTAGCCATTGAGAGTAAATCATGAATTCATGAGATTGAGCAGACTATGAGACCCGAGTGCTTATATAAATAGGTTCATATCATGAGACTAATATCCATAATATTATGGAGTAAGATTGAAATCAATGGGCTAAAGTCTTTGCCACTCATTCTAGGAATTGAGCATAGATGTGAACCTATCTGAATTGTATGAGAAAAGGTCATTGACACAATTCCCATATAAGTAACATCAATAAGATATTGGAATGACTGAAGTTTAAGGAATAAGCAAGAATATGAATGGATTGATATATCTCTAAAATCTTTCTGAACACATCACTCGCTATCTGATTCTCAACACTTGACTTGGTTTCTCATCTGATAATCTCCCCCTTAGGTATGAAGCTTGACACATTAAAACTATGGATCTATTACATCATCTCTAAACTAGTCTATATTTGCTTTACTTACTCGAAAATTGCTAATCTTATGGCTACTGAACTTTTCATGCGCATGCACTAACATTCCTTCTAAGTCTCTTTTTTTTCTTCTATGCTTCTTGCAACTTCTTTCGGCTTCTATAAAAGACTTTCTATAAATGTTACTTGCATTGACTTATAAAACGGCGTAATTTAACTCTTAAGGGAAAAATAGTGCTTACATTAGCCTATTCAATACTGACAGCTCAAATATAGTATCTCGGCACACATGAAAAATTATAAACTTAATTGGAACCTCGTCTGGCTACATACAATCTTGGGTAAACCCTTTAATGCTCTTGCCACTCTACTGACTTAGCCACTCTTTATTACTCTAATCTAAAAGTCAGGATCCCACACTTGAACCACTCACATTCATTGCAACTAATCTACCAGATCAGATCTCAAAACTAACATCGTCATCCTCATATTGCCATCCTTTTTGTCACAACCTCTAAATAATATATACTCTTGCTCAAAGGTGAAAAACATACTCTTTTTTTGGTTTGAGATAATTGCTTAACCAATCATTTTAAAAGAGGTAACTGCTCTGAAATATTTCTGAGACTCATTGCTCATTTAGAAAATAGGTTTCTCTTTGCTCAATGTAAAAATATATTCTGGGTTAAGATAATTACTCAAAAAGGGGCATCTGTAAGAGGTAACTGCTCTGTATTTAATCTTTCAAAAAACTCTTTTAACTTTTTTCAAAAAAAGTCTACTCGTTTTCTTCATGTAAAAATGAAACATTTGGAAAATACTTAGTTCCCTTATACTCTTTCTCAAACTCCTCTTTACTTCCTCAAAACTCAGTTTAAACAACAAATGTTGGCTTTAAAAGATTCTCAAGATTTGTAACTCACGATACGGTTCATGCTGAAATATAGACATGATTGAATCAACTCACGGATCTCAATAACAATATAAAACACTCAATACTTAGAACTCAAGAACTCAAAACTAAGAACTCAACGATACTACTCATCTGAAGAATAATCAATACATAGTGTTCATATTGAAATATATAGATGAATGATCAACTCAAGAATCTCAATGCATAATATATAGCAATTCAATAATTACGAACATAATTTCAAAAAGAATCAGGAATTCAAGAACTCAAATCAACCCATCTATAAAATACTCAAATCTAAGGATAAAACCTTAGATTACTCTTTCACTGATTTGAAAGAAGATGTAGGGCGTGAGAAAGAACTAGTCCAACACTATGATAGCCTTACATACCTGCAAGAACAAAGTTCTTTGGCTAAATCAAAGAAACTTGAAGAACACTTGAACCATAGCTTTTCTCCTCTTGGAACCAAGCTCTAATGTCTTGAAGTGTTAATGAACGTAAAAGAATTGATTCAAACTTTCTAAGCCCTTAATTAGGTGTAAAACAATGATGTAGTTTAAGTACCAAACACATAAGGGAAATAACAAAATGACCCCAACTTTTAAAATTGTCAAGGTGCCTTAAGAGGGAGATTTCACTGACTGGTTAAGGCTTCACGGTCTATGACACACTTAAGTTGTGAGTTTTTGATCAACTTCAAACAACCATAACTTTCAGTATAGGATGAGTTAGATGTCCCATAAGATATCAAATGAAAGGTCTTGGAATACTCTTTCTAACACCGCTGAGTTTTCTAAATTTGAAGCTCGTATGAGGGAGATATGCTCGTTTGAAGTCAGCCTATCCAGTTAAGGAAAGTTACTCAAATTAGTGAGGGGTATTTTAGTCTTTTTCTTACCCCATCAGATTAAAACATTTTTACTAAATATTTTTTGGGTAAAATCTGATTTGGGTCAGTTTTAATATTATAATTTACGCTTAGGGTTTTGAGAGGAGTTCAAGAAGAGGAAAAGAGGAGAAACGGAAGAGCGATCAAGGTTCTTGCGAATCGAGGATTTATTTCTCCAAATCGAGGTATGTAAGCTTTCATAGTGTTTGATTTGTTCGCCCTCACGCTAGTTATGTAAACTCTTACCCATGAATTCATTCTTGAAGTTAATTATTAAGTCATGAGAAGTCTTGAGTTAAATTGATAAATTGAGGTCTTTGAAATCCTTGAGATGACGGTTTTGCACAATAGTTGAGTTTTATGATTAGTTCTTGGTGTGGGTTTCACTGAAAATGTTCTGTATTATGAGAATTCATGAATTTTGACCTTAGAATTGCAGTGGGTATGATTTATATCGAGTCTGGGAGGACAGGAAAAGATTAGGCAAATAATTGCGCCCAGGTCCTCTCCTCCCAAACTCGATAATTACCCACATCTCCGCATCGTGGAGAGGATACGGAGTCCTCTGCCTTAAAAATTATTTCACAACAAAAAATTTAATTCCATCTCTGCATCGCACCAGTGTTATTTAAATTGAGTCTTTACGCATTCTTATGATCAACTATCTTAAGCCTCCTAAATCATCGAGAGGTCATACATTTCAAAGTATTGCTCTTGAATTCACATTTGAAATTCAAGATAGAGTTAAGAGTAAAGTTCAAGGGAGTTCTTCCGAATCATTTTCAGAAGTCTTTTACAAACTTTTTAAACTTGTTTTAAGACTTGAGTATTTGAGTATGAGGACGATGAGAGTTGAGTTTCATTTTTTAAAATGAATATATGGGAACTAAGTATTCCCAAGAGTAAATGTTTTTACATTTAAAATGAAGGGAAACACCGAGTTCCAAAGGAGTTCATGAGGAGTTTATAGTACTATATCTTTTAAGAGAAATCTTTTGAGTAATAATCTCAAAGTTGAGGATGAGGAAATGTTTTTAAACATATGAGCTAAGTTATATTTTAGGAGTAGTATTGAGCACCGATATGGGGGCGAGTTCAGATAACTCAAAGTCCTCATAAACCATGTAGCCAATGTTGGTAGAAAGGGTCATACTGTTTAGATGATTCCTTATTGCTTTTTCAGCATAGCTTAGTGGATCCACTTAGCTGAGGATTTCTATACCCCGGTAAGATATAGGACAGTTCTGGCAGCATGGGCGAGATGATGTATCATCAGATAGCTCATAGTGATGGTTGTCGATTAGAGAATCTCCCACACAGAGTTATTTTGTTTCTTTACATAAAAACTGAGTTATTATTGTATTTTGAAATACATTGAGTTGTTATCTACTGTTTTAAATGCTTTATATAAACTACACTTTTATCGTCGTTTTATAATGCATTAAGTTGAGTATACAAGAGTTGACGTTGAGTTGACTAGAGTTGAGGTGAGTATGTTTCCTTTTTATCAATTCAAGCTTACAGGTTATGTTCGGTATTCCCCTTACAGGCTCGTACATTCCTTGTACTGACACCATTTGGCATGCATCTTTCATAATGCAGATACAGGTAACCAAGATCATCAACCAGCACTTTGTTGATCCAGTCGAGTTCCAGAGTTGTTTGGTAAGCCTCCTTGCTTCCCGAGGATCCCTTATTTATTGTCATTTAATTTAGTTTTGTTAGGATGATTGGGGATCTTGTCCCCACATCCCTCATAGTACTAGAGGCTTCATAGATATATAAACAATACTTCACGTGTCTTTACATTTTCAGATGTTAATGTTCTAGACTTGAGTTGCCTCTTTGGCTAGTGAATGTTTTATTTATAAAATATTCAGAGTTTAACTTTTGAGATAGTTGAGTGATGTTACTTTTGAGTTCTTTTAATGTTGAGTAAGCTTTTCACTGAGTATTGATCCATGCCAAGGGTTCGCTTGGGGCCATCAATGGTTCTCGAGTGCTGGCCATGTCCAAGGTGTAGGCTCGGGGTGTGACAAACTTTGTATCAGAGCACAGAGTTCAAGAGTCCTAGGGTGTCTATGAAGCCGTGTCTGTAGAGTCCTAGATATTGGTGTGAAGCGCACCACATCTATAATTAGAAGGCTGCGACATTTAGGAACTATCTCACTTCTTTCATACTCTTTTCATGCAATCGAGTTCAACACTATAAAGTTTCTTTCTAACTCGTGCTTGCGCGTGCCTTTCCGATTATGCCTCCATGAAGAGCTGTCCGAGGTCGTCCTGCTAGGATAAATTTTGATCATCAGAATCAATAGGTACCCAATGCACTAGAAGTGCAACCCCAAGGTGTGGTCACTAATGTTGAGTTTCAGGATTATATTCAGATGTTGAGCTAAGTTGTAACCAACCAAGATGAGAAACAAAGAGGGAGTCAACAGGATATGGCTGATACATCCAGAATCCATGAGTTCTTAGGGATGAATCCTACAGACTTCACTGGTTCAAGTGCTACTGAGGATCCAAAAAACATTGTGGAAGGGATATAGAAGTTTTTGAGGTTATGTATGTTGTTGATGTTGAGCGAGTGGAACTAGTTGTATACCAACTGAAGGGTGTTGCTAGAGCATGGTACGAACAATGGAAGAAAAGTAGAGCTGAGGGTGCACCAATTCTGAGCTGGTTTACGTTCGGAGAGACCTTCATGGGGCGTTTCTTTAATTGTGAACTGAGAGAGGCAAAGGTAAGAGAATTCCTCACTCTTTAGCAGGAATCCATGAGTGTGCATGAGTATAGCCTCAAGTTCACTTAACGGTTCCGCTATGCACCGGAGATTGTTTCTGATATAAGGAATATGATGAGCTTGTTCATGTCTGGGTTGTCTTATTTGTCAAGAAAAGAGGGTAAGGTTGCAATGTTGATAGGGGACATGAACATAGCAAGGCTGATGATCAATGTGCAGTAGGTTGAGGAAGATAAGCTGAGGGATAGAGAAGAGTTCCAAAACAAGAAAGCTAAGACAATAGGAAATGAGTCCGAGCAGTAGAAGAGTAATGAAAACCAATCATCTTTCCAAGAAAAGCCAAATAGACCTGCTCCATCGTCTGCTAGTACACCTGCACCAAGGAATAGAGGTGAGTTTAAGAATCAAAATTCTTAGAACTTCAAATCTAGACTTGTACAGTCTCAAGGTAGTGTGGCAAGGAGGTATTAAGACTCCTGCATGTGCTAAGTGTGGTAGAAACCATCTAGAAGCATGTCTCGATTGCTCTACCGATTGCTTCAAGTATGGTTAGAATGGTCACTTCATGAGATAGTGCCCAAAGAATAGGCATGGAGGTGGTAAAGGGGGCAATAAAACCCAATCTTCTTCAGCTGCTTTGCCAGACAGAGCTGCACCTAGAGGAGCTACTTCAGGAACATGTGGAGGAACATGCAGAGGAGAAAACTGTCTGTATGCTATCACTAGTCGCCAAGAGCAAGAGAATTCGCCAGATGTTGTCATTGGTATAATAAAAGCCTTTACTTTTGATGTATATACATTTTTAGATTCATGTGCGAGTTTATCTTTTATGGCTCCTTATGTTGCTATGAGGTTTGATATTATTCCCGAACATCTTCTTAAGCCTTTCAATATTTCTACACCTATTGGTAAGTCTATTCTAGCTAAGAGAGTTTATCATGGTTGTACCATTTCTTTCAATCACAAGGACATCATGGTTGACTTAGTCGAATTAGAAATGGTGGACTTTGATTTTATTCTAGGTATGGACTACTTTATGTCTGTTATACGCCTCAATTGATTGTATAACTCGAGTAGTTAAGTTCCAGTTTCCTAATGAGCCAGTTATAGAGTGGAGGAGTAGTTTAGCAGTGTCTAAGGGTCGTTTTATTTCGTACCTTAAGGCAAGAAAGTTAGTTTCCAAGGGGTGCATCTATCACTTAGTCCGAGTTAATGACTCTAGTGTTGAGATACCACCTATTCAATCAGTTCCAGTAGTGAGTGAGTTTCTAGAGGTCTTTCCAGATGATCTTCCCGGAGTCCTTCCTGAGAGAGAAATAGAATTTGGTATAGACATTCTTCTTGATACTCGTCATATCTCTAGTCCATCATATGAAATGGCTCTAGCTTAGTTGAAAGAGTTAAAAGAGCAGTTAAAAGATCTTCTTGAGAAAGGTTTCATTCGACCAAGTATCTCACCTTGGGGCGCTCTGGTATTATTTGTGAGGAAGAAAGATGGTTCTCTTAAAATATGTATAGATTACTATTAGTTGAACAAGGTCACTATCAAGAATAAGTATCCCCTTCCAAGGATTGATGATCTATTGGATCAACTTCAGAGTGCCATATGTTTTTTTAAGATAGACCTCAGATCAGGGTAGCATCACCTGAGAGTAAGAGAGAGTGATACTCGAAAGACAACTTTCAAGACCCACTATGGTCATTATGAGTTTCTAGGCATATCATTTGGTTTGACTAATGCTCCTGCAACATTCATGGACCTTATGAATAGAGTGTTGAAGCCTTATCTAGATAAGTTTTTTATCATATTCATTGATGACATTCTAATCTATTTGAGGAATGAGAAAGATCATGCTAGTCATCTTAGAGTAGTTCTTCGAGCTCTCAAGGATAGAGAGTTTTATGCTAAATTCTCTAAGTGTGAATTTTGGCTTGAGTCTATGGCATTCTTAGGCCACATTGTTTCTGGTGAAGAAATTTGAGTTGACACTCAGAAGATTGAGATAGTGCAGAACTGGCCTAGACCCATGTCTCCAACTGATATTAGGAGTTTCTTGGGATTGGCTGGTTATTACAAGAGGTTTGTCGAGGGGTTTTCATCTATTTCATACCCATTAACTATGTTGACTCTGAATACAACAAATTTTTAATAGTCCGAAGCTTGTGAGAAGAGCTTTCAGGAATTGAAAACTAGGTTAACTACTGCCCTAGTGTTGACCTTACCATAATGTACACAAGGTTTAGTTGTGTATTGTGATGCATCGAGAGTTGGAATGGGTTGTATATTGATGCAGAATGACAAAGTTATAGCTTATGCTTCCAGACAACTAAAGATTCACGAGAGAAATTACCCAACAATGATATAGAGTTGGTTGCCGTAGTGTTTGCTTTGAAAATATGGTGTCATTATCTCTATGGTGTTCATGTAGATGTGTTCACTGATCACAAGAGTCTTCAGTATGTATTCAGTCAGAAAGAGCGTAATCTTAGACAGAGGAGGTGGTTGGAGTTACTCAAGGATTATGACATAAGTATTCTCTATCACCCAGGTAAGGCTAATGTTGTCGCTGATGCTTTGAGCAGATTGTCTATGGGTAGTACCGCTTGTGTTGACGAAGGTAAGAAAGTGATAGATTTTGAACAAGGGGGAGATAGTGTATTAAGACATGAAGGTAGATTGTGTGTACCAAAGGTGGATGAACTCCAAGAGAGGACCATGGAGGAAGCTCATAGCTCTAGATATTCCATCCATCCTAGCTTCACAAGGATGAATCGTGACTTGAAAGAAGTCTATTGGTGGAGTAGTATTAAGAAGGGTATCGCAGAGTTCATTGCTAAGTGCCTAAATTGTCAACAAGTCAAGGTGGAGCACCAGAGGCCCGATGGTATGGCTCAGAACATTGATCATTTAGAATGGAAGTGGGAGATGATCAATATGGATTTCATTACTTGTTTAGCATGGTCTCGCTAGCAGCATGATTCGATTAGTGTAATTGTAGATCGGATGACTAAATTAGCCCATATCTTACCAGTAAAGACTACCTATTCAGCAGAGGATTATGCCAAGTTATATATTAAAGAGATAGTCAAACTTCATGGAGTTTTGGTGTCCATTATTTCAGATAGAGGTGCACAATTCACCGCACAATTTTTGAAGTCTTTCAAGAAGGGTTTGGGTTCGAAGGTGAACCTTAGTACTTCTTTTCATCCTCAGACTAATGGTCAAGCAGACCGTACGATTCAAACTTTAGAGGATATGTTGAAGGCGTGTGTGATTGATTTCAAGGGTAATTGGCATTATCACTTACCTCTTATTGAGTTTGCTTACAACAACAGTTATCACTCTAGCATCCAAATAGCTCCCTATGAGGCTTTTTATGGGAGGAGATATGGATCTCCTATTGGATGGTTTGAGGTTGGTGAAGCTAGGTTGATGAGACCAGACTTGGTTCATCAATCAATGGAGAAGGTAAAGACTACTAAAGAAGGGCTGAAAACAACGCAGAGTCGTCAGAAATCCTATACTAATGTTAGCAAAAGAGAATTGGAGTTTGAGGTGGATGATTGGGTTTATTTGAAGGTTTCACCAATGAAGGGTGTTGTGAGGTTTGGCAAGAAGGGGAAGCTTAGTCCCGGGTATATTGGTCCTTATAGGATATCCAAGAGAATTGGCAATGTATCCTATAAGTTGGAGCTACCGTTAGAGTTAGCAGCAGTCCATTCGGTGTTTCACATTTTAATGTTGAAGAGGTGTATGGACGATCCTTCGCTTTTTATACCAACTGAATATACTGGTATTAAGGATAGCCTATCTTATGAGGTGATTCCCATTCATATTCTGGAATGTCAGGTTCACAAGTTGAGAACCATGGAGGTTGCATCAGTCAAGGTTTTATGGAGGAATTAGTTTGTTGAGAAAGTTACTTGGGAGGCTGAGGAGGATATGAAGAAGAGATACCCACATCTCTTTTGAGTCTGGAGAAATTCCAAATCAAGGTACTAATTCTTTTCTTGGTACTTTTTAAGTTGAAATGTTGTGTTAAATTGCATGTTGGGTGTTTGAGTTTGGTGTTAAATGTTTCCACCCTTAGTTTTACTTTAGAGTGATCTCATTCGAGGAAGAATGTTTTCAAGGGGGAGATATTTTAACATTTCACCTTAGAAAGAGCTAAATTTAGAAAGAGCAAATTTGGGTTTTGTTCAAGTTAAGCTTAAGTTGTGAGTTTTTCATCAACTTTAAACGACCATAACTTTCGGTACAAGATAATTTGTACATCCTATAAGATATCAAATGAAAGGTCTTTGAATCCTCTTTCCAACGCCATCGAGTTTGGTAAATTTTGAGCTCGTATGAGGGAGATATGCCCATTTGAAGTCAGCCTGTCCAATTATGGAAAGTTACCCGAATTAGTGAGGGGTATATTAGTCTTTTCCTTACCCCATCAAATTTAAAAGTTTTTAGTAAATATTTTGGGGTCAAATCTGATTTGGGTCAGTTTTACAATCCTAATTTACGTTTACGATTTTGAGAGGAGTTCAAGAAGAGGAAAAAATGGAGAAAAGGAAGAACGATCAAGGTTCTTGTGAATCAGGGATTTGTTTTGCCAAATTGAGGTATGTAAGCTTTCATAGTGTTGGATTTGTTTACCCTCATGACAATAGTGTAAACTCTTACCCATGAATTCATTCTTGAAGTTAATTATTGAGTTCTTGAGAAGTCTTGAGTTAAATTGATAAATTGAGGTCTTTGAAATCCTTGAGATGAGAATTTTGCACAATAGTTGAGTTGTTTGATTAGTTCTTGGTGTGGGTTTACCAAAACTGTTCAGGGTTATGAGAATTCGTGAATTTTGACCTTAGAATTGCAGTGGGTATAAGTTGAATCGAGTTTGGGAGGAGAGGAAAAGATCTGGCAAATAATTGCGCCCAGGTCCGCATCGTAGAGGCGCTTAGAATTTCAGTTTCCCAAATTATTACCCACGTGTAGAGAATACGGAGTCCTCTGCCTAAAAAATTATTTCGCGTCCAAAAATTTAATTCCATCTTAGCGTCGCGCCAATGTTCTTTAAATTGAGTCTTCACTCTTTCTTATGACCCACTATCTTAACCCTCCTAAATCATCGAGAGGTCATACATTTCAAAGTATAATTCTTGATTCACATTTAAAATTCATGATAGAGTTAAGAGTAAAGTTCAAGGGAGTTCTTTCGAATCATTTTCAGAAGTCTTTTACAAACATTTTAAGCTTGTTTTAAGACTTGAGTACTTGAGTATGAGGATGAGGAGAGGTGAATATCATTTCTCTAAATGAATATATGGGAACTAAGTATTCCCAAGAGTAATGGTTTTACATTTAAAATGAGGGGAAACACCGAGTTCCAAAGGAGTTCATGAGGAGTTTTGAGTACTATCTCTTTTAAGAGAAATCTTTTGAGTAATAATCTCAAAGTTGAGGATGAGGAAATGTTTTTAAAAATATGAGCTAAGTTATATTTTTGGAGCAGTATTGAGCACCGATATGGGGATGAGTTCAGATAACTCAAAGTCCTCATAAGCCATGTAGCCAACGTGGGTAGAAAGGGTCATACTTTTTAGATGATTCCTTATTGATTTTTAAGCATAGCTTAGTGGATCCACTTAGTTGAGGAGTTCTATACCCCGTCAGGGTATAGGACAGTTCTGGTAGCGTTGGTGTGATGCTGTATCATCACATAACTCATATTGATGGTTGTCGGTTAGAGAATCTCCCAATCAAAGTTATTTTGTATCTTTACATACAAACTGAGTTATTATATATTTTTAAATACATTGAGTTGTTATATACTATTTTAAATTCTTTATATAAACTGCACTTTTTATCATCGTTTATATTGCATTGAGTTGATTATCTATGAGTTGAGGTTTAGTTGAGTAGAGTCAAGGAGAGTATGTTTCCTTTTTATCAGTTCAAGCTTGTTGATTATGTTCAATATTCCCCTTACATGCTTGTACATTCCATGTACTGATGCCATTTGGCCTGCATCTCTCTTGATGGAGATACAGGTAACCAAGATCATCAACCAGTGCTTCGTTGATCCAGTCGAGTTCCAAAGTTGTTTGGTGAGCCTTATTGGTTCTGGAGGATCACTTATTTATTGTCACTTAATTCAGTTTTGTTAGGATGATCGGGAGTCTTTTCCTGACATCCCTCTTAGTACTAGAGGCTTTATAGAAAGATAGACTGTAGTTCATGATTCTTTTCATCTCAAATCTTAATGTTCTAGACTTGGGTTTCCTCTTTGGCTAGTGAATATTTTATTTCTATAATATTGTGAGTTTACCTTTTGAGACAGTTGAGTAAAGTAACATTTGAGTTCTTTTAATGTTGAGTAAGTCTTCCACTAAGTATTGTGCTAGGCCAAGGGTTCACTTGGGGCCAATAATGGTTCTTGAGTGCCGGCCACGTCCAAGGTGTGGGCTCGGGCGTGAAAACCTGTTACGCCCCGAGCTACCTCCAAGACGTGAACAAGGGACCTAGGATCACAAGTGACCCCAAGCTAACCCCGCTGGCATGACATGAGCATACTAAGAATAATAATAACTAATGCGGAAGCTAAATCATGGAAATGAAAGTGATGGGGAATACCTATATACTAAACTGAATACATCAAATCTGAGAGTTTTAATAAAAAAGAAATATCAAACTCAAATACTAAACTGAATCTAACTAAAATATCCTCTAACTGACTAGAAATGCTGGGACATGCCCCCAGCTAAGTCTAGCATAACTGAAACTAAAAGACTGAAATAATGAAAAGATAACATGACTATTGTCCTCGAAGAATGAGGACTCACCACTGATACTGCTAAACTGGAGATTAGGAACCGATCTAAGCGTGATCTGGATGGTGTAAACTTGAACCTACATCACGAGAAGATGTAGCGCAGAGTATGCATCAGTACTTGTAAGGTACTAAGCATGCAGGATAGAGTAAAGCTGAAATAAACACATAACTGAACAAGCAATAAAGCAAGAGCATAATCTGAACATGATATAGATACCGAATACTGAGCTAACTGAATGCAATGACCAAATTTATAACATGCTAAGACTGTACTGATATATGGTCAATGCAATGGAGTTTGACTGGACTATGGGAGCTACTAATAACCAATATTAAAACCACATGAGCTAAATGTGGAGTTCGATGTATACACCCCATCGAGAGGACCCAATACACCCGGCCAAAGGTGTAGAGGTATGCTGGTGTGATCACTATAATGATGCCCACAGAGGGGACTTACAACCTTTGTAGCTCGTAGTTGTAGGACTATATAGGTGATTGATTCTAGTCCAACTTGGTATTATACTACTCCCAATAGTTTAAATAAGCAACACATTTTGACTGAATTTTTGTAATATACTGGATAGCTTAAAACTGACATGCAAACTGAGAATGTATATTTATATACTAATAATGAACATTCAAGACTAAGGCATGTATATCTTAAATACTAAAATATTTGACCTAGCATGTGTAATTCAAGAACTAAAGAAATACATAGCTAGGGTTCTGAAATTCATGCAATAAACGAAGTAATAACATGATAATCTGATTTGGAACATGTAAATAACCAATTCATGATAATCTGCTGGAGTTCTAGAAACCCTAGGTTAATAATAGGGAATCAAGAATCTGACTGAAATCTAGGGACCTAATGGGCGAAAGGAACCCACTAGTGAAATCCGACATACCTAGTGGCGAATTCCATAGAGAAATCTTTCAATTTCGGAGCTGGAACTGATGGAACCTTGCTGCGTTCTTGAACTAGGGTTGCTCGACCTTTTCTCCTCTTTCGTTTCTAATTTTCTAAGTTTTTGATGAATGATTTGACTTAAGTAAGTTCTAGTTATGTTTGTAGGCTAAAATGAATCAAAGCAAAGCAGTTTAGGATCAAAATGTCGTAGTTTAGGGGTCCAACAAAATACGAAAAGACCGAAAGACCCTTGACTTAAATTGCTGATGAGGCTGACCACAACCATCTTCACGGATCATGAAAGGGACCACAGACCGTGAAAGAGACCATGGACTTTGAAGTAGGTCGTGGTCTTCACTTGGTGACTACTAAGCTGAGGGTCTATCTCACGAGCCTTACCATGACGTATGCGAGGGACCACAGACCGTGAAGTTCCTCATGGTCCTCACTTGGGTTGAGGTCTGGCTGCTCAGGATTTAGGGGGTTACGACTTAGGCTTCACGGACGCCCCCACGACCTGTCTTCAAGACCACAGACCGTGAAGGTCACCGTGGTCCTCACTTGGGCGAGGGGTGTCTGAGGGCTAGGTTAGGGAGGCTACTGCCTAGTCGTCACAGACGTCACCATGGCCCGTTGTCAAGGCCATGGACTATAAAGGTGCCCGTAGTCTGACGTCTAGGCCTCGTGACTTCCAAGTCATGACCACGGGCAGGTCAACGGACCATGGACCCTATCACGGTCCGTGAACCCTGCCATGGTTCACTACTTTAGGTAGTTTTCTACAATTTTTCTAGGTCTAGTTTTTGAGGTGTTACAATATTTCCCCCTTGGGATCATTCGTCCTCGAATGATGACTAAACTAGCTAAAATAGAGGGAATGAGTTGCAACCCTACCACTAAACACTGAAGACTGATTTCTAACTGAACTAAGTTCCAAGAACATGCAAATACACTGAAAATGCAAGTACAAACTGAAGGAACATGATACTAAGACTGAATTCACATATGAATGACTGAAAAACTGAAGAGGAACTAATACCTCAAGCTAGAGTGGAATTGGAAGGAAAGAGGTGAGGATACTTGGACTTCATGGCTGCTTCTGCTTCCAAGTAGCTCCCTCCATGGACTGACTCCTCCACAAAATTTTGACTGAAGCGTCTTCTTTGTTTCTCAACCTTCTAACCTGACGATCAAGAATCTCAACTGGTACATCCTCATAAGAAAGACTGTCTTTCACAGCTAGATGCTCTAATGGCATTACAGATGTTGGATCACCCACATACTTCTTTAATAGTGAAATGTGAAAGACTGGATGCACTGCTGCTAATTCTGCTGGCAACTCTAACTCAAAAGTGACTTTACCAATTCTTTTCAGAATCTTGTAAGGGCCTACATATCTGGGACTGAGCTTTCCTTTCTTGCCAAATCTCATCACCCATTTCATAAGTGACACTTTCAAGAAAACCCAATCATTAACTTGGAACTCTAGTTCCCTTTTTCTCACATCTGCATAAGACTTCTGGTGACTCTGGGCTGGCTTAAGTCTATCTCTAATGAATCGCACTTTCTGCATAGCATAATGGACTAAATATGGTCCTATCAAGGTTGCTTCACCTACTTCAAACCAACCAACAGGAGATCTGCATCTACGCCCATTCAATGCCTCAAAAGGGGCCATCTAAATGCTAGAATGGTAGCTATTATTATAGGCGAACTCTATAAGAGAAAGGTGCTCATCCCAACTACCCTTGAAGTTGATCATACAATCTCTCAATATGTACTCTAAGGTCTGAATGGTACACTTTGCCTGACCATTCGTTTGTGGATGAAATGCTGTGCTAAGATTAACCTGAGTACCAAGACTTTTCTAAAATGACTTCTAGAAATGTAAGGTAAACTGAGGACCTTTATTCGAGATAATAGACAAAGGAACCCCATGTAACCTAACTATCTCATTGGTCCTCCACCGAATCTGAAGTCTTGACCACCAAAAACGAGAAGACTTAGTGACTCTATCAACTATCACCCAAATGGAGTCATGCTGTCTGTGAGTATGAGGTAAACCTATAATGAAATCCATATTGATAACTTCCCACTTCCAAGTAGGATTGTCGATCTCTCGAGTCATACCCCTTGGTTTCTGATGTTCTACCTTTACATACTGACAATTGGGGCACTTAGCCACAAAATCGGCTATGTCCCTCTTCATACCATTCCATCAAAAGACTTCCCACAGATCATAATACATATTAGTGGTGCCTGGATCAATAGAGTACTTGGAATTATGGGCTTCTGCAATAATATGTTGTCTCAACATGCCCACATTAGGAAGCACACCATCTCCCCCTTGGGAGAAAACCTCAACTCTTGTTGATGGACTGCACCCTTGAGTTCAAGCAATATCGGATCACTGTCTTGCTTTTCCTTAACCTCTGATACCAATGACGATTCTGATCCATTCTGAAATATCACACCACCATCTGATACACTTATGAGACGAACTCCTAGATGAGTAAGTCTGTGAACATCCTTCGCTAGCTCTTTTCTTTCTTCCTCAACATGGGTTACACTACCCATAGATAGTCTACTGAGGGCATCTACTACTACATTTGCCTTACCCGGATGGTAATGCACACTCATGTCATAATCCTTGAGGAACTCAAGCTATCTTCTCTGGCGAAGATTCAACTCTTTCTGGGTGAAAACTTATTGAAGACTCTTATGGTCTATGAACAGATCTACATGAACACCATATAAGTAGTGTCTCTAAATCTTGAGTGCAAACACCATTGCTGCAAGCTCGAGGTCATGAGTCGGATAGTTCTTCTCATGCATGTTAAGTTGTCTGGAAGCATAAGCTATAACCTTACCTCTCTGCATCAACACATAACCTAGGCCGACTCTGGATGCATCACAATAGATAACATAACCGTCTGAACCCTCTGGTAGAGTCAAAACAGGAGCTGTAGTCAACCTAATTTTCAATTCAGCGAAGATTTTCTCACAATTATCTGACCACTGAAATGTAACCTTTTTCTGAGTCAACCTAGTTAATGGAGAGGCTATGGATTAAAATCCTTCCATGAACCTTCTGTAATAACCTGCTACACCCAAGAAACTTCTGATATATGTAGGAGAGGTAGGTCTAGACCATTGTTTCACTACTTCTATTTTCTAGAATCCACCCAAATCCCTTCATTGGATACTATATGCCCAAGAAAAGCTACTGAGTGTAACCTAAACTCGCACTTGTTGAATTTTGCGAATAACTGGCGATCTTTGAGAGTTTGCAGAACAACTCTCAAATGACTCGCATGTTCTTCCTCATTCCTAGAGTAAATGAGGATATCATCAATAAATACGATAACAAACAAGTCCAAGTACTGCTTGAACACTCTGTTTATCAAATCCATGAAAGCTTCAGGAGCATTAGTTAGTCCAAATGACATAACTACAAATTCATAATGACCATATCGAGTTCTGAAGGCTGTCTTCAGAATGTCACTATCTCTGACTTTGAGTTAATGATAACCTGATCTGAGGTTTATCTTTGAGAAATGACTAGCACCCTGAAGTTGGTCAATTAAGTCATCAATCCTGGGGATGAGATACTTATTCTTGATTGTGACCTTGTTCAATTGCCTATAGTCAATGCACATTCTAGGAGAACCATTTTTCTTTTTCACAAACAATACTGGTGCACCCCATGGTGAAATACTAGATCTAATGAAGCCCTTATCTAGGGGGTCTTTCAACTGTTCTTTCAATTCCTTAAGCTCAGATGGCTCCATTCTATAAAGAGGAATAGAAATAGGTTGGGTATCTGGAAGGAGATCAATTCCAAAGTCAATTTCCCTTTCGAGAGTAACTCCGGGAAGATCTTCTGGAAACACTTCTTGGAACTCATTAACCACAGGAACTGACTCAAGAGTTGGGGTTTTGGAGCTTGAATCCTTAACCCGAACTAGATGATAGAGATAACCCTTAGAGATCATTTTCTCTGGCGAAGATTCAACTCATTCTTGGTGAAAACATATTGAAGACTCTTATGGTCTATGAACACATCTACATGAACACCATACAAGTAGTGTCTCCAAATCTTGAGTGCAAACACCACCGCTGCTAGCTCGAGGTCATGAGTCGGATAATTCTTCTCATGCACCTTAAGCTGTCTAGAATCATAGGCTATAATCGTACCTCACTGCATTAACACACAGCCTAGGCCGACTCTGGATGCGTCACAATAAATTGCATAACCGTCTGAACCCTTTGGTAGAGTCAAAATAGGAGTTGTAGTCAACCTAGTTTTCAATTTTGTGAAGCTTTTCTCGCAATCATCTGACTACTGAAACTTGACCATCTTCTGAGTCAACCTAGTCAATGGTGAGGCTATGGATGAAAATCCTTCCACAAACCTTCTGTAATAGCCTGCTAGACACAAGAAACTTCTAATATCTGTAGGAGAGGTAGGTCTGGGCCATTGTTTCATTGCTTTTAATTTTTGAGAATCCACTCGGATCCCTTTGCTGGATACTATATGTCCAAGGAAAGCCACTGATTGTAACCAAAACTCACATTGTTAAATTTGGTGAATAACTGGCGATCTTTGAGAGTTTGCAGAACAACTCTCAAATAACTCGCATGTTCCTCCTCATTCCTAGAGTAAATGAGGGTATCATCAATGAAGAAGATAACGAAGAAGTCCAAGTATTGCTTAAACACTTTGTTCATCAAATACATGGAAGTTGCAGGAGCATTGGTTAGTCCAAATGACATAACTACAAATTCATAATGACCATACCTAGTTCTGAAGATTGTCTTCGGAATGTCACTATCTCTGACCTTGAGTTGATGATAACCCCATCTGAGGTCTATCTTTGAGAAATGACTAGCACCCTAAAGTTTGTCAAACAAGTCATCAATCATGGGTATGGGATACATATTATTGATTCTGACCTTGTTCAACTGCCTGTAGTCAATGCACATTCTGAGAGAACCATCTTTCTTCTTCACAAACAACACTGGTGCACCCCATGGCGAAATACTAGGTCTGATGAAGCCCTTATCTAGAAGGTCTTTCAACTGCTCTTTCATTTCCTTAAGCTCAGCTGGAGCCATTTTGTAAGGAGGGACAGATATAGGCTGGGTATCTAGAAGGAGATTAATTCCAAAGTCGATTTCCCTTTTAGGAGGAACTCTGGGAAGATATTCTGGAAACACTTCTGGAAACTCATTAACCACTGGAACTAACTCAAGAGTTGAGGTTTCAAATCTTGAATCCTTAACCCGAACTAAATGGTAGAGATAACGCTTAGAGATCATCTTTATGGCCTTAAGATAAGAAATGAATCGACCCATAGGTGCTAAGCTATTACCCTTCCATTCTAAGATTGGTTCGCCTGGAAACTGAAAACGAACAATCCTACTTCCTACAATCGACTGAGACATAATAGGAATGTAACCAATCCATGCCTAGAATGACATCGAATTCTACCATTTCTAACTCTACAAGATCTACTGAGGTGACTTTCTGGGAGACTGTGACAGGGCAATTTCTGTATACCCGTCTAGCTATAACTGGGTCACCAGCTAGAGTAGAGACTAATAAAGGTTCTGAGAGAGTTTCTGGACTAACATCAAACTTAACTGCTATATAAGGAGCAACAAAGGAAAGAGTAGCGCCTGGATCTAACAAAGCATAAATATCGAGATCAAAGACTCTTAACGTACCAGTGACTACATTAGGAGAATCTTCCTGATCCTGGCGAGCTTGAAGAGCAAAGAGCCTATTCTGATCTTGGTACCTCTAACACTCCCCTGAACCTTAGAGCCTAATTCCCTACCTTTCTGATCTTGTCAGAACTTGGAAGATGGAACACTAGCTGATGAAGGTGCTGGAGCTGAAAATTTCTGCTGACCCTGCGAGCGATTTCCTCCACCTGATTTCTGCTGAGAATAGTCATAGTTTTTAGTCCTGGCCTTCTTGTTCTTTTTGTCCTGTTCCCTAAGCTTATCACCCTCAACCTGCTGAGCATGAGTCATATGCCTAGAGATGTTCATATTTTCCAGCAACATAGCATTTCTACACTTTGTCTTCACCAAGTCTGACACTCCATATAGAAACTTATTCATCTGAGCCCTGGAATCAGCAACCATGTGAGGAGCATACCTGGAGAGTTGGGTAAACTTGAGCCCATACACTTGGACTGTCATGCTACCTTGCCTTAAGTTCATAAATTCCTGAACTTTTGCCTCCCTTAGCTCTCTTGGGAAAAACCTGTCCAGAAAAGTCTCACTAAAACAATCCCAAGTTATTGGAGTTGCATATGTACCCCTGTTCTGTTTCAACTGAGTATACTAGATATGAGCCACATCCTTAAGTTGATAAGATGCTAACTCAACCTGATCATTCCCAGTTACCTGCATCACTTCAAGGATCTTCTTGACCTCATCAATGAAGTTTTGGGGATCCTCACCAATCTGCGATCCTAAGAACTCTGGTGGATTCATCCTAATAAAATATCACACTCTAGCTACTGCTGACCCAACATTAGCATTTGCTTGATCTGGAACCCGCTGATTGTTTTGCTTGGCAACACTCTGAGCCAACATCTGAATGGAGTTCTGGAATTCTGCATTCAAAACTTCATGATCTGGGACTGGAGGAGTTGTGTTTGAATTCCTGGCATTCATATTCCTAGCGTTAGCTCTACAAAGAGGCATGATCACTGAAACATAGAACATCGAGTTAGAACGGAATTAGATCATACCTTACACACGAAAAGAGTAATAAGAAAATGAAGATTTTTCCTAAAATACTTTGTAGCCTCCCTCTCATTCGATTTGGTGCACTTCACACCCATGAAAAAGACTCTACTTAGTGTGAATTTTCGGACATCCTAGGACTCTTAAACCTAATGCTCTGATAACAAGTTTATCATTCCCCGAGTTACCCCTAAGATGCGGACACGGGACCTAGGATCACAAGTGACCCCAAGCTAGCCCTGCTGGCATGACATGAGCATACTAAGAATAATAATAACTGATATAGAAGCTAAATCATGAAAATGAAAGTGACGGGGAATACCCATATACTAAACTAAATACATCAAATCTGAGAGTTTTAATAAAAAAGAAATATCAAACTCAAATACTAAGTTGAATCTAACTATGTTTGAAAATAGTCTCTAACTGAATAGAAGTGTTGGGACATGCCCCAACTAAGTCTAGCAAAACTGAAACTAAAAGACTGAAATAATGAAAAGATAACATGACTATTGTCCTCGAAGAATGAGGACTCACCACTGATGTTGTTGAACTAGAGATCGGGAACCGATCTAAGAGTGATCTCGATGCTGAGAACCTGAACCTACATCACAAGAAGATGTAGCGCAGAGTATGCATCAATACTTGAAAGGTACTGAGCATGCATGATATAGTAAAGCTGAAATAAACACTTAATTAAACAAGTACTAAAGCAAGAGCATATTCTAAATATGATATAGATACTGAATACTGAGCTAACTGAATGTAATGACCAAATTTATAACATGCTGAGACTGAATATTGACTGTACTAAAATATGGTTAATGCAACAGAGTCTAACTGGACTGTGGGAGCTACTAAGAACCGATAATAAAATCACATGAGCTAAATGTGGAGTTTGATGTATCCGCCCCATCTAGAGGACCCAATACACCCAGCCAAAGGTATAGAGGTATGTTGGCATGATCACTAAAATGATGCCCATAGAAGGGACTTACAACTTACGTGGCTTGTAGTTCTGGGACTATATGCTTGACTGACCCTAGTCCAACTCGGTATTATACTACTCCTAATAGATTAAATGGTCAACACATTTGACTAAATTTTTGTAATATACTGGATAGCTCAAAACTGACATGCAAACTGAGAATGCATATTTATATATTGATAATGACACATTCAAGACTGAGGCATGTATATCTGAAATACTAAAATATCTGACCTAGCATGTGTAATTAAACAACTAAAGAAATACATAGCTAGGGTTCTGAAATTCATGCAATAAATGAAGTAATAACATGATAATCTAATTTGGAACATGTAAATAACCAATTCATAATAATCTACTGAAGTACTAGAAACCCTAGGTCTAGTTAATAAAAGGCAATCATGAATCTGACTGAAATCTAGGGTCCTAATGGGCGAAAGGAACCCACTAGTGAAATCCCACATACCTGGTGGTGAATTCCATGGAGAAATCATTCGATTTTAGGGCTGGAACTGATGGAACCTTGCTGCGTTCTTTAACTAGGGTTGCTCGACCTTTTCTACTCTTTCGTTTCTAATTTTCTAAGTTTTTGATGAAAGATCTGGCTTAGGTAAGTTCTAGTTATGTTTATAGGCTAAAACTAATCAAAACCACATAGTTTAGGGTCAAAACGACGTAGTTTAGGGGTCCAACAAAATAGAAAAAGACCGAAAGACCCCTAACTTAAACTGCTGATGGGGCTAACCACGACTATCTTTACGGACCGTGAAGTGGGTCGTGGTCTTCACTTGGTGACTACTAAGCTGAGGGTCAGTCTCACGAGCCTTACCAAGGCCTGTGTGAGGGACCACAGACCGTGAAGGTCCTCGTGGTCCTCACTTTGGCTGAGGTCTGGTGGCTCAGGATTTAGGGGGCTACGGGTTAGGCTGAACAGCTGCCCCCATGACCCGTCTTCAAGACCACGGACAGTGAAGGTCCCCGTGGTCCTCTTTTGGGTGAGGGGTGTTTGAGGGCTAGGCTAGGAAGGCTACTACCTAGACATCACGGACACCACCACGGCCTGTCGTCAAGGCCACGGATCGTGAAGGTGCCCGTTGTCTGGCGTCTGGGTCTAGTGACTTCAAAGTCATGACCAAGGGTAGGTCAACAAACTGTGGACCCTATCACGGTCCGTGAACCCTACCGTGGTTCACTACTTTAGGTAGTTTTCTGCATTTTTTTCTAGGTCTGGTTTTCGAGCTGTTACACAACCTTTCCTTAAACGGGATGTGGGCCCCTAAACGTACCATTTAGGGTGCCGTGAAGGGTCCAGTGTCTATTTTGGGTTTGTGGATTTGCTCGCTATCCCTCTTTAGCCTTTCTCGAAGTCCGAGGTGTTACACTAATGATTCAAAGTTTAAAAGTAGAGTTGCGAGGTATTATAGAATGATTCAGATCTTACCTTAGAAAATTGCAAGGTGATACAATATCTTCCCTTTGGGATCATTCATCCTCAAATGACGGTAAGACTGAGAATGAAAAGGAGTTACCCTTACTATCTCTTTGACTCCTGAGCTTGCCTACTAACATAGGTGGAACTGATTCATACTAAGAGTTTGGAATTGTCTAAACCACATAAGTCAAGAATGATATTGTTTTGGACATAGTCATGCTCTATCTGAAGTTATCTTACATGAAACAAAGGAATATGGGCATGAAGTAAGAATAGGACTATTATGCCTTAAGCAATACAAGTGCTAGCTTTCAAGCTTAGAACACCTCTAAACCATGCCCTCCTTTATGAGTACTGCACCTCATTAGCTGCAACTCATAACTCCTACAAGGGTTCATCACTAATCTTACAAAGGTCTAAGTTAAACTATATGATCTTACTGTGTTCAAGCCTAATATCTAAATTACGAGATGCTAAACTTGAGATGGTTATACTAATCTAAATCATAAGATTAAAGGAAATCTCATCCCATGAATACTACTCCTTACCACCACATTCAACAAAACTTTGAGTCCTAGTCAAGAAGCATCTAATGCATCATGTATTCATCCACATGTAACAACACCATATTCAAGCCTAGTACTATAGTAAATTCATGGACTCCTACTAACCAATCCTTCTAAGAATTCTTCCTCCTCTCCTCATCTCTATCAATTGAAATTTCACAAATTACTATCGGGAAATAACTAACTACTCTCACCTAACTATTACTCATAGTAAGACTTCATTCATCCTTCCTACACTTTTATAACCTTAGATAGAATAAGCACACTACTACTACCAACATAAGAAACATCAACCTTCTCCTTCTATCATAACTAAACTACTATCCTCAACATCACTCTTTATCTAACAAGGATCACTGAAAGATCTTGAGAGAATTAGATCATCTGCACGATTCATTAGACAATATAATATAAAAATATGCATGACATAACATTATATTGCTTGCTATTGAGGGTAAATCATGAATTCGCGAGTCTGAGCATACTATGAGACATGAGTGCTTATATGAATAGGTTCACATCATGAGACTGATATCTTTAATTTTATGGAGTAAGATTGAGATCAATGGTCTAAAGTCTTTTCCCCTCATTCTGGGAATTGAGCATAGATTTGAATCTATCTGATGTGTATGAGCATAGGTCATAGACACAATTTTGATATAAGTAACATATAAGATATTGGAATGACTTAACTTTGAGGAATACTCAAAATTATGAATGGATTGATATATCTCTAAAACTCTTTCTAAGCACATCGCTATCTGATTCTCAACACTTGACTTGGTTTCTAATCTTATCATCTCCCCCTTAGGTCTGAAGCTTGAAACTTTAACATTATGGATCTATTTCATCATATCTAAACTGGTCTATATTTTTTTTACATACTCGAAAAATGCTAATCTTCTAGCTATTGAATTCTCCATGCGCATGTACTAAGATTCCTTCTAAGTCCCTTTTTTTCATCAGATGCTCCTTGTAACTTATTTCGGCTTCTATAAAAGACTTTCTATAAGTGTTACCTGCATTGACTTATAAAGCTGCTTAATCTAACTCTTAAGGTAAAAATACTACTTACATCATCCTATTCCATATGGACAACTCAAATATAGTATCTAGGCACACATGAAAAACCATAAACTCAATTGGAACCTCGTCTTGCTACATACGATTTCGGGTACACCCTTTAACACTCTTGATACTCTAATGGCATAGATACACTTTATTGCTCTCATCTAACAGTCATAATCCACACTTGTACCCTCACATTCATTGCTACTAACATCTTAATTCCTCACCTACTCTATGTCAAATCCACTAGATCATATCTCAAAACTAACATCGTCACCCTCATATTACCATCCTTTTTATCACGGCCTCTAAATAATATATACTCTTGCTCAAATATATAAAAATATACTCTTTCTTTGGTTTGATATAATTGCTCAAACTATCCTCTTAAAAGTGGTAACTGCTGTGAAATATCTCTAAGACTCATTGCTCATTTAGAAAACAAGGTTTTTGTTTTCTCAATGTAAAAATACATTCTGCGTTTAGATAATTACTCAAAAAGGTGCATTTTTAACGGGTAACTACTCTGTACCTAATCTTTATGAAAACTCTTTTAACTTTTCTAAAAAAATTCTACTCTTTTTCTTCGTATAAAAATGAAACATTTGAGAAATACTTAGTTCCCTTATACTCTTTCTCAAACTCCTTTTTACTTCCTCAAAAATCAGTTTAAACAATAAACGTTGGCTTTAAAAGATTCTCAAGACTTATAACTCAAAATAGGATTCATGCTGTAATATAAACATGAATGAATCAACTCAAGGATCTCAATAACAATATAGAAAACTCAATACTAAGAACTCAACAACTCAGAACTCAACAATACTACTCATTTCAAGAATTCTCAATTTATAGGGTTCATGCTGAAATATATATATGAACAAATCAACTCAAGAGTATCAATGCATAACATATAGCAATTCAATAATTAGGAATATAATTTCAAAAAGAATCAGGAATTCAAAAACTCAAAATCAACTCATCTCAATAATACTCAAATCTAAGGATCGAACCCTAGATTACACTTTTACTGATTTGAAAGAACATATAGGGCGTGAGAACAAACTAGTCCAACACTATGATAGTCTTACATACCTGGAAGACTAAAATTCTTTGGCAAAATCAAAGAAACTCAAAGAACGATTGAGCCCTAATTTTTCTCCTCTTGGAACCTTGCTCTAATGTCTTGAAGTGTAAATGAATGTAAAATAATTGATTAACACTTTCTATGCCCTTAATTATGTGTAAAACATTATGATTTAAGCTTAGAATAGGGTTTAAATGATGTAGTTTGAGTACCTTACGCATAGGGAAAAAACCAAAACGACCCTAGCTTTTAAAACTGTCAAGGTTCCTTAAAAGGGAGGTTACGCACTTCAAAATCCGTATATCCGGCTGTGAAGTTTCATTTTCCCAAAAGGACTTCACTAAAATGGGATTAACTTTTTACTCCAAGCTTGAAATAAGGCAAATTGTATGGTGTTGGAAAGAGGAATCAAAGACCTTTAACTTGATAGGTCATGTTCCACCTAAATCATTATGTGATGAGAGATATGGTCATTTGAAGTTGACATTAAACTTAAAAGTTAATGGGTGACTTGTATGAACCTAAATGGACCGTACAAGCCACCATAGGCGGTCTAGGGTTCCATCAAGGTGACCCCCACCTTGGAAAACCTCGATGGTATGTGACCATTCCCTAGATAGGTCATGGACCCCTAAATGGACCATTTAGGGTTCTAGGAAGGGTCCATGGTCCATTTTGGTTTCATGGACTTGCCCGCTAGCCCTCTTTACCTTTATCGAAGTCCGCGGTTTTACATGAACGATTCAATGCTTAAGAGTAGAGTTGCAAGGTGTTATAGAATGATTTGGGTCTTAGCTTAGAAATTTTTAGAATGTTGTAGTATCTCTCCCTTGGGATCATTCATCCTTGAATGACGGATGGACTAAGAATAAAAAGGATTTACTCTTACTATCTCTCTAACTTCTGAGCTTGCCTACTAATATTGGCAGAATTGATTTATACTAAGAGTTTGGAACTGTCTAAAGCACATAAGTCAAGAACAATATTGTTTTCAACATAGTCATGCTCTATCTGAAGTTATCTTACATGAAACAAAGGAATATGGGCATGAAGTAAGAATAATACTAATATGTTGTAAGCAATACAAATGCTAGCTTTCATGCCTAGCAACACTTCTAGACCATGCCCTACTTTATAAATATCGTACCTCATTAGCTGCAACTCATAACTTCTACAAGGTTTCATAAATACTCTTACCAAGGTCTATGTTAAATTGTCTTCTCTTACTCTTTTCAAACCTAATCTGTAAATCACAAGATGCTAATTATGAGATGTTTATACTAATAAAAGCCACAAGATTCAAGTTTTATGCCTTTGTAGGAAATCTCATTCCATGAATACTACTCTTTACCACCAAATTCAACAAAAGTTTGAGTCTTAGTTAAGAATAATCTAATGCCTTGTGTATTCATCAACATGTAACAACACCACATTCAAGCCTAGTACTATAGTCATTCCATGGACTCCTACTAACCAATACTTCTAAAAGTTCCTCCTCCTCTCATCATCTCTATCAATTGAAATTTCATGCATTACTATCAGGAACTAGCTAACTATTCTTACCTAACTATTACTCATAGTAAGCGTTTATTCATCCTTCCTCCACTTTTATAAACATAGATGGAATAAGCACACTACTACAACATAAGAAACATCAATCTTCTCCTTCTATCATCACTCAACTACTATCATCAAAATCACTGTCTAACTTAAAAAGATCCTCGAAAGAGATTTAAGGAGAAAGATCATAAGCACGATTCGTTCAAAGATTTTGATATAAGAATATGCATGACATAACATTATGTTGCTAGCCAATGAAAGTAAATTATGATTTCGTGATATTGATCATACTATGAGACACGAGTGCTTATATGAATAAGTTCATATCATAAGACTAGTATCCATAATTTTATGGAGTAAGATAAAGATCAATGGGCCAAAATTTTTGCCCCTCATTCTGGAATTGAGCATAGATGTGAATCTATATGAAGTGTATAAGCATAGGTCATAGACACAATTTTGATATAAGTAACATCACTAAAATATTGGAATAACTGAACTTTGAGGAATACACAAGATTATGAATGGATCTATATATCTCCAAAACTCTTTCTGAACACTTTGCTATATGATTCTCAACACTTGACTTTGTTTCTCATCTTAGCATCTCCCTCTTAGATCTGAAGTTTGACACTTTAAAACTATGTCTCTATTCCATCATCTCTAAACTGGTCTATATTTGCTTTACTTACTCGGAAAATGCTAATCCTATGGCTACTGAACACTCCATGCGTATGCACTAAGATTCCTTCTAAGTCCCTTTTTTTATCAGATGCTTCTTGTAACTTCTTTCATTTTCTATAAAAGACTTTCTATAATTGTTACCCGCATTGACTTATAAAGCTGCTTAATCTAACTCTTAAGGGAAAAATACTGCTTACATCAGCCTATTCCATACTGATAGCTCAAATATAGTATCAAGGCACACATGAAAAATCATAAACTTATTTGGAACCTCATCTGATTACTTACGATCTTGGGTACACCCCTTAATGTTCTTGCTATTCTAATGACTTAGCCACACTGTATTACTTTCATCTAGAAGTAAAAATCCCACACTTGTACCACTCACATTTATTGAACCTAACATCTTAATTACTCACCTACTCTATGTCAAATCTACTAGATCAGATCTCAAAACTAACATCTTCACCCTCATACTTCCATTCTTTTTATCACGGCCACTTAATAATATATACTCTTTCTCAAATGTATAAAAGCATACTCTTTGTTTGGTTTGATATAATTGCTCAAACTATCCTCTTAAAGAGGTAACTGCTCTTAAATATCTCTGAGACACATTGCTCATTTTGAAAACAAGGGTTATCTTTGCTCAATGTAAAAATACATTATGGGTTGAGATAATTTCTCAAAAAGAGGCCTCTTTAAGAGGTGATTGCTTTGTACTTAATCTTTCTAAAAACTCTTTTAAATTTCCTCAAAAAAGGCTACTCTTTTTTTTCATGTAAAAATAAAACATTTGGAAAATACTTAGTTCTCTTATACTCTTTCTCAAACTCCTTTTTACTTCCTCAAATCTCAGTTTAAACAAAAAATGTTGTCTAAAAGATTCTCAAGATTTATAATTCAAAATAGGGTTCATGTTGAAATATATACATGAACGAATCAACTCAAGGATCTCAATAACAATATAGAAAACGCAATACTCAGAACTCAAGAACATAGAACTCAATGATACTACTCATCTCTAGAATACTCAATTCATAGGGTTCATGATGAGATATATACATGAATGAATCAACTCAAGAATCTCAAAGCATAAAATATAATAATTCAATAATTATTAATAGAATTTCAAAAAGAATCAGGAATTTAAGAACTCAAAATCAACTCATCTCAAGAATACACAAATCTAAGGATATAACCCTAGATTACTGTTTTAATAATTTGAAAGTAGATGTAGTGCATGAGATAGAACTAGTACAACACTATGATAGCCTTACATACCTAGAAGAACGAAGTTCTTTGGTGAAATCGAAAAAACTTAAAGAACGTTTGAACCTTAGCTTTTCTCCTCTTGGAACCTTGCTCTAAAGTGTTGAAGTGTTAATGAACATAAAAGAATTGATTAAACCTTTCTAAGTCCTTAATTAGGTGTAAAACATCATGGTTTAGACTTAGAATAGGGGTTAAAAGAACGTAGTTTAAGTGACAATCGCATAGGGGAAAGACCAAAACAACTCCAATTTTAAAACTGTCAAGTTGCCTTAAATGGAGGTTTCATTGACCATTTAAGGCTTCATGTTCAGTGACACACTTCAAGGGACGTATAGCCGGCTGTGAAGCTTGACCTTCCTGATAGGGCTTCACTAAAACAAGCATAACTTTTTACTTCGAACTTGAAATAAGGTAAACTTGGTGGACTTGCCTCAAAGAAATTTAATTTGATAGGTCATGTGCCACCAAATTCATTATGTGCTTAGAGATATGATCATTTAAAGTTGATCCAAAACTTAAAGTTGATGGGTGACTTGTATGGACCCCTAAATGGACTGTACAAGCCACCATGGGCCATCTATAGTCCCGTCCAAGTGACCCCACCTTGGCAGCCCTGGACGGTTGGCCACCATTACCTAAAAGGGCCCTGTACCCGTAAACAAACCATTTAGGGTGGCGTGAAAGGTCCATGGTCCATTTTGGGTTCATGGACTTTCTTGCTAGCACTCTTTAGCCTTTCTCGAAGTCCGAGGTGTTTCACGAATGATTCAAAGTTTAAGAGTAAAGTTGTGAGGTGTTACAGAATGATTTGGGTCTTAGCTTAGAAATTTTTGGGATGTTACAGTATTTGTAAAGTTTAAATGATGTCACTCCTTTGTTTCTTTAAATTCAGTTTAATATCTTTCTTGAGCTTCTTCGGTTCAGTTATTTATTTTCCTCAGCTATATTACATACTCGTCCATTCAATGTACTTATGTCATTCGATGTGCATCTTTCTATGATGCAGATTTAGGTGTTCAGGATCACCAACAGGCGCTCTGTTGAGATCACTATGCACTTCTTCCTAGATTTGGTGAGCCTTCCTTGCATATTTGAGGACTCCACTTTTGTCTTTCAGTTTAGTAGTTTTGAGGTGTCATGGATCTTGTCCGGATATCCATGTTAAACTATAAAGGCTTCATAGATAGTTAGTGTTGAGTTTTTGTCAGTATTTCCTTTGAAATGTATTGACAAACTATTACTCCCTCTGTCCCAGTTTATATGGCACTTTTCATTTTTCGAGAGTCAAACATTTTAAGTTTGACTGAGAATTTGCGCATGGAATCTTCAATTTTTTTGAAATGAAATTTATACATTTGTAAACTACATTAAAAGTATTATAAGTCACAATAATTGATAATTCAAAATATTTAAAAGATATATGAAAAATCTACGGTCAAAGATCGACTTGTTTGAATCTCGAAATCTGAAAAGTGCCACATAAAATGGGACGGAGGGACTATTATTTTCAGACATTTTTAGTATATTATTCTGAGATAATTTGAGATTTGAGAAGTTTTGAGACTTTTGAATTTAAATTCTATTTTAAAGCTCAAATATGTTTGAGATAATCTTCCGCTAAGTGTCAGCCAGGCCCAAGGTTCGCTTGGGGATCAACAATGGTTTTCGAGTGCCGGCCATGTCTATGGTGTAGGCTCAGAACGTGATGAACTTGGAATTATAGCACAGTGCTCAAGTGTCCTTGGATGTCTATGAAGTCGTGTCAGTAGGATCTTATTTATGGTTGTGAGGGCACCACTTCTATTAGTGAGGAACTATAGACATTCAAGCAAAGTTTTCCTTCTTTCATACTCTAAATCATGCAATAGAACTGTGTTATGAGGAACTTAATCAAACTCATGCATTTCTCAAATTCATTCGACTAACCCTCACACTCAAGGTGGTTGAAAAGAAAATTCTGATCCTCATCGATGAGTTACTCTCAGTAAAAGACTTCAGAAAGCCATGAGACTGCAGAGGGTCTTGAGAAAAGCCCGTCAGTAAGCTTAAGTGTATTGATGTAAAAGAGTGTACCTTTATTCATATGACTCATGCATTCGAGCTAAAATCAAGATTTTCTCTCATATTCTCTTCTCTAAACCTTGTTTAAGGTGATTCCCTTTATGAAGGGTGTGTGTTTTACAGCACTTGGGTAGCATTATCACCCAAAAGATAGTATGAGTTGCAATGCTATGATCCAGTAGTAGTAGAAGTGCCCAAAGATAGAAGTATGAATTGGAAAGTGTAGAAACTTAAGAGATGGGGATAGTTATTGAGTAGAGTATGTAAGTTGTACCCATATACCTGGTAAGTCATTGATGAGGAGTTTTCCCCTTATGTGTGGGCTAAGGAGTGGTAATTTTGTGTGGATGACATGATAGAAGGTAGAGTAATAGTACTAGTAAGGATGAGTTAGAGTATACTTTAATCAAAAAGGATTTTATGTCGATCTGCCATTGTATTAGTGAAGACCAAGTATAGGTGTTGAATAGAATAACAGAGTATTCATGAGGTGATAGATCTAAGATAGGCTTATTTTTAAGGGAGAACCCATGATATTCAGAGGGTTATAGAACTAATTAGGCAATGATATATAGTGAATGGTAAATAGTGCATAAGTTGTAAAAGGAAATATGACAGTAATTTGTAAATAGGTAGGCTGGGAGATAAAGGTTAACTACTACATGAGGTCTTAGAGGGTGAGTGTTTCTTAATTTTATCTAGTAGTTGTAAGTTTGTATAGTATGAGAGCAATTATATTGATATATGTGTTTAGTACTAGACACTAAGCTTGAATTTAATTGAGTGTCGTGATTAAAAAATCATGTCAACATGAGGGTGATGATGTTAGTTTTGAGAATTGATCCGGTGGATTTGACATAGAGAAGGTGAAAAATTAAGGTGTTAGTTTGTTGCGAATGTGAGTAGTGTAAGTGTGGTACTATGACCATTAGATGAGAGAAATAAAGTGCGGCTAAGTCATTAGATTGAAAAGAGTATTAAGAGGTGTACCCAAGATCAAATATAGTCAGATGAGACTCTAATTAAATTTATGATTTATTTTCATGTGTGTCTAGATAATATATTTGAGCTATCAGTATGGGGTAGGATGATGTAATCATTATTCATTAGCCTTAAGAGTTTGGTAGAAGGAATCATATATAGAAGTGATGAGCCTCTTAAATATAGTTCAATTTTCCTCCAGTTAGCTAGATATGAACTTAGAATGACGGTATTGGTGAGCTAAGAAGGAAAAGTCAGACTATTAAGAGTTAAGATTAAGTGACTTTATAGGTCAATGCGTGTAATGGTTATAGAAAGTCTTCTAAAGAAGTCGGAAGAAGTTAAGAGTAGTATCTCATAAAGAAGCCTTAGAAGGAATCTTAGTGCCTGCACATGGAGAATTTAGTAGCAATGAGAGTAGCATTTCCAGAGTATTAGAGTAAATCGAATATAGACTAGTTTAGAGTTGATGGAATAAATCCATAGCTTTAAAGTGTCAGTTTCAGACCTAAGGGGGATATGATAACATGAGAAACCAAGTCAAGTGTGGTGTCATGACCCAAGGCTAGCCCCAAAATGCGACACGGCGTACTCGACCCCGAAGGGGTCTAATACAAGCCTCATAGCTCATTCATTGCATAGACAATAGAAATAGTACGAAATTAAAACTTTTTATTTAAAACCATACGATTCAAAGCATTCAAAATACTCATTAAAAGCTTTCAAAAGACACAACGGAAGTCTAAGTCTCACATGGCCATCTTAAACAAAACATTAACAAGATAGGGTCACGACCTTTTACAATCAAAGTCTTAACAATAGTCTCAAAACAAGAAAGATCTAGAAATAATAAAAGTCCTTGTCCTCGATCTATGAGGACATATCAAGTCTTGGAGGAAAACTCTATCCAAGCACTCCAATCCTAGCTAGAATCAATCACTTTCCAGAACCTACACTTGTAGTAAAAATAAGAGAAATATGGGTTAGCACACAAAAATGTACTAAGTATGATGACTATGCAAAAACATGCTTTAAAAGGGACATTTTGTTTAAAAGTCATGCTTTATGCCATTTTAGTAAAACTTCATGAACATTTATAAAAGAGGCATAATATAAGTCTCAACCAACATACAAGTCACATTTTCACATTTGAGCAAAAATCACATATAAACCTTTACCTATACCTTGAGCCTCCACCTAAAGTAACCCTCAAGCTATACCTTGTGCAATGTATGGATAGCGTCTCATACCAGCACCCACACTAAGGTACCACCTTAAGGTCACCAAAAATGAACTTACCATTCATCTTTTCCACCTTTACACAATAAAGCATATAAAAGACATGAACATTACATGAATCACATCATCACATTAAGACCAACATCTAAGACAACTCTAATTCATACTTGTGAAATGTGCAAGTAGCATCCCATACTACTACTCACACTAAGTACTCCTTTGAAGTCACCCTAGACAAGGCACATTCATATACAATAAGTCATGACAAGGAAGTAACTTATAATACAATCCAAGTATAGCATGCATCTTTACATTTAAGCATTTAAGCCAACATTCTTCAATTACTTCATTTAGAGGACTTTCATACATTAGTCATTAAGACTTAGAGAACTCACCATAGCCCCTTCAAAGCCTACTCGTGCAATGTATAGATAGCATCCCATACTACTACCTACACTTTGTAGTACCTATCAAGTAACTAGAGTGCACATCTCACATGATGGGAATAAGCGTTTAACTGACATAGACCATGCAAGCTAGACATGGAATCCGGTTTCATATTGCCCCACACCGTAAAGAGGTGCTCCACTTGCCTAAGGTAGAATGGTAACATTAGCTCAGATAAAATCCGCTAGCCAATATCCTATATGGGCACATAGTTATGGGATAGGAACATGTTCCTCGGAACTCTAACCTAACATTGGGAGAGTTTCCATCTAGCCATATCCATTCGGTGCTTTGCCTACATTCCTATAGATTATTTCATTCATATTACATTAGTGTACTAGGGAAGAATGTCATTGGCCTATCAACCCAAGTTACATCATTACACAAGGAAGGAATGCTATAAGCCTATCGATCCATGGTACATTCAAGGATAGCACTAGAGTCCTCATGAAAAGAATGCTATAAGCTTATCGATTCATTGTACATTGACTCATTAAGAAAGGAATGCCACTAGCCTATCGATTCTAGAGTCTTCATTTCATTAGATCATTTATGAAAAGAATGCCTTAAGCCTATCAATTCAAATCCATCAAGTCAAGACACATTCATTACTCATATATGAAAGGAATGTCATAGCCTATCGATTCATATTAATCATTCACTATAGAAATCCTTCACATTCTATCATCATCATTCATGAGTGTCAATTGAGAATATACTACCAACAATAACACAATACAAAGTATACATGATCATCATTCTATCATTGAAACCACATTCATATCCTTCACATCATAATTATACATAGTAATTAAACACCTCCACCTTTCAAGTGGATCAACATCTCTAACACAATTCTACTATAACAAGCAATTAGGTCAAACTTGCCCTTTCAAGGCCATAACCACAAATCCTCAATTCACCAACAATTCACCATAATTAGGCATAGATGATGATACAATTCAATAACCCAAAGTAATTTAGACATATTCCAATAATAAGCTTTCATACTCAACAAACCCACTTCATAAAGGCATAATTTAGGAATTGAGAGAAATCACGGGTCCATGTAGTATTTTCATCATAAAATATCAATTAAACATCAATACAATCATTATATGACATTAGAAACCATTTGAAGTCGTTTGAAGAAATAACCCATGAGATTGAGTAAAACCCTAGGTTTTCCATAAACTTGAAAACTTTGAAAACTTCTTTGAAATTGACTCTAGGGTGAAAGATGACCCTAGATGAAGGATCACCATACCTTTACTAAGATTCCCCAAGAAATTTGATGAGAAAGCCTTGAATCCAAACCCTAGCTTTGACTTCTTCTTCTTTCTTGAGTTAGAGAGAGAAATATTGAAAGAGGAAGAACTTTGGGGTTTTGAATAATGGAGTAAATGAAGTGTTAAAAGACTTAAAACTACATATTTATGACATAAATTATTTAAAACACATAATAAAACATTAAAATGAAATTACCTAAAAACCCTAACTTGGGCAGCCCCGTTAGGGACCAAGTCCACTTCTACGGTCTGAGAAAGGGGACCACGGCCCGTGGTGGTGCCTGTGATCCTCTAGGTAGTGACTACCTTTTGCTTGCCAACCTTCATGAGGCCAAGGCATCTTCACGGCCACTTCTACGGACCGTGATCAAGACCACTGACCGTGGAGTGGTCAGTGAAGTTTGGGCAGTAACTTGGCCAAAGTGCCTTGCCTCCCATGCCACCAAGTGACCTTCACGACCACTTTTACGGACCGTGGTCAAGACTACTGGCCGTGAAGTGATCCGTGGACTTGAGGCAATGCTTGGCCAAGGTTGGGCAGCCTTGGCCTTTGGCTTAGGCCTTGCCCCCTTGGCTTGGCACTTGCCCTTGCAACCCTCAACCAACTTCAGAAGGTCCAACAACTATGGAGTCTAACACGTATCTTGACGTTGACCCTCACAATAAGGCTCTAGTTCATCCTATCATTTTTTGGGTCGTTCTATGTGGAGAATCAGATATCGATATGTTTAGAAAGTTTTTTTTAGTGATATATCATTCCATTCATAATCTAGTGTATTTCACAAAGTTTAATCATTACAACATCCAGTTGATGTCTCTAATATCAAAATTGTGTTCATTACCTATGCTCATGCACTTTGGACAGATTCACATCTATGCTAAGTTCCCTGGATGAGGAGCAAAACCTTTTGCCCATTGATTTCAATCTTACTCCATAGATTTATAGATATCAATCTCATGATATGAACCTATTTATATAAGCACTCATGTCTCATAGTATGCTTAGTCTAACAAATTCATAATTTACTCTCAATGGATATCAACATAATGTTATGTCATGCTTATTCTTATATTAAAATTCTCAAATGAATCGCGCTTATGATTTTTCACTCTAAAGCTCTTTTAGTGATCTTTTTTAGTTTGGAGGATTGTGTTGTTAATAATAGTTGTGTGATGATAGATAAGAATGGGTTAATGTTTCATATTGTGGTAATGGTGTTGTGATTAAAGCTTATAAAGATGGAGGAAGGAAGATATGAAGTTTTACTATGAGTAATAGTTAGATTAAGAGTAGTTAGTCAATTCTAGGAACAATGCGTGAAATTTCAGTTGGTAGAGATGACGATAGAATGAGAGATTCTTAGAAAGATTGGTTAGTAGGAGTCCATGGAGTGGTTATAGTTATAGGCTTGATGAGGTGTTGATATCATGTGGATGAATGAATAATGCATTAGGTGTTTCTTGATTAGGATTCGATGTTGGTTGAATGTGGTGGTCAAGAGTAGTATCCTTGGGATGAGATTCCGTATAGATGTATAAAACATGAATCTTATAGTTTAGATTAGTATAAATATCTCATGTTTAGCACCCTGTGATTTAGAGTTAGGCTTGAACACAGTAAGAGCAGACAACTTAACTTACACCTTGGTAAGAGTAGTCATAAACCATTATAAGAGATATAAATTACAGCTAATGAAGTGCGATATTCATAAAGGAGGGCATGATTTAGAGGTGTTGCTAGGCTTGAAAGCTAGCAGTTGTATTGCTTATGGCATAGTAGTCCTATTCTTACTTTGTGTCCAGATACCCTTGTTTTATGTCAAATAACATCATATAGAGCGTGACTATATTGAAATCCATATCTTTTGTGACTTATGTGCTAAAGACAATTCTAAAATCATAGTATGAATCAGTTCCACCAATGTTAGTAGGTAAGTTCAGAAGTCAGAAAGATAGTAAGAGTAACTCCGTTTCTTTCCATACTTAGTTCACCTTTCATTCGAGGACGAATGATCCCAAGGAGGATATATTGTAACACCCCAAAATATTCTAAGCTAAGATTTGAATCATTTTGTAGTGCCTTGCAACTCTACCCTTTAAAATTTGAATTGTTCATCGTAAGTATATGAGCTTGAATCGGGTGATGTTCTACTTGCTCATGTGTTATAAATTCCCTTACCAAATGTATCAAGAGTATCTAAAGTGATCTAGGGTCATAAGGGACATCAAACACCAAGTCAAGTTCAAAGCATTTCTATTGGCTAAGTTCTCGCATGAGTTCATATAAAGATCAACTACAAACACTCATATCTCTCAACATATATCAAACTAGGTGGTCTATGACCTATCAAATCGAGGTTCTTTGAGTCTTCTTTCCAACGCCACTAGTTATCCATATTCCAACTTTGGTGTAAAAAGTTATGGTTGTTTTAATGGAACATACCCGGACTAGGAAATTGGGCAAACTCACTTGCTCAATCGGCGATCTGCCGAATGGGTTGGTGAAACGCCGAATCAGCTCACCGAATTGTCCTAAAAACCTTAAGCTTCTGTCCATTTGGGTGATCTAATGTCCCAATGGGTAATCTACCAAGTATTTTTGGTGAGGATACCTCCAGATCACCGATTTGGTCGACAAGACTTACTAAAAGGTCATTTTCTTTGCTTTCTATGGTATTTTTTTTGTTCCTAGAAGGGTATTATTGATCTCTTACCCTAAATCAACTTCTCTAGTCCATCTTACAACCTAATAACATCATTATGCATATAACAGCTCTCAAAATCCCTAATTCTCCTTCTTCCAAAGATCAAGAACTCTAAGAAAGGGATTTCTCCAATTTCTCAAGACCTAAAGGACCAAGTCAAATTATCTTTAAGAATCCTAAGGCTTTATATCCAAGATTCTTCTTAATCCTTCATCTATAAGAAAGACAAAACTAGGGTTTCAAGTCTTCTAATCAAGTTCTCCTTCAAACTTCTTCAAGAACTTTGATTCTTCCAGGTATGTAAGGCTATCATAGTAATGGACTGAGTCGTCCTCACGCTCTACAACTACTTTCTCTTAATAAAGAATAATATAGGGTTACATCATTCATTTTGAAAATTCTTGAGATGAGTTTTGTTGTTGAGTTCTGAATTCTAATTTATGATTATTGAGTTGTTATATCTTGTATTGAGATTCTTGAGTTGATTGTTCATGTCTATATATCACCATGAACCCTATTTTGAGTTATAATTTTTAAGAATCTTTTAAAGCAAACATTTTTGTCCTAAATTGAATTTCTAGAGAAAGCAAAGATGAGTTTTAAGAAAGAGTTTACAAATATGAATTGAGAAATAGTATTAGGGAAATAAGTATTCCAAATTTATCATTTTTACATTGAGAAAATTGTAACTTTGATTTTTAAAATTTTTTTATGAGTTAAGAGATATTTCAGAGCAGTTACCTCTTTTAAGAGGTTATTTTGAGTAATTACCTCAAAATAGAGAAATAATATGTTTTATACATTTGAGCATGAGTATATTATTCGGACTAGTATTGAGCACTGATATGGGGATGAGTTCAGACAACTCAAAATCTTCATAAACTATGTTTGTCAACATGGGTAAATGATCATACTTTTTAGATGAATCTTTATTGCTTAGTGGATCCACCCAGTTGAGATTATCTATGCCCCGACATGGTATAGGAAAATTCTGGTAGCATGGGCGAGATGCTATATCATCACATAGATCATAGTGATGGTTGTAGGTTAGAGAATCTCTCAAATATAGTTAAAACTGTATTTTTTATCATATCCAAAATATATTGAGTTCAGAGATGAGTAAGTATTTGTAAAGTTTAAATGATTTAACTCATTTGTTTCTTTACATTCAGTTGAGTTACTTGCTTGAGCTTCTTCATTTCAGTTATATATTTTCCTCAACTATATTACATACTCGTACATTCAATCTACTGATGTCATTCGACCTACATCTTTCTATGATGCAAATATAGGCGTTCAGGACCATCAACAGGCGCTCCGTTGAGATCAATGTGCACTTCTTGCTAGCTTTGGTGAGTCTTCCTTGCATTCTGGAGGACTCCACTATTGTCTTCTAGTTTAGTAGTTTTGAGGTGTCGTGGGACTTGTCCCGACATCCATGTTGAACTATAGAGACTTCATAGATAGCTAGTATTGAGTTTCTGTCAGTATTTCCTTTGAACTCTTTTGACAAACTATTATTAATTTCAGAGTATTTTCAGATAGTTTTGAGTATATTATTTTTAGATAGTTTAAGTTTTGAGAAGTTTTGAGACTTTTCAATTTAAATTCTATTTCAAAGCTTAAATCTGCTTGAGTTAATCTTCTACTAAGTAGTCATCTAGACCAAGGGTTCGCTTGGGGATCAACAATGGTTCTTGAGTACCGGCCACGTCCAGGGTGTAGACTCTGGACGTGACAAATATGAACCCTTATGCCTCTATTTATATTGTAACATAGAGGCATACAAAAGGTTGGTCATAAACATGATATTAATCATGAATATAGTGGAGGAGGTTATGGAGGTGTAAGTTTACAAGAATAATGATCATAAAGGGTAGAGGTCATCTTCATAAAGGAGAGAAGTAATGGAGATAATTAGTGAGAGTAACTTCTTGGTGGAGTGGAAATCCATAATATAATATTTTATAACAGACATATTATTTTTATTGTTATTAGTATCAATAATTAGCATTTAAAAGCGTCATAAAATAACTAATTATTTCCCTATCATATCCTCCATTTTGTATTATTACTAAACTTTGAAAATGATATAGAAAAAATAATTCAAGATAAAATATTTTCTATATTTTCTTATATCATATACACCTTTTGTGATTTTGTTGTAACGTATATCTTAAGAAATATGAAACCTTGACATTTGAATTTGTATTTATTTTGTTTGATATCTCCGTTTATCTATTTACTAATAGACAATAGTATTATAATGTTATTGAACAATAAAAATAATTTTGCCTAAATTTGTTCATATTTTATTTTGGGAAATGATCAAGATGACTTTATTATATAGGGCAAACAAAACAAATTTCACTAGTTTAGGAAATAATTATTTTCCTTCTCATGAGTTTTTGATATTACAATTCTTGTCATTTTCGGTCTTCAGATACATGTAATTGGTGTGGGACACAAGTGATACATTATCACTTTTGTCAACCTCTTTTTATCCCGATTGAATTGAGTATTTCTCTACATTTTTGTAATATCATATTTATATAGAGAATTTTTCATCTCCTATGGGTGCATGGAGATTGACCGAACTATGTTAAATTTATATATCTTATAGTATATTTCTCATTTGTCTTCTTACTCATGGTCTTTCGAGCTTTGCTTTGTTAGCTTCTGCATGATACCTAATTATTTAGGTCTTAATAAGTGGTGTCATAGCCAGGTTCACTGATGAATCCAAGTTCAGTGATTCGATAATCGATGATTAAACCAGGTTAAAAATTGGGTGCTTATCATGGTGAGTGTAGTTCTATACACAACCTATTTGATAATAATGAAGATTTTCTCTTTGTCAAGACATAGATTTAATGGAGGAGATTTCGGAGAGGAAATGTAAGTTGTTGAAGATTATGTGAAGAAGGTGGAGCAAATTTATTCTATCAGAAATTTAGGACAAGGGGGAGATTTGTTGGGTATTTGCCCTGAGTTTCTTACCATAAATAGGTTTTCTTTCCTAAAAGAAAAATATAAAGTCTCTACATTTGGCTATTCCTTTTCTCGTAGGAAAAGACTAAGCACTTTATAAATAGAGGTTTGTATTGGGTACTTGCCCTGATTTTCTTACCATAAATAGACTATCCTTTTCCTAAAGGGAAAACATAAAGTCTTCATATTTGGCTAGTCATTTTCTTGTAGGAAAATATTTAGGACTCTATAAATAGTGGTTCGCTCCTTCAAACTTAATCAGCATTCACAATATAGTCCTAGGGGCTTTTAGAGTTTTTGTTTTGGGGGAGAATTTGTGGGACACAAGTGATACATTATCACTTGTGTAAACCTTCTTGTATTCCGAGTGAATTGATTGAGATTACTTCTCTCTATATTTTGTACTATCATATTTATATAGTGGATTGCTTGTCTCCTTTTTGGACATAAGTCGATTAACCGAGCCACGTCAAATATTTTTTTATCTTTTGGTATATTTATCACATGTCTTCTTATCATGGTCTTTCAAAGTTTTCTTTGCTAACGTCCGCATGACTCCTAATTATTTCTAGTCCTAACAAGTGGTATCAGAGCCAGATTCAATGAAAGAACTAGGTTGGATGGTTCAATGATGGAGTTAGGTTCAGTAGTTCAATAATTGATGGCTGAACCATGTTAAAAATTGGGTGTTCATCTTGGAAGGTGTAGTTCTAGCCACAACCTATCTGACAATAATCAAGATTTTTGTTGGAGAAATTATTTCAGAGAAATTCTCTACGTTGAGACATAGATTTGATGGAGGATATTTAGGAGAAGAGATGCAAGCTGTTGCAGATTATGTGAAGAAGGTGGAGTAAATTTATATTGTCAGAAATTCAAGCCAGAGGGGAGATTTGTTGGGTATTTACCCTGAGTTTCTTGTCATAAATAGACTTTTCTTTTCCTAAAGGGAAAACATAAAGTGCTCATATTTGGCTAGTCTTTTCTTGTAGGAAAACATTTAGAACTCAATAAATAGTGGCTCATTCCTTTCTAACTTAAATAGAATTCACAATGTAGTTCTAGGGGTTTTGAGAGTTTTGGTTAGAGGGGAGAATTTGTGGGACACAAGTGATACGTTCTTACTTGTGTGAACCTCATTGTATTTCGAGTGAATTGGTTTAAGTTATTTCTCTCTATATTTTGTACTATCATATGTATATAGTGGATTGCTCGTCTCCTTTGTGGATGTAGGTCGGTTGACCGAACCACATTAAATCTTTGTGTCTTTTCGTATATTTGTCGTTTGTCTTCTTACTCATGGTCTTTCAAGGTTTGCTTTGCTAGCTTCCGAATGACACTTAATTATTTATGGTCCTAACAGTTCGTTCCTTCTAAAAAAGTAATGTTCACAATATAGTCCGGGGGGCTTTGAGAGTTTTGATTAGAGGGGAGAATTTGTGGGACACAAGTGATACGTTATCCCTTGTGTGAAACTCTTTGTATTCCGAGTGAATTGGGTGAGGTTATCTCTCTCTATATTTTTTACTCTTATATTTATATAGTGGATTGCACATCTGCTTTGTGGACGTAGGTCGATTGACCGAACTACGTTAAATCTTTGTGTCTTATAGTATGTTTCTCATTTATCTTCTTACTTGTGGTCTTTCGAGGTTTGTTTTGTTAGCTTCCATATGACATCTAATTATTTCGATCCTAACAAGTGGTATCAAAGTCAAGTTCAATGATGGAGCCAAGTCTAAGAAGATACATCTAATTATATGTATCTATATACTAGTGTCTAGACAAGTGTGTTGCACGCGTGTCCCATATAAATATCCGTCAGTCTATTTATTGGAAAGTTTACACTTGAATTATTTTGTAAGTATATTTTTCAGAGTAATTTTAATTTTTTTTATTTTCTTTCAAGATCAATTGTATATGAATTTGCAAAAGGAAAACAAATCAAAGTAATGGTTGGTGTGCTTCTGTTATTTCCCAATATGATATTTTTATTATTAAAAAATATCAATTACATTTTCGAACTACTTAAAATTATACCTTTTCCTCTATTTCGTTTTGCGTATTTTGAGCAATTTGGCTAAGTGTATTTTTGTGTCAAAAATGATATGGGGGATAGAATATATTTTCTTATTTCGAATAGTTTGATGCAAACATTGAATTTCTGAATACCACTACTCCTCATTTGAACACTACTTTTTTTTTTATAAAAATATAGGCTTAAGCCATCGGCCCTATAAAATTCTCTGTATTATTTATTTAGACACCTCAACTTGATTTAAAACAAAGATTTATGATGATAACAAAGTAAATATAGTATTTTAATATTATTTAATAAGATGAATTGATGACGGCTTTACTTATTAATAGTCCATTAAACTTGTCAGTAAATTTCAGTTTGATAATCAATCATCTCAAATTAATTTATACTTATTTATTTTTATAGTATGTCATGTTTGTTCTTCTATATTTCCCTTTTCACGCGGATTCAATATATTTTTTTCATGCCTTTCACATTATAATACATTTGTTAACTCTTGCTATCACTATTTTTTCACATTTTCTTTTTTATTTTCTCTGAGATTCTATCTCTACCTCTTTGTCTTACTAATTTTTACTAAAGGAATCTCCTTTATGAATGTTCTTCTTATAGTATAAATCATTATCTTGAAATGTATGTTATTAAACAGTAATAATTATTTTCATAAACGACATGAAAGTAGAGCTGGAATTTTTTGTACAAGTGACTAGAAAAATGTGTTTCAAATGTTATACATGTGATATCTCACATGTATTTATTTTTCCCTTGAACAATAATAGTTATATTCATAAATGACATAACCATAGGTATGGAAATTTCTGTTCAAGTCGCAAAAAACAAATGTATAGCCTTTTTCTAATCTTAAAGAACCTCTTATATATTCTAGTGAATTTCTGACTTATTTGCATATTCTTTCTTCCACAAAACGTGAGATTACAATAATAAATAGCTATTATTTTTTTATCCACACTTAACATATTCATAAGCCAATAGAGTTAAGTGGATTCTACTTTATAGATTCAATTAGCAATCTACTAAAAGTGTTAAGTATTTATATGATAAATTCATCATTTTATATTATAAATTATTTTCTTGTATCTCCTCATCGTTTTATTTGAAGAAGAAAATTCACAAACAATTGAAGGAATAAATTATCCAATGGAAGATCTCTTTTTTTATGGTATGATAGAGGAAGTTCATTGAAATTTATAGATCATGGAAACGAGTTTGTTAGTGAGATGATTAATTTTCTAGAGTCTTATAAATATAAGGGTGACATCTCTATAAATATTATATAGAACTCATAATCCTTAATCATGGAAAAGTCATTTTTATGGAATACACACAAAATTTAGTTAAATCAATCATCTCAGTAGCAAATACTTTCTCATGATTTACCAGTATCACATGAATTTCCTCTATCATATCTGGAAAAGGAGATTTCATTGGGTTATATATTCCTTCAATAGTTTACGATTTTTCTTCTTCCAACAAAACAAAACAATGAGGAGATAAAAGAAAATATTTTATTATATAAAAGGCTAAAGTTTTCAGAAAAATACTTAACTCTTTTAGTATATTTATGAATTGAATCTCTAATTCGGAGTTCACTTATACTGGCTGATGAGCATGTTTAGTGTGGAAGAAAAATAATTTTTATTTTACCCATTTTATTATTGTTTTCTTTCTTTCTATCAAGATAACAATATGATTTTGTCTTTTTTTTTTCCTTTTATTTTAGTATTTTATTATATAATAGGCTAAAATTTTCAGAAAAATACTTAACTTTTTTTGTACATTTATGAATTGAATCTCGAATGCGAAGTTCACTTAACTCTACTGGCTGATGAGCAGTTTAGTGTGGAAGAAAAAATAAATTTTTATTTTACCTATTTCATTATTGTTTTCTTTCTTTTTGTTAATATAACAATATGCCTTTGTCTTTTTTTTTTTTTCCTTTCATTTTAGTATAGAGGATCCTTTTCATGATAAAGTCATTTAAGTATTTGGTAATTTGAACGTGTTTTTCAAGAAAATGTTTTCAATTGTAAGAAAAAATTACTTATATCAACAAAAGATTGTTAGATGACACAACCTCAATTCCACAAAGAAAGCAAAACCAACCGACAACATCAACCATAAAGTTGACTCACATATCCGAGATCATACAATTACTTACAGAACACAAAAAAGAGATGACATTTCAATTACGTCTTTCACAAGTGCACAATAAGTTTTAAAATTTACAATGGGGGACATAGTTACATACCAATAAAGTTTTCAAAAACAACAAAACATTCACAACAGTGAATGTATGGATCTGATATCATTAGTTTGTTCTCATACACTATTAAGAGGAAGGAAAAAATCGATCACATAAGTCTAATACTATACAGAACCATTTGCAGAGCAGTCATGGTATACTCATTAACGATACAAAATTCAGAGTTATGGAGTGAAGCTTATATCATAAATAAAGAGCTCAGATCATATACGAAATTGAGAAGAAGCTCCAGCTTGTGAAGTGTAGAAGAGTCTTCTTTGTAACCCAACAAGAAAGGAAAATTTTAGTTTTCATAACGACGTCTCAGGAGCTGACCAAACCAAGAAGTACATGTTGAATCTTTTTCTTGGACTGGATCTTTCACTTGGGCTGACATTTTCTTTCTTGTTTGTTTTCCATTTTCCCGTTAGGCATTGTTTAGTTTCAGACTATCACGCCCCAAGCCTAAACCCTGGGCGGGACTGTCACTCGAGAACCATTGCTGGCCTCAAGCAAACCCTTGGCCTAACTTAACTTTTAGTGGAAGACTTACTCATGATAAAAGAAAGTATTGAAATACAATCATAAGTAAACTCTCTCAACAAATAACTTAGAATGTTTTAAAGATCAATATTCAACTGGCCAAAATGGCAACTCAAGTCTCAGCATAACTGAAAAGGAAGAGTAAAGACAATAGAACTAACTAACTGTCTATGAAGCCTCTAAACTATAAGGGATGTCGGGACAAGATCCCCCGATCATCCTAACAACTGAAAACTACTAAAGCAATGTAAATAGGGATCCTCTAGAAAGCAAGGGGGCTCACTACAAGACTCTGAATGTTCAACTAGATCAACAAAGCGTTGGATGCTGATCCTGGTTACGTGTATCTATATCATAAAATGATGCAGGCCAAATGACATCAGTACATTAAATGTACGAGCATGTGAGGGGAATTCTAAAACAAGACATAAGCTTGGAAAGAACATACCTGGGCTCAACTCAACTTAACTCATTTCAATATAAAGTAATAATATGAATGCAATATAAAGAAAAGCTTTTAAAACATGGATAACAACTCTGTATATTTAGAAATACAATAGTAACTTAGTATGTATGCAAAGCTACAATATAAACTCTCTGATATAAAAATACAAAGTATCTCTGTGTATTAAAGAATACAAATTATAACTGTGGGAGTTTCTCTCACCGACAACCATCACTTAAGAGCTATGTGATAATACAATGTTTTGCCTCACGCTGCTAGGGCCATCATATACCTTGTCGAGGGCATAGAACCTAACTACTAAGTGGATCCACTAGTATATGCTAAAAAGCACTAAGGAATCATCTAAAAAGTATGACCCTTTTTCTACCCATGATGGCTACATGGTTTATGGGGGCTGTGAGTTTTCTGAACTCTCCCCCATATCGGTGCTCAATAATACTCTCAAAATATAAATAGCTCATATGTTTAAAAAGATAACTCTTTCTTTAGTTTAAGATAATTACTTAAAAACTAGCACAAAGTCTCTCTAGGAAATCAGTGTTCCCTCTTTTGCTTAATTGTGAAAGCATTTACTCTTTACTGAAAAAGTAGCTCAAAGGCTCTATTGGAAATCGATGTTTCCTTTCTTGTTTAAATATGAAAACATTTGCTCTTTGGGAAGACATAGTCCCCATATACTCTATTGAAGACATGAAATTCACTCTTTACTCTTTACTCAACTCAAAACTTAAGTCTTAAAACAATAGAACTAACTAACTGTCTATGAAGCCTCTAAACTATAAGGGATGTCAGGACAAGACCCCCAATCATACTAACAACTGAAAACTACTAAATCAATGTAAATAAGGATCCTCCGAAAAGCAAGGAGGCTCACCACAAGACTCTGAATGCTCAACTAGATCAACGAAGCGGTGGATGTTAATCCTAGTTACCTGTATCTACATCATAAAATGATGCAGGCCAAATGACATTAGTACATTGAATGTACAAGCATGTGAGGGGAATTCTAAAACAAGACATAAGCTTGAAAAGAACCGAAAGAACATACCTGGGCTCAACTCAACTCAACTTAACTCATTTCAATATAAAGCAATAATATGAATGAAATATAAAGAAAAGCTTTTAAAACATGGATACCAACTCTGTATATTTAGAAATACAATAGTTACTCAATATGCATGCAAATATATAATATAAACTCTATGTGTATATAAAAATACAAAGTATCTCTGTGCATTAAAGAATAAAAAATATAACTGTGAGAGTTTCTCTAACCGACAACCATTATTTAAGATCTATGTGATGATACAACATTTTGCCTCACGCTGCCAGGGCCATCCTATACCTTGCCGAGGGCATAGAACCTAACTACTAAGTGGATCCACTAGTATATGCCAAAAATCACTAAGGAATCATCTAAAAAGTATGACCCTTTTCTACCCATAAAGGCTACATGGTTTATTGGGGCTATTATTTGTCTGAACTCTCCCCCATATCGGTGTTCAATACTACTCCCAAAATATAACTAGCATATATGTTTAAAAACATAACTCTTTCTGTGGTTTGAGATTATTACTCAAAAACTAGCACAAAGGCTCTCTAGGAAATCAATGTTCCCTCTCTTTCTTAATTGTGAAAGCATTTACTCTTTATTGAAAAACTAGCTTAGAGGCTCTGTTGGAAATTGGTGTTTCCTTTCTTGTTTAAATGTGAAAACATTTGCTCTTTGGGAATACATAGTCCCATATACTCTTTTGAAGATATGAACTTCACTCTTTACTCTTTAGTCAACTCAAAACTCAAGTCTTAAAACAAGTTTAAAGCATTGGTAAAAGACTTTTGAAAAGACTCTAGGAACTCTCAAGACTTGGCAATTAACTTTTCTTGAATTTGAATTTATGAATTCAAGGTTATGATTCATGTTTATGGATGATATCATGATGTTTAGATGCACCTTAGAGTGTAGAAATCAACTAGAAAACATACGTACGTTTCAAGGGAACTCAAATGGAAAGAAGTGGGAAAGGGCAGAAGACATGGCTTCCCTAGCGCTCTGAGTGGCGCGGGGCGCCATAGCTCAAACTTCAAAGCCTGGGTTGGGGTGCTTTGAGTGGCGTGGCGCCTCAGAGCCCAAACTTCAGAACCTGTTTTGGGGAGCACTGAGTGGCGCGGCACCCCACCCCTTTTCCCCAGAATTTTGACGAATTTTCTTGGTCGTTTTTCAACTTTAAACCCTCTAGATTCGAATGGTTCCTTCCCCAAACACTTAGATTCGAATACATAACCAAAATATGCAAGAATATACTCAAAACAACATCAAATTTCATGAATCTAACTCAAGAACTACTCAACAACTTCAACAATCAAGAACCCAATAGAAATTTCAACACAATCCATTAAGAACTCAATTTCTTATACTTTAAAGAACATAATTTCGCTGAATTAAACCATGATTGGAGCGTGGGTGAACGAACCCAATGCTATGTGATCTCACATACCTCGAGGAACAACCCTTGGCTAAACCCACAAGCTTAACTTCAAGAATGCGACGAATCCTTGCTTTTTCTCCTCTTTTCTCCTCTCCTTTTCTCTTCTCTCAAAACCCTAACTTAATTTTTATGAAGCGTAAACTGAACCAATTCAATTTAGACCCCAACCTACTTACTAAAAACGAATTTAATTAAATCGGTAGGGAAAAGACCATAATACCCTTCTAAATTCCTATTTTGACTTTTCTTATCTAGACAGCCCGACTTCTAATGGGCATATCTCCCTCATACGAACTCAAAATTAAGCAAACTCGGTGGAGTTGGAAAGATAATTCAAAGACCTATCCTACAATATCTTGTAGAACACCTAACTCATCTTCTGCTAGGATTTATGGTCGTTTGAAGTTGACCCAAAACTCATACTTCGCTTAACTTTGTCAAACTTTCCAAATTTGATTATTTCCAAAAACGGTTTCTTTGTAATTCTTGTTCTTTTAAATAGCGAGGTGTTACACATACATTATTTTGATATCTTTTTTGTGATAGACAAAATTGACCCTAATTGAGTCACAATTTAACCAAAAATAAATAGATAGACTTCTATCACTATGAGTGAGTACTAATTTTCATTTGAAACGTATCATAACAACATTCTCACTCAATCTCAATTATTTCAATCTTACATATTTTTATTAACAATTAGCATTTAAAAGTGTCATAATATCATTATCTTCATATGATATCCTCCATATTGTATTATTACTAAACTTTGAAAATGATTTTGGAAAAAAATCAAGATAAAGTATTTTCTATTTTCTCTTATATCATATACAACCTTTGTGATTTTGTTGTAACCAGTGGCGGGTCCAGGATTTGATGGTTGTGGGTGCTCAATTCCTTTAAGTAAAAGTTACTTGCCAATAAAGATTTATTTGTTGAAGCTTACTAATATTTTTTAGTTAGTAAATGAAGTACAAAAACTGGAAAGTGAAAAAACTTCAAGGAAATATAAGCAAAAAATATGTGAAAAGGTATAAAAAGAAGTAAAAAACTATGAAGAAGTTTAGTTTGCATTTTTTCAGCAAAGAGTTAAAAGGTTACACCAGGATTCGAACCCTCGGTGAGGGGCACAAACGATCTCAGAAATCAACTTTATGGCCAAAACAGTTGCAGGCGATTTCATTCAATGGGTGCTGACAGACGTTTTATATACCTTTTTCCGCATTTTCTGTAAGCATATACAAAATTTCCATCAAGGTTAATGGTTGCTCGAGCACCCACAACTCTATACGTGGTTTTGCCTTTGGTTGTAAAGTATACCTTAAGCAATATGAAACCTCAATATTTGAATTTGTAATTATTCTCTTTTGGTATCTCCATTTGTCTATTTACTAATAGGAACTACTATTAGTATGTTATTGCATATTTAAAACAACTTTTCCTAAATTTGATCAGTCTTTTTTTTTTTTTTTTTTTTTTTTTTTTTTTTTTTTTTTGTAAATGGCCAAGATAGCTTTATTATATAGGGCAAACAACATAAATTTCACTAGTTTAGGGGATATTACATGCCTTCCCATGAGTTTTTGATATTACAATTCTTGACATATTTAGGTCTCCAATACATGTATCTTGGTGCATCCAGATGTATCTTGAATACATGCTAAGAAACTACATATAATTATCTCTCTATATATATACTAGCTTCTAGTTACACGTGCATCCCATATGCATTTCCACTAGTCTACTTATTGGGAACTTCTAGTTTGAATTTTTTTATACGTATATTTTTAGGAGTAATTTTAATTTCTGTTATTTTCTTTTGGGATCAATTATATATCTATTTGCTAAGGAAAAAAAATTCAAACTAATGGTTGTTGTGCTTTTCTTATTTTCCATCTTATTTTTTTTTCTTTTAATTTTAAAAAGTGTCAATTACGTTTTCGAACTACTTAAAAATACAATAAGTTTTCCTCCATTTTGTTTTACATATTTTGAGTCACCTTGCTAAGTGTATATTTGTATCAAAAATGATATGGGGGGATATAATGTATCATCAAATAGTTTAATGTGATGTTTTAAGAGTTAACCAATTTTTTAGTTGTTAAATTTTAAATATTTAATTTTTTAAATTATTATGATATATAGTACCTTTAATGTAATTTTAAAATAATATATGTTATTGTCTTTGTCGCAACTTATGCGGAATATGTAAAATTTTGAGAGTCAATCAAATTCCTTTATATATATATATATATATATATATATATATATATATATATATATATATATATATGCTACCTTAAAAGCATGAACTCCCAAACTTCAATGTTGAGTTATTATAATACCCCCAAATAATATACTACCTTAAAAGCAAGAACTCCCAAACTTCAATGTTGAATTACTATAATACCCCCAAATAAAAATACTCAAATTATTTCATATATTTATTTATTTAATTGTATCATATTAAAAGTAGATACTTTTTCACATTAAAGAGTTCTGACTTTTCCAATGAGTTGTGTCTTTTCCAAAGGGTTATGACTTTTTTGAGGGGTTGTGACATTTTCGATGTGTTGCGACTTTTTCGAAGGGTAGTGATTTTTTAAAGGGTGGTGTATTTTCCAAAGGGTTGTGCCTTTTCTGATGAGTTGTGACTTTTTTTCAAAGGGTTGTGACTTTTCTGATGAGCAGTCAATTTTTCGAAAGGTTGTGACTTTTCAAATAAGGTACTGATTCATACTACTATTTCTTAGCTATAAATAGAAGGTGATTCCTCTAACTTTTAATCTATGATTTTTAAAGTTTTCTACTCTTCTTCTTCTTAAAAAATCTCAAATGTTATTTGCAACAATTGATTAAGGTCAAAATTCAATGAAATTTGAGGTACCACATAAGAAAGAGTTGGTGTTGTAAAAAATCATTCATCAATTCACACTCGTAATTTCCTATTACAATTTTCATCACATACATACTTCAATATTATTTATATCATTTTAGAACATTTATAGCCTTTTAGTTAACCTACATATTTTGTTTATTAATAAAATACTTATTTACTACAAATAGTCACAACAATTTAAACCTTACTGTATCTTCGGTCATTAATCACAAGCATTTCACTTCTTAAAATTCTTGGGGAATTCTTTTATGTGACAATTTGAGATCATTAAAAAATTTCATAAATGATTAATCCCCAATCCGTTGATATGGTTCACCGAAGTTCATAGCATGAAAATTTAGGTATTTTCTTTCTGTTAAATAAGAAAAAAAAAAGAACCGAGAAATGTGCAATTATGAGTGCTTTCTTTCACACAAAACACTTCTATGTATAGTGCGCCCGAGTTTTCATCTCTTTTTTTTGTTTTGTTTCTTCAATTAATTTCTTTTGTGTTTTAATTGGAGAAAGAATTTTATAAATAATGTTCACATAACGAGTGAATAGTGACGAATACACACATTGTGAATTATTTTTTCTAATAAAATTAATAGATCAAGTTGTGGTAGAGAAAATAATAATAAACAAATACAAAAAATGCACATGATCTTCTTTATTTTTCCATTTTTTTATTCTTTTACCCTCAAACGAAGGAGTTTCTCCCTAATTTTTCTAAAATAACGTACATCAATGTAGTTCATTGAATTATTACTTTTGATGTTAAGTCCATTAATTCAAAAATAGATTTTGACTTTTTCTTATAATATGATAATAGCCATGGTAATAATTGTTTTAATAGATATGTAAGTAAAAATGAATGGAGAAAGTAAAGTATTGTTGGAAAGAGATTTCAATCACATGAAACACTAGAATGAATATAGCATGAACATATATTTTTGTCTTCCTTCTTCATTTGCTATGAACTGTGTTCCATATATTATTTCTTTTTTATATGTATTTATATTGAGTATAAAATTTTTAAGTATGGATTTCCTGTTATTTTTTGTTCATTTTAATCTAGGAAAAGGTTATATCACAAGATTCACTCCTTGCTAGATATATAAAAATAGATAAGAAAATATTGATTGATCATAAAATGATCTTAAATAAAATTAAAGATTCTATAAATAATACTTTAAATTTTATTCATCTATCAATTGTTTTTATTGAAAAAGTTTAATGTTTTATATCACGAAACAACTTCTATTATATATCATACACTTTCATTAGACAACAACTATATGATAATAATTGGAAATAGTCATTTTTGGAAAGAATGAAAATCTGGAAAGTTTGTTAAGTTAGAATAAGTTGAGTTTTGGTCAACTTCAAACGTCCATAACTCCTAGATCAGAAAGAGTTAGGTGTAATTCCAGATATGGAAGGAAAGCTCTTGGAATAATCTTTCCAAAGCCGCTGAGTTTGCATGATTCCGAGTTTGTATGAGTGAGATATGCCCTTTGGAAGTTGGGCTGTTAGAATAAGGAAAGTCTAAACTGGATTTTGGAAAGGCGTTTTAGTCTTTTCCTTATCAATTGTTTTAATTCGTTTTTAGGAGTTTATTTGGGGTAAAGTTAGATTTTAGTCAGTTTAGAAAAGTTGGAGTTCATGCTAGGGCTTGGAGAAAAAGAGAAAAGAGGAGAAAGGAGAAGAGAAATCAAGAATCGTCAAGATCGTTCGAGTTTAGCTTGTGGATTTCGTCAAGGGGTGATCCCTACGAGGTATGTGAGATCACATAGCATTGGGTTAGTTCACCTAAGCGCTAAATCATGTTTTATTTCAGCGAATTAAGTCTTTGAAAGTTTAGAAATTGAATTCTTGATGGGTTTGTTAAAGTTCCTTTGAATTCTTGATTCGTTGAAATTGTTGAGGAGTTGTTTGATCCTAATTCATGTAATTAGTTATGATTTTGAACAGAATCTGATGTATTTGGATGGTTTAGTAGATTCTAAATATTTGGGGAAAGAACCATTGAAGGTTAGAGGGTTTAGAGATGAAAAACGAGCAAGAAGAGTCGTCAAACACCTGGGGAAAAGCATGGGGCGTCGCGCCAGCCAGCACGCCCCAAAAGGGTTTCTGAATTTTCACCCTTGGGGCGCCGTGCCAGCCAGCACTCCCCAGACCAATCTCTGAATTTTGAGGGCTGGCGCCCCGCGCCTCTCAGAGTGCCAGGGACGCCAGTTCTCCCCATTCGTCCCTCATCTTTTCGTACTTGTTCCTTAGCAATGTACCTATATTTCTTAGTTGATTCCAACACTCTTAGATACATATAAAAATCATGAAATTATTCATCAACATGAGATCATGAACCTTGAATCCATACTTCAATTCAAGGAAAGTTAAGAGTCAAGTCTAGAAGTCAAGAAGCAAGTCAAAGAGAAGTTTATAAAGTTTTCAAAAGTCTTTCACAAACATTTTAACTTTGTTTTAAGACTTAAGTTTCAAGTTAAGTAAAGAGTAAAGATTTGAGTTCATTTCTCCAATAGTTATAAGGGAACTAAGTATTCCCAAGAGTTCAAAATGTTTTTACATTTGAACAAGAAAGGGAAACACCAATTTCCAAGAGAGCTTTTAAGCTTAAGTTTTGACTAATTATCTCAAACAAAAGAAAGAAGTTTTGATTTAAATCATATGAGCTAAGTATATTTTGGGAGTAGTATTGAGCACCGATATGGGGATGCGAGTTCATATTAACTCAAGTCTCCATAAACCATGTAACCATCATGGGTAGTAAGGGATCATACTTTTTAGAGGACTCCTTAAGATGCTTTCAACATAGACTAGTGGATCCACTTAGTTAAGGCGTTCTATATGACGGAAAAGTATAGGACAGTTCTGACAGCGTAGGCAAGACGCTATATCACTACTTAGGCTCATAGTGGTGGTTGTCAGTTAGAGAATCTCCCACATAAACTATATTACTTTATTATATGAATAATGTTGAGTTTGTTATTGCGTTTTCTTTAACAAACTAAGTTGTTTTCTACTGTTTTAAAGGCTTCCTATATATTGCATGTGTTTTATTGCTTTATATTGAGTTAAGTTATTCAGGAATTCAGTAAAGCCAAGGTAAATGTTTCTTTCAGATTCTTTTCAAGATTATATTATGTTTAGCATTCTAACTCGCATACTCGTACATTCAATGTACTGATGCTAGTTGACCTGCATCTTATTATGATGCAGACACAGGTAACCAAGATCATCACCCACAACCTCATTGATCTAGTTAAGCACTTAGAGTCAGTTGGTGAGCCTCTTTGCATTTCGGAGGACTCCTTTTACTTTGCTTTCAGTATTTCATTATTAGGATGATCGGGGGTCTTGTCCCGACATCCAACTTTGTTTTAGAGGCTTCATAGATAGTCAGACAATTAGTAGTTCAGTTGTCTTTACATTATCATTTCATATGTTAAGACTTGAGTTGTCATTTTGGCCAAGTTGAATGTTGAATTTTAAACATTCTAAATTATTTTATTAAACCATTAAGTAAGTGCATTTGATCATTGTAATAATGCTTAGAGTCTTCCGCTGAGTAAGTAAGCCAGGCTAAGGGTTCGCTTGGGACTAGCAATGGTTCTCGAGTGTCAGCCACGTCCGGGGTGTAGGCTTGGGGAGTGACAATATATATATATATATATATATATATATATATATATATATATATATATATATATATATATATATATTACGTATAAAGACAAAATATTGAAATATTTTTAGAAATCGTTATTAGTGTCATGCACATACTATATTTCAAGCATGAATATTTAAGAGAAAAATTATACTTGAATGATGTCCATCATTTATGGTCATAACCTTAAAACGAAAAGCTATTGGTGATAGCTTTTATATTGATATTTTTTTTCTATTAAAATTTAGTAAAGGAAAAATATTACTAAAGAAATGTTACTTTTTCTATGTTCTTTATATTATAATCATTTACTAAAAAGGTTTAATTTAGTAATATTAATTCCATTTTACAACATCGTATACTATATGATACGATACACACGTGCAACGCACGTGTGGTGAAGCTAGTATATATATATATATATATATATATATATATATATGCTTTTTAATATGGCACAAGTGAAATTTTGTAAGTCAATTAAATTTTAATGTGATTTTTAAAAAAAATCATAAATTGTTATTTATTATTATAATTTAAAATATAAATTTTAAAATTTTTAGATACATAACAATTAACATACAAAGATTTGTAGGTAAAAGAAAAAATATGCATGTTTTAAATGAATAGGCCCACAAACTTAAATAAAGTACTCTAGATTGATCACACTAATAGTAAAGGAGGATGATTGAATAATTGTATTCCATGAATCGGACTTGATTGTATTATTATGAGAATGTACATTGTGAATGTGATTGTGACTTGTTGAATTATCGGGTATTACGTTCCGACACAGTAACTGGGATCGGTTACCACTTACTGGCATAAACATTGGAACGGGTGTCACGATTCGACACACTAACTTCGATCGGGTACCACGTACCGGTACACTAATTATTTGGGTGTGAGTTCCATGAGAGGACTACTAACTTGTCATATTGATGTATTTCTAAGAATGTGGAATTTGTTCATTGATCGTGAATTGATAACTAGTTGGTGTATGATATACGGATATATGTGTGGGTTGCGGTGTTGTAAATTAGTTGGATATATTTGCTTGGGTAATGGATTGGGAATGGTTAGGTTCTAATAGAGAGGTGAAGTGTAACTTTAAGTTAAATCCTACAAAGTGTGTCTTTGGGCTTCCTACTGGAAAGCTTCTGGGTTTCATTGTCAGCCGCTGGGGTATTGAATTGGATCCATCAAAAATCAAAGTCATTCGTGATCTACCTCCACCGATGAATAAGAAGGAGGTAATGAGTTTCCTGGGACGACTCAATTACATCAATCATTTCATAGCCCAATCTACTGTTATTTGTGAGCCTATTTTCAAGTTGTTGAAGAAGGATGCTACGGTAAAATGGGCACACGAATGTCAACAAGCATTTGACAAGATCAAAGATTACTTATCCAGCCCTCCTGTGTTAGTTCCACCGAAATGTGGTAGACCACTATTATTATACATATTAGTGTTGGATAATGCTTTCAGATGCATTCTGGGGCAGCATGATGAAACAGGAAAGAGGGAGCAGGCGATATATTACATGAGCAAGAAGTTTACATCATATGAAGCTCGATACTCTCTATTAGAGCATACCTGTTGTGCTTTAACTTGGGTGGCCCAAAAGCTGCGACACTACCTCTCCTCGCACACTACTTATCTGATTTCAAGGATGGATCCTCTGAAGTATATCTTTCAAAAGCCCATGCCTACAGGTAAACTAGCTAAATCGCAGATACTATTAAGCGAGTTTGACATAGTATACGTTACACAAAAAGCAGTGACAACCCAGGCATTAGCGGATCATATGGCAAAAAACCCCGTATATGATGATTATAGACCACTGAAGACTTACTTCCTGGATGAAGAAATAGCTTTCGTAAGGGAAGATATTTCTGAAGAATATGATGGTTGGAGGATGTTCTTTAATGGAGCTAAGAATTTAAGTGGATCTGGCATCGGAGCTGTTCTGATTTCACCAACTAGGCAACACTATCCGGTATTGGCAAAACTCAGGTTCCTTTGTTCAAATAATATGGCTTAATACGAAGCTTGCATATTAGGGCTTCGACGTGCTATCGATTTAGATGTCTAGGAAATGCTAATAATAGGATATTCAAACCTATTGATTCATCAGGTTCGAGGTGAATGGGCTACCAAGAATCAGAAGTTGTTACCATACTTGGAGTGCGTGCATAGGTTGTGCAAAAGGTTCATCAAGGCAGAATTCAAACATGTGCCAAGGATCCAGAATGAATTTGCAGATAAATTAGCCACTTTGTCTTCCATGATTCAGCATCCTGATCATAATTACATTGATCCTATCTGTATCCACATATATGAGCAACTAGCATACTGTTTTCATGTTGAAGAAGAGCCTGATGGAAAACCCTAGTACAATGACATACGAAAATATTTGAAGAACGGTGAGTATACAGAAGATGCAACAAGTGTACAAAAGCGTACAATTCGGAGGCTAGCGAATCAATTCTTTCTACGTGGATAAATCCTTTATAAGAGGACTCCCGACTTGGGGTTGCTAAGGTGCGTCGAAGCTGGAGAAGTTGGCAGATTAATTGAAGAGATACATGTGGGAACATGTGGTCCTCACTTGAATGGCTTTACTTTGCCAAAAAATATGTTAGATGTTGTAAAGTCTCAAACTATGCTATGGTCAAAGATTCAACATTACTTTTACAAATTAATATTTTCAAAATCTTTTCAAAAACTATCTTTCCTTCTATTTTTACAAAGCAAATGCCCAGAAAGCTCTGGACGGTAAGCCAAAGGGAGCACACCGGTCGAAGCAGATCAACCGCCCCATTTTTAAACTCACAATTTTTATTTGAGTGCAGAAAATACAGGTACATACACAAGAAGCAACTTCAACATCTCATGGAGGATTAGAATACCACTATATTGAGCCCGACAAATCTCTAATCAATGGCACCCCATCCTTCCAATCAAACGGAAGGATCAAGCTACTTTATATCAATCTTGAACAATCGCCATTCAGCGACAACCTCTCCATACTATTGGACAGAGGGTCAAGCTACAATACTCCAAACTCAAAATTTGCCGACAAATGGCACTCGACCCTTCCAACAAGGCAAATGTCCAAGATTCTTTATGCTCTCAATCAACTATTATTCATGTGCTAAAAGATTTCATGTGCCCGATAATTGCATTATTGCTTGTGCTCAAATTGCATTGTGCCCGACGATTGCATGTTCCAGAATTGCATTGCGCTCGATATTGCATGTGCCCGAGAATTGCATTGTGCCTGATATTGCATGAGCCCGAAGATTGCATTATGCCCGAGATTGCATTGTGTCCTAAGATAGCATGTGCCCGAAGATTGCATTGTGCTAGAGATTGCATTGTGCCCGAGAATTTGCATTGTGCCCGAAGATTGCCTGTGCCCGATATTGCATGTGCCCGAATTGCATTGTGCCTGATATTGCATGTGCCCAAGAATTGCATTGTGCTCGAGCCCGAAGATTGCATTGTACTTGAACTATTTTGTGCCCGACGATTGCATGTGCCCGAAGATTGCATTATGCCCAATATTGCATTTGCACAATAATTGCATTGTGCCCGATATTGCAAGAGCCCAAAGATTGCATTGTGCCTGATATTACATGTGCCCGAGATTGGCATTTTGCTCGAGAATTGCATTGTGCCTGAGAATAGCATGAGCCCGAGATTGTATTGTGCTCAAGAATTGCATTGTGCCCGAGATTGCATGTTCCCGAATACATCTGTACAGAGAAACTGTCGAACTAAGTCACAAGATGCTCGAATTACATCAAAACAGATATGCTCTATTTACTCATCATTTATATTCCTAAGGCGTCATGGTCTAAAGGCATCATCCTTTCATGGCCTGCGGATATCATATCATGGCCTAAGGATTTACTTTCTGCTTATCATGATCCGAAGGTGTCATAGTCTAATGGCATCATTTTTCATGGCCCACGAACAATATTCTCATGACCTGAGGATATACTCTTTACTTATCATGGCCCTAGACATCATAGCCTAAGACATCATTTTCATAGTCTTAAGGCAAACATCATGGTCGATATGGAAAATTGCATCATGTTTACTTTTACTGTTTGTTTGAAATATTTTGCTCTAATCATATTACAAGCTACAGATTTGTAAAGACTAACATTTTGCAGATAAGACGTTTTTCATCTCTCGGCTACAATTATCGTGCTTACATCTATCGCAACGAAGGCCCTACCAATTCTTTGCTACTCATATTGATCCTTTTCATCTGAACCTTGCTTAAAGCTGGAAATCTCTTTGTCATGCCTTTCTCGCTACTCTAATCCTATCCATTCAAGCCAATATCGTTCCCATTCGAATACCGTACCGTTCTTTTAATTTTTAGGAGTTTCGATTGCTCTTGAATCTAGAACTACACATGACCTGATTCTCATATAACCAAAGATATGCAGGTGACTTAATACCAAAGTCTCAGTCGTACCCCTTTTCAACTCCATATCGTTTCAATTGATCCTACTGACATCTTTCATCGGTCGGACAAAATCGGCTACTAAGTCAATGTTGGTTGCCAGACAATTCATCTTTCATTCTCAAGCAACCAAGGGGCAGCTGTTGACGCCCAATTTTGACCGACCTATAACCCTTTTGGAATTTTTATTCAATTAAATACGTATTTTTATAACATATTTCAAATTTAAAATTTTAATCGATTTTGTCTAAAAATTATATATTTTAGTATGCATGCTTAGTAAAATTATCATAAATATTTTTAAAATTATTAGTAAAACTCAAAATAATTATTTTATTTCAAATGTTTTAAAGTTTAAGTGATTTTTATTATATAAAATGTTATTATTTTTGTAGTATTTTAGTTGGATAGCATTTCTTTAATTTTTCCCCAAAATCATTAAAATTGTAGCCTATTTTATTCTAATTCCTTTCAATTCTAACCTGTTCAATTCCAATTGTATTTCAATTATAGCCACCTATCATTTTGATTCTAGCCTCTTTAATTCAATGGCTATTTCAATTATATCTATTTTGAACCCAAATTTAAGAGCCTCATCTTTTGATCCTACCCTTCCATCTCTCATTTTAAATCTCCACCCTTAATTTGAAATTAATCAACGGATGAGATCAATTATCTTAGCTCTTTCCTATTCAAAACAAAAGACCAAACCCTATTTTGAAAACTAATTCTTTTCTTCTCTCTAGCAGCGCCGCAACCCCTCCATCAGTGAGAACCAACGAGAGTTGTACTATCACCCGTGAACTCTCCATCTCGCTCCTCCCGTCGCCCTCCTCCCCTCACTTTCCTCTTCTCCTCTCATCTCTCCAACCAGCAGAAGCTCGCTGCTCTCTCTCCCCTTCAACTGCTCCGGCCAGCGAGCTCCAAGCAATCAGCAGCAGAAGCCGGCGAGGAGAGCAACAGCAACTCCGGTTAACAACAACTAGCACAAGAGCCAGTTCTAAATCCGACGAGCTATAGGTGAAACAACAACGCACCAGCACCAAGCAACAATGAAACAAACAGCTCCGGCAAAACCCCTCACAACCAGTCACCCGTCCTCCTCTCCTTTCTCCAGCGAGGACGAAGAAACAACAACAAAAGTTTGTCGATACCAATGTTCTGATCCGAAACTAAAAGTGAATTATTTAATAAGGACTGATTTGGTACGATTTTTGTTATTTTAAAACTCAAATCTTTGTGTTCGCCATTAAACATAAGATGTGCATGTTAATCTGTTCATTGTTTCATGCTTAGTATTTCAAGATCCTAATTTATGTGTGAAGCTGCTGATTTTTGTCGAAATCTATGTTCTTCCTTTGTTTAAACTTTTATATGTATGATCAAATTTTAACTATAGTTTGGATTTGGCCCATGATTTTCTATACCTTCATTGCCGGGTTTTCCTTTGTTCCTTGTGATGGTCTGTTTCTAATTTGTTGCAATTGACTCTTTGTTATCATTATAATAATATTGTGTTTGTTATTCAATAGGCTTTAAAAGGAAATTGTTAGATTGTTAACCTCTTGATTGAATAGGAAATTCCATCCAATGTATCTTCCTTTTTTTGCCGTATGCTATGCTCGGGTATATATGGTAAGCACCTTGATTGGATATGGCGGAAAAGGTAAGAATATTTCTCTTGTTTGTTGATTGATGGTGTCACTTTATTTTAGCTATGATTTATCAATTTAGGGCCTTTGTTGATGATGTTAATTGATTTCGCAGAGAAGGAAATCTGCTTGATTAATTGTTTAGCGTCAATAATAACTTGTTACCTTATTTGAAAGGTTGAATTGATTCTTACTTGTCACATTTATAGTAACTCATGATTGAGTAAATATTATGATTGGTGCATAATTTTGGCTCTCCTTAAATTAATATATCATTTGACAGTGTATTTAGTTTGGTACTATTTTTATTTTGGTAAAAAATAAATAAATAAATTAACAACAATTTAACCGTTCAATTCTTTTCCAACAAGGAAAATCAATTTTTAATTAATGATTTCCTTTTCCTTATTTTCTCACCTCTTAGTGACTATAAAAAGGACTCCTCCCCTCATTGTTTAATCATCAGAACATTACTTACACTTGAAAAAAATATTATTATACATTGCTCTCTACTCGCTGCTTGAAAAGAATTTCCGGTGAGGGTTTAAGAAATATTTTGCTGTGTTCGGGTTAAATAGTGTGGAATCAACCTGTCTTCATTGCTGATTATTCTTTAACTGCTTAACTGGTTAGTTTCTTTTATACTTGTTTATTTTTTCTGCTGCACCATTGCTTATTCACCTTTATGCATAAGTCCAAATGGACATTGATAAATAAAAGGAAGCATCCGGGTCAGTTTTCTCCTCCTCTTCTGTGTGTAGTCTTATATGTATAGTTTGTTGCTCTTATTCTGTTTGAGTGTATAAATGGCTGCTATTATGTTGTTTTTGTATTTACTTGTGGTGTATTGTCCTTTTCAATTAGCAGGGCTCTTATTCTGCTCATTGTTAAATAATTTCTGCATTAAATTTTTTTTAAAGATAATAAATTGTCCAGCATTCTAATATTGTTTTTTTAAAAAAATTCTGCCCTTATGAATTTGCATAAGATAATAAATTTCTGCAATTAGTATGTTTGCTTTGCCACTTAAAATCAAATAACAATTATATTCCGCATGTCTCTTAAAAGTTGCTGCCTTAATTAAATCTGGCCTGAATTATTTTAGTTGCTACATTAAGATTAATTGTTTGGCCATGCAAAACCATTTAAATAAAAAAACTTTTCCTGCAAAATAAATAAATAAATAAATAAATTCTGCATTATGTCATAACTATTTGTCCTTTCATTAATTAGTTGTTATATTGTTGTGTTACTTGCTGCCTGTTTACACACATTTAGCATGCGAACCTTTTCACAATTATGTGTGTTTGAAAGCATGTTTAATAAAATCTATAAGCCAACATGAGATTTACGTTCTAAATGCTCGTCTTATTTGTTTGACTTGGTGTCTAGGAGGGCCTATTAGGAGCTTATATTTTATTTTACTCTAAACTCTCCCTAGTAGTAATCCAATGCCTCTTGGATTTTAAGCATGGATGCTAGGCACCTTTTAGGATGAAATGCATCGGAAGGTAGGGTAGGGTAGTTAGGCCCTACGAATATGATGACATCGACTCAGGCTTAAAACGACAAACCTTGGTTTTGTCTATCCCCACACGAAAGCCTATCGAAAAAATAAATAAAAGTCGAGTGTTGATCCGTAAAGTCCTTCAGAGTCTCCCTTTCCTTTTGTCCCTTTATTTGTTTATAATTACAATTGTTTGGGGTAGCTTAAATAAAATAAAAAATTGTTTGCTTATCTACCTGTGCATTTCTGTCTCCTCGCTTATCTCCTTATTAATTGTTTAATATTTATTTGTTTATTGTTATCACTTAGTAAGCATGCTTAAATTAAATAACAAATAAATGAAGTGACCTTAATGGCTACATGTAACCCCCACATAAATTGCATGAGATATGGCCGGGACCCACATTTGTGGACCTCGAGGGATGCCTAACACCTTCCCCTCGAGGTAATTTGAACTCTTACCCGATCTCTGGTTCGTTCACCTTAGTTAGAATTAGCTAGATTAGATAGGTGCCTTAACGCGCCTTAATTCATTAGGTGGCGACTCTTCAATCACCCAAAGCCTAAAAGAGTTGTTAGGTCGTGCATCCGAAAGGACAACCCGTTTTGAGGAAAAATGGGGCGCGACAGTATTCATACCAAAACAACAACTTAACTGCAACAAGCAACAATATAATTGCTAATAACCTGTCAAATTTCAAAAATTGGCCAAACAACAATACTGGAATTCAAACCATAACAGTTAACATCTTAACTAATTCAAAAGAGACCAAAAACCTGAAACAAAAATTGGCCAAACAAATATTCATTCAAAACAAAGCTTCGGTTCAAAATAAAACATAAGCAGTTGCGTATTGTTTGCATCCATAACATAACAACAAAATAAAAATAGTAATGCCATTGTTTACACTTGCCAGATCATACAAAAACCAATATTTCAGTATCTAAAAAAAGATTAACAAAAGCTGACACATACTTAATACTTCCAACTACCAAGAGTTTAAATTTGGGATCTTCCATTTGCTTTCTTGGTCTTCAACTTCCCCACCTTCTTCTCTCTTGCCCTTTCCAACTGATTACTAGTCATAGCTTCTTTTCCTTTCCATGTGACTTTAGTGGGTAAGTAAGGCAAGTCTGTAGGCTCACTCACTCCCCTATGATCACCTCTGAAAGTGATCAATCTATTAGAAAATCTTTTTTGTTGGTTTTGCCTCATCTTAAGCCTTGTTCACTCTTCAAATATTGTATGAGGCCTTAAAACATGATCACTTTCAAGTTCTCTAGTAGGACCAAAGGTTCATATTGTCTCTATCTTGGTGTAGATATGTCACTTTCAAATCCTTCTTGAGTTAGTTGAGGGGCTGAACTATTAACATCAAAAACTTCTTCATCTTGTTCTACTCCTTCAGTTATGCCCCTTTTCCTCTTAAGACTTGAAATACTGCCTTCCTCACTAGCCTAAAATATTTTTAAAAAATTCATCAAATTAGGTCATATGAACATTTTATAGCTAACTTTCAAATAAAAAAATTGTTACCTTGCAAGACCTTGCATTGTGAGCTTATGAATCACACTTGCTACATGTTATCTTAGTTTCTTTTCTAGAGTGAGACCACTCTCCAGCTCTTTTGATTTTTGCATTTTTTTCTCTATCTCTTTTAAATTTTGGCTTTCCAACTGTTTTCACAAGATAATAATTGTTCACCTCTCACAAGCAACAACTTGGCCTTGTATGTTTTAAGATAGGCTTTTTTAGTGTACCACAAACTTATTTCATCTCGAGGCTCAATATTTTTGTACCGCAATGCCTTGATGGCATGAGGGCATGGGATGTCAGGCAACTGCCAAGACCTAAAATGACAAGCAATAATTAATTCATGTGAATATTACATAAACAAAGTTAAATAATAGTCTAAATTAATATATTTACTTGTAGCTGCATTTCTTCTCCACAATATCACGATGTGCCTATGTTCACCCTCAGACACTTCAAACCCAAGGTCCCCATTAAAGTCAAGCTTGCATACGTTGGCAATCTTACTCTAGGCAATGAACAATTCCATGCCCTTAGGACTGTGCTTGTAATGAATGTTCCATGTTTCTGCCTCTTTTTCCTTCTTTCGCAACTGGTTCATTATTTTGTTTCTAATCTCTTCAAGCATCTTCAAGATAGGCTTGCCTCTAGGTACCAAGATCCAAGAGTGGAAGGACTCGGTGAAATTGTTATTTACCATCTGATTTTTGCACACAGTATCAAAATATATCCTGCACCATTTTTGTGGTGGAAACTTGACCAAATCTTTGGCAGCTTTCTCCGACAATGCACCAAGAGCATTCAATTGATCCTTAAAATCTTCTTCATAAGTACACCAAGCAGCCCACCACATAAGTTTCTTCATCTCTTCGGTCCTAAATCTCTTCATCCAATTGGCCTCAATATGTCTTACACAATATCCATAAATAATTAGAAGTTCATGTTAGTTTGCAAAACCAAGATAGCAGTTAAAAGCATTGCAATAGTACTTATGGTTTGATAATGGAAGGACATTTTCCACTGCATTCAGTAATCTCTGTAAACGTCAAACCAATTAATACTTATCAAAAACTGTATATAATTAAGTTACATAAACACAAATTAATACAAACCTTTTGCATGTCAAACATAAATGTGATATTATCACCATTCTTCAGATTCAATGACCTCTCCAACAACTGTAAGAACCATGTCCATGTCCTAGTGGTCTCCATACCCACTACAGCACATGCCAATGGATAGGAAGAATTATCACAGTCTTGTGCCATAGCCACCAGTAATTGCCCCTTCCATTGACCCTTTGGAAAGGTCCATTCAAGTCCAATGAATGGTCTTAATCCTTTTTTCCATACAACCTTCATTGCATTAAAACATATGTACATTCTGAGATATTTTCTTTTTCCTTGTTCCATTGCATATTTTGATAAGTTGATCACCACATCACTATCAGGATTAGTCATTCGAATCTCATTTGCATACGCCTCTAATCTGTTGTACTCGTCCAAAAAATTGCCTTGCATTTTCTGAAGGGTCATTCTCTTGGCCCTTTTCAACTTTGAATCATCAGTATTTAAGTTGCAATTATCCTTCAAGTCTTATCGCATATCCTTCCACGCATACTTGGGATTGTTCTGAACTTTGCTTTTGAAATAATGGGATAAAGAGTTTGTGGTAGCTCTAGGATTGTGTAATTCCCTTTTGCAATTGTATTCTTGCTTAAAATTCTTAAGCTTATCTCCTGGACCTTTACCATCAAGTGAAACAAGAATTGCAAATGGACAGCCTTCTATGCATCTGTATCTTAGCCTTTTTTCGTTACTTTTTGCAACTTTCAAAGGGTTTGTAGTCGCCAGGGCGTATAAATTACAAGCTTTTCTAGCATCATCTAAGTTCTTAAAGGTTATACCAAGAAACAGGTCATTGTACTGACATAGATTAGCATTGAATTCCTTTTTTTTTTTTTTTTTGCATCTTAATGAGCTCTAACTCATCAAAGTCATACTCACCATCTGAAGTAGGATCAACCAATCTATCATCACTTTCTGACTCGGCATCAGTCCCATACACACACTGAACATAATATGTTTCACTGTGATTGATAATATTAGGGGAAAAAACAAATTCTTCATAATCATCAACGGCAAATGCATGAACTACCCTAAACTCTTCAATTAGTAACTCCTAAATCTATCCTAATTCCATTAGAATCTTAAACCAAGAACATATTTCAAGAAGGTCCTTTAACAAGTACTTGCTTAACTAATACAAAATCCAAGTTATTTTCAAACACCTTTTTTATATCAATCCAGTTTAGGTGATCGGAATTAAAGGCTCTCAAGGAATGAACATACCTCTCATCATATAGTAGGTGAGGTTTTAAAGTCCATTTACCTCAACGGTGAAATAAAGATTAGCATTCATATCTTTCATATTGAATTTTCTGCAAAAAATAAAATAAAATAGCAACACACAAATATATAGGACCCCACATTAATAAAAAACAAAGCACATATAAATGAGAAAAATGCTTCTAACAAGAAGAAAGTGACTTTTATAACATATAAAATCAAAGGAAATGACTTAGCAATAAAAAAACACAACGAAGAAGGATTAAACAATGCTTAGATTGGGACCACACATTCAGTCTCGAGAATAAAAAATATTAAATTATTTGCAAGTAGACTAAAAATGTCTAAAAATGTGTTAATACCAACATAAAAACAGCAAGAAGGGACTACAAAACAAGATAAAAACATACAGAACTTTTAACTCCTCCCGACATATCAAATCCCAATACACATGTAAAATTGAAAAGTAGTATTTTATCTCAAATATAAGGAATCATCAGAACTTACAACAATATTTACTAAAGTATTCACAAATCAATGTTACATATAAACCCTAACTTCAAAATACAACTATGAAAAACCTTTAAAATCCTACAGAAAGTAAACAAAAAATCAGTTTCATACTAAAATAAAAGAGAATTTACCTTCTAAATCAAGATTCCAAAAGAAAAGATTAGTAGATTCTTCTAAATTGAGATTCTTCAAGGGAACTATGCTCTTCAAAAAATTCTTGAATTTAATAGTAAAACGGAATGAGGTGAAAAAAGGTTATGTTTCCCGCTTAATATTAGTGGGTTGATCCAACGAAAATGGGTTAGGGTTGAATTATTAAATGGGTCAAAAAATTTAGTGGGTATCTTAGTTAGCAAGCCTAGGTGGCGGAATTAGTGCGCCATGTGGCTTAAGGGTAATTGTGGTATCTTAGGATAATAGCGGGGGCATTTTTTATCCTATATTGTAACAGAGGGTATAAGTGGTCTATTTTACATAGTTCAGGGGAATTTTTGACCCTTATTACAAGACTAAAGTTATATAATATAGTACTTCTTTAGTTATGTACTTGACCTATACAAATATTACTTTCAAATTTCGTGAGTGTTAAAGATGTACTAGTAGAACATATAAATATATAATTATGATGTTATATATCTCTATTATTATGAACTAGAATACTTCTTTCTATTGGTTTCTCATTTGGAATGTCATATCTATCTTGAGGTCTGACTAATTTGAAATCATGATTAATATATCATACACTTGGTAAGAGCTTTGAATTGTTATGTATGGTATAAAATCAGAATTTGTGGGGTTAAAATAACATATTTTATCTATAGTTGTGTTAAATTCATATACAACAATTTTACATAGAAATGTACTGTTGAAGATTATGAATATCCATAGAGGAGAAAGTAAAGAAGGGTACTAAAAAATTAGCACGAGTAATCTTTGTATATTTCAGTTTTGATGGTAGTATAAAATCTTTTGAATTTCAATTCAACGAATTTAGATTTATAAAAGAAAAAATAATTCTATTTTTGGTTTCCTTTGCATCATCTAGAACACAAGATTTTTGGCTTAAAAAGATCGATCTATGTTGCATGCAAACAATAATCTGTGCAAACAATACTTTATTTGTGTATCACCTCATAGAGATTTAATGACATTCTTGATGTGAGATTCTTTGTTTATGCAAGTTAGCAGAACTTTGCAGAGGAGTCAAATTAGCTGAAGATGACGTCGTTGCCGCTACCATCGATGTTTCTTAATCTTCTCTATGATAATTGTTTTAGAAAAGTATTGTTGTTCACACTTCTAGATATTTCATTATTATTTTTAGATTTTATTCTAGTTTTGCTTTGTTTTATTTCTTTTAATGGGTTAGGTCTGTCACCAAACCCACCGGGCCGTGCAGGCACCTACTCTAACACCTAAGTAGGAGAACCCTCGATTCCCAACGATTTAAAACATGCAGAAGGTTAAAGAAAATGTGAGATAAAAGAAATTCCAAAGATTTATAAACGAAGAGTTTCCAAGACATTTCAAAGTTAGCACTTGTAAAGTAATTAACACCCCTAGGGATCTAGTCTAAATAGGCACAAGAGCTTCTAAGATTACAAGATATGAACAAAATAGCAAAGACAACTCCCACCATGAGGAAGGAAAAATAGAAGTTTCTGGAGATTATCTTCGTCTTCACCTAATGAAACACCACCGTCCATGCATCTACACTATGCCAAAAAGACATAGCAGAAGTAGTATCAGTACAAATCACAGGTATTAGTAGGCATCATTGGTCAACCCGCACCCACCACATAATATAAGAAATCGACTAATAGGAAACATAAAATAAACCTTTGGTTCCTCCACCTTTACCAATCCCAAATACTCAAATCACACTAATACCCTTAACTCTAATTTCTGCCTCCATCAATTTGCTCATTTGTTGCCTGATCACAGTTTAACCATTCCCACTCATAGAAGAGTCCCCGAATACAACTACAACATCCCCACGAACATTAAGGCCTATTAACAGTTAAATACGGAATCCCTTTCCCAAGGCAGGATCTACATAATTGTTCACATCACGAACATTACCTCCACATTTCAACAGATTAAGAACACGGACAACCCTCTACCTAACCAATAGTAACTCTTGGACCCTTAGTCCCCACTCATCGTATCACATCCCAATTTGGACTTGACCCTCCCCGCTTAATTCAACCTCGAGATACATAACCCATTTACTCAACATAATAGAATAATCATATAAGGGTTACCAAACTCATTTATCAACTCAGGAGCAAGGTATCATTCCATATTCTCAATAGTTCACATATATCATAAATCAATAGTCCTCTCGTGGAACCCATACCCAAATAGTTAGTGTGCCGGATCTTGACACCCATCCCAATGTATGCATGTTAGTATGTCGGATCGTGACACCCGTTTCAATATTTATGTCGGTACGTGACATCCGATCCAATACATGTTAGTGTACCGGTACGTGGCACCCAATCCAATGCATGTTAGTGTACTAGTACATGGCACCTGATCAAATGCATTCTAGTGTACCAGTACATCGGCGCAATCACATTCACAATCACATCCATAACGAGCATACTTATATTCACACAATCAATCAACTATTAGGTTCATGGCATGTAATTGTACATCATTAGTCTTTTCATTAGGTTTGATTCATACCCCTCAATTCTATACATGTATGCATATAACGAAGCCAACAAAATATGCATGTCAACGAAACATGGATCACAACCATCACCTAACCCTTATTCATAAGATAAGGTTTTTTCCTTTGGTATGCATCTAATGTAATACCTAGGAATACATGTACAACTGTCCCTTTGTCAGTGCACGAAGGCCTACTCATGAATTCTACTATCTATTAACAATATTCTATGCAGTGAGCACAAATTTATAACTACTTAATTTATAAAACCTAGCCTAACTGGACGCCAAGCGGTTATAGAGAGATAATATCTCCAATCTGGCTTCCGAATGATGAGATGATGATCCTTGACCAAAATCCGCAATCTATCAATATCCCCAAGCTAGAAATATCTTTCCCCTTCATTCCCATGTTTAGAGCAGTTCTTGGAGGGTTTCTAGGGTGTTCCTTGCCTCTTTTTGATATTTTTGGAAGAAGTAGAAAACAAGACTTTGCATTATTTAAATGTATCCCACTCTGGCGGCTACTTAGCCTGTTGTGGCGGTGCCGTCCTAACGTCACCTGTCCCACTCTGGCGGGACAGTGCCCCAGTTTTTTTCCTGATTTTTCACTTTTCCTAACTAACGATGATTCGGGTTGTTACAATAGATACCAATTTATCCCTCATTCATCCCCGAACGACTAGTGGACGGAACCTTACGCACTCTATCTCTAAGCATTTTTAACTAAGTGATGATCCATTACGAAATCAACGGTGAGGATGATTTTTTTAAACCTAGAATACGAAAGGTTCTATAATCAAAGAACCATTTTGGGAAATGACGCAATGCCCAAAAGGTATTGCGTCTCAATTTACATAGCCTGATACCACCAGAGCGCTGAGGCTGGACCGCTGTGGCGATACATCTCCCACTGTAGTGGGAGATCAAAAATAGTAAATGAGGAAATGAGGAATGGTTTCCTCAGTTTAAACCTTTTCTCACACAATACCCTCAAAATCCTCTTAAACACTTCGCTCTAAACATCGAACTCAAGGTAATTGTCTTGTTCCTTTACGCTATTCCATTTACTATGTACTTAATTACGATTGCATGATAATTAACAATCGATTTAGAAATGGTTTTTGGGTAGTTTTTTGAAAATGCACATACGTTGTTAATCTGGTTAGAATAACGTAGCATGAACACTTTCCTTACGTCTGCAACGTCTCCACAACATCCTGGGTGTAAGGATTTCATAAAAAATATGATCAAATCGGTACAAAAATGGGTGAGGGAAGTTGAAAAGTCTCTTGGTGAAAAACTTGGATTCGGACACTATTTAAGGGTTATTTTGCTAAAATGATTGCATATTTAGATCCTAGGATATTTAATAGACTCTGATATGTTGAAATTATGTTGAAAACGGGGGTTTTTGGATGAAGGGGCACCATGATCCTGCCTGATGTTTATCCCAGATGAAGGCTGCTCTGGTGACCTTCATCTCGCTATAACGGCCTCCCTCATCCAGCTGTAGCGGGATTTAGGCCGTTGTGGCGGGACTCAGTGGGGCAGTAGCCCCTTGCCACTTAAATCAGAATTTTTTATCTTCCCTTTTTACCCCAATATTGTCTAATCCTATCGAGTTATAACAAGTTTATTAACTTTATCCAAGCTCATCTAAATGGCTGGTATCAACGATGAAAATTTACCCTTCGTTCGGTTCCCCGATGCCGCCAGTCCGGAACGGCTTCACGACTGTCGAAATAATAAATTTTGTTGTGAGAGGGGATTCCATTTGCTTGAGCTGGACAGGAAGGCCCCTACCTTCCATGCACATCTCATGGATTTTGGCTAGGCCCTATTGACATAGGCTTCCTCTGCGGTGTGCTCCACCTGGGTACGGGAATTCTATGTTGATTTTCCTACCATCTACTAGGATGACCCTAGCCCTGCCATCCACATCCAAGGAGTGGACATACCCCTAAATGCTTCCTATATCAACGACGTACTTGAGGTGCCGGATGCTGCTAACACTGAATACGAGGTCAAGCTCAGGGAGATGGACTTGGGCTGGTTCAGGGATACTCTGATCGAGCCTCTGCTAAGCGGGACTAGGTCTACTGGCCTACTACTGAGGGCCTAACTAGCATGGACTGGTCACCAGATGCTAAAAGCTGGCTACACTTGCTTACTAGGAGGATCCGCCCATCGGACAACCAAACCGACGTGACTTTCGCTCGGGCCTTAGTTGTGGCGTGCGCTATTAGGGGCATCAGACTCAATGTGGACGTACAGATCATCTCAGAGTGGAAGGTGTTCTATTGGGGAAATAAGAAGGCGTTTTTCCTGCCTGGGTTGGTGACACCGATGTGCAAGAGAGAGGGGATGCCACTCTTAGATGCTGACGAGGTACTTCCCATGGATCCCCCTTTTCAACCCCTATTAATTAGGCATGGTTCTACCTCCAGGAGCAATAGGAGGAGGGCAGGCTGGGCTAGAAGCAGTCAGGTAGCTGTGGAGGTAGATGATGAGGGAGGAGACGATGGTGCAGGTGATGACACTCTTCACACCTAGTCCCAGCCCCTACTCTCAGGTGCACGGGTGGAGGAGGACTTGGCAGCCATCCAGAGGAAGCTTGGAGGTTTCTACGCAAGTGTTTCGACACCGGTTCCACCCTTCACCACCCTTTAGTTGGAGATGCTCCTCCGCCAGCTGCGATGGGAGAGGAAGAAGAATTTGTCTAGGGATTGTCTATTATGTCAGATGTGGAAGACTCTGAAGGCCATCTTCTCCTACGTCGCCCCCCAGCATGAGCTCTCCACACTTAAGCCGAAGGACTTTTGGGAGTTTCCCTGGTTGAATGACTTTTGGGCTTGCGAGACAGCCCCTGAAGACATGGGGTCCCAGAGGGACACCTCTCATTCCCAAGGACCCTGATTTGGTTTTAGCCGTTGTTGGCATGTAATGAACAATATTTCATTTCTCTTACATTTTTCCTTATACTTTTTGTAAGCACGTGGATGCTAGTTTTTGTTGTCTTTCGTAGCTACTAATTAATTGCTAAGTTTTATAATATATACTTGATTGCTGAACACTGATTCGATTGCAGAGATTAGTTCGGGTATAGTTCGGGGTCTATAATTTATAACTAGGGAAAACAATGGGGCAGGGCTGAGATTCTGTCTTGCCCTATCCTGCTCTGACGGTCTCACCCTGGCGGGAATAATCTTGCCCTAGCGGCTCAAATAGAACTAGAACGCAGGCCAATAATTTATGGGTTCTTTTCATTTTTTTAATTTCCCATTGATTCCCAAGTTACAACAAAGCATTTTAGGATAATACTTTTGACTAGGATATTCGTTGTCTACCCCAGGGTCAACCCAATAGGGTACACCCAAAGTTTATTCCCGCAGTTTCCACACAACAAAGATACCCATCCCCAGGATACTCCTAGACATTCATACGGTTATTAGTTGGTCACAACGCACATCCAGATTCTATTTGCGAATCACTTCGTAGATTATCTAGACCCTCGCACCGAACTTAGTCGAGCCTTTCTTTTTACAATGAGTTTCACGATACTCAAGTAGTTACCACTTGCATATTCTCAACAATTCGGCTAGCATATTGCACATATCATAGTTCAGACACGCATTTAGTGTGCACATAATCATATCATCACACCCAAGAAAAGTACTTTTCACATTCGCAGTTAATTCAGACAATAAGAAGCATGCATTCACAGTTTAAAGTTACTACTGGTCATCCATGCTTTTATGCAGCCCCTAGGGCTAAATACCAATTGGTACTTACTCAGTTCCAATTTACCTTGCTTGGATCCCGTCGGCTGAGACTACGGCGTTCAGTTCATCTTTTTAAGATACCAATTAGAATCAGAAGATACCAATTGGACTCAACTCATACCACAAGCGACACTCACATGAAAGGAGAGAAGAAATGGAATGACTTCCTAGAATGCTTCATAGCTTCTTCAAGATTAGATGCGAACATCAACACACCCATCCACAAGAATCTACTCCACATTTGCTCTTGTACAGGGAGACTGATAACCTGAGCTCTGATACCAATTTGTCACGACCAAACCCACCAGGCAGTGCGGGCACCTACTTTAACACCTAAGTAGTAGAACCCTCGATTCCCAAGGATTTAACACATCCAGAAGATTAAAGAACATGTGAGATAAAAGAAATTTTGAAGATTTATAAATGAAGAGTTTCCAAGACATTTCAAAGTTAAGACTTGTAAAGTAATTAACACCCCAAGGAATATAGTCTAAATAGGCACAAGAGCTTCGAAGATTACAAGATATGAACAAAATAGCAAAGACAACTCCCACCATGCGGAAGGAAAAATAAAAGTTATTGGAGATTATCTTCGTCTTCACCTAATGAAACATCACTAACCCTGCATCTAGACTCTGCCAAAGAGACATAGCAAGAGTAGTATCAGTACAAACCACACACACTCGTTGGCTTCATCGATAAACTCGACGCCCACCGCATAATATAAGAAATCGACTAGCAGGAAACATAAAATAAACCGTTCATTCCTCCACCTTTACCATTCCCGAATACCTCAAATAACACTAGTACCCTTAACTCTAACTTCTGCCTCCATCAATTTGCTCACTTGTTTCCTAATCATAGTTTAACCATTCCTACTTGTAGAAAAGTCCCCAAATACCACTACAACATCCCCACTAACCACTCAAGACATACTCTTGCTTCTTCCACATTGCCACTAAACCCTTGAACCATAGTACATTACACCAAGGCCTATTAGCAGTTAAATACGAATCCCTTTCCCAAGGCAGGATCTACCTAATTGCTCACATCACGAACACTACCTCAACATTTCAACAGATTAAGAACACGGACAGCCCTCTACCTAACCAATAGTAACTCTTGAACCCTTGGTCCCCACTCACAGTATCACATCCCGATTTGGACTTGACCCTCCCAAGTTAATTCAACCTTGAGGTACATAACCCATTTACTCAACATAATATGACAATCTTATAAGGGTTACCAAATTCATTTATCAACTCAGGAGCAAGGTATCATTCCACATTCTAAATAGTACACATATATCACAAGTCAATGGTCCTCTCATGGAACCCATACCGAAACAGTTAGTGTGCCAGATTGTGACACCCGTCCCAATGTATGCATGTTAGTGTGTCAGATCGTGACACCCATTCCAATATTTATGTTGGTACGTGACATCCGATCCAATGCATGTTAGTGTACCGGAACATGGCACCCGATCCAATGCTTATTAGTGTACTGTACATGTCACCCAATCCAATGCATGTTAGTGTACCGGTATGTGGCACCCGATCCAATCAACGCAATCGCATTCACAATCACATCCATAACGAACATACTTATATTCACATAATCAATCAAGTATTAGGTTCATAGCATGTAATTGTACATTATTAGTATTTAACTTAGGTTTGATTCATACCCCTCAATTCTATACATGAATGCATATAACGAAGCCAATAACAACTGCATATCACACAAACATGGATCACAATCATCACCTAACCCTAATTCACGAGATAGGGCTTTTTCCTAAGTTATGAATCTTATGTAATACCTAGGAATACATGTACAACTGCCCCTTTGTTGCTGCACGAAGGCCTACTCATCAATTCTACTATCGATTAACAATATACTACGCAGTGAGCACATATTTATAACTACTCAATTAATAAAACCTAGCCTACCTGGACACCAAGCAGTTGTAGGGATATTATAGCTCTAATCCGAGCTTCCGAATGATGAGACAATGATTCTTGATCGAAATCCACAATCTATCGATATCCCTACTCTAGAAATCTTTTCCCCCCTCCTTCACAAGTTTAGAGCAGTTCTTGGAGGGTTTCTGGGGTGTTCCTCGCCTCTTTTTGATGTTTTTGGAAGAAGAAGAAAATAAGACTTCACGTTATTTAAATTTTGTCTCGCCTATCCTGTTCTGGCGGCTACTTAGCCCGCTATAGCGGTACCACCTTAGCGTACACCTGTCTTGCTGGCCTAGTTTTTTCTTGATTTTTCACTTTTCCTAACTAACGACGATTCAGGCCGTTACACGGTCTTTTTAGGCCAGCCTATGTAGAGATTTGATTTGGAAATAAACGACGATCTAAGCCTCAAACTTTTGTTTTTTTTTTCTAAAAAAGTGTTTAATAGTTACTTTGGTCAGGTCGTCTATCGACATTGACTTATTTTAAGTACGTTCATTTGGAATTGGGGGGGGGGGGGGAGGGGGACTAAAATCAAAATTTTAAAAAGGCTTGAATATATTTCAACTTGGCTTGATATACACGTGCAACACGCATGTAAAAAATTAATTTATCGTAAAATAAGTTCTTACAATTATTAGAAATGTCAAAACTTAATATATTCAAGAAATTTAAATATTATGCTTCAACAATGCCTCTTAAGAAAGAGGAAAAAGAACTCTTAAATACAATAACATCATATTTATCTAGTTTGTCTTTTCAACTTTCCAACAACAAATTTGAGCATATTTCATTTAATCGATTTGCTATTATTAATTGTCCAATAGCAAATTTTGGGAAATTTTATTAATGAAAACTTTTCACGAGGCTCATATTTGTCTTGAGGTTTGACCATCTTGAATTTGTGTCAGAAAGTTCATTTCGAAGGATTAGATGGTTTTTATTAATAATCGGTGTTTAGTCTCAGTTTTGAGCTTCGACTAACTTGGAAAACTAAAATGTTCTTTAATAAAATCAGTTCCATTTTACGATCTCCGATTTGAGATTTCAATACTACATTTATACTTACTTTTAACTAGTTGATTATAGTTTTAATATGGAATTTTTACTCAAAAGCAACATTAGAAAAAAGTTTTTGAAATTTTTCGACATGATTCGATATACACGTATAACGCATGTGCCAAAATACTAATTTACAATAAAATAAGGTCTATAATCATCATATCATCATCATATATCATTATATATATTATTATAGTGGGAAGCTTCTAACCTCAAAGTTGGACTACCATGTTGCCCTTATCTTACCCCTAAAATAAATTAAATATTAATATATGTTTAATTAATTAAATATTAATATCTATTTAATTAATTAAATATTAAGTAATAGTTATATTTAAATTTATGCATCAAACAAGATCTTAATGCCATCATATATTGATGTACTAAATATGGGTAAGAAGAGTCTAATAACCTTTAATTTTAATGTAACATCTCGCAACTAGAAAGAACTAGAAGGAAGTTTAAAATCTGGAAATAGTTACTTTTGGAAAGAATGAGGAAATCTGGAAATTTTTAAGTTAAAGTGAGTTTTTGGTCAACTTCAAACGGCCATAATTCCTAGCTCAGGATGAGTTAGGTGTGATTCCAGATATGGTTAGAAAACCCTTGGAATGATCTCTTTAACGGCGCCAAGTTTGTGCGATTCCGGGTTCGTATGAGTAAGTTATGCCCTTTGGAAGTAGGGCTATTGGATTAAAGGAAGTCCAATCCGGATTTAGAGGGGTATTTAGTCTTTTCCTTCCCCTATTATTTTAATCTGTTTTTAAGAGTTTAATATGGGTTAAATCAGATTTTAGTCTATTTTAGAATTTGGAATTTCACGCTAGGGCTAAAGAGAAAGGAGAAGAGAAAAGAAGAAGGAGAAAAAGGGCAAATTCATCAAGATCGATCAAGAAAGTTGGTGTTTCGCCAAGGACTTACTTCAATTAGGTATGTGAGGCTCTCATAACGTTGGGATCATTCTCCCACGTACCAAGCATATTAATTTTGGTTTGGATTCGACCTAACTGAGTTTGAATATTGATGATCTTGATATCTAGTCTTGAATTCATATATTGTGCTTGAATTTGACTGAGTTGGGAAGTTTTTGAGTTCGTTACGTCGCATCATAAAGTCGTTTCGAGTTAGGTTCTTAGGTACATTTGATGGGTATCTATATCTAAAAGTAATTTTTGAAAAAGAACCGAGTTTGGGTAAATTGGGGTAGGAAAATGAAGAAGAAGATTTTATTGGACGAAATCCAGCGCTGCCTCCGTGTCGCGGAGCTGGTTCCCAGATTTGGAAATTTTTGTTTCGTGTCCCAGAGCTGTCACAGAGCATTTTGCCTAAAACGACATTTTTGAAACTAAATTTTAAAAGCTTCTCCATGTCGCGGAGCCGTCATAGAGTCTTCTACCTCATAAGACGTTTTCGAAACCAAGATTTAATTGTGCCTCCGCGTCGCAGACCCACCTTCAAATCTTTATTTTTTGTCTTTTCTCATGTTTAGCTATCTAAAATCATTCCTAAAAAACACGAGATCTTTCCAAATGCAAATCTTAATCCTTGAATCCATAATTCAATTCAAGGATCAGTTAGAGTCAAGTCAAGATCAGTTTATAGTCAAGTTAAGATAAGTTCTTACAATTTTCCAAGAGTCTTTCATAAATGTTTTAACTTTGTTTTAAGACTTAAGCTTTGAAGTTCAGTAAAGATGTAAAGTTGAAGTTGTTTTCTTCAAAAAGTATATGGGGACTAAGTGTTCCCAAAGAGATTTAAAATGTTTTCACATTTAAATAAGAACGGAAACTGAGATTTCCAAAGAGCCTTCGGGCTAGTTTTCAGAAAAGAGTAATCACTTTCTAAATGAAGCAAGAGGGGAAATTTTGATTTCCAAGATAGCCTTTGAGCTAAGTTTTTGAGCACTAATCTCAAATCACAGAAGAAGTATATTTTTAAACATAAGAGCTAGTATATTTTGGGAGTAGTATTGAGCACCGATATGGGGGAGAGTTCAGAAAACTCACAACCCCCATAAATCATGTAGCCATCATGGGTAGAAAAGGGTCATACTTTTTAGATGAATCCTTTTTGCATAGACTAGTGGATCCACTTAGTAGTTCAGGTCCTATACCTTTGGCCGGGTATAGGATGCGCTGGATGCACTGGCAGCGTTAGGTAGATCGATGTATCATCACTATAGCTCTTATGTGATGGTTGTCGGTTAGAGAAACTCCCACAAAATTTATTTTATTTTTTATTTACATCAGTTTATTGTATTTTTACATACATTTCAGAGTTGTGTTGTATACTTGTATACACACAGCGTTGACATCATGTTTTTAAACAAATTTTCTTTATATTGCACTTGTATAAACTGCTTTATATTGAAATGAGTTCAGTTAAGTATTCATGAGTTGAGAAGAGCCAAGGTAAGTGTTTCTTTCAGATTCCCTTTCAAGCCTAGGTTGTTTTAGCATTCCAACTCGCATACTCGTACATTCAATGTACTGATGCCAGTTACCCTGCATCATCTTATGATGCAGACACAAGTAACTAGGATCGGCATTCCAGCACACCGTTGATCCAATGGGCAGTTCAGAGTCAGTCGGTGAGCCTCCTTGCATTCTGAAGGATCTATTTTCATTGCTTTTTAATTAGTTCATTTGGATGTTGTGGGGTTTGTCCCAATATCCATCTCAGTTGTTTTAGAGGCTTCATAGACAGTCAGATGTTAGTCCTTTGAGTCTTTTCATTATCATTTCTTATTGTTAAGACTTGGGTTGCCACTTTTTGCCAAGTTGAATGTTTAACCTTTAAACATTCTCAGTTATTTTATTATTCAGTTTAGTTAAGTGTTATTGATCATTATAAGTATGAATATTATCTTCCGCTGAGTTAAGTAAGCCAGGCCAAGGGTTCTCTTGGGGCCAGCAATGGTCTTCGAGTGCCAGTCCTGCCCAGGGTGTAGGCTCGGGGCATGACATTTAATTTGAAAGATCAGTGGGGTAATGAAGACAATCACACAAAATTATTTATGTTCCCTTCTTTCATCCAAATTTGTGATCATCTTGCATTCTACATTAGGTTAGTCTACAACATTTGTAAAATTTTCATTACCAATTTGTAATGGTAAGAATTCGTACTAATTCATTTATTTGTATTATTTAAAATTTCATGCATATTCATCTTCTTTTTGTTGAGAAATATGTAAATTATCATAGTTATAAGATGAATATTCTCCAATATGAAGTAGTAAGTGAATTTTTATTTTTCATATCTCCATCTTTTTGAGTTTTTGAATATAACTTCGTAAGTGATTACTATATATTTGTATTCTTTATTTCTTCTATCTTTAGCATATAAAATAATAAAGCTAATCCCAATTTATATTTATAATTAATTATTTTGAAGGTAAACATGTTAAATCCTGGAGAATATTTTCACAACTAGACCTGTAAAAGAGTAAGTCTTTGTTAAACAATTATGGTTATGTCGTTTTCGTTGTTTGATAATCATTTATCTTTTTAAAACAACATGCATGTTTGTACTTTTTCCTTTTTATATGTAATCTCAAATGTTTAGAAACTTCATGTACTTAACTATTACAGAGAGGTACAAAAATTAGTACAAAAGTAAATATGAAATAAAAAATAATGTAAAGTAAAAAAGATGACTAGATGTTGCATTGAATTTTATTGTATTAGAATTCATATTTAATTTTTTATATACAATTCCTTTAATATATAGTTCAAGAAATATAGTGTATCTATATTTTTAACATAGTCATGCTTCCTTTTTATTTTTTTATTTTATGATTTTAGTTTTTTATACATATGAAACATTTTGTCTATAACAAGTCAACTTCTAACAAAATGTACTTAAATTAATATGAAGTCTATATATTTTAATGTGATGTCTTTTATTATGGATGTCATGTCTTTATTTACTTTTCTTTCTTTTCCGTATGAACTTGTAAATTTTCCTATAAATTTGATGTTACATCACCTAGACAATTTGTAATATTTTTCTTTATACGTATCTTTTCTATAGCCTCTTTTTTAATTATTAAAACTTTCGTTTAGTAATTAAATATATTATTTCCTTTGATATAATGAAAGGTTTATTTTTAATGAAGCATTAAAAATGGCAAACCTCCAACATGTAACACAAGATTTTCATGCTATATGTTGTGAAGAGTTATATTCTTATGTCAAACTTAAATACAAAAGGACCTAGCTTTGAGCTTAACGGTGAATTTATGTACTCTCCACGATGATATATTTACTTATATAAATTAATTTTTCTAATTTTAATTAGGGGACAAAAGTGCAACGCACGTTAACAGGACTAGTAATTAAAAATGTCAAAAGTCAAATATATTCAAGAAATTTAAATACTTTCTTTCAACAATCCCTCTTAGAAAGAGAAAAAAAAAAACTCTTAAATGCAATAACATCAAATTGATCCAATTGCTCTTTCAAACTTTCCACAACAAATTTGAGCATATTTTATTTAATTCAATTTGCTACTTATTATTAATTTTCAATAGAAAATTTTGGCAAATTTTATTTATGAAAACTTACCATGAGACTCCTATTTTTGTGAGCATCAAAACATTTTTACAGTATAATGTGCTTTCAAGTATACTTACTCAACTCTCTCATTCAATATTACATATATAATTAGAACTATGTTAAATAATTATGTTTTTTATTGCAAATTATAAAGTATAATTAAATTAATTTATTTTTTTCTTTCAGAAAAATGTCTTCAAGTGCCTCATCTTCAAAGGGTAAAAGAAAGTTGAATGAGGTGAAAAAACTAAGTTTACTTATTGTGGCTAATGATGATATATCTCAAAATGCATATATATTATGTCTTCAAAATTTTGGAGTGGAGACAGTGGGAGTAAGAAATGAATTCATGGTATTCAATATTCATGATAAAACACAAGTGCGTTTTGATTTAATCCAAAAGAGCTCAACTATGTCTATTATGGATGGTATCGACGTAATTAATTCCTAACTAATTATAATTTAATCTTAATTTTATGTGTAATTGTTTACTCGAATATTTATTTTAATGATATGGCATCACTCGGTATACACGTGTAACACACGTGCATATTTTTTTAAAAATCCAAACAACATAACTTTTATCTATGTTTGAACTATGTTTTTATTTTATTGAACATTTTTTTTTTCAATTACTGGGCTTGATGAATGCTATGAGAAGCCTTTAACAAAAGAGATACTTCAGAGCCTTGTTGAGAAAATTTCTAATAAAATTTAGAAGAAATTCAAAGGATAAATATATATTATAGTTCTTATTATAGAAGAAATAATATTATTGAAGAAATAAATCACCTTATTACAAGACTAAAGTTATACAATATAGTACTTCTTTAGTTATGTACTTGACCTATACAAATATTACTTTCAAATTTGGTGAGTGTTAAAGATGTACTAGTAGAACATATAAATATATGATTATGATGCTATATATCCCTATTATTATGAACTAGAATACTTCTTTTTGTTGGTTCCTCATTTGGAGGGTCATATCTATCTTGAGTTTTGACTAATTTGAAATAGTGGTTAATATACCATGCACCTAATAAGAGCTTTGAGTTGTTTTCTATGGTATAAAATTTGAATTTGTGGAGTTAAAATAACATTTTTTTTTTTATGTATAGTTGTGTTAAATTCATATATAACAAGTTTACATAGAAAGGTAATGTTGAATATTATGAATATCCACTCGAGGAGAAAGTTAAGAAGGGTACTAAAAAAATAGTATGAGTAATCCTTTTGTAGATTTGGATTTTGATGGTAGTATAAAATCTTTTGAATTTCAATCCAACAAATTTAGATTTATAAAAGAAAAATTGATTTTATTTCAGGTTTCCTTTGCATCATCCAGACAAAAAGATTTCTGGCTTAAAAAGATCAATCATTGCCGCATGCAAACAATAATTTGGACAAGAAAATTAGCTTACAAGACTAGATTCAAGTATTTCAAGAGAGTGGAATTGAAGGCTTAGTAAGGATATAAATACTTTATTGGAAGATGAATTTGGAATGGTGTCTTAACGACTTGTTTAATGTGAGATTCGTTGGTTATGCGAGGTAGCAGAACTTTGCTGAGGAGTCATATTAGCTGAAGATGATGTCGTTGCCGCCGCCACCAACGTCTCTTAATCTTCCCTCCGATAATTGTTTTTAAAAAAGTGTTGTGTCACACTTCTAGATATTTAATTTTATTTTTTAGTTTTTCTTTGTTTTATTTCTTTTAATGGGTCGACTCATTTTAGGCCAGCCTATGTAGAGATTTGATTTAGAAATAAAAGATGCTCTAAGCATAAAACTTTCTTTTCGTAAATAGATATTAATAATTACTTTGGTCAGGTCATCGAAATTGACTTATTTCGAGTATGTCTATGGGAGGGAGGAGGGTTGGGGGGGGGGGGAGGGGGGCTAAAATCAATATTAGAAAAAAGATCTTGAATTTTTTCAACATGACTTGATATACGTACAACGCACGCACGTGTCAAAAATTAATTTATAATACAATGAGGTCTATAATAATTAAAAATGTCAAAAGTCAAATATATTCAAGAAATTTATATATTTCTTTCAACAATTCCTCTTTAGAAAGACGAAAAAAACTCTTAAATGCGAATATGCAATAACATCAAATTTATCTATTTGCTCTTTCAAACTTTCCACAACAAATTTGAGTGTATTTCATTTAATTCAATTTGCTACTTATTGTTAATTTCCAATAGCAAATTTTGGCAAACTTTATTTATGAAAACTTACTATGAGACTCCTATTTAAATGAGCATCAAAACATTTTTATAGACTAATGTGCTTTCAAGTATACTTACTCAACTCTCTCATTCAATATTACATATATAATTAGAACTGTGTTAAATAATTATATTTTTTATTGCAAATTATAAAGTATAATTAAATTAATTAATTTTTTTGGCAGAAAAAATGTCTTCAAGTGCTTCAAAGGGTAAAGAAAGTTGAATGAGGTGAAAAAACTAAGTGTACTTATTGTGGCTAATGATGATATATCTCAAAATGCATATATATTATGCCTTCAAAATTTTAGAGTGGAGACATTGGGAGTAAGAAATGGATTTATGGACTTCAATATTCATGATAAAACACAAATGCGTTTTGATTTAATCCTAATGAGCTCAACTATGCCTATTATGGATGGTATCGAGGTAATTAATTTCTAACTAATTACAATTTAATCTTAATTTTATGTGTAATTGTTTACTCGAATGTTTGTTTTTATCATATGACATGACTCGATATACATGTGTAACACACATGCATATTTTCTAAAAAATCCAAAAAAAAAACATAACGTTTATCTATGTGTAAACGGTGTTTTTATTTTATTGAACTTTTTTTATCGATTACTAGCCAACAAAAAAGCTTCTATCGTTGGGGATTACTACGATGATTGTGGGAATAACAACTCTAGAAGAAAATGAAGAATATCGCAAAGAATTTATGGAAGCTAGGCCTAATTCTTTAAACCTCAGGTATTAGAGGAGAATAGTTTTCTTAAGGGGACAATGTGCATTCAGTGGACTTGGTTTTTTCCTTTCTATTTCGTTCTATTTTTACATATCCTGGTATTTTTGTTACAGTCATTAATTTATTCTTATGATGTTAATTGTTGTTTTTGAGTACATGTTTTAAACGTTGTTGTTTATGTTTCTACAAAGTAATTGTCTCCAGCTATATTGAACATATACACATACAGTAGGTATATTCATCGTGTAGAAAATAATTATTGTACTTAATTCCAAGAATTCATGTTTTGATATTCTATATAAAATTCTATAACTTAAAAGTACTATGTATAAGCTTACATATTATCTCTTTTAACATAGATATGAAGTTTCTCACTTAACAATTGAAGAAATTCATTATGCAAGTTCAAAAGATATAATTGCTTTCATGTTCAAGTGTAATTTCTTTTTTGAATGTTAACAAATTTTTGAATTTTTCCCTAATTTTTCCTGGGACATATATCACAATTGTATAATCTATGTAACTTAAATGTGTTCTTTTTCTTACGAAATGCCTTTGTGTATATATATACACACACACACACTCTCTTATTTTCTTCTTTATTTTCCTTTTAATGTTGATTAAAGAACCAATGATTTATTATTTCCTGAATAATTCATTAATTAGAGGTTCTTGAGTTATGTGATAATGAAAAATAATCAAATTCATGTTGGAATATATAAATAATCTTTCTAAGCTTTTGAGAAACCTTTCCAATAATCAACTGTTATAAGAAAAAAAATTAAATTTTAGTAGGTTTTTAGAACATTTCAACAGAAATTAAATGATTTGACATTATCACATATCTCAAGAATTGTAAATATATAATTAATGATTAAAAATATCTTGATATCTAATAATTTTATCTTTTACATATTTTATCATAATATATGTTTGATGATATAATTGTCATGTTAAAATTGAGTGTTGTTTTTATGTAGCGATTAAATATCACTTTTTCTATTTATTTTTTACATGAAAAATATAGAATCTGAAAATTTTATGGTTAGAATAACTCCTTGTGAAAGTTTTCGATAATCAATATTAGTTATAAATAAGTTAAGACTGTTAAAAAATGTACACCACAACAACATAAATAATCTTTTTAGAGACAATCTACTTGTCGAGGTCAAACGTTCACCACTTTTCATTATTGTTACTTTGTTACTCTAACAAAATTTATAGAAGGAGAAAAATAAATTTGAAACAATAGAAAAATAATATTGTTGACCCTTTTAGAAATTTATTCTTCATTAAACAGTTGCTCTGAAGGCCCTTCTAGACTCTTCATCAATGCAACTTTATGACTTTTTCAGAAATATGTATGTATAATTGTTGCATTATGAAAGTACAAGTAGATCAAAATATTGGATTCTAGACTCATGTTAAAGAAATATTTTCGAACATTAAAAAATTAAAAATGAGTCTAACCTAGATAATTCAAACGCCCAGCAATGACTTGAGACATGAAGGACAACAAATCTATGTTAATAAACATATCTTTTGTAGTTTGAGATATTATTTTTATTTAGAGTAGGTTTTGTTTCATATTCTTCAAATTAAGCTTACCAAAAATAGTCATAACTCACACCAAATATATTTAGAAGACCGAAAGAGAAGGAAAAAAAGAAAAACATTAAAAGGACGAAAAGTTTTGTCCAAGTGAGATCATATACATACCAAACGAAAAATAATTAATACAATTTTAAGGAAACAACAAAATAGCGAGAAAAAAGCATACATTAAAGGGAGTAAACTATGAGATATCCAATGATGATAACGAATCATTATAACCAGAAAAGTTTCTATGTTTTGAAATAGCATACCTCAAAAAATGGACTAACACTTCAATCAACTTTCAATCCTTAAAGTACGCATAATTTCCACTAATAAAATTTAGTAAAAATAGATAACAACAACATAAAAACCAAAAAATATGGGCATGCAAATGTAACACCCCGAAAATGTTTTGAGCTAAGACTCGTACCATCCTTCATTGTGAGAAGGATTTTACAATGGAATTTAAAATTTCTTAAGTGTTAAGGTCACTAGATGTAGCACCTTGAGTTCCAAAAATAACTAAATTGGAAATAGCAAAATCTGAAATTTTGCAAGTTAGGCTTAAGTTATGAGTTTTGGGTCAACTTCAAATGACCATAACTCTCCGTACAGGATGATTCAAGTGTACCATAAGATTTAAAATGAAAGGTCTTTGAATTATCTTTCCAACGCCACCGAGTTTGCTAAATTTTGAGCTCATTTGAGTGAGATATGCTCTTTTGAAGTCAGGCTATCCAGTTAAGGAAAGTTATCTGAAAATAGTGAGGGGTATTTTGGTCTTTTCCTTACCCAATTGGATTTAAGCATTTTTAGTAAGGTTTTATGAGTCTAAAATGATTAGAATTAGGTTCATTCATCCCCAAAAGCATGTAGGGTTTTAGAGAGAAGATTCAAGAGGACAACAAGTTCAAAATTTCAAGTGTTCGTTCAAGAAATTCAAGATTTTGCCAAGAACATAGTTCTTTGAGGTATGTAAGCTTTCATAGTGTTCGGTTAGTTCACCCACATGTCAATCATGTTATTTTTGGCGCAATTCCATTCTTGAAGTTGAAAGATTTAGAGTTCTTGATGAGTTATTGAGAAGTGCTCTTGAAGTTCATCCTGAATCTTGTTGTGTTGGGGCTTTGATGATTTATTGAGATCAAAGTGAGTGCTTTGTGGGATGTATCAATTATATTAGAGTGTATTTATGTTAAGTAATAGAATCCAAGTGTTTGGGGAAGAAACCGTTTGATTTTAGGCGAGTTAGGGGTGGGAAAACGAACAAAGAAATTCGTCTGGTTTTCTGGGTTGGGGGCTGGCATGTCGTGCCAGCTAGTGCACCCTAAATTGTGTTCTGAAGATTAGGGGCTGGCGCCCCACACCACTCAGTGCGCCAGGGTCACTTGCGCCGTCCAGTTTGCAATCGGTTGCTCCATTTGAGTTCTTTCAAAGGGTATCTTCAATCCTTTTCGATTCTTACTACTCTAAGCTACTTATAAACACCTAGAAATCATTCGTAACATGGTCATAACCTTGAATCCATAGTTCAAATTCAAGGTAGAGTTAAGAGTTAAGTTTTGAGAATTCTTTCAAATATTCTAAGAAAGCCCCTTTGAGTCCTTTTGTGGAGTCTTCTACAACTTCTAGTAATTTGTTTCAAGACTCGAGCAGGTGAGTATGAGGATGAGGAGAACGTATTAATGAGCCTATTTTATCATCCCAAGATCCTTCATATCATGAACCATAACTCTTGAATTCATAGTTCACATTCAACAGAGTTTCGAGTAGAGTTCAAGAAAGCTTTTGAGTTCAATTGTGAACCATTTGAGATCAATTATAGATTTGAACTAAGTTATGAGAAAGTAAGTATGATAATAGGGAGAGTTGTATCCATGAGTTCCATATTATTATGTAGACCCTCGAGTCGAGTGTTCATGTCCATAAATTCCGCATGAACTTCATAAGTTGAGTATCTTTGAGAGGATTAGTACCTTCAAGTTCTATGTCTTGAGTATTTAGTTCCCAACCTATTTGAGATTATATTCCTAATCATGGAATTATTACATGTTACCCATGAAGTCCTTGAGTCGAGTAGTTCATGCTCATAACTTCGTATGAACCCTATAAGTCGAGTAGTCTTGAGATGAGAAGTATATTTGAGTCCTTCAGTTGAGTAGTTCATGCTCATAATTCTGCATGAACCCTCTGAGTTGAGCATTCTTGAAATGGGTAGTATCATTGAAGTTCTTAAGTTCCAAGTATTGAGTTCTATCTATGGTTATTGAAAACCTTGAATTGAGTCGTTCACGTCCATAATTCAGCATGAACCATATTTTAAGAAGTATTTTACAAATGCTTTAAACTTGTTTCAAGACTTGAGCACTTGAGTTGAGAAAGAGTAGACTCGAGTTTATTTTCCTTCAAATAATTTATGGGAATTAAGTATTCCCAAGTGTAAATGTTTTCACATTTAAAAGAGGAGGAAACTGAGATTTCCGAAAGAGTTTTGAGTAGTTGAGTAACATCTCTTTTTAGAGAAAGATTTTGAGGAAAAATCTCAAACCACATAAAGAGTTATGTTTTTAAATATATGAGCTGAGTATATTTTGGGAGTAGTATTGAGCACCTATATGGGGGAGAGTTCATACAACTCACAACTCCCATAAACCATGTAACCGGCGTGGGTAGAAAGGGTCATATTTTTCAGATAATTCTTTAGTGTTTTTTAGCACAGATTAGTGGATCCACTTAGTTGAGAGGTCTTATACCTTGGAAAAGTATAGGACAGTTCTGGCAGCGTGGTCGAGACGATGTATCATCACATAGCTCATAGTGATGGTTGTTTGTTAGAGAAACTCCCACATAGTTATATTGTATTTTTATATACACACTGAGTATTATTGTATTTTTCAATACATTGAGTTGCTTTCTTAGTTTTAAAAGCTTTCCATTTATTACATCTTTAATTGTTGATTTATATTGAGTTGAGTATCTAGAGTCGAGTATCTTATTATTGAGTTGTTCCTTCTTTCACTGAGTTGAATATCTCCTTATTGAGTTGAGTCTTATTTTCTCTAAGTTGAGTTGAACCATGTTTCTTTGAGTTGAGTTGAGTTGAGTTGAGTTGAGTGAGTTGAGAAGAGGTAAGTATGTTTTATTTTTATCAAGTTCAAACTTATGTTTATGCTTTAAAATTCCACTTACATGCTCGCACATTTCACGTATTGAGCCATTTGGCCTGTATCATTTCATAATGCAGATACAGATATTCAGGGTCATCAACACGAGCTTCGTTGATATCACATGGAGTTTGAGTTAGCTACGGTGAGCCTCCTTGCTTCCAGAGGATTTCATTTACTTTTAGTTAAATCGGTTGTTAGGATGTCGTGGGTCTTGTCCCGACTTCCATCATTATCAGTTAGAGGCTTCATAGATAGACAGTAGAGTTTGAGAAGTTCATTTATCTTGTTAAATGCTTTAAAGACTTGAGTTGCCTAGTTTTGGCTAGTTGTATATACGATTATATTCTGAGTTAATTATTTGAGTTTCAATGAATTTTATTCTATTTTAAATGTTTGAGTTAGTCTTTCTTTTGTTGTCAGCCAGGATGAGGGTTCACTTCGGGACCAGCAATGGTTCTCAAGTGTCGTCCACGTCCAGGGTGTAGGATCGGATCGTGACAAACTTGGTATCAGAGCACAGAGTTCAAGTGTCCTAGGATGTGTATGAAACCGTGTCAGTAGGGTATTATTTATGGTTGTGAGGGCCCACTTCTATAAATGAGGGACTACAGACATTTAAAGAAATGTTTCCCTTCTTTTATACGCTTAATCGTGCAATAGAGCTATGTCATAGAGATTTATTCATACTCATGTATTTCTCATATTCATTCGACTACCCTTTATAAGAGGTGGTTGAATAGAAAATTCAGTCCTTTATGGATGAGCTTTTACTATGAGGAATAGTTAAATAAGAGCCCTTAGTTGGTTCCGAGGGAGTTGGTTAGTGGGAGTCCATGGAGTTGTTAGAGTACTAAGCTTGAATATGGTGTCGTTAAACATTAGGTTGTTCTTGATATTAGCCCAAGGTTGATTAAATGTAGTGGTAGAGAGTAGTATTCTTAGGATGAAATTCCTTATCGAGGTATAGAACCCGAACCTAAGGATTTGGGTTAAGCTTGAATATAGTAGGAGCATACCATTAGACTCATACCTTAGTAAGAGTAACCTCATTCCATACCCAATCCAGTCGCCATTCAAGGACGAATGATCCCAAGGGTGATATATTGTAACACCCCAAAAATTTTTTTGAGCTAAGACTCATATCATCCTTCGTTGTGAGTAGGATTTTACCGAGGAATTTAAAATTTATTAAGTGTTAAGGTCACTAGATGTAGCACCTCTGAAATTTAGCAAGTTAGGCTTAAGTTATAAATTTTGGGTCAACTTCAAACGACAATAACCCTCAGTACAGGAAGATTCAGGTGTGCCATAAGATGTAAAATGAAAGGTCTTCAAATTATCTTTCCAACGCCATCGAGTTTGCTAAATTTCTAGCTCAAATGAGTGAGATATGCTCTTTTGAAGTCAGGCTATCCAGTTAAGGAAAGTTACCCAAAAATAGTGAGGGGTATTTTGGTCTTTTCCTTACCCAATTGGATTTAAGAGATTTTAGTAAGGTTTTAGGAGTCCAAACTGATTAGAATTAGTTTCATTCATCCCCAAAAGCATTTAGGATTTTAGAGAGAAGATTAAAGAGGAGAAAAAGTTCAAAGTTTCAAGAGTTCGTTCAAGAAATTCAAGATTTCGCCAAGAACCTATTTCTTTGATTTATGTAAGCTTTCATAGTGTTGGGTTTATTTACCCACACACCATTCATGTGATTTTTGGTGAAATTTTATTCTTGAAGTTGAAAGATTAGAGTTCTTGATGAGTTCTTGAGAAGTGTTCTCGAAGTTCATCCAAAATCTTGTTGTGTTGGGGTTTTGATGATTTATTGAGATCAAAGTGAGTGTTTTGAGGGATGTATTGATTATATTAGAGTTTATTTATGTTAAGTAATCGAATCCAAGTGTTTGGGGAAGAAACCATTCGATTCTAGGAGAGTTAGGGTGAGAAAACGAGCAAAGAAATTCGTCGGGTTTTCTAGGTTGGGGGCTGGCGTGTCATGCCATCTAGTGCTCCCCAAATTGTGTTCTGAATTTTAGGGGCTGGCACCCCATGCCACTCAGTGCACCGGCGTTGCCTGCCCCATCCAGTTTGCAATCGGTTGCTCCGTTTGAGTTCTTTCGAAAGGTATCTTCACTCCTTTTTTATTCTAACTACTCTAAGCTACTTATAAACACCTAGAAATCATTCATAACATGATCATAACCTTGAACTCATAATTGAAATTCAAGGTAGAGTTAAGAGTTAAGTTTTCAGAATTCTTTCGGACATTCTAAGAAAGCCCATTTGAATCCTTTTGTGGAGTCTTCTACAACTTCTAGTAACTTGTTTCAAGACTCGAGTAAGTGAGTATGAGGATGAGGAGAATGTATTCATGAGTCTATTTTATCATCACAAGATCCTTCATATCATGAACCATAACTCATGAATTCATAATTCACATCCAAGAGAGAGTTTCGAGTAGAGTTCAAGAAAGCTTTTGAGTTCAATTATGAATCCTTTGAGATCAAATATAGATTTGAACTAAGTTATGAGAAAGTAAGTATGAGAATAGGAAGAATTGAATCCATGAGTTCCATGTTATTATCTAGACCCTCGAGTCGAGTCGTTCATGTCCATAAATTCTGTATGAACTCCATAAGTTGAGTATCTTTGAGAGGAGTAGTACCTTCAAGTTCTAAGTCTTGAGTTCCAAGTATTGAGTTCTATCTAATGCTTTAAACTTGTTTCAAGACTTTGGCACTTGAGTTGAGAAATAGTAGAGTCGAGTTCATTTTCCTTAAAATGATAGATGGGAACTAAGTATTCCCAAGAATAAATATTTTCACATTTAAAAGAGGAGGAAATTGATATTTCCAAAAGAGTTTTGAGCAGTTGAGTAACATCTCTTTTTAGAGAAAGATTTTGAGTAATAATCTCAAACCACAGAAAGTGTTATGTTTTTAAACATATGAGCTGAGTATATTTTGGGAGTAGTATTGAGCATCGATATGGGGGAGAGTTCATACAACTAATAGCCCCTATTAACCATGTAGCCGACGTGGGTAGAAAGGGTCATACTTTTTAGATGATTTTTAGTGTTTTTTAGCACAAACTAGTGGATCCACTTAGTTGAGAGGTATTATACCTTGGCAAAGTATAGGACAGCTCTGGCAGCGTGGGTGAAACGATGTATCATCACATAGCTCATAGTGATGGTTGTCAGTTAGAGAAACTCCTACAGAGTTAAATTGTATTGTTATATACACACTGAGTATTATTGTATTTTTCAATTCATTGAGTTGCTTTCTACAGTTTTAAAAGATTTTCATATATTACATCTTTTATTGTTATTTTATATTGAGTTGAGTATCCAGAGTTGAGCATCCAGGGTCGAGTATCTTATTATTGAGTTGTTCCTTCTTTCACTGAGTTGAATAACTCCATATTGAGTTGAGTCTTAGTTTCTCTGAGTCGTGTTGAACTATGTTTCTTTGAGTTGAGTTAAGAAGAGGTAAGTATGCTTCCTTTTTATCAAGTTCAAGCTTATGTTTATGCTTTAAATTCCCCTTACATGCTCGTACATTCCACATATTGAGACATTTGGTCTACATCGTTTCATGATTCAGATACAAGTATTCAAGGTCATCAACAGGAGCTTCGTTGACAGCATATGGAGTTCGAGTTAGCTATGGTGAGCCTCCTTGCTTCCAGAGGATTTCATTTACTTTCAGTTATATCGGTTGTTAGGATGTCGTTGGTCTTGTCCCGACTTCCATCTTTATCAGCTAGAGGCTTCATAGATAGATAATAGAGTTTGAGAAGTTTGTTTCATTTATCTTGTTAAATGTTTTAAAGACTTGAGTTGCTTCGTTTTGGCTAGTTGAATATACGATTATATTTTGAGTTAATTATTTGAGTTTCAACAAATTTTATTCTATTTTAAGCCTTGTATGCTTGAGTTAGTCTTTCTCTTTTAGTGAGCCAGGATGAGGGTTCGCTTGGAGACCAATAATGGTTCTCGATTTTCAGCTATGTCTAGGATGTAGGCTCGGGTTGTGACAGCAACGTTATTAACTCTCAGAGGATTTTCTAAAGAACACAAAATCGCATCCTTATATGTGAAGGAATGACGTTGTTGATGAAGAAATTAGAGATTTGTAAGGGCTTTTTTTATTGTACTTTTATCAATTTCAGTAGAGAAAACTTGCTTGAATACTCAATTAGCGTTTGTTATTTAATCTGTACTAACAAATACTTATAACAATAACTTTGCATAAACATAAAAAACAAAGTTTAAAGCATGTACTCAAAAACAATAATTAATAATATAAGCATAATTTAATGACTATAAAAAACATACTAGGATTTTCAAAAATAGAATGAAACAGCCCATTGAATGCACAGTGTCCCCTTAAGGAAATTAGATCCTCTCAAGATAGAACGTTTCTATTCTCCAGTGTATTGATACAAAATCAATGGTGTTAGTAATCCATTCAACAGGAGGAAAGTACACAAATATTTAGTTGTCTAGGAGAAGAAGAAGAAGTTCAGAATTTTTGTTGTTTTTAAATGAGAGGAAAGTCCTCTATTTATAGACAATAAAGGGTAGTGTCAACAGATGATTATTGTGTCTTATCAGAAAGATTACAACTCTTTGGAAAAGTTACAACCCTTCAACAAGGTCACAATCTTTCATAAAAGTCACAATTTTTCATAAAGTGGAAACTCTGCATAAAAGTCACAACTTTTCGTAAAAGTCACAAGTTTTCATAAAAGTCATAACTTTTCATCAAAGGGGAAGACTAGTTTTGTAAATGAAATAAATTAAAAGGAAATCTTGGTTTGTGGTGGCGCCACGTAGGCGGGCTAGGGTTCTTTTATATATATATATATTACTTACTAGACACACACCTAAGAAAGAAGTCATAAAAAGAATTACTTACAACATGCAAAAAGTAAATAAGCAACAATACAAGTCAACGTTGTTGCAGAAATCTTGCAATCCATTTTGCTATATTATGTTGCTCGATATTGTAGTTTTGTCTATCTCATTGATAACTTGAGAAATTTATAGGGATAATAAATCTGGTTTTGCACTTTATTTTACTTATTTTCTTTGTCCCAATATATGTATATGACTTACTTTCTTTCTTAGTCATTTCCAAAAAGAATGATACATTTTTGTATTAATTAATAATTTAACTTTAAAATATCAATTTTACTCTTTATGAAATGATTTATAGTCACAAAAATATCTATCACTTACTTTAAATCACAAGTTTCAAAAGTTTTTCTCTCTTTCTTAAACTCCATGCTAAATCAAACTAACTCATATAATGTCACGATCCAAGGTACCCCCTAGGGGTAACATGACGCATGAGACCCCGAGAGGCCCCATACAAGCCACTTAACATTCATAACGTAGGAAATAGAACATAAGAGGTAAAAAACAACATTTCAACTCCCAAAAGATTTTATGAATGTAAAGCGGAAGTCTAAACTCTTGTGTCGTTAGCCATCTAGTACATAAGAATGAAATTGGGCCTAGCCCATACATCATGTCAAAAACTGAAAGTAAGAAAGAAAACTGAAGAAAAAGAAAATCCGTCCTCAAAGCATGAGGACTCACCAATGCACAGAATTCCTCAAATCAACCTCTAGCCACGAAACTAAGAACCCTAACTGGCAGGCCCTACATTTGGGCAAATGAAGGCAAGAGTATGCGGTAGTACAAAATATGTACCAAGTATGACAGTCATGCATATAAACATTTAAATCATGCTAAAATAGGACATGCAATGACCAAGCGAAAACATGATATAAAATGGGTTAGAAGACATAAGTCACAAAACATGGTCAATGCAAGCTAACATCTGCAAGTTCTTTAAACACAAGTGAGATACTTCTTGAAGTAAACTTAGTTCATTATTATTGTGGGAAGTAGCCTTAACCGACATAGAGACCATGTGAGCTATAACATGATCCCCGGTGTCTCCCACACCGAAAAGGGTTGTCCAACTTTCCAAGGTAAGGACCATGAACTTCTAGATATTGTGGATCCACTAGCTAATGTCTATCTAGACAATCATCCTATGGGGGCATATCGGTAAGGGATCATAAGGAGATTGCTTTTAGAAACCCGACCTTTACTCATGGGAGAGCTTCCATCTCATTATCCTCTTGGTGCTCAACATAAATCCCACGAAATAGTAATTTTCTTATTTGTTCTTATTATCCATGAAGGGAACATCATCTTGCCAATCATATCTAGGTCATAAGTCATCCCTAGAAAGGTATCATTATATAACCGATCCAAGCTAGGTTTTATTAGAATAGCTCCTTATCTTTGATTCATTTAGGTGAGAAGACCTTTCAACCTTAGAATCCTTACAATGTGAGAAAAACTTTTACAATCAAACTTTCATGGGTATATGAGAAATCCTTTCAACAACACAACAACAACAACAACATTGATACTTCACTCTCAAAACATCCTTAAAATGTTTACATAAATTTCATAAGAAAATTCATAATTCCATAATTCACCTTTCAAGGTTCAAACCCCCACTTTCAATCATCAACATATAGAAGACATGGGTTAGACATGGGCTCATAGAAATTCATCATGATTTCATGTAATTCTATCAATTCATGCTTGATTTCATATAATCTTCTTTCATAATACAAGACCCACATCATATCATCTTAATTTTGAATAAAACATGGGGATTACATGGGTTCATGGGTAATCACCATAAAATCATGAGATTAAATCAATTCATGCATCATAGATCATAAATCAATCAATTAGATCAATAATTAGAAGAACCCATAACATAGAAGAAAACTCTAACTCAATTGGAGAATTCTAACTTTGAAAATAGGAGAATTTGGGAACTCGTGAATGGAAGGAATCCATGGATGAACATTGTCATACCTCAATGCCAAAAGCTTGCCTTCAATGGTGGAACTTGAGATTTGCCTTGAAATCCTAGGTTGAACCCTTCTTTTTCAAGTTTTCTAGAGAGAAAAATATTTGGGAGAGGAAGAACTTGATCTTCTTTGGTAAATTTAAGATAATGACTTGAATGGGTAAGTTTTGGGGTTAAAATCACTTATATAAGGGTTCTAGGCAAGGGCAAAACAACATAGTATCAAGATTAACTAATTAGGAAAAGACTCAACTGCCCTTAACCTACAGATAATGTGAACCTCCAGATGGAGGCTCACACGAGCCTTCTAGAGGTCCACCATCCTTCTGGGCAATTGTGCTCCTTAGACTAATGGCTGAAAAGTCTATCCCCCTCTATACGCACACCTTCACGGGCCGTCAAGCCCTTTACAAGTCATCTAAGGGCTCGTGTAAGGAGGCTAGACTAGAGGTAGTTCTGCCTCCCTTTCACGGCTACCACTACTGGTTTTGTGGCTCATCATGAGCCATCTAAGGGCACGTGGAAGGGGAGCCCCTCTTGGCCAAACACTGGAAGGCAACCACGAGCACCACCATGAGATGTCGTGCCCTTCATGACCCCTCTGGGCTCCAGAAAAGGTGACAAGGCTCAGTCATGGGCTGGTGACCTTCCACTTGGATCCTTTGCTAGACTTCTAAATTTTTGGATGCTAAATTATCTTTTATTTGGGAACATTTATCCTCAAATGGGATCTTAGATACCACATGAGAAAAGAACTCTAGCAACCCATCATGCATGCAAGCACATAAATGCACATATCCGAGGAGGAAACATCAACTCCAAGCTAAAGCATGTTCAAAACATCATATCATGAAGTCTATATGCAACTCATACTGAAATGCACATAAACATGTAGAAATCAGTCAAATTGACTCATTTTCTTAAAACTTAAGCTTTTTCTTGAACATGTATAAATGAGGAAATCATGGGAAAATCTAAGACACATGACAACAAAAAAGTAAACCATGAGGAACTCATTACCTCAAGCTAGAGTAGGGGTAGAAGGAAAGAGATGAGGATATCAGGACATCATATCGGCCTCGCCCTCCCAAGTAGCACCCTCAACTAACTGATTCCTCCACAACACTTTCATGAAAGCAACTTCTTTATTTCTCAACTTCTTGACTTGCCGGTCTAAGATCTCAACCGGAACTTCTTCATAGGAAAGATTCTCATCAAATCCCAAACCTTTTAAGGGAACTATAGATGTCGGATCACCAACACATTTCTTCAACAAGGAGACATGGAAAACTTGATGTACTGATGCCAATTCATTAGGTAATTTTAGTTCATAAGCAACCTTACCAACACGTCTCAAAATCTGATATGGTCCTACATATCGGCGACCAAGCTTCCCCTTCTTAACAAACCTCATTACACCCTTCATGGGTGAGAGTTTCAAGTAAACCCAATCATAAACATCAAACTCAATATCTCTTCTTCTTAAATCGGCATATGGCTTTTGGCCAACTTTGAGCCATTTTCAACCTTTCTCTAATGAGTCAAACTTTTTCCATGGCCTCATGTACCAATTCGGGACCTATTAGGGAAACTTCACCCACCGCAAACCAACCTATAGGAGATCTACACCTCCTACCATACAATGCCTCAAATGGAGCCATACTAATACTCAAGTGATAACTATTATTGTATGCAAACTCAATCAAGGGCAAGTGATTATTCCAATTACACTTGAAATCAATCACACAAGCTCTCAACATATCTTCCAAAGTTTGGATAGTACGCTTCGCTTGACCATCAGTTTGGGGGTTAAAGGTTGTACTAAGCTTAATATGAGTACCAAGACCTTTTTGGAAAGATTCTAAAACTAAGAGGTAAATTGAGTATCACAATCGGAGATAATGGATAAAGGCACTCCATGCAACTTTACCATTTCCCTCAAATACAACTTAGCATAGTCCTCCCCCGAATAGGAAATCTTGACATGAATGAAATGAGTCGATTTCATCATTTGATCTACTATAACCCAAATCGATTCATGTCGTCAACGAGTGCGTGAAAAACCAATGATGAAGTGCATATTCACATATTCCCACTTCCAAGTAGGAATGCTAATATCTTAAGATAAACCTCCCAGTTTCTAATGCTTAACTTTCACTTGTTGACAATTAGGAAACTTAGCCACAAATTTTGCAATATCCTTCTTCATCCCATTCCACTAATAGATATCCAACAACTCACGGTACATGTTGGTGGTTCCTGGGTGAATGGAATACCAAGAACTATTCGCTTCTGACAAGATCCATTCCCTTAAGTCATCAACATTAGGAACACACAACCGACCTCTATATCTAAGCACTCCATCTTCCCCTTGGGAGAAAGCCTCAACAGATTTCTTAAGCACCGCTTCCTTCAATTCAGCCAAAGTTGGATCAAGACCTTGCTTGGCTTTCACATCCGCCATAAAATATGATTCTGAACCATTGTGGACCATAACACCACCCTTGGTGGATTCCACTAACTGAACACCCAACCGGGCCAACCAATGAACATCTCGAACCAACTCCTTCTTATCTTCTTCGATATGAGCAACACTACCATAGACAACCGACTAAGAGCATCCGCCGCCACATTCGCTTTACCAGAGTGATAGAGAACACTTATATCATAGTCTTTTAGTAACTCAAGCTACCTTCTTTGGCAAAGATTTTGGATCCTTCTAATTAAACACATATTGTAAACTGTTATGGTCGGTGAAACATCGACATGAACACCATACAAATAGTGCCTCCAAATCTTTAAGGAAAAATAATTGACGCTAGTTCAAGGTCATGGGTAGGATAATTCTTTTCATGAACCTTAAGTTGCCTTGAAGCATAGGCATAACTTTCCCATTTTACATAAGTACACATCCTAGCCCAATTCTCGAGGCATCACAATAAACAACAAAACCATCACTCCCTTTCGTTAAGGTCAACATCGGAGCGGACGTCAATCTATCCTTTAATTTCAGAAAACTCTTCTCACATGTTTCAGACCATATGAAATTAGCCTTATTTTGAATCAATGCTGTCAATGGAGAGGCAATAGAAGAAAACCCCTCATCAAACCTTCTGTAGTAACCAACTAAACCCAAGAAACTTCTAATACCCAAAGGGGATAGAGGTCGAGGCCAACTTTGACCACATCCATCTTCTTAGGATCTACCTCAATACCCTTAATTTAAATAATGTGACCAAGAAAAGCTACAGACCTTAGCGAAAACTCACATTTGCTAAACATTGCAAAGAGTTGTTGGTCCTTGAGAACTTGCAACACAATCCTCAAATGATTGATGTGATCATCCTCACTTCTCGAATAAATCAATATATCATCAATGAACACAATCACAAACATGTCAAGGTATTGTCTAAACACCCTATTCATCAAATCCATAAAAGAGGATGGAGCATTAGGCAAACCAAAAGACATCACCAAAAACTCAAAATGACTATATCTGGTTGTAAAAGTCATTTTGGAATATTTTTTTCCTTCACCCTCAATTGGTGATAACCCGACCAAAGATCAATCTTAGAGAAGTAACTCGCTCCTTCAAGTTGGTCAAACATATCATCTATCCTTGGGAGAGGATACTTATTCTTAATGGTAACCTTATTCAACTACCGATAGTTTATACACATACGAAGCGAACCATCCTTTATTCTAACAAACAAGACTGGGGCACCCCATGGAGAGATACTCGATCGGATGAAACCCTTATCCAACAAATCTTTCAATTGTTCTTTCAACTCTCTTAGTTTTGCTCAGAGTCATTCGGTACGGAGGAATAGAAATAGGTTGTGTATCTGAGAAGAGGTTAATACCGAAGTCTATTTCCTTTGTGGGAGGAATACTGAGTAAATCATTTGGGAAAACTTCTGGAAACTCATTAACAATGGGCCCCGACTCAAGGGTAGGGATTTCAGAACCCACTTCCCTCACCCTAACTAGATGGTATATGCAACCCTTAGAAACCATCTTTCTACCTTTAAGATAAGAGAAAAACTGACCCTTAGGCATAGAATTTCCCCCTTTCCACTCTTAAGACATGCTCATTCGGGAATTGAAAATTGACTACATGAGTTCTCTAATCAATAGAAGCATAACATGAGTGCAGCCAATCAATACCAAGGATAACATCAAAATCTAGCATATCAAGCTCTATCAAGTCAACAAAATTAACGCTACGGGAGAAGGAGATGTGACACTTTATATATATATATATACACAGACACACTTGCTCATATGTATAAAACATATTCTTTCTCTAGTTTGAGATAATTGCTCAAACTATCCTCTTAAAAGAGGTAATTTCTCTGAAATATCTTTAAACTCGTTGCTTATTTAGAAAACAAGGTTTCCATTTGCTCAATGTAAAAATACTTTCTCTCGGTTGAGATAAATACTTAAGAAGGCCTTTTGAATAGGTAAATGCTTTGTACTCAATATTTCTGAAAACTCTTTTAGTTTTCTCAAAATGATACTCTCTTTCTTCATGTAAAAATGAAATATTTGAGAAATATTTAGTTCCCTTATACTCTTGTTCAAATCAAGGTTAAAACTCCTTCTAGACCTCCATTTTACTTTCTCAAAAACTTAGTTTAAGACAAAAAATGTAGGCTTTAAAAGATTCTCAAAATTTTTTATTCAAAATAGGGTTGATGTTGAATATAGACATGAACAACTCAACTAAAGGATCTCAATAACAATATTGAAAAACTCAATACTAAGAACTCAAGAACTCAGAACTCAACGATACTACTCATCTCAATAATACTCAATTAATAGGCTTCATGCTAAAATATAGACATGAATGAATCAACTCAAGAATCCCAATGCATAACATATAGCAATTCAATAATTAGGTTTAGAATTTTAAAAAAGAATCAGGAACTCAAGAACTCAAAACTCAACATCAATTCATCTAAAAAATACTCAAATCTAAGGATGGAACCCTAGATTACTCTGTTACTTATTTGAAAGTTTATGTAGGGCGTGAGGATGAACCAATCCAATACTATAATAGAATTACATACCAGAAAGAAATCTTAAATAAGTTTGAATAAAAACTTGATTGGAAGACTTTAAACTTTAGCTTCTGTCTTTCTTGCGGTTTTCTTGGAGATGAAGGGTGGAGAAGAACCTTGGATTTAAAACCATAGGATTAATAAAGAGAATCTTGAACTTGGAGCATTGCGATCTTGAGAAATTGGAGAAATCTCTTTCTTGGAGTTCTTGATCTTTGGAAGGATGAGAATTGGGGGGTTTTGAGAGTTGTTATATGCTTAATGATGTTATTAGTTTATAAGATGGACTTAAGGAAGTTGATTTAGGGTAGAAGGTCAAGAATACCCTTATAGGAACGTAAGAAAACAATAAAAATCAAAGAAAATGACCTTGTAAATGAATCTCGTCGGCCAAATCGGTGATCTGGAGGTCTCCTCGCCAAAAATACTCGGTGGATCACCCATTGGGACTTTAGATAACCCAAATGGACTTAAGCTTAAGGTTTTCAGGACAATTCAATGATTTGTCAACCCATTCTGTGGTTTGCTGATTGAACATGTGATTTCGCCCAATTTCCCAGCCCGAGTATCTTTAAGTTAAACAACCATAACTTTTTACTTGGATTTCAGAATAAGGCAAACTTGGTGGCGTTGGAAAGAAGACTCATAGACCTTTAATTTGGTAGATCATTGATGTAAGGTCAAAATACATATTTTTAATCATCATTTGCCTCTCATTTATTATTTATATTTGTCCTTTTTGAGTTTGGATTTTATGAATTGTGCTAACTAATATATTTTATTTGTAGGATTAAATTGGTGGAAAAATGAAGAAGTTTGGAGCTAAAACAAATTAATAATGGAAGGTTGAAGAAGGAAATCAAGCAGATAACTTAATGGATTAAATTGAATAAAATAATATATTTATATATATAAGAAAATGGCGGCTGCAATTGTGGAATTTCAATTTTGCTGCTTGCTGCTGCCACGTGGCAGCAAGTGAATAGTGTAGAAATATGTTGAGGCGGCACCATTGTTCACGAGGGGAAAAAAAGGAATCCAATTCCTTTTGGTTTTGGATTCCTAATTTAATTTGAACTCAATTATTTTATTTAGAGTTTCTCTATCTATAAATAGGGGACAAAAAATTATTCTTTAGAGGGGGAAGAATCAAGAAACAATACAAAATATAAATTTTCTTCTAGCTTAGGAACTTTGGAAGAGCCGCCGTGGAGGCCGGAGAACTGTGGTTAATTCTTTCTTCTCCTTTATTATTTTTTGTATTCGTGATTAATAAAAGATAGTTTAGCTATTGTTCTTAAATTTTTATGATTAACACAAGCATAATTTATTTTAATAAATTTTGATTGTGTTTTTGAGATAATGAGTAGCTAAATTTCATAACTAGGGTTGTGGGAACCATGATGAATTATTAAAGTAAGTTTACGTACAAAGTGATTGTTGAATGATTTTTATGCATATATTGTTAATTCTTTCGTTTAGAAGTCTTTTTAACGGTGCGCAATGTTAGAACTAGCCTCGTTGCTACTTGCCGGACCAAGGAGGTAGTTAATGAGAAACGAATTAAACAACAAAGATTTAGTGGATGCTATCTAATAGTCTAATGTCAATTGGTACGAGGGTGAAAACTAAGTCATACATTGATGTGATGTCTAATCTGAGGTAAGGGTTAGTAAAGTATACACACGTAGCCGGACCAAGGTGCGGGGTGAAATTCCCTATTTGGAGGACCAATCACTTAAGGATACCTAACTTACCAACCTTTCATGCTAAAAATTGAAATAGATCACTAGTACGACATTCTTGCTATTTTATGAAATCACGGGGAATACATTCCTAGTTATTTCTAATAATCTAAATATAAATAAATACTTAGTTTAAAGCTATGTTTATTCTTTTTTTTTTCAATTTAAATCCCCCTATTTTATATAATGACTATCAAGTTAAATATTTGCTATTGACAATATTCTTCCATATTCTCTGTGGGATGGACCCCGACTCATAGTCGGGTAAATATATTGCATATGACCATTTATATTTCTTTTCAAGAAGTATATTTGGACATTATCAATCATACCACACCTAATTCATTATATGATGATATATATGAGTATTTGAAGTTGACCTTTACATGAACTCATGCAAGAGCTTAGACAATAGGAATGCTTTGAACGTGGTTTGGTATTTGAGGTCCCTTATGACCCTAGATCACTTTATATACTCTTGATACACTTGGTAAAGGATTTTATAATACATGATAAAGTAAGGAATCACCTAGTTGAAGCTTATATACTTACGACGAACGATTTAGATTTTTAAGGGTCGTGTTGTGAGGTGTTATAGAATGATTTGGGTCTTACGTTAGAATTTTTTTGAGTGTTACAATATCTCCCCCTTGGTATCATTCGTCCTCTAATGACGGCTGAACTGATCATGGAAGGGAAAGGAGTTACTCTTACTATCTTTCTGATTTCTGAACCTACCTACTAACATAGGCGGAACTAATTCATACTAATAGTTTGGAACCGTCTATAGCATATAAATTACAAACAATATGGGTTTGAACATAGTCACACTTTATCTAAAGTTATTTGACATGAAACAAGGGTATCTGGGTACGCAGTAAGAGTATGACTACAATGCCTTAAACAATACGACTGCTAGCTTTCAAGCCTAGCAGCACCTCTAAGTCATTCCCTCCTTTATTAATATCACACCTCATAATTAGTTGCAACTCATAACTCCTACAAGGTTATATAACTATTCTTACCAACGTTTAAGTCAAATAAATTTCTCTCATTATGTTCAAGCCTAATCTCTAAATCACATGATGTTTAACTTGAGATGATTATACTAATATAAACCACAAGATTCAAGTTTAATACCTCTATAGGGAGTCTCATCCCATGAATACTACTCCTTACCACCACATTCAACCAACCTCTAGTCTTAATCAATAAATACTTAATGCATCATGCATTCATCTATATGTTATCAACACAATATTCAAGTCTAGAACTATAACCACTCCATGGACCCCTACTAACCAATCTTTCTATGAATTTCTCATTCTCTCATCATCTCTACAAGTTGAAATTTCATGCATTACAACCAGGAATTGACTAACTACTCTCAACTAACTATTACTCATAGTAAAACTTCATTCATCCTTCCTCTAGTTTTATATCTTAGATGGAATAAGCACACTACTACTACCAACATAAGAAGCATCAACCTTCTCTTTCTATCATCACTCAACTACTATCATCAACATCACTATCTAACTTAAAACGATCACTGAAAGAGCTTTAGGGCAAAAGATCATAAGCACTATTCATTTGAGAATTCTGATATAAGAATATGCATGACATAGCATTATGTTACTATCCATTGAGATCAAATCATGAATTTGCGAAACTGAGCATACTATGAGACATAAGTGCTTATTTGAATAGGTTCATACCATGAGGCTAATATCCATAACTTTATGGAGGAAGATTGAGATAAATGGGCTAAAGTATTTGTCCCTTATTCTTGGAACTGAGCATAAATATGAATCTCTTTGTAGTGTATGAACACATGTTATGGACAAAATTATGATATAAGAGACATCATTATTATGTTGTAATGAATGAACTTTGAGGAATACTGTAGAGTATGAATGGATCGATATACCACTTCAACTCTTTATATACCACATTACTATCTGATTCTCAACACTAGACTTGGTTTCTTATGTTATCAATTCCCCATTAGGCCTTAAGTTAATTCTTTAAAGTTATGGATCTATTACATCATATCTAAACTAATGTATATTCAAATTACTGTAATACTCAGGTAAGGCTAATCCCATGGCTACTGAACTCTCCATATTCAGGTACTAAGATTTCTTCTAAGTCCTTTTTCTCAACTGTTTTTCTTAACCTCTTCCCATTTCTATAGAAGTCTTTCCGTAATCATTACCTGCATTGACTATATATGATCCCCTCGACCAAACTCTTGAGGGTAAAAAATAATGATTACATCAGCCTACCCCACATTGAGATCTCAACTATACTATCTAGACATACATGAAAAAATTATAAATTTAGTTAGAATCTCGTCTGACTACATATGATCTCAAGTACACCTCTTAATGCTCTTGCTAATCTAATGACTTAGACATACTGTCTTTCTCTCATCTAAGAGTCATAATACCACATATGTACCACTTACACTTATCAAAAAGTAACACCTTAATTTCTCACCTAATTTATGTCAAACCTTCAAGAGAGGCATAAGATATTCTGAAAGCATTATTCTTTATTAATACAATGATACAATAGAAAACAAATATTTGTCTCTATACAATTGTAGGTTTAGAGTCCTATTATAGGAAGGAGTATATATGATCATAAATGATTATTCTGTAAATCAATCTATTCTAAGAAAGAACATATTTTCTTATTACTATACAATTATAGCATTATAGTTTTGCCTAACATCACCCCTCAAATTGATATCGATGATCACAGAGTATCAATTTAGAGATAAGATACTGATGTTGTGCTCGTGTCATCACCTTTGTAGACAAATCAGCAAGTTGATCATGAGAAGAAATCTGTTGTAAAGTGATGGGCGATCGATAACCAATTCTCGAATGTAATGTCAGTCCACCTCTAAATGCTTTGTGATTTCATATTGAACTGGGTTTGTGCCTATTGTAATTGCACTATTGCTATCAATATTTAACACTATAGGAGATGTAATAGCGACACCCAGATCATATAATAGCTGTTGTAGACAAATAATTTCTGAACTTTCTGCTGACATAGCACGATACACAAACAATGTAGATGATTTAGATATATGGGATTATATTTTACAGTTCTAAGATATCATGGATGTTCCAAGAAACATACATCAACTAGTAACAGAGCGATGAGAATTGGGACAACCAAGCCAATCTGCATCACTATATCCTTCAAGGTGTATAGAAGAATCAGAATGGAAAAGAACACCTTGACTCATAAAACCATGAACATACCGAATGACATAAAGTAATGTAGTGTAATGTATATGGTAAATATTAGCCATAAACCGACCTAGAACATGTACTGCATACGTGATGTCAAGCCTTCTCATAGTGAGATAAACCAATGATCACACAAACTGTCGATACAATGATTGATCATTGAATGGTTCTCCATCAACCTCCTTGTACTTCCTACTAATCTCCATCGGGGTGTACACAACCTTTGTCATCATTAAGACTAACACTTGCAACAAGATCACTAGCATACTTTAATTATGTAAGAATGATCCCAGTAGCCAATTAGCAAGTCCAAGAAAGTATGTCCTTCATCTTAAATGAGGTATGCAAGAATTCGTTCAACTTAGTTATACTCTCTGGATCATTTCATGTGATAATGATAGCATCACCATCGATGAGAAGTATTGTGATACCTACTGGGGAAGTACGAAGAAATAAGGAATGATCTAAAACACTCTAAGAGAAGCCCGCAGTTTGAATTGTGGGTCAAAAATTTTCAAATCAAGCTCGAGAAGCCTTTCTTAAGTCATAAAGAGATTTTTGAAGACAACAAACTGCATTTTGTCTTGGCAGAACACACCTAGGTGGTGGTTTCATAAACATAACTTCTTCTAGATTGCAGTGAAAAAAGGCATTTTTCATATCCATCTAATGCAAGGTCCAGCCTCTCATTGAAGCTACAACCAATAATGTTCGTACCATAATCATGTCAGCAACAGGTGCAAAAGTCTCCTTATAATCCACTTCATACTCTTGTTTGTATGCTTGAGAAACTAGTCGAGCTTTGTAGCAATTAATTGTACCATCGGCCTTAAGTTTAATAGAATACACCCACTTACTTCCATGAGAACTCCATTAGTTGGTTTATCAACAAAGTCCCAAGTAAAATATTCATTCAATGCATGAAGTTCTTTCGAAATTGCCTCCTTCCAACAAGTTTGTGTAAAAGCCTGAGAGTAAGATGTAGGTACATCAACAGAATATAGTGTGGTATGCATGGCATAAGACTTACCAAATTTCCCTAGAGAGCAACCGATTCGTTTAGGGGCATGGGATGTATCCTACTAGATCTGCGTGAGGGAGTAACTGGATGAGATGATACCTCTTTTGAAGATGAGGATGAGTATGAAGAGTCAATACCCAAAGGAGAGTAGTGATGGAGATTATTGTGATCATAGTTCATGGGTCGCTCCAGATAATCAGTAGCTACCGCATCATTATCAAACTTGTACAAAAATGAAACATATTCTAAAACATGTTTAAAATTGTGTTTGTAAGAAAATTGATCCTAAAAAATAATATGTCTTGATAAATAAAGTTGGCAACGAGATGTGTCATAATAGCGATACCCCTTTTGTGTGTCGTTGTAGCCCACAAAAATACATTATACTACCTTTGTTGAAAGCCTTTTGTCGTTCAAGTGCTAAAAGATGGGCAAGGAAAATACAACCAAAAACTCACAAATGGGAATAATTAGGCTTCTTATGAAATAATCTGAAGTACGGTCTCTCATTGGTAATGAGTGAGGAAGTTTGTCTATTAATAAAATATACACTACTTCAGTCTAGAAACTCTTAGGCATATTAGATGTACCCAACAAAGCCAATGTAGTTTCCAAAACATGTCGATTGTTCCTTTCTATGACTCCATTTTGTTCTGGAGTATGAGAACATGTACGTTGGGAAATAATTCCTTTGTTTTTGAAAAACTCAATAAGATTAGTCTTACTGTATTGTCCCCCAGAATCAGAACAAAATAGTTTTACAGTTTTATGAAATTGTGTATACACATATTCAACAAAATTCATAATAAGAGTTGGAATCTCAGATTTATTTCAAATAAAACGAACCCATATGTATCTAGATACATGTCAATAAATAACACAAAGTACTTATATTCCATCCTTGACAAAATAGGAGAAGGACCCCAAACATCACTATGCATCAAATCAAACAAATCTTCATAAAAAGATGAACTAGATGGAAAAGGGAGCTTGTGACTTTTCGAACCGGCACAATTAGAACATGTCAGAAGGAGACTGAAATGAATGCCATGTGTTGCTGGAAGACATGATTAGAGAATGTGTTGAAGTTGTGAGAAATGAGGATGACCCATCCTATTATGCCAAAGAGGGAGCGACTTATTTGAGCAAGTAAGATATGCAGTAGAAACTGAAAGAAAACAATGATGCAAATGACGATGAACCAACTCGAGAATAAACATTTTTCCAACTCTACGCCCCTTGGCCATGGTCACCTCGATTTTTAGATTCTGAATAGCACAATCATTAGGTTAGAATTCAACAACACAATTTTGATCAACTAGCTGACCTATCAAAACTTAATTAGCCTTCAAATTTTTTACATAAAGAACATTAGACTGATTTCCAACAGAACTAACACCCGAAATGGGCAATGTATGCCCGTTTTCCATATGAATAATATGTTTAAAGACATCATCATACAATGAATAAATCTGGGACAGATCTCTATTCATATGATTTGAAGCACCTGAATCTAGATGCCATGTAGATTTAATAGAATTACTTGTACTTAAGGATGCCGAGAGTGCACTTGAGATGGCTCCATGAATGGCAGCAGCTATAGAATCTCGAATCAGCCTTTCATGATCATGTCTAGCAGGGAATGATTCAGATTGTTTAGTGACATTCGTCTGGTCTTCTTGGTTAGCAGGTCGTGAATGATTTGGATGACGATGATAGTCCGAAATATGATGGCCAGTAATCTTACAGTAAGCATAAGTTTTTTTCTTCTTAGGACAAGTGACTACTATGTGACCAAAGTCATGGCATTCATAGCATTGGACACTTCTCTTAGTATATCCTGGTGAAGTATCAATAGTTTATTTTTGTGCAAGTAACGCAAAAGCGTGTAATGGCATAGATTCCATGGCCGCCTGAGTTCAAAGCCTTGTCTCTTCAAGCAAGAGGGATGCCAACACAATATCAAGAGCAGATGTGACTTCTTTGTTCAACAAACTACCACGAATCAACTCAAATTCAGGGCAGATTTTCATCAAGAACTGCACCATCTTCGTCCTTTGTTGTTCTCCCAATATCTCCTTGAGCCCTGTCGTAGACATATTTCTCCCAGAAATTTGATCTTGTTCTGACCAGAGCAACTGCAAACCAGCATAAAAAGGAGAGAACATTTTTATCTCCCTGTGTATATTTGGAAATGTTGCGGTCCACTTGAAATTCTCGTGTCGGATTGCTTATTGTTAGACGTTACATAGGTGGAGCCACATCTCTGAAGAATAACTAAACGATCTAAGTCCCATAGCGATGTCAACATGTACTGAATTCAACATCCAAGTGGTTACCTTTGCATTATTCAAATTCCATACATCCAATTCTTTTGCATTTGTTGGCAGACCAACAGAACAATCTAACCACCCAAAAAGTCCCTTTCCTTGAACAAAAATTCCATAGTGGAATCCCCATAGAGAAAAATTGGAACCATCCAATTTTGTGGATAGAAAATCATGTGAGGATGACTATGAATTCATTGAGAAGACAATACAACAAGGAAAGGAAAAAATTGTGCACAAAAAACAAAGAGACAAGAGGAATGCAAGAAGGTAACAAGGTACCTATGTAGAGAAATTAAAGCAAAGAGCATGGAATTATTTTTTAAATGATGGCTCTTGATACATGCTAGAAAGAAAAAAGATATTCTAAAAGTATTATTCTCTATAAATACAATGATACAATAGAAAACGTACAAATATTTATAGCTTTACATTTGTAGGGTTAGAAACCTATTGTAGGAAGGAGAGTATATGGCTATAAATGTATATTTTATAAATTAGTCTTATTCTAAAAAAGAATATTTTTAGATTACTATGCAATTATAGCATTATAGTTTTGTATAACAAAACCTACTAGATTAGATCTTGAACTAACATCATCACCCTCATGTTGCCATCCTTTGATCACGACACTCATCTCAAATTCAAGCTTAGTGTCTATTACTAAACACAAATATAAATATAATTGCTCGCTTACTATACTAACTTACAATTACTAGATAAAATTAAGAAACACTAACCCACTAAGATCTCATGACAAGTAGTCAATCTTTATCTCTCAGCCTACCTATTAATAGATTACTATCACATTCTTAATTTTCACAACCTAAGTACTTTTTACCCTTTCACTATACATCATTGCCTAATTAGTTCTACTACCCTCTGAATACCATAGGGATCTCCCTTCAAATATCATAAGTCTAGCCTAGGTCTACACCTCATGAATACTATGTTCTTTTATTCAACACCTATATTTGGTCTTCACTTACGCAATGTTACATCGACATAAACTCCCTTTTGGTTAAAGTATACTCTATCTCATCCTAACTAGTAACTATTCATCTACCTTCTATCATAAAATCCAAACAAAATTATTATTCCTTAGCCTACATATAAAGGAAAACTCCTCATTAATGACTTACTAGGTAAATGACTGCAAATACACACTTTACTCAATAACTATTCTTATTTCTTAGGTTACTACACCTATAAATGCATACTTCTAACTCTGGCACTTCTATTACTACTGCTTATAACATTGTAACACATACTATCCTTTTGGATGAAAACTGTCACGACCAAGGTAGTCCCTAGGTGTAACATGGAGTATAAGACCGTGAGAGGCCCCATACAAGCTACTTAGCTTTCATCATACAAGAAATAGATTAAAGATATTAAAAGATAGTTTCAACGTGTAAGAGTTTTATAGAGAAAAGCAAAAATCTAAACATCATCTCAAAGACATCTAGTACATAAGAGTTTATCTGGGTGCAGCTCATACATCAAGTTCCAAAACTAGAAATAAATATAAAAAGGGAAATCAAGCTCGGTCTTTGAAATATGAGGACTCAATATTCTAGATGAGATCCTAGCTACGGAAGTGTGAATCTGTAAGGTCGGTCCCTACATTTGGAGAAATATAGGCAAGAGTATACATTAGTACAACATATGTACCAAGTATGATGGTGATGCTTAAAACATTTGAAAACATGAGAAAAATGGACATTTTCATATAGTGGAATGACCAAGCTAAATCATGAATGTAAGTAGAAGATATATGTCATAAAACATGGTCAATGCAAATAGACATCATCATAAGTCACATGTGAGATACTTCTTTATATAACCTTAGTTCATCATAGCTCGCTTGTGGGAAGTAGCCTTAACCGACATATAAGACCATGTGAGATATTAACTTGGAATCCAATGTCTCCCACACCGAAAAGGGTTGTCCTACTTACCAAGGTAAGGACCATGAACTTCTAGATTATGTGGATCCACTAACTAATGTCTATCTAGACAATCCTATGTTGGCACATAGTTTATGGGACACGGGTAATCGCCACTTTCCACTCGGTACTAAGCTTAACTTCCACATAATAGTTCTTAATCATATTCATCTTATCTCTTAAAGGAACATGATAATTGCCTCTTGTCCTTACATCATGTGACATAGGCAATCACCTATTGTCTTTCATTTAGAGGTCATGGGTGATCGTCGCTTGCCTCATTCTTAGAATAGCTCCTTATCTTTGATTCATTTTAGGTGAAAAGACCTTTAAACCTTAGAATCCTTTATGTGATAAGACCTTTCATATTCATACATGAGGTAGTTATGTGAGCAATCCTTTCACAACAATTAACCACAACAACAACATATATACTTTTACTGTCAAAGAAATCTACACATATCTCATCAATTCCATAAGAACATGCATAATTTCATAATTCGTCTTTCATAGTTCAAAACCCACTTTCAATTATCAATATTTTAGAAAACATGGGTTAGACATGGGTTCATGAGAATTCATCATAAAATCATGTAATTATCTCAATTCATGCTTAACAGATCATAAACAATCAAATAAATCTATATTTAAAGGAACCCATGACATGGAGGAAAAACCATAACTCAATTAGGGATTTCTAACTTTGTAAATTGGGGAATTTGGGAACTCCGTAGAGGAAAGGACTCCATGGATGAAAAGTATCATACCTCAATGCCAAAAAGCTTGACTTCAATAGTGGAATAGGAGACTTGACTAGCAAACCCTAGCTTTCGTGTTCAACTTCTAGAGAGAGAAATATTTTGGAGAGGAAGACTTGTTCTTCTTTTAGGAATTTGAGAGAATGATTTCAATTGGGGAAATTTGGGGGTTAAAAAATGTATATGGGGGTTCTAAAAGAAGGCAAAATGACATGGTATTGAATTAAAATAATTTGAGGAAAAGTCAAAAAAGTGCCTAAAAGTAATTGTCGTCACCAACGACAGTGGGAACCTATGGTCCATGATTCCACCTACAGACCGTCCTGGTCGACTTCGTTGGCTTTAGAGAATCTATTTCGACCATGAACGAAGGACCCCTTCCTAAGGAACGTGGTTCAGGCGATGGACCGTGGGTCGCGGCCGTCATTCTCGACCTATGACTTTGAAATTTCTCTAAGTTTGGGATGCACCTACGAAACCTATCTACAACTCGTGGATTGGATGATGTTTCATCCTGCTAAAGCATTGAAAAATTACAAAAAAAATTGACATTTGGAAAAATTCCAACTCACTAACCAAGCCACCACCTACGGACCATCGTCCCACCCACGGTCCGTGGATGGTGTCTGCTGTGCTGACACCAAGTCTTTGAGATTCAAGACATCATAAAGAAGGTAGGAACTTAACCTAACAGCCCAACATGAATGCAATCACATAATGCACATATTCGTGGAGGAAACATCAACTCCTAGCTAAAGCATGTTCAAAACATCATATCATCAATCAAGCCTATATGAAACTCACACTCAAATGCACATAATCATGTGGAATCAATCAACATGACTCATTTTCTAAAAAATAGGCTTTTTATGAATCATGCACAATGAGGAAATCACGGGAATATCTAAGACACATGACACCTAATGAGTAAACCATGAGAAGCTAAATACCTCAAGCTTGAGTAAGGACGGAGGGAAAGAGATGAGGATATTGGGAAATCATATCAGCCTCGACCTCCCAAGTAGCACCCTCAACTAATTGATTCCTCCAAAGAAATTTCACGAAAGCAACTTCTTTATTTCTCAACCTCTTAACTTGTCAGTCTATAATCTTTACCGGAACTTCTTCATACGAAAGATTCTTATCAATTCCCAAACCTTCTACCGGAACTATGGATGTCAGATCTCCAACACATTTCTTCAACAAGGATACATGGAAAACGGGATGCACTGATGCCAAGTCATTAGGCAAAGCAAGTTCATTAGCAACATTTCCAATATGTCTCAAAATCTGATATGGACCCACATAACAGGACTAAGTTTTCATTTCTTCCCAAACCTTATTACACCCATCATGGGTGAAATTTTCAAGTAAACTCAATCATTTACCTCAAACTCAAGATCTCTTCTTCTAAAATGGACATATGACTTTTGTCGACTTTGAGCCGTTTTCAACCTTTTTCTAATAAGCCAAACTTTCTCCATAGCCTCATGAACCAACTTGGATCCTAAAAAAGTAACTTCACCCACCTCAAACCAAACCTATAGGAGATCTACACCTTCTACCATAAAGAGCCTCAAATGGAGCCACACCAATACTTGAGTGATAATTATTATTATATGCAAACTCAATCAAAGGCAAGTGATCATTCCAATTACCCTTGAAGTTAATAACCCGCGCTCTCATCATATCTTCCAATGTTTGGATAGTACGCTTTGCTTGCTCATGATTTTTGGATGGAAGGTCATATTAAGCTTAACACGAGTACCGAGACCCTTTTGGAAGGATTTCCAAAACTGCGAAGTGAATTGGGTACCACGATTGTAGATAATGGATAAGGTCACTCCATGGAACCTCACTATTTCCTTCAATAAAAATTGGCATATTCCACTGCCGAATAAGAAACCTTAACGGGGATGAAATGAGTCGATTTCTTCATATGATCTATGATAACCCAAATCGAGTCATGTTGTCACTAGGTGAGAGGCAACCCAATATTGAAGTCCATATTCAAGTCCTCCCACTTCCAAGTAGGGATACTAATGTCTTGGGATAAACCTCCAGACTTTTGATACTCAACTTTCACTTGTTGACAATTGGGATACTTAGCCACAAATTCTACAATATCTTTCTTCATCCCATTCCACCATGTATCTTGTGCAAGTCATGATACATCTTGGTGGCTCCCGGGTAAATGGAATAACTAGAACTGTAGGCTTCTAACAAAATTTGTTCTCTCAAGTCGTCTACCTTTGGAACACACAAACGACCCTAATATCTAAGTACACCATCTCCCCCTTGGAAGAAAGCCTCTATGGACATTTTAAGCACCGCTTCCATCAATTCAACCAAAGTAGATTGAAGACTTTGCTTGGCCTTCACATCAGCCACAAAAGATGATTCTGAACCATTATGAACCACAACACCACCCTTGGTAGAGTCAACAAACCGAACACTCAATTGGACCAATCTATGAACATATTAAACTAACACTTTCTTATCGTCTTTTATGTGAGCAACGCTACCCATCGATAATCGACTAAGAGCATCCGCCACCACATCCGCCTTACAGGGGTGATAGAGAACACTCATGTCATAGTCTTCAATAATTCAAGCCATCCCCTTTGGCGAAGATTCAAATGTTTCTAATTAAACACATATTGCAAACACTTGTGGTTGGTAAAGACATCCACATGAACACCATACAAATAATGCCTCCAAATCTTTAAGGCAAACACAATCGCCGATGGTTCAAGGTAATGGGTTGGATAATTCATTTCATGAATCTTAAGTTTCCTTGAAGCATAGGCAATGACTTTACCATTTTTGCACAAGGACACATCCCAGACCAATTCTCGAGGCATCACAATAAACAACAAAACCATTTGTCCCTTTCGGTAAAGTCAACATCAGAACGGAAGTAAGCCTATCTTTCAATTCTTGAAAGCTCTTTTCATACGCTTCCGACCATATGAACTTTACCTTCTTTTGAGTCAATGTCATCAATGGATAAGCAATCGAAGAAAACCCTTTAACAAACCTTCTATGGTAACCGGCTACACCAAAGAAACTCCTAATATCCAAAGGAGTTAGAGGTCTAGGCCAACTTTTGATCGCATCCGTCTTCTTAGGATCTACCTCAATACCTTTACCAGAAATAATATGCCTAAGAAAAGCCATGAACCTTATCCAAAACTCACATTTACTAAACTTTGCAAAGAGTTGTTTGTCCTTGAGGACTTGCAACACAATCCTCAAATGATTGGTATGCTCGTCTTCACTTCTTGAATAGACCAATATGTCATCAATGAACACAATCACAAACATGTCAAGGTATTGTCTAAACACCATATTCATCAAAACCATAAATGCCGCCAGAGCATTAGTCAAACCAAATAACATTACCCAAAACTGATAATGACCATACTGAGTTTGAACAGTCGTCTTTGAAATGTCATCTTCTTTTACCCTCGATTGGTGATAATCCGACTAGAGGTCAATCTTGGAAAAATAGCACGTCCCTTGAAGTTGGTCAAACAAATCATCTATACTTGAAAGAGGATACTTATTCTTAATGGTTTCCTTGTTCAATTGCAAGTAGTCAATACACATACAGAGTGAACCATCTTTCTTCCTAACAACCAAAAATGGAGCACCCCATGGAGAGATAATTGGTCAGATGAACCCCTTATCTAACAAATCTTTAAATTGCTTCTTTAATTCCTTAAGTTCTGCCAGAGCCATACGGTAAGAAAGAATAGAAATAGGTTGTGTATCTGTGAGAATGTCAATGCCGAAGCATGTTTCCCTTTCAGGAGGAATATAGGGTAAATCATCTGGAAACAGTTCTAGAAACTCATTTAAAATGGGGACCGACTCTAGAGTAGGGGTATCAGAATCTATATCCCTCACCCTAACTAGATGATAAATGCAACCCTTAGAAATCATCTTTCTGTCTTTAAAACAAAAAGCAAACTAACCCTTAGGCATAGAATTTCTCCCTTTCCACTCTAGGATGGGTTCTTTGGAAACCAAAACTTGACTACACGGGTTCTACAATCAATAGAATCATAACATATATGCAACAAATCCATACCAAGGATAAACTCAAAATCTAACATCTCAAGCTCTACAAGTTGAACAACAGTGACTCTATGGGACAAGGAGACGAGACACTTTCTATAGACCCTCTTAGCCACAATAGAATCACCAAAGAAAAAATATCTAACAACACATTCAAAAGAATATCAAACTTCATAGCCACAAATGGAGTCATAAAAGACAAAGTAGCACTAGGGTCAAGTAAAGCATAAACATCAAGTTGGAAGACTCTCAACATACCGGTAACCACATCGGGAAAATCCTCTTGTTCACCACTAGTCTGAAGTGCATAAAATATGTTTTGCTTCTAACTTCCACTAGGACCAGATGAAGGATTAAGTTGAGCCTGTCGATGAATACCTCCCTCATTCATAGCAACTGAGGAACAATCCCTTATCTTGTGGTCCATCTTACCACAACCAAAGCAGGCATTGGAACCCGCAAGACATCTACCTTCGTGCTTCCTTTCACATTTAGCACAAGTAGGAAATGAAGATCAACTACCATTTCCTCTTTGAGGCTTAGGGTTAGACACTCTATCTTTGTTGAACTTAGAAGGAGCATTGGAGGAACTGGATCGGAAAACCATTGTTGAAACTTAGAATGACCCTGTGCATCAGATCTTGAATGTGAGAAGTTACCATCACTGGTCATAGCCCTTTTTTCCTCCCTAGACCTTTCCTTAAGTTCCTCCTCTTAGATTTGTTGAGCATGAACCATGAGATGAGAAATGTCCATTTCAATAACAAGCATAGTAGTACGGCATTCCTTAACCATCATCTCGGACACACTCGAAACAAACTTACTCATCATTTCCCTAGGATCAACAACCATTGTAGGAGCATATCTAGACAATTGTGTGAACTTCAAAGCATATTCCTTCACACTTGATTTCCTTGATGAAGGTTGATGAACTCAAGGACCTTTGCCTCCCGCATTTCAAGAGGAAAGAACCTATCAAGGAACAAAACTTTAAACTTTTCCCAATCAAAAGGATCCGCATCTTCCGCTTTCCCTTCTTTCCATTTGTTGAACCATACTTGAGAATCACCCTTAAGTTGATAAGCGGCCAACTCTGCCTTTTCCACGAGCGTCACTCCTAAACCTTAGAATCATAAAACTCTGGAGGATTTATTCTAGTGAAGTCTCTCACTCTAGATGTCATCGTACCCATATTTGGGTTCACGAGGGCTGCAACCTCGCTATTTTCTTGGGCCATTATGACTTGAGACAATACTTGAAAAGCAGCTCTAAACTCTACATTAGTCACTTGCTCGGTCAAAGGGTCGGTCGAAACTGGAGGAGCTTGAGGAGGAACTTCGCGTTCCATATTCTCTCCCGTATTCCTTCTAACATATGCTCTTCGAGTAGCCATATCCTATAGAGCAATGGTTAAGGATTAGGAGAGAGACCTTATAGAGGTAAACGTTATCGCATGACTTTAGAGTAATTAAAGAAGTGGAGTATCCTAACATCTTGTAGCCTCTTATTCATAAATGTGGTGTGCTTCACACTCATGAACAAGACTCTACTCGACGTGGCTTATGAGACTTCCTAGGACCTTTCTAAACCTTGTGCTCTGATTACCAACTTTGTGACGACCCAAGGTAGCCCCTATGAGTAACATGACGTATAAGACCCTGAGAGGCCCTATATAAGCCACTTAGATTACATCATAAAAGAAATAGAATAAAGAGACTAAAAGAAACTTTCGACATATAAGAGTTTTATAGAGAATAGCAAAAATCTAAACATCGTCTCAAAGTCATCTAGTACATAATAGTTTATCTGGGTGCAGTCCGTACATGAAGTTCCAAAACTTAATATAAAGACAAAAAGGGAAATGAAGCTCGGTCCTTGAAGTATGAGGACTCACCAAACTTCAATCTTTTAGATGAGATCCTAGCCACGGAAGTGTGAATCTATAAGGTCGGTCCCTACATTTGGAGAAATATAGGCAAGAGTATGTGTTAGTAAAAAATATGTACCAAGTATGATGGTCATGCATAAAACATTTGAAAACATAAGAAAAAGGAACATTTTCATATAGTGCAATGACCAAGCTAAATCATGAATGTAAGTGGAATATATAGGTCATAAAACATGGTCAATGCAAACACACATCATCATAATTCACATGTGAGATATTTCTTGAAGTAACCTTAGTTCATCATAGCTTTCTTGTGGGAAGTAGCCTTAACCGACATATAAGACCATGTGAGCTATTGGTACGCCCAAATTATATGTCCCAAAATAAGTATAAGTGGTCATTGCCAAATAAAGAACCCAACTTGTAGGTTGGGTCAATCCCACGAGGAATATGGTTTAGACATAAACTTAACTCATGATTATCTCTTTTTAGTCAAACTATTTTCGAGAAAAGTAAACAAAAAGAGGGTTTTGTAAATAAAACAACAGTTTGTTGGTTTGAATAAATAAGTAACAAGTAAACAAGATTCACAGTTGAGATATCAATATAAGATGAAAACTAGGGTATATGTGTTCCCTACAAGCTCTTAACGTAGTATTCCTAATAATAATAATTCTATCCTAGTGTTTGACATGCAAGGCTAATAAGTTAGGTATCCCTAAGTGATTGGTAATCCAAGTAGGAACTTTCACTAGTAACTTGGTAAGTCTACGAGTGTGTCCTATACTAACCCTTACCTTTACCCCGGATTAGTCCTCATGTCAATTGAGTTGGGCATTCACTCTCACGTCAACTGATTAAAGTTAGACTATTAGATAGCAGCAAATCCTTAACTAAATCTCTATTGTTTAATCCTTTTCCCATTCATTACCCCCTTAGTAAGGCAATTAGGAACGAGGCAAGTTCTAATGTGGTGCACCGCTAGAGATACTTTTAAACGAAAATACATGCATGAACAATATTCAAGAATTACTTAGTTATTAGTCATACTTTGTTAAATGCTCATGGTTCCCACAACCCTAGTTATGGATTTAGCTACTCATGCTTGAGAATTCACAATTCATATTAGGGTTACTAAAAGAAATCACAAACATACAATTAGAATAGATGAAAACCAAAATCCTATATTGAAATTCAAATTGCATAAACTAACTTCCGGAATTAAAGTGCCAAAGTGTTTGCAAACTAATTCCAAAAACCAAAACAAAAGTCTCTAATATTGTCTAACGCCTAAAAAAGGAAATAACAACTAATATTTATAACTAGGAAATGAAAATAAGGAAAATTGGTTCTGGACGCAGTTTTGACAGACGATCAGACCTACAGACCATGGTTTGACCTACGGTCTGTGGGTCAGAACTATTTGAGGGCCTTCAAAGGACGGTTGCCACCGACCATCCATGGTTTGGACTAGGGCCCATCCTGCTCTTCCATGGTTCAAGTATTGGAACTTAAATTTTATGAATCAAACAACGACCATCGATCTACGGTTCGTCAGTCACTCTATGGGGCGTCATTGGCCTCCATGGTTCCACACTTGGTCACACTTCCTTGAACTCACACCTACACTACATCACCTACGGGCTGTCACTGGACCTACGGTCCATGGTTGGCTTCGTCGGTTGCTGCTACTGCCATTTCAGTCCCTTTTTCTTCCAACCACCTTCGAACCAATTTCCTACAAAAGATTACATAAAAACCATTACATATAATAACAAACAGCCCAAGACACACACAAACTCTAAGTGAAATGCATCAAAAATACCGTAAAATCACGGTATATCAACACCCTCAACTTAAACTTGTTGTTTGTCCTCAAGCGACAGACTAACACTCTAAACGACACTCATGTAGAAACAAACATACAAACTCAAGCAATCACATGGCTTTCTCAATCAATTCCATCATGTAGTGCAAATCTTTTCACTTAGACTCAATCAAGCTAACTCATGTGGATCAAAACATGACATAGACAAACCAATAGATATCACCACATTCACTTTCAACAATCACCAAGATACTAACTCTCCAACAATGTAACTAGTGCCCTCACTTCAAAGAAATCCTTTTTCACACAACAATTTGATTTTTAATCTTAAGGATTCAATCAACACTCACGCTTAGAAGTGAATTCAAATACATTTAGTGCTCAATACCATAGGCTTGCCCTTATTTTCACTGCACAGACTCTCCAGACTAGTCACTAGGATCATTATAGGACTTTATTAGCTTGTAACGTAGGCTCAGGGTCAGGTAGGATGCATTTGGTTACTTTAAGTGACTTTTCACTCCTCCTTAACATTACACTGGCTATTTACCTCTTTTCTCAACCAATTCTGACATATTTTTATTTTCTACTCTTTTCCTTGACTTTCTTCAGCACAGATGTGACTTGACTTTTTCTTTCTTCTTTTTCCATTTTCTTTTTCTTTTTTTTCTTTTTCTTTTTTTTTTTCATCATCATTATCACTCTTTTTGTTTCTCTTGAATTTAGTCACATATTTTTTTTATCTTTTTTGTTTTTCTATACACAACTCTTTTCATACCCTTTTCTTTTGGTTTCCTTTAATAGCCACCCTCAACTTATGTATATTGCATGAGTTGAGGTGCAAAATGTCCGAGGTTGGACCAGGTCCAAGATTAAGGTAACTTTTGAATTAGCCACCCTCAACTTAGGCTTTTGGCCTAAGTTAAGGTGCACATGTCCAAGGAGGGACCAAGAGCAAAACAGTCTTTAGGGAAGGTGAGTTAGGTGTATTGAAAGAAATGGTAATCCTTAGGCTCAAACATTTTGATCAAAGGGAGCATTTATTTCTTTTAGTTGGATCTTTTTAGGCTTAAGTGTACTTATTTGAACAAGGTCCTGTAATTATTTCCCAATTTCTAGCCTAGATTATCTTAGTAGGACCAACGAGGCAATTTATAGATTGGCACATACTGTATGAACATACAATTTCCTCACAAAAGGTTGGCACGTTGTTTCATTATCGAATTATTGAAGCACCTAGTTCAAGTCTTAGCTTAAGCCATGCTATCATACCGGTTCCTATCATGTCACATATAGATCCAAAACATTCAACCAATTAAGCCTATAGATCTAGCACATTTCAAAAAATTTGGACAAGTATCAATTTCATGCTCTTATGCCATCATGCTTTCATTCCTTTTATCTACTTCTACACATACAATCCTACACATGGCGTTTCATGATCAACAGAAAAGTAAAATAGTTCCTTGGGGAAAATGAATAAGAAAGTAAACCCTTAGGGAGGATTATGAGTTGGGTTACTCAGACTTCACCCTATAACTCACAACCCATTCACCCTATCCCACGAAAAAATGGTACAATTATCCTCAATGCACAAAAAAGAAAAATAAAACATAGGCTGAAGCAAACCTATGAAATATAAGCACTGAAGACCCATCAAGAAGCAGGTGGGTCAGGTTTCTCAAAACTCGCTGGATCAACAATAAGAACGCCATCATAAAAAGTGGGAACACCATCAGGAGTGCTCCTCGTACCAGATGGGCCAACATCAGTCTCGCAGGCCCACTGTTGCTATCACACCCCAACCTTAGGTGAGGCGAACAAGTACCATATGAACACATGCTTTACAAATCACCTATGATGAGAAAGTAAACTACTACTATGCAGATATATTTACTAATGAGAAGCTTCATATACAACATATGTTGACTAGCTGAACCGATACATGTGACAGGTGAAACTATGAATTTAGATGATAGCTTTACAATGTCTACAAAGCCTCTACTGGAATCCATGATTGTACCACTATGAAATACGTATAGTAAAGACTCGGCAAAGCCCCGAATCAACCTGGAGCTCACCAACAACCGCTGAGTATCATGTGCTTCTATTAGGGAGATCTACTAGTTGAGTACGTATACCTGCAGCATGAAATGCAGCATCCCCAATAAGGGACATCAGTACGAAAGAATGTACTGAATATGTAAGGCAAAATAAAACCATATATAAAATGAGAGCTCAAGTGAAACCAAATACCAATAGATAAGGATTAGAGACCACCTTTGCTTATATTTATGGAATCGTGTATGTTGCATTCTTTTCTTTAATTTTCTTTGCATTATAATATTTATAAGACATATGATACAAATGACCAGCTGATCAGCGGTAGAAGAGGATGACCCATGCTAGGCATTTTAACCCCTGGGATACTGTCATCATAATTCCATAAATTGGGATCGGCCCATGCAAGGCTTTCGCCCCTGAGCTGCCACCCTCTTATACCAATAGGGATCGACCTATGTTAGGCTTTCGCACCTGAGCTGCCACTCTTCTATACCAATTAGGATCGGCCCATGTTAGGCATTTGCCCTTAGGCTACCACCCATAATTATACAGATTGCTTCACTTAGATTCTTTAATCTTTGAGATTTTTGTTTTGATGCTCATAACTCTTTTGAGATTGTTCTTTTGGTGATCATAACTCTTTGAGATTGTTGTTTTGGTAGTCATAGTCATTGTTGAGATTTGGAACTATGGACCAGTAGTAGAAGACATACGAATATGGACTTACGATAATGACAATGACGTGGGAAGCAAATGTGACACCAACATAATACTTAGGAGCTTATATGACACAATAAGCATTTTGACATCTCAAATTGAAGCACATATCAAGTGAAGACATTTAACATTCAGACAAGATATTGAACTCTATATGATAGCCAAATACTCACTAACTAATATCAAATACAAGGTATACATGAACGTGGAACCAAGGGAGAACGTGGGCAGATTCAACTTTAAGGCGGATACATATTCCAAGTAAGTACATATAAAATGTACAATAGAGCAATTAGAGATCTTGTGGGGTAACACTATAGTCTAACACAATGGGTGTAATAACCAATAAAGGGAACATATGAACATGTGAAAAGATGACATATATATAGATAATTGAACCAAGTTGGCATGATATGGGCAGATTGTATATCCAACATATAAACATATGTACTATGTGTAATCTAGGATCATTTTGATTTATATAAGGGAAATACGTGCCAAGGTTACTTTGACGATGAAACAAGTTTAAACCTTGCATGCTAATACTTGGTAGAGTAAGCACGTACATTTAGTAACAAACTCATATTAGAGTACTCACTTTACTGCTCTAGGGAGTAGGAACTGCAACTATGGATTAGTCACTACCAAGGGCACTTAGAAAGCTTACTTTTTGTAATGCAAGTGTAGGATTCATGTCAAAGAAATAGGAAATTGAATAGCCTTACATACCTTGCTATACAATTCAAAATGTATGACTTAAGCTCCTTCTCTTCAGATTACTAATCTACAATAAAATAAGTTGTAAGACTAGTATTAGTAGCTAATCAATCAATTTGAGCTACTTGATCTCGCCCAAATAGTAAGCATGCAATTTATCTAGCCAGTGTTTTCTTTCCTTCCCTTTCCCTTTAATCACGTCTATATATTGTATAACCTTCGTATTAGGCCCTCCCCAAAACTCCCTGCAATATTTAAGTCCTTTAACGTCTCCATAACTTTCCCTCACATCCAGTCACATCCCTTATCAGAACATATATAAAATAATCCTTAAACATAATAATGTAACATAAGCAATATAAATCATGGTTTCTAATCACCAACACTTGAAGAGCTAACATTATTTTTAAAGTGCTCAAACAAGCTCATAACTGAATTTAAAGAGGACTCCCCTCCATGGCTATCCCAACAAGCACTAATCACTATAACATCCTCCCCAATATTACACCATGCAAAAGTAACAATTTCCAACTCACTAACACATACCAAGTGTCCTAATTTACTCAAGCACAAGAGGGAGAAAATTACAGTAGCTCACCTTGCTGGACGGAACTACAACTTACTAAGACTTGGATTTTTCAAGGTAAAGGTCGTCCTTCTTAACTTGTCTTAAATTATACCTTCCAATAGCTTGAACTCCCTAATGTTCAAGAACCCTAATGGTATCTAATGGTTGTTGTATAAAGCTAAGAGAGAGAAGAGAGAAAGCTCTAGAAATCAAATTTCTTTTGTCAAAGTAAAAATGGTTGGAAAAAGCTGATATTTATCTCTTTTAAAGGGACCTGCTCTGGTCGACTTTCTCACTCATTTTGGGCCATAATTTGTCAAGTAGGTGACCCACCTACTTGGACTTTTCACTTGGGCCTTTTTGGACTTAAGAACATTGGGCCTTTTGCCACCTTTCTTGTACTTCATTTGCAGCCAACATGTGTCTTTAATTTAGGCCACACATTTAAGTAGGTGATGCACCTACTTTTCCATTCAAATTATTTCTTGTGGGCTTGGAAAGATTGGGCCTTGGCTATCCATTTTCCCCTTATTCTTCTAATCAACTTAGGCTAGATTGATGCAAGTAGGTGGTAGTGTACTTGGCCCAATAATATGGTCAAAAGAGTCTTAGTAGGTGATGCACCTACTTGGTCCTTTGGGCTGGTCAATAAGTCAAAGTAGGTGATGCACCTACTTGTCACCTACTAGCTTAGTGTAGTCAATCAAGCACCTCAATATCTTATTCCATTTATAGACCTTAATACCTTTAATTTAACTTAAAACGTATATACACTGTGTCAATTTAAACTTTAGACTCAAATACAACCTTATGATCTCAAGTTTAAATACTTCCATCGACGTCAACTTAATCGGGTCGCATCAAAATCTATGGCCAGTTCACTTTAAACCTATTTTATTGTCACTAGTCACATAGGAAACCGAGTCCATAACTATACCACACGGTAATTTATAAGTGTCATATAAATAGATTTAGTACATATAGAATACGTGGTGTTACAACTGCCTTAACTCCTCATCAATAATAGACTGCCTCAGGGCTGCCTACAACTGTTGTTGCTCCCTCTTCTTTACCCGTCGGGCCTCCACAGTGTCAAAAGTATGATCAGAAGAGTGGGTTCACTTTCTAGCCACATGGGAAGGGTCGGGTGGTGGCATAGTACCTCTAAAGATTGCATTCATCACCACATTGTCAGCCTCATCCACAGGAGTGGTCTCCAATACAGTCTCAGCAGGGGCTAGAAGAACATCAACATCAAAACAAAGCCTAGCAAACTCCGTCTTTAAAGTGGTAACATTAGTGATGGGTAGGCCACTCCAAGAATCTCAACTCGAATGCGTCTAGTCGCTTGTGGACTGTTTGAATCTTGGTGTCCATCATCCGCTCCATAAGAGCCTCGGACTCCTCAACAGATCGCTGCATTCAGGGCCTAATGTGCTGCAACAAAGTAGCCATCTGGGTCTCCAGCTTCTGGACTCGGGCCAGAGGAAATAAAGTGGACCCTGAAAGGGGGTTGCTCGGGATGAGCTCGCAGTTTAACTAGTGGCAATGGAAGGGGGAGCTTGTGCATCCACTATAGTAGGAGGTATGGAAGTGTTGGCAACCTGCTCAACCAGAATCTGCTCCACATCTCCAACCAAATGAATACCCAAAGGTGATAGGTAAACATGTAGTCCCTTCTGTGGTGCTGTGGGATTAACATTATCTTTAATAAGGCTGACGTCCAGAGTCTTCGTCACCTCGAGCAACCTATCATAATGTCAAATATGCACTGAAGCCTCCCAACAAAGATGGGAGATAATACACTGGAAGGGCAGAGTAGTAGTAGTCTTGAATGTCGTCTCATGGATCTCGCCAATCAAGATGCGGGAGAAATCAAGCTCCAGCCCCATCATAATTGCTACTAACATCACAACCCTGTCCCAAGTAACAACATTGTCCGCCTATATAGGGGACAATCTAGTACGAACCACGAACCAAAAGTACTTCACAGTGAAACTCAATGTTGTCTATCTGATAGCCAGTGCAGTACTTCGTACCTATTTAGTGCTCTCTCCATCCTCAGCTATGTGGTGAGCCATCCATCGCAGTAGTGTCTCACGTTACTCGGCATCCAACTGAAATGCCCCACTCTGAATCACTCCATCTTGTACCCGTACTCCGTTGTATTAATTGGCAAAGTGTAGGCTGGGCCGTAAATAAAATGGTGAATAGTGGTCTCCGAGATGTCGACGGAGAAGTTCCACACCAAGGTAGCCTGTAGTGGGGGCTGAGCTAGTGGCTTAGCCCATTTGGGCATAACATTTCGGACAGTGGCGGCATAGGACGCGTAGAAGTCACGAGTCATCTCCTCACTAAAATTTCTCGCGTTGCATGCCATCTACTCACATTTGTGCCTCTTGAATAGCTCATCAATGGTGGGCACAGTATAGAGGCTCACTATCAATACACGACGTTCCTTAGTAATGGTTTTTTCCATCTTCATGTATTCATTCAATACATTTACGTCATCATAGATCTAGTACTAGACCTTAACACACCACTTGTTCGGTTCTGTCGTACTAAGAATCAGCTCAATTCTGGGGGTCCTGAGCATCCCCGTGCTATCGGCATCGGAAAAAGAAGCAAGATTGCCAGTAGTAGGACTACGACTCAAAGCTGGACAGCGACTGTCCTACAGGTGTGGCCCCCTCCTCAAATTGGGGGAATTGACCTCGACCTCATCACTAGATGTGATGACCTGCCTATTCCTATTCCTCATAGTCACCGGGGCAGTGGGGGAGCCTCTGGTGGTCTCCAGGACATATTCATCCCTACTAGACTCATTGAGTAGCAGTCGGGATGGGGCAACTGACTTGGACTTGCCCTTCCTAGAGTACACGGTAGCTTGTTTTGGTGCCATGGTACCTGTGGAAGACCAGTTAGTACTTAACAAAAAAAATACCCAAGAAAAATATTTTAGAACATCATTTGGACTTAGACAAAAAAAATTAAAAAAGTTCTGGGCAGTAACTATTTTTGTGACCCACAATGGGTACCTATGGTCCATCGATAGAACGACGAGTCATGGGTCCTCTCCGTAAGTCATAGAGTCCATTATTAGGTCTATGATGTTGGAACCACGGATGTTCAGAATGGTCCGTCGATGGAACGACGGACCATAGTCCACACCTTGGTTCACAACTTAGCAAATAATTTTGTGCATCCAATTGACAAACCACGACCTACGGTCCATAGGTGGACTTATGGTACATCGGTTGGGGTCGTCGATCAGTGTTGCTCCATACAGTGTGATCCCAATATTCAAATCAACACATTAACTTCAACAATCAATCAATAAATCAAGGTTTAAACATGCATTTCAACATATTAAATGCTAGTTCATCATCCATAGGGTTTCGATTATACAAACTTCAATTTTCTAAGACCAAAACATCGAAAACTCTAAGTCAAAAGTTTCAACTAGACCTATCAAACCCAATTATCTAATTCAAACTAACAACACACTCACACACCATCGTTTCAAGGGTAGTTTCTAAACTAAATTCAGAAGATTATACAAGCAATTAACTACCCGAGGTCAAGTTCAACTTTGTGACTTCAAGTTTAAATGCTGAAAAATTCAAAGTTATGGTGAAGTCGATTACCTTACAAGTAAACAAAGTTGGTAAGTACGTAGATTAGTGATTTCTTCTTATAACTCGAACAAACTTAACACTGAACCCGGACCTTAGTTGTTGGTATAAATGGGTGGAATTTGGAGAGAAAATGGAGTTTTGGGCATATTTAGGAGAGAATGGGGAAATAGAAATGGAAGAGGAGGATATATGGGAGTGAATTGGGGGGGGGGGGGGTGAATGGATGAAATTTTGGAATTTTAACGGTTTGAAATGGTTGGGGGAAAGAGGGAAGTGGGGGATGTGTTTAAAATGAAGGGTTTATATTTAAATTAGGGTCCGGGTCAGGTCGATTGTAACCCTAACTTGGACCCACGAAACCCCATCGACGGTTCGTGGGTCGACCTATGGTCCGTCGATGTGTACCGTGGTTCACTCTAACACTTATAAAAAATCAGAACACATACCTGGGGTCTACAGATGCTATCCATTGTCCATGGATCGACCGACGGACCGTCGATGGGACCCGTAGACCACTGCACCAACTTAATTTCTATAGATTTTTGCTTTTCTTCCCTGCACACATATCAAACATTAGGACTCTCTTTAAATGTTTTCTTGACACTTTTTAGACACGGACCCTATTCTATTTTTATCTCGCCTACACTAACACTACAAACTTAATAAACATCTATCTAGAAAACTACAAATTTAAGAAAAACTCCCTATATCAAAAATAAACTCCTATAGTTGTCTAGATTATACATATTAGGTTGCCTCCCAAGCAGCGCTTGATTTAACGACACGGCACGACGCAGACACCTTGATTACTCAGACTTCATCAAGACCCCACTCCTTGATCACCTCATTGATACTCTCATATTGCCCCAGGTAGATCTTAATCCTTTGACCATTAACCTTGAACTTCATTCCTTCCTTATTCTCGAGTTCAACCGCTCCATGTGGAAATACTTGGATTATTGTGAATGGTCCGGTCCACTTAGACTTGAGCTTTCCAGGAAATAAGCGCAACTTTGGGTTAAATAATAGCACCTAATCACCGAAAACAAATTCATACTTTTCGATCTTCTGATCATGGTACATTTTCATCTTCTCTTTGTATAAGGCTGAACTTTCATATGCTTTTAGGCGAAACTCATCAAGCTCATTCATCTCATTCACTCTTTGACTCGATGCGGCGCCCCAATCCAAATTCAATTTCTTTAGTGCCCACATTGCTTTATGCTCTAGCTCTACAAGCAAATGACAAGACTTACCATATACAAGTTGGTAGGGGGACATACCTATGGGAGTTCTAAATGCAGTGCAATAATCCCATAGAGCATCATCAAGCCTCCTTGACCAGTCAGCTCTGTTGGTATTTACGGTCTTTGCAAGAATTTGATTTATCTTGCGGTTTGACACTACAACTTGCCCACTCGACTGCGAATGGCAAGGGGTTGCTACATTGTGGCGAACACCATATTTCTCAAGCAACACATTGAACAGCTTATTACAAAAGTGAGAACCTCCATCTCTTATGATTGCCCTTGGTGTACCAAATTTGGAGAAGATATTCTTTTTTAGGAATGTGGTGACACGCTTTCCCTCATTGTTTGAAAGTGCGACTACTTCCACCCATTTTGATACATAGTCAACCACCAGAAGAATGTAATTCATCCCATTCGAACTCACAAATAGCCCCATGAAGTCAAGACCCCAAACATCAAAAAACTCAATCACTAGTATTGGGTTCATTGGTAGTTCTTGCTTTTTCAAAATTCCTCTTTCACGCTGGCAATGATCAAAAGACTTGGTGAAATCATGAGCGTCTTGGTAGATGGTAGGTCAGTAATACCCACACTACAAAATTTTATGGGCAGTTTGGATACTACTATGGTGCCCACCAACAGACAATGAATGACACACCTCTAGTATACTCATCATCTCAACCTCGGGCACACAGCGACGAATAATCCCACAGCACAAACACGAAACAAGTAAGGCCCATCCCAAAAGAACTTCTTCGCATCAGACATGAACTTTTAAATTTGGTGGAATGATAAATGTGAAGGAACTAAATCACTTGCCAAGTAGTTAGCAAAGTATGTGAACCAAGGGATAAGATCATAAGAAGCAGCCAATACATGTTCGTTAGGGAACACATCATTAATCTCGATTCCATCCTCTAGCTTGATCATAACTTCCTCCTCTAGTCTGGAGAAATGATCAGCAACCTGATTTTCTATTCCCTTTTTATCCTTTTCCTCAAAATCGAACTCTTGTAGTAGAAGCACCCATCTAATCAATCTTGGTTTTGCATCCTTCTTAGCCATCAGGTACCTCAATGAAGAATGGTCAGTATGCACTATGACCTTAGTACCAAGCAAGTAGGATCTAAATTTCTCGAATGTGAAAACCATAGGAAGAAGTTCATGTTCAGTAATAGTATAGTTCTTTTGAGCCACATTCAAAGCTTTGTTGGCATAGTAAATCAGATGAAGAATTTTCTCTCACCTTTGACCTAATACTACACCAAGCGCCACCCCACTTGCATCACACATCACTTCAAATGGTTGCCCCCAATCCAGTGACATAATGATAGGTGTCAAAGTTAACTTTTCTTTCAACTCTCCAAATGCTCTCAGAAAGGCATCACCAAAATCAAACTTACACTACTTTTAGTAATTGCACAATGGGTGTGCAATTTTAGAGAAATCTTTTATAAACCTGCGGTAGCTGCATGTCCAAGAAAATTTTGAACACCTTTTACAGATATGGGTGGTGGAAGCTTTTCTATACCTCAACTTTAGATCTATCAACTTCAATACCTTTCTGAAAAATTTGATGAACCAGAACTATACCCTCTTTCACCATAAAGTGGAACTTTTCCTAGTTGAGAACAAGATTGTACTCTTCACATCATTTTAGTCCCTCAGCCAAATGTGTCAAACAGTTATCGAACGAGTCACCTACTATAGAGAAATCATCCATAAATACCTCTATTGTATCCTCCACCATATCTGAAAATATCGACATCATACAACGCTGGAAAGTTGCTGGAGCATTGCATAACCCAAATGGCATCCTTTTGAAGGCGAAAGTCCCATAAGGACAAATGAAGGCTGTTTTCTCTTAGTCTTCCGGAGCTGTGGTGATTTAATTGTAACCCGAATACCCATCTAGAAAACAATACCAACCCTTACCAGTGAGACGATCTAGCATCTGATCCATGAACGGTGTTGGGAAATGGTCTTTCTCAATCCATGCATTTAAATTGCGGTAGTCCATACACACTCTCAAACCAGTCACCGCCCTCATTGGAACAAGATCATTTTTAGCATTGGGAACCACAGTGATTCCCCTTTTTCTTTGGCAGACACTAAGCTAGGCAAACCCAACTACTATCAGCAATAGATATATAACACCAGTATCCAACCACTTAATGATCTCATTTTTCACAACCTCTTGCATAGGGGGGTTCAGTCTCCTTTGATGCTTAGTACTTGGCTTGTTATCCAACATGACTTGAATTTTGTGAGAACAACTTCCATGAGGAATCCCTATAATGTCCGCAATAGTACATCATATATCCCTCTTAAACCGCTTCAAAATCGATACCAAAGCCTCTATTTTCCCTTCACTCAAGTCAGCAGCAATAATAATGGGCAAGGTGCTATTTTATCCCAAGAATACATATTGTAAGTGAGATGGAAGAACCTTAAGTTCCAATTTTGGAGGCTCATCAACAAACGGTTTTACAGGTGGGGTGTCTCGATTCTTCATGTCTAATTCCAACCATTTTGGCTTGAAACAAAACTCGAACCTATCAAGTGCAGCAACTAGATCATCATAGTCATCAATACCATCACTATTAAAAGTCATCATCACAACTGCTAGTGTATCAACATCTAACCTCTCTTCAATGGATACTTCAGATTCTTGCTGTACCATATAATTTACCACTGATACCAACTTAAGATACTTTCATGCTTGATACACCTACAGATGTTAAAAGTTACCTCATCATTATGTAATCGAAACTTCATTTGCCCTCTCTCCATATCAACCAAGGCATGCCTAGTAGCAAGAAATGGTCCTAAGATAATGGGAACCTAAAAATCAACCTCACAATCTAGTATCACAAAGTTCGCCGAAAACTGAATGACTCCACTTTCACAAGGACATCTGAGAGCACTCTAATGGGCCTCTTCAAAGTTCTATTGGCCATAAGTAAACACATCACAATTGACTTTGGAGCTCCTAGATCCAATTTCTTATAAATGGACCATGGCATCAAATTAATGTTGGCACCCAAGTCACACAAAACTTTAGCAAAGTGTAAGATCCCAATGGTACAAGAAATAGTTAAAGCTCCAGGATCCTCTTTCTTTTGCACAAGTGAAGTAGCAATAGCACTACAATATTGCAGCTTCTCTTCATTCTCAAAACTGACAGCCCTCTTTTTGGTCGCCAAGCCTTTCATGAATTTTTCATACCGATCAGTGGAACATTGATGGAAAGTTTCTTCAACATAGCGATAAACCTACGATATTTTCCATCTTCATTCTTTTTCACCAACCTTTGTGGGAATGGAGGTGGAGGTCTAGGCATGGGAACAACTTTTTGGGTCACCTCAACTTCCTTTTCTGTATCAACTCTCGGATCTTCAGTAACCTCATTCTCCTCCTCATCTTTTTCTATCATTCTTTCAACCTCAGACAACATGGCGAGATCGATAGTCTATTTTCCTCTGCGAGTGGTGACTACCATATAATGCCCATCATTTTTTGGATTTTGGATAGTGTTTCTAGGAAGTGTGCCAAGTTGGTGTGGGTTCACAGTAGCAGACAACTAACTAAACTGCTGCTCAAGTTGCTTGATCGACACTGCATGGGCATTAACTTTCTGACCAATTCCAAATAAATCATTGCACATCTCTTTCACATTTTCATCTATCGCATCAAACCTCTTCATCATCTCCTACATCATATCTTCAATGCGAGTCATACTAGTACTAGCCTCTCTATTATTGGGTGGAACATAGGGCCCAACCTTCTCATTCTTGTTACCATAGTTGTTCCAGTTGTAATTGTTATCACGATTGTAGTTCCCATCCCAAACATAGTTTCCCTCAAGGTTGTAGTTGCCATAATTTTGACCTTTGTTTCCCTGACCTTGGCACCAATTATCCAAGTTGGAACCTTGGGCATTGGTTTGGAAACCCCCCATTTGATCATTAACCAAATTCGCATCCTTCTCATAGTAATACTCTTCAACTGGTGGTGGTAGAGTTCTAGTTAAATAATTTACCGCATTTACTTTTTCTGCACTTCCACTCATATGCTTTAGTACCAAGCCAATTTATGTCCTTATTTGAGCCATCTCTTCATAAATATCATCATTTGATTGACTTGGTGTAGTTTGGACAACGAACATACTTCTACTAGTATTTGCCTTCCTAGTGCTCCATGCTTTATTGTTCTGGGAGATCCTCTCATGTTTTTCAACAATCTTCTCAAAGGTGCACTCACCATAAGATCCTCCAGCAATAGTATATAACACACCCTTTCTATTGTCATCTTATCCTTGTAGAAGTATTCCTTCAGTGACTCATCATCTATGCGGTGATTCAAAACACTCCTCATGAATCTAGTGAACCTATCCCATGAACTGCTTACTGAATCTCAAGGTAGTGTATAAAATTATTCAGTTTATCTTTGTAATTCAACTTCCTGGACACTGGAAAGCACTTCGCCATGAACACCTTATGCAGTTGGTTCCATATGTTTATTGAATTGTATGGCAGCTCAGAAAACCACATAGCAGCATCACCAGTCAATGATAGTGGGAATACTCCCAAACCTAGAATGTTCATATCTAAGTCCGATCATCCCACACTACTCTTACACTTGTCAGTTTAGCCATGTGAGTGTATGGATCTTCCGAAGGTAACCTAGTGAACAACCCTCTTGCTGTAAGAATTTGCATAAGACTGCTAGTCACCACAAATGTATGCCCACAGGTAATGGAGGGAGAACAATATATAGGCCCAGTTGATCCAACCTCTTCATAATCAACCTTATAGTTATCACGACCCCTTGGTGCTGGCGGACTTTGTACCCTTTCTGCATTTTCGATTAGACGACCACCTTGAACCTGATCGAGCACATTTACAACTCCAGGAGGTTGCAACCCAGCTCCTTCATCTTAACCCTCTCTGATAGGATCATTTTGTACCCCAAGATTTACGCCTCTTCAAACCATTCTTCTCAATGTTCTCCTTATTTCTGGATCGTAGGGCATCACGGGATTTCTTGACTCCATGTACTTGGCATACACTAGAGTTGAGACCTGTAGAAAACAAAAATAAAGCAAAACTATAAAATCAGGAAATACTTGACTAAAGTTCAATAATGAAGTTAGTTTAATATAAAAGTCATATTCCCCAGCAGCGGCACCAAAATTTGATACATCCAAATTACACTTCCCAAAATAAGTATAAGCAGTCGTTGCCAAATAAAGAACCTAACTTGTAGGTTGGGATCGATCCCACGAGGAATATGGTTTAGACTTAAGTTTAACTCACGAATATCTCTTTTTAGTCAAATTATTTCTGAGAAAAGTAAGCAAAATGAGGGTTTTGTAAATACAATAAAAGTTTGTTGGTTTGAATTAATAAGTAACAAGTAAAAAAGATTCGCAGTTGAGATATCAATATAAGATGAGACTAGGGTATATGTGTTCCCCATATGCTCTTATCACAGTATTCCTAATAATAGTAATTTTATCTTAGTGTTTGACATGCAAGGCTGACAAGATAGGTATTCCTAAGAGATTGGTAATCCAAGTAGGAACTTTCACTCGCAACTTGGTAAGTCTACGGGTGTGTGCTTTACTAACCCTTACCTTTACCCCGGATTAGTCCTCGTGTCAATTGAGTTGGGTATTGAACCTCACGTCAACTGATTAAAGTAAGACTATTAGATAGTAGCAAATCCTTAACTAAATCTCTGTTGTTTAATCCTTTCCCCATTCATTACCCCCTTGGTAAGGCAAGTAGGAACGAGGTGAGTTCTAACGTTGCACACTGCTAGAAAGACTTTTAAACAAAAAGATTAATAGTATATGCATAAACACTATTTAAGAATTACTTAGTTATTAGTCAGACGTTGTTAGTTGCTCATTGTTCCCACAACCCTAGTTGTGGATTTAGCTACTCATGCTTGAGAATTCACAATTCATATCAGGGTTAGTAAAAGAAATCATGAACTTGCAATTAGAATAGATGAAAATCAAAATCTTGAATTGAAATCCAAAGTGCAAATTGTATAAACTAACTTCTGGAATTTAAGTGCCAAAGTGTTTGCTAAATAATTCTAAAAACCAAAACAAAAGTCTCTAATATTGTTTAACACCTAAAAATGGAAATAACAACTAATATTTATAGTATGTAAATCCTAAATCAACTAGGAAACAAAAAAAAGAGAAAAATTAGTTCAGGACGTGGTTTTGACAGATGACCGGACCTATAGACCGTGGGTTACCTCCATGGGTCAACACTTGGGAACTATTTCAGGTCCTTCAAATGACGGTTGCCACCGATGGTCTGTGGTTTGGACTACAGCCCATCCTGCTCTTCCGTGGTTCAAGTACTGGAACTTAGATTTTCTGAATCAAATGACGGTCATCGACCTACGGTCCGTCAGTCACTCTACAGGGCTTCATTGGCCTCTGTGCTTCCACACATGGTCAGACTTCCTTGAACTCATACCTACGCTCCATCACCTATGGACCATCACTAGACCTACGGTCCGTGGTTGGTTTTATCGCTTACTGTTGCTGCCATTTTAGTCCATTTTTCTCTCAACCACTTCCAAACCAATTTCCTACAAAAGATTACATAAAAAACATTATATCAAATAACAAACAGCCAAAGACTCACACAAACTCTAAGTGAAATGCATCAAAAATACCGTAAACTTGGGGTATATCAGCTATTAACATAGAATTTGGTGTCCCCCACACTGAAAAAGGTTGTCCTACTTACCAAGGTAAGGACCATGAACTTTGAGCTTATGTGGATCCACTAGCTAATATCTATCTAGACAATCCTATGTACGTATATAGTTTATGGGACACGGATAATTTCCACTTGTCCACTTGGTACTAAGCTTAACTTCCATGGAATAGTTCTTAATCATATTCATCTTATCTCTTAAAAGAACATGGGTAATCGCCTCTTGTCCTTACATCATGTGACATGGGTAATTGCTTCTTGTCTTTCATTTAGAGGTCATGGGTAATCGCCGCTTGCCTCACTATCAGAATAGCTCATTATCTTTGATTCATTTTAGGTGAGAAGACATGTCAACCTTAGAATCCTTTATGTGAGAAGACCTTTCACATTCATGCATGAGGTAGTTATGTGAGAAATCCTTTCACAACAATTAACCACAAAAACAAAATATATGCTTTTACTCTCAAAGCAATCTACATCATATCTCATCAATTTCATAAGAACATGCATCATTCCATAATTCATCTTTCATAGTTCATAACCTACTTTCAATCATCAATATATTAGAAAACATGGGTTAGACATGGGTTCATGAGAATGCATCATAAAATTATGTAATTATCTCAATTCATGCTTGATAGATCATAAAACAATCAAATAAATCCATATTTAAAGGAACCAATGAAATGTAGGAAAAACCCTAACTCAATTGGGGATTTCTAACTTTGTAAATTGGGTAATTTGGGAAGTCCATGGAAGAAATGGCTCCATGGATGAAAACTATCATACCTCAATGCCAAAAGCTTGACTTCAATGGTGGAATCGGAGACTTGACTTGCAAACCCTAGCTTTCTTCTTCAACTTCTATAGAGAAATATTTTGTAGAGAAAGACTTGTTCTTCTTTTAGGAATTTGAGAGAATGATTTCAATTGGGGAAGTTTGGTGGTTAAAACACTTATATAGGGTTCTAAAAGAAGGTAAAACGACATGGTATTGAATTAAAACATTTGGGGAAAAGACCAAGATGCCCCTAAAATAACTGTCGTCACCAACGACAATGGGGACCTATGGTCCGTGATTCTACCTACGGACCGTCCTGGTCGGCTATAGTTGGTTTTAGAGAATTGATTATTGGACCACGAACAACTGACCCCGTCCTACAGACAATGGCTCTAGTGACGGATCGTGGGTTTCGACTGTCATTCTCGACCTGTGACTCTGAAATTTCTATAAGTCTGGGACTCACCTACGAAACCTATCTACGGCTTGTGGATTGGATGACAGACCATCTAGTGAATCGTTGAAAATTACAGAAAAAACTTGACATTTTGAAAAATTCCAACTCACTAACCACGCCACCACCTACGGACCATCATCCCACCTATGGTCCATAGATGGTGTCATCAATGCTGACACCAAGTCTATGAAAAACTGAAATTTTCTCGTCTTTTCAAATTCGAGGTGTTACAAAAACACTATCCAAGCTCTACAACATATTTCCCCCTTAAAGGGTATCACCTGAAACAAGACTTAGAGAAGAGAGTTTAGGAGTACATCTCGCTTTTAGCTCAAACACACAATTCATATGAATAAGAGTGCATTCTTTTGAATCTAAACACTTAAGCTTACTCACGAGCTTCTCTCAAGCCCTTCTAATATCTCATGACTTATTGAAGACTTTTGCTTAGAGTAACTTATCGATAAGGATTTGAGCTTTACTTTTAAACTACCTTTAGAATGAGGGGTAGTTTAATGGATCTGAGAAATGCACGAGTTTGAATAAGTTAGAGTATGAAATAAGGGGAAATTTTCTTAAATGTATGTAGTCCCACATTTATAGAAGTGGGGCCCTCAATATCATAAATAAGATCCTACTGACATGACTTCACATACACCCTAGGATACTTGAACTCATTGCTCTGATACCAAGATTGACATGCCCCGAGCCTACACCCTGGACGTGGTCAGCACTTGAGAACTATTGTTGGTCCCCAAGCGAACCTTTAGCCTGGATGACTACTTAGATGAAGACTGACGCAAGCATATAAAGTCTTAAAACAAAAGTAAATCATTAAAATTGTAAAATACTCAACTTATACTATCTGAACAATACTCAATCCAATAATAATAGTTTGCAAAACATCTCAAAGGAAACGAGAGTATTGAAAGACTTCTCAACTCTATCTATCTATAAAGCCTCTACAGTTCAACATGGATGTCTGGAAAAGACCCATGACACCCTACAATGACAAAACTAAAAAGAAGAGTGGAGTCATCCATAATGCAAGGAGGCTCACCAAAAGGTAACTAGAGTGCAAAGTGATCTCAATGAACCGCCTGTTGATGAACTTGAACATGTATATGTATCATAAAAGATGCAGGTTTAATGACATCAGTACATTGAATGCACGAGTATGTAATATATCTGAAGCGAAACAACTAAAAGAAAGGACTACAATAGATAAAGATATACTCAAGATGAATGTAAAGAAATAAAGTAACTAAATCATTTAAAACTCAACACAATAAGTGATATAGTAAAGATACACTTTAACTCTATTTGGGAGATTCTCTAATCGACAACCATCACTATGAGCTACGTGATGATACAACGCCTCTTCCACGGTGCCAAAACTGTCCAATAATGTGATGGGGTATAGAACCTCTCAACTAAGTGAATTTACTAAGCACTAAGGATTCATCTAAAAAATATGATCTTCTACCCATGTTGGCAAAACATGGTTTATGAGGATTTTGAGTTGTCTGAACTCATCCCAATATTGATGATCAATATTACTTCCAATAATATATATACTCATGCTCAAATGTATAAAACATACTCTTTCTCTGGTTTGAGATATTTTCTCAAACTATCCTCTTAAAAGAGGTAACTACCTGAACTTATTGCTCATTTAGAAAATAGGGTTTCTCTTTGCTTAATGTAAAATTATTTTCTCCAGATTCAGATAATAACACAAATCTTTAAGAGGTAAATGTTTTGTATTCAGTCTTTCTGAAAACTCTTTTACTTTTCTCAAAATAATACTCTCTTTCTTCATGTAAAAATAAAACATTTGGGAAATACTTAGTTCCCTCATACTCTTGCTCAAATATTTGTTAGAACTCTTTCTCAAACTTCTCTTTACTTTCTTAAAAATTCAGTTTAAGACAAAAATGTTGGCTTTAAAAGATTATCCAAATTTTTAATTCAAAATAGGGTTATAGACATGAAAAACTCAACTAAAGGATCTCAATAACAATATAGAAAAACTCAATACTCAAATTTCAAGAACTCAAAACTTAACGATACTACTCATCTCAAGAATACTCAATTAATAGGGTTCATGCTAAAATATAGACATGAAAGAATTAGCTCAAGAATATCAATGCATAATATATAGAAATTCAATAATTAGGAATAAATTTTAAAAAAAAATGAATAAGGAACTCAAGAACTCAGAACTCAACATTAATTCATCTCAAGAATACTCAAATCTAAGGCTACAACCCTAGATTACTCTTTTACTGATTTGAAAGTACATGTAGGGCATGAGAATGAAGTAGTTCAACACTATGATAGCCTTACATACCTGGAAGAACAAAGTTCTTAAATAAGTTTGAAGAAAAACTTAATTGGAAGACTTGAAACCCTAGCTTTTGTCTTTCTTATAGTTTTCTTGGAGATAAAGAGTGGAGAAGAACCTTGGATTGAAAACCTTAGGATTATTAAAGAGAATCTTAAACTTGGCCTTTCGATCTTGAGAAATTTGAGAAATCCCTTTCTTGGAGTTCTTGATATTTGGAAGGATGAGAATTAGGAATTTTTGAGAGTTATTATACGTATAATGATGTTATTAGGTTGTAAGATGAACTTAGGGAAGTTGATTTAGGGTAAAAGGTCAAGAATACCCTTCTAGGAATCTAAGAACACAAAAAAATAAAGAAAATGATCTTTTATTGAATCATGTCGGCCAAATCAGCTATCTAGAAGTCTCCTCGCCAAAAATATTCGGCAGATTGCCCATTGGGACTTTAGATTGCCCAAATGGACTGAAGCTTAAGGTTTGAGACAATTCGATAAGATATTTCAGCAATTTGCCCATTCGGTGGATTACCGATTGAGCAGGTGAGTTCGCCCAATTTCTCAGCCCGAGTATGTTCCAATAAAAATAATCATAACTTCTTACTTTGAATTCAGAATAAGGAAAACTTGGTGGCGTTGGAAAGAAGACTCATAGACCTTTAATTTGGTATGTCATAGGACAACTAATTTATTATATCATCATATATATATGAGTATTTAAAGTTGACCTTTACATGAACTCATGTGAGAACTTAGACAATAGGAATGCTTTGTACTTGCTTGGTAGTTTAGGTCCCTTATGACCCTAGATCACTTTAGATACTCTTGATACACTTGGTAAAGGACTTTATAATACATGATCAAATAGGACATCACACGGTTAAAGCTCATACACTTACGATGAACGATTTAAATTTTTAAGGTGTAACACCCCATATTCTACGTGTAATAGTTCTATTTAGATGATGCTTATAAATTGCCTTGTGGTATATTATGGATTCGGTTTCCTATGCGACTTGTGACAATAGAATTGGTTTAAAGTGAACTGTTTGTAGATTTTAATGTGACCCGATTAAATTGACGTCGATGGAAGTATTTAAACTTGAGATCATAAAGTGGTATTTGAGTATAAAGTTTAAAGTGACCTAGTGTATATAAGATTGAAGTTAATTTAAAGGTATTGAGGTCTAGAAATGGAATAAAATATTGAGGTGCTTGCTTGACTTAATTAAGCAAGTAGGTGAGTCACCTACTTGAGATATATGGGATAAGTTAATGGAGTCAAGGCTAGTGACCATAGTGAGACTATGTTAATGGACCCATTTGAGGCCCAAATTAAGTAAAAGAAAAAGAGAAGAATAGACAGCCCAACCCAACACTCAATTCTTCCCCCAAAGCCCAATCTGTCCAAGCCCACAAATAGGTAGCTAAAATGTCTAAGTAGGTGCATCACCTACTTAGTATTTGTGGTCCATTTTAAAGGCAAGTGGTGGCTGGAAATAAAGAGGAGAAAGAGACAGAAAAATGAGGCCTTTAAAAGGCTAAAAATCTACTGTGAATCTCTCATTTTCCTCATCCAAATCTTAAGTGTCCCAAGCCTCTCAATATCACTCCTCTCTCCTTCAAACATCCATCCTAATTTTCCATTAAAGGTTCTATGTAATTTAAGCTTATTTCTTGCAAAGCAGCCCATAAAGTCACCTTCTCCCCTCCTTAGTTTTTAGTATATTAGAGAGTTACTCAAGGGAAGTGAAGATATAGATCGCAACCAAGGTGTTGTCACTCTCTCCCAAATAATAAGGTAATATTTTATGTTACAAGCTTGTGTCCTTTTCCCCATACTCATGTGATACTTGTACTGATTTTACTCTCTATTTTGTGGAATACAAAAGGTTAAAAGAATAGTAAATGAAGGAAAATGTATTAAGATAGCCAAGGTAAGGGGAAGCCCCAACCTCCAATTATTAGCTTGTTGGAGCATTCTAGATGTACTTGCTCTTTGGAGCTTATGGGGTAGTGATTGGAAATATCTTTCTACTATGCTAAAATGAATTTTTGTGTTGTTTAGGTTGTTTAATATGTATTATTGTGGGAAGCAGTTGGGAGACATTATAAAATGATTATAAGAAGTGCATTGAGGTGGAAAAGAAGAGTGTAAACTTGGGAGTTTGTTATAGCGGTTTATTAATTTTGCGACTCTTTATGGGCTATTTTACATGTATTGTTGTTGTGGGGCAGTGGGTTGCCTTATAGGATGGTTGACTAGAGTTATTGTGTTGTATAAAAGAAGGATGTGGTGATACACCAATAATATCGGGGTTGAATAGTCATACTGCCCGTCATGTGTTTTAGCTAGTGTTTTTCAATCCTATGACGTGATGAGCTTCTAATATTAGCTTTATTATGCACTTATATTGTAGAATAACACTTAAAGGAAAGCTTGAATCATTGTAGTCACGTTGGTCGGAAGCTAAGGTATGTAATGCTATTCGATTTCATATTTCTTTGGCATGAATCCAACACTTGTATTACAATGTAAGCTTTCTAAGTGTCCTTGGTAGTGAATGATCCATAGTGGCAGTATAAGATTACCAATGTAGCTAATTATCTCATTCCTACTTGCTAGAGCGTTAAAGTGAGTACTCTAATATGAGTTTATTACTAGATGTATGTGCTTACTCTACCAAGTATTAACATTCAGGGTTTAAACTTGTTTCATCGTCAAAGTGCTAACCCTTGGCACGTATTCCTTTTATATAAATCCAAATGATCCTAGATTACACATGGTACATATATTTATATGTTGGACTATACAATATGCCCATATCTTGCCAACTTGCTTCAATTGTCTACTCCATCATATAAGTCATATTTTCACATGTTCATATGTTCCCTATATTGGTTACCACTCCCATTGCGTTGACCTATAATGTTACCTCACAAGATCCCTACTTGCTCTATTGTACATTTTATATGTGCTTACTTGGAATATGTATCCATCCCTAAGTTGAATCTACCCACATGCTTCCTTGGTACCACCTTCATGTATACCTTGTATTTGATATTAGTTAGTAAGTATTTGGTTATCATATAGAGTTCAAATCTCTTGGTTGAATGCTAAACAGTTTCACTTGGTATGTGCTTCAATTTGAAATGTCAAAATGCTTATTGAGTCATATAAGCTCCTAAGTATTATGTTGGTGTCACAATTGCTTCCCATGTCATTGTTATTATCTTAAGTCCATATTCACATGTCTCCTACTATGTTTACTGTCACAAAGTTAAATAGTGCTATGACCACCAAAACAACAATCTCAAAGATTAAAGAAACTAAATGAAGCAATCTATATAATTATGGGTGGCAGCCCAGGGGAAAATGCCTAGCATGGGTCACTCCCAATTGGTATAGAAAGCTAGCAGCTCAAGGGTGAAAGCCTAGCATGGGCCAATCCCAATTTGTGTAATTATGAGGACAACATCCCAGGGGTTGAAATGCCTAGCATGAGTCATCCTCTTCTACCACTAATCAGCTGGTCATTTGCATCACATGCCTTACAAAGATTATAAAGTACAGAAAAGAAAATAATGTAACATACACCATTCCACAAGTAAAAGCAAAGGTGGTCTCTAATCCTTATTTATTTCTGTTTGGTTTCACTTGAGCTCTTGTTTTACATATGGTTGTATTATGCCTTACCTATTCAGTTCATTCTTTCGTACTGACGTCCCTTATTAGGGACGCAACAATTCATGATGAAGGTACAGGTACTCCACTAGTAGATCTCCCCAATAAAAGTACATGATACTCAATGGTTGTTGGTGAGCTCCAGGTTGATTTGGGGCTTTACCGAGTCTTTACTATGCGTACTTTGATAGTTGTACAGTCATGCATTCTAGTAGAGGCTTTGTAGACATTGTAAAGCTATCATATGTATTCATAGTTTTACTTATCACATGTATCAGTTCAGTTAGTCGACATGTGTTGGATATGTAGCTTCTCATTAGTAAATCTATCTACATACTTTCACTTTCTCATCATATCTCACTTGTAAAACATGTATTGATATGGTACTTGTCAGCCTCACCTAGGGTTGGGGTGTGGCATAAGGGTAGAGTTGTGAGGTGTTATAGAATGAGTCGGGTCTTAGGTTAGAAATTTTTGGGGGTGATACAATTGGCTTACCTAGCGGTTGGGAACAGAGGTTCCATTGTGACTTATGATTTTGGATCGTGACAATTGGATGTGTAATAGAAATGAAACAAAATTGTTATTAGGAAATATATTTTAACTTATTTGATAAAAAAAATATTCTCCCTCATTTAATATGTAACACCCCTAAATGCTAATAAGAATTTGTATCTTGATTTACCTTTGCTAAAATACATCAATATGGTTTATTCACATTTTGGGGAACTTGAAATTTTGTGATATTTGCAAACTTGCTTAGCATAGATTGTAATCGTAATTTATGGGATTGCATGGGGGTATTTACGTAAGAGTTTATTTAGAATTTTGTATGATTGTAAAAAGAAGGTGAAGGATATATAAATATATGTGTATATGTGTGCATTTTGGGCAGCACACAACACTATTATGGGCAGCCCCTTCATTTGGACAAGTGTCCAAGTGATAAACATCACTTGTTGACTATATAGTTCACTCCTCTTTGAGTAATTTCGTGGACTTGAAGATTAAAACCCTTAGAAACCTAGCTTATCATCTGTTCTTCAAAAATCACAAGAAAAAAACCTTGGTCTTTTGGCTGGAATCAAAGAGACAAACTGCCTTGTTGGTAAGTGGCTGAAATCTGTTTCTAAGCTGGTAGTGTTTAGTAAATTGTGTATATCATGTGATCTAGAACTCCGTTTTAGGTGAATAAAGATGTTTTGGAAAGCTAATTCATTTACCTACAACTTTTATGTGTATGTGAAAGTATAATTTAGCTGTTATGGATGTGAAAATTGGACGCAACACAGGACAGGTTCTGTCTATATTTCTCTGTTGTTGTAGCTGAGTAGGTTGTGTTACGTTTAGAATATCTCAGTATATATAACTTCGTTTTGGGTGCATAAATATGATTTGGAAAGATGATTCATATATCTACAACTCTTATGTTTATGTAAAAGTCTAATTTAGCTGTTATAGATGTGAAAAATGGGACACAACACAGGACAAGTGTTGTCCAGATTTTGGATTCAGAAATCCGGTAGGAACCACTATTAGTGTATCGATGATATCTTGTTGTAAAAAATATATTTTTCAGTGATTCTTGTTGAGTTGAAATCTTAATAGATGTATCTATAACTTTCATGAAGGTTACAAAGTCTAGTTTTGCCGTTTCCTGTTCAAAAATAAGTTACAATATGGGGTACTAAACTGGCCAGAATCACTATTTTGGGAACAGAGTTGTAGCTGTGTGGGCTGAGCTTACTTGTGATGATAAATCTTGTTTATTTCGACATTATTGAGATGTTAGGAATTAAAGAAGTTGTTTAATTTTATTTTTAAGGTTATATATACTTGTGAACAAGTTGAGGACCTTGATACGTTGGTTGGTCTCCAGTTTGATTGCGAAGTTTGTTGGACTGTTACTACGCTAAAGTATTGAGGTTTATGTATAAACTTGTACTTGCACTCTTGTAACGGCTAGTATATATGAAATTTGATCTTGATACCTCAGCTACCTCTTGTCACTTTGCATGGTCGTGTTGGTATGATGCTTGTGTAACGCGCCACTTGTACGGATTGTTTGATCACTTGGCACTCTTGTTGGGACCATGTCCTTCTTGTGGCTGTGGCTTTGTCACTATTGGCAGGCCTCTTGATTTAGATCATTTGCCATCTTGACTCTGGATTTGTAGTTCGTCTTAGGAATGGAAGTTATCCATTTTAAGTACGAACTAGAAAGCCAATTTTAATATGGTTCTTGGTTCTCTTGATATAGGGCTTCGGTCCTTCTTGATCTGAGGCTTGGTCCTTCTTGATACAGTATAATGACTTCTTGATACTTGCTTGTGCCAGGTGTGACGACATGAAGTATATATGGGGCGAGCCTTGCTATTGAAATTCTTGGAAAATGGTGCTATAGGCTTCTTGACATTTCTTTCTTTGAATGTAGAACTAGATACTTGTTATCTATTGTTACTTGATTTATTTATTATGTTTCAAGTATGATGCTCATTGACTTGGAAAAGGTAGCTTGGTGAATATTGAGGATTCTAACCCTATAGTTTTTACACCACTAAGCTATATGCTTAGCGATAGTTGTTTCTATCGTAGGGGCTGATCGAGAGGAGGCATGAAGATGGCCATGGGAGATGGAAATTTTGAGAACTTTTAAGAAGATCACATTTGCATATAGGCATATATATTTTGTATAAATTTTGGTACTTATACACGATCTATGTGATGTATATTTGCATTCGATTTTGAAGCATAACCGTATCATGTCCATGGGTTGTAATTTAAGTATGGCTGTATGTTTGGTTTATTTAGGGTGTGTACGCCCAAGCTTGTAATATATTGCATGTCCTACTTGTTTGGAATGATCATTTGACGCATGAACCCAATTATTTTGGGTACTTAGAAGTTGATGATAAATTTTTAGGATCATTATTTACTTGTATGGGAACATTATATGCCTAAAAAAATATATATACATACATATATATATATATATATATATATATATATTTATTTAGTGATTTATTTGCGTATGGAAATTGGAAAGGGTCGCTACAAATTTGGTATCAGAGCCTAGGTTTGTGGTTCTAGGACTTTAGCTGTAAAGTATTTGTATACTTGTTCGCTTCGGAGACAAAAGTTATGTGGATTATTTGTTCACTTGCTTGGTTCATAATATTTTTTATCGCATGTAAAGTACACGTGCATCATATACATGTCCATAATGCAATGCGATCTTCCCTTTTGAAGGAATTAAATTATGGCCTCTTCTGCTAACCGACCTATGGAAGCTGCTCGTGAAGGTTCTGGTGCCTCTGTTTCCCAACCTAATGCACTTGGAGAGGTTGGAGAACCATTATCGGATCATTATATTCCCCACACTAGTGGGTCTGAAATGAGAAACCAGCAGGGTGCCAGAGATGGTGCACGTCCTTACATGAGTCGTGATACTCAAGCTATAAATCCTCCTTTCCAACAAATGGCTGAATTCTTCCACCATATGGCTGAAGCGATGCATGATCCTAATGTGCTTAATTTTGAGAAAATGAGAAAAATGGGCGGAGTGGAATTTGAAGGCACCGTTGATCCCACGGAGGCTGAACAATGGCTGGAGCGCATGGAAAGGGTATTTGAGCAGTTAGAGTGTTCCGATGTTGCCAAATTTAAGTATGCTATTTCACTCCTACAAAAGGATGCTTATGATTGGTGGGTAAGTGTTCCGAATGCCAAGGCAAAACCTCCTGTTCTTACTTGGGATGATTGGGAATTTCGTATGAAGTATGTCCCACCTGCTTATTGCGATGCAAAGAGAAAGGATTTTTTGAATTTAAGGCAACGAGGTATGTCTATTGCTGAGTACCAACATAAGTTTTTAAGGCTTTCTCGTTATGCTGGGGGTATTATTAAAGAGGAAAAAGACAAGTGTAGAAAATTTGAAGATGGTTTAAATGATTCCATTAGGAAGAATGTGGCGATCCTGCAACATGAGAACTTTTGTAAGTTAGTGTCTGCTGCTTTTACTTGGGAACGACTTGATAAAGAAGAAGCTGCTCGAAATGAACACAAATTTCGAAAGCCGAGATCAGATTTTGGAGGTCCATCCAAAAGGGGAAGGTTTGATGATTCTAAAGCTGGTAGTGTTAACAGGCCACCTCAGCAAAAGCAAAGCAGATCAGAATTTTCTACAGCTAGCACTCCAAATTATGGCCAAGGCAGGTCTCGTGTTCCCACTTGTCCACAATGTGGAAAGAATCATTATGGTACTTGCAGGAGAGCTTCTGGTGCATGCTTCAACTGTGGGAGATTTGATCATAAAGTGAAGGATTGTCCTAATCCTAATAATGCTTTTTCCTTGAGAACTGAAGGCTCAGTTCATAAGCCTTTTATTAATCCTCCTCGAACTAATGAAGGTGCAAAACTTAAAAATACACAAGCAACAGGTGCAAGTGGAGAGAATAAAGCTAGTGGATCACGAGCTACTGCACGCACTTATGCTATGAGGCAGAGGGAGGATCAAGATGGACAAGACGTGGTTGTCGGTAAATTTCACTTATTTGGCTTATGTGTGTTTATATTGTTTGATCCCGGTTCTACACATTCCTATCTTTGTTCATCACTTGCTCTTCCTGAAAATGTGAAATCTATGAGACTTGATTTTGATGTGTTGGTTGAAAGTCCTTTCGGTTATCAGGTTGTGTGTAATCGAGTTTATCAAGATTGTCCCTTCATGATTAAAAATCTAGTCTTCCCTGCTGATTTGATTGAAATGCCCTTCAAGGATTTTGATGTTATTATAGGGATGGATTGGCTTTATAAATATCATGCAGTTGTGGATTGTAGGTCTAAGCAGGTGACTTTTAAAGATCCTACATTTTCACATATCATTGTACAAAGGGAAAGATCATTGACAGCTAGTATTATTTCGGCGGCCTTGGCAAGAAAGTTGATGCGTCAAGGTTGTGAGGCGTATCTTACTCACATAGTTGATATGCAGTTGGAGAGTCCTAGTATCAAGGACATCCCTATTGTGCGTGATTTTCCAGAAGTCTTCCCAGAAAATCTTTCGGGATTGCCCCCAGAAAGAGAGGTTGAATTTCCTATCGAGCTTATTCCTGGATCTGCCCCTATTTCTATTACTCCTTATAGAATGGCTCCGGCAGAATTAAGAGAGTTGAAATCTCAGTCGCAAGAACTTCTTGAGAAGGGTTTTATTCGACCTAGTGTTTCTCCTTGGGGAGCCCCGGTGTTATTCGTAAAGAAGAAAGATGGCACTCTCAGGCTTTGTATTGACTACAGACAATTGAATAGAATCACAATCAAGAATAAATATCCACTACCAAGGATCAATGATTTATTTAACCAACTGAAGGGTGCTAAAGTATTTTTGAAGATTGATTTAAGGTCTGGATATCACCAACTGCGTGTTAGAGAGAAGGATATTCCTAAAACTGCTTTTAGAACTCAGTATGGTCATTATGAATTTTTGGTGATGTCATTCGGGTTGACAAATGCTCCGGCGGTATTCATGGATCTAATGAATCGAGTATTCAAGCCTTATCTTGATCAGTTTGTGGTTGTTTTTATAGATGATATTTTAATATTTTCCAGAAGTAGAGAAGATCATGATAAACACCTCCGGATTATTTTGCAAACTTTGAAGGAGAAGGAACTTTATGCTAAACTTTCCAAGTGTGAATTTTGGCTTGATGAAGTGATGTTTTTGGGACATGTTGTATCGGCCAAAGGCATTAAGGTGGATCCTAGTAAGATACAAGCAGTTGTTGAGTGGAGACCTCCCAAAAGTCAAACTGAGGTAAGAAGTTTCTTAGGCTTAGCAGGATACTACAGAAGATTTGTGAAAGGCTTTTCCATTATCGCCTCTCCATTGACTAAACTCTTGCAGAAGGAAGTGAAGTTTACTTGGAATCACAAATGCCAAGAAAGCTTTGAAACTCTCAAATCATTGCTGACTCAGGCACCTATACTTACTTTACCTACTGAAAGGAAGGAGTATGTAGTATATAGTGATGCTTCTCACAATGGTCTCGGATGTGTTTTGATGCAAGATGGGAAGGTTATTTCTTATGCTTCTCGGAAATTAAAACCGCATGAATTGAATTATCCTACTCATGATCTGGAACTTGCCGCGGTAGTGTTTGCTTTAAAAATATGGCGGCATTATTTGTATGGAGAGAAATGTCATATATTCACTGATCACAAGAGCTTAAAGTACTTGGGTACTCAGAAGGAGCTGAACCTCTGACAGCGTAGATGGCTTGAACTCATTAAGGATTATGACTACACAATTGATTATCATCCAAGTAAAGCTAATGTAGTTGCAGATGCCTTAAGCAGAAAATCCTTCGTAAGTATTTCTCTGAGGCCTTTGCCCTTGCTTCTTGAGTTGAGAGCCATGAATGTTTGTTTCACACTTGATTCAAAGGGTACAATTGTTGCTAATTTGCAAGTAAAGCCAATATTACTTGAACAGGTGAAAGAAGCACAAAAGTTGGATGAGAAACTTGTCAAAGTGACCCGAGAAGTTCAAAATGGGGAAAAACTTGATTTTACATTATCAGAGGATGGTGTCTTATTGTATCAAGATAGACTTTGTGTCCCTAATGATGACAATTTGAAGAAAGAGATACTGAATGAAGCACATACCTCATCATATGCAATGCATCCTGGGGGTACAAAGATGTACCAAACCATCAAAGCAAATTATTGGTGGAACGGTATGAAGAAAAACATTGCGGAGTTCGTTTCTAAATGTTTGGTTTGTCAGCAAGTAAAGGCAGAACATCAGGTCCCAGTTGGGTTACTACAGCCCTTGTCGATACCGGAATGGAAATGGGAGAGAATAACTATGGACTTTGTTTCTAGACTTCCTCGCACCCAAAGAAATCATGATGCAATATGGGTGATTGTGGACAGGCTGACCAAGAGTGCTCACTTTTTAGCAATCAGGATGGATTACTCACTTGAGCGATTAGCTGAATTGTACATTAATGAGATCGTAAGACTACATGGGATTCCGATGTCTATTGTATCTGACCGAGACCCACGATTTACATCTAGATTTTGGGGAAGCTTACAGGAAGCTCTGGGTACTAAGCTGAAATTTAGCACTTCGTTCCACCCTCAGATAGACGGTCAGTCAGAAAGGATGATACAAGTTTTGGAGGATATGCTTCGGGCTTGCATTATAGAGTTTGAGGGTAGTTGGGACAAACACTTGGCTTTGATAGAATTTGCTTATAATAACAGTTACCAATCGAGTATTGGAATGCCTCCCTATGAAGCTTTGTACGGAAGAAAATGTCGGATCCCTCTTTGTTGGAGTGAAGTTGGTGACAGGAAACACATTGGTCCTGAATTTGTGCAACAAACAGAAGACAAGGTAAAAGTTATCAAGGATCGTATAAAGATTTCTGTAGATAGACAAAAGTCGTATGCTGATCTTAAAAGACGTGACATTGAATATTAAGTGGGAGATAAAGTATTTTTAAAGGTGTCTACATGGAAAAAAATTATGAGATTTGGCAAAAAAGGAAAGCTTAGTCCCCGATTTATTGGACCGTATGAGATACTTGAAAGGGTTGGACCGGTTGCATATAAATTGGCTTTGCCACCAGAGTTAGACAAGATACACAATGTCTTCCATGTTTCTATGCTCAGAAGATACCGTTCTGATCCATCTCATGTTCTTCCAGTTGAATCAATTGAGGTTAATCCTGACTTGACGTATGATGAAAGACCTATTTTAATTCAAGCCCAGGAAGTGAAGCAACTTAGAAACAAAGAAATACCCTTAGTAAAGGTACTTTGGAGGAACCATTCGGGAAAAGAAGCTACCTGGGAGAGAGAAGAAAACATGAGGACCCAAAATCCACACTTGTTTTGGGACTAAGGAAAGGTAAATTTCGAGACGAAATTTCTTTAAGGGGGAGAGAGTTGTAACACCCCTAAATGCTAATAAGAATTTGTACATTGATTTACCTTCGCGAAACTACTTCAATATGGTTTATTCACATTTTGGGGAACTTGAAATTTTGTGATATTTGCAAACTTGCTTAGCATAGATTGTAATCGTAATTTATGGGATTGCATGGGGGTATTTACGTAAGGGTTTATTTAGAATTTTGTATGATTGTAAAATGAAGGTGAAGGATATATAAATATATGTGTATATGTGTGCATTTTGGGCAGCACACAACACTATTATCGGCAGCCCCTTCATTTGGACAAGTGTCCAAGTGATAAACATCACTTGTTGACTATATAGTTCACTCATCTTTGAGTAATTTCGTGGACTTGAAGATTAAAACCCTTAGAAACCTAGCTTATCAATTGTTCTTCAAAAATCACAAGAAAAAAACCTTGGTCTTTTGGCTGGAATCAAAGAGACAAACTGCCTTGTTGGTAAGTGGCTGAAATCTGTTTCTGAGCTGGTAGTGTTTGGTAAATTGTGTATATCATGTGATCTAGAACTCTGTTTTAGGTGAATAAAGATGTTTTGGAAAGCTAATTCATTTACCTACAACTTTTATGTTTATGTGAAAGTCTAATCTAGCTGTTATGTATGTGAAAAATTGGACGCAACACAGGACAGGTTCAGTCCATATTTCTCTATTGTTGTAGCTGAGTAGGTTGTGTTACGTTTAGAATATCTCAGTATATATAACTCCATTTTGGGTGAATAAATATGATTTGGAAGGCTGATTCATATATCTACAACTCTTAAGTTTATGTAAAAGTCTAATTTAGCTGTTATAGATGTGAAAAATGGGACACAACACAGGACAAGTGTTGTCCAGATTTCGGATTCAGAAATCCTGTAGGAACCACTGTTAGTGTATCGATGATATCTTGTTGTAAAAAATGTATTTTTCAGTGATTCTTGTTGATTTGCAATCTTAAGAGATGTATCTATAACTTTCATGAAGGTTCCAAAGTCTAGTTTTGCCGTTTCCTATTCAAAAATAAGTTACAATATGGGGTACTAAACTGGCCAGAATCACTATTTTGGGAACAGAGTTGTAGCTGTGTGGGCTGAGCTTACTTGTGATGATAAATCTTGTTTATTTCGACATTATTGAGATGTTAGGAATTAAAGAAGTTGTTTAATTGTATTTTTAAGGTTATATATACTTGTGAACAAGTTGAGGACCTTGATACGTTGGTTGGTCTCCGGTTTGCTTGCGAAGTTTGTTGGACTGTTGCTACGCTAAAGTATTGAGGTTTGTGTATAAACTTGTACTTGCACTCTTGTAACGGCTAGTATATATGAAATTTGATCTTGATACCTCAGCTACCTCTTGTCACTTTGCATGGTCGTGTTGGTATGATGCTTGTGTAACGCGCCACTTGTACGGATTGTTTGATCACTTGGCACTCTTGTTGGGACCATGTCCTTCTTGTGGCTGTGGTTTTGTCACTATTGGCAGGCCTCTTGATTCGGATCATTTGCCATCTTGACTCTGGATTTGTAGTTTGTCTTAGGAATGGAAGTTATCCATTTTAAGTACGAACTAGAAAGTCATTTTTAATATGGTTCTTGGTTCTCTTGATACAGGGCTTCGGTCCTTCTTGATACAGGGCTTCGGTCCTTCTTGATACAGGGCAGCGACCCTTCTTGATACTTGCTTGTGCTGGGTGTGACGACATGAAGTATATATGGGGCGAGCCTTGCTATTGAAATTCTTGGAAAATGGTGCTATGAGCTTCTTGACATTTGTATCTTTGAATGTAGAACTTGATACTTGTTTTCTATTGTTACTTGATTTATTTATTATGTTTCAAGTATGATACTCATTGACTTGGAAAAGGTAGCTTGGTGAATTTTGAGGATTCCGACCCTATAGTTTTTACACCACTAAGCTATATGCTTAGCGATAGTTGTTTCTATCGTAGGGGTTGATCCAGAGGAGGCATGAAGATGGCCATGGGAGATGGAAATTTTGAGAACTTTTAAGAAGATCACATTTGCATATAGGCATATATATTTTGTATAAATTTTGGTACTTATACACGATCTATGTGATGTATATTTGCATTCGATTTTGAAGCCTAACCGTATCATGTCCATGGGTTGTAATTTAAGTATGGCTATATGTTTGGTTTATTTAGGGTGTGTACGCCCAAGCTTGTAATATATTGCATGTCCTACTTGTTTGGAATGATCATATGACGCATGAACCCAATTATTTTGGGTGCTTAGAAGTTGATGATAAATTTTTAGGATCATTATTTACTTGTATGGGAACATTATATGCCTAAAAAAATAAATAAATAAATATATATATATATATATTTAGTGATTTATTTGCGTATGGAAATTGGAAAGGGTCACTACATAATAGATGTTAAATTTATTAAGCTTCATTTTTTCATTATTTAAAGAAATCTTCATATATTATTAAAACAAGTAATAATATATATTATGATTTAGCACGACCGAAGGTAAACCCTAGGTGTAACATGGTGTATAATACCCCGATAGGCCTCATACAAGATAATATAAATCAAGAGATTTAAAAGATAATTTCAAAACATGGAGTTTATAAAATGAAGCGAAAGTCTAACAATGTCTCAAAGCCATCTAATGCAAAAGACTAATCAGGACATAACCCGTACATCAAGTTCAAAACTGAAAATGTAAAGACAATATGAAATAAAATCTTGGTCCTCGGAACATGAGGACTCATCAATCTTCAAACTTCTACTAAGAAATCCCAAGCCACTGAAATGTGAATTAGGAGAGTCGGACGCTACATTTGGGAGAATGTAGGCAAGAGTATGCGTTAGTACAAAATGTACCAAATATGATAGCAATGCCTAAAACATGTGAAATCATGCTAAAAAGGACATTTTCATGATATGCCATGACCAAGTCAAAACATGAGATAAAAGGCTTAGAAAACATAAGTAATAAAAATAAGGTCAATGCAAGCCAACATCTTTAAAACATTTGTGAGATACTTCCTTAAGTAAACTTGATTCATTAGTGTGGGAGAATTACCTTTAACCAACATGTAATACCTTGTGAGCTATTAACATGGGATTCGGTGTCTACTCCACACCGAAAAGAGGTTTTCTCAATTTCCAAGGTAAGAACCATGAACTTCTAGCTTACATGGATCCCGTGGCAAATATCTATCTAGACCATCCTATGTTGGCACATAGTTAATAAGGCATGGGTAGTGGCCACTTTTCCACTTGGTGCTAGGCATAAACCCCACATAATATTCATTATTCTTAACTTTCCTTAACATGCATGAGACATGGGTAATCGCCTCTTGTCTTTGCATTAGAGGTCATGGGTAATCGCATCTTGCCTCATCATTAGAATAGCTCCGTAACTTTGATTCATTTTAGGTGAGAAGACCTTTCAACCTTAGAATCCTTTATGTGAGAAGACCTTTCACATTCATGCTTTCATGTGTATATGAGGAGTCCTTTCACAACACAACAATAATCATATTGATACTTAACTATCAAAGCATCTTTAAAACATTTTCATCAATCTCATAAGAACATGCATATATTCATAAAATCCTCTTTCATAGTTCAAGACCCACTTCCAATCATCATAATCTAGAAAACATGGGTTATGTATGGGTTCATGGAGATTCATCATGGAATTATCTCAATTCATGGATAATAGATCATAAAATAATCAACTAAATCAACATTGAAATGAACCCATAACATAGAAGAAAACTCTAACTTAATTGGGGATTTCTAACTTTATAAATTGGAGAATTTAGGAACTCCATGCAGGAAAGGGCTTCATGGATGAAGACTATCATACCTTAATGCCAAAAGCTTGACTTCAATGGTGGAATTGAAGACTTGACTTGAAAACCCTAACTTTCTTCTTCAATTTCTAGAGAGAAATATTGAGGGAATAACTTGTTCTTCTTTTGAGAATCTGAGAGAATGGCTTGATTTTGGGGTTTAAAATGTTATATAGTGCTTCTAAATAAGGGTAAAACGACATAGTATTATGCTAGAATAATTTAAAAAAGACCCAAAATCCCTTAAGGAAAATAATTGTCAACCTCACCCACGGCCTTACCCATGGTCTGTTGGTCAGACCATGGAACGCCCTGGTAGGTCGTGGGTGAGATACCACCCATTTGTGGACCCCCAACGACGGACCACACCTACGGCCCGTGGGTCCATCAATGGACCATGGACCACGGTCGTAGGTCCCAACTCTTGGCTTCAAAAATCTATCTAAGTCTGGGACTCACCTACAAGAGTTATTTATGACCCGTGCATTGAATGACAGACCGTCCTAGTGAACCATCACAAAGTACTGGCACTAATCATTTTTTAAAAAAAAATCTAACTTTTCAATCATGCCACCACCAACGGACTGTAGCCCCACCTACGGGCTATGGGTGGCATCGTCTAGCACCAGGTCTGCGAAAAATTGAAAATTTTCCCCTAACTCGAATCTGAGGTGTTACACGATTAGACAATAGAATAAATATTAAATTAATAAAAAAGATTTGTTTTAAACGACTACGCGAAGCGTGGCCTACTTCTCTAGTTAAAGAAAAAGCCAAAAGAAATATATATATATATATATATATATATATATATATATATATATATATATATATATATATATATAGAATGAGACTAGTGAGGGATCTAGAATGACTTCATTGATGGATCACCGAGCAAGAAAGACACTTTACGCAGCATTTCAGGTCGGAAAACTCTCTCTCTCTCTCTCTCTCTCTCTCTATATATATATATATATATATATTGTTGAAGTTCTTTCGATGGTTTAACAACTTTTTTCGTTCTTGTTTCCAAGGAATTAGAATTATAATATCTTATTGGGTAACAACCAAGACCACCTTTTCTTTTTTGACCATGATGATAGCATTTGGTCAAAAATTTCTAAATATTTTAGCAAGTTACTTTTGAGTGAAATTTTGGGTGAAGTTTCATCATGCATTTGGTCATAGATTTTGAGAGAAATATTTGACTTTTAAAAAAATATGATTTATATCCATAAATTCTAAAAATTATTACAAATATCACCAGTTTGTATATCATGTTACATTGAACATGTTCCGTGAAAAGTCATGACAACTAATACAACTAATATGAAAAAAACAAAATAAAAATATCATCGATCTGTATAAAAAATACTATTTGTAATTGAAAGTCACTTTGGAGAGCAAGTTCGAATAAAAATTGTATAAATTATGTATACAAATGTATAAATTCTGGACAATAAAGTAGGACTGAAATTTAGGCCTTAGTTGTTTTCATTAAAATTAAGACGTCTGAATCTTAAAGCATATCTGAATGATTAAGATCCTGACTTTATATCTGAACGCAGAATGGTTAAGATCCATTAAGAGATTTTTAAATAGAAAAACAAACGCATTTAATGATTTAATGTCTGAATCATTCATATTCAGACCTCCATTAAGTGAAAACGAATGAGACCTTAGTCCAAAGTTATAAATGATGTGTGTCTAGGGAGGCTCTAAGGCTTGGCCAGTGAGGCCATTGCCTTAGACCATCTCCAACGCCACTCTATTTTATTCTCTACTCTCTATATTTACTCTCTATATTTAGAGTGTAAAATAGAGATTTGAGCCTCCAACCACACTTTAAAAAGCTCTCTATTCTCTATTTTTAGAGAGATGAATAGTAGTTCTCCAAATTCGGAGAACTACTATTCATCCTCTTGATTTCACTTTTTCATTATTTTAATATTATTTCTATTATTTTGTAATTAACATATTATTTTTTTATATAAGGCTATTAATTAAATTTCTAACATTCATAATTCTTTTTAAACGTAACACAACATTTTAAAAAAATAATATATATATATATATAGTACTTTCATCCCGAATTAATAATATTTCAAGTTTAATTTTTTTCAATTTTTGTCACTTTAAGTGATAATTTGATATTATTATTAATTTTCACTATAAAGAATGCACAAATTTAAATGACAAGATGAAAATTTTAAATTTAAAAATACAATACATAACATAATAATTTAAATACAAGATAGCAATACAATACATTACATAATAATTTTAAAAAATCACAACAATAGTTTAGTAATCCGGTAGGTCATTTTCATATTTAATAATATTCAAAAAAAAAAAATTAGTGTATGATCTAGAGAATTGTTGTGCTTGTGATTGCAGTTGTGCTTGTTGACTTCTTTTTTTAATTATTCGTAGTTTTTTTAAAAAATTTTAGAATAAAATATAATTTTATATTAAATAAAGAGTTTGAAAATAAAATATGATTTTATATTACATGAAAATTATATAGAGTTATTATTTTGATAAAAGAAAGAATGTTATGAAATAGAAATATAAAAAATAATATAATATTGAGGAGAGAGAGAAAAAAAAATTTTAGAGAGTAAAATAGAGAATTGTGTTGGAGTTGCTTCTCCAAAAAAATAGGGAACTCTATATTTGGAGAGTAAAATAGAGTGTAGGGTTGAAGATGCCCTTAGGCCCTAAAAATATGAAGGCCCCAAATTTATTTAAATTATTATTATTAATTTTATTATATATTAAATAGTTTATATAAATAATATTGTTATTGTATATTTTTTATTATTATTTGTTTGAAAGTATTTTCATAAATTTTCATAATCTTTTCACTCATTATTTGATATATTTGTTTTAACTTTCAATTTTAAATTTTATCCTTTTTATATAGGAACTAAGTTAAATATATCGATAATATAATGAATTTTTTTCAATCTTTTCTTAAACTGCGTGAACACAAAAGCATTCATGCACAAGTTTCCTTTTTTTTTTTTTAATTTAATATATTATATGAATTTTTAATAATTCATTTTAGATATTCACCAATGAATGCTACTTATTGGAATGAATTATTTAATTTAAAAAGAGTTATATCATTTGAATTGATTAGAAATTTGATAAGAATGTGTATATATATTTGATACTATCCATGCTCAAAACTTCAACTATGAAGTTATGTATGTTCTTTTTTTTTTTTGTTCTTATTTGTGATGATATGATAGTCAAATTAAAATTTCAATTTGAGTTTCGAAGCTTAACATCGATAATCCACCACTTTATTTTTTTACTCTTCTTCCTTTTTCTTTTTTGTGTGTGAAATTGTGTAGAAAATTATTTTTTTTGTTAGTGTATAAATTTTATAAAATAAGTTTAAGGCCTTTAATATGATTTTGTCTTAGGGCACAAGATTTGTTGAGCTGCCCCTAATGTGTGTTTTTGTAAAATATAAAATTTTAGGATAATTTTAAATTCTTAAAAACACTGAAATATAAGAATTTGGCCCAAATACTAATTTTTTTGTAGCATTTGAAAACCTGAGATGTTTGTCAAATATATTTATCAAATAATAACAAATTATATGACCAACACACATGGTTTATTTCCAAAAAAAATATATTTGGAAATATTTGTGGACAAAAGCAAGTTTAAATTAAAAATGTGTAACAACCAAGAAGTTCCAACTTGGTTGTCAGCTTTTGAAACCAACAGTGATTTACATTTAACAACCAACACTAGTCATTTGTAGTCTATTTGCCACCCTACAATTTGGGCAATTTCCTGCATAAACTTATATGCGTTCTTTATTTGCTTTTCCTGGTCCATGATGTTTTATTTTGCTTTACTTTATTTGTCAGCAGAGATGAAGCCAATATTAGGAGTTTGAGATTCTAAATTTTTTTCTTTTTGAAAAATAGAAAGTATTTTCATATTATCAATTAATTTTATTAGGAATTCACAAATTAATATACACATTATTTATTTAGTTTTCTAATAAAAATATAAAATCTACGAAAAAACTATTGAGTTCGTCCTAACCCACAAACTCCACCTAGGTCCACCTTTGTGCATGAGGTACTTTGATTCAAGTCAAATTCAACTCAGGGCGGTGTTGAAAGTGCAAATAAACTAGTGGTCAACTATATTTGTTTTCATTAGGAAGTCAAGTCTCTTTTAAAAATAAAATATTAGCCAAAGTTTTAACCACCAATACTATGTTGTTATGTTGCTCATCTACTTCTTTTCTATTTATTGAGATTATTGTTCAATATTCAATTACTCATTAATCAAAATTTTCGATGAGATAAATAAGGTTTTTAACCACCAATACTATGTTGTTATGTTGCTCATCTACTTCTTTTCTATTTATTGAGATTATTGTTCAATATTCAATTACTCATTAATCAAAATTTTCGATGAGATAAATAAGGTTTCTTTATTTTTAATTTATGGTATCAATTTTAAATTTTGGACATGATAAAAATCTTTTATATATACCACTTCTCTTTTAATGGGCCTAATGTTGTATGGATTTTCTTAGAAACTTTCACTAAAGATGCAAAAATAGGGGCCTAATTAATTGGTTTAGTGGGAAAATGTTTTTTCAAAATGTAACACAAAATGCATACAATTTTGTAAAAAAATAAAAATACAATCTGGTAAACATTCAAATTGGCATACAAAAAATATATAATTATGTTGTTGTATGTATTTGTGTGTCGTGTATATGTCAACTGATACATTGGACATACAAATAACAAAATATTTATTGGTCTTTTTCCTTTTTGAGTTGCAATATGAAATTCCAGCCAAAATCAACTTTAATCTTCGTAAAAATACCTTAAAATTGACATAAACACTTCAAAATTTTATTTTAAATATTTTACAATAACACCAATTTTTAATAAATAACAATTTCACAAAATTGATTTTCGAAATCCACACTTTGAAATTTTTTAATGGTGGTCAATAGAGCTTTAAATGAAGTTTACACTACTACTCCCTCTGTCCAACAATATTTGTCCACTATATTAAAAATAGATGTCCAACAATACTTGTTCACTTTATGAAATCCATGGATAATTTTACACTTAGTTCCTAATTTACCCTTATCATTAATTATAGTCATTTCCCTATTACATTTTTCAAGATATTATATTTATTATATAGAAACGGTGATATAGTAAAATAACCCTTCTATTTATAATTTCTTAAGGGGTGTCCAAGTCAATAGTGGACAACTATTATTGAACAGAGGAAGTAATAAAAGGCAAAACAAACCTCCAAAGTTAGTTATAACTTGACCTCAAATCATAGATCGAAAATAACCTTATTCGAAATATCAAATCAATCTCAAGAGACGGGTCCAATATTTAAGCCGAATTTTGTGGCTTATCAATTAATTTTTTTTATACCAACCTCTCAAGGTCGGGATTCACTAACCTTTAGAAGAAGGTTCCTATACATTTTTCTTTTATTAATTATATATAGAATCGATCTCAACAAATCGATTCTCAATTTTTTAAAATTTAATTCTATACATTAGCGACTTTAGAAAGTCGATTTTCTATTTTAAAAATTTGAATATATGACATGTTGAGGTTGAAAATGCTGATCTTTTGAAAAAAAAATGAAGCAAAATTAAAATTCTTTACTCTCTGTCTAACAATAGTTGTCCACTATTGACTTGATACACTCTTTAAGAAACAATAAATAATAGGGGTAATATTACTTTTTATTCTTTGACTTTATTAAATTTAATATTTTGAAAAACGTGTTAGCTAATAAATAGTATTCAATAGTAATGATAAAATTAATAGACAAAAAAAACAAATTATCTCTAAATCTTTTAAATTAAACAAATATTGTTCGATGACTATTTTTTTAATATTGTGAATATCTATTATTGGACCAATGAAAAAAAAAAAAAGGTGGAAAATGAATCCAAAGGGACGACTCATGAAAAATCTAGTCTTGTAAAGTTGGTATTGCGAAATTGCTCTTTAATTACTTTCCAACACATGCAACTTTTCCTTGCCCACGAAAACACCCACTCACCTCACCATTAAATAGTAGACTCAATCAATACATAAATTCACCACTACCAATCTTCCTTATTTAAGCCCTTTTTCTTTTTCTCTTTCTCCTCGATCGCCAAAATACTCCATTTTTTCGAATCAAGGAAGTAAAAAATGGCTCCTGTTAAGGTGACGATGGAGGTGGGAACCGACGGCGTCGCAGTCATCACCATTTTTAATCCTCCGGTCAATGCTTTAGCTATTCCAAGTAAGCTTATTCGTTTCTGTACCAATTTCAATTCATGTGTTTGGATTGGATTTTGATCGTGCTTGTTTCAGTTATTGCTGGATTGAAGGAGAAGTGGACTGAAGCGACTATGAGAAACGATGTTAAAGCTATTGTTTTGACTGGTCAGTTCTCTCAATTCTGCTCACTAATTAGTTCTTCCTAATTTAGTGACGTTTATGACAAACCTGTACCCATTTTATACTAATTGAAGCATGTATAAAGCATATACATACATCCGGCAATTGTTTTCAACTATAAAATAAATTTAACTTTCTACGGGACTTGTTCATGAACTGTTACTGATATGTTGCTTTATGGATTTTTTTAAGCTCAATTATTTGGTACTTTCGGTGTTTTCCTTAACTACGCATGTGGTGAGTTTTGCATAGCAGGTTCAAGGCCAGCCTAAATAAAGGAGGTTGGTAATTAGTTAAAAATATAGTTATAATTTGATGAATCATATTGGAGTTCTAGTATTCATTGAGGCGTTTATGTGTTTTTGCGTAATTATCATTTGAGTTTTCCCTTGCATCTTATGTTTATGTTCTTTGTATTTTTATGCAGGAAATGGGGGGAGATTTTCTGGTGGTTTTGATATCAATGTTTTTCAGAAGGTTCATGCGACTGGTAGGATTTCTTTGGTTTCATCTTTGTACATTTCAACTTGTGTCTCAGTGAATACATCCTTGTTGAAAAATGGAATTGGATTGTTGCAGGGGATACATCTCAGATGCCTGATGTTTCTGTTGATCTTGTGGTTAACACGATGGAAGGTAGTTGACACTGTTTAAAGCACAATTTCAGATCCATTATACAGCTCTTTTTTCTCCTGGTGCTTCTCTGTATCATTCTATAGTCCATTGTCATTTACAAATCTCTCAATCCTGTTATTTTTATAAGTTTAGATGGTAAAAAGCCTGCAGTTGCTGCCATAGAAGGACTTGCACTCGGAGGTGGCTTAGAATTGGCATTGGTTTGTGATCTCTATAATAAACTTGTCCCATCTTTGTATCTATTTCTTGGCGAGCCAATTAAGTAGTGTATGCTTTTTGCAGGGATGCCATGCACGAATTGCTGCACCACAAGCACAACTGGGGTTGCCAGAGCTCAGTCTTGGAGTCATGCCTGGATTTGGAGGTAACTCTGCCACATAATGCTTGTCGCACTTGAGTGTAGGTTTAGAATTCTCTTCCTTTACCTACTAACTAAGCATAGAGAAAATATTTCTTCTTAAGGTACACAGCGTCTTCCGAGGCTTATAGGGTTGTCTAAAGCTGTTGAACTTATGATGGTAAGTCATTTATCTTCTTTTCAGTAAACAAGCTGGAACTTGTGACTTTTTTTCCCCTGATTTTAAACTCTGTTAGATTCCCAGTCTAGTTTATTTGATCTATCAATTCATTTCCAAATTAACTGTTGGGGATCAATGCATGTCCTGGTTGGACCATGTTAATAGAACTGTTTACAGTTATTCTTGTCACTATATTGTGATTGGAGATCTCTTTGTTATGACAACTCCTAAACAAAATGGAGCAAAATTATGATGTAATGTCCTTCTTAGATGTAAGCATCGTTCAACTTCTGATCGTTTGCTGATCTCTGTGTTCTAACGTTTATATGCTCATCCTGACAATGACCTCTATTTAGTTTCCAATATGTTCTCAATGTATCAGATTGTTTCTGTTCTTACTTAAATTTTGTAAATCAATCAAGTGAATCATCGAAATGGCCTTATATATTGCAAACAATTTTCGCAGACATCTAAACCAATAATGTCTGAGGAAGGGAAGAAGCTTGGTCTCATTGATGCCATTGTCCCTTCATCAGAGTTGTTAAAAGTATCTAGACAGTGGGCACTTGATATTGCAGAAAGGCGCAAGCCTTGGATGCGTTCCCTTCACAAGACAGACAAAATTGGCTCCCTTTCAGAAGCGCATGAAATACTGAAGGTGGCTAGGGAACAAGTGAAACAGACAGCTAAGAATATGCCTCAGCACTTGGCGTGCATTGAGGTAATTGAAGAAGGCATCATCCATGGAGGATATAATGGGGTTCTCAAGGTATTTTTTCCCAGTCAACAATATCTTTGTGTCGTAAACACCTTCTCTCAAGATGGCATAACAACTCTTTTTGAATGTTTTGCAGGAAGCTAAAGTATTCAAGGACCTTGTATTGTCAGATACATCAAAGGGTCTTGTTCATATATTTTTTTCCCAACGGGCAACATCGAAGGTATGGTACAGTAAATCCTGAACCGTGAAGGGTATGAATCTACACTATGTGATTTGTGATGCGTGCATGAAGCTTGGAGTTCCTTGTAGGCATCTTTATTTGAGCAGGCAAGAATGAATAGGAAATTACTGGGATGACTACAACTTATGCACCCTCTAAGTCTTACCAATCCTCTAGTTAGCTGCTTTAGCTTTGACTCATTTTCTTGAAACTACTGTTTATTATTAAACTGGATTCTTGATTGCAGATTATCAATTTCTTTAAAAATTATGTATCAGTAATTCCATATTCAAGAGATTAATGCATTAGCCGTGACATACAGAACTATCTGCTTACATAAAAAGTCTCTAAAAGAATGGTTACACATGTGATTAAGCTATAGCTCGTTGATCCTTTTCTTTTGCTGATTTAGTTTGGTTTATTCTTCTTGAGATTTGATGTTGGAATGGGTTTTCTTGATGTGTGTAATGTTTGTTATCAGTAAAATTTCCTATGGTGACATGGATTCTGTGGATCTGTTTCATGTAATGAACTTGTACAGTTACTAGTTTATATTTTATACCATTTTCATTAAGTTTGTATTCTTATAGCTTTTGATCCCCTCCCAACTTTTGACTTTTTGAAATATGTACTTAGATGTCTGCATTCCCTCTGAGTCAATCTATTCTTCTTGTGTGATGACCTTTGGTTTCATAACTGACCAGGTGCCTAATGTCACTGATATTGGCCTCAAACCTAGGACAGTCAAGAAAGTTGCTGTAATAGGTGGAGGTTTAATGGGTTCAGGCATAGCTACAGCCCTTGCCCTTAGCAACACAATTGTTATACTTAAGGAAATTAATTCTGAGTTTCTTCAGAAGGGGATGAAAGCTATTGAAGGTTGTCGTTACACTTTTTTATGACATTTAAATTACATACCTCTAGTCATTCAGTCGATGATGCCTGTTATTCTTGACTGTCCCTTAGTGGTCTTTATGTGTAGAAACTTATGAGGATGTATCTTATATTACAGCAAATGTCAGCGGACTGGTATCTAGAAAGAAATTGCCACAGGATAAAGCAGATAAAGCCCTTTCAATAGTTAAAGGTGCACTGGATTATTCAGATTTTAAGGATATGGATATGGTCATAGAGGTGAGCTGCTGAACTTATGTTTTGCTGTTAAATGTTCATAATCTTTTCCTCTTTTTCTCATTTCTCTTCACGCGGCTTCTTGAACACTAGTATGAGAAATAAAGACTCAAGAAAAATATTAGTATTCAAATACATAAAAGTATTGAGCCCTATTTATATACAGACTTTACAGAATACATAATACCTATCTACCAAAGTGGGACACTCAGTATAGCTATCTAATGCAGAGCTTTCAATGGTGCGCATAAGCCTTGAAGCAAAGCTCAAAACATGTTGAGCACTTCGCCTCACTTAATGTTTGCTTCATTGTTGTCATCAAGGTTCTAATACATACTTTTCCTTGCCACTGAGCCTCTTTTGAAGAGGCAGCACAAACAATTAATATTTCACTTTATCGTAATTTTTTTTTTCAAGTTCTTTGTTTATATTTTTCATTCATGCCTATAATTTTTTTTTTGGTTTCCCCCACATTGGAGCTCCGACTAAATCCGGATCGCGCATTGTAGGGCCCATTCGGGGGTGGCGCTCCCAACAGGATTTTCTCCATACCCAGGGTTTGAACCCGAGACCTCTAGTTAAGGGTGAAGCACTCCCACCAGTGTTAGTCTCTATACATACACACACATGTACACAATAAAAGGTCATTAAAAAGAGGGTAGAATCAAATGGCTAACAAATGCAAGTCTTAAAGGACATCCAAAAATGTAAAAAAAATATAATTTAGAATGACCGAGGATATGGGATTGGCTTGTCCATTTTCGTTTGTTTTTGCTTAGAACCCATTGACTAAATTAACAACGGGAAGAGTTTGAATAGCTGATATTTAAAAAAAGTGATTTATCATCAGAAAAGGGATGAGTTCATGACCTCAAGAGTATTGGAGTGTGAAATACAAGCAACAAAATTATCAGCAAAAAAAGTATTAGTCTGAACAATAGAGGCTACTTGTGGAGATGTCTGCATACTAGCTCAATACTTAAAAGAATTCATTATATCTTTCTTCAGATAAATAAAACATAAGTATTTTTGGGTGGTCAACCGTGCAAAGAATAGCATACTTCAGGAGTGTGCTCATGCTTATTACGCTAACCGAACTTGAGTTGAGATCTTGCAAAACGACCTCCTCCCCGTCGATTCTCCATAATCTGAGATGTTCAATTTTTCATTGTTTGAGATGCGAGAATAGAGAGGAGGCAATGGTTGGTGATGAGATCATTGTGATCGGGTGATGGAAAAAGGAGAAATCAGAAAAATAGTTCATGTAGAAACAGTAGGACTAGCCAAAATCTAGTTGCGCAAGGAATCAAGGTCATTAGGAAGTCCAACAAGTGTAAGAACTAGAAACATCTTTTGTCGTTGCTCCTGCTTTTGTCAACACTAGCAATAAGTCAGTAACTGGCATTAACTTCTCAAATAAGGTCGTGACTGTCTATACCTGTCCCAATTAAGTAGATGTATCTGATTCCCGTTTCTTTAAGTGCATCCAAGATATCACATCATAAAAATGAGACATGTCATTAATATATAAAGTGCAAGCCTCTTCTCAAATCAAACAACATGTTTGGAATGGACGAAACAAGGCCATCAATAGATTGCCACAAGAGACTGCATAGTAGAGCGTCAATATTCTCCCACCGTGCTCGAGCCTTTGTTTTTCTCTCATTAGCCTTTTTTATTAAGTAATCTTGAACACCTTGACCCGTGACCACAATTCAATTGAGAAAGCTCAGCTGAATAGTTTGAACTTCCCATTGAGGGTTTTGAAGTAATCATTGGACTTACTTTCCAACTTTCATATATCTTGAACTAAACACATCAATCCCAAAAGGCATGGTTGGATTGATGAGAGTTCTAAGCAAATAATCACAAAATATAACTGAGAAGAAAGTGACAGAAAAGTTGATGGCTGACAGAGGTTGTCCAGAAAGTCACCCGAAGATAATCTGAAATTAAGTAAGAGAGCTCCAAAAGTTCAGCCGAGCTCCAATGAGCAATAGCTTTTCTGGAAGACTGCTGGAAAACACGACTGTGGCTGGGAAAATCTGAAAACTCGCTGGAAAAGCTGACTGGAGTTGACAGATTAGGGTTTGGGTGATCAGAAATTAGCCAAAAAGGGATATTTTGGTCCTGACAGCTAGGAGATCTCCAAGTTACCAATCTGCTTAGGTCAAAGAGGATTTCACACACCAATGCATGGTCTGACATGTCGTCGACACCGCAGCTTCAGGTGGCTCGTGAGAATGCGTGACGGTGGATCTGTCGGAGCAGTTTTCTGGGGTTTGTTCTGAGGAATCTTGTGTTGTTGTTTTTGCGCAATACTGATAGAAAATGTACTTTGAGCAAACACATACTTATTCCACTGGAAAATTGCTTGCATGTACATTGCACCATGGTATTTTCTCACCAATGCTCTAATGCCATGTAAGAAATGAAGACTCATGCAAAATATCATTCAGATGCGTAAAATAATTGTCTTATACTGAGTCCGATTTATGTACAAACTTTACACGATACATAATACATATTTACCAATGTTGGGGACACAGTACAACTATTTAACACCTACTATTGCAACAATGGGGATGATCAGAATTTTGATTCTTGATTTGTTGTAATTCTGGCGGTCTCACTCTCATCTTGTTTGCAGGCTGTTATTGAAAATGTTCCACTAAAACAGAAAATATTTAGTGAGATTGAGAAGGTATGCCCTCCACATTGTATTTTGGCAACTAACACATCTACTATTGACCTCAACATTATTGGAGAAAATACCACATCCAAGGATCGGATTATCGGGGCCCACTTTTTCAGGTATGAAGTCATGCATGGCAAAGTTTTGTATAGTTGTGACTAATCTGGGAAATATGACCACTAAAAGAGAAGGGCAAACGTGCAATTTCAAAAATAGAAATACAACAATGTGAACAAAAATTTGATATTGAATACTTGCTCGTGAGACTAGCTTCGAGGGACAAGATTTTTTTCATGTATCTTATACTTCAATTCCTCTTTATCTTTTGCGCTTAGTGGATGTGGAAGATGGGATTTTTAGAAGTAAAAGCTAAATTACACTGACATCTAGGAAGCATATTATTGGATCTGAATACAGATAAATGAATAGCAACGTAATGATTCTGATAGAAGAGGGTAATCTTCAAGTTATGTAACAACTCTTTGAATATAAATGCAGGCAGTTAGCAATTTACAACAGCATCTTTTCCTGTTCCAACTGCTAACTTGGTTTTTGTTGTGGTCAGTCCTGCTCACATTATGCCTTTGCTGGAGATAGTACGAACTGAGAAGACATCTGCCCAAGCAATTCTTGACCTTATGGCTGTTGGAAAGACAATTAAAAAAGTACCTGTTGTGGTGGGAAATTGTACTGGTTTTGCTGTCAATAGAACCTTCTTTCCCTACTCCCAGGGTGCACATATTCTGGTTAATCTAGGAGTGGATGTCTTCAGGATTGACACGCAAATTGCCAGCTTTGGTCTCCCTATGGGTCCCTTCCAGTAATTCTCTTCCTTACTAAATTATCATATGTAGCTGCATTTTCATTTCATACAAAATAAAACATATCAAAACGAAACCGGGTAGCTGATCTCTGCTGATGCAATTCTTTTTCATTTCTTTAGCTTATAACAGCTTTAAGATGACTAGTCCTCATGTTCCATTCTATGTAACACTCCGTCCTTTTGGTTTGTTTAATTCATTGGCATCTTTCTATATTTGGAAATGCTTTAATATGCACATTCCCATCTTACCTTTAATGTCATGCTCTGATAAGAATGATGTGGCATGATGGATATCACAAGATTTTAAGATATTTTTGGTAGGTAATATTCATATAGCGTATGTATCAGAAGTCTTCTTTCTTTCTTAAACTCTGTACTTAGTCAAACACCAACATACAACATGGAATGAAGGGAATATTATATTTCAATGATACAAATTTCTAAAGGCATCCACAGACAGAAATATCAGTGAAAATATTGTTCAGATTCAGTTTTCTATACATCAAAAGGGAGTGCCATGTTTCTTGACTTGTTCAGAGGCTTTTACTGATTGATTTAAAAGCACCCAAGAGTGTGGCCTGGTGGTCATAGAAGTGGGTTGAGAATCATGGCTCTCAAGTTCAAATCCCAGCGGAGAAAAAAACACTAGGTGATTTCTTTCCATCTGTTCAAGCATCTATGCCGGTGAGGTAGCAGTTACCTAGTGGAATTAGTTTAGGTAAACACAAGCTGGTCCTGGCGGCACAGTTTTTTGAAAAAAGCTGGGCATGTCAACAAGTGGTTCTTCCCATGCTATCACAGATCACAGTACACAAGAAAAATTAGAGAGCGCAGCAGTTGTCTTCTGTTATATATTATAGGTTGAGAAATTGAATAGGTGCACGCCTCCTGTCCCTTTATTGTAGTTGGACTTTGATGATTGTTATAATATACTGCATTTGTTTGCTTAGAAATTTGTAAGGAACGCAGAGGGAAACAGTCATCTTCTTTGTAGTTGCTAAATTAAGGTGTTTGTTGGCTCAAATGGCATGCTTTGTACTCCTATCCATAGCTATGTTAGTTTGGTATGAAAATAATTGCTTAAGCATCTTGCAGGCTTCAGGATTTAACAGGATATGGAGTGGCTGTTGCCGTAGGGAAAGAATTTCGTTCAGCTTTTTCTGATCGCACTTTTAAGTCTCCGTTGATCGACCTTCTTATGAAAAGTGGTAGAAATGGTAATGTTGCAACTCTGTATCCTTTGTGTTGTTGCTTCACTGTCTTGCTTTTCACCATTGATACTGGTTTTGCAGGTAAAAACAATGGAAAAGGCTACTATATTTATGAGAAGGGAAGTAAGCCAAGACCCGATTTTACTGTGCTTCCAATTATTGAGGAATCAAGAAGGCTCACCAACATAATGCCTGGAGGAAAGGTATCTCTATCTAAGAAAAACACTTGCAAAGGAAAAATCTCTATCTAAGTAAAATGGGTTTAAAGATGCAGGAATGGACTATATGTTCAAAGGGGCCTGTTGAGTTCTAACTTAATGAGAATAACAGTGTTTGTCTTTTTTGTGAATTTTCTCACAGCCAATATCTGTCACTGACCAAGAAATTGTTGAGATGATACTCTTTCCAGTTGTGAATGAGGCATGTCGTGTTTTGGATGAAGGGATAGTAGTCCGAGCCTCTGACCTTGATGTCACATCTGTCCTTGGAATGAGTTTTCCATCTTACCGGTTAGTTTGTCTAGCTATTCTGGAAATCAACACTAATTTGTTACCCTCCATATTAGAGTCACCCTCCATATTAAAGTCAAATTACGTCTTGAAACTTGTTCCAAGTGATTACTAGTTACTACTAGGGATGTCAAATGGGCGAGTTGGGCAAAATTTGAAGGGTCAAAATGAGCTGAGAAAACAAGTGGGTTGGTCAATGATCCTTCCAAAAGTTACTTGGGCTGAAATGGTTAAGAAACGTGTCATAACCAGCTCAACAATTCTTACTATATTTTTAGTTTCTTTGTTTATATTTTTGTACTTTGTTTAAGTGCCTAATAAAGTTTTTTGTTTATTATGGATATATACAACATATCAACAAAAAAAAAATGTCGTCTTACAAATATTTTGATTAGGTTTCTCATGGGTTAGTTTTAGCTATATTAGCATAACTTTTAGATTGCTGAATTGAGCAAGTCAAAATGGAATGAATTAATAAATGGGCGGGCCAGAATGGGTTAGGTGGGTCATGCTTTCATGGGCGAATTACTACTGATTCAGATGTGTGGATAATGGGAGCTAAACATGAAATCTTTAGAAAGCTTTCAATAGGATGCGAGTGCCTGTGCATCCTTAAGATAGAACTATTAACCAAAAGACATGAAGATAATTACTCAAAAATAAAAGGAAAAGGAAAAGGAGGTAGAGTGGAAAGAATGAAAGGATTGGGAAGAGTCTTAAACTAAAACAGCTACCACTATATTTCCTTTAACTCCCGAAACCTAAGGATGAGAAATCATGACCTTGTATTTTAAACCCCTGTCCTAACATTTCGTATCTGGTAATATTATCTCTATTAAAATTTTAAACATCTACAAAATGATTTTGACAATGATGCTGTTTTTGGCAGAGGTGGTATTGTTTTCTGGGCTGACACTGTTGGTGCTGGGCATATCTATAGAAGTCTTAAGAAGTGGTCAGAACTATATGGTAATTTCTTCAAGCCCTCAAGGTTCTTGGAAGAGAGAGCAACAAAGGGCATCCCCTTGGTAAGAACTTGACTCATTACCATTATGCATTTTAAGATCTTTCAAGCTGTCCGCTGTATCTTAGCTACAAATTTGTTCATTCTGTCTATTAGTTTTGATAATCAATATGCATATACAGTTGAAATTTCAATAATTGATTACTGTAAGTGTCAATAGCTAGTTAGTAGTCACCAGTTCTGCGCTTCCACTGTTGCCAAACTAAACAAAAAAAGGGGCTGTTAAGTCATGTTTTGAAGGGATAATGAACTAGGGAAAGGACATGATGATGTCATTGTTGCACTGTCCCTATCTGTCAACATCATCGATATGTGGTCAATCTGGGACAAAACATTGCTGCTGATTGCTGTTAATTGCATTCATTTTAACTCAGATTGCTTGTCATATTGTTCTTTGCATATGTTAATATCATTACTGATTGGTATATCATTCCTTGTGCTGCAGAGTGCACCTTCTTCTACGTCTTCAGTTTCAAGGTCACGCATGTAAGCAGTGTGTACTCAATGTTCCTACAACTAGGAAACAAGATGAATTTGAAATATAGACCTGTAGATTGGCACGTAGGTCATGCCTATAAGCAGTGCATGTATAGTGTATTGCAACATTTCCGTGGCTCCTAGTAGAGTTCATTTTCAACTTAGTTGAGTGAATGCACCAACTTTATATATTCCACCCCCATCCCCTCCCCCACCCGAAGGGTATGTTTATTGGATAAACTGAACCTTTTTTCAAGTTTGGCTGTTCATTTATCCAGCAATGTTAAACTTCTTTTCATTCGTATTATGCGTCCACCCATTTGTTAATTGTTATGCGTAAGGTGTGTTAAATTGCCAAGAAATGAAGCAACAATGAAGGACTATTGAATTCAGTAAATGGCGATACCTACAAATGTGTTATGAAAAGTAACTAAGCTTTATAATAAGAAAGAGAGCAGAGAAACTGTATATCCCATATGAATGTGGCAAACAATGGCATACACAAGTTATCCATTTGCATTGCACAAGTTCGTGCACTAATACCACATACTTAATTGGCAACTCCATACACTATCCACACGTTTGACATCCACAATTTCCACAACACTCCTCCTTGGATGTCCAAATAAGATCTAACTAAAGAAACCTTAGTGAAGGAAAAGGAGTACATATATCTTTAAATACGCATTTAAGTGCTGCTTCATTAAAAATCTTGCTAGGAAAACCCAATGGGGCAAAACCTAGACTAAGGAAAAAAGAGTACGCTTATCCTACTCCTCCTGATGAAGACCACATTTTATATTGTTAAGTCTTCGCATTCCAATTTTGTGTACCATCTTCTCAAGAATTGAGGCTGGTAAAGATTTGGTGAATAATCCTGTTGGATTATCACTTGAACAAATTTATTGTACATCAATATCACCATTCTTCTGGAGATCATGCGTGAAGAATAATTTTGGTGAAATGTGCTTCATTCTATCTCCTTTTATGAAGCCTCCTCTTAATTGAGCTATGCATGTAGCATTGTCTTCAAAGAGCACTGTGGGTACCTTGACATCACACTTCAAATCAGATATTTCTTTGATGAAATGTGTTACTGATCTCAACCATACACATTCTCTACTTGCTTCATGAATAGCTATTATCTCAGCATGATTTGAAGAAGTAGCGACAATGTATTGCTTCGTAGATCACCATGATATAACAGTACCTCCATATGTGAACAAATAGCCTGTTTGAGATCAAGCTTTATGTGGGTCAGATAAATAACCTGCATATGCATGACAAACTAGATCTGTACTATCTTTGTTAGTATAAAACAGACACATATCACTAGTCCCCTTTAGATATCGCAATATATCTTTAACTCCATTCCAATGTCTTCATTTAGGGGAAGAACTATATCTTTCTAATAAATTAACAGAAAATGCTATGCTAGGTCTCGTAGCATTAGCAAGATACATAAGTACACCAATTGCACTAAGATAAGGTATCTCAGGACCAAGAGGTTCCTCATTTTCTTCTTAAGGTTGAAACGAATCTTTACTCACTTCAAGTGATTGAACAACCATCGAAGTACTTAATGGATGTGCTTTGTGTAAAATCATTTTAAATTTTTCTTAGTATAGGAAGATTGATGGATAAAGACTCTGTCTACTATGTTCAATTGGTAGACCAGGACAAAATTTTGTCTTTCCAAGATCTTTCATCTCAAATTCTTTCTTTAGATATTCAATTGCCTTTTGAACCTCTTTAGGGGTTTAATGAGATTTATGTCATCAACAAAATGGCAAGTATAACGAATTCTGATGTCGTTTTCTTAATAAAAATATATGGACAAATGACATCATTTGTATAACCTTTATTTATCAAGTACTCACTAAAGCGAGTATACTATACACCCTGGTTGCTTCAGACCATACAATGACCTTTGTAATCTGATTGAGAACATTTCCCGAGATTTTGAACTATATGCTTCAGGCATTTTAAGTCCTTCTGGAATTTTCATATAAATTTCATTATCAAGTGAACCATAAAGATAAGTTGTAACCACATCCATTAGATGTATATTAAGATTTTCATCTACAACTAAACCAATGAGGTGTCAAAAAGTTATTGCATCTATAATGGGTGAATATGTTTTTACACAGTCGATGTCGGGTCTTTGAGAGAATCCTTGTGCAACAAGGTGTGCCTTGTACCTTATAATTTCATTTCTCTCATTTCGCTTTCGCACAAAAATCCATTTATAGCCAACCGGTTTTACACCATTTGGGGTTTAAACTATAGATCCAAAATCCTCACGTTTAGCAAGTAAGTCTAATTCTAATTGAATTGCCTCTTGCCATTTTTGCCAATCACATCTTTGTCGACATTCTTCGACAGACAGAGGTTCAAGATCCTCACTATCTTGGATAATGTTGAGTGCAATGTTTTAAGCAAAAACATTATCCACCATAATTTTTGATCGATTCAACTTTATCCCATTATCTGAAGAACTTATTGATAGTTCTTCATTCATTTGACACTCGAGATCATTGATTTCTTCAGAAATATCATGATTAATCAAATCTTGAATGTCTTCGTGGGATTCTTTTATAGTGCCATTTTTCATACTTCTTTTTCTAGGATTTTTAATGCTTTGAACCCAATGGTCTAAAACGCTTTAGGCGTGTATGATATTCAGAAGGTATGACACTATTAGATGGTCCTGTTGGAACATCAATCGGATAGGCACATTTTCTGTGGGAATATGTGACTTAGTTATCCTTTTCAAATCAGTAAATGCGTCTGACATTTGATTTGCTATATTCTACAAATGGATGATCTTCCGGACCTCCTGTTCACATATAAGGGAATGTGGATCAAAATGAGATAATGATGAGATTTTCCATGCAAATTCACTTTTAAGTTCCTTTTTCTCTCCCCCTAATTACGGAATAGTTGTTTCATCAGATTGACAATCTGCAAATCTTGCAGTGAATAAATCTCCCATCAATGGTTCAAGGTAGCGAATTATAGAGGGTGAATAAAACCCAACATATGTGCCTAACCTTCTTTAGGGGTCCCTTTTAGTGCGCTAAGGTGGTGCTACTGGCACATATACAACACATCTAAAAAGTCGTAGATGAGCAATATTTGATTCATGACCAAACACCAATTGCGACAGAAAGTATTTATTATAATGAGTCGGTCTGAGATGAACAAGTGATTTTTCATGTAAGATGGTATGACCCCAAATGGTAGTGGGTAACTTAGTTTTCATAAGTAGATGTAACACCCTGTATGCTAGAACTACCAAAATTCAGGTTTCAGGAGTTGCAGGTGGCACCGATGGGCATCGCCCACGGACCGTATGGGGACCTACGGTCCATTCTGCTGGTCCGTGGCTCTCAACTTGCAATCGATCCCTAGAACCCCTAGGAAATTATTCTAAGTCCTGACCTATGCTAGGACTTACTGACCGTAGGTCATACCACGGTCCGTGGTTCAGGGCCATAGGTCGGACCCCATATTTCACATCCCAGTCGCCGATCGACGGTTGACCAGTATGGGCCGTCAGTCGATCGAAGGTCCGCCGGTAGCCCCCGACAACAATTAAGTTAGGGGTCTTTTGGTCTTTCCCTTATGCGTTGGAATCCTAAACTACGTCATTTAAACCCTAAACTACGTAGTTTTGATCAGTTTTAGCCTAGTAACTTAACTAGAATCTACCCTAAGAAAATCATTCATCAAAAATATAGAAAATTAGAACATAGAAGGAGAAAGAGGTCAAACAAGTTTTCATCGGTTTCTGCCCCTAAATCGAAAGATTTCTTCGTGGAATTAGTCACCAAGTATGTGGGATTTCACTAGTGGATTCCTTTCGCCCATTAGATCCCTAGATTTCAGTCAGATTCTTGATTCCCTTCACTATCATGGTCGATTATATGTTCCTAAGGTGGGTGACATGTACTTGAGACAGAAGATCCTTGCAGAAGCCCATAACTCCAGGTATTCCATTCATCCAAGTGCCACTAAGATGTACCATGATATGCGGGAAGTCTTTTGGCGGAATGGCATAAAGAGAAATATAGCAGATTTTGTGGCTAAGTGCCCAATTGCCAGCAAGTCAAGGTAGAACATTAGAAACCAGGAGGTATGACTCAGGAAATCAACATTCCTACTTAGAAGTGGGAAGTGATCAACATGGACTTCATCATAGGTTTACCTCGTACTCGCAAACATCATGACTCCATTTGGGTGATTATTGATAGAGTTACTAAGTCTGCACGCTTTTTGGCTGTCAAGACTATAGATTCGGTGGAGGACTATGCCAAGCTTTACATTAATGAGATAGTCAGGTTGCATGAGGTTGCTTTGTCTATCATCTCAGATACAGGTCCTCAGTTTACCTCTTAGGAAGTCATTTCAGAAGGGCCTTGGTACTCAGGTTAATCTTAGCACAACATTTCATCCACAGACGGGCAGAGCATACCATTCAATCCTTAGAGGACATGTTGAGAGCTTGTGTGATCGATTTCAAGGGTAGTTGGGATGATCACCTTCCTCTTATAGAGTTCGCCTACAATAATAGTTATTATTCCAGCATTCAGATGGCCCCTTATGAGGCATTGTATGGGCATAGATGTAGATCTCCAGTTGGTTGGTTTGAAGTAGCTGAAGCAACATTGATAGGGCTAGATTCAGTTCATGATGCTATGGAGAAAGTGCAACTCATTAGAGATAGCGGTGCATCCGGTTTTTCACATTTCGTTGCTGAAGAAGTGTGTGGGTGATCCAACATCTATTGTACCTTTATAAAGTGTGGCTATGAAGGATAGTCTCACTTATGAAGAGGTTCCAGTTGAAATCCTTGATTGTCAGGTTCGAAGGTTGAGACACAAGGAAGTCGTTTCAGTCAAGGTTTTGTGGAGGAGTCAGTCCGTAGAGGGAGCTACTTGGGAAGCAGAAGCAGCCATGAAGGTAGAGTATCCTCACCACTTTCCTTCCGATTCCATTCCAATTTGAGGTAATAGTCCCTCTTCAGTTTTTTAGTCATTTATGCGCAGTTTCAGTCTTAGCATCATGTTCCTTTAGTTTGTATTTGCATCTTCAGTGTATTTGCATGTTCTTGGAACTTAGTTCAGTCTGAAATCAGTTTCCAGTGTTTAGTGGTAGGGGTTGCAGCTCTCTCCCTCTATTTCAGCTAGTTTAGTCTTCATTTGAGGACGAATGTTCCCAAGGGGGAGATAATGTAACACCCTGTATGCTAGAACTACCAAAATGCAGGTCTCAGGAGTTGCAAGTGGCACAGATGGGCACCACCCATGGACCATAGGGGGACCTATGGTCCATTTTGCAGGTTCGTGGTTCTCAGCCTGCTACCCATCCCCAGAACCCCAGGAAATTAATCTAAGTCCTGATCCACGCCAGGACCTACGAACCGTAGGTCAGACCACGATCCATGGTCCAGGGGCATAGGTCGGACCCCAGATTTCACCTCCTAGTCGCCGACCGATGGTTGACTAGTACGGGCCGTCAGTCGATCGAGGGTCCATCGGTCCCGTCCGTCGGTGGCCTTGACAGCAATTAAGTTATGGATCTTTTGGTCTTTTCCTTATGCGTTGGACCCCTAAACCATGACATTTAAACCCTAAACTATGTAGTTTTGATCAGTTTTAGCCTAGTAGCTTAACTAGAATCTACCCTAAGCAAATCATTCACAAAAAACTTAGAAAAATTAGAACACAGAAGGAGAAAGATTCGACCAAGTCCTAGTCCAAGAACGCAACAAGTTTTCATCAGTTTCAACCCTAAAATTAAAAGATTTCTCCGTGAAATTCGTCACCAGGTATTTGGGATTTCACTAGTGGGTTCCTTTTTCCCATTAGGTCCCTATATTTCATTCAGATTCCTGATTCCCTTCAGATTATCTTGACCTATGGTTTCTAGCGTCTAGTATCCATGACGAGTATTCTTTACATGATATATCCAAGGCAACAAATTCAAGTTTAGAAATGTAAGACATTTTTAGATAAATAAAATCCTTACCCTTTTTACGTATTTAGAGTAGCTCGAGCTGGTGGAGTCTCGAGCTGATAACGTATTATAAAATAAAAAGTAACTTACTAAGCTTTACAATAAGAAAGAGAGGAGAGAAACTGTATATATTACTTCACTTCTTGATTATCTTTCATAATGAAGTAAATAGGCCCTTTTATAGCCCATATGAATGTGGCAAACAATGGCATACACAAGCCATCCATTTTCCTTGCACAAGTTTGTGCACTAATACCACATACTTAATTGGCAACTCCATACACTATCCACACGCTTGGCATCCACAATTTCCATAACAAAATGAATTTTGTAGGCTCCATACCCATTATAGATAAACTGAAAGGAAGTTGAAGCAGTAAATGTTGAAAAACAAATTGCTGCAAGAGTTGAAAAATGATAGATTTCCTGGTTTACAAATTGGTAAGATTTGCAACCTTTTGAAATTTGGTACATTTGCCTATTTCATCAGTGACATAAGCATGATTTTCTCTTCCTATTAATAGAGTATTCTTGCTCATTTTTAGAAGACACCAAGATAGAGAGAGAATATTTGAGAGCAAAGTTAGGTATTCCATAAACTATCTAAGAAAAATAGAGTGTGAGCGATGTTTTAGTAAGGTGGTAAATTAAAAGAGTTATTCCTTTTGAGTGTGTCGTAGTCACTTTGAATATTATATTCGTGACTACACAGTGTAAAAATTCCTTGCTATAGTGATATCTGTTGTTCCTCTTGGCCCATGGTTTTTCCCATATTTAAAAGGGTTTCCATGTAAAATTCTTGGTTTCATTGTTTTCCCATTTTATTTTCATTATTTTTGACCATATATTTTTTGTGTTAGTTTGTATTTTTCCAACAAACTGGCATCAGAGCTAAGGTTTTATCTGAGTATGCTCTGTGGTTGTAGCGCAGCCCGAATTTCCACATTAGAAAAGATTTACTTTGGTTTGCAATAACTAAATGTTTTGGGGAAAATGATGGAAGCCAACAAAAGTTGAAAGTTTACTTTGAATGGTGTTAATTATGCCATTTGGAATAGTAAAATGAAAGATCTATTTTATGTCGATGTAAAGCTTGAAAATAAAACAGACAAAGAGTGGAATCTATTGCTCAGGTTCGTGGATTTATTAGGCAATGCGTTGATGATAATGTGTTAAACCATATTTCTGGAGAAACACATGCTTGAATCCTATGGGAGAATATTGAAAGTTTGTATGCTCGAAAGAGTGCAAATAATAAGATGTTCTTGCTAAAGCAGATGCTAAGTTTAAAATACCATGATGGTTCTCCAATGATAGATCACCTGAATAATTTTCACGGGATCATAAACCAATTATTTGTTATGGGCATCAAATTTGATTAAGAAATTCAAGGCTTGCTTTTACTTGGTTCCCTACCAGACTCTTGGGAAATATTTAGAAATTCTTTATCAAATTATATTACGGATGGTGCGTTCTCTATGGATTTCACCAAGAATAGTGTCTTGAACGAAGAGATGAGAAGAAAATGTCTAGGTTCTACTTCATCGGATGTCCTAGAGATTGTCCCTAGGGGGAGAAACAAAACTTCTTGTTCTCAAAATAAAGAATAAAATAGGACCAAATCTAGAGACAGACTTGAGGATATTGAGTGCTATCATTGTGGCATGAAAGGCCACACAAAGAAGTTTTGTCGGAAGTTGAAGAGGAATAACAAAGACAAATAGGAAACTAAAGAAATATGTATGGTCAAAAATAATGAAAATAAAATGGGAAAACAATGACAACAAGAGTTTTACGTGGAAAATTTTTTAAATAAGGAAAAACCATGGGCCAAGAGGAGCAACTGATATCACTATAGCATGGAATTTTTAAATTGTGTAGTCACAAATATAATATTCAAAGTGACTACAACACACTCAAAAGGAATAACACTCTTTTGATTTACCACTTTACTAAAATATTGCTAACACTCTATTTTTCTTCGTAGACTATTTTTCTCATATAGTCTATGAAATGCCTCACTTTGCTCTCAACTATATTTTCTCTCTATCTTGGTGTGTTCTACAAATGAGTAAGAAGTCTCTATTTATAGGAAGATAAAACCATGTATATGTCCCTAATGATGTAACACCCTGTATCCGTAAAGGAGTAGTGAAGTATTTTAGGAAAATTGCAGGTGCCATCCACGACCAGCCAACCACGGCTCATGGACAGACCCACGGACTGTAGGTAGGGATCCATGGATTGGCCACCTTAGGTCGATTTAGGACCTCCAAACCACGGCTTGACCAATGGTCTGTCGGTTAGACAACGGATCGTGGTCGAAGGTCCATAGGTCAAGGCCCAAAAATCAAGTCCCAGATAAGGAACCATGGTCGACCAGGACGGACCGTGAGTCGATCGATGGTCCATCGGTCGTGGTCTCATGGTTGGTGACTGGGCGGTTATTTTAGGGACTTAAGGGTCTTTTTTGGTTTTAATTAGAACTAACTGGTGTCATTTTGCCTAAGCCTAAGACATATATATAAGCATTTTTAAGCCCTGAAACCCCTCATTCAGCTCATTCTCTCAAATCCCAAAAGAAAATCCTCTCAAATATTCTCTCTCTAGAAGTTGGAAGAAGAAGGAAGAAGAGGAAGCAAGCTTAAGATGAAAGCTCCAATTTGCAAGCTTTTGAGGGTATTGTAACCAAGGTATGATAGCTCTTCATCCATGGACATCTTCCATCCACGGAGTCCCCTAGAAATCTCCCAATTTGATAAAGAATTCTTCAATTCTAGCTAGGGTTTCTTCAACTGTTGTGGTTTATATTGATTATAGATCCAATTGAGTGGATTATGATTGTTTATTATAGGATTAGTATAATTACATGTTTCTAGAATGAAATCATATGTATCTTTGCCTATCCTATGATTCTAACCTAGAATTGAGATACTTGGGTAGATTCCATGAAGGGAAACTTTGTGGGTTTAGATGTATCCTTATAGGACTGATGAATTATGAATAGAATTGCTTGAGAATGATTCTTAGATGATGATCATGAAATCTAGGGCTTGAGATTAAAGCTTATGATAGGAATTGTTGGTGATAGATGTCATTGTTGTGGAAGGGATACTTCCTACATGAATTGCTAATTATAAATGTATGAATGTGAAAGGCGTTTTCACACGAATGATTCTAGGCAGAAAGGATTGCTCACCTAAAATGAATCTAGACTAAGAGACTATGTAATCGATGAGGCTAGAGGTGATTACCCTTGACCTCCATATGAAAGGATATGAGGCGATTCCCATATTCCTTAGAATTGAACTAGAGGTGAGTCCCTATGTTCTTATGATGTTGAATGGATATGGATGAAAATACCCATGATCCCTATGAAATAATGTGGAGGCGAGTACCCGTATTATATGATGAATGATGTGGAAAGGAGAGTACCCGCATCATGTGAAGAGGTTATGGAGGCTAGTACCCGCAATCTAAAAATAAGTAAGGCAAAAGGTGAATACCCATTAGACTTTATAAGCTAGGCAAAGAGGCGAATCCCCAAGTCTTTAAAAATAAGTATGAACAATGAGATTATGATGTAAAGAATGAAGAACTTGGATTGTTGCTAGAGGTGCCTTCCATGTGGAAAGCTTGACTAGAGGCGAATGACCCAAGTCTTGACTAATGATGAGTAATATTGCTTGAGAAGTATTCCTTTATTATTATGATGATTGATTTATATGCATAATTATGCTTATGGTTTATATTGACTAACCAAGATGTTTATGTTGTTTATGCTAGCTATCATATTTAGTACTTGATTAAACAAACGCATACTTTGCTTACATTCTTATCAAATGTAGGGTCCGATGACATAAATTATCATACTCGTGGCTAGTTTCTTTGTTGATCAAGGAGTGAAGATTTTGTGAGTCCTCATTGGATTCCAGAATGTTGTAACACCTCATATTTCCAAACGAAGAAAATCCTAGTTTTCAGAAAATTTGGTGCCAGTACCAACGGAACCACACACGGACTGTAGTTGGCGTTCTGTCATTAAGGCCCAAGTCTTAATAGTCTCTAAACCCACTGACAGTCGACCGATACGGTCCATGGTTGGACCTACGGACCATAGGTGAGGGTCAGCAACCAATTGAAGGGAATTGGCTGTTGGGTCAACTTCAAATGGTCATAACCTTTAAAACAAAATGAATTAGGTGGCCCATGACTTATCAAATGATAGATAATTGAATCCTCTTTCCAACGCCATCGAGTTAGCTAAAATCCCATCTCCGAGTAAATTTATGCTCATTTTAGTGAAGCCCTATTGGGTAGACCATGAATGACGAACTCAAATGATGGCCAGTAGGTCAAATGACGGACCGTCATTCCCTCCATGTATAGGCTTCACAGAATTAAGTTAGGGTAGTTTTGGTTCTGTCCCCTATGCGTTGGGCACCTAAACCAGGTCGTTTAACCCCTAAACAACGTCATTTTACTCTAATTAAGCCTAATAAACTAGTTAGAACATAACCAAAATCTTTATTCACTAAAAAGTCATCAAACTAGAGCAAAAAAGAGAAGAAGCAATCAACCATGTCCTCTCCAAGAATGCAACAAGTTTTCGTCAGTTCCATCCCTGAAATCGAAAGAGTTCTCTATTAATTTTGTCACCAGGTATGTGGGATTTCACTAGTGAGTTCCTTTCACCCATTAGGTCCTTAGAATTCAGTCAGATTCTTGATTCTCTATATCATGTTTAGACCTAGGGTTAGAAAAGTGTTGTGATTCAGCTGTTAGACTAATCCTAATCAGATTATCCTATTTTTTTGAATAATTGTTGCTTAGCTTCTTGCATGAAACTCAGAAACCTAGTTGTGTAGATTCATTTAGTTCATGAATTACACTTGCTAGGTCAGTTTATTCAGATATACATGCTCTAGTTAAGAATGTTTCATTATAAGTACATTAATGTTTCATTTTCACTTAACATGTTAGTATTTTGAGCTATTAACTATTACAAAAATTTAGTTATAATGTGTTACTTACATAGTCAGTTGGGAGTAGGTTTAACACTAAGCGGACTAAGGTCAGTCACCCTCATAGTCCCAGAACTACGTGCCCCCATAGGTTAAGTCCCCTTTGTGGGCATAATATTTAGTGAACATGCCAGTCATGCTTTATACCCCTGGCAATGTATATTGGGTCCTCTCGATAGGGCGTATACATTAGACTCCACGGATAACTCTTGTGGTTTTATGCCGGTGAATAGTAGCTCCCACAGTCAAACTCTAGTGCATTGACCAGGTTACCAGCTACGATTCAGTATTCAGTCTCAGCATGTTATGTACTTGGTCATTGCATTAAGTTAGCTTCGGATTCAATATATTTCAGTATTTACATTATGTTCATATTATATCATTGCTATTATTGCTTTGTTCAGTTATGTATATATTGTTGATTCACGTTTCAAAGACACTTCATCCAGTTCTAAGTGTCAACGATCGTAAGTTAGTATAAACCCAACTAAATGAATTGCGGTCGATCCCACAGAGAGTAGCTTTCTTTGAATTCAAATATGAAATTATGACGGTGACCTTTGCAGCTGAACAAACACAATGTTTAGGAATCTATAAGCCAAACTCAAAGATGTAGTCACTAATCCAAATGAACAGTTGTCAGACTACCAAACCACTTCAACAATCAACAAGAGACGATGAAGTACGAAGACAATACTTGGGGGGATTGACTAACCAACTGTTAAATTCAACTCAACGGGTGCAAATTACTAACCAACCTTGTTAATTTGTTATGGGTAGAATGGGCTTTAGCTAAAGCACTTTTCTCTCGAACAAATACCTTATTTCCACTGAGTTCTTTCAAACCTCAATGTATACCATAAGAAGACCAACCCACAATCTCATCAAATCTACTCTCTCGAGCTAGATACAAAGGATGTAGCTTGGATTTTACCTTCTCAAGCTAAAACCGTCAAGACCCACTAGCTAAGGATGCCAAGTTACTAACTTAGCTCTCAGCGTTATTATTAACGTAGAAAGCAGAACAGCTCCAAGGAGATTTAGAAACCCTGATGATCCTATTTTGTAAAAGAGTGTCAATCTCTTTCTTACAAAATTTCATCATTTCATGATTCATTTGAATAGGCCTAGCTTTAGTTGAAATAGCCTATTCATTGAATCCATCAATGTATGGTAAGGAAACGATATGTTTCTTGCGTTCCCAAAAAGCATTAGGAAAATCTGAACATATTTCTTTTTCAAAATTCTCATGAAGTTTGGCTATCTTAGTAACCATCTACGGGGTTTTTAAAATCTGTTCGATTTTCTTAACACGAATTCCATCCTTTAAAAAGGTGATATGTTGTGAAAGATTATTAATACAAAAAACAGTATTTTGTCTAATAAAATCACTTTCATCCTGTGAAAGAGTTTTAACAAAAGGAAAATGCAATTCTTTTCCAAGTATAGTAGTATTAATACCATTTAAATCAGTATAAAACGGTTTTATTTGAGTGATGAAAGGTATTCCAAGAATAATATCTTCATTGATATCTTCAGTAATTACGAAATCATTTGTTAAACAAATGCCATTATGGCAAATATGAGCTTTAGAAAGCTTATAATTAATTTTCAAAAGTTCTCCTGTAGCGGAGTATAATTTTTGAAGTACCTTTTTGCAAATACTTCGTAGGGACTATACCTTTTACTATGCAGTTCCGATCTGCACCACTATCAAGCAAAGCAATTTTGTTAATAACAAAATGTTTACTAACTACAATTTTAACTGGAATATGATGACTCTGAGGTTGAATTGAAGATATTACCATTACTCCTGGAGCTACTGAGCTAGAAGGATTATTACCGGTATTAGTGACAATAGGTTCAGCTAGATGATCATTGTTAATAGACTCAATATCATCATCTTGAGTAGATTCATGTCCTGAATCCTGCTTTTGTAAATAGGTTTTCTTGAGAACCTGTTCAGTAAGGACGTCCATTTCTACTTTTCCTAATCGAGACTTGATATCTCTAATCTCATCTTTAAGGTTAGATACTTCATGACGAACATCTAAGATAATTGGTTCAGCTTGCTTTTCCGCACAATTCATAATCTGCTTCATGCTGAAAGGTTCAACAACTGGACAAGATCTAGGTTTGTCCGTGTTGAGGATGATGTTTTTGAGTTCTAAGAGAAAATGATTTCTAGCCTCATCATCAGCTATGTGCTGAATAACATCGAATAGAGCTTCTTTTGAATGATCTGAAAAAACCCTAATAGTTTGAGTACTATCACAAGTACAAAATGCTTCAGTACAAGAACAATCTCTTCCTGATTGGCTCTCATCTGATTCATAGTCGAGATTAATGTCTTCGTCATCGCTGTATTCATCAGATGTACCTGAAGATTAAGAAAAAGGTTCATCAAGTATAGCTAAAAGCTTACCTTTGGTTTCATCATCTATGCTAAGAAGGTTTATCTTTTTCTTCTTGGTCTGTGATCGACATTCATTAGCTTTGTGACCTGTTTTGCCACAAGTCCAACAGACATCTGTCTTGGAATCTCTAGGTCTCTTGGACCTTCTTTTCTTAGATTTCGACGAATCCTCTTTTCTTCGAGATTTTTTCTTGTGAGATTTCTTTTCTCTTTTATCTTTCTTCACCTTGTCAGGTGGAGTAATAAAACCAAAATCTCTACAAAAGCTTCCAAGTTCACATCTTGAAGATGACTGCTCTTTCTTAAGCTGATGTTTAAGCTTAATGTCTGTGTAGAGTTCCAAGCCTACAATATTAATGGTGCTTACCAAATCACCATATGTTAGACTGCTATAAGGAATGCGGCCGTCATTGCGATCTTGAATCTTAGTTCTTACCTTATCAGTAAAGAGTGGGGGTAGTCCGCTGATGAAGCGTTCCTTCCAAAAATCTAAGTGGCAATCTGAATGAAGCATTACTTTATTAAGGAAAGCATGCTTATAATGGATAAAATTGTCTAAGTTTGGACAGCTAAGATTATTTAGAATTTGGAGACTTCTATCCTAAAAAATTTTAGGTTCGCCAATGAAATGCTTAGCGATATGATATAGCAAGGTTGCACAGGCATCTTCTCTAGTGACTAGAGAAGTACTTTGGCTGTTTCTTTCAATCTTTACAACCATTTCTGTTGCGGTGCCATTAATGATGAGTTGCTTGGTATCACCTTTGCAGTAGTTATCCCACCAATGTTTTAACATGCCTGTAAAACCTACAGCAATCATAGTAGCAGCTTTCTTATCTGCTGATCCTCTCATTTTTGAAAAGAACATTCAAAGCTAATTTATATAGCAAATTTGATATGAAATCAGTATTTTGGCAAATTCAAATTTCTGAGAATGATAAATATAAAACAGCTTTCAACATCCCATTTGGACATTATGAATGGAATGTTATGCCTTTTGGGCTTAAGAACGCCCCATCTGAATTTCAAAATATTATGAATTCTATTATTAATGATTATTCGTATATGTCAATAGTTTATATTGATGATGTCTTAATATTTTCCGAGAACATAGATTCTCAATTTAAACATCTAAATACATTTTTTAATATTGTTAAGAAAAATGGTTTGGTTGTCACTGCAAAGAAAATGGTGCTTTTTCAAACTACCATCAGATTTCTAGGTCATGATCTTTATCAAGGAACCTATAAACCTATTTGCAGGGCCATCAAGTTCTCTTCTAAGTTTCCTAACGAAATTCCTGATAAAACTCAACTTCAGAGATTTCTAGGAAGTTTAAATTACATTGCTGATTTTATTCCTAAGGTCAGGCATGTTTGTGAGCCTTTGTACAAAAGACTTAGAAAGAATCCGGTCTCATGAGGTTTTGAACAAACGCAGGCTGTCATTCAAGTTAAAGCCTTAGTTAAAATATACCATGTTTAGGAATCCCCAATCCTAATGCTTTTATGATTGTTGAGACTGACACATCTGATGCAGGTTATGGAGGCATCCTTAAACAAAAAGTAGATCTTAAATCTACAAAACAATTTGTTCTATTTACATCCGGAATTTGGAATTTCGCTCAGAAAAATTATTCTACTGTGAAAAAAGAGATTTTGGCTATAGTGCTATGTATCACTAAGTTTAAAGATGATCTTATTAACAAAGAATTTTTACTAAGAGTAGATTGTAAATCTGCTAAAGAAATTTTTCAAAAGGATGTTAAAAATCTTGTTTCAAAGAAAATCTTTGCTAGATGGCAAGCTCTACTATCTAGTTTTGATTTTAAAATTGATTTTATTAAAGGAGAAGAAAATTCTCTTCCTGATTTTCTAACTCGTAAATTTTTGCAGGGAAAAAATGAGGCCGTTTAAACCGGTCACTCCTTCTAAAGGAGAAGAACTTCCAAAAGTAAAAATGGCTAGACCATTTATCCTTCCTCAATTACTTCCAAAACAGGAATGTCCACAAAGGCCTATAGCCCCTTTAAGCAAATTTTCAGTTCTAGCCGAGTTTCCAAAACTCCCTTCTACGGCACCAACTCAGCCTCCAAAGCTGCTTGGTCCACCCCAACCGAAGCTGATCAACCTTAGGCCAGCAAAACCTCTAAACCAAGAAGCATCTCCTAGTTCAATCCAATCAAAAAAGAGTTATGAAATGAAAACTCCGAAATCCTTTGCTCAAGCTGTTAACCCAGAGTTAACGAAAACTATTCCCAAAATCCTTAACCCAAAATAAGAATCTTTTGATTTTGTGACTTCGCAGTTATTGCCAATAATTGCATTAAACAAGGAGTATGGCAACATTGACATGCAGCAGCTGATCAAACCTTGCTATACAGATTCAAATTTTGTGGATATAGATAATCCCCTTAAAGCAAGAAGGTTCTATGAAGCTATTCTTGTTGATACTGATTCTATCGAGATAGAACACTCCAGGGATGAGAACAATCCTTCTATTATTAAATATTCAAGGTTTACAATTAAAAGAATCTTGGATCCATTTGAATGGTTTGCAGACCATTTACATACACCAATCGCATTATCAGTAACTCATCGTCCACATGCTTATAATTGGTATGATTATAAAGCAGTATGGATGAATTTTATTTATCTACGACCGAGACATACTTGGTTTATAAAGTATAGCCCCAGCATCGTCAAAGCCATTGTTCCAAAATGGTTTTACGAATGGTGGAATTTATTCGGAGGAACCAAAGAAGTCCTCCCTCAGCAATTTCTCAACAGGTTTGAAGAATTTCAAATCAAGGAAGAAATCTCCACTTTACCTGAGCATATTAAATTATGCAAATATTATGTTCAAAAGAGAATATCATATATTATTACTTGGAATTTTTCCAAAAATAATATTGATCGAATCCAATATTTGTGTAAGCAAATTCAGGTTAAAGGTTGGGTCCCCAAACAACCTAAAGTTCAGTCTCGCGACAAGGCCAGTTCATCAAGTTCTTCAAAGAACTCTTCCAAAGCAGCTCTCAAGAAGAAATTGAAAGAAGCATTGGAAAATGTAGATAAATATGATGAAGATCAAATCATGCAAATGATTGACGACGCAGCTTCGACAGAAAGCAGCAATGAAGACAATGGAGATATGTGTAATCCCAAAGGATTGGCTTTGGCTTACATGGATCCCAATTATTAATAAGATAAGCCTTCTTTGGAAAATTAGAGGCAAAGCCGAAATTACTTTTTCCAAAGTAAAGACTTTCATTATTCAATTTTGGCATCTTTAGAAAAGCCAGATGACTAAAAGTTTGAGTAAAAGCTAATCTCCATTATCTCAAAAGATAAAAAGAAGATTACCACTCAGCCACTCTTTTACAACAGAAGTAGGCCCTTATGTCTCCATTATGAAGAAAGTCATTCTCCACTAACTCTACTTTAAAGGTAGACCCCTCCTTTTGTGTCGGTAACATCCTAGCCCTCCATTTGTATGTCTAAGATGTAAAGACACTCCCACTTTCTCCTATATAAGGAACCTCATTTCTCTAAAAGAGCATCAAAAAATTTAGATACATCTCTCTAAATCATACTCTGAAAGCTCTCTCTATGTATTTCTATTTCAAGTTTGCAATGCAATAAAAGTCCAGTTTGCTTGTAAGTTCTCTTATTATAATTGTAAGTTTTCTTATTTTAATTCCGATCCTTTAAGTATGCGGAATTAAAATAAGAAAACTTAAAATTAAAAGAATCTTGGATCCGTTTGAATGGTTTGCAGACCATTTACATAATAGATTGCATTATCAATAACTCATCGTCCACAGACTTATAATTGGTATGATTATAAAGCAGCATGGATGAATTTTATTTATCTACGACCGAGACATACTTGGTTTATAAAGTATAGCCCCAGATTCGTCAAAGGCATTGTTCCAAGATGGTTTTACGAATGGTGGAATTTATTCGGAGGAACCAAAGAAGTCCTCCTTTAGCAAGTTCTCAACAGGTTTGAATAATTTCAAATCAAGGAAGAAATCTCCACTTTACCTGAGCATATTAAATTATGCAAATATTATGTTCAAAAGAGAATATCATATATTATTACTTGGAATTTTTCCAAAAATAATATTGATCGAATCCAATATTTGTGTAAGCGAATTCAGGTTAAAGGTTGGGTCCCCAAATAACCTAAAGTTCAGTCTCGCGACAAGGCCAGTTCATCAAGTTCTTCAAAGAACTCTTCCAAAGCAGCTCTGAGGAAGAAACTGAAAGAAGCATTGGAAAATTTAGATAAATATGATGAAGATCAAATCATGAAAATGATTGACGACGCAGCTTCGACAGAAAGCAACAGTGAAGACAATGGAGATATGTGTAATCCCAAAGGTTTGGCTTTGGCTTACATGGATCCCAATTATGATAAGATAAGACTTTTTTGGAAAAGTAGAGGCAAAGCCGGAATTACTTTTTCCAAAGTAAAGACTTTCATTATTCTATTTTGGCATCTTTAGAAAAGCCAAACGACTAAAACTTTGAGTAAAAGCTAATCTCCATTATCTCAAAAGATAAAAAGAAGATTCCCACTCAGCCACTCTTTTACAACAGAAGTAGGCCCTTATGTCTCCATTATGAAGAAAGTCATTCTCCACTAACTCTACTTTAAAGGTAGACCCCTCCTTTTGTGTCGGCAACATCCTAGCCCTCTATTTGTATGTCTAAGATGTAAAGACACTCCCACTTTCTCCTATATAAGGAGACCTCATTTCTCTTAAAGAGCATCAGAAAATTTAGATACATCTCTCTAAATCATACTCTTAAAGCTCTCTCTATGTATTTCTATTTCAAGTTTGCAATGCAATAAAAGTCCAGTTTGCTTGAAAGTTTTCTTATTTTAATTGTAAGTTTTCTTATTTTAATTCTGCATACTTAAGATCCTTTATATGGTATCAGTGCCAAGTTGGTAGTATACGTATTTAGCATGAGCAACTAAATGCATATACTGTCTAAGGCATGACAAATTTATTTTAATGTAGTATTTAAATAAATTTTGCATGTTGTTAGTATATATACGTTTATTATTACTTGTATCTTGTTCCTATATATGTATTCTATACTTGGTGTGAGGTAATCGTTCTTTCCTATAAGTATGAGGTTTTCGATTAATATCCTGTTCGTACGTTGGTCAGCCGAATTTTGATGGTCGCTATAACCAGAAGGGCGTTTAGACCTGTTAATGGTGGTCCCGTAGCTAAGATGACTCTAGGAAATGAACTGTTGTAAAACCAAGAGAACCTCCCTTAGAATATCATATTTGGATCTTTGATATCTGTTTTAATATTCTTTATATACTTACTAGCATGTTGAATTTGTTGAAAATACTTATCGAAATATTTTGTACTGTAAGTCCATTAGACAGTATTTTTCAAAACTATGGATAAAAATCAACATATTTTAAACAACATAAGTTTATCTTCTCAAGCAACGAAGATTGCTAAAGTTGAAAATGATTTACAAAAATGGAGTATACCAGAAGAACCTTTCAAAAAGATTTATCAAATAGGTAATTTTAGCTGGATTACTCGTCATAACATTAAGACTTGTGAATCTACTATTGCTATTAATAACTCATTAGAAGTTATTCGTCTGCTTAAAGAAAGTGATATAAATCATTATAAATCTAATTTTAATTATTTGCATATTGGTTTAGTGCAAGTAGTTGTTAAGCCTTTATTTAGGAAAGGACTTGATATTCCTATTTGTGTCATCCTTCATGATGGCAGATTTTTGAATTTTGATGATCCAGTGTTAGGAGTTTTGCAGAGTAATCTAGCTGATGGGCCAGTTTACTTTAATTGTTAGCCTAACTTCTCTCTTGATATTAATGACCCTAACGTCATGGATTCTTTGACTCTCAATGTCAAAACCAAAAACTTGAACAGCAAAATCAATACTTGTGAGATAGCTATTATCTACCAAGTCTACTATAGGCTTATGAAAACCACCCTTGCACCCAAAGCTTATCATGAAAGCGCTAAAGGAGAGACTATGCTTATGGAAGCCAACCATGAACATAGTTCTATTTTCGTTCCCCGTCTACTCCAATGGAAAGATATACTTTCTTACAATGACTGGCGTTTTGATAATATCACTCAACCTTTGCGTCTTATTCTGAAAGATCTCAGATTGAAAGAGTCATTCAATTCCCCGAGGGGTCAATAGAACTCAAATTTCTTAACAATACTATTAGGAGATCTTCATCTAATTGAAGGTCGTCCTGGTCCGCCTCTTCTTCGTATCCCTCGAGAGCCATTCACAGACCACATTCTTCTTCCAAAACCCTAGAGGAAGCAGCAGAAGAAGACATTTCCATAGCTGAATCAGTTGATAACAACAAAGGCAAGGTTACAGGTGTTAACTTTTCAGGAGATGTCCCTAAAGTCTTCTATCAAGATCAACCAAATAGCCCCACTGCAAGTGAGATGGAACCTCCTCAAATGGAGAAATCAGGTTGGCTTGGTATGCTAAGAATAGGTAAAGCTTTTACCCCTAGAATTCTCCCAATTTGATAAAGAATTCTTCAATTCTAGCTAGGGTTTCTTCAACTGTTGTGGTTTATATTGATTATAGATCCAATTGAGTGGATTATAATTGTTTATTATAGGATTAGTATAATTACATGTTTCTAGAATGAAATCATATGTATCTTTGCCTATCCTATGATTCTAACCTAGAATTGAGATAATTGGGTAGATTCCATGAAGGGAAACTTTGTGGGTTTAGATGTATCCTTATAGGACTGATGAATTATGAATAGACTTGCTTGAGAATGATTCTTAGATGATGATCATGAAATCTAGGGCTTGAGATTAAAGCTTATGATAGGAATTGTTGGTGATAGATATCATTGTTGTGGAAGGGATACTTCCTACATGAATTGCTAATTATAAATGTATGAATGTGAAAAGTGTTCTCACACGAATGATTCTAGGTAGAAAGGATTGCTCACCTAAAATGAATCTAGACTAAGAGACTATGCAATCGATGAGCCTAGAGGCGATTACCCTTGACCTTCATATGAAAGGATATGAGGCGATTCCCCTATTCCTTAGAATTGAACTAGAGGTGAGTCCCTATGTTCTTATGATGTTGAATGGACATGGATGAAAATACCCATGATCCCTATGAAATAATGTGGAGGCAAGTACCCGCATTATATGATGAATGATGTGGAAAGGAGAGCACCCGCATCCTGTGAAGAGGTTATGGAGGCTAGTACCCGCAATCTAAAAATAAGTAAGGCAAAAGGCGAATACCCATTAGACTTTATAAGCTAGGCAAAGAGGCGAATCCCCAAGTCTTTAAAAGTAAGTATGAACAATGAGATTATGATGTAAAGATTAAAGAACTTGGATTGTTGCTAGAGGTGCCTTCCATGTGGAAAGCTTGACTAGAGGCAGATGACCCAAGTCTTGACTAAGGATGAGTAATATTGCTTGAGAAGTATTCCTTTATTATTATGATGATTGATTTATATGCATAATTATGCTTATGGTTTATATTGAATAACCAAGATGTTTATGTTGTTTATGCTAGCTATCATATTTAGTACTTGATTAAACTAATGCATACTTTGCTTACTTCTTATCAAATGTAGGGTTTGACGACATAAATTATCATACTCGTGGCTAGTTTCTTTGTTGATCAAGGAGTGAAGATTTTGTGAGTCCTCATTGGATTCGAGAATGTTGTAACACCTCAAATTTCCAAACGAAGAAAATCCTAGTTTTCAGAAAATTTGGTGCCAGTACCAACGGAACCACACATGGACCGTAGTTGGCGTTCCGTCGTTAAGGCCCAAGTCTTAATAGTCTCTAAACCTACTGACAGTCGATCGATACGGTCCATGGTTGGACCTACGGACCATAGGTGAGGGTCAGCAACCAATTGAAGGGAATTGGCTGTTGGGTCAACTTCAAATGGTCATAACCCTTAACACAAAATGAATCAGGTGGCCCATGACTTATCAAATGATAGATAATTGAATCCTCTTTCCAACGCTATCGAGTTAGCTAAAATCCCATCTCCGAGTAAATTTATGCTCATTTTAGTGAAGCCCTATTGGGTAGACCATGAATAACGAACTCAAACGATGGCCAGTAGATCAAATGACGGACCGTTGTTCCCTCTATGGATAGGCTTCACAGAATTAAGTTAGGGTCGTTTTGGTTCTTTCCCCTATGCGTTGGGCACCTAAACCAGGTCGTTTAACCCCTAAACAACATCATTTTACTCAGATTAAGCCTAATAAACTAGTTAGAACATAACCAAAACCTTTATTCACTAAAAAGTCATCAAACTAGAGCAAAAAGAGAAGAAGCAATCAACCAAGTCCTCTCCAAGAATGCAACATGTTTTCGTCAGTTCCATCCCTGAAATCGAAAGAGTTCTCTATTAATTTTGTCACCAGGTATGTGGGATTTCACTAGTGAGTTCCTTTTACCCATTAGGTCCTTAGAATTCAGTCAGACTCTTGATTCTCTATATCATGTTTAGACCTAGGGTTAGAAAAGTGTTGTGATTCAGCTGTTAGACTAATCCTAATCAGATTATCCTAGTTTTTTGAGTAATTGTTGCTTAGCTTCTTGCATGAAACTCAGAAACCTAGTTGTGTAGATTCATTTAGTTCATGAATTACACTTGCTAGGTCAGTTTATTCAGATATACATGCTCTAGTTAAGAATGCTTCATTATCAGTACATTAATGTTTCATTTTCACTTAACATGTTAGTATTTTGAGCTATTAACTATTACAAAAATTCAGTTATAATGTGTTACTTACATATTCAGTAGGGAGTAGGCTTAACACTGAGTGGTCTAGGGTCAGTCACTCTCATAGTCCCAGAACTACGTGTCCCCGTAGGTTAAGTCCCCTTTGTGGGCATAATAATTAGTGAACATGCCAGTCATGCTTTATACCCCTGGCAACGTATATTGGGTCCTCTCGATAGGGTATATACATCAAACTCCACGGATAACTCTCATGGTTTTATGTCGGTGAATAGTAGCTCCCACAGTCAAACTCTAGTGCATTGACCAGGTTACAAGTTACGATTCAGTATTCAGTCTCAGCATGTTATGTACTTGGTCATTGCATTAAGTTAGTTTCGTATTCAATATATTTCAGTATTTACATTATGTTCATATTATATCATTGCTATTATTGCTTTGTTCAGTTATGTATATATTGTTGATTCACGTTTCAAAGACACTTCATCCAGTTCTAAGTGTCAATGATCGTAAGTTAGTATAAACCCAACTAAATGAGTTGCGGTCGATCCCACAGAGAGTAGCTTTCTTTGAATTCAAATATGAAATTATGACGATGACCTTTGCAGCTGAACAAACACAATGTTTAGGAATCTATAAGCCAAACTCAAAGACGTAGTCACTAATCCAAACGAACAGTTATCAGACTACCAAACCACTTCAACAATCAACAAGAGACAATGAAATACGGAGACAATACTTGGGGGATTGACTAACCAACTGTTAAATTCAACTCAACGGGTGCAAATTACTAACCAACCTTGTTAATTTGTTATGGGTAGAATGGGCTTTAGCTAAAGCACTTTTCTCTCGAACAAATACCTTATTTCCACTGAGTTCTTTCAAACCTCAATGTATACCATAAAAAGACCCGCCCACAATCTCATCAAATCTACTCTCTCGAGCTAGATACAAAGGATGTAGCTTGGATTTTACCTTCTCAAGCTAAAACCGTCAAGACCCACTAGCTAAGGATGCCAAGTTACTAACTTAGCTCTACACTCATTTCTCAAGCAAGCGTAAAACCCTGAAGTACATTGCAATATGTATACAATATAGGTAGATAAACCATGGTAATAACTTAGACCCACTTCAAATTAACACCGAAGATCAATAATTACTAGCACCCATTAAATCAAACACATCAATTGGTTACATTGTCAAACCCCTAAGATTGGGGTTTTAGCCAATCATCATAAAAAGATGAAATTTGATATGTGCTACAAACTCCATTGCTGGGTATTTGAAAATTAGAACTTTACTATGAAGAATCTCTTATGCCATTACAATACCCAATTGAAAATATTGCAAAAATTACTCAAAATCAACAACATTAGTGATTTTGCTCCCTTTCCTTTGTTCCTCACAATTTCTGAATACTTTATCTCTCATCCAAAAATCAATTTATACTAATCTGAGGTGTGGCATTTTGGTGTCAATCGGCGAGCTAAGTTGGGCTTCACCGACCATTCGGCGACTCGCCGATCGTCCTTTCATCTCGCCTTCTTTCTTCACATTTTCCTCCTCCAACCACTATAATTTTAGGCGATCTAGATCGGGATTGCCGTTCCATCCCGCGATGCACTCTTTAGTCTTTTAACTCTCCAATCTTCATTTACTTGGGTCTCCATCAGTACTTTCGGTGACATGGTTGTCCTTTGCTGATGCAATCAGTGAGTTACCGAATGGAAATGCAGCTCGCCAAAGTTTGACCTCTTTCAGGCTCAGTGTTAAGTAAATTTAGGTGATCCAGGAGTAACTTGGTGATCCACCGAGTTATCTCAACGATCATCAGGTTCACACTTCTTCATTTCTTGAGCTTGTTTGTTCCTTTTTGCTTGTTAGTGTCCTTGCTTTGTTCCTCAATCCATATACCTAAAAATCAAGGATATAATACATTTATTGGAATAAATTAAGCATTTGAGGACACTAAATCTATGTAAACAAAGCCTAAATGAGTCCAAATCTATGACTCATCAATTGTTTAGCTTTATCCTATCCAGCATGCTCAATACCTTTCAAGTACTGACACATACTCTGCGCTACATCTTCTCATGGTGTAGGTTCAGGTCCTTAGCATTCAGATCACGCATAGAACGGTTCCCGATATCTAGTTCAGTAGTATTAGTTGTGAGTCCTCATTCTTTAAGGACGAGTGGAATGTTTTCTATTCAGTCTTTCTTTGTTTTAGTTTCAGTTTTGCTAGAGTTAGCTAGGGGTATTTCCCATCATCTCTAGTCAGTTAGAGGCTTATTTTAGACAAAGTATTAGATTCAGCTTTAGACTTGAGTTTTATCTTTGAGTTGTTATTAAACTCTTAGTACATTTCTTATATTCAGACTAGTTGGGTATTCCCAACTTTCAGTTATCACTGTTTTTAGCTTCCGCATAGTATCATTTATTCAGATTATTTTAGTATGCCTATGATATGCTTGGGGTTAGCTTGGGGTCACTCCTGATCCTAATTCCTGTGTTTACGTCAAGGGGTAGCCTCGGGGCGTGACAAACTGATATGATTACCACTTCTTTTATGCTTTTCTTTTAAGTCTTAGACTATTGTATGAGCTGTGTCCCAAGATTTTATTCTTCATGTTTAGATGGTTTGAGACAATGATGTTAGATTTCCGCTCATTTTTATTAAGTTATGTTATGATATGCTAAGTGGGTTGTATGAGGCCTCTCAATGTCTTATACACCTTGTTACATCTAGGAGTACCTTGGGTCGTGACAAATGACATAAGAAAATGTAGTAAAAGGTTGAAAGTCTTACCAATTTTCCAACCACCAAATCTATCATTTTCCCAACTCTTGTAGCAACTTCTTTTTCAACATGTGCTGCCTCAACTTCCTTTTGGTTTATCTATAATGGGTATGAACCCTACATATCTCCCCCTCCAGACTCATTCACCAAAAGGAGACATCTTTATTTTTTTTAGAGAGAGCTCATGCCATTGCATAACTCTAACTTGTCTTTCGGCATTGTCTTGAAGAATTCAGTTGAGCCATATATTCTCCTTGTCGGCTTCAGTAACCATATTATACTGAAGCTTTAGATGTAGATAGTGCAACACACTTCTGCAAATTCGACTACCATGATATAGCTCCCCCCGAAAAATTAAACAAATATCCAGTAGTGGATTTTTTCTAATCAAGGTCACCTGCCATATCAACATATGTATAGACCTTCAAGATTAGATTTGATGCTCCAAAACACAAGCATTCATCTTAGCTTCCACTAAGATATCTGGGTATCCACTTCATGACTTCCCAATTCTTTTTTCCCAGATTCTTGAGAAATTTGCTGACAAGACCAACTGCGTGAGCAATATCAGGTTTAGTACATACTATTGAATAAATTAGAATTCTGACAATGGAGGAATATGGAACTTTGTCCATGCTATGTTTATCCTCACTAGCTTTAGCACACATCTTCTTGCTCAACTTTATATGACCAGTAAGAGGTGTACTAACAGGCTTAACATTCTTCATATTTAAGCACTCTAGTACACGTTCAATGTACTTCTTCTATGACAAATAATTCTTCCTTTCATATATGAGATGAGTAATTCTCATGCCTAAAATTTGCTTGGAATGACCAAGTCTTTCAGACCAAAAGACTTGAACAATTCTTATTTCAATTCATCAATCTTGGAAGTATTCCTACCCACAATTAACATATCATCTACTTACAACAAAAGGATGATAAAATTATCGTCAATTGTTTTGTACAAATACACAATAATCTGAAGAAGTCTTCTTATAGCCTCCCCCCATAACAGATTCAAACTTCTTGTACCACTGACTAGGAGATTGCTTTAGGCTATAGAGACTCTTTTCGAGTTTGAACACAAATTTTTCTTGACCATCTACTTTGAATCCCTTAGATTGTTCCATATAAATCTCTTCTCCTAGGTTACCGTGAAAGAAAGTCTTTTTCACATCCATCTGCTCAATCTCTAAATTATGATAGCAGCCAAACCCAGAACGGTACGAATGGAGGACATTTTCTCAATAGGAGAAAATATTTCGTCAAAATCAATACCCTCACTTTGACAAAATCCCTTAACAACTAATCTAGCTTCGTACCTAGGCTTGAAGTGTTGTTCTTCAACTTTAACTTTGAACACCCACTTGTTCTTCAAAGTTCTCATGCCCTTGGGAAATTTTACCAACTCATAAGTGTGGTTCTCATGTAGAAAATTCATCTCATCTTGCATGGATTAAATCCATTTGATCCTTGTGCTCATCTTCCATGGCCTCCTAATAACATTCAGTTCTCCCCCGTTAGTGAGTAACACATACTCATTGAGTGAATAACTAGAGGAAGGAACCCACTGTCTTGTGGACCTCCAAAGAGGGATATTGGATTCATCCACAACTTCATGAGCAGGAGAATCATCAATAACAACATCATTGTTATTATCACCATCAATGAGTTGATCCGATTCATGATTATGGGCATCACCATGATCATCAAGCCCAACAACATCTTGTACACTTGTGTGAGGAACTTCATCAAGATGAACTATACCATCAAAACTTGAAGATTATAGTTTTTTCGCTTTGTCAATATCTTCAATAGTTTGATTCACCATGTAAACAATATCACGACTTCTCACAAGTTTCTTCTTAATTAGATCATATAGCCTGTAATCAAATTCATCAAAGCAATATCCAATGAAGACGCACTGCCTTATCCTGACATCTAACTTTGACCTCTCATCTTTCAGCACATGTATTAAAAGCTTTGCAACCAAATACTCTCAAATGGTCATAGGAAGCATCCTTTCAATACCAAACTCTATTTGGAACATCACTTAGCACAAAAACAACAAAACATAGATTAATAACATGTGTAGTGGTTAGTAAAGCCTCACCCCAAAATGAGTTCGACAACTTTGCTTCAGAAAAAACATCTAACTCCTTCCATAAAGGTCTTCTTCATCCTCTTAGCCAAACCATTAAGCTGATGAGTCTCAGCCAAACCTTAATGCTTGTAGTATTCATCAAACGGTCCACAATATTCACCACCTTTATCATTACGAATACATTTAAGTTTCTTTCTAGTTTCTCTTTCAACTGAAGCCTGAAACTGCTTGAAGACCCCTAACACTTGGTCTTTAGTCTTTAAGACATAAAGCTAAAGTTTTCTCGAGCAATCATCAATAAAAATGACAAAGTAGAGTGCACCATCCAATGTCCTTGTCTTCATTGGATCGCATAAATCAGAGCGTACTAACTCAAGCAACTCTGTCTTTGTTGATGGAGGGTTAGACTTAATGGAGACTCTATTTTATTTACCAACTAAACAGTGCTCACACTTTTCTAATTTAGCACTTTGAAAATCTGACAACAATTTCTTCTTAGGCATAACATTAAGTCCTTTCTCACTGATGTGACTAACCCTCTTGTTCCATAATGTTGAAAAGCTATTGCTCTCAACTGCATTCAGCTAGTTGTGGCAAATGGGCGGGTTGGGTTAAATTTGGGCTAGTTGAAAATGGGTCAACACAAAATGGATAGTAATTCAACCCGCCCATATTTGATATGAGTAAAGATGGATTGAGTAACAAATGGGTTGGGTAAAATACTAGTTTACCCATATTTACCAATATTTTCATGAGTAAATAGTACTCTACTTAAGAATTCAACATGGAAAAAATATTTTAGTCATTTTTTAGATGAAAAATGTTGAAAATATTTCATTTAGTTTTATTGTAGGGGAACTTACATAAATATACTATCGTAAAAAATATTTACCATTTATAGAAATAATATTTTTATTCACTTGATCACTTTTAATGCATTTATAATACACGTTTAATACATATTACAAAGAACAATTTATTGTTCACATATAATATAAGTTTTATTGATGGATAATACATTTATCACACATTTTAATACACTTATAATATAATGTGTCAAATTCTTACCAAACAAACATAATATATTTTTAAAAAACAAATATAATACATATATATTGCATACATAATTCACTTTTAATACATATTGCAGATTTAACATAGTATTGTTGTGTATTGTTATAAATGGTAATAAATAAAAAAGTATCGCTAAAATTAGTAAATATTTATTAAAAGGTACCAATCCAAATAATTTTTCCTTTATTGTATCATAAAAGAAAAAAAAATCCTATAACTTTTCAATTTACAATAAATTTATGTAATAACAAGGGGAAAATATTTTTAATTTCAAAGTAAATGAATATTTGCATTTTAGGACTAAAATATGCTTAATGCACTTTAAGCCATATCAATATTAATACATGATTTGCTTATTTTACACTATTATTTATTATTCAATATAAAGTTATACAAATAAAAAAAAATAATTAAGAAATGTAGATTTAAAATATATATTTTTGGAGAGCCAAAGACTTCACCTTTTCAATTATAGAGAAAAATAATTAGTTATATAGAAGAACATGAAAAGGGAGAGAAGTTACAATATTTTTAGTGATATCATGAATTTTGAGTGAATAAAAATTAGAAGCTTAACCCATTTGGCTAATCCATATTTTACTCATAGTTTACCCATAGTTTACCTATATTTTACCCATATTTTTATGGGTTGAATATGGGTATCAACCCATATTTTACCATAGTAAAAAGTCACTCACCAACCCATTAAAATATGGGCGGGTTACCAAAACATGGGCTCATTTTGCCAGCACTACTTTCAGCATATCAATACAAGTAGAAGACGTAGTCTAATATAGACCACACCATTTGTTGCCAGGAGCCACAATCAAAGAACCCTTAATGAGTTTCTACTTTCCATCACCGTTGGTACTAACATATCCTTCATTATCCAAAACACCAACAAAAATCAGGTGCAGCCAAACATCAGGAGCATGTTTCACATTGTTCAAAACTAGTTTAGTTTCACACTAGTTTCCAAAAAAATTGTACCAATACCAACCATTGTATATATAGTATCATTACTCATACTCAAGGTTCCAAAAGAACCTGGAGTATAGGAAGAGAAAAAAATCCTTCCTTGATGTTACGTGAGATGTGTCATCAGTTTCCACAACCTAGCTTGACTTATCAGAAGTAATATTTATCATATCTGCATCAAGGACGGTAACAAGATCTTCAATAATGACAGTGGCTAGGCAATGTTCACTGCCACCTTCTTTAGTTTCCTCTTTGTCTTTGTTCTCCCTCTTTAACTTCCAACAAAACTTCTTTATGTGCCTTTTATGCCACAATGATAACAGTCAATATCTTTAAGTCTTCAAGAAATACAGAGTTGCTTCAGTTAGTGCACTCTGATCTATGCGGTCCAATAAAGACAAGGACATTAGAAGGTGCACTCTACTTTTTCACTTTTATTGACGACTGCTTGAGAAACTTTGGGTCTATATCTTGAAGATTAAAGACTAAGTGTTAGGTGTCTTCAAGCAGTTTTCAGGCTTCAATTGAAAGAGAACTGGAAAAAACTGAAATGTATTTGTACTGATAACAATGGTGAACATTCTTGACCATTTGACGAATAATACAAGCATCAATGTATTAGACACCAGAAGACTCCTCTTAAGACTCTTCAACTTAATGGTATGGCTGAGAGGATGAACATGACTTTGATGGAAAGATTTAGATGTTTGCTTTTTGAAGCAAAGCTGTCGAACTCATTTTGGTGTGAGGCTTTATTGACAGACGCACATGTTATTAATGTATATCCTACTATTGATTTGAAAAGTGATGTTCCAGATAGAGTTTGGTATGGAAATGATCTTTCCAATGACCATTTGAGAGTTTGGTTGCAAAGCTTTTGTACATGTGCCGAAAGATGAGAGGTCAAAGTTAGATGCCAAAACAAGGTAGTGCATCTTCATTGGATATGGCCTTGATGAATTTGGTTACAATATATATTCGTTATATTTTTTTCATGGAGAATCAAACTATTGATGATATAGACAAAATGGAGAAGCTAGAGTCTTTAAGTATTGATGGTATAGTTCATCTTTATGAAGTTCCTCACACAAGTGTGCATGATGTTGTTAGGCTTGATGATCATGGTGACACCCATAATCATGTATCAGATCAACACGTTGATGTTGATAATAACAATGACGTTGTTATTGATGATTCTCATGCTCATAAAGTTGTGGATGAATCAAATATTCCACTTATGAGGTCCACAAGACAGCGTGTTCCTTCCTCTTTGTAACATCCCAATTATGAAAAGGACCAAACATGTAGAATTTCAAGATCTGCAGGTGCTACTGATGAGGCCAACCCACGACCCGTGGTCTGAACCACGGACTGTATCGCTTTTCATTTTCTCAATTTTTTTCTCTCTCTAAAAAAGCAACGCTCTAAAATTCACTCTCAAAGATAAAAGAAACGGCGGCGCGGAATGGCCTGAGTGCCGGATGTACACTTCGGTAGCCGGACCAAGACGATCGACGGGACTCCAGCGCCTACAAACCCCAGTTGGACGCTTCACCTGAATCATCAGCTAATCCCTCGAAAATGCGACGCACAGAAGCAATCAATGTCGCGATTTCGGAGAGGGAGTTAGACTGGGCTCAGAAAATCATTTCCCTAGAACAATTGGGAATGATTTGTGTTAATCCAGTTGATAAGCATGAATCTATGTACAAAGATCTATTTGCAAGCCTAAAATCAAATGATTCCATCTTTCAAATTGAGAGATCTAAGAAGTTGAAGTATCGCGAAATTGCCCAGGAATCGCCGTCCGTACGCCTTCAAATTCGAGCATCTTTCGATGGGAGAAATGATGTTTCCGCTACTAGGAATCATCCCCAGGCCAAGGAGACCCTCCTGCCAAAAATCTGAATGATTTTGACGGCGAAAACTCCAGCGACATAAGAACTACTCTGATCCGAGCTCGGTCAATGTCTGCAAATGAAAGATCGCACGACGGCCCCCTGCGATGAAAATAAGCATTCTAAGGTACTAGGATCCAAAATACAACAACAATACACTGATGTTTGCTATTCCCTCAATCTGCAGGATCAAGTCGCAATTACGAATGATGAACAGCACATGGGGGTGGCAATAGAGTCCGTTAATGGCACAAAGGCATTGAATCTTGTGGTCAATCAGAATATGGAATACACTACAAATTGCAAAAGTGAATCAAAGATACAAGAGCAGGACCAGCTGATCACCAGAGGATCAAATGAAGCAAATTCACAAAGAAAACATCAAGGGGATCAGGGCACAACACAGTGGCATACTCAGGTATTACAACACACAAATGATAAGTTTTATACAGGAGATTCGACTGAGAAACAACAAGACAAAATGGAGAAGGCAATCTGGAAGGTGAAGGAAAAAACTAACACCAATGAAACAACTATCAACTCTAACAAAGAGAATGGAGGGAACCGACCTCACACTAACAGCATGGAAAAGACAGGTAAGTCTGTTAATTTTGCCTCAGAGAATAATGCTCATAATCCTTTGATACTTAACAATCAAAATGAGTAAGAGAAAGGTCATCTTAGCATGCAGGCTGTTGTGAACGAGATTGGTGATCTGACTGCAAAGGCTGGTTCTAAGGGGATTAATATGGATAATCATGCTCCCCCTCCCATCAAGATCTCGTCCAACTTTGATCTTCACCGACCTAGCCAGCAAAGAACAAATCCAAATAGTCCCAAACAAAACCAAAATATGCCTTCTGGGAACAATGCTTCTACTAAAAACATTACGCTTCAAATCCTCGACCAAATTTCACCCATCAGAACTCAAACCTTAGCCAATAGACTTAAAGCTAACCAAATGAAAAATACTACCCCTATGGGCATTCTTCCCCCGATCATATCCACTAGGCAAGGATACCCTTCCATCACATTTCATGAGGATGATTTTATGCAGAAGATGTCTGGTCGATGCAAGTTCACTTTAGTGGGGAAATTCAACAATGCTATGCCCAAAATGGAAATCATAATGAAGAGTTTCATCAGCAAACACGACTTTCTGGAGGATTTAAATTTTCACTCTTCTACTCAAGGCTTATCTACATTGATTTTGATAATGAAGTGATCACATTCTTTGTATGGACAAAACAAAAAGTACATTCTTTGGCCAACCAATGAAGCTACTGTATGGACTCCTACATTTAAACTCTTGAGGAAACTCCTATTGTTCCTATCCGGGTTACATTGCCCGAGCTGCCGCACTCGCTATTATTTGGACATCCTTACCCCTTTGTCCCTATTGGTAAAGCTCAGTATCTCGACTCGCTACTATGCAAAAACTAGGGTAGTGTGGCAAAAGTGAGAGTTCAAATTGATATTACTAAAAGCAGACCTCGGCGTATGCGGTTGGGATTTTGAGAGAAGGATCCAACTATAGGTAAGTGGCAAATTATAGAATTTGAAGATGTCCTCTTTCTTGCCTTTATCAAACATCAAGGTCATTCTCTTGGAGAATGTCCTATGAAAGAAAGGGATGATGAAATAAAAAGAAGAAAGGAAATGGAGGCCAACAAGAAAGGACAAGGAAAGCAGATGGATCAAAATTCCAAAGAGATTCAACAAAATGACAAAGGCACTAACAAATCACGATCAAATAGGCAAGCTAAGTGCAGAAACCAATCAAGAAGAAAGTACATCATACAAGGAGGAGCAATGGCAAACTCAAACTAGAAGGAAAAAATATAAACAACCAACAAAATCAAGAGCAAGGAAGAGCCAAAATTCCTGTGCAGTCTGCAGTGCAGTGCAGCGGAAAAAATATCTCGTAACCATAAGCCCTCCGAAATAGGTATGAACTCGAACTCCCGTGATTGATGTTGAAGAATCGTGATCGATTCTTACACCCCATCCTCATGGCTGATGATGATGCTCATCAAGATATCCGTGAACCCTTCCCTGTTATCCCCTTATTCTTGAGGAAGGCTGTTGGAGGGAGGATGGAAAGACAAGAGAAAACCACTAACTTGCGGGAAGGGGAACCAGGAGGAGGACCACGAAATGAATATCAAACTCCTTCTACTGGAAGAAAGTTGCGTGAACACCAAAAAGGATCACGGATCTCTCAAGAGGAATTCATCGAGTCAATCTAATAGAGTGGAGAATGATCAACCTAAAGGCTCTATGGCAAAGGATATGGGAAACAAAGCAAGCTCCAGAAACAAGTCGATACACCAAAGAGTAAGAATAAACCTAGCAAAAAAGAGAGATGCTATTAAGAAAAAGCAGTGAACACCGAATGTGACCGGACTCGGGTTAATGGCGGCGGGATGGAAAAAACCTCTGCAAGCGATTCATAATGGTGGACCAAGTCATGGATGTTATTCCCGAAAGCTCAATATAACACCCTACTCCTACTCGGGAAAACCTCACGATCGAGAACTGTTAGAGATGAGTATGAGGTGGAAGTTTGAGAAGATGAAATAGAGGAGGAACAACCCCGACCACTATCTAAGATGATGATGATGAAACGGTGATCTCTTGATCAAAGCATTGATCCCAAGAATGAAATCGAAATGGAAAAGAAACTTCAGCAGATTACCACAATCAAGGATTATCCCCGGAGGTTTGCATCCGGAAAAACTACCACTCAGAAATCTCCAACCCATATTCCTGGATCGCGGAAGACCAAACACTAGACTCTTCACCTCCAAATCTTCTCAATGATTAGTACAATCATATGGAATGTTAGGGTATCAATACCTGAGGGTTATTGAAAGACTCGAAAATCTCAAAATCATTCATCAAGTGTCTATGATTGCTGTTCTTGAACCTTTCTCAGATTCTGCTCAACTCAACACCTTTAAAAGTATGCTTGCCATGGATAATGTAGTTAGTAATATTAACGGAAAGATTTGGTTATTATGCATTAATGATATTAATTGTACTGCTCTTGACGCTGATGAACAACAAATTACTTGTGAAATCAAACATATTGAGGCTCCTATGACTTATTTAAAGACCTTTGTTTATGCCAAATGCAAAGAGTATCTTAGGAAACCTCTTTGGGATAGACTGCGTACCTTCGACACTAGAGACTCCATCCCCTGGTGTACTGTTGGAGATTTTAATGTTATTACTGATACAGCTGAAAAGATGGGAGGTTGTCCTTACAACATAAAGAAAAGCCTTGATTTCATTGGTGTGATTGAAGCTTGTGGGCTCCTGGATTTGGGATTTAATGGTCCTAAATTTACTTGGTCTAATCAAAGAGACATCCATTTCAGAATTTGGAAAAGGCTGGACAGAGCTATGGTTAATGATAAATGGTTACAAGACATGCCTCACACTAACATTACTCACCTTCCTTCTGTGGGATCGATCACCGCCCACTACTTATGGAAGTCAATGCCGATCTGAAGACCATATCAAATATTTCAAATTCTTAAATTCTTTGGCGAGCAACCCTCCTTCACAGAGATCGCAGTCTTTGGGACGGACTGCAGAAGGAATCCTATGTGGATATTCCACGAAGCGAAGAGGCTTTCCTCTACCCTCGATGTCCGATCGAAGCAGTTTGGGGATATTTATGCTAAGGTCAAGGAATTTGAAGAGAAAGCCAGGACTCTAGAAGAAAAACTTATTCATAACAACACAGAGGAACATAGGGCTGAACTTCATGGTGTCAATGCTGAGTACATCAAATTTATGAAACTTGAAGATTCTATCCTTAAACAAAAATCCCAGCTACATTGGTTCAAGGAAGGAGATGCAAACTCGAAGTACTTTCATGCCTTGATCAGGGGCAGAAGGAGGAGGCTATTTATTCACAAAATCCTCAAGGATGATGATGAATGGATACAAGGTGATGAGCACATTGCACAGGCTGCCTGTGAGTACTTTCAAGACATCTTCACAGGAGAGGAGAAGCTGATTGATGAAACCTACATGAAGTACATCCCAAGAATGGTTAATAAAGATCAGAATGACAGACTGAAGGCATTGCCTTCTATGGATGAACTTAAGGAGGCAGTTTACTCCATGAACCCCAATTCTGCTGCTGGACCAGATGGAATGAATGGATATTTCTTCCAGAAGTGTTGGGATATTATCAAGAAAGACTTGCTGGCAGTTATTCATGCTTTCTTCAATGGCCAGATGATCCCTAAGTATATCTCCCATGCTTGCCTTGTTCTTCTCCCTAAAGTGCAACATCCCAACAAGTATGCGAGTTCGGACCAATCGGCTGAGCAATTTCACCAACAAGATCATTTCTAAAATTCTTAGCCTCAGTTGACTCTATTCTTCCAAACTTGATCTCTCCTAATCAATCGATTTGTGAAGGGAAGAAGTATCACCGAAAACATTATCTTTGGCTCAAGAAATTATACACGGATCAAGAGACCGCCATTGGAAGTAATGTTGTGATTAAGCTTGATATGGCAAAGGCATATGTGAGTTTCTTGGTCCTATTCTTGTTTAATTCTCGTGAAGATGGGGTTTGATGAAACACGATTGATATGATTTGGAGAATTATGGCAAACAATTGGTATTCTATTATCATTAATGGCAAAAACATGGATTTTTCACTCCACCGAGGCACAAACAGGGGATCCTCTGTCCTCACCTATTTATTTTAGGTCTTTGAGATGCTAACAAGATCCTTGAACCAGTGCATCGTAACCCCGGTATCATGGATTCTATATGGAGGAAAGGGGTCCTCAAATAAACCATCTCACTCTGCGGATGACATTATCATATTTACCTCTGGGAGAGACAATCCCTTAAACTCATCATGCACACTTTGGCCACTTATGAAAGGACCTCCGGCCTAATCAACAAAACCAAAAGTCACTTCTTCCTGCACTCTAATGCTTTCAGAACTACTTGTGACAGAATCAGGAAATACACTGGTTTCCAGCAGAAAGAAACTCCTATATCTTACCTTGGATGCCCCTTATTCTTTGGGAGATCTAAGAATATCTTCTTCTCGGATATTATCAATAAGGTGGTGAACAAAATCACAGGTTGGCAGTCTAAAATGTTAAGCTATGGAGGGAAGGCTACTTTAGTCAAGTATGTGTTACAATCGCTTCCAATACACATTCTCTCAGCAATTACTCCTCCCTCTACAATTATTATGCAAATCCAACAGATTATGGCTAACTTCTTCTAGGGATGGAGGAATGACAAGAGGAAATATCACTGGTCATCCTGGAAACACTTAAGCTTTCCATGTGAAGAAGGGGGTATTGGAGTTAAACTCATGAAAGATGTGTGCCAAGCCTTCCAATTCAAACAATGGTGGGTGTTTAGAACTAAACAGACCTTATTGGGTGAATTCCTAAAAGCAAAATATTGCCAAAGGTCTAACCCTATAAGTAAGAAATGGGATACTGGTGATTCTCAAGCCTGGAGGTTGATGATGAGGAACAAGCAGACAGTGGAGAAACATATATTGTGGAAAATCAGAAGTGGCTCCAGCTCATTCTGGTGGGATAACTGGTTGGGAGTGGGTCCTCTCGCTCAATTCGATAATAATAGCAATAGATTTAACAATGACAAGGTGTCGATTTTATTGAAGGTGGACAATGGAACATCGTAAAAGTGAGCCAATTAGCTCCTCAGAGCGAGTTCATAAGATACTTTCCTTCCGAGATACAGCAGCTTCAAGATCGAGCGGTGTGGATTCTCAACTCTAATGGCATATTTTACGCCTCCTCTGCACGGAATATTATCAAAGAAACAAGGGAGAAAACTAAATTCAACACCTACACTTGGCATAAAAGTATTCCTTTTAAATGTTCTTTCCTTCTTTGGAGAACAAATAGAGGCAAGCTTCCCACTAATGAAAAGTTGGCCATCTTTGGGGTTGAACCAAACAGATGTTATCTTGTTATGCTCCGTGCTTTGACACTATTGAACATACCTTCAACTCGGGATCCTTTGCCAAGAATATATGGAGGTACTTTCTTTGTTTCACCTGGGCATCCAAACTGACCCTTTACCACTCAGAAATACTATCATGAGGTGGTGGAATACCAATCACAACAATGAGGCACACAAACTTATTCTTCAATCTACTCCTATCTTCATCTGCTGGAATCTTTGGAAGAATAGGTGTTCAAAAAAATATGGAGGTAAACAATCAAGTATTGCAAGAGTCAAACACCTAGTTAGATACCTTCAAGCTGCTGCAAACAACATTCCACTACATCAAATGGCCTCTGGAATGGTGGAGACTATGCAAGCTCATTGAGAAGTGCATTCATGAGACCAAGGTTACTATGGTGCAATGGACCAAACCCCCTGATAAATGGGTTAAAGTAAACACTGATGGGAGTGCTTTATGCAATCCAGCGAAGTGGAGCTGGTGGTATCATCGAAACCCAAATGGCGGTGATTCTTGCATTTTCAACTCCTGCGGGAGAAGGAACTAATAACCAAGGTGAGGTCGGCGGCCATTTTGGGTCTATCTTGGTGTGCAAATCGAAATACAAGAATGTGATATTAGAAGTTGATTCACAAGTCTTTGGTGGTGGTTTAAGAACAAAGACCACTCGAATCTGTCGCCCAAATGCTGAAGTTGCAAGACACAATACTAAACTCAATCACGTCAAATGCATTCATACCCTTAGAGGCCAATTATGTAGGTGATTCATCGCCAAGCACACACCAAATCACCAACTCGCGGTATTCTCTAACATACAAGAACTCCCAAATGGCAGCGGCATTATTCAAACAAGACACGCGTGTATGGCCAGCTTCAGAAGAAGAAAAACCAAGAGAATTAAAGAGCCACCTTGAATATTCATTGGTAAGAATACCTAGGAAGGAACAGAATTCCTTCAGGTATGATTTTGATGATCCTCCTATCATCCTTTAGAGTATCTCCCTAGGTTAGGATAGATTTTCTTTCCTGATTTGTAAAGGGAGAGTCTCCCTCATTTATGCTTTCCTAGAATCTATGTATCGAGAGGAGTCCTCTCATATAAGTGCTTAGACAATAGGTTCTTTTCCTTTTTGGAGAAAGTGTTGGAGAACCAACTAGCTTGACCAGTAGGCTACCAATTCTGACTCCACCAGTATTGGAGGTAAGGTTTATGTCCCCCTCTATGTATTTGATTTTCTTTATATATGCTAAGGCCTGGGGGTGTTGCTAAGCCCCTGACCCCTCCAAGGGTCGTTAAAATAAAAAAATAAAAAACCACGGACTGTAGGTGTGGTCCGTGGTTGGCCACTTCAAATTGCTCCAAATTTTTCCAAAAAGGCACGACCTATGGCCGGACCTACGGATTGTAGGTTGGACCACGGTCCAGCTGTGGATCGTGGCCCCTCAAACCTAGTGCTTAACACTAAATGACGCCTGTCAGGATGGACCGTCGATTAGTCCACGATCCATCAGTTAGGCCCGTCATTGGCCTCATCAGATTTTATATAAGGGGTTATTTGGTCTTTTCCCTTATGCGTTGGACATTTAAACTACGTTGTTTAACCCCTAAAATACGTAGTTTTGGTTAGTTTAAGCCTAGAAACTTCATCAAAACTTACCCTAAGTGATTCAATAACCAAAATTTGCCAAAACTAGAGCAAAAAAAGAAGAAACAGTCGACCAAGCCCTCTCCAAGAACGAAACAGTTTTTTCCAGTTCCTGCCCCAAAATTGAAAAATTTCTCTATGAAATTCGTTACCAGGTATGTGGGATTTCACTAGTGGATTCCTTTCATCCACTAGGTCCCTAGAATTCAATCAAATTCTTGATTCGCTATGTCTTGCTTAGATTGGTTTCTAAAACCATAGATATTGGTTGTGATTTAGATGTTGTAGTATTCTTAATCAGATTATCATGTTTTTGTGAAGTTGTTGCTTAGTTCCTTGCATAAAACTCAGAATCCTAGTTGTGTAGATTATCTTAGTTCATGAATAACACATGCTAGGTCAGTTAAATAGATATACTTGCTCCAGTTATGAATGTTTCATTGTCAGTATTTAAATGTTGCATTCTCAAATTTTGCATGTTAGAACATTAAGCTATCCAATATTTCAATTATGTTGTTTATACACATTTCAGTTGGGGGTAGGCTTAGACCGAGTTGGACTAGGGTTCAATATACCTTCATAGTTTAGAATTACGTGCCCTCGTAGGTTTATAAGGCCCCTATGTGGGGCATCAAATTTAGTGATCACAACAATCATGCCTTTATACCCCTGGCATGCTATATTGGGTCCTCTCGATGGGGCATAGACATCAAACTCCACGTTTAGCTCAGGTGGTTTTATGTCAGTTAATAGTAGCTCCCACAGTATGAAATTAGTACAGTTGACCAGGTTTTCAGTTATACCTCAGCATTTAGTCTCAATATGTCATGTTCATGATTAGTACTTGGTCATTGCATCTAGCTTAGTCTTCAGTATATTTCAGTATTTATATTAAGTTCAGATTATATCATTGCTCAGTTAGCTTTGTTAAGTTTATATATTTTTATTCAGCTATATTATATATCCTGCATGCTCAGTACATTTCAAGTACTGACGCATACTCTGCGCTACATCCTTTCATGATGTAGGTTTAGGTACTCAGAATCCAAATCACGCATAGATCGGTTCCCAATTTTTACTTCAGCAGCTTCAGTGGTGAGTCCTCATACTTCAAGGACAATAGATATGTTTTCTTTCGCTATTCAGTATTTGATTTCAGTTTCAATTTTGCTAGATTTAGCTGGGGACATGTCCAAGCAACTTTAGTCAGTAGAGGATTTTTCAAGCATAGTATTAGAATCAACTTTAGATTTAAGTTTGATCCTTCAATTGTTTTAAAACTCATAGTAATTTATATATTTAGATCAGTTGGGTATTCCCCACTTTTTGTTATCTTCTATTTTAAGCTTCCGTATTGTATTTGTTTTTAGTTATATTTCAGTACGCTTGTGCGCCAACTTAGGGTTTGCTTGGGCACTCCTGATCCTAAGTCCCAATTTTACGTGAAGGGGTAGCCTCGGGGCGTGACAAACTTGGTATCAGAATATTAGGTTCAAGAGTCCTAGGATTTATGAAAACAGCACTATGTAGAGTCCTTTTCATGGGTGTGAAGTGCACCACATTTAATGAGAGGGAGGTTACAAAGTGTTTTAGAAAAAACTTCACTTTCTTGCTATTCTTATCATGCGTAGGTATGATCTTCCTTCTAATTCATTGTTATGCAGTTCAGATCATGCCTCCTCATAGAGCTTACCCAAGGATTTATAATTCAGGATACACTAACGCAGTTCCTCTAGTCCCAGACCATGAGGTCTAAATGCAGAGTTTCAAAAAGCTATCTAGATCTTGGCTCAAAGTATGGCTAACCAGAACAATCAGCATCCCCAGGTCCTACTAATGCTAATAATGGTTCAGCAGCGGCCAGGGTTTGAGATTTTGTTCGGATTAATCCCCCAGAGTTTCTAGGATTGTAGGTTGGTGAGGATCTACAGAACTTCATTGATGAGGTTAAGGAAATCTTTGGAGTGATGCAAGTGACTCGTAATGATATGGTAGAGTTGGTATCCTACCAGCTTAAGGATGTATCTAACATTTGCTTTACTCAGTGGAAAGGAAACATCAGTACAGATGTAGTTCCTATAACTTGGGAGTGTTTTACTGAAGCTTTTCTTGATAGGTTCTTCCCGAGGGAGTTGAGAGAGGCAAAAGCTTAGGAGTTTATGAATTTGAGAGAAGGTACAATGTCAGTCGAAGAGTACAGGCTGAAGTTCACTCAATGCTCCACATATGGTTGCCGATCCAAGGGTACAAATAAGCAAGTTTTTGTTTGGGGTATCCGACATAGTGAAACAGAGTGTATGAATGCTATGTTATTAGATGATATGAATATCTCTAGGCTTATGACTCATGCTCACTAGGTTAAGGGAAATAAGCTTAGGAAAATGGCTAAGGACAACAAGAAGGCTAGAATATGCAACTATGAGTACTCTCAACAGAAATCGGGTGGTGGAAATCGCTCGCAGTTTCAGCAGAGGTCTACAGCCCCAGCACCTTTATCATCTAAAACTCTATCCCCTAAGTTTTCAACATGATCAGAAGGGTAGGGCATCAGGCTCTAAGTCTCAAGGGAGTAATTCAGGTAACAAGACTTTCCCAACTTGTCCAAAGTGTGGTAAGAACCATCCGGGCGAGTGTCTTGTAGCCAAGAAAAGGTGCTTTAGGTGTGGTTAGTCTGGCCATAGGTTGAAGGATTGCCCTTTTGCCAGGTAGGGGCAAGGAGGTAACAATAATAAGGCTCAGTCTATAATTCTAGCAAAACTAGCAGGTCGTCCAACTCAGTAGGGTTCTTCATGTGGTATAGGTGGCGGTCAGCGCCAGAACAGGTTGTATGCTCTCTAGGCTCACTAGGAGCAAAATGATTCTCCTGATATGGTCACTCGTACGTTATGGGTCTTTCATTTAGATGTTTATGCATTGTTAGATCTAGGGGCAACTTTTTCCTTTGTAACTCCCTATATAGCAGTAAACTTCGGTGTCAGTCCAGAAACTCTTTCAGATCCCTTCTTAGTCTCTACTCCAGTTGGTAACCCATTATAGCTATATGGGTATACATAAAGTGCCCTGTGACAGTCTCTTAGAAAGTCATCTCAGTAGATCTTGTAGAGTTAAAAATGGTAGATTTTGATATCATTCTAGGCATGGATTGGTTACATTCTTGTTATGCCTCAGTCAATTGTAGAACTAGGATCGTTTGGTTTCAATTTCCAAATGAACTAGTCTTAGAATGGAAGGGTAGTAGCTCGGTGTCTATGGGTTGATTCATTTCTTACCTTAAGGCCAGAAAAATGATTTCCAAAGGATATATCAACCATTTTGTTCAGGTCAAGGATTCAAACTCCAAAACCCCAACTCTTGAGTCAGTTTCAGTAGTAAATGAGTTTCCCGAAGTTTTTTGAGAAGATCTTTTAGAGTTCCTCCTGAATGAGAAATCGAGTTCGAAATAGATCTTCTTCCAAATACCCATCCCATTTTGATTTCTCCTTACAGAATGGCTCCAGCTGAGCTTAAGGAATTGAAAGAACAGTTGAAAGACCTTCTAGATAAGGGCTTCATCAGACCTAGTATTTCCCCATGGGGTGCACCAGTGTTGTTTGTGAAAAAGAAAGATGGTTCTCTCAGAATGTGCATTGACTATGGTCAGTTGAACAAGGTCACTATCAAGAATAAGTATCCCATCCCCAGGATTGATGACCTGTTCGACCAACTTTAGGGTGCTAGTTTCTCTTCTAAGATAGACCTCAGATCCAGCTATTATCAACTTAGAGTTAGAGATAGTGATATTCCGAAGATAACTTTCAGGACTCGGTATGGTCATGATGAATTTGTAGTTATGTATTTTGGATTAACAAATGCTCCTGCAGCTTTCATGGACTTAATGATTAGGGTGTTCAGACAGTATTTAGATTTGTTCGTTATTGTCTTTATTGATGATATCCTCATTTATTCCCGAAATGAGTAGGAACATGCGACTCATATGAGAGTGGTTCTATAAACACTTAAAGATCACCAGTTATTCGCTAAGTTCAGCAAATGTGAATTCTAGTTATAGTCAGTCGCCTTCCTTGGTCATGTGGTATCTAGTGAAGGAATCCGAGTGGATTCTCAGAAAATAGAGGCAGTGAAACAGTGGCCCAGACCCACATCTCCAACAGATATAATAAGTTTCTTGGGTTTGGCTGGTTATTACAGGAGATTTGTTTAAGGGTTTTCACCCATAGGGTCCCCATTGACTAAGTTGACTTAGAAAAAGGTTATGTTTCAGTGGTCAGATGAGTGTGAGAAAAGTTTCTCAGGATTGAAGACTACAACTCCTGTCTTGACTCTACCAGATGGTTCAGACGGTTATGTGATTTATTGTGATGCATCTAGGGTCAACCTAGGTTGTGTGTTGATGCAGCTAGGTAAGGTCAAAACTTATGCTTCTAGAAAACTTAAAGTTCATGAGATGAAATACCTGACTCAGGACCTCGAGCTTGAAGCTATAGTATTTGCCCAAAAAATTTGGAGACACTCTTTGTATGGTGTGCATGTTGATGTATTCACAGATCATAAGAGCCTCCAGTATGTGTTCACCCAGAAATAGTTGAATCTTCGTCAGAGGAGATGGCTTGAATTCCTCAAAGACTATGATATAAATGTGCTTTATCATCCCGGTATGGCCAATGTAGTAGCTGATGCTCTTAGCAGATTATCTATGGGTAGTGCAACACATGTTGAGGAAAAAAGGAAAGAATTAGCAAAAGAGGTTCACCGGCTTGCTCTCTTAGGAGTTGTTCTTATGGACAAGGCAAATAGTAGGGTAATCGTTCAGAATAGATCTAAATCTTCATTGGTAGTGGAGGTTAAGGAAAAATAGGAGAGTGATCCTTTATTACTTGAGTTGAAAGGGGCAACCATCGACAGAAAATAGAGGTTTTCTCCTAAGGGGGAGATGGTGTGCTTCGTTATCAAGGTTGCTTATGTTTTCCCAGGTAGGTGAGTTGAGGCAATAGATCATTATAGAAGCCCATAATTCCAGATATTTTATTCATCTAGGTGCCACTAAGATGTACCGTGATCTGCGGGAAGTCTTTGGTGGAACAACATGAAGAGAGACATTGCAGATTTGGTGGCTAAGTGTCCTTATTATCAACTGGTTAAGGTAGAACATCAAAAACCAGGAGGTATGACTCAAGAGATTAACATTCCTACATGGAAGTGGGAAGTGATAAACATGGACTTCATCATGGGTTTACCTTGTACTTGCAGACAATATGACTCTATTTGGGTGATAGTGGACAGAGTTACTAAGTCTGCTCACTTCTTGGCTATCAAGACTACAGATTCAGCGGAGGATTACACTAAACTCTACATTAATGAGATAGTCAGGTTGCATGGGGTTCCTTTGTCTGTCATCTTAGATAGAGGTCCTTAGTTTACTTCTTATTTCTGGAAATCATTTCAGAAAGGTCTTGGTACTCAGGTAAATCTCAGTACAACATTTCATCCACAAATGGATGGTCAAGCAGAGCATACCATTCAGACCTTAGAAGACATTTTAAGAGCTTGTGTGATTGATTTCAAGGGTAGTTAGGATGATCACCTACCCCTTATAGAGTTCGCCTACAACAATAGTTACCATTCCAGGCATTCAGATAGCCCCTTATAAGGCACTATATGGGCATAGATGCAGATCTTCAATTTGTTGGTTTGAAGTAGGTGAAGCAACATTGATTGGGCTAGATTAACTTCATGAGGCTATGGAAAAAGTTCAACTCATTAGAGATAGACTAAAGACAGCTCAGAGTTGTTAGAAGTCCTATGCAGATGTGAGGAGAAGGGACTTAGAGTTCGAAATCGATGATTGGGTTTTCCTAAAGGTACCTATGAAGGGGGTGATGAGATTTGGCAAGAAAGGGAAGCTTAGTCATAGATATGTAGTTCCTTACAAAATACTGAAAAGGGTTGGTAATGTGGCATATGAGGCAGAATTGCCAGCAGAACTAGCGGCGGTTCATCTAGTCTTTCACATTTCCTTGTTGAAAACTAAGCTAGGGGTTGCAGCTTCATCCCTCCATACTAAGCTAGTTTAGACTTCATTCAAGGAAAAATGTTCCCAAGGGGGGAGATAATATAACACCCCAGATTCGAAAAAGACCAAATATGCATAATTTCAAGAATTGTAGGTGCCACCGATGAAGCCAACCCACGGCCCGTGGTCTAAACCATGGACCGTGGGTGTGGTCCATGGTTGGCCACCTCAACTTGCTCCAAAATTTTCAGAAAGGCACGACCTATGGCACGACCTATGGCAAGACCTATGGATAGTAGGTGGGACCACAGTCTGTGGTCCAGGTTCGTGGATCGTGGACCCTCAGACCCAGTCCCTGACAACAAACGATGCCTGCCAGGATAGGCCATCGGTTAGTCCATGGTCCATCGATCAGGCCGGTCGTTGGCCTCGTTAGATTTTAAGTAAGGGGTTGTTTGATCTTTTCCCCTTTGTGTTGGACATCTAAACTATGTCATTTAACCCCTAAACTACGTACTTTTGGTCATTTTATGCCTAGTAACTTAATCAGAACTTACCATAAGCAATTCATTCACAAAACATTTCCAAAACTAGAGAAAAAGGAAAAGAAACATTCGACCAAGATATCTCCAAGAACACAATAGGTTTTTGCCAGTTCCAGCCTCAAAATCGAAAGATTTCTCCGTGAAATTCATCACCAGATATGTGGGATTTAACTAGTGGATTCCTTTCATCCACTGGGTCCCTAGAATTCAATCAGATTCTTGATTCGGTATATCTTGCTTAGACCTAGGGTTTCTAAAACCTTAGATATTGGTTGTGATTTAGATGTTATAGTATTCTTAATCAGATTATCATGTTTGTGAAGTTGTTTTTTAGTTCCTTGTATAAAACTCAAAATCCTAGTTGTGTAGATTCTCTTAATTCTTGAATTACACATGCTAGGTCAGTTAAATAGATATACATGCTCCAGTTACAAATGTTTCATTGTTAGTATTTAAATGTTGCATTCTCAAATTTTGCATGTTAGAACATTGAGCTATCTAGTATTTTAGTTATGTTGTTTATACACATTTCAGTTAGGAGTAGGCTTAGACAGAGTTGGACTAGGGTTTCGCGTACCTTCATAGTCCCAAAACTACGTGCCCTATTAAGTTTATAGTCCCCTATGTTGGGCATCAGATTTAGTGATCATGCCAGTCATGCCTTTATACCCCTCACAAGGTATATTGGGTCCTCTCAATGAGGCGTATACATCGGACTTTATGTTTAGCTCACATGGTTTTATGTTGGTTAATAGTAGCTCCCACAGTCAGAAATTAGTGCAGTTAACCAAGTTTTCAGTTATACCTCAGCATTTAGTCTCAGTACGTCATGTTCAGGATTAGTACTTGGTCATTGCATCTAGCTCAATCTTTAGTATATTTCAGTATTTATATTTAGTTCAGATTATATCATTGCTCAGTATGCTTTGTTCAGTTTATGTATTTTATTCAGCTATAGGTTATTTCCTACATGCTTAGTATATTCCAAGTACTAACATATACTCTGCGCTATATCCTTTCAAGATACATGTACTCAACATCTAGATCACGCATAGATCAGTTCCAAATCCTCACTTCATCAGCTCTAGTGGTGAGTCCTCATACTTAGAGGACAATAGACATGTTTTGTTTCGCTTTTCAGTATTTCATTTCAGTTTCCACTTTGCTAGAGTTAGCTGGGGACATGCCCCATCAACTTCAGTTAGTAAAGGATATTCAGACATAGTATTAGATTCAAAATTAGATTTGAGTTTGATCCATTAGCTATTTTAATAATCATAGTATTTTATATATTCAAATCAGTTGGGTATTCCCCACTTTTAGTTATCTTCTGTTTTAAGCTTCTGCATACTATCTGTTTTTACTTATCTTTTAGCATGCTTGTGATATGCCAGCTCAGGGTTAGCTTGGGGTCACTCTTGATCCTAGGACCCATGTTTACATCAAAGGGTAGCCTCGGGGTGTGACACTTTTGTTATTCACCTAATGAGTGTGTCTTACTACTGATGGGGGAGAACATGAATGTTATGAGGAGGCCATGGAGGATGAGCACAAGGATCAATGGATTGAAGCCATGAAAGATTAGATGAAGTCTCTACATGAAAACCACTCTTATGAGTTGGTGAAATTGCCCAAGGGCATGAGAGCTTTGAAGAAAAAGTGGGTGTTCAAAGTTGAAGTTAAAGAACACAACTTGAAGCCTAGGTACAAAGCTAGATTGGTTTTTAAGGGATAAGGAAGGGTATTGATTTTGAAAAACTATTTTCTCCTGTCATGAAAATGTTCTCCATTCATAAGGTTCTAGGTAGCAAATAAAGTCCATATTGGCCTCTAAGTTTTAATTAACATGCTTTCAAACACAAATAATTGTGCAGGTCTCATGCTAAGTGTGTGGCATATAAACAAGCATTACAACAGTAAAATTACTTAATTAAGAGTGGCAAAAATTATTACAGAATGCAGATTTTAATTAATTTCATTTTAAAATATAGCAGAAAAGTGATCACAGATGCAAAAATATTTTAGAACAAAAGCAGATTTTATTTAATTATTAGCACAGATCGGTGAAGAATAAGGGCACATATTTTTAAAATAGGGGCAACTTTAATTGGTAATTATTCTCAACATGGACAGATTAAAATATGCAGAAAATTAATTATTTTAAGTGGTAGGACAGTGTTCAAAATGTAGAAAATAATTATATGAGGCAGATTTTATTTCAGATTTAAGTTCAAACGGTTTACTATGCTGGTTTCTCTTAAATATGCAGAAAGTAGTCATATAAGTTGATTTTATTTAGTTATGACATGGTGGAAATAGTTAGTTAATTTTATTTTAAGTGGCACAAAATGAATGTAGTGCAGAAATGATTCAACAGTGGGCAAAACATATTTGGAGATTCATCTTATTTTCTAGACATGCTGGAAATTATTTAATAGCTCCTATGAACATGATTTCTAGGTGATTAATATACTGACAAATATAAACTAAATGATTAACCTGCTACAATTTATTAGATCCGATTAGCATATCAATCTAATTAATTAAGTCCTATAAGCATAATCTCAAAGTAAGGACAACAAAATCTACAACCTATAGGCATGTTTTCTACACCAGAATAATATATTAAAAATTATTTAACCCCTATAAGGCATCATATGAAAAATGGTAGAACATTCCAATACAAAACAAATTATGATAATATTTAAATATTTATTCATTTTATATAAAAGGAGCTTTGGTTGAATTAGATGAAATAAGGAGAAAATATATTATTTATTGTTCTCATTTAGAAGGTGGTTACGACAATCCAGTAATATGCACAATCAACTTTAAACTATAATTAGATAATATTAAACAGGTGATTGATGGCGGTAGTGACTTATTTTATTTTTTAGACAGATCTCGAATGAGTATTATTAGAATAAGAACAATACAACAAATCGCAATCCTATAGGCATGCTTTTCTAACACAAATAAGTTGCGATAAAGTAATATGTAGCATGTATATCCCCTTACCCCTTTAGACTATTTCCCGAGTTATATCATATATATCTAGAGAGTTAGAGTTATACAAATAACATTACAATACCAAAAATGAAACAATACAAATATAACCAACAATAAATGCAGAATCTCATCCGGGAACCCATCCTAGGTGACTCTTCATGTATTGAATCTTCAAATTCAAAAACCTGTTAAACAAAGGACTGCCAACACACATGTAATATACCAAAGACAAGATTATTAATAGTTATATAGGTAAAACATAAAAAGTAATTTTGATCAATCACACGAACTTCAAACAAGTCACAGCACGTATAATACCACTCATTGAGAAAAAAAGTGATAAGGAAACTAACTCGAATGCTTCCTTTTATTTGTTTCAAGCATACAATCATGTAACATTGCAAAACAAAATTACACTAATGAAGAGAACTAACCAATTAAGCAGAATATATTTCAGCAATGCAGTATTAGCAACCCCAATCAAAACAGCAACACAACAAATAAAACACACTTTGAGAATTGCAACGGACTCCCTTTTATGAACAGAGTACTTTTTAATGAGTTTTATTATTTTTTTTTAAAGTGTTAAACTGTCCCAATAATGAAAGGGGTCATCTATTTATATAACAAATAAGAGAGTATAGCCAAAATGGGGATAGAATAAATTAGAACCATAATATTATTTTCCTTTAAGAAAAGGAAGAACCAAATCATTAAAAGTCAATTTTCAACCGAGTGAAGATATCACCAAAAATAAGTATGTAAGAATCTGTCAAGTTTTAATTAAGGTAAAGAGATCAATCAAGAAGTCACTATATACGGTTTCAGAGACTAATTTCCTTGTTAAAATTTCAACATAGCGAACAAACAGACGTCATTTAAGGAAACCAATCAACATAAAATCAGTTTATCAAAACAAGGAAAGTAAAACAGGAATTTGACTAATATATACAACAAGGTCAAATTAACACAATCAACTAATAAGCATTATTCCCATTAATGAAAGAAACATCAATAAGGAATCAATTATCAATCCATATTACTTGTTCAATCATACAAGATTGTTAACAATGCTACAAGTAATATCATTAGTAAAGGGAAATTAGCAAGCATTTAGGGGGTCAAAACAGAGCAATTAGCATAAAAAAAGTTAAATTCTAAACAACACAATTGTTAGGGGGCCAATTAAGCTAATGGGTGAACATGGCAATCAAAAGTCAGAATAGTTCATATTAAAACAGATCCGTCTTGTGCAAAATTTCAAAAATTTGAGTCTCACCGGAGATAAGAGGAATGGAGACTCAAGGGTCTCGTTTGTTCCTTGTTGTCATTGTTGTTGATCGGGTTCTCGCCTGGCTACTTGCTAGTGTCGATTGGTGTTGGAGCCTTAAGGTTGTTTCGTTGGAGCTACTGTTGTTGCTGCTTTATTTGGCGGCGGCTGCTGCAAGTGGGGTTCACTGATCAAAGTTGTTATCCAGTTTCACTGAAACTCAGTCGAGAAAAAAGGAAAGAGGGTGGCGTTCACCGATGGCGCCGGGTGGTTGATGTCTCTATGCAGCTATTGCTGCTTCACGCTAGAAAGATGGAAGAAAAGAGAGAGAAGGGAGAAACAATGGCGACCAACGGCTGATGGTGATTCTCGCTGGAAGACAGAGATGACGAAGGAGAAGGGGAGAAGAAGAGGCGGCAGTTTTTTTACAGGAGAGGAGAATGAAAATAATTTGGGTTTTTGGGGTCTTTTAGACAAAATTCATTACAATTTTAAACTTGAAATATATGTTAAATTATGTATTTAATCGAATAGCACTCCAAAAAGGGTTATAGGTCAATCAAAATTGGGTGTCAACAACTTCCCCTTGGTTGCTTGAGAATGAAGGATGAATTTTCTCCAACCAACGTTGACTTAGTAGCCGATTTTGTCCGATCGAAGAAAAATGTCAATGGGATCAATTGAAGTGATATAGAGTTGGAAAAGGGTACGACTGAGACTTTGGTACTAAGTCGCATACATATATCTGGTTTTATGAGAATCAGGTTGTGTGTAGTTCTAGATTTAGGAGCAAACAAAGCTCCTAAAAATGAAGTAACGGTACAATGTTCGGACGGGAACGATAATGGCTTGAATGGACAGGATTAGAATAGCGAGAAGAGCATGACAGAGCGATTTCCAACTTTAAGCAAGGTTCGGATGAAAAGAAGTAAGTACGAGTAGCAAAGAATTGAGAGGGCCTTTGTTGCAATAGAATGTAAGCAGAATGATCGTAGCTGAGAGGACAATGATCTTGCCTGCAATGTCAGTCTCTGCAAATCTGTAGCTTATAATACAAACTAAATAAAGTGATTAGAGCGGACATATCAAATGAATAGTAAATGTAAACATGATGTAATTTCCCATATAGACCATGAAATTTGCCTTAAGACTATGAAGATGATGTCTTAGGCTATGACGTCTAGAGCCATGATACACAAAATGTTATATCCTTAGGTCATGAAATGTTGCCTATAGGCCATGAAAATGATGCCTTTAGACTATGACACATTCAAATCATGATAAGCAGAAATTAAATCCTTAGGCCATGATATGATGTCCACAGGCCATGAAAGATGATGCCATTAGACCATGACGCCTTCGAAACATAAGTAATGAGTAAAGGGAGCGTATCTATAATTCGGGCATCTAATACTTGTGACTTGATTTGAATTTGTTCGGCACATGCAATTCTCGGGCACAATGCAATTCTCGGGTGCAATGCAATCTCAGGCACAATGCAATGCAATTCTCGGGCATAATGTAATCTCAAGGCACATGCAATTCTCAGGCATAATGCAATCTTGGGCACATGCAATCTCAGGCACAAAGCAATTCTCAGGCACATGCAGTTCTTGAGCACAATGCAATCTTAAGCACATGCAATAATGCAACTCTCGGGCATATGCAATCTTCGGGCACAATGTGATATCGGGCACATGCAAATCTTCAGGCACAATGCAATTATGGGCATATGCAATCTTCGAGCACAATGCAATACTCGGACACAATGCAATACTCGGGCACAATGCAATCTTGAGCACATGCAATCTTTGGGCACAATGCAATTCTCAGGCTCAATGCAGTTAGGGCACATGCATAATAGTTGATTGAGGTCATAAAGTATCTTGGACCTTTGCCTTATTGGAAGGATCGAGTGCCATTTGTTGGCGAGTTTCGAGCTAGGAGTATTGTAGCTTGATTGTTCATCCTATAGTAAGGAGAGGTTGCCATTGAATGACATATAAAGTAGCTTGATCCTTCCGTCTGATTGGAAGGATGGTGTGCCATTGACTAGCAATTTTGGCTCAATAGTTTGGTCCTTTGCCTTGTTGGAAGGACAGTGTGCCATTTGTCGGCGATTTCTAGGATCGAAATTATTGTAGCTTGGCCCTTAGTCCTATTATAAGGAGAGGGCGCCGTTTACTGGTGATTTGTCGAGCTTAATAGCAGTCAGATGATGTTAAAATTGCTTTTGTTTATCTACCTGTTTTTCCTGTATTCAAAGAAAAATAGTTAGTCTAAGGGGAGGTTGATCTATATCCCTGATTTGACACAATATGCTCCTTTGATGTTTGTTTGAAATTTCTTTTGCAAGGTTTTCAAAAAATTTTAGGTTTCCTCAAAATTTTCTGCCCCAGTATAGAACTTATGTTATTCTGATCTTCATTGCAGATTGTAGCTTGATTGTTGTGAATTTTTTAGAGGAATTTTTGACATCCTCTAAACAATTCTGCCCCAGTCCTGATTTGTGTAAAAAAATATTCTTTGAAGGAATTTTTTAGACCCTCAAAAATTCTGCCCCAGTTACTGATTTACGATAAGAAATGCTTTTGATGGAATTTTTGTGTTCCTCTCAAAAATTCTACCCCAGTCTTGATTTGTGTGGAAAATATTCTTTGAAGGAATTTTTGAGAGGGTCTCAAAAATTCTGCCATAGTTACTGATTTGAGAGAAAAATTGTTTTTATGGTATTTTGGAGTTCCTCTAAAAAATTCTGCCCCAGTTGTGGCTTGCTAGAAAATGTCCTTCTGATGGAATTTTTGAGACCCTCTCAAAAATTCTGCTCAGTTACACATTCAAAAGGGAAAATGAAATTTTTATTATGATAAGACCGAACTCCATAGAAGCGCCTACGTATCCCCTCTTAAACGGGAATCAGATCTGACGTAGTTCCAACAACAAGAGCATAAGACATTAAACAGAGCATTCTTAAGCAACACTTAAATGATAGATTTTGACCAACTTTATTGCCCATATGCTAACATGGGTACCTAAATGTATAAAACTTAAACTTAAATGGCGCAAGCCTTTTATTGGAAACTACTTCAAATGGATTTCGACCTATTCATTATTGGGACTCCTTTGGCACAAGGTCTGTCCAGTGGATGACATTAGCCTAAATCAGTTGTTGAATCTTGTCTCTTAGATCACAACATGTCTCAATAGTATATCCCTTCATCCTTAAATGATAGTCACAACTCTTGTTGGGGTCATACAGTTTGGACTGAGTGTCTGGATTCTGGGCAGGAATAGGTGTCACACAGCCAATCATTTTAAGTCTCTCATAGAGTTGGTCAAAGGATTCAGCTAAAGAAGCTTAAATTTTGACACGCTTTTTCTCAATATTGAAGAGGTTTTTGAGGATATGAGGTTGAGTGAGGGTTTTGACATTGTAGATATGATATGCTGGTTGTTGATATGGTAAAGGAGGCCTTTGGGATGGAGGCATTTGATATGGAGGAATTTGGAATGCTATGAGAGGTGCACGATACCAAGGAACTTGGTGCAAAGGCGTTTCATACAGAGGAGCTTGCATAGTAGGATTCTGTAGGCGTAGAGTGAAACATGGAGGTCTAGGATCATATGGATGATGTTGAGAAGGATATGGATAATTTGGAAAGTGAGTGATCTTTGGAGGCATTTGAATGGAGTTTGATTGATTTTGAGAAGTGAGGTTAGTTGGTGGAGGATTAGAAGTAAGGTGAATTGATGGAGGATTATTTTGGACAGTTGTTTGGCTTGTGACAAGCTGCTTATCCATGTCTCCAAGGTGGGATTGACAGAGAGTAACAGCTTGGCCCACTCGCGCATATCAGACACCTCTTCTTTTAACTTCTTTATTTTCTGTTCCAGGCTTAAGACTAACTCGTCTGAAGGATGCTTCCTTTCAATAGTCTTACCCATAACCTTATCATTAGTCGTTTTCCTCTTTCCTTTGTGATTCTCACTTGGAAGAGAAGGAAAAGCGCCCTTTGATCATGTGTGGTAAACCATGGTATACAGATCAACCATTGGGGAAGGGTAAAAATAAAAGTAAAAGTAAAAGAAAACCAAAGTTAGAGTGTTGCATAAATTGAACTAACAAACACATTGTTTTAAGATAAACGCCCTAAATGTAAGGGGCCTCGTTGAGCCAGAGGTAGGCCAAAGACGACACACAAGTGATGCACAATAATTAATTCAAACTTATTTGCCAATTTGGAGTTTAGATTAGAGGAATTCTAAACTCCATTTTGACATGACTTGGCCTAGATTAATTATGGTGATCACATTGACACATAATATGCAATTTGTCTAAAGGGTGTTGGGGCCCTTTAGACGGTAGGGTGGCTACTAATCATGCGAATTGACAGCAAGGGTCAAACCACCTAGGGCTTATGCAACATGTATGGCCTAATTTAGATTTCTTAAGAGTTGGTTCGACACGGACTTGAAGAGGTTCTATGCGAGAAGGCACATGGTTCCACGGTAGTAAAACTATCTGCATCTGTTATGCCTTAGCCATCTCTCTAATATATGGTGTTTGAATAGAAGTGGAGTATTTTGTGAGATGTGCAAAGTCACACAACATCACCAGAAAATATATAAAAAAAAAAAAAAAAAAAGAACAGGGTCCCAATTGGGGGAAGTATGAGCGGAATGCCAATTATCAAAGAAGTAACATTTTGCAATTAAATGGAAAGCGATAACACATAAACAGTTATATAAAGCAGTAATTAAATAAATACATAAATAAGCAAGCAAACACATAAAAGAATTAAGAAAATAAGAAAAGGGAATAGGGATTAACATGAAAATAAGTAGTATAACGAAAGCAAATAATAACTTAGCATGGTAATGACCAAATAAACAATAAAGTAAACCCCACATAAAGCATGAAACATGTAATGGTAAGAACCTAGTTATATCCCCAACAGAGTGGCCATTCTGTCATGCCCAGTTTTTCTCAAAACGGGTTTTTGGTGCACGACCTAACAACTCTTTTGGGTTTTGGGCTAGATTGAAGAGTCGCCACCTAACGAATTAAGGCGTGTTAGGGCACCTATCTAACCTAACTAATTCTAGCTATGGTCAATGAACTAGAGATCGGGTAAGGATTCAAATTACCTTGATGGGAAGGTGTTAAGCATCTCTCAAGGTCCACAAATGTGGGTCCCAGTCGTATCTCATGCAATTTATGTGGGGATTACAAATAGCAATTAAGGTCACTTCATTTAAACATGTTTGTTAGGTGATAACTATCATTAAACAATTAAGGACATTTCAATTGTTTGATATTTAATTAAGCATGCTTACTAGATGATATAATAAATATCAAACAAATACTAAGCAATTAATAAAGAGAAAAGCAAGGACACAAAATTTACACATTCAGATAGGCGAATCAATTTTTATTTTTTTATTAAACTAACCCAAATAATTATAAATAAATAACGCATAGAAGTAAAAGGGAAAGGGAGACTCCGAAACCCATAGACTTTACGGATCAGTGCTCGACTTTTTTTTATATTCTTTCAGTCATCTTATACATTCGGACAGACAAAATCAGTGTTTGTCGTTTTAAGCTCAAGTCGATTGTCATCATCTCCGTAAGGGCCTAACTACCTCTACCCCACCTTCCGCATGCATTACGTCCTTAAAGGTGCCAAACGATCCCGCTTAAGGTCTAAGAGGCATCAGATACTATTAGGATGGATTTAGACTAAAATAAAATATAAGCTCCTTGTTAGGCCCTCCTAGACACAAAGCAAAACACATTGGACATCACTTAGCACATAAAGTACATGTTGGCCTCTAAGTTTTAATTAACATGCTTTCAAACACAAATAATTGGAAAGGTCTCATGCTAAGTGTGTGGCATATAAACAAGCATTACAGCAGTAAATTACTTAATTAAGAGTGGCAAAAAATATTACAGAATGCAGATTTTAATTAATTTGATTTTAAAATATAGCAGAAAAGTGATCACAAATGCAAAAATATTTTAGAAGAGTAGCAGATTTTATTTAATTATTAGCGCTGATCGGTCAATAATAAGGGCACATATTTTTAAAACAGGGGGAGATTTAATTGGTAATTATTTTCAACATGGACAGATTAAAATATGCAGAAAATTATTTATTTTAAGTGGCATGACAGTGTTCAAAATGCAGAAAATAATTATATTAGGCAGATCTTATTTCAGATTTAAGTTCAGACGGTTTACTATGCTGGTTTCTCTTAAATATGTAGAAAACAGTCAAATAAGTTGATTTTATTTAGTTATGACATGCTGGGAATAGTTAGTTAATTTTATTTTAAGTGGCACAAAATGAATGCAGTGCATAAATGATTTAAAAGTGGGCAAAACATATTTGCAGATTCATCTTATTTTCTAGAAATGCTGGAAATTATTTAATAGCTCCTATGAACATGATTTCTAGGTGATTAATATACTGACAAATATAAACTAAATGATTAACATGCTGTAATTTATTATATCCGATTATCATATCAATCTACTTAATTAAGTCCTATAGGCATGATCTCTAAGTAAGGACACAAAATCTACAACCTATAGGAATGTTTTCTACACCAGAATAATATATTAAAAATTATTTAACCCCTATAAGGCATGATATGAAAAATGACATAACATTTCAATACAAAACAAATTATGATAATATTTAAACATTTATTCATTTTATATAAAAGGAGCTTTAGTTGAATTAGATGAAACAAGGAGAAAATATATTATTTATTGTTATCATTTAGAAGGTGGTAACGACACTCCAGTAATATGCACACTCAACTTTAAACTATAGTTAGATAATATTAAATAGGTGATTAATGGCGGTAGTGATTTATTTTATTTTTTAGACGGATCTCGAATGAGTATTATGAGAATAAGAACGATAACACAAATCATGATCCTATATGCATGCTTTTCTAACACAAATAAGTTGCGATAAAGTAATATGTAGCACATATATCCCCTCACCCCTTTAGACGATTCCCCGAGTTATATCATATATATCTAGAGAGTTAGAGTTATACAAATAACATTACAATACCAAAAATGAAACAATACAAATATAACCAACAATAAAAGAAGAATCTCATCCCGGAACCCATCCTAGGTGACTCTTTATGTCTTGAATCTTTAAATTCAAAAACTTGTTAAACAAAGGACTACCAACACACATGTAATATACCAAAGACAAGATTATATAATAGTTATATAGGTAAAACATAAAAAGTTATTCAATCACACAAACTTCAAACAAGTCACAGCACATATAATACCACTCATTGAGAAAGAAAGTGATAAGGAAACTAACCCATATGCTTCCTTTTATTTATTTCAAACATACAATTATACAACATTGCAAAACAAAATTTCACTAATGAAGAGAACTAACAAATTAAGCAGAATATATTTCAATAATGAAGTATTAGCAGCCCCTATCGAAACAGCAACACAACAAATAAAACACACTTAGAGAATCACAACAGACTCCCTTTTATGAACAAAGTACGTTTTAATGAGTTTTTTTTTTTTTTTTGAAGTGTTAAATTTTCCCAATAATGAAAGGGGTCATCTATTTATATAAAAAAAAAAATAATAAGAGAGTATAGCCAGAATGGGGATAGAATCAATTAGAATTAATCAAGGAATATTATTTTCCTTTAAGAAAAGGAAGAACCAAATCAGTAAAAGTCAATTTTCAACCGAGTGAAGATATCACCAAAAATAAGTATGTAAGAATCTGCCAAGTTTTAATTAAGGTAAAGATATCAATCAAGAAGTCACTATATACGGTTTCAGAGACTAATTTCCTTGTTAAAATTTCGACACAGTGAGCAAACAGACATTATTTAAGGAGACCAATCAACAAAAAATCAGTTTATCAAAACAAGGAAAGTAAAACAGGAATTTGACTAATATTTACATCAAGGTCAAATTAACACAATCAACTAATAAGAATTATTCTCATTAATCAAGGAACCATCAATAAAGGAATCAATTATCAATCCATATTACCTGTTCAATCATACAAGATTGTTAACAGTGCTACAAGTAATATCATTAGTAAAGGGAAATTAGCAAGCATTTAGGGGGTCAAAACAGAATAATTAGCATAAGAAATGTTAAATTCTAAACAACACAATTGTTAGGGGGCCAATTAAGCTAATGGGTGAACATGGCAATCAAAAGTCAGAATAGTTCATATTAAAACAAGAATTACAACAATTATCGATTTTTCTCAAGAGCATGCTATAAGTTTAACTAGTCATGCTAAGAATCAAATAAAAATCAACACGGGAAAATGAACCTGGACGGATCCATCAAGATCCGTCTCGTTCAAAATTTCAGAAATTTGAGCCTCGTCGGAGATGAGAGGAATGGAGACTCGAAGGTCCCGCTGGTTCCTTGTTGTCGTTGCTACTAATCGGATTCTCGCTTGGCTACTTGCTGGTGTCGACCGGTGTTAGAGCCTTAAGGCTGCTTCACTGGAATTACTGTTGTTGCTGCTTTTATCTGGTGGCGGCTGCTATAGGTGGCGTTCGCCGATCAGAGTTGTTGTCCAGTTTCACCGGAACTCAGCAGAGAAAAGAGGAAACGAGGGTGGCGCTCGCCAATGGCGCTGGGTGGTTGCTGTCTCCGTGTAGCTATTGTTGCTTCACGCTAGAAAGATGGAAGAGAAGAGAGAGAAGGGAGAAACGATGCGACCAACGGCTGCAGGCTTCGTTGGCGATGGCGATTCTCGTCGGAAGGCGGAGAGGACGAAGGGGAAGGGATAAGAAGAGGCGGCAAATTTTTTACAAGAGAGGAGAATGAAAATAATTTGGGGTTTTGGGGTCTTTTGATATTAAAAAAAAGGAAAGAGAATGGAGCTTTGATCTCGTCCGTTGAATTGAATAAGATAGACGGTTAGGATTCGATCTGCCTATTGGTCAAGATTGATTGTGAGTTAGGTTCAAATATTAGAATAAGAAAGCTACAATTGAAATCACTAATATGGCTATAATCGATATATAATTGAAACTGAAATGGCTAGCATTGAAATGGATTGAATAAGAAAAAGGGCTAGGATTGCAATAAATTGGATAGATTAGACTAAGATTTAAATAATTTAAAGGAAGACTAAGGAAAAGCTATTCAACTAATTAAATACTACACATATTAAAATATTTTCACATAATTAAACAAATCTAATATTTTAAAATATTTAAGTAAAGTAATTATTTCGAGTTTAACTATCGATAATTATAATTTAATAAAATAATTTGATAATAATTACAATAATTTTTAAAAAATCATGAACACTAAAATATTTAATTTTTTAGACAAAATTGATTACAATTTTAAACTCGAAATACGTTTTAAAATACATATTTAATTAAATAGCACTCCCAAAAGGGTTATAGGTCAGTCAAAACTGGGAGTCAACAGGGATCCTCTGGAAGTAAGAAGGCTCACCAACAACTCGGGAGCTCAACTAGAAACAATGATGCGCTAGATGCTGATCCTGGTTACCTGTATCTGCATCATTAAAAGATTCAGGCCAAATGGCATCAGTACATTGAATTTACGAGTATGCGAGGGGAATTCTAAAATAAGATATAAGCTTGAAAGGAACTAAAAGAACAAACCTAGTTTTAACTCAACTCAACTAAACTCATTTCAATATAAAGCAATAACATAAATGCAATATAAAGAAAAGCTTTTAAAATCATGGATACCAATCTGTCTATTTAGAAATACAATAATACTCTATATGTATGCAAAGATACAATATAAACTCTGAAATGTATATAAAAATACTGTTAAGGGAGCTTCTCTAACCGACAACCATAACTTAAGAGCTATTGTGGTGATACAGCGTTTTTCCTCACGCTGCCAGGGCCGTCCTTTACCTTGCCGAGGGTATAGAACCTAAATACTAAGTGGATTCACTAGTCTATGTTAAAATGCACTAAGGAATCATCTAAAAAGTATGACCCTTTTCTACCAATGGTGATACATGGTTTATGGGGGCTAAGAGTTGTCTAAACTCTCCCCCATATCGGTGCTCAATACTACTCCCAAAATATAATACTAGCTCTTATGTTTAAAAACATACTTCTTTATGTGGTTGAAATAATTGCTCAAAACTTAGCTCAAAGGCTCCTCTTGGAAATCAAAGTTTTCTCTCTTGCTTAACTGTGAAAGCCTTTCCTCTTTTCTGAAAACTCATTCAAAGGCTCTTTGGAAATCTCAGTTTCCTTTCTTATTTAAATGTGAAAACATTTTAATCTCTTTGGGAATACATAGTCCCCATATACTCTTTGAAGAAATGAACTTCAATCTTTACTCTTTTCTCAACTCAAAACTCAAGTCTTAAAACAAAGTTAAAATATTTGAAAAAGACTTTTGGAAAACTTCTCATGACTTGACTCTTAACTTCTCTTGACTTGACTCTTAACTTTTCTTGAATTGAATTATGGATTCCAGGTTCATGATCTCATGTTATTGATGATTTCATATTGTTTAGACGTACCTTAGAGTGTAGGAATCAACTAGGAAACATAGGTACGTTTCAAGGGAACTAGTACGGAAAGAAGTGGGAAGAAGTAGAAGACATGGCGTCCCTGGCGCTCTGAGTGGCGCGGGGCGCCAGAGGCTAAACTTCAGAGATTGGCATGGAGTGCTCTGGCTAGAAAGGCACCCCAGAGGCCAAACTTCAGAGCACTTTGTGGGGCGCTCTGAGTGGCGCGGCGCCCCACCCTTCTCTCCAGGTATTTGATGATTTTTTTATCGTTTTTCAACTCTAAACCCTCTAAACTCAATTGGGTCTTTCCCCAAACACTTAGAATCTACTACATAATTAAAATATGCAAGAATCTACTTAGAATGGCACCTAATTTCATGAATCAAATTCAAAAACTCCTCAACAACTCCAACAATCAAAAACCCATTAGAAACTACAAACAAGTCCATCAAGAACTCAATTTCTAAACCTTCAAGAGTATAAATTCGCTTAAATAAATTATGATTGGCATGTGGGTGACTAACCCAATGCTATGTTATTTCACATACCTCGTAGGGATCACCCCTTAACGAAATCCACAAGCAATTCTTCAAGAACTCGACGATTTCCTTGCTTCTCCTTTTCTTTTCTCCTCTTCTTTTTCTTCTCTCAAAACCCTAACTTATTTTTCAAAAGCGTAAACTGAATCCAATTAGTTTAGACCCCAACTTAATTACCACAAACGAAGTTAATTAATTGGGTTGTGGAAAGGCCATAATGCCCTTCTAAAATCCAGTTTTGACTTTCCTTATCTAGACAGCCCAACTTCAAATGGGCATATCTCGCTCATACGAACTCGAAACTGAGCAAACTCAGCGGAGTTGGAAAGATAATTCAAAGATATTTCCTACGGTATCTTGTATCACACCTAACTCATCACTCATCCTGAGATAGGAGTTATGGTCATTTGAAGTTGACCCAAAACTCATACTTAACTTAATTTTGTCAAATTTCCAGATTTTTCATTCCAAACATGACTCTTTCTAACTCTAGCTCCTCCTAGTTGCGGGGTGTTACAATATATCCCCCTTTGTAACATTCATCCTCGAGTGAGATTACTCTTAGTAGGCTAAGGGTGTAACATCTAACATTCAGCTCAAGCACCCAACAAGCAAATCTAATACATCAAGCATATAAATTAAAGAGTACTGAGAAAAGAATTAGTACCTTAATTTGGGACTTCTCTGGATACGAAGAGATGTGATGTCTCTTCTTCATATCTCCCTCAGCTTCCCAAGTAGCTTTCTCAACAAACTGGTTCCTTCAAAGAACTTTGACTGATGCTCCCTCTTTTGTTCTCAACTTGCGACCTTGGCGATCTAGAATCTGAACAAGAATCGTCTCATAACATAAGCTATCCTTGATTCCAATATCTTTAGTTGGTATGATCAATGAAGGATCGTCCATAAACTTTTTCAACATGGAGATGTGAACATAGGATTAACTACTACTAACTCTTGTGGTAGCTCCAACTCATAATCTACATTGCCAATTCTTTTGGATATTCTATAAGGACCAATATACCAGGGACTAAGCTTCCCCTTCTTACCAAACCTCATAACACCCTTCATGGGTGAAACTTTCAAGTAGACCCAATCATCTACTTCAAACTCTAACTTTCTTCTCCTAACATCAGTGTAGGATTTCTAATGACTCTGTGCTGTTTTCAACCTCTCTTGAATAACTTTCACCTTTTCCATAGCTTGATGAACTAAGTCTGGTCCAATCAACCCATAAAGAGCTTCATAAGGAGCCATATGGATGTCAGAGTGGTAACTATTGTTGTAAGAAACCTCAATGAGGGGTAGGTGATCATCCAATTACTCTTGAAATCAATCATGCATGCCCTCAACATATCTTCTAAAGTCTGAATAGTGCGATCTGCTGTCTGAGTATGGAAAGCAGTACTCAAGTTCACCTTTTAACCCAAACCTTTCTGAAAATATTTCTAGAACTGTGCAGTAAATTGTGCCCCTCTATCTGATATAATTGAAACTAGTACACATGAAGTCTAACTACCTCTTGAAGATACAACTTGGCATAGTCCTCTGTTGAATGGGTAGTCTTTATTGGCAAAAAGTGGGCTGATTTTGTCATTCTATCGACAATCACCCAAATAGAATCATGTTGCCTGCGAGACCGTGGCAACCCATTAATGAAATCCATATTGATCATCTCCCACTTCCATTCCAGAAGTTCTATATTCTGAACTATACCACCGGGCCTTTGGTGCTCTACTTTAACTTATTGACAATTCGGGCATTTACCAACGAACTCAGCAATACCTTTCTTCATACTATTCCACCAATATACTTCCCTCAAGTCGCGATACATCTTTGTTGAACCCGGATGGATAAAATATCTAGAGCTATGATATTCCTCCATGATCTTCTCTACACACAATCTACCTTGATACCTCAATACAACATCTCTCTCTTGTTCAAAAGTCATTACTTTTTGCTTATGAACATTTGCCTTCAATTCAAGAAAAATAGGATTTTGGTCTTGATTTTCTTTCACTTCTGACACTAAGGATGATTCATCCCATTCATCACCACTACTCCTCCTTCTGTGGAATTCATTAGTCGAACTCTTAATCGTGTAAGTCTATGCACATCTCTTGCTAGCTCTTTCTTATCTTCCTCAAAATGGGCAGTACTACCTATAGACAACCTGCTCAAGGCATCAGCAACAACATTAGCATTACCTGGGTGATTAGAATACTCATGTCATAATCCTTGAGTAACTCTAACCACATCCTCTGTCTGAGATTAAGCTCTTTCTGACTAAACACATACTGAAGACTCTTGTGATCATTGAACATATCCACATAAACACCATAAAGATAATGCCGCCATATTTTTAAAGCAAATACTATGGCAGCCAACACTAGATCATGGGTTGGGTAATTCCTCTCATGAACTTTCAACTGTATGGAGGCATAAGCTATAACTTTGCCGTTCTGTAATTAACATAAAACCCAAACCAACTCTGAACGCATCACAATATACAACAAAGCCTTGCGTACCCTCTGGTAAGGTCAATACTAGGGCAGTAGTCAACCTCTTTTTCAATTCCTGAAAGCTTTTCTCACAAGTTTCACACCATTGAAACTTCATTGTTTTCTGAGTTAACTTGGTCAAAGGGTACGAAATAGATGAGAACCCCTCTACAAACCTTTTATAATAGCCATCCAAACCCAAGAAACTCCTAATATCGGTTAGAGATGTAGGTCTAGGCCAATTATGCACTGCCTCTATCTTCTGAGTGTCAACTCTAATTCCATCACCGGAAACAATGTGGCCTAAGAATGCCACAGACTCAAGCCAAAACTCACACTTAGAGAACTTGGCATACAACTCCCTATCCTTTAGAGTTTGGAGGACTATTCTGAGATGGATAGCATAATCTTCCTCATTCCTCAAATAGATTAGTATGTCATCAATGAACATGATAACAAACATATCTAAATAAGGCTTGAATACTCTATTCATAAGGTCCATGAATCCTGCAAGCGCATTGGTTAAATAGAATGACATGATCAGAAACTCATAATGACCATAATGAATCCTGAAAGTTGTCTTTGGAATATCATATTCCCTTACTCTTAACTGATGGTAACCAGATCTGAGGTCTATCTTAGAGAAACAAGTGGTACCCTGAAGTTGATCGAAAAGATCATCGATTCTCGGAAGAGGATACTTATTCTTAATGGTAACCTTATTCAACTGACAGTAATCTATACACATCCTAATGGAACCATCTTTCTTTCTCACAAATAAGACCAGAACGCCCCAAGGTGAGACACTTGGTTGAATAAAACCCTTATCAAGGAGATCTTTCAATTGTTCTTTTAGCTCTTTTAACTCTACTGGTGCCATCCTATATGGCGGAACAGATATAGGAAAAGAATCTGGAAGAAGGTCTATACCGAAGTTTATTTCTCTCTCAAGAGGGACTCTGGAAAGATCATCTGGAAAGACTTCTAGAAACTCTTTTATTACTGAAACTGACTGAATATGAGGTATCTCAACACTAGAGTCATTAACTCGGACTAAGTGATAGACACATCCCTTGGAAACTAACTTCCTTGCCTTGAGGTACGAAATAAAATGACTATTTGGCATTGTTGAACTACTTTTCCACTCTAAGACTGGCTCATTTGAAAATTGAAACTTGACAACTCGAGTTCTACAATCAACTGAGGCATAACAGGCATGAAGCCAGTCCATACCAAGAATGACATCAAAATCTACCATGTCTAACTCAACTAAATCAGCCATGATGCTCTTGCGATTGACGAAAATGGTACAATCACGATAGATTCTCTTTGCTAGAATTGACTCACGAACAGGTGTAGAAACACTAAAAGGCATACTAAGTTTTTCAGGAAGAATATCAAAATTCATCGCAACATAAGGAGTTACAAAGGATAAACTCGCTCCTGGATCTAGCAAAGCATAAACATCAAAGTTAAAGACTTGGATCATACCAGTGACAACATTTGAAGAATCATCTTGCTCTTGGCGACTAGTGATAGCATAAAGATAGTTTCTTCCTCTGCCTACCCCTGAAGTAGCTCCTCTAGATGCAGCTCTGTCTGGTGGAGCATCTGAAGAAGATTGGGCTCTAATACCCCCGTTACTGTTACCCTGCTTGTTCTTTGGACACTCTCTCATAAAATGACCATTCTGGCCACACTTGAAGCAACCAGTGGAGCCATCACGACACATCCATGAGTGGTTCCTACCACACTTAGCACATGCAGGAGGCTACTACCCCCTTGTGCCATTATACCCTCAGAATAGGCAGGTTTAGCTCAGAAATTCTAACTATTGTACTCACATTTGTTCTTGGTGTAGGTTCACTAGTAGATGATGGAGTAGGTCCCTTTTGTTTCTGTTGGAAGAAAGACCGGTTGGCATTACTCTTCTGCTGTTTAGACTCATTCCCTAATGTCTTAGCCCTCTTATTCTTAAACTCTTCTCTATCCCTTAGCTTGTCCTCCTCAACTTGTTGCAAATGGAGCATTAGCCTTGCTATGTACATATCCCCTATCAGCATAGCTGCCTTTCCTTCCTTGCTTGACAGGCGAGATAACCCAACAACGAATAAACTCATCATGTTCCTTATGTCAGCAACCATCTCCGGAGCATAGCAGGAAAGTTGTGTGAACTTCAGATTGTACTAATGAACGCTTAAAGAATCCTATTTAAGAGTGACAAACTCTCGTACCTTAGCCTCTCTCAGTTCTCGGGGAAAGAAACGTCCCAAGAAGGTCTCCCCAAAACGAGCCCAACTCACAGGTGGTGCTCTCTCAGCTCGGTTCTTCTTTCATTAGTCGAACCATATCTTAGCGATACCTTTCATTTGGTATGCAGCTAGTTCCACCCTTTCAGCATCAACAACATGCATGATCTCAAAAACCTTCTGAAGTTCCTCAACAAAGTTTTTTGGATTCTCAGTAACACTTGAACTAGTAAAGCTTGGTGGATTCATCCTTAAGAAGTCACGGATCCTTGAAGTGTCAGCCACTTCTTGTCGATTCCCTCTTTGTTGCCCAACTTGATTGGTCACAACTTGGCTCAACATCCATATATCCTCACTAAACTTAGCAGTGTTGACCTCTCATTAGGGTTGCACTTCTGGTGCATTAGGTACCCCTTATTCCTGTGGTTCAACATTTCGCCTAGACGAACGACCTTACATAGCTCTTCATGAAGGCATGATCAACTGAAAGACACGTGCAAGCATGAATTAGAAGAAACTTTTTAGAGATAAAACTCTAACACATGAAATGAGTATGAAAGAAGTGAAGGAAATTCCTAAATGTTGCAGCTTCCTAATTATAGATGTGGCACACTTCACACTGATAACTAGGAATCTACAGACATGTCTTCATAGACCCCTAGGACTCTTGAACTCTTGGATCTGATACCAAGTTTGTCATGCCTCGAGCCTACACCCTGGGTGGGACTGGCACTTGAGAACCATCCTGGCCCCAAGCGAACCCTTGGCTTGGCTTACTTACTCAACGGAAGACTTTTACTCAACAAAGATAAGTCTATTTAATAAACTAGAGTGTTATAAAGGAACATTCAATTGGCCAATAAGGAAAACTCAAGTCTCAACATAATAGAATAAAAATGAAAAGAATAAAGAACTAACATTTGATTGTCTATCTATGAAGCCTCTAAAACTGAGATGATGTCGGGACAAGACCCACGACATCCTAATGAACTAAACATACTAAAAGCAATAAAAGGGATCCTCCGAAAGCAAAGAGGCTCACCAACAACTCGGGAGGTCAACTAGAATCAATGATGCACTGGATGTTGATCCTGTTTACTTGTATCTGCATCATTAAAAAATGAAGGCCAAATGGCATCAGTACATTGAATGTACGAGTATGCGAGGGGAATTCTAAAACAAGACATAAGCTTGAAAGGAACTGAATGAACAAACCTGGTTTTAACTCAACTTAACTCAACTGAACTCATTTCAATATGATGCAATAACATAAATGCAATATAAAAAAAAGGTTTTTAAATCATGGATACCAACTTTGTGTATTTAGAAATAAAATAATACTATGTATGTATGCAAAGATACAATATAAACTCTGAAATATATATAAAAATACAAAAATACTACTATGAGAGTTTCTCTAACCGACAACCATCACTTAAGAGCTATTGTGATGATACAATATTTTGCCTCATGCTGCCAAGGTTGTTCTCTACCTTGCCGAGGATATAGAACCTGAATACTAAGTGGATCCACTAGTCTATGCTAAAAAGCACTACGGAATTATCTAAAAAGTATGACCCTTTTCTACCCATGTGGCTACATGGTTTATGGAGGCTAGGAGTTGTCTTATATCGGTGCTCAATACTACTCCCAAAATATAATACTAGCTCTTATGTTTAAAAACATATTTCTTTCTGTGGTTTGAGATAATTGCTCAAAACTTAGCCCAAAGGCTCCTCTATGAAATCAAAGTTTCCTCTCTTGCTTTATTGTGAAAGCATTTACTCTTTTCTAAAAACTAGCTCAAAGGCTCTTTGGAAATCTCAATTTCCTTTCTTATTTAAATGTGAAAACATTTTAAACTCTTTGGGAATACATAGTCCCCATATACTCTTTGAAGAAATGAACTTCACTCTTTACTTTTTTCTCAACTCAAAACTCAAGTCTTAAAACAAAGTTAAAACGTTTGTAAAAGACTTTTGGAAAACTCTAAGAACTTCTCTTAACTTAACTCTTTAACTTCTCTTGACTTGACTCTTAACTTTCCTTGAATTGAATTATGGATTCAAGGTTGATGATTTCATTTTGTTTAGACATACCTTAAAGTGTAGGAATCAACTAGAAAACATAGGTATGTTTCAAGGGAACTACTACGGAAAGAAGTGGGAAGAAGTAGAAGACCTGGCGTCCCTGGCGCTCTGAGTGGCGCGGGGCGCCAGAGGCTGAACTTCAAAGATTGGCTTAGGGCGATCTATCTAGCACGGTGCCCCAGAGGCCAAACTTCAAAGCACTTTGTGGGGCGCTCTGAGTGGCGCGGCGCCCCAACCCTCTCCCCAGGTGTTTGACTATTTTTCTTGCTCATTTTTCAACTCTAAACCCTCTAAACTCAATTGGGTCTTTCCCCAAACACTTAGATTCAACTACATAATCAAAATATGAAAGAATCTACTCAGAACGACACCTAATTTCATGAATCAAAATCAAAAACTCCTCAACAACTCCAACAATCAAGAACCCAATAGAAACTTCAAACAAATCCATCAAGAACTCAATTTTTAAACCATCAAGAATCTAAATTCGCTAAAATTAATCATGATTGGCACGTGGGTGAACTAACCTATCGCTATGTGATCTCACATACCTCGTAGGGATCACCCTTTGACGAAATCCACAAGCAATTCTTCAAGAACTTGATGATTTCTTTGCTTCTCCTTCTCTTTTCTCATCTTCTTTTCTCTTCTCTCAAAACCCTAACTTATTTTTCAAAAGCGTAAACTGAATGCAATCAGTTTACACCCAACTTAATTACCAAAAATGAAGTTAATTAATTAGTTTGTGAAAAGACCATAATGCCCTTCTAAAATCCAATTTTGACTTTCCTTATAATTCAAAGATATTTCCTAAGGTATCTTGTAGCACACCTAATTAATCTCGATATTGGAGTTATGATCGTTTGAAGTTGATCTAAAACTCATACTTCACTTAATTTTGTCAAATTTCTAGATTTTTCATTCTTTCCAAAAATGACTCTTTCTAACTCTAGCTCCTTCTAGTTGCGGGGTGTTACAATGAGCTATATGATGATACAACGTCTCGCCCACGTTGCCATAACTGTCATATACCTTGTTGGAGTATAAGACATCCTCAACTAAGTGGATCCACTAAGTTATGCTTAAAAGCATTAAGGAATCATCTAAAAAGTATGACCCTTTACCCATATTGGCATACATGGTTTATGAGGACTTGGAGTTGTCTGAACTCATTCCCATATCGGTGCTCAATACTACTCCCAATAATATATACTCATGCTGATATGTTTAAAAACATAACTCTTCCTCTGGTTTGAAATAATTGCTCAAACTACCCTCTTAAAAGAGGTAACTGCTTTCGAAATATCTTTTGAACTCATAACTCATTTAGAAATCTCAGTTTCTCTTTTATCAATGTAAAAATTGATATCTCTGGGAACACATAGTCCCCTTATACTCTTACTCAATTCATACTTGAAAACTCTTTCTCAAAAATATATCAAAATCATATTTTAATATGATCACTGATGACTTGAGAAGTCATATTGCATAAACATTGATGGTGTATCTAGATACCATACTACTCATACATTGATGACATACTCGATTGTCATACTAATCATGTTTTAGAAACTTTTTTCTCAAAACTCATCTTTACTTTCTCAAAATTCAGTTTAAGAACTCAAGTGTTGGCTTTAAAAAGCTTTTCAAAATTTATAACTTAAATCATAAGGTTCATGTGGAATTATGGACATGAATGACTCACCTCAGGGATCTTAACTACAATAAGGAAACTCAGTACTCAGAACTCAAGACTCACGAAATCAAGGACTCAAGGACTTGAAACTCATAACTCAACGATATTTCTCATCTCAAAAATACTCAATTCATAGGGTTCATGCTGAAATATAGACATGAACGAATCAACTAAAGAATTTTAATGCTTAACATATAGCAATTAAATAATTAGGAATAGAATTTCAAAAAAAGAAACAGGAACTCAAGAACTCAAATCATCTTATCTCATGAATACTCAAATATAGGGAAAGAATCGTAGATTACTCTTTTTATTGATTTGAAAGTAGATGTAGGGCATGACGATGAACTAGTCCAACAATGATAGCCTTACATACCTGAAAGAACAAGGTTCTTGAAGAATCTTGAATAAAAACTTGATTAGAAGCCTTGAAACCCTAGCTTGAAGGTAAACAATCAAGTAAACCTTTCTTGAGATTCTTGAATTAGTTTCTTGAAATCTCTATGGCCAAGAATTATGATTTTCATTAGTAATTCATAATTGTATGGAGGATTTTGAGTTGGAAATGATAAAATTCTTGGAGAAGAACTTACCTTGAAGAAAAATCTTGAAAAAGATTGAAAGAATCTTGAATTGAGTCTTCTACTTTAATTTTTCCTTAGGGTTTTGCCTTAGGGTTTGAGAGAGAAGAGAATGATGGATTAAAAGATGAAAATATGATTGTTTTGGGTCTTTAATTAGTTAAGAAATTCATTTTGGGTTTTTTAGAGGTAAAAAGACGAAGACAACCCATTTAATGTTTTCCCATTGGCTAATTCATCACTGCACTGTATCAGGTTACTAAAATGGTCATAACTTTTTACTCAGAAATTGGATTGACACGAAATTGGTGGCGATGGAAAGAAGATTCAAATACCTTTAATTTGATACGTTATGGATCACATAATGTCACGACCCGAGCCTACACCCTAGACGTGGCCGGCACTTGAGAACCATTTCTGGTCCCCAAGCGAACCCTCATCCTGGATGACTACAAGCGGAAGACTAACTCAAGCATACAAAGCTTAAAACTGAATAAAATTCATTGAATTCAATTACAAAATCTTTAACTCAAAGATAAACTCTAAATAAAATAATATATTCAACTCGCCATAAATAGGCAACTCAAGCCCTTAAAACATTTAACAAAATAAATGAAACAGACTTCTCAAACTCTACTGTTTATCTATGAAGCCTCTAAATGACAAAGATGGAAGTCGAGACAAGACCCACGACATCCTGACAAAACTGAAAAGTAAATGAAATCCTCCGAAAGCAAGGAGGCTCACCATAGCTAATTCAAACTCCATGTGGTATCAACGAAGCTCCTGTTGATGACCCTGAATACATGTATCTGCATCATGAAACAATGCAGGCCAAATGACTCAGTACATGAAATGTACGAGCATGTAAGGAGAATTCTAAAGCATAAACATAAGCTTGAACTGGTGGGAAAGAAACATACTTACCTCTTCTCAACTCACTCAACTCAACTCAAAGAAACATAGTTCAACTCAATGATAAGATATTCAACTCAGTGAAATAAGGCTCAACTCAATGATAAGATATTCAACTCAATGAAATAAGGCTCAACTCAATAATAAAATACTCAACTCTGGGTACTCAACTCTGAATACTCAACTTTAGATATGCAACTCAATATAAAGCAACAATACATATGCAATATATGGAAAGCTTTTAAAACAATAGAAAGCAACTCAGTTTGTATGGAAGGATACCAGATAAACTCTGCTCGTATATGAAAATACAAAGTACACTATGTGTATAAGAATACAAAATATCTATGTGAGAGTTTTTCTAACCGACAACCATCACTATGAGTTGTGTGATGATACAGCGTCTCGCCCACGCTGCCAGAACTGTCATATACTTTGCCGGAGTATAGAACCTCTCAACTAAGTGGATCTACTAGTCTATGCTAAAAGCATTAAGGAATCATTTAAAACGTATGTCCCTTTCTACCCACGATGACTACATGGTTTATGGAGACTTTAGTTATTATAAACTCATCCCCATATTGGTGCTCAATACTACTCCTAAAATATACTCAGCTTATATGTTTAAAAACATAACTCTTTCTGTGGTTTGAGATTATTACTCAAAATCTAGCTTAAAATCTCTCTTGGAAATCGGTGTCCTCTCTTGTTTAAATGTGAAAACATTTTACTCTTCGAAATACTTAGTTCCCATATAATCTTTTTAAGAAATGAACTTCACTCTTACTCTTACTCAACTCAATGCTCAAGTCTTAAAACAAGTTCAAAAATATTGTAAAAGACTTCTCAAAATAAAGTTCATGCCGAATTATGGACATGAACAACTCAATTCAAGGTTTTCAATCACCGTAGCTAGAACTCAATACTCGAGACTTAACTCAAAACTCAAGAACTTCAATAATAATACTCGCTTCAAGAATGCTCGACTTAGAGGGGTCATGCGGAATTATGGGAATGGACTACTCAACTCAAGGACTTTATGGGTAACATGTAATAGTCCCATGATTAGGAATATAATCTCGAAAGGGTTAGGAACTCGATACTTAAGACTTAGAACTTGAAGATACTACTCCTCTCAATGATACTCAATTTATGGAGTCCATGAGGAATTTATGGGCATGAACGACTCGACTCAAGGGTCTACATAACAATATGGAATTTATGTATAGGACTCTTCTCATCTGTTACTTACTTCCTCAAAACTTAGCTCAAAACGATAGTTGATCTCAAAGGATTTACAATTGAACTCAAAGACTTTCTTGAACTCTACTCTTAAATCTTCCTTGAATTTGAATTATGGATTCAAGGATCATGATTTGATATATCATATCTCTTAATGATTAAATGAAATTTAGATGGTTGATAATAAGAAACGAGCGAAGACACAAACTGAAGGACACTGGCTCAACGCAGAAGATGAATTAAATTTTTGATCGCGAAAATAAATTTTGGGACAATGGACTCCGTATCCTCTCCGTGATGCGGAGAGGGGGGTACTTTTCTGGGGACTGAATTTTTAAAACACCTACGCGACGCGGAGATGGGCACGTATTTTTGCCCGATCTTTTCTTCCTCTCTCAAACTCGAATCAACTCGTACCCACTGCAATTCTAAGGTCAAAATTCACGAATTCTTTTAACCCAAAACAATTTCTACGAAATCCACACAACGAACTATCAATTAACTCGTCTTATTCAAAAACCCTCGCCTCAAGAACTCAACAAAAACTTCATTATCAAGAACGTAGCACAAAACCTTAAAAACTCAACAAGATTATTAATATATTAATTCTCATGGATGAAATTCGTAAAGTAAAGTCATAATTAGTGTGGGCGAATAAACCCAACATTATGGAAGCTTACATCCATGAAAGGACCATCTTCTTGAAGAACTTGAGGAAAATCTTGGAAGAGGAACCCTAGCCTTAGTGTTTCTTGAATTCCTTGACCATAGAATTTTAGATTTATTAACTACACTTTGAGTATCTCTAATTTCCATCTTAGATTTCTTCAAATGATATATAAAATTAAAATAATCTTTCTTTGAGTAGGCTAAATATTAGCCCCTCCAACTTCTTCGGCCAAGTAAGAATAAGTTACAGTTGGCTTTATATTAACATTAATCATATATTTAATACCTAACTTTTTGATTTTAGTTATTGAACGAATTGATCTTAGCAAATGTCTCTTTTTTCAGAGAAGCCATCTAGTGGTTATGCTCTATAACAAATTTATCCACCATGAAAGGATTATAAGGAATTTAACGCTTAAAGATTATCATTACAGGATAGTTTGATTGCGTGTCTATATACTGCAAGATGTCTTACAAAATTTTCTTAGCCTTTCATTTTTCTTATAGCATACGAAATGTTTTTTCTAACCACTAAATTATCTTGAAAATAATAATCTTTGAAATGTACATAGTTACAATATAAGGTATAGACTTCTTCCTCATTTTTAACAGTTTGATTATTTATTTTCCTTCTAATTTAATTATGACATTTGTAAAATTTTCTCTTGTATTTTTTTCTCATTTTCATCTTTTGCGTTAAGTCATGTAATAATTATTTGTTACTTTGAACATTATTTGTCTTATCAAAAGTCGATATTTTGATATTCTAAACAAAGAGAAGAATGTTTATAACATGTATAATCATAAAAAAAAGGAGAGACATATATGTAATAATAATAAAATATTTGTAAAATTCATGTAATGAAATATAAAAGAGATAGTAAAATTTACTTTTATATATGCTGGAGTGATATGAGATCTACTTCTAGCTACGTCATATCAATGTTTCACACTTTGTTTTTCTTCCTTAATTTCAATTCTTTCAAAATATATATATATATATTTGGTATCTACTGTATTCATTGTATTTACTGTATTTGTTGTATTTGTTGTATTTGTTGTATTTGCTGTGTTTACTGTATTTGTTGTATTTACTGTATTTGCTATATTTACTGTTGTTACTGTTTTTACTGTATTTACTATTTTTACTGTATTTACTATTGTTACTATTTTTACTGTATTTACTGTTGTTACTATTTTTACTGTATTTACTGTTTTTACTGTTTTTAGTGTTAATTCTAATTAATATACAATCTAAGTGTCCATATATCTAAGTGTTCATATATTTGGTATCAGAGCGAGAAGTTTTTGGGAACATATTAGTAGATGAAAAGACATCCTTCATTTAGAAATATAAGATTTATATACTGGAATTTATGTAGAGAATATAATCTAAAAAGAGTAGTTGTAGCAAGGAAGAAACAGATAGAAAATAAATATAATATTAAGACTACTAAAGATTTAGACAACATATTAGATTCGGAATTCATAAATAATATAAGGTGGGAAATACAAGGTTACTATAGTGACATAGATTGGTGTAATACAAGAATAAATTGGATAAATAAAATTTTTAAAAAGGAAGCAATTTTGTTAGTTAGGATAATTAATGCAAACCATAGCGAGAAGCTATAGACAAGTAACTCAGTGGCTTATAGAAGAAAAATACCATAAAACATACCTTTTAGACAGAGAATTAGAAATAAGACAACAACTATTACTAGAAGAATCAAACCAAAATATAAAATATCTAAATAGAGAATTAGAATATACTATAAGACAAGTTATAAACTTTGAAATAAGAATAAAAATATATAAGAAAACACTTAACAAAATACAATTTGGATAATATACATGCCTCTTGAATATATTAAAAGAATAAGATTAAGATATAGTTGACTTCACAAAGAAATACAATATAAGTTTGAGATACAATATAAGTTTGAGCTTAAACATAATCTAAAAAGATCAATAGAATTTTTAACCTGGATAGAAGAAGAGTTAGAAAAAGAACAAATAAGCGAATTTTTAATCTGGTCAAAAGAAGAATTAGCTAACGAAGAGATACCTAAAACTTATACAATAGATTTTTTGAATAAAGAAAAAGCTAAAGTAATAAAAGAAATTAAATATTAAATATACTAATAATAGGATAAATTACTATAAACTAATATGTCCAATTAGAAGTTCGATAGGATAGAAAAATAGATTCTCTAAAACAATTAGAATATTTAGATTTAAGAATACTCCCAGAAAAGAAATATAGATCACTACCCAAAAATAGTATTTTAAAGTGTAATTTTTCTAACGGAGAACATATATTACATTCTGTAGATAAACAGTATAATACTTTAATAGATCTAATAATAAATCTTAGCGAAAAAACTCAACAACAAGATCAAATTATAATAAGACTTTTAGAAACTATAGAAATAATACAAAATAGACAATTTAAGACATTAGATAAATTAGAAAAAAAATTCGATTTCTTAAAAGCACAAGAACTAGAAATAGATAGAAAAGTTCAATATCTAAATACTAAATTTAATTTAGAAAAATTACCTACAAAAGTAGAAATAGAAAAATTGATAAAAACCATAATAGAAAAACCAAAGGAATTAGAAATTAAAAATAGCCAAGTAACAATAAAAATAATAGAATAGGTAGAAAAAATAACTAGTGAAATTAGTAATTTAAAAGAAATAATTAAAAGACTTGAACAAATTTCACTTTCATGAGTGAAGAAGACATAAATTATGAAAAAACATTAGAATATACAAAAAATTTCCATCTAGAACCAGTAGGATTTTCCAATCACATTTCCTCCAGCCTAACAGACAAAATACTTCTCAAACAAAATAATACAATAATAGCCTTACTAATAGAATTAAATACAAAAGTAGATAAAATACTAAAAGAAAAAACAACCTGAACAACAAGTTCATAATAATACAGAAATAGATAAACTAATAAATCAACTTAAACAAGTAGAAATAACCCCTCAACAAGAAGAACAAAAAGTAATTAAAAAACCACAAAAATGGACTTTCTTTCAAATAGACGAACAGCCCAAGAAAGTCGATCAAGTTTTTCAGAAAATAGAATAGGCAATAACATAATCTGTAGAATATTATCTAGAAGAACATCAACCATAGAAGAAAATCAAGAATTAAATGAAATAATAGATATAGACAAAGATCTACAAATATTTCAACAAAATCAACTCAAATTATTAAATCCTAGAACATTATACAATACAAAATACTTTTCAAAAAATAATCAACTATACCGACACTATAGAGAAGAACAGATATCTGCTATAGAAAAAGACTTTGCAAGACTAAATTTAGTAAACCATGCTTTTATAAAGACAGTCAAAAATCATAAATTAATGCTAATGCACATAGGATTAATAGTTATAGGAATAAAAGGACTAACTAGAAAGAATTTAGAATCTAAAGTACTAGTAGTATTATATGATGACCGATGGTCAGACTTAAAGAAATCTATCATAGGACTAACAGAAGTAGATATGACTAATAATGGTGGAATATTTTATATTAGCCCAGACTTTTTAATAAATCTAAAAGAATTTGGTAAACATATTAAAATAGGAATCCAGACCAAAGGGTATGAAGAAATGAATAATGGAAATAATTTATTAATGTGTGTAGGTTTTATAGGAAAAATGACTTTAAGTAGTAATACAAAATTTAAACTCCAAGTAAATGATGTAGTAGAAGTAATGGGTAATGAAGGAATAAAATTAATCAAACCAATAAAGATAAATCCAGAAGAATATGCAGGACTAGAATGAAATTTAGATAAACTAAGTAAACCCAAAGTATTTGCGCCAGAACAACACTTAATGTACACTAGCTCAAAAGGAGAGACATCGATTAGATTTACAGACTATAATTATACAAGTCAACGAGAATTAGAAGATAATGAAACAGAAAGTACCATAGAAACAGAACAAGAAGAATTTATGAATATAGAGTTAATACAAGAAGGATATGAAGTAGACAGTGTTATAGAAGAAGCAAAAAGACAATACACGGAAAATAAAAATAAAGTTTTCAAATGTAAATGATGTAAAAAAGGAAAGATGGATATAATGGAAACAATAGAACACTTTAGAATATGTGAAGAAAGGGATGATAATTTAGCTTATAGGATAGAGGGATCCGAATACTTGAATGAGGAAAAAGAAGACACCCTATCCCTAAATAGTTATAAAGAACTAATGGATGAAGCAATTAGCTCATATAGTGCAAGTCCGTTCCAAAGAACTACAGCAGTTCCAAAGATTAATTATAATACATGAAATTTACCTAGAAAACCATGGGTTAGACATGATCAAGAAATAAAAGATAACATTAAACCAGCAGGAAAAAGAATGCCAATAGAAGAACCCATCAGATTACAAGAAGGAGGAAATAAAGGAAAAATATTAAATATAGCTGCACACGATCCACAAATGTGGAATACAGTAATAGACTTATGGAAAGGAATAGTAGTAGCAGATTTTATTAAAAACTATCAAGAAACAGACACAGAAACTATGTATAGATATTTAGAAACCTTTTTAGGAGAATCATATAAAGCAGTATGAGAATCTTATAAACAGACTAAACCACAGGAATTCCAAGGACTAATAGAATTAGGACCAAACCCTTACAATTTCACAAATAAAATACATGTGTTATTAACAGGAGAAGACCCAAATAGTGGCTTACTGACTCTACAAAGAAATGCTTTAATAAAATTAGAACAATTAAGTATATCAAATTGGATACACTTAAAGAAGTTCGTTAATGACTATTTTTACTATTGTACTATTAGTGGAAATACATTTAATGAAGAATTAGGAAAAAAAACTATTTAATAAATTACCAGGAGCATTAGGAAGAGAAATAGAAGAAAGATGGTATAAAAGAGAAGGTGTAGCTCAAGACCCTACTATCTCATGGTCTATAAGATAAAAAGTAACACACATAATGAAAATACTAACAGAAAAATGTACTAACATACAAATACAAAAACAATTAAAACAAAAAGAAATAAATTTTTGTAAAACAATGATATATACAACACAAAGTTATGATAAAGAACCCAGTAGACCAATAAAATATAAAAGAAGAATAAACTATAACCAACGACCTTACAAAAATAAAAAATACTTTTTGAGAAAATCGTCAGCAAGAAAACCTTACTTAAACAGAGATAGACATGTCAGAAAATATAGAAATGATAGAAATTATAAAAATAAATTAGAGTGTTATACTTGTGGTAGTTTAGAACACTTAGCAAATATATGCCCTAAAAGAAATAATATGAAAACTAGAAACTCTCAATTAATAGAAGACTTCCAAGAGACCTTATTAAATGTAGATGAATTTATGTCAGATACAGAAAGTATATATTCAGTTATAAGCTTAGACATAGGAGAAGAAGAAAGAAGTCAATCAGATACATCTGACTCAGAAAATGATAATTTAATTAATGAAATAGGATTAGAAAGATTAGAAAGAAAAGAAGAAGATTTAACTTATACAATGATGAACACATACCAAGACTGTAATCATGAATTTGAAAGACAAAAAGGAATAGACAGTAATCAGTGTAGTATATGTAGATGGTATCCTAGTAAAATAAATAGAGCTAAATGTAAAAATTTCTATATGGAAGCATGTATAAGTTGTATAGAAAATAGATTAAAACAACAAGTAGCCAAACAACAAGAACAATTTCAAACAAAAGATCAGACTACCAATCTAAGACTAATAACCTTAGAAACAAGAATAAATGATTTAGAACAAAGACTAATTTCAATAGAAAAAGGAAAACAAAAAATAGACATAGAAAATTTACAATCACCAGGAACAATCCATCTAGACCAAATAGAAAGTGAACTAATGAACATAGAAGAAGATAATACTAGTTTCATATGTAATGAAGATAAAAAGTTTGGAACTATAAAAATACTAGTAAGAATAAAAATTAAAGATATAGAAATAGAAACTTTAGCATTAATTGATACAGGTTGCACTGGCTGCCTTCTTAATAAGAAGATAATACCACAACATATATTACCAACCCTTAAGAATTTAAAAGAACCAGTATTAGCCATACAAATGGATGGAACTCATAATTTATACCACCAATATATAGAAAAAGCACAAATAAGTTTTATAAATACATGTAATGAATTTTACAAACCAACTTATAATATGCATAAAATCCTAGTAAGAGACCTAAATATTAAAACTGATTTAGTAATAGGACTACAATTTTTTATACAAAACAATGGAAGTTGTTTAGTCTCTAAAGACGGAATAATGTTATTTAGAAATACAACCTATACACCCGTTCAGACCAATAAAATCCTAACAAAAGGAATTAAAGTCAAAGATAATAGAATAAATACTTCTAGTCCATGTTGCGGCAATTGTGGAAATAATGAAAGTTGTTCTTCAAAAAACCTATATGAAGAAAAACAAGAAGAAAATTATATAGAAGATACATATTTAGCAGACATAGAAAAAAATTATACAGCAATAAATGTAGAAACAGAATTCTACAATTTTCAAAAGGGAATAAATACTATAGGAACAATAAAACATCCTAAAGACTTAGAAAATATAATAGTAATATTAGATGAAATGGAAATAATAGGAGAAAAACCCTTAATACATTGGGGAAGTAATAAAATTATGTGTAAATTAGATATAATAAATCCAGAATACACAATAAAGACAACAACTATAGAAGCAAATAATGAAGACACTGAAGAATTCAGTAAACAGATTAAAGAGTTATTAAAATTAGAAGTAATAAGAAGATCTACGTCTAGACATAGATCAGCAGCTTTTATGGTTAGAAATCATAGTGAATAAGTACGAGGAAAAGCTCGTATGGTAATAAATTACAAAAGGTTAAATGACAATACTAGAACAGATGCATATAAATTACCAGATAAAGATGAGTTAATAAATAGAATACAAGGTAAAAAGATATTTAGTAAATTTGACTGTAAATCAGGATACTGGCAAGTAAAAATGCACCCAAAAAGCATAGAATGGACAGCCTTCACTTGTCCTGAAGGACATTTTGAATGGTTAACCATGTCTTTTGGATTAAAGACAGCTCCGCCTATTTTTCAAAGAAAAATGGATGATATGTTCGAAGACTATAAAAATTTTGTATTAGTATACGTAGATGACATTCTAGTATTTAGTAAAGACATGTACGAACATTTAGGACATTTACAGACAGTGTTTAGACTATTTGTAAAATATGAAATAATAATTAGTAAAAAGAAAATGGAATTATGTAAAACACATATAAACTTCCTAGGAGTTACACTAGGAGAAGGAAAAGTAAAATTACAACCACATATAGCTAAAAAAGTTTTAGATATGCCTAATAAGCTAGATAATACAAAAGAATTACAAAAATTTTTAGGATTAGTAAATTATGCGAGAAATTTTATTCAAGACTTAAGAAAAATAGCAGGTCCATTATATGCAAAGACAGGTAGTAAAGGACAAAAACACTTTAATATAGAAGACATTAAATTAGTTCAACAAATTAAGGATAAAATTAAAAAAAATACCAGACTTACAAATACCCTTAGAGTCAGATTATTTAATAGTCCAAACAGATGGTAGTAAATTAGGATGGGGAGCTATATTAAAATCAAGATCAAATAAATATAGTCCAAAAAATGAAGAAAAAATATGTGCCTACCAAAGTGGACAATACAAAGAAAAAGGTAATATGAGTAGTATAGACGCAGAAGTATTAGCGGTAATATATGGATTAAATAGTTTTAAATTATACATTTTAAACAAAAATGAAGTATTAGTAAGAACAGACTGCGAATCAATAGTTAAATTCCATGAAAAAATAAATAGTAAAGCTAGTAATAAACGAAGATGGTTAAATTTCATAGATATAATATCTATATATAATAATATAGTTTTTGAATACGTTAAGGGAAAAGAGAATGATTTAGCAGATAAATTAAGTAGACTACAATTAAAAACTAACTAATTCCTATTTTAGTATGAGACCAACTGGCCAACAGCTAGCAGACAAAGGCAAGGGCATCGCCCAGCCAGATACTTATGCTCAGACTTTATTAGAAAGACAAAAATTTAGACCTCAAAGTACAACAGACATGATGGAGAGAATACATTTTGGCAAGTTTAATTTAATATCATACCTCAATTGCAATTTATCATTTAGAATAAATCCAGACTATAATTTAGATAAACCTCAAAAATGCTTAGTCGACAATCTATGGATAGCTTATAATAAACAAGATACTGAATATTTTATTGCTGCATCAAATGCCTTATGTCAATATTTTTCAGACAAAAATAGAGACAATAAATTTAAATATTATGTAGTTATACATGGCAAAACTAAAGGTGTTTTCCAAACTTGGATAGAAGTAGTAGATTCTATAAATGAGATAAAAAATTCGCTTTTTAAAGGTTTTAATAATTTTACTGAAGCTTTAGACTATGCAAGAGGAATACTTGGGCCAAATTATTATATTTCGCCAACTCTTAGACAAAGCCCAATCCAAATACCACAATACAATATCCAAAAAGACTCAGAGAAAATAATATTTTGTGACCATTGTTCTTCCATGACTGAGGGTTTCAAAAGACTCAATACAAAAAATGAAATCCTTATCCAAGAAAACATGAGACTTGTTAAACAGCTCGAGACTTTCCAAAGTAAATATGTTCCAAGAACAGATAGTACAACTCAGAACGAAGACATGAGTTCTCCATCTCAATTAAAAATGGATGAGACGGGTGTGCATTCCCCTCTGAATGCTAAGAACTCTACTGTATCAGACGCAATCTGACTAGTCAGTTCAAACGGTGACCGGTAAAGACTTATTAAATCCGTTAAAGGTTGTCACTTGCCAAAAAGTGAAGAAGAGGAGTCTTCTTCCTCACGAAAGAGATTACCTAAATATTTTCAGAAAGACTCATTAAGAAAAAATGAAGCTTTGAAAAAGAAAAAAAATGAAAAATTAGAAAAAATAATTAAACAAACTTTAGAAAAAAATTTTCACGACAAAATTCAAGACAAACATATAATTTCCAGTCCAAATAATGGTTTGGAAGACAATCCTTCACTATCAGATGAGGAACAGATAAATAATATTCAAGACTCACAAGACCCTTATGAAGACGATGACTCAGGCATGAGTTTTGATACAGTTGCATTATACAACTTAGATACTTAAAAGGACTTCAGTTAAGAAGAAAAAAGGCACCGGAACAAGACAATACTTTTATATTACAAGACAAGTTAGTCAAAATGGTATGGGCAAAGAATGAAATCATTATGGTGGTAGAAAAAAAGTGACAAAGACATGAAATGGCTTGGTAGAAAAATTAATTTGGTCATCTTAATTACAAAAAACAAAACGACATGGCAAAAATAAGTCAACAATGGCATGTGATAAAAGATAAAGACGGAAAAAATTAGTATACAAAAGTCACAAATATTAGGTGGGAATGCCCACTACGTGTCCTGTAATATTAAATAGTATGTAGAAATGTTAGGTGGGAATACCCACTACGTGTCCTGTAAAAATGGGTGTTGTCACTTTATCACTACCCTCCAAAAGAGGAAAAAACTGTTGACATAGCACGCGTAGGTAGAATATTTGAGTCTGTAATATAAGTCAAAAGATGAACTTAATGATGCATGTGACGATGGGGCCCAATGAGTACCCGACTTGCATTGTTAAAGGAATCTTATCAAGTTGTCGGCCATTAAGAATTTAGGCCACGTAGTGAGTCTAGAACCGTTCTTTTTGGTTCTTCTACGTCCTATATAAGACAGTAGTAGTAGAGTTGGAAAGACAGAATGAAAAAAAGAAAAAGAGTGGAAAAGAATTGGAAAAGTTGAAAACGTGAGCCAACATCCTTTCCTCCCTACATACTCCTTTATGTACCAAAAATCCTCTATTGTATAAAAAAGTTTGTGAAATAATATAAGCGTGTTTGACTATTAAAGTTTTCAAAGTTTTTTCAAAGTCCATCGGGGGTTCCCGAAAGGGAAACCTCTCTCCGTTAATCATGTAAGTTTTTATGATGCTTATTTCCTGAAATTTTCCCCCCAAAAAATATGTTATCTTTTTATGTTAAGTTGTTAAATTTATGTAAATTTTTGTATATGTGTTAAAAAATTTACCCTAAGTATATGGTTAGCTTCTTAACTTCTTAATAACGACTATGAATTAACCTGTAAATTCCTAGGATTCTTGGCTTTTACAGTCCGTTTAATGAAAGGACGAATTTGTGGCCAGTTTTTATATCCGGGGTGTGGTTAAAGATGAAGTTGTTAAGAACAAAGGTTAAGAAGAAGAGATGAACTGGGTAAGATAAAAAACAAAAACAAATATAAAAAATAAAAACAAAAATAAAAAATTAAAAAATAAAAATAAAACATGGGGAAAATAGGGAATTAAGTCGAAAATTAGCATGATTTAACTAGATATGAGAGAGAGAGTACTGAGTAGGATTTACAGTATATTTGAAACAACCCGTTATTCATATACTCTTTATATATTATCTTCCACTTGCACTATCTGATCCGTATTTTTATATTATTTAGACATTTATTATATTTTGTTGTTACTATATTACTATACTAATATATTAAAAGTCATAAGATAAGACAAATATTATTTTACTGTATTTATTGTATTTCTTTGTATTTCTTTGTATTTCTTGTATTTCTTTGTATTTCTTTGTGTTTCTTGTATTTCTTTGTATTTCTTTGTATTTTACTGTATTTCTTTGTGTTTCTTGTATTTCTTTGTATTTCTTGTATTTATTGTATTTACTATTGTTACTATTTTCTTTGTATTTCTTTGTTATTCTTTGTATTTCTTTATTTATTCTTGTTTTCTTTTTATTTCTTTTTTTTTTGTTTTTAGTGTTAATACTAATTAATATACAATCTAAGTGTCCATATATCTAAGTGTCCATACATATATATATACATATATATATATATATAGTTGCTAAAGTATGAAGTTAAAGAATTACCTATTCTAGGTCAATTTCTTTAGGTCTAATGAACTTAATTTGAACTCCCAACCACACTAAGATTAATGTAGAACTCTAGAATATACGATAATGTTAAAAAAGAATGAACGACCAAGAACAATAATCCTTGTTGTTATTAGGTTATTAAATTTTCTTTCCCTTTTAATTGTTTGATTTCCTTAGTAAAGTAAGACTTTAGACCTTGATTTTTTTTTAATTATTTAATTTCTTAATTAAAAGTAGGATTCCAAATCTTAATTATTATCTATAATTAACTTGACTAAGAGCCTATTTGACATTGCTGTTGGAAGGCCAAAAGCACTTGGTTAACTTAATTAGCATATTTCATACGTTTGGTTAAATTTCATTTAATAATTTTTTTATTTTTCATTTTTATATAGTAAATTTTATGATTATTTTACATTTATATATTATTATTTTATATATTATTTATATATTATATATTATTTTGCAGAATTAGAAAAAAGGTAACAACAATATTTTTACAAGATTATAAAAAAGAAAAAAAAAATAACAATTAAAGATTTCAGCCTCCCAAAAAGGTATAATATTGATTGAAAATTTAAACATGTACATTTTAATTTAATAAAAATAAAATTTTAATTAATTTTTTTATAATAGATATTTAAAATAGTTTATCTCTATAAATTAATTTTAATATTAGAAATACATAAATAATTGTCTTTTTTTGTAATTTGACTCTCAAAAACATTTTTAAAAAAAGACTAGTCAAACACAAATTTATTATAAAAAACACTTTTCAAATAAATTAGCCAAAACAAATTATTTTTTAAAAAAGAACACTTTTCTGAAAAGTTATTTTAGAAAAACGCTTATAAAAACAAGCTGTCTTTATTAATTGTTCAATTTCATTAGTAAAGTAGGACTAGACCTTGAATTATATTAATTATTTTTTTTAATTATTTAATTTCTTAATTAAAAGTAAGATTCGAAATCTTAATTATTATAAACTTAACTAAATTTGATGTATATATACATTCAATATGAGTGAGTAAAATCATCAAAAATTATATTGTAGAATTTTTTTGTCACCCTTAATTGAATCACCTAGGTAGGTGAGAGGGTAAATTGTAATACTCCCAGTATATTACGCAGACAGTCATTTAACGGTGGAAAAGAGAAGTTTAGATGCTTCTATGAATTTGAGCCGTCTGTTTAACTGTGGCGATAAATACCGTAGGATGAGATTTGCGTACCATAATTACCAATTGAATTTCAAAAGGTAGAGAGGGAGGAGCGAGACCCAGGCTAGTTCAGTTGCTGCTTCTTCTCTATACATACAGCGAGGATTTATACGCAACACATATGTGTCTGTCATCTGCGAATCTCACTGTTTGATATAGCTTCTGTTCTCGGTTTTTGAATTTCTTGAATTTGCCGTCAGAATTTCTCTGGTGAATTTTAGAGGATTTTTTTGGTTTTGCTTTTGAATGGAGAAAAGTGAGGGAGGGCATTTCCCTCCAAAGAAGGCTGAATCGGAGCCGGCTAGCGTTCAGGTGGAAACGGATAATCAGGCAAAGAAGCTAGCGAGGCAGCTGGATTTCACGGGTGGTGTACCGAGGCAAGCCCTGACGGTGTCTTTGCCGGAACATGCTAATCAGATTATTCAACCGGAGGTAATCAAGTCTAGTCAGTTAACAGTGTCCATGAAGTCAACACAACTGATAAGGCCACTGCCGCAATTGCAGCAACATATACTGTTGATGCCAATGCAACAAGCTCCTGTCTTGCCACCGCAGCCTTTAATACGACCTTTGTAAGTGTAGCCCTTCAATTTGCTAATTTTCAATCTTCAATAGTAATAAATATGTTCTTTTCAGCTAAATTAATTATTAAAGGTAGATAGATGCTTGAAAATACAAATTCTTATGGATTTGTTTGAATTTCACCCAAGCAGCCTTTGAGCATGTGCTAATTATTGACTATGCATTCTATGACTTCAGAAACAGAAAAGGCCCTTTATTGCAAGCTAGGGAACTAGTTTGTTAGGAAACACCATTCTTTCTCTTGTAGTATGCTCTAACTAATGTAATTTCCATCTTTGCATGTGGTTCTAATTTTCCAGTTGATTATACTTTCCGGTTTACATCCTTTTTCTGCTTAACTATGCCAAATTGTGCGGCAAGGTCTTTAAACGATGTTGATGTTTCAGTGACAACATTCCTGTCACTTTGACACCTTACAAAACTATGTAATAGTCGTCCTCTTCCAGTGTTATGAAAAGTAATCAAGCAACGGTGCAATGTGAAGTGAGGGTTCATAGCTTCTCATATGAGTAGAGAGTGATCCAAGAGGGAAGCAAATGCATGTCTGAATCTAACTAAAGATGAAAAAATGGGGATAAATTAGAGCTTAGAGCCTTTCTCCATATGAGTTAACAAAGGAGTTCGCTACCTTTGTCTGCTGTCCTTCACATTTGTTTTTAGCTAATTCTTTATTTATAACTTATTGTTAGGAAATAAAAAACGAGACTTGCATTTGTAAGCTAACTCTTAGTACACTACCTAAGCAAGTAAAAAAGTGAAAGTTAACAGTAGAAATATGTTCTTTTCGATCGCTAATTAATTAAAAACTGAAAATCAATTTTGTTAGTGAAGTTATCTTTTTGTGGGCTTATGGAAATTTTGTTAATGTTATTTGTTTTGAAATGTTGTCATTGTTGTCTATTGTATATTGAAATTAATGAAGTTAGTTGCATTTTGATGTTATAAGTACTAAATTCCCATTTTTTTGGTTAATTTTTGTATTTTTCCTTAAATTTTTTTCTTTACTTTGAAGAAGTGTGTGCTTTGCTTCTCGACTCCTGTCTAAAACCCTAGGAGGTTTGTTGCTTATTACACATTTCTTTTTCAAATCACTGCTCCTTTCATTGATTGAATTATGAATTTTGACCACTAATGCTAATCAAATAGGATTTTATGTGTGGTTGTTATGTTTTATTCGTATTCAAGGCTATCCCATTTGCCTCACTTCCTACATGTATAGCAAAGAGGGGTGCGGGAGGCATCAAATTTTCTCTTTAAACACTTCCTGAAATTTGTACACTTTCTTTCCAGGTCAAGGCAAAGTTCCAGTGAAGCAAAAGATGGTACACCTAAAAAGCCAAAGCAGTGTAACTGTAAACATTCTCGATGTTTAAAGTTGTAAGTACTTCCTCCTTTCATGCACAATATATGTAGAATCTCCCACCAATATTTATGGCTAATATTTGAAGGTACATTGAATAGCTCCCAGATTAGAAAGGTCATTATTTTGTAATGATTTAAATTGAACCTGATAGGCTCTGCAATAACTTCTTTTCTGTCCTTCTCTCATACCTCATGCAGTTCTAGGAAGTCAATGAACTTGAGATAGGGACAGCATAACGCCTTTCTAGCTTTTCAGTATCCACTGTCTTTAGCCTGAGTCCTGAGACGGGATAATTGGTTGTTCTGACTGCAGCTGCAGATTCTATATCAGAAACTAGGTGGACTTTTCTTAGTGTTGATTGTTATGTTTTGCTAACCATCTCTTAAGAGGCAAAGCTCCAAGTAGGGAAGCAGTGAAAGAAGTAAAGGCTCCAAGTACAAAAACAATAAATTAAAGAAGGAAAAAGCTATATATTAAGTAAATATTTTGTTCAAAATCTATGAAGAGGCAACAAAAAAAATTTACTCATCATCTATAGAAGGAAAAAAGCCCTGTTTTGCAGGTAATCTAACAAAAGAAGCGCTAGGAAATCTAGGTAGAAGTTCTTTTCTTAGAAAAGATGACCATTGAGCTGTTCTTCCTATTGGTCTAATGATTTGTTGCTTGGTTTAGTATGCTTAGCTTGGACTTGGGTGCAGCTATATTTTGCTACTGAACTCTTCGACATTTTTGATTCAAGAACTTAACAAATTATTACTATATCTTAAGAGATTCTTGAAAATATGATTGAAGATTTCTTTGTTACTTTTGCCAAAGGCTGAATGGTTAGTCTATCCTACCCATCAACTCTTTTCATCAACTGGATTAGATGCTTTTGCACAGCCTAATTTGGTGAAACACTCTAAGTGTGATAAATTTGCATTTGCAGCAGTTTGTGCACATTAAATTCTTTTCCATCATAGTAGGGACTGATTTTATTATCTTTTTATTTATCTATGTGCACATGTGCACGGTGACGGGGATTTTCTGAAATGGATTACTTACTCTTTGTGATCAATAGTCACTCGATTTCTCAGTGTGCTAAATTTGCAGCAGTCTGTGCACATTAAATTCTTTTCCATCATAATAGGGACTGATTGTATTATCTTGTTATTCATCTATGTGCACGGTGACGGGGATTTTCGGAAATGGATTACTTACTCTTGGGGGATCAATTGTTACCCGATTTCTCACGTTTTTTAATTGACAGGGATTAACATTCTCTTGTTATAAAAGATCAGCTCCCTGTAATTGACATCATTTTTTATGTGATATTCAATTTTTGATTTGTTATTGTGAATTTATTATTCATGTTCACTTACTCAGGTCCTCCGTTTTTGGAAAGCCAATGATTAAATTGACCCAGTTCGTCTTAGTTGAAGTCACATGAGGACTTTTCCTGTGTTTTAATTCTCCCTTGGATAGTTGGATTAGCCAAATGAGCTCCTTTGAGTACATTAATGATATCTATGTTCCATACATTATTTTCTTCCATCACTGAAGGAACGTAAATATCAAAAGCCAAACCTTTTAACAAACGGTGCTAGTGTACAATCCTTCATCATCTGTCCTTGTTACCATCAAGCATCTTATCTGAACATATAAAGATGATGTTACCTGATGCTGATTCTGATAAATAGAGGTCTCAATATAATCTGTTTGCCATTGCTTCTAAGCCTTTTTATTTTTGACATTCCAGTTTGTATATAAAGAATATGTAGGTTTTTAACAATAAAAAAAGAATATTATGTTTTTCTTCTTTAGGTATGGTTAAGTGTCATCTAGACGACTACTTTTTTAGCTAGATGATTTATCTTTTTTTTTTGTTCTTTGCTTTTGGCAGCACAGTTTTCTTTTCTTTTTCACTTAAGTTGCTCAGCATTTGTCAAATTCTCTTGCTGAAAATGTTAAAATGAGTTCCAATCCTTCCTACAATTACATATGCAGTGTGATTTTTTTTTATTGCTTCTAACATATACCTTTATATATGTATGTACTTGTTTTCATTTTCCTTTAATTTTGGTTCAGGTATTGTGAATGCTTTGCTTCTGGCATTTTCTGTGATGGGTGCAACTGTGCCAATTGTCATAATAATGTCGAAAATGAAGCTTCTAGGCGAGAAGCTGTTGAAGCTACTCTAGAGCGTAATCCAAATGCATTCAGACCTAAAATTGCCAGCAGTCCCCATGGAACTCGAGAGAAAAGGGTATTCTTTTGAATTTAAGCAAATTCATGGATGATGCATCATTAAGATCTGAAGCACTGGTGAAGCTATCCTTATTTTAGTTCTGTTTTAGATTTGGAAACATCTGATATATGGTTTTGGTTGATTTCCGCATGGTCTACATTTGCTTGTCTATGAAACTGTTTCAATAGTTCGGGGGGATAGGGGGGTAAATGAAGTTTCATTCATTATTAACAGACCATAATGGTGTCCAAGACCAAAACTATATACAGGTTATGAAAGTGGTTTTACCACAAATATCTATCAAGCTATCCCAGTCATCTATACATGTGAAGTGTTCTCTTTACACCAAAAAATAAATGAAATAAAGACTACTTCCTTAAATTCTTAACTTCCTTTTCATTGAAAGAATCTCCTATTTAATTTCTTCCAAATATTCTTAATGCTCCAGCTGTAACAACTTTTCTGACATACTTTAGGTAGGACCCAGGATTTTAATAACGACAATGTAAGACTCTAAAGCTGATTAGTGATCTGAAGCGATGCACCAAAAGATAATTCCGTTTTTCCGCTATCCTTTCTGTATTGTATCCTTCACTATACACCATGTGAAAAGGCCTTTCTTTTTGGCGCCTTGGCATCCTCTACACACTTCCACATCTCTTTCGTCTATCCTTCATAAACTTTAAGTAAAATGATTTAACAGTAAGTGCTTCAGTCGTACTCCCCTTAGGATGGCTTGTCGGGCGGTCTAGGCCTAGTGCGACCCCTAAGGGCCAGTTGCTTAGGGGAGAGGGGAGGGGGAGAGTCTTCCTTAGGAGTTGGGTTGTTGGCTGGACCATTTTGGAAATTGTTGAGCCTAGCTCAACCCTGCACCCCTAAGGATGTGGGTTGGGGGGGAGGGATGAGTGGGCCCAATGTATGTTGATTGTTTATTTTATATTTTGTAATATTACTTCAAGTTTAAATTAAAAAACAATGAGTAAACTAGAGTAATGGACTTAGACAAAAATTTGGAAAAGAAAACCTCAAAGCTTCAAATTATATCAAGTATAACTTTCAATTTTTAAAACTTCAATGCAGTTAACAAATTTATATTTTGAATTCTAAACTTGCAAATTACAACAAGATTCTCAGTTTTGTGAGCTGGATGAGTGGAAGTCTCATCTAATTAATATTCATCTATTCCTATGTTTTTTTGGAGCTGTTAGAAAATGTTCAGGCATTTCCCGTGATTGTGAAACATCATTTACAAAAATTAGGAGATTGTTAATCATAGAACTACCAACTTGTGTCTTACCTTCATAATTACCTGTCACCAACCAAGTACTATGCAGATAACCATAGGAAGTAGACATTCTGCAAATAAAATAACAAATTCAAAATTTTCAGAATAATCAAATATTTATGGAAATTAAACCACTTAAGTAAGAGTTGGAACGAGTATACAAAAATGGCAAATTGAAAAAAAAAAATAGATATAACCGTAAATTATTGAAGTTTGTTTTTGCTAGTTGCTAAGTTAATAACATCAAACATCGTTAACTAATTAGGAATTTTGAGAGGAAAAAAATAATTGTGAGCTTTGAATCTTTGATAGCAATTTAAGAGAGAAGAGAATTTAGAGATTGTATGATTGAAAAATGAAGAAGGGTTTAGGGATATATACAGTTGAAGTTTGGGGGTCAAAATGCAATTTTTTTAATAGGGGGGGGGGGTGAGAGATATATACTTTTTGAAGGTGAGGCTGTTTTGGGGAGTGAAACGATGGGAAGTATTGTTTTTAAAAAAATTAATTGGTGTAATTGGACAGCCCTGTAGGCTTGTCCTGGGTTGTTGGCCAGTTATTGAGGCCAGCCCAACAACCTCTCATTAATGTGACCCGCCAGGCCCTAAATAGGTTGTGTTAGGCCATGCTCTTAATGGGCTGGGTGGGGAAGGAAATGGGTTGCCCCGCCCATACGTCCCGCTCTATCTTCTCTCTCACCCCCTACTAGCCATTCATAAAGTTCATGTAAGAACTCTTCGAGCACCTCTGGGTGGCCCTCCTGAAAGTGACATCTCAAGTAATCTGCTGATCCTCTCCTCAAAATAAACGCTATTGTCCATCTAAAGGTTAAAAGAAAAGAAGGAAATAGGTGTTTTCCGGTGATCAGAAGGACCATGGGACAATAGTTCCACAAAGTGACTTTAGTGCATTACCTTGGGAAATGTGCCTGGGAGCTTTTCGTAATAATATAAGAACATAATAAAATTAAGCTTCAAAAATTTAAGACAGAAGTGTATTGAACTATACTTAGCAGTTACATAATATGGAATTATAAACATCTGCATCCAAATCTGAATGAAAAACAAAAGAGATCTTTAAGGCTTACAGTCAAGGATTCAAAAGGGAACGAATAAATAAACTGTTTTTCCTTGTATTTAGTTCAATAAGGCCTACTGTTATTCTCACCCACAGGGGTTAGCTCAATTGACAAAGATTGAGGGACTTGTGTCTTAGGTCCCAAGCTCGAGACCTATGCCAAGCAAAGTCAACCCAGTGTTTAAGTAGAGAAAGATAGAGGGGCGGGCCCATCATCTACGAGTTTTGAGGTTTGACGTTGGCCCAAAAAGTTGGCTCCAGATAGATTTCTCGATCATCCAAAATAAGGCGGGCTGTTATTCTCTACACTTCGAGAAATTAAATCAAATATCAGTCTCCGAATTTGTTCACTTTATGTGGGATGGGCTCCAGATAGATTTCTTGATCATCCAAAATAAGGCGGGCTGTTATTCTCTACACTTTAACAAAATAAGTCATATATCAGTCTCCAAATTTGTTCACTTCACGTGGAATGGGCTCCAGATAGATTTCTCGATCATCCAAAATAAGGCGGCTGTTATTCTCTACACTTCTGAGAAATTAAGTCAAATATCAGTCTCAGACTTTGTTCACTTACGTGGGACGGAGTATTTTTCCGAGGAATCAAATGAAATGAGTCATTAAAGAAATAATATTTACTTTTGATGATAAAAGTGTTCGTCCTAGTTTCAGGCATCACTGCAATACTTATACATGTTCTTGTTTCTCTTTATGTTTCTTGCTCTGTGATATTAGTCCTGCTCTTTTAATTTTTTATTTTTGTGATACTGTTGCTTTCCAAGGTGACTGAAGTAATTTTTCTCGTCTTCTCTAAAATCTTGTGGATTATTTGAAATTACTGTTTCATTTAAGAAGTTTCGGGAGATATGGATCTTGATGTGTGTTTGCTTGTAATGTATTTACAAATAGCAACTGCAATCTGTTGCTTGAATGAAGAAACTTGCATGTATCTATGCAGGAGGAAGCTGGGGATGGCTTAGTACTGCCAAAGCATAACAAAGGTTGCCACTGCAAGAAATCAGGTTGCCTGAAGAAGTACTGTGAGTGCTTCCAAGCCAATATTCTTTGCTCTGAAAATTGCAAATGCATGGACTGCAAAAATTTTGAAAAAAGTGAAGAGAGGCAGGCACTTTTCCATGGAGATCATGCCAACAACATGGCATATCTCCAGCAGGCAGCAAATGCTGCTATAACTGATGCCATTGGATCCTCTGGTTATGGATCTCCTCCAGTGAATAAGAATAGAAAGCCTCAGGAGCTGTTCTCTGGGTCAATGATTAAAGACCCTGTTCATAGGCTCGGTCAGTTTCAACAGGTAAACATAAACTGTTCTCCAGTTCAACTTGACTTGTATTTCAATTGTGCATTTATCTGCATATTCTGGCATGGGGTCTGTTCGATAGGATATTAATTTTGTAATGAACAGTTGTTATTCTTGATTCTATGGTCATTGATCAGTGTTTCTATGCTTTCTAACAAGCAGGAGAAACAACTTGCTTTAGCTCTTGCTGAATGTTGTGATAATAGTTGATTAATGAACTCAAATCGTATCATACAGGAAAACCAGATTAAAGCTTCAGTTCCACCATCTTTGTTGTCTTCCATTCCTGGTCCCCGTGTTAGTAATGCTGCAGCATTAGGTCCTCCAAAGGTTACCTACAGGTATTGCTAACTATCCTTGAGAAATTAAATGCCCACTGCTCCTTCGGAAAACTAATTGTTGTGTCATTTTGTAGGTCTCTGTTAGCAGACATAATCCAGAACCATGACATCAAGGAGCTTTGCTCTGTTTTAATTGTTTATGCACAGGAAGCGGCCAAGATGCTTTCAGGTATACATGGATGTTTTCTGAGAAACTAGACTTAAGTTTACATCTTGTCGCATCACCAATATTTTAAGTAGTATATCTTTTCATCGTTAAATTTACTTTCCAGATTAGTTTAAGTTTGTTTAATTGATATTTCCACAGGATATACTTACAATTGTGTCCAAGTTTTTTTTATTTTTTTATTTTTGATATAGAATTGTTTCCAAGTCTTTTCTTGAATCATTACTAAAGTGCTTTCTTCTGTTTTTATTTATTTTTTACTTCAATCAAGCCTTTTTCCTTCTTAATACCTTGAAGCTATGACCCAAGTAGCACCAGCAATTCCTTCAATTTTTCTGTGAATTTAATTCTAAGCAGTGTTATCAGAAGTAAAAAGCGCTAAAAAGCTCTAAGGTCCGTAGGGTCTTTAAATGCAAAGCACAAATAAATAATGAGCTTTAATGAAAAAAGGCGAAAAGGGAGAAAAAAATAGAAATAATTATGTTTAGTCCAAGACTAATAATTCTAATCATGAATGACAAATATATGAACGAAGAAGTTAATTTTTTTTACAATAAAGTGAAATATCAATTGTTTAGTGGTGCCTCTTCGGAAGAGGATCATTGGCAGGGAAAAGTATGCCTCAGGACCTTGATGACGACACTGAAGTGTACATCAAGCGAGGCGAATCACTCAACACGTTTAGAGGCTTGCTTCAGGGCTTAAGTGTGCCTTTGACAACACCGTTTCTAGGTAATAGTTTAAATGGATGCGATAATGTTTACCTTCTGAACTAAGTATAGATAAAGTGAATACATTACCCCGAACTGAAAAATGTCAAACTTCAGAAGTATGGAAACTTTAGCTAAATCGGTTATGGATCATATGTGTGGCATGAATAGCTCAGGAGTGTGAACATTTTTGGACTCATTTATGTGTGTAGTGCTTTATTCATTACTGAGGATTTCCAGAGTCTGCAAGTTTTGTTTCTGATTTCATTTGCTCCTTTTAGCGATTTCTGGTATGGGGAGTTTGGGATACATAGGCAATACCTTACAATAACCTTCACACATGATACTCGAGTAATAGAACCAAGTAGGAAGAAGATAATTTTTTTTTTTTTAGAAAAAATGGTATGGAGGAAAAGAAAAGGCACAAGAGAAAAGAGAAGGTGGGAGACAGAATTGGGCTGTTGTGGACATGTTGCTGAAAGAGATCTACAAATTAGAGAACTCTACCTTATGTATTGTTAGATAGTTAATGTACATTGTTAAAAGGTGTATAGTTCTACCTAGTGGTAGTTTCCCACACTCAGAAAACATGATTATGTACTATGTAAAGTGTGAAGGTTCAGTGTAAGACAATTGTGATATGCTGCATCTCCATAATCTTTTCTCCAATGTCTTCATTGTTCACATGGTATCATAGATTTGGAGTCACCAGCATTATCCAGAAGAGGAAAAGACAGTCATCATGCATTTTCCGGTTACTTTTAGGGCTGTTTGTATCAACTACCTGTTTGGTGAGTATTGTGCGAAAACCAGCACCACCACTAGGTTCAGGACCTTCCGGTGGCCAAAGTCCATCAAACCTCTCTGGTGGCTGACTTCCTATATGTCACCATGTACTGGCAAGAGTAAGATCTTCGGTGTCACATCAAGACCATGCCCAAGCATGTAATGCACTTTCCAGCCATCTCCATCGCAGATGGGGTTGCCTGGTCATCCCAATGCATCCAGTTTCTAGCCAATTAAGACCGCTGTTGTTGAGATCCATCCTTTCCAGCAAACTGTCCTGCACCTCCTGGAGTTTAAGAAGGCCAATCAACAACAAGACCACCATGCTTCAATGGTACATACTGTGGCTGGTGGAAAGCAAAAAATGCAAGACTTCATCATAGGAAAGGATCTCAGTTATGACACATAATCATGGAAGGCCCCAAAGTCTCCCATGCCACAGTTGACAAGGAAAGAAGACCATCCCAAAGAGGAGAGATAAATGCAATGATGAAGACATCAAGGCCATCCAAAAGAACGCCAAGGAAAAAAAGTTGTTTATTTGTAGCACAGGTCCTATGAATCCAACAGAATCTCATCATGTGCAACTATGAAAGAAGTGTGAGATACTCTACAAACCACACATGAAGCAACGAGTCAGGTAAAGAAGTCCAAAGTTCTCCTCCTAAATAGGCAGTACGAGCTCTTTAAGATGAATGGGGGAGAATCTCTTCAAGAGATGTTCCATAGGTTCGCAAATATAACCAATAAACTTCTTTTTCTTGGAGTGGTTATTCCTCAAGCACAAAGAATTATGAACGTGCTAGACATATTACCTGACTCCTGGGAGAGCAAAGTGAATGCCATTATAGAAGCAAGAGATCTGGAGACAATGACCATGGAAGAACTCATGGGAAATCTAAAAACCTATGAGATGAGGAAGCTCCAGACACAGAAGAATATTCCCCAAGCAGAGCTATGAACCTGGTCCTTACCCATGACCAAGATTTTGGTGAAGAGGACATGGCATTACTCAACAAAGGTTCCAAAGAATAATCAGGAGATGAGGGTTCCTGAATAGAGGAGGCTCGTCAAGGCCTAAACCTGAAAGAGGCAATCCAGAAGGTTGTTGTAGATGTGGAAGCTCAGACTACTTTATTTGAGATTGTCCAAAAAGAGATGACGAGAGAAAGTTGTTCCTGACAAAAGAGCAGGCAGCAAGAGAACAATCAGATTCAGAGAATATCTTTGCACTAATGGCCTTTTAGATCAGGCACATATCTCTGAGTCCAAGGATGCCTTTAAATATCTCCATACTTCATAGGAGAACGAGGAGAATGCATATACTTCTGTTGAATCAGACTTAATGATCATGAGAGCCTGGAAATTGAAGATCTAAAGGAACAAGTTCGCTCTCTAAGTTATGAAAAGTATTCACTGGAGATGGAGAAAGAGGAACTCACAATTGCTCTCTTAAAAGCTAAAATTGGGCTAAGGAGATATGTAGGGATCAAAGGACTGCTCAAAATCATCAAAAGAGAGCTGCTGCTGAGCTTAAAAGAAATAGTGTGCTACAAGAATTTCTGAGCAGAGCAAGGCATGAAGAAGAGAAATCACTTAACAACAGGGTATTCATATCTATCTCCTGCAATCATCCTTGCACCAGACGCCCAGAAGACATGCTTGACCAGGTACAAAATAAGACGCAACGAAAGAAAGGAACTTGGTCCGTTATCAACAAAAGCAAGTAGCTGGAACAGGTGGAGGGTATTCAACATACATTCCCTACATAATGGGCCCAGGAATGCTTGGGTTCCTGGTTTCAACCATTGATCAAGTTGAAAGGGCCAAGCTAGGAGGAAGCAAGCATGAGCATGTGTAAAAGTCTTAACACATGGCATAAAGAGTAAATATTTTCTCCGACTGAAAGTCAATAAAGAGAGAGATCAGGGTATACAAAAAGGAAGGAACCCACTCCCGGAAAACAATGATAAGAAGACCAGCAATGAACAAGTGCCTTAGAAATATGATAAAAGAAATAGGCTCCAAGGTACTGCAGAGCTGAGGAACCTGTTTTCAGAGGATAGCAAAAACAAGAAAGAGAACTGCAAAAGAAAATAGTCATAATTCATTCATGTTGATGGCTATAAATTTGGAGAATGTACTTCTTTGAGAAACCAGATGAAGAAACTGGTTCTCTGAGAAAAAGAAGAAGATAGGTGCAGAACAAAGAGCTGAAGCAATATGAACCTAGTTTGAAGAGAAGCAACACATATGAGAAACATAAGAGGTTGATCCAGAACACTCTTTGATTACCTTAGAATGTACCATGGGTTTATCATCATCAAAAAAGGGAAAGATTGAAGATCATATGGTGTTTTGATGATTGACAAACTGTTACAAGTGATAATCTACATTGGGGATGAAGACTGAAGAATGGAGAATAAAGAATAAAGAATCAAGAACCAGGTCCTCACAGATTTCTTAGAAGAAGTGAAGATATTAACAACACTACCCGAGGAACTCATCAGAAAACCTCTTCTTCTGAACAAAGGAGATTATCAAAGATAGACGATGAAGTTGTTCATGTGTGCACCAAGATTCCTTGGAAGAATTGCAATACATGAGAATTCAATTCAACAAGGAATTGGATTTCTATACAAGGGAAGTTCTCATAAAATATGCACATGGACTTAGCCTCAACTAAAGGAGATCAAGAAACCCACATGCATGAAGAAAGCAATCATTCAGTTGTTTGCATATTTGACGCCAATCAGTTTGAACACCTTTGTTAATAAGGTCATCTCTAGAGTGGTCATGATAGATTGGAGGATATTCTACCTCAAGCAAAATCCTCCAACCAATCAGGTATTTGTGAAAGGGAGGAACATTATTGAAAATGTGCTATTGGCTCAAGAGATCATTACTGGCATAAGGGAAAAGGGGAAGCCAGCAATGTTGTGATCAAGTTAGATATGGCCAAGACATATGCTAGAGTGTCATGGCTGTATCTTACTAAAGTTCTTAAGAGAATGGGTTTTGCATAGAGCTTTATTGATATGATATGGAGATTACTAGCTAACAACTGGTATTCCATACTATTCAATGAATAGTCTTGGGGTTTTTTCACTCTACCAAGGGAGTGCAACAACGAGAGCCACTTTCTCTTGCACTATTTATTCTATTTGCAGTAGTGCTCTCTAAGCTCTGAGTCTTTATTGGATACCGATAACTATCAAGAATTTGACATGCCTAAATGGAGTACTAAAATTAATCATCTTGTGTATGCAGATGATGCAATTATTTTCAGCTCAGTAGAGAGGAACTCTCTAGCGATGATCAAGGAAGTTTTGCATGAGTATGAGGGTTCAGGCAAAAATACGAAGCTTACTTTTCTAACACTTAGGAGTAAACACTGTCATCATGGTTAAAGATGTGTCTACCCAAAGCGGGGGGGGGGGGTATGCGTTTCAGGTCTATCCTTGATGTCTCCAAAGAACTCTTTGCCAAATTGTGGTGGAAGTTTAGAACTTTAGCAAACTTATGGATCAACCTGTGAGAGTATTATAAGAAGTAAATACCCACAATGATCAAATGGAAAGAATGCTCTTAACTCTAGAAAACAATGCTTGAAGCAAGATATGAAACTTAAAATAACATTTGGTGGGAGCCTAGAAATGAAACTGCTAATTTGTGGTTTAACAATTGGTTAAGGTTAGGCCCCTTGGTTTATTTGGTGCCCTCAAATCAGCTAGATGCCAGCATTGAAGAGGTGAATGTCTTCGTGCAACAGGGTCAATGGAATGTGGAACCGATGAGATAAACACTACCTATATACTAGTAGATCATATTATCAGTGTTTTGCCTAGAGGAGAACAATCTAACATATGTGATAAACCTTTTTATCACTAGTAGTGGCAAATTTACAGTTAAAAGTGCCTGGGGGAGACTATGAGACAAAAGGCGGATCGATAGTGGTATTTCAACATATCTACCCTACCCTACAAAATTTCTTTCTTCCTGTGGAGGGTGTGGACGAGAAAGCTACCAATAGGTGATGTTATAGCCAAGAATGGTATTGCCATTGTTTTAAGGTGCAGGTGTTGTGAGAATCTCAACCGGAAACTATAATCCACCTGTTCCTAATTGGTGAGTCTGCTAAAAGCTATTGGGGTCTATCTACAGGAGCAAGTGCTGTTTAGGGCCCTTTTATCCAGTTAAATTAGGCAATAGCACAATGGTGGATTATGCTACTAAATTGAAACCACTATATCAAGTTGCCCAAACCATCATTATGTGGCAATTGTGGAAGAGGATACATCATTGTCCACGGAGAGACAATGTCCAGGAGTAAGGTTGTCTATGACATCAATCAAAACCTCTATCGTTTGGCAATGTGAGGTTTCCATGGTTGACAAACATTCCTAACACTTGGTCATAGATAGTACAAAATTTGGAAAGTTACAAGCCTCAGTTAAGGTGCAAGTTTACTACAAACAAGTTTTCAAACACTCATTTACAAAACTTGCAAAACCAATCTAATCAACTACAGATAAAATAACATGTATTTATATCACCCTTAAAATCAATCTAGGTTTAAATCAAATCCATTAATCAATCTAGGTTTAAATCAAATCCATTTGAACCCCCTAAAAAAGGATCTTTTTTTTATTCAATTTGTTAAAAATCAATCTGGGTTTAAATCAAATCCATTTGAACCCCCCAAAAAGGGAAAATATATTTTTACTAATAGATCCTTTAATTATCAATCTCAAATCTCAATCAATTAACCACATCTCAGAATCGGCATGTCATATATCTTAGTTGTTGGCATGATTGGATAGATTCTAAATATCTGTACATATATATGTTATAACTCTAAATATTTGTGTAATGATGATAGGAGATAGCATAGATTAATGTAGCATATTTTCAGAGATATTACAATTAGGAATAGCATATATTTAGGGATATATAGCAGATTTTTAGGCATGTAAATCAGAATTCTTTCTATTTAATGGAAGAACTCCCATTTGAGAGCACTCATTCAGCAAAATTGACATTATTAATTGTTCAATCACTGGTGGATCAACTTTTTTCTTTTCAAAATTATCGTCATCGGCGTCGAGGATGATGACATGGAGCACATCATCAGCTCCTCTTCATCTTTCCAAAGAGGATAGTGCTCGTCTCAGGTGACGTCCATTAGTGGCAACACCACTGCGTCCATTCATCCTCTTTTTTTCCTTCCCCCTCACCTTTTTAGCTTGTTCCCAGATTCTCCAATGCGCAAAGCTCAAATATCCCTCTGTGAGCTCCACCATCATTATTCACCTCTCTTCCTCATAAGCCCAACTTCAATGGATTTTTGGTGTTTACTGTGATGGTGAAAATGGTGAAAGTATCTTCACTGTATGAAGGGATGGTGAGAATATAGGAGAAAAGGATAAAAATGAAAAAAAAGAGAAGAAAGAAAAGAAATTTAATAAAATTTCCTCATGTCAAACGCATGAAATTCATAGGTCAACATAGATGTGGTTGTGGCTTTTTAAGGGTGTAATCATTTTAGTTTAAACACTTTAGGGGGGTGATAGGACCCCCATGAAATTGAAGTGTGTAGTTGGACATCTGAATATAGGTTGAGGGGCTTTTGGCAACTTTCTCTTTTGTAGACTGTAGTTAGCTTGTTTCGATTGGGTTTAGAAGATCTATGATCAATCTAGACATTTTAAGTGAGAACAATGTCGAGTTAGAGGCTTGACCAGATATTTGGATAATGTGCATGCCAATTAGTAAGGAAAAAATCCAGTTCAATTATTTGTTACCGCCATTATAGAATTGAATTTTCTTAAACTTCTCTACACCAAAATGATAAAATACAACAAGTGAATTGATGTGGAATTGTTTTTCTTTGGTTCATTGGTTGTATTGAATGGAAAGGAACTGAAAGGGAAGGAAAGGGGGGTGGGGTGGGGGTGAGGACCCTTAGAGGGTGAGATTCTAGTTTACTTTAATCATAAAATTTTGTGCAAGCCTTTGTCATGTCTTCTTCAGTTTCTTTCCTAGTCCTTCTTTCCAATCTAATGTGATGTTACACTTCTAAGATCCCTTCTTGTACATTTTTTAACCTGAACCTGCTTGATTAAAGATTGATATCGGCTTCACGAGAGGATCATTCTCACCTCCTTCATTGTGTCGATTCGGCTTGTTTCGCAAACATGACACATCACTTGCGAAGTATTAAGAGCAAGAATGGGTTGTTTTCTTAGCAAGATAGGCTTCACACATTGAGCCTTCAACTCTATGGCCTGTTTGGAAATGTAATTGTGATAAAGTGTAATTGAGTGTAGTTACACTCTTTGACATGGTAGACCAAGTAATTACTTGGCGAGAGAGGGATTGGGTGTAATTGAAGGGGAGTTATTACACTCTTCAATTCCCAAGGGAGGGTTAGGAATTGGGTGTAATTACATCAAAATTTTTAAAATTCTTTTTTGTCTTTTATTTATATTTGTATTTTTTGTTTTAATTTATTTTTTATTTTTATTTTTTTTTTTTTTAAAATATTTTTGTTATTTTTAATTAATTTCATTTCCTTCTCATTCTTTATTTATTCTATTTTTTTTCATTAGCATAATTTTGTTAGTATTCTAATTTTTAAATTAAGATATAATTCATTTTTGAATAAGGTTATAGCATTACGTTTTCATTTTTTCTTTTAAATCATATTTATGTACGTTAGGTTGAAATTTGACATAAGAGTATTATGTAAAAAAAATATTTTGAATTTAGAACTTGTGTTATATTTTCAGTTTCATTTGTTTTAGTTGTATGAACTTGATGTTTCATATTGCTAGTCATTTATTTTTTAGTTAGACTTGATAGAGTATCTTTTTGTCAATTGTTTTAATAATTTTATGACATTATATTTATAATATTAACATTTTTGTAAACATGTATTTCATGATGTTCATTGAAATATTATACTTTTAGTTTTTATGATTAATTTAATTAAAATATACGAATTTGGAAAATATAAATCAATTATTTTTATAATATTAATTAAGAACATATGTTTATTAATTTGTATATTTTCAAAAGACAATGTATGTCTTAAATATTTAATTTAGTATTATTTATAAAGGCCCTTGTTTATTTAATTTAAAATTTTAATTTTAGATAATTAACTTTTATTTTTAAAATTTACGATAACCTTATGATTGCACTTGTTCAACCAAACAATACACTTGTAATGACAGTATAATTACATTGTGGCAAACAAACAGGCCATTGTAATTACTAGGCTGATAATTACTACCTTAGTAATTACACCAAATCCAATTATCAGGTGGTTTTCCAAACAGACCCTATGTTTCGGCTTGATATCCATTAAGATCACAAGATTCAAAAGTGTCTTTACTTAAACTCCGTACCAACTCAAAACCAAACAAGCAAATTGAAATGAGGGAGTATCATTTTTTTTCTCATGGAGATATTTAGCATCTAGTATCTGTACGTTTTTCCATGTGATTTGCTTGATTTTAGCTGACATTTCCAATATTACATGATGTTTTAATTGAATACTCATGCTTTCAGATGAAAAAGATGCTTCATTAAAACAGGCCAAGCACCACAGAAAAGCTTCTTATCCCTCCTCAGGTGTTGAGAAGGTTATGCCTGATGATTGTTCAACAGGAATCCAGGCCGAGAGTATCAGGGTGGATGAATCTAGACTGGATGGTGCTGATGTATCAGCAGAAAGGCCAATATCTCCGGGAACGTTAGCTCTCATGTGTGATGAACAGGATACGATTTTTACTGCTGCTGCTGCTCCCCCTAATGACCTAACAAGCCTAAGCAATAATAAGTCTTTCCAACTGCCTCATGGGCAGGGCATGGCAGAGATCTACCCAGAACTGGAGAGAATTGTGTTGGCACAGACTCGTGATTGCCTTAAAAAGCTGATCACTTTAGGAGAAATAAAAGGCAAGTTTCTATTTTTTTCCGTCTGAAAATCTGATTCTGCTTCATCAATTGATAGCACTGGTCAAATGTATCTGCATCAATGAAACCACAAATAACCCATAAAATTGATACGACAAGAAAGCTTCAATCAAGCAACCAATCAACTATGCCTCAATTTGAAGCTATGTTGGGAGCCGGCAGCAATAATCCTCCTGTAACTATTCCGCATTATGCATTCCTAACTAATTCATATATTATGTAAGGCAAACTTGGAGCTAACTAAAATAGAGTATATCTCACATTTACGTGCATCGATATTATAAATCTCTAACCAGGCTTAAAAGACTTGCCAAATACCAGGCTTAAATTGTAAAAACAATACTTAGGCCTTTATTCCAACTACTTAGCACTTTATTACCTATATGGATTATTTTCTTCAAGTATGCACATGTAGTCTGATGGAACATATATACTTTTGAGATTTGAGAAAAGAAATATGAACAAAAAAGATAGTTTTTGTACTGAAATATTTTTGGATTCCTGTCTCTATGCCAAGGGTTGCGAAAGTGAGGTAGGCCAAAGAAGATTCCATTAACTGAACCTTCTGTTGGTTAGGTAGTCTCAAAGCTGAGATTTTGCACATAATCAGTGGCCAAAGCTGAAAATTTGGAATTTAGATGAGAAAAATAGCCACACAAAACTGGCACAAGTCTTGTGAGTGCTGGAGTCAAAAGGCTTACCGATTGAATGTGGTACTGTCATAGGATGATAATCTCACTTTACGAAGGCAGTTTATTCTCTCATTGGTAAAAGTTTAGCTGAAGAAGTCAAGTTGGTGTACATACTCAGAACAGAAAATACATTGGTCCCAGTAGACCAGACCTTCAAGAGTGGTCCACTGGACTTGTAAAGAATTTACTTTCCTGTTCCCTTGCCCTTGCCCGTAAAACTTGAAATTTCCTAGAACTAGTTAGAAACAAACTTGAAATGTGATAGCTTGTCAGTCAGCAATATTCGTTCTTTCTGATTATGTTTAAGGGGCGAGGGGAGCTTTAAAACTTCAAATTATGCTTTGGTTCATTTGCAGTTCTGTTACCCCTCCCCACTTCACGAGAGGAAAACAAGTCCATATGTAGGTGCTGCTACGTTTCTATTGGGATGTCCTAATTATTTATTATTAAACATGTCTATTTTGATTACAGGGAAAAAATGTTCTTCAATGGTGCGAGATACCGATTCAGGTAGACAAAACAATGTGAGCAGCAATGGTGTTGCCAATACTGTTCCACCTCCTCCATCACCACCACCACCACCACAGCAAAAGGTCGACTCTGGAACTACTGCTGCTAATAACGCATGTCCTAAAGTTCATCCCCCAGATGGAAATAGGGACGTGAAAGAAAAAATCTGAAATAAACTGTAAAAAATTTTAGAATGAGATTTGTCTATAGATGCTGAATCTTTGTAATATTGGACTGTTCTTCTTTGGGTTTCTCTTAGATAATGTGGCAAGGTTATTTCAGGCCTCCCGTTAGAAGTAACCAGCCCCACTCATTTAACTTTTACTACAATTTTTCCTTGGTATAAGGAAGGAAAGGTACACAAAATACCGTATGGGCCTATTTAAGTACATGTTTATTGAGAAACTTCGAAAATGACTTAGCATTTGAGCATAATTAGTACTCTAAATCTCTGTCACCTCTCTTCTCTCTCTTGCCTCTCCCCACTTTGTATTTTGTATTTTCACCTCTCTCTCTCTCTCTCTCTCTTTGTATTTTGTATTTTCACCTCTCTCTTTGTATTTTGTATTTCTTCCTCTATCCCTCTTTGTATTTTATATTCGTACATCTCTCCCTCTTTATATTTTGTATTTTCACTTCTCTTTATCTCTGTATTTTGTATTTTTACCCTTTTTTGTATTTGTATTTTCACCTCTCTCTCTCTTTATTTTGTATGCTGTATTTTCACCTCTCTCTCTCTCTTTATTTTGTATGCTGTATTTTCACCTCTCCCTCTCTCCCTCTTTGTATTTTTGCCTCTCTCCCTCTTTATATTTTGTATTTTTAATTTTCACTTCTATCTTCTTTGTATCTTGTATTTTGTATGTTCAGGTCTCTTTCTCTTTGTATTTTCACCTCTTTCTCTGTGTTTTGTAATTTCACTTGAAGTATTTACCTATTTTTTTAGGTATCACGCGAATGTATATGTTGTATTCTTGTGTGCATTTACGCTGTATTCCATATTTTCACCTCTCGCTTTATGTATATCACTTGTATTCATTCGCTCTTGTATCATTTGTATATAATTTCTCTTATATTCAATGTTTATATATCACTTGTATTTGTTTGTTCTTATATCTCTTGTATTTAACGCTCTTATATCACTAGTATTCAAAGCTCGTGTCACTTGTATACATAAAGAGGGAGAGAGAATATACAATTTATATAAATACCCGAAACAAAATATAATAAAAAGTCCATATATATATATATATATAATAGAGAGAGAGAGTATACAATTAATACAAACAAAATAAAATACAAGAAAAAAGTCTGTAGTGGGGGGGTGGGGGGATGAAAGAGCAAATATACCGTTGATGCAAACACACAAAAAGAAAATATATGAAAAAGGCCAAAAAAAAAAAAAAAGAGGCAGTGAAAGAAGGTGAGGGAGAGAGCTCAACTACCCAATTAATACGATACACAAAGCAAAATACAAGAAAATAGCTATAGAAGGAGAGATGGATAGGAAAAAATAGAGTAAATACAATTGATAAAAACACACAAAGCGAAAAAAAAAAAAAAAAAAAAAAAACAAAGAGAAAAATGAAAAAGGGAGAGGGAGAGAGAGAGAAAAAAATATATATATACAATTTATACAAATACTCAAAAGAAGATACAAAAAAAGATAGAGGACGAGAGAGAGAGGGGAGATGAAAAAAGAATAAATATACAGTCGATACAAAACACATGAAATAAAATACAAGAAAAAAGACTAAAGAAAAAAGGCAGTGAGAGAGGGAGAGAGAAAATATCCAATTAATACGAACACACAAAACAAAATGGCTATAAAGAAGGATGAGGGAGGGAGAGAGAGAGAGAATGCAAATATACAATTGATACAAACAAACAAAGTAAAATACAAGAAAAAAGATTTAAAAGGGAGAGGGAGAGGAGAGAGGTCAAAGAGGGGAGAGTCCGGAGAGAGGAGAGAGGCGAGTGAGATTGAGAGAGAGATGCTAGAAAAAATTAAGTATAGTTATACTACGTAAGTTTTTTTAAGTATAGTTATATACAATAAATACATACCACATATTTGCTATATTATGTAACTTTTTCATGTTTTTATCCATATTGCACGTATGTTATTCATGCGTACAGTATAAATACATAAATTACATGAACTTATCAATACATTACATTAGATGATTATTTATGAAAAATTGTGTAGCTTTTACCTGCAATGATAATACCTATCATGTAATTATATAAAAAAATAACTCATTTATTCTTGTAAGCCAATGATGGATTTCACGTCATTGAATGAATTGCGGAATTAAGGATATTTTTAATACTGATAGCAGCTTCTAATGAAGCAATTGCATTGTAGGAATTTATTATTAAATAAAATAGGAATAAGGAATAAATACCTTCTGAAGTATACTCAATAATTTCAGGGACACACATAAACTTGACTAAGATCCTATTATTCCCCTCTCAAAAATAGTTTATATTATATTTTTATTCACTACACTGTATTGAGGCGTACGAAAACATTATTACAACAACTCTAACCAATAAAAATTGATCACGTGTGAAAACTCTCTATTCAAAATCTCAATGTTTCTTTTTCTTTTTACCCCTTCAATCTCCATTAATGAATTCTCCAAATTAAATCTTAATTTCCTGAAATTGCTCATGGATTAGAAAATTAAGCTTACTTTTGTATATATTCCTTATCTTTACGGTTTCTCATGTTGGATTCTTTTGTTCCGATTTTAGGAATTTCTTCGACAATTTTACTTATGAAATGTTAGGGGTGTTTGGTACGTAGCTGAATAAAAGAGAAGTTATTCATATATTAATTTCCGTATAACTTATACGATATTTGTTTTGTAGATAGAAAATAAGTTATTCATTTATAAAATCAATACAATGTTTGATTGAAAATTTAGAAATCCGCATAATTAATACATGTGTAACTTACGAGGAAATATGTGCATTATTTTATGTAGGATATAAGGTGGAATAACTAATAAATCTATAACTAAAATATGAATAACTAATCGTTACATAGCTAAAACCTGCATAAAATAATACATAAATTTATTCATATTTAATCGCTGCATAACTAATACCTACATAACTCTAACCAACTACCAAATAACAAAATCCGAATTGAGTAAGTTGTGTATGAGTGAGAATGATTCAATGATCAATCTTGAAATGCGATGCATGTCATTTTGTTCCAAATTAGACCTCTTGGTCATATCACAATTCAAAAAAAAAAAGATTTTGATCTTACCAAACTTTTTTGGTTGATTAATCTTAATGTTGGTCCTTAATTTTCTGTCATGACCCGATTTTTGAAGTCATGATGACACCTACTTTATTCCACGTGTAGGTAAGCCAACCTGTGATCCGGAACGACAAGTAAATGCATGTAAATATAGAAACAAGGTGGAAACAACTTAAAATAAACAATAAGAGAGAAACATAAGCAAACTAATATATATATATATATATATATATATATATATATATATATATATATATATAATAAAGATCCCTTTAAAAACTTGATAGTCACAAGTTCAGAGCTACTAAGATAAAAAATACAAGTTTCAAAATTGGACCCAAAATACAAAACACTAGTCATCAAAATACAGGTGGAGATAGGTAAAGTCCAAGACACCATGTGCTCACCCTAGCCTCTGAATCCAACAACTGAAGGATCGATGTTAGCGTTGATAACTGGTGCTCGGACCTGTGTCACGTAATAGATGCAGAGCGTAGCATGAGTACCAAAACATGTACTTAATAGGCATCATAAGCCGACTGAGCAAGAAAAGTAAAGGCAATATGAAATGCTAGAATTTAAATACAACAAAGCTGAAAGAGTGGGAAGCTAAAAGGAATGTACACAAGTGTACTAAGAACATAAAAGAAGTAAGTACAACTAACTGAATCTAATTGGATCCTCATAAGCCAATAAGGTACATTTGTGTGTAAGTTTAAGTAAAACCCAAACAAATGCCCATAATCCTAACATGCACTTAGAATAGCTAAGAACTAATAGAGAACTTGAGGGTATAACCAGAATTTCCAAGAACTTTCTTGGACTACAACCACGATAAAGGCATCCAAGAATCCAATGAAATCACCCAGTCATAACTCTAGTCGGATCAAAGGGAATTTTACAATAGAGTCGCCCATTCAGAATTTTAATAGGATAAAAGGGGACTTTAGATTTTTTTTTTATGTTTATTTTGTGTGTGTTTTTTTCTATTAGACTTCTTTAATGTGATTTTCTGTGAATTTCTAATTCAATTGAGTCTATATTTTTATTTAGGTTAAAATTAGTCATTTGTGGCTTTATTGAAAGTTTGCTAACTACGAATAAAAGTTTAAAATTTACAATTGGTTGCTTAAAATAAACTTTAAAGAATAAAATGATCCTTCGTTTGATATCTCTTGTCACAATTTTAAAATATTATTTGTAATTATTGCATTTTATTACTCATTACATGCATGTATTCATAGAATTCTAATTGTTCTAACAAATCTATAAAAATTAATATGGAACAAACGTGCAAAGCACGTATCCAAAAATTAGTATTTTAAAATTATTGGAAATCTTTCCAGAGGGGGAGAAACATGGGCGTGGAAAACGATAGGAAACAAGAAGTAAACACTCGGGTAGAAGAAAAAAACTCATGTAGCTATTAGTTTTCAAATTTTGGTTGGTAAAAGTTTAAAACCCCTAAAATTTATTAGTTACCTTAAAACCTTTGCCAATGGTCTAAAAGTCCGAGGAGTGATATAATCTCATTTATTTCTTCATGTCAAACGAATTTTGATAATTTTTGTGTGTGTATATATACGAAGACAAGAATGATCATTTAAGTTTCGAAAACCCTACTTCCTTGCGGCAAAGGTATGGTGAATTTATCTTCTTCCTCTTAGTTTTTCAAACATTAAACATATATGTGAAGTGTTCATTTGAATTGACTCTTTTTTAAGCATACATTGTTCTACATTTTTTTCTTCTCAAATTTTGTTATGCCTATCTCTTTGGCTGAAAGGGAAATTCTCATACAGTATATTTTTATTATAACACTTACAAGTGTTGAAGAAATTTCATTTGATAGAAACTAAATGAAAATGTTTTGAGAAATTTGCTTTGTTTTTATTTTTTTAAAATAAATTGTTATGGTTTAACATTTTTTGGTTGAAGGGGTAATTTCAATGATATCTAAAATAATTTTTTTTATTACAAGTGAAGAATTATATAGAAAAATAAACACCTAGATTTCAATCCAATTTTAGTCTAGAAGACTCTCAATGACCAACATACATTTTTATCTCACATCATATCCATTAATAGCATTTTCAACATGGTAGAATTTTGGAGTCTTGAGCTTCAATTCGAACATTTTTTTGGTGCATCCTCTACTATAAACTTATTGTATATTTATGTTATTTATGTTTTTAGGAAGGATGGGTAGAAGATGAACTAAATATTAAAATAAACTTTAAACATTAAAAAATGATCCCTCATTTGATATGTCTTGTCACAATTTTAAAACATTATTTGTAATTGTTGCATTTTATTGCTCATTACATGCATGTGTTCATAGAATTCTATCGTTCTAAAGAATCTATAAAAATTAACATAGGACACACATGTCCAGAAATTAGTATTTAAAAAATATTGAAAATCATTCTAAGAGGGTTGAAACACGGTGTAACACCCTGTAATTTAGTGAGTTGAGCTAATGTGTTCTAGAGCCTTACGTAAGAGTTTTGGAGTGTCATCTGAGGATTAAAATCAAAAGAAATGGTTCTCGTACTTAGAATAGGGGTTTTAGGGGTTAACCGTCCGGATACGACTCCCCAAGGACCACCCAAGGGGTCCTTGAGGAGGACCCCAAAATAGTCCCCTAAATCTGGAAAAAATTTAGTGAACCACACGGATGGCCATCCACGGCCAGTAGATCAGACCACTTCCCCGTAGGTCATGGGCGTAGGTCAAGGCTTGCACAGGCCTGCAACTTCAAGCCTCAGTCCCTAACCACGAGACCTAATGACGGCCAATAGACCCATCCACGGTCTGTGGATGGGTGATACGTAGATGTTGCCAGTTTTGTGACTTTTAGTTTTAAGTTGGGGGTTTGGAATTTGATAAGTTAATTAATTAGGGGTTAAGGGAGATCGGTTAGTTAGTTAATTAGCCACCTATATAAGTATAATACACCCCTAAACTAATCAATTTAACTCATTCATCTAAAGACCCCAAATATTCTCTCTCTAGAAGTGAAGAAGAAGAAGAAGAAGAGAAGAGACGAGGGAAATGTTTATCCATTGATTCAAGCTTTCTTTAGGGATGTGATTCAAGGTATGTGAAGCTTAACCATCTATGGGTTCTTCCACCCATAGAGCCCCCATAGTTTTCCCCACTTGTGAAATCAAAAACCCAATCCTAGCTAGGGTTGTGCTTGCATTGTGGGTAGGGTTTCGGTGTGATTCCAATCTAGTGGATATCACCCAATTATGATTGATTTAGCTTTGTTTAGTGATATTATGATGATTTCATTTGATTTCTATGGTAAACCCTAATCTAAATTGATGAATGTGATCTTTGTGGGTTTATGCCATTAGAGGCAAATTTCAAGGTTCAAAGGTGATCTTCCTAAATCAATGTCTTGTATACTAACCGATCATAATTAGGATAATCTAATCATGAATTGAACTAGACTTGATTGAATAGGAAGGATCTTGACTTGTAGAGTTGGAATTGAACCTTTATGAATCAATTATGACTAGAATCACTTAGTAGTAAAGAATATGATTGAATAGCTTATAATTTAGACATGAATCATGATAGAATGAAGTTAAGCTTGAAAGTATGGATTGTAGCCATCTTTGTGAGGGGTTTGGGGGTAAAGTCAATATGATGAGATCTTGTTGTGTATTCTCTTTCTCTTACTCACTTAGGCATGAATTGCTAGGAGATCCAAGGGTTCTCTCACATAGAAGGATTCTAGGTTTGCTTAGTAACCCAAAATGAATCAAAACATGTTAGACTAGAATAGCTTGAATTTGTGATGTATGATCCCTTCATGTATAGCTTGGTTTAGTAAGATAAGACCAAGGTTGATAGATTGGGGTGGAGAATCTATACTCTCCTAAGGTATAGCTTGACTTAACATTGTAGAATGCATATCATGGTAGCATGAGTTAGGTGTAGTCTTGGTAGCCTAGGATTGAGGATTTATACTCTCCTATAGGTAGCTTGAACTAGCATTGTTAGGATGCATTCATGGTAGCTTGACTTGGTTTGGCCAAGACCATTTCATGGTAGCTTTGGGATAGAGGACTTATACTCTTCTAAGGGTAGCTTAGGATTGAGGTTCCATACTCTCCTAAGGGTAGCTTGACCTTGCATTGTAAGATGTATGTCAAGAGTAGCTTGAGTTAGCTTAGTCATGGTAGCTTTGGTTTGAGGACTCATACTCTCCTAAGGATAGCTTAGGGTTGAGAATCATACTACCCTATGGATAGTTTGGACTTGCATGTTAGTGTGTCTTCCAAGTTAGTTAGATTAACTTAACGTAGTTATGTTAGTAAGATGATAGCATGGTCTATACTATTAGGGGGTTATTCCTTGGTAGCTTTGAAGAGGTAAATAGAATAGAGGGACTAGTCCCCAACTGGTGAACATTCATGATAGTCTAAAAGAGTACTTAGTGTGGATAGTAGTATGGGATGCTATCCATAAATGGCACAAGTATGAATTGAGGCTAACTGTGAAGGGTTCCCTTATGTAGTATGACTTAGCTTGGGTTGTTGCCATAGTTGCCTTCCAAGATATGATTGACTAAGGTGGTATTTCCTTTGTCTATATGAAGTAAGCTTATAGTAAGACCAAAAGTAGGGTGAATATGACTAAGATGACTTCAAGGTTATGCTTAGTGTGAAGGGTCGTATGGGTTGCCTTTCATGCATTGCACAAGTGTGTCTTGAGGTTACTGGAAGAATGGCGCCCTTAGGGTAGAAAGACTTATGACTTAACCATGCACATAGACTATGATTAAGATGACTAAAATGGGATACTTGGCTTGGGTGGTATTATGGGATGCTATTCTTGCTTTGCACTTGTATACCTTTGAGGTTACTTGAGAATGGTGCTATTATGGTATGGACGCCCATCCATTTTGCTTATATGATTATGACTCGTCTCCTATGCTCATTAAATATGTCTTATGTTGACTTATGTTTATATGATGCTTATGTTGGAGACCATGATGTGACTATGATGCTTATGCTATAAATATGTTATTATCTCTTATGTTTATGTCTTATGTTGACTAATTATTTGATATGCTCTTATGATGTTGTGCTAGCTTTCATACTTGGTATATTTTGTAGTAATGCATATGGCCTACATTCTAATCAAATGTAGGGTTGAGGAGATTGAGTTGCTTTGAAGGCTAGGTTTCCAAGGATCAAGAAGAGTTGAAGAATTGGTGAGTCCTCATAGCTTCGAGGACAAACCCATTATGTTCCTTTATGTCATTTCTTTATGGTTTAAACTTTGTATGGGCTGCATCCCAAGAGTTGTATTCAAGAGTTTAATAGATGGTTTGAGACAAAAGTTTAGTAAAGACTTCTGCTTGATTTTGTTATGAAAATGACTTATTGTAAAAGTTATAAATTGTCCCTACTTTTCTAGTATCTTATGTTGTGATTATGCTAAGGGCTTGTATGAGACCCCATTCGAGGTCAAGTATGTCATGTTACGTCTAGGGGGTACCCCTAGGTCGTGACAAACTTGGTAATCAGAGCACAAGGTTTTAGAATGGTTCTAGGATTGTCTCAAACCATGTCTAATAGAGTCTTATTCAAAAATATGAAGCGCGCCACATTTATTAATATGAGGCTATTGGATGCTTAGGAAATCTCATTCCTTCATTCTCTTAGTCGTGCCATAGAAGTTTAGCTCTAGTAGGTCCTTCTTCTAATGTTTGCCTTATGGTTTTTCAGGTTATGGCAAATACTAGGGCGAATGCTAGGAGGGTTGAGGATGACAATGGAGAACAAAAGGTTCCTCCACAAGTTCCAAACCAAGCTCCTCCTCAAGATCCAAATGACCCTCTAATTGGGAATGCCACTCTTGAGGAGTTTAGGGCCTCTATGCAACTATTGGCTCAAGCCTTGATGGTGCAAGCTAATAGAGAGGTGGTGGCTTTAGAAAACCCTATAAGGGGGATAGGTGCTTTTAGGGTAAGAGAGTTTTTGAGGATGAACCCTCCGGGGTTTAGTGGGTCTAAAGTGGAAGAAGATCCAAACGGGTTCATAGAAGAGGTTTATAAGGTGCTAGCAATCATGGGGGTGACTTCTATTGAGAAAGCGGAACTAGCTGCCTATCAATTGAAGGACGTCACCCAAATTTGGTATGAGCAATGGAAAGATAATAGGCCGATAGGAGCGGGTCCTATAGAGTGGGAAACTTTTAAGTCAAAATTTCTAGATAGGTTCTTTCCTCGGGAATTAAGGGAGGCTAAATTGGGAGAATTCATCAACCTTAAGCAAGGTAGTATGAGTGTTAAGGAGTACTCTTTGAAATTCACCCTTTTGTCTAAGTACGCTCCAAGCTTGGTAGCTAATCCTAGGGATTCGATGAATAGGTTTATGACGGGGGTGTCCAATTTGGTAGAAGAAGAATGACGTATGGCAATGCTTGTTGATGATATGGATATCTCACGCCTTATGGTGTTTTCCCAACAACTAGAGGAGTCAAAACTCAAGAAGGAGAGGGCTAGGGAGAAAAAGAGGTCTAGGTTGGATAATGATAAATCCTTTCATGATGGGTCCGATGGGCATGGTCATTCTAGGAATCGACAAAAGTTTTCCGGACAAGGCTTTTCTAATGCTCCTAAGCATAAGGATGAGAGGGTGTCTACTCCTAGGCCACAAGGGATGCATAATGAGTCCCTATGGCCCTCTTGTGCTAGGTGTGGTAAGAGGCATGAGGGTAGGTGTTTGGCCGGTAGAGAGGGTTGCTTTAGTTGTGGTGAGAGTGGCCACATGATGAAAGATTGCCCCAAGGCTAAGGTTACAAGAAGAGAAGGTAAACAAGTTGCCTCTAGTAGTGGGGATGTGGAGCCTCAAAAGAAGAATATGTTTTATGCTCTCCAATCTAGGGAAGATCAAGAGTGATCTCCTCATGTCCTTTCCGGTATGTGCTTTATGCTTTAGTAAAATTTCCGGATTTATTGTCTTTTGTGTCTTGTAATGTTGGACTTTGAAGTTGTTTTTAGTATGCATGATGTTTAGAAAAGTTTGTGTAGGCTTACTTCCAAGTGGGGGATAGTGTGCCTATCTAGTAGGGTTATTGTGTGCTTTATGTGTTGCCATGATTTCCTTATATGCATGTTCATGAAAGTGCCTAGGTCTTGTTAGAAATGATTTATATGCATTGTTTTTCTCATGAGGTAGTGCTTTGAATAGAATTGCATATAGACTTCATGAATTGATTATGAGTATGCCTTAGTGGTTGGAGTTGAAAGGTTCCTCCTTGAATAGATACTTTTATGAGAAGTTACATTTTAGGTTCCATGAGTGTGCGTTGAGCATGTTTTAGCTATGAGATATTAGTCCCTCCTTGAATATGAGTAGGTATAGGATTTGATGCATTTTGGGTTGGTGGAAGTAGTTCCTACTTCCTTGTGTTACATTGTATGTGTCTAGCTTGGAATTGGAGTTTCTTCTTTGGTAGTGTGTATTAGATGTAGTACATGCATAATGGGCTGTTAGCTTATAGTTAGGACTTTATGAAGTGTTTAAGTGTCATTCGAGGAAGAACATTCCCAAGTGGGGGATAATGTAACACCCAATAATTTAGTGAGTTGAGCTAGTGTGTTCTAGAGCCTTCTTGTAAGAGTTTTGGAGTGTCATATGCGGATTAAAATCAAAATAAATGGTTCTTGTACTTAGAATAGGGGTTTTAGGGGTAAAACGTTCGGGTACGACTCCCCAAGGACCACCCAAGGGGTCCTTGAGGAGGACCCCAAAATAGACCCCTAAATTTGGAAAATTTAGTAAACCATGGATGGCCATCCACAGCCAGTAGATCAGACCACGCCCCATAGGTCATGGGCGTAGGTCAAGGCCTGCACAGGCCTGAAACTTCAAGCCTCAGTCCCTAACCATGAGACCTAATGACAGCCAGTAGACCCATCCATGGTCCGTAGATGGGTGATCCGTAGATGTTGCCAGTTTTGTGACTTTTAGTTTTAAGTTGGGGGTTTGGAATTTGATTAGTTAATTAATTAGGGGTTAAGGGAGATCGATTAGTTAGTTAATTAGCCACCTATATAAGTATAATACACCCCTAAACTAATCACTTTACCTCATTCATCTAAAGACCCCAAATATTCTCTCTCTAGAAGTGAAGAAGAAGAAGAAGAAGAGAAAAGAAGAGAAGAGGGCAGTGTTTCTCCATTGATTCAAGCTTTATTTAGGGATGTGATTCAAGGTATGTGATGCTTAATCATCTATGGGTTCTTCCACCCATAGAGCCCCCATAATTTTCCCCACTCGTGAAATCAAAAACCCAATCCTAGCTAGGGTTGTGCTTGCATTGTGGGTAGGATTTGGGTGTGATTCAAATCTAGTGGATATCACCCAATTATGATTGATTTAGCTTTTTTTAGTGATATTATGACGATTTCATGTGATTTCTATGGTAAAACCTAATCTAAATTGATGAATGTGATATTTGTGGGTTTATGCCATTAGAGGCAAATTTCAAGGTTCAAAGGTGATCTTCCTAAATCAATGTCTTGTATACTAATTGATCATAGTTAGGATCATCTAATCATGAATTGAACTAGACTTGATTGAATAGGAAGGATCTTGACTTGCAGAGTTAGAATTGAACCTTTATGAATCAATTATGACTAGAATCACTTAGTAGTAAAGAATGTGATTGAATTGCTTGTAATTTAGACATGAATCATGATATAATGAAGTTAAGCTTGAAAGTAGAGCTTGTAGCCATCTTTTTTAGTGCTTTGGGGGTAAAGTCAATATGATGAGATCTTGTTGTGTATTCTCTTTCTCTTACACACTTAGGCATGAATAGCTAGGAGATCCAAGGGTTCTCTCACATAGAAGGATTCTAGGTTAGCTTAATAACCTAAAATGAATTAAAACATGTTAGACTAGAATAACTTAAAGTTGTGATGTATGATCCATTCATGTATAGCTTGGTTTAGTAGGATAAGACCAATGTTGATACCTTGGGGTGGAGGATCTATACTTTCCTAAGGTATAGCTTGACTTAACATTGTTCAATGCATATCATGGTAGCATAGTTAGGTGTAGTCATGGTAGCCTAGGCGTGAGGATTTATACTCTCCTATGGGTAGCTTGAACTAGCATTGTTAGGATGCATTCATGGTAGCTTGACTTGGTTTGGCAGAGACCATTTCATGGTAGATTTGGGATAGAGGACTTATACTCTCCTAAGGGTAGCTTAGGATTGAGGTTCCATACTGTCTTAAGGGTAGCTTGACCTTACATTGTAAGATGTATGTCAAGAGTAGCTTGAGTTAGCTTAGTCATGGTAGCTTGGGATTGAGGACTCATACTCTCCTAAGGATAGCTTAGGGTTGAGAATCATACTCCCCTATGGATAGCTTGGACTTGCATGTTAGTGTGTCTTCCAAGTTAGTTAGCTTAACTTAACATTGTTAAGTTAATAAGATGATAGCATGGTCTATCCTATTAGGGGGTTATTCCTTGATAGCCTTGAAGAGGTAAATAGAATAGAGGGACTAGTCCCCACTAGTGAACATTCATGATAGTCTAAAGGAGTCCTTAGTGTGGGTAGTAGTATGGGATGCTATCCATACATGGCATAAGTATGACTTGAGGCTAGCTGTGAAAGGTTCCCTTATGTAGTATGACTTAGCTTGGGTTGTTGCCATAGTTGCCTTCCAATATATGATTGACTAAGATGGTTGTTCCCTTGTCTATATGAAGTAAGCTTATAGTAAGACCTAAAGTAGGGTGAATATGACTAAGATGACTTCAAGGTTATGCTTAGTGTGCAGGGTAGTATGTGATGCCTTTCATGCATTACACAAGTGTGTCTTGAGGTTACTTGGAAGTATGGTGCCCTTAGGGTAGAAAGACTTATGACTTAACCATGCACATAGACTATGATTAAGATGACTAAAAAGGAATACTTGACTTGGGTGATATTATGAGATGCTATTCTTGCTATGCACTTGTATACTTTTGAGGTTACTTGAGAATGGTGCTATTATGGTTTGGATGACCAAGGGTCTATTATGCTTATATGATTATGACTTGTCTCCTATGCTCATTAACTATGTCTTATGTTGACTTATGTTTATATGATGCTTGTGTTGGAGACCATGATGTGACCATGATGATTATGATATGAATATGTTATTATCTCTTATGCTTATATCTTATGTTGACTAACTATTTGAGATGCTCTTATGATGTTGTGCTAGCTTTCATACTTGGTACATTTTTTACTGACGTATATTGCCTACATTCTAATCAAATGTAGGGTTGAGGAGATTGAGTTGCTTTGAAGGCTAGGTTTCCAAGGATCAAGAAGAGTTGAAGAATTGGTGAGTCCTCATAGCTTTGAGGACAAACCCATTATGTTCCTTTATGTCATTTCTTTATGTTTTAGACTTTGTATGGGCAGCGTCCCAAGAGTTGTATTCAAGAGTTTAATAGATGGTTTGAGACAAAGGTTTAGTAAAGACTTCCATTTGATTTTGTTATGAAAATGACTTTGATTGTAAAAGTTTTAAATTGTCCCTACTTTCTAGTATATTATGTTATCGTTATGCTAAGGGCTTGTATGAGACCCCCTTCGGGATCAAGTACGCCATGTTACGTCTAGGGGGTACCCCTAAATCGTTACACATGGGTGTGAAAATGATAGGAAACAAGTAAAGACTCAAGTAGACAAAAAAAAAAAATAATAATATAACTATATGTTTTTAAATTTTAGTCGATAAAAGTTTAAAACCCCTAAAATTTATTAGTTACTTAAAACCTTTGTCAACTATCTAAAAATCTGAGGGTTGAGACAATCTTATTTATTTCATCACACCAAACAGATTATGATAATTTGTTTGTGTGTATATATACGAAGGCACGAATGATCATTTATGTTTCGAAAACTCTACTTTCTTGCAACAAAGGTATGGTGTATCTTCTTCCTCTTATTTTTTCAGACCTTAAACATATATGTGAAGTGTTCATTTGAATTAACTCTTTTTTTAAGTATACATTGTTCTACCTTTTTTTCTTCTCAAGATTTGTTATGTATATTTCTTTGGCTGAATGGGGAATTCTCATACAGTCAATTTTTGTTATAACAGTGTTGAACAAATTCCATTTGCTAGAAACTATATGAAAATGCGTCTGAGATATTTACTTTGTTTTTATTTTTAAAAATAGATTTTATGGTTTAATATTTTTTTGGTTGAAAGGGTAATTTTGATGATATCTAATTTTTTTTTTTTATTACTAGTGAAGAATTATATAGCAGAATAAGAAACCTAGCTTTCAATCTGATCTTAGTCTAGAAGACTCTCACTGACCAACATACATTTTTTATCTTATATCATATCCATTAATAGCATTTTAAACATGGAAGAAATTTAGAATCTTGAGCTTCAATTCAATTTGTTTTGGTGCATCCTCTACGGTTAACCTATTGTATATTTAAAATATTAATGTATTTAAGAAGGATGGGTAGAAGATGTACTAAATATTAAAATAAATTTTAAACATTAAAAAATGATCCCTTATTTCATATTTCTTGTCACAATTTTAAAATATATTTGTAATTGTTGCATTTTATTACTCAATATATTCATGTATTCATAGAATTCTAATTGTTCTAACGAATCTATAAAAATTAACATGAAACATACGTACAATACACGTGTCCAGAAATTAGTATTTAAAAATTATTGAAAATCTTTCTAAGAGGAGGAAAAACATGGGCGTGACAAACGATAGGAAACAAGAAGTAAAGACTCAAGTAGACAAAAAAAAAAAAAACTCATGTAGCTATCAGTTTTCAAAGTTTGGTCCATAAAAGTTTAAAAGCCCCAAAATTTATTAGTTACCTTAAAACCTTTGCCAATTATCTAAGAATCTGAGGATTGAGACAATCTAATTTATTTCTTCACGCTAAACGGATTGTGATAATTTGTTTGGGTGTATATATACAAAGACATGAATGATTATTTAAGTTTCGAAAATCCTGCTTCCTTGCGGCAAAGGTATGGTGTAATTTTCTTCTTCCTCTTATTTATTTTAAAAGCTTAAAGTTATATCACTCTATTTTAAGCATACATTGTTCTACATTTTTTTCTTAAGATTTATCATGTCTATCTCTTTGGCTAAATGGGAAACATTAATACAATCAATTTTTGTTATAACACATATGAGTGCTGAAGAAATTCCATTCGAAAGAAACTAAATGAAAATGCTTTTGAGAAATTTGCTTTGTTTTTTATTTTTAAAAAATAGATTTTTATGATTTAATTTACTCTTTGTTGAAGGGGGTATTTTTGATGATATCTAAGATAAAGAACTGTATTACTAGTTAAGAATTATATAGCAGAATAAAAAAACCTAGATTACAATCCAATCTTAGTCTTGACCAACATACATTTTGTCTCACATCATATCTATTAATAGAATCTTACACATGGTAGAAATTTAGAGTTGAGCTTCAATTCCACATTTTTTGGTGCATCCTCTACAGTAAACTTATTGTATATTTAAAATATTAATATTTTTAGGAAGGATTGATAGAAGTTTAACTAATTATTAAAAGTTGTACTAAATATTAAAATAAATTTTAAACATTAAAAAAATATCCCTCATTTGATATTTCTTGTCACAATTTTAAAATATTATTTGTAGTTGCATTTTATATACTCATTGCATGCATGTATTTATTGAATTCTAACCGTTCTAATGAATATATAAAAATTAACATGGGACACACATGCAAGACATGTCTCTAGAAATTCGTATTTAAAAATTATTGAAAATCTTTTTAAGAGGGCAAGAAACATGGCATGACAAATGATGGAAACAAGAAGTAAAGACTCAGGTAGACAAAAAAAACTCATCTAGCTATCCATTTTCAAAGTTTGGTTGATAAAATTTTAAAACCCCCAAAATTTATCAATTACCTTAAAACCTTTGTCAACTGACTAAGAAATTGAGGATTGAGACAATCTCAATTATTTCTCACACCAAACGGATTGTGATAATTTGCTTGTGTGCATATATACAAAGACATGAATGATTCATTAAATTTCGAAAACCCTACTTTCTTCCGGCAAAGATATGGTGAATTTATCTTCTTCCTCTTATTTTTTCAAACCTTAAACATATATGTGAAGTGTTTATTTGAATTAACTCTTTTTCAGCTCTAATTTTTTTTCTTCTCAAGATTTGTTATGTCTATCTCTTTGGCTGAATGGGGAATTCTCATGTAGACAATTTTTGTTATATAACACTTATAAGTGTTAAAGAAATTCCATTTGACATAAACTAAATGAAAATGCTTTGAGTCATTTGCTTTGTTTTTTATTTTTTTAAAATAGATTTTTTATGGTTTAATTTTGTTTTTAGTTGAATGGGGTAATTTTGATGATATCTAAGATAAAAACTTATATAACTAGTGAAGAAACATATATCAGAATAAAAATTTAAATTACATTCCAATCTTAATCTAGAGGACTCTCACTGACTAGCATACATGTTTATCTCATATCATATCCATTAATAGCATTTTAAACATGGTAGAAATTTAGAGTCTTGAGCTTCAATTCCACATTTTCTTGGTGCATCCTCTATGGTTAACTTATTGTATATATCTGGGATAAGGTACAAGTACTATGACCGAAATCTTAGAGACACACCTTAACTAAACTAAGGTCATATTACCCCCTCCCCCAACCCATATTTTTGTAATTTTGTGCATCTTTTTGGCTTACATGGCATCCAAATATCTCCCACGTGCCTCAACTGCGTGAAGTCACAGAGTATGCCACATAAGCCAAAAGGTGTACAAAATTAGAAAAATAATGAGTTTGGGGGGGGGGGGGTAATAGGACCTTAGTTTAATTAAGGTGTGTCTCTGAAATTTCTGTGATGGTCTATGGGGGTATATGTGTCTTACCCTTATATTTAAAATATTAATGTTTTTAGGAGGACAAATAAAAGTTGTACTAAATATTAAAATAAATTTTAAACGTAAAAAAAATGATCCCTCATTAGATATTTCTTGTCACAATTTTAAAATATTATTTATAATTATTGCATTTTATTAGTCATTACATACATGTATTCATAGAATTTTAATCGTTCTAACAAATCTATAAAAATTAATATGGTACACACGTGCAACGGTACACGTGTCTAGAAATTAGTATTTAAAAATTATTGAAAATCATTCTAAGAGGGGGAGAAACATGGGCGTGACAAACAATAGGAAACAAGAAGTAAAGACTCAGGTAGATAAAAAAAACTCATCTAGCTATCAGTTTTCAAAATTTGGTCGATAAAAGTTTAAGACCCCAAAATTTATTAGTTACCTTAAAACCTTTGCCAACTGTCTAAGAATCTGAGGATTGAGACAAACTCATTTATTTCTTTATGGCAAACAAATTGTGATAATTTGTTTGTGTGTATATATATGAAGACATGAATGATTATTTAAGTTTCGAAAATCTTACTTCCTTCCGGAAAAGGTATGGTGAATTTATCTTCTTCCTCTTATTTTTTCAGACCTTAAACATATATGTATAGTGTTCATTTGAATTAACTCATTTTTAAGCATACATTGTTCTACACTTTTTTCTTCTCAAGATTTGTTATGTCTATCTATTTGGCTGAATGGGGAATTCTCATGCAGTCAATTCTTGTTATAACACTTGTAAGTGTTGAAAAAACTTCATTTGATAGAAACTAAATGAAAATGCTTTCCAGAAATTTGCTTTATTTTTTATTTTTTTTTTTAAAATAGATTATTATGGTTTAATATTTTTTTGGTTGAAGGGGTAGTTTTGATGATATCTAAAATAAAGAATTTTATTACTAGTGAAGAATTATATAGCAGAATAAAAAACCTAGCTTTCCATCCAATCTTAGTCTAGAAGACTCTCATTGACCCATCATACATTTTCATCTCACATCATATCCATTAATAGCATTTTAAACATGGTAGAAATTTAGAGTGTTAAGCTTCAATCCAACATTTTTTTAGTTCATCCTCTACGGTAAACTTATTGTATATTTAAAATATTAATCTTTTTAGGAAGGATGGTGAAACAAACCCGATTTCCAATACAAATACTGATACAAATTACGACGTATAATACACCCAACAAAGTAATAGCACACTAATTACGGATAAATTAACATTGAAGAAGGTAACTAGAAGGGGATGAGATACTAGAATAGAGAAAGAAGATGAGAGATAATTGAAAGCCAAAGCTTCGACATAATTTGCACAACCGTTCTTCTAACTCCTAGTCCTTTTTAACAATTGGTTATTGGGTCTGGATCCAAATAAATGTCTCTAATAGCCCACAAGCTCTTGTTGAGTCAACTTGATTCACAACAATACTCCCGCCCTAAAAAAGAACCTTGTGCTCAAGGTTCGAGTGGAGCCACTGTGTCATTACAATAGTATTTCGGTCCAAGCTTGAAGGTGAGTCGAGAGCTACTGCTTTATTGTTAGAGTGAAACCAAGAGTTGCCAACCTTAAATACTGATAAATCAACTTTAGTGCCTTTTGCAGATTCTAAATTACCAAGATGAATAACGCAAACCCCACCTCCTGAAATTACATCAGTGTTCAGGAACGATTGCTCTTTAATGCTTGCAAGGCCACTAAAATAATCAAAACATTGCTTAAGCATTGTAGTAATGTTAGTCATACAAACACCCCACTATCCACTATCCAAGATAAAATGGCTCTTTTTCTTAGTAATCACTTCCTTGTAAGTTAAAGCAACAGTAACAAGTGAAACAAATATCACTGATTCAACTGCAGTTACCCACTTTGCGTTGACATATGCATACATATCTCTTAAAATTGCAGATTGAACAAATGTCCAATAAGTAGTGGTGTAAGCACCGCACCATCGTCGTCCTGGATCCCACACTTGCGTCATATGGTTATCATACGTAATGAATTAAAATGTGCTACTAGATCCAAACAAAAGTAATGTCTCCACATTCACTGTATAACCTATTAGAGCCATATCCTTGACGTTATTTCATCTGAAGGCAATTCACTTATTGGAATACCACTTTCACTCTTTATAAAAAAATTATTCAGATATAAATCCTCAATACTCTTAGGCACCATGAAAAATTCAGCAAGATACATGTCTTCAAAAAACTCAAAGCCAATTTCTTGTTTACAAGAGCCACAATCCAGAGAAGTTGTAACATACCTCACTAACATATCTATTTGGGGACGTCCATAGAACAACTGGACTTTGTTGCCATCAGGACCTATAACATCTTCATCGAGAATTTAAATAGGATCACCGAATGACGCCACAGTGAATACCTTGGGGCAGTTACTATTTAACATTTCATTGAACATCTTGTGCGTTATATTTACATAACAGGAAAGAAGTTATGTACCTGCTAACAACAACGGAATGTTAATCGAAAAAGAGTTTCTCCAAGCCCGACCTTGAATCACTAGGAAACGAAGGATGAACTTCACAAACTAAATGTATTCTTTGATTTGGTTGTGCTTTTCCTTTTCTTATAGTGTTTGTCGTACATGTTCACTTGAAAAGAACTTTCATCTTTTTTAAAGAGAAACATGGGACAATAGATTTTGAAAAAAAAAATTCTAATTGTTCCCCCTCTTTTATTTAATTCAGATTATTTCTAATATGATTTTCTTTTCATAAAACAAAATGGATCGTGTCGGGTCGAAAATGATTCGGGTTGGGTCAGTTCACATGTGTGACCCATGAACCACAAAATCCAACATCTCCCACTTCATACATGAACAAGACCCAAGCCAGTACGACATTAACAAGACAACCAATTCATACTACAAATAGTTTGTGCGACCTGTGAGCATCAAGAGCTTTACCTATAAGGTTTTACAAGCTATACAAAGGAATCCAATCACATGTGGAAAGAATTCTCTATAAATATATATGAGGATACAATTACTGACAATACCCTAGACTTCATTTACTACTTCAATAGTTATTTATTATATCTCCCATCCTCTTAAAGAGGTGAACTCGAGTTCGTGTTCAACTTTATATACACAATTACACTCGACATCTATATGGTCAGTGTAATAGCCGGCTTGTGTATACAAATTAGATTATTTTTAATTTGATCGTCTTTTCTTTCTACTCGAATCTATCTGTTTCAAATCAACTGCTTTCCTAGATATGTACTGCATTGCTGAATCATTTATGGCTATTAGTAACATGCTAAAGTAGCAACACTGACTGAACCTTCAAGAAACAGTCAAAGGTCAAAGGGTATTTCAATAAAAGTTAAAGTAACTTTCAGGGTCTCACACAATGAAGAAGCAGGGATTCATTATTTCATTAACCCATTAGTCGCTTAGCACATATGGTATGAAACACGTGCTACGATGTTCTCACCTTCTATTGGTGCGTGTGTCTTTTTTCATTTAATCATTCTACATCGTACAGATGTTGGTCTAGACATTTTTAGATGTCTAATCTGAGTTTCTCTCTCCAATGATCCTCAACCTCATTTTCTTAGAGAGATTCATATCTGGCTTATAAAACAAGTTATAACACGGTGGTGAAACTTATCTCTTCACGCTTTCAACGTAAGAGGTGATTGCTCGTGTGAGAGAGCCAATCTTGCAACTTGTTTGACACACTTATCAATTAAATATACTATCACATGCATATAAGATATGAACATAAATTCAATAGTACTATATTGATGAGAATTTTATAATAATCAATTCATTTTACAATACAAAAATATAATCATATCCTACGCAAACCTAGAGCCATAACATGTTTTTCAAATAAGTCTCTAGATATTGCCTTTGTAAACGGATCAGCTATCATTTCACGAGTAGGAATGTATTGTAAATTTATTTCTCCACTTGCCGCTACATCTCTCACAAAGTTATACTTGATGTCAATGTGTTTGGTTTTACTGTGATATTTAGGATCCTTCATATATGCGATAGCCACCTGACTATCACAATATAAAATCAAGGGACCCTTAGAATCCTTTGCAATACTCAAATGCTCAAAGAATCTCTTTAACCAAACAACTTCTTGTACTGCAGACACACAAGCCACAAATTCAGATTCCATGGTTGAAAGAGCTGTGCAAGTTTACTTCTTACTTTTCCATTAAATAGCACCACCATTTAGTAAGAAAGCATAACCGGGTGTTGATTTTCTATCATTCCGGTCACTAGCCCAATCAGCATCTGTATAACCTCTTATGAACAAATCAGATCCATTATAACAAAATGTATGATCTGCAGTTCCCTTCAAGTATCAGAATATTCTCTTTACTACTTTACAATGATCTCTTCCAGGATTGGATTGATACCTGCTAACTAGACTCACAGTATAACAAATGTCGGGGTGAGTACACATCATAACATACATCAAACTCCCGACAATACTAGAATAAGGAACTCGAGACATGTCTTCCTTTTCTTTTTCAGTCTTTGGACACATTTCAAGGCTTAAAGTTTCACCCCTAGCTACAGGAGTATCCATGGATTTGCAATTATTCATTCGAAAACGTTCCAATATTTTCTTTATATAAGTTTCTTGAGATAAACTCAAAAATTTCTTGGAACGATTTCTTTGGATCTTAACACCCAATATATAGTCTGCTTCACCCATATCTTTCATATCAAACGATTTTCAAAGCCATGACTTGACAGTTTTCACATACTCCAAATTATTTCCAGCTAATAAAATATCATCTATGTAAAGAGAAAGAATTACAAAAATTTCCATTGGAATTTTTCACATAGATGCAATGGTCTTCATCGATCATGGTGAAATCAAATGACATCACCTCCTTATGAAATCTCAGGTACCACTGCCTTGAAGATTGCTTTAGGCCATAAATAGATCTTTTCAATTTACAAACTTTCTTTTCTTGACCTTTAACAACGAAACCTACTGGTTGTTCCATGTAGATTTCCTCGTTTAATTCTCAATTGAGAAAAATGGTCTTCATATCCATTTGGTGTAATTCTAGATCTAAACGCGCAACATACCCTTTGGAGCATTCTGAGTATCTTATAAAGATACATTTCTTTACCTTTGGACTTAGTTTACTAAACTCACCAAAATGATCTTTAATATATGCAGCACAACCCCAAGGTCGTAGATCATTCAAGTTTGTTTTATCACCCGTCCAAATTTCATAAGGAGCGGAAGATACTAGATTAGAAGGCACTTTATTCAATATGTAGGCCGTAGTCAATAATGCATCTCCCCAAAAAGATAGAGACAAATTTGCCTGCGCCATCATTGATCTTGTCATTTCCAATAATGTTCTATTCCTTCTTTCAGCTATACCATTTTGTTGAGGTGTACAAGGAGTAGTTAACTGTGTGATAATGCCCTTTTCAGTACATAATTCTTCAAATTATTTTGACAAATATTCACGCCCTCGATCGATTCTTAAAACCTTTATACTTTTATCTAATTGATTTTTAACTTCATTTATATATCTTTTAAAGCACTCAAGTGCTTAAGATTTATGAGAAATCAGACATAACCAAAGCGCATGAAGTCATCAATAAATATAATGAACTATGCAGCACCAGACCTTGCCCTCACATTCATTGGACCACAAATATCAGAATGGATTAGTTGAAGTGGGAACTCAGCTCTTTTAGCCTTCCCAAATGGTTTACGTGTAATCTTTATAGCAAGACAATTTTCACAAGTTGGCATATTAATTTTATAGAAAGGACCTAAATGCCCTCCCTTTGCCAACCTATTCATTCGATATTGCCCTATGTGACCTAATCTTGCATGCCATGTAATAACATCAATATCATTATTACTAGAATAACATGTCATTACACAACTGTTAACATAATAGTCATAAGTTGAAGGATTAGAATCTAAAATGATAAAACGATCATAACGAAGTCCAAAACCATATAAACCATTATCTAGAGTTATTCTAGTACCATTGAGACTAGAAAACAAATCAGAACCAACATTTAGAAGAACAGACACAAATACTAAGTTTCCTCGAATCTCTGGAGCATATATGATGTCATGCAACATCAAAGATCGGCCACCACGCAATTCCACTTTGCAAGTGCCTATCCCTTTGACTTCAAGTCTAGCATTATTTCCTACATAAATCCACTGGATCTTGGTGAAACTCAATGAAACTCCACAAACGCTTCTCGATCTCGACTCACGTGGTCGGTGGATCCTGAGTCTACAATCCACATAGGATAAGATTCAGTTAGTAAATAAGTTCTAGAAACATATGTAGCACTTAGAGATGCGTTTAGAAATGCTACCTTTTTGAGCTCGGTACATTTACGAGCAAAATGCCCCGATTCTTGGCAATTGTAGCACTTCATTTTACTCTTGTCTCTCTTCTTGAAAAACCATTTTCCTTTCTTGGAGTTTGACTTCTTCTTTTTCTTGAAGGGTCCTTTTCCAGTCTCTTTGTCTTTCCCATTTCTTTTCCAATTTTTCTTGCACTTGAAGCTTGAAGATTTTGTACCACTTGACTCTGCCACAAAGGCATTAGAAGCAGTTTTAGCAGTACCAAGGCGCTCATCTTCAAGTTCAACATGGCGTGCAACATCGGAAAATGTTTTGATGTTATCATTATGAGTCAAGTTAACCTTCAAATGTTCCCAATTATTGGGAAGAGACCAAATCACTACCTGAACTTGTTGCTCATCTGAAAGAACATGGCCATCATTCTTGAGTTGAGCTATCATGTTTGACATCACCCTAAGATGTTGTTTAATATTCTGATCATGATGCTTTTTGTAAGTGTCAAATTTGATAGTCAATGTCGAAGGCGGGTTACAGACGTACCCCCATACGTTCCTTGCAGATGTGCCCACATAGCATGAGCAGTAGGAAATTCCTCACATTCATGTATGAGGTAATCGACTATAGAACTAACTATTATTCCACGTGCAGTGGAGTTAGCCTTTTTCCAAGCTTTGTAAGCTTCAAGATCCCGTATGCGTTGTGCAGTATTATCCTCTTCTGGTTGATTCAAAACATGATTTATACCTTTCAAAGCATTTTGATCTTCCAATACATACCATATTTTACGACTCCAGATGTTGTAATTATCACTGTTAAGTTTTTCACCTTTGTTGAAGTCAACAATGACACTTTTTGATGCCATATATGTTATTGATATATAATTAGGGAAGAATTTTAATCAATTATGCATGTGACACACACATTCAAGCAAATTAATTCTCAAAAAGATTTCATATTTAATGCAAAATCGAAAAGACACGTATGCATCTAATAATCATCTACAAACTAAATATTTAATCAAAATTCAAATCTAATTTCTTCATGTGTATAATTAATATATTAAAGACTTTGATAACAAGGATTTTTAAGTCTAATAACATAATTTGAGAAAAAAAAACAAACTACATAATTCATATCTTGAAAAACAAATAAGCAATAAAAATTTACAAGTAATTCAAAGATATAATTTGAGAAAAAAAAAAACAAACAAACTACATAATTCATATCTTGAAAAACAAATAAGCAATACAAATTTACAAGTAATTCAAAGACTAAAATTCTTCCACAAGTCTTCAAGACAACAAATGTAAACCTTGTAATACTAATAAGGGGTAAATCAACTGAGTATTCAACTTTTTTAAGTCTTTCTAATTTATATAAGGTTGACTGGGCCAAATGTCATGATGAACATCAGTCAATCTACTACCCCAAGGTTCACGGAGAGTGTCTGCTAAATAAGCTAAGTGTAATGACCTGTTCCCGTCATTATTAAAAAGCCAACAGGGAAAAATTGGGGCCAAAAAACTTTTTCGTAGTATTTTGGATTTTCCCAACCTTGTCCAGATTTGGACGAAATCGAAGTCATTAAGGTGTAGGGAAATCTGGTAACAATCAGGTGAATTATTTATGATTTTGATTACATGAGTAGTTAGATAACTCATTAAGGAACCTATACGACTTTACGGAATTAAATTCGGGCGAGTAGAACTCCCGAAATCGATCTTAGCGTAAAGGGCATTTACTGAGCATCGTGGGTTAGAGGGGTGTTGTGAAAAAGGATTTTTGGAATTCTTGAAATAACTCTCTGTTTCATTTTGGCGGGGATTTTTACCGCTATGGCATCGCCTCTGTGGCGGGCCAGATGCGAATTAAAGTCGTTAATAAACCCCTAAATGACCTCATTATGCATTTTTTAACTTTTTGAGCTAAGGAACGACCTCCAGGTGACTCCTAGTCATTTTTCACCATTCTTGAGGCTAAAAGTAAGCTTTTCACTCCCCGAATCCATTTTTCGATCCATAGTGAATATTGGGGGAAGATTTTGTTATAGATTTTATAGTGGAAACAACCCTAAATTGGATAATTGGGATCATGGATTTGACCTAGGGTTCATAGAATTGTTAGTAATCTGGGTAATTAATGATTTTTTATTGATTCCCGTATTATATTGATTGTTTGTAGACCAAGAACAAGCGGAACGAATCCGAAAAGGGAAGGATCAAGTTTCTTAGGGTTTCAAGCTTGTTTTGAGGTAGGTGATGGTTGTGATTCTATGATTGTGTGATGTATGCTTGTTCTTGCTTCATTATGATACATGTATATGTATGGATGTTGCAATGTTGATCACACTTGTTGTAAATGAGATAGAGAATTGATGAATGCCATGAAATCATGACTTAAATGTATGATCTTGATGATATACTTCTGATTGTGATTATGGTGTTTGAATGGGATCGGTTTCCACGTTCCGACATAACTAACTTGGATCGGTTGCCACGTTCTGGCATAATTATGGGATCGGTTGCCATGTTCTGGCATAAATATGGGATTGGTTGGCACGTTTTGGCATGCTAACTGTTTGGGTTTGGGTTCCATGGGAGGCCCAATGATATGATATAAAATGTGTAACTGATCGTTGTTCGTAAATGTTGATAATATTGTATATGTTGATATATATGCATGTGATTATATTGTTGTCTTGACTTGTTTATGTTGCACTAGTCGGATAGCTGTGTGATCCTACCAGTACACTGCGGTTGTATATTGATGCTGCACTTGCTCTTATTTTTGTTGAGTACATGGCATCTTCAAGCGGCTACTGACAAACATCGCTTAGGAGATTAGTGATCGTCACTTCGAATTCAAGGGTAAGCCAGTTCTTCCGAGCTGCCATGAAATTCTCTTTCGTTTATGTCAACCATTTCCAGACTTAGACATTTGTTTTAATAAGTCATTAGTGTGGGGTTGTATCCCTTCTTATTTAGACTTGGTTCATTGTTAGAATGTTTTGGTACATTGACTTTCAGGTTCTAGGTTATATCTTCCGCATTGTTTAGTTCATCATTAGACTTTTGTTGGAGTTTATGGGAACTCCCTATTTTTTTCCTTCGCATTTAACTTGCTTCCATAACTTAAATGCCTTATTTTTGATTTAGTTGCTTGGTTTGAGCTGTAGTAGTGGTTCTCCCACCAAAGGGTTAGTGTGGGTGCCAATCACGATGGATTTGAATTTGAGACAGCGAAGGTGGATGGAGTTACTTAAAGATTATGATGTGACCATTCAATACCATCTGGGCAAGGCTAATGTGGTGGCAGACGCTTTAAGTCAAAAAGCGGTAAGTATGGGTAGTTTAGCTTGCTTGAATGTATCCAAGTGACCTTTGGCTAAAGAAATTCAGACCTTAGAGTCTAAGTTCATGCAATTGGGCATCTCCAAAAGAGGTGGGGTGCTAGCTAGTATTGAGGTAAGGGCCACTTTCTTTGAAGAGATCAAGGCCAAACAATTTGAAGATGAGAATTTGGAGGAACTTAGAAAGAAGACTGCGATTGGTAAGGCACAAATGACCACTCTTGATGCGGTGGTGTGCTCAATTTTAAAGGGAGAATTTGTGTTCCTCGAGTAGATGACTTGATTGAGAAATTATTGGTGGAGTCTCATGGTTCGCGATATTCTATTCATCCGGTGTGACCAAGATGTATAGAGATCTGAAGTGATTTTATTAATGGCCGGGCATGAAGAAAGACATAGCAAAGTTTGTGGCGAAGTGTCAAAATTATCAAAAAGTGAAATATGAACATCAAAGGCCTGCAAGTTTACTTCAAAGAATGTCAATTCCGGAATGGAAGTGGGAAAACATAGCCATGGATTTTGTTGTTTGGGGAAGTTTGGTTCTATTTGGGTAGTGGTTCATAGATTGACCAAGTCTGCCCATTTTATTCTGGTAAAAATAGATTATAATGCTGAACAATTGGCTAAAGTTTATGTGAAAGAGATAGTGAAGTTGCATGGGGTGCCCCTCTCTATCATCTCACACCGTGGTACCCAATTCACATCCAAGTTTGGAGGAAATTGCATGATGAATTGGGCACACAACTCACTTTTAGTACAACCTTTCATCCACAGACGGATGGACAATCGGAGAGGACTATTCAAGTATTGGAAGACATGTTGAGGGCATGTGTGATTGATTTTGGAGGGCATTGGGATAAGTTCTTACTTTTGTGTGAATTTTCTTATAACAATAGTTATCACTCCAGCATTGATATGGCACCATTTGAGGCACTCTATGGAAGGGGATGTAGATCACCCATAGGATGGTTTGAGGCTGGCGATGTGAAACCATTGGGGGTTAATTTAGTGAAGGATGCTCAAGATAAGGTTAGGAGTATTCAAGCTAAGCTTCTAGCAGCCTAGAGTAGACAAAAAAAGTATGCGGATCATAGGATAAGAGACATGGTGTTTCAATCCGGTGAAAATATTCTTCTTAAGGTATCACCCATGAAAGGGGTGATGAGATTTGGTAAGAAGGGTAACCTAAGTCCTAGATACATTGGTCTATTTGAAATTCTTGAATGTGTGGGACCGGTGGCATATAGATTAGCTTTACCTCCTAATTCATCAAGTGTTCATCCGGTATTTCATGTGTCTATGTTGAAGTGGTATCATGGTGATGAGGATTATATCATTAAGTGAGACTCAATTGTGTTCGACAATGACCTCCAATATGAGGAGGAACCGATTGCAATTCTTGATCGTGATGTGCGTAAGTTGAGGACCAAGGAGATTAAGTCCGTGAAAGTTCAATGAAAGCATCGTCCAATTGAGGAAGCTACTTGGGAGACCAAGAGGGACATGCGAGAGAAGTATCCCCTATTGTTCATCGATTCAGGTACTACTTCTTCCTCCCTTAGCCTATTTTTCTAAGTTTTGTCACTTGGGGACGAGTGATGGGTAAATTGGTATCTATTGTAATGACCTGTTCCCGTTGTTATAGAAAAGACAATGGGAAAATTTGGGGCTGGAAAACGTTTTCGTTGTATTTTGGATTTTTCCAACCTTGTCCAGATTTGGACGAAATTGGAGTCATTGAGGTGTAGGTAAATCTGGTAACAATTGGTTGAATCATTTATGATTTTGATTACATGAGTATTTAGATAACTCGTTAAGGAATTCATACGACTTTACGAAATTGAATTTGGGCAAGTAGAACTCCCGAAATCGACCTTGGCGTAAAGGGTATTTACTGAGCGTCGTGGTTTAGAGGGATGTTGTGAAATGAGAATTTTGGAATTCTTGAAATAACTCTCTGTTTCGTTTTGGCCGCTTTGGCAGGGATTTTTGCCGCTATGGCGGGGTGGTGGCCGTTGTGGCGAGCCTGACGCAAATTAAAATTGTTAATAAACCTCTAAACGACCTCATTATGCACTTTTCAACTTGTTTAGCTAAGGAACGACCCCCAGGCGACTCCTACTCATTTTTCACTATTCTTGAGGCTAAAGGTAAGCTTTTCACTCCCCGAATCCATTTTTCAATCCATAGAACGTAATAGAATGGGTGAATATTTATGTGGGAAGGTTTTGTTATAGATGCTATGGTGGAAACAACCCTAAATTGGATAATTGGGATAATGGATTTGACCTAGGGTTCATAGAATTGTTAGTAATTTGGGTAATTAATGATTGTTTATTGATTTTCATATTATATTGATTGTTTGTAGACCAAGAACAAGCGGAACGAATTCGGAAAGGGAATGATCAAGTTTCTTAGGGTTGCAAGCTTGTTTCGAGGTAGGTGATGGTTGTGATTCTATGATTGAGTGATGTATGCTTGTTCTTGCTTCATTATGATACATGTATATGCATGAAAATTGCAATGTTGATCACACTTGCTGTAAATGAGATAGAGAATTGATGAATGCCATGAAATCGTGACTTAAATGCATGATCTTGATGATACACTTGTGATTGTGATTGTGGTGTATGAATGGTATCGGTTGCCACGTTTTGGCATAACTAACTTGGATCGGTTGCCACGTTCTAGCATAATTATGGGATTGGTTGCCACGTTCCGACATAAATATGGGATCGATTGCTACGTTTCGGCATAAATATGGGATCGATTGCCACGTTCCGACAAGCTAACTGTTTGGGTTTGGGTTCCATGAGAGGACCAATGATGTGATATAAAATGTAAAACTGATTGTTGTTCGTAAATATTGATAATATTGTATATGTTGATATATATGCATTTGATTATATTGTTGTCTTGACTTGTTTATGTTGCATTAGTGGGATAGCCGTGTGATCCTACCAGTATACTGAATGTTTTAGTTAGTCATTAGTGTGGGGTTGTATCCCTTTTTGTTTAGGCTTGGTTCATTGTTAAAATGATTTGGTACATTGATTTTTAGGTTCTAGGTTATTTCTTCTGCATTGTTTAGTTCATCATTAGACTTTTGTTGGAGTTTATGGGAACTCCCTATTTATTTCCTTAGCATTTAACTTGCTTCTGTAACTTGAATGCCTTAGTTTTGGTTTAGTTGCTTGGTTTGAGTTGTAGTAGTGGTTCTCCCACCGAAGGTTTAGTGTGGGGTGCCAATCACGACGGTCTGGGTCGTGACACTAAGGCTTTCCAATCTGAAATTTCCTTATAATAAGCCAGTTCAGCCTAAGTTATTTCAAAAAGGTAAATAAAATCACGTGTTGAAATATTAGGGGACATCTTCAAAGACTCAAACTTTTTAAATTTTCTCTTTATCCCTTCGAATAGCCCTTTGATTCCTTAATACATTTTGTGTCGCCCTTGGAACACCAATCCGTATGATCTCACGTCCTCGGAAACATGTCCCACAGAAACGTGCTCTTCTACATTTTCCCTTGGCTCGACTTTGAGAACTCCCACTTGGAGTAATTTGAGTTTGTTCCTGTTCAGCCATGTCTGAAATAGGAACAAGTAAACAATAAGAATGGTTATACCATTTAGTGTGACAAATTTATTGAAGGACTAAACAAATTTATTAAGACCAATTTATATTAAATATATTTGAATCGTAACCAAGTGATGACTATAGGTCAATATCAAATCAATGCTTCAGAAAAATAAAATAAAAGTATTGATATCATAATTTAATTACGCTTCCCAAAAAAAATTATATCAGTAGACTCATTTTTCACACATTACTTTTTCCATACAAAAAAACAATTTAATGCTAGTGTACGTTATCCTAAAAAATATAGTGAATTAAATAGTACTAGATCAAAAGTAAAGATCTGATCACGTTCTCCCAAAAAAATTGAAAGAAAAAAAACTGACACATTACACTTTTAATAAAGTGTGTATGTTTCCACTAGTATGGATACATCAACTTTGTCATTTTTTATTATTATTATAAGACAAAATATATATACATATAAATATATATACAAAGTTATGAACCAAAAAGGTACTACACATTTTTTCATAAAGTAGTACTACTTAAAAAAAACACATGATAAAGTGGAACACATTTTCAATAAAATTATCATATAGTGCAGAGCACTTTCTTCAAAAAATTAGGAAGCATACAAGTGGTACACCTTCTAGCATAAAAAAAACACAAGGAAAAAGATTCATATTTCCCAAAAGAATGGAAATTGTAAGCCATCTTCCCTACTTATATGGTATTAATACAAACACGTCTTCCTATTCATCTTCTTCAAATATTTCTTATGAATAACAAAACTACACAAATCTGATTATTTTCATTCTTCTTCAAGAAAAATTTCAAGATAAATAAGATCGCACAGATTTGTGTACTACTCCATCAAAAAATGAATAGAAGCCAGATTTTTCAAATATGGAGCATTCAAACCTTGCTTTGATACCATTGTTATATTTACATAACAGGAACGAAGAAATGTACATGTTAACAACAGTGGAATGTTAATCGAAAAAGATATGCTCCAAGTCTGACCTTGACTCACTAGGAAACGAAGGATGAATTTCATAAACTAAATGTATATTTTGATTTGGTTGTGTTTTTCCTTTTCTTGTAGTGTTTGTCGTACTTGTTCACTTGAAAAGAAGAACTTTCATCTTTTTTATAGAGAAACATGGGACAGTAGATTTTGAAAAAAAAATTCTAACTGTTCCCTCTCTTTTATTTAATTCAGATTATCTCTAATTTGATTTTCTTTTCATAAAATAAAATGGGTCGTGTCGGGTCAGGTCGGTTCAGATGTGTGACCCGTGAACCACAAAATCCAACATTGTGCTCATCAATTTTGATTGGGTATTCTGATTGTTCATCATAGTCTTGAGGCAAGGGTGAATTGATTACTAGTGTAGTGCATGTCAAACATATATCTGACTCACTTAAATTCGATGAAACAGCCTCAAAACAACTTGGGTATCTAGTCCTAGAGGGTACCTGCCAGAGATTGGCTAAACGATCTTCTGGTGATTTGAGATGTCGTTTACGAAAGCGAATCAACATTTTTGTAGTAAAGTGTTCCCAACCAACCAATTGCTTCTTTTTAAAAAGCCATCGGTACCACGTTAAAGCCGCACTGTCGAGATAGGACGATGTAAGGTATAACTTGTGGTTTTCTGCAATTTCATAGAAGTTAAAGTAGCATTCAGCTTGAGAAATCCATAACTCTGGATTCTCACCATAGAATCGTTGGAATTCCATTGGTTTAGGTTTACTTGTTGTAAGGTTTCCAACCAACTCCTGTAACATTGAACAAATTTCAGCGAGATTCTTCGACCACGAATCTTCAATTGTTCGAGATATTTGGTCCTCCATTGAAGACCTCTAGATGAAAGCACCAATGAAACAAACCCAATCTCCAATACAAATACTGATACAAATTACAACTTATAATACACCCAACAAAGTAATAACACACTAATTACGGATAGATTAACATAGAAGAAAGTAACTAGATGGGGATGAGATAATAGAACAGAGAAAGGAGATAAGAGATTACAAAAACCCAAAGCTTCGACATAATTTGCATAACCGTTCTTTTAACTCCTAGCCCTTTTTAACAATTAGTTATTGGGCTTGAATCCCAAATAAAAGTCTCTAATAGCCCACAAGCTCTTACGAAGTCAACTTGATTCATAACAAATGGGTAGAAGATATATTAAATATTAAAATAAATTTTAAACATTAAAATGATCCATCATTTGGTATTTCTTGTCATAATTTTAAAATATTATTTGTAATCGTTGCATTTTATTACTCATTACATGCATGTATTCATAGAATTGTAATCGTTCTAACGAATGTGTCCAGAAATTAGTAATTAAAAGTTATTGAAAATATTTCTAAGAGGGGGGGGGGGGAGAAAAATGGGCGTGAAAAATGATAGGAAACAAAAAGTAAAAATCAAGTAGACAAAAAAACTCATGCAACTATCAGTCCTTAAAGTCTGGTCTATAAAAGTTTAAAACCCCAAAAAAGTATCGTTACCTTAAAACCTTCGCCAACTGTTATCACAACCCAACCCACCGGGCCGTACGAGCACCCACTCTAACACCTAAGTAGGAGAACCCTCATATCCCAATAGTAAAAACATGCGAAAATTTTAAGAAAACAGGAATAAATATAACACTATGATTTTATAAATAACTCTTTTAGACACACTATTAGATAAACTTGCAAGGTAGTTTAAACCACTCCTAATGGATCTAGTCTAAACAGGTACAAGAGCTACTAAAAGAACAGCTGAATAAGATAAATAAAAGACACAACTCCCACCATGCGAAAAGAAGAATAGAAGCTGCTGGAGATTTTTTTTGTCTTCACCTAATGAAACATCACCAATCCTGCATCCAGACTATGTCAAAAGACATAGCAAGAGTATCACTACAAACACGCGTACTGGTAGGCATCATCGGTCAACCCAACACTCACCACATAACATAAGAAACCGAATAGTAAGATCATGGAATAAACCACTCGCTTCTCCACCTTCACCCCTTCCACTGAAATACCTCCAACCACACTAGCATTCTAACTACTAACCCCTTTTTAATCAACTCACTTACCGGATTCTTGATCATGGCTTAACCTTTCTAAACACATAAGAAAATTTCCAAGTACAAACATGATGTTTACGTAATCAAGACACAACTTTTGACGCAAGTGTCTACAATCGTGCAATAGTATCATAACCCAACCAAGGGTTGGGATCATCCCAAGAGAGTGGTTTTGAGAATTTATAGAAACATAAAATTTAGTTCTAACTAGTCGTAGCTAAAAACATTAACGAGTAAAAACATTGTAAATTAAAAGGGGGACACAAGAGTGTCAATTAACAAAGAGGGGTTTTTGTCACTAGTGAGTAAAAACAACAAAATAAACAAGGGTTTCTAATTAATGAGAGGGGATCCTTGGGATGTGATGGGAATATCGGTTAATGTAGATTATTGGGTACATGCTTTCGATAAAAGATTCATAGAATAATTGTGACTAGGCTAGACTTTAAGGGGGATAAGCTCTCTCTCGAGCAACTTACCCCGTTTCAAATGCGTTCCTCTCGGACACCCATTTGTCGTATGAAGACCAGCCTACGACTTAACCCACTCACTCTCTCGAGCTAAGTGTGTGGACATGGGACTAGGGTTCACTCTCTCGAGCTGAACCTCATGTCAACCCACTCACACCGGCCATCAATTTTGTGGTTTTAATTTTACGACCTCTCTCTCTCGCAAGCCGAAAACACATAAATAAACTTGTATTTGCAACTACAAATTCATTAAATTCATCCACAACCACTAAAAGAAATCATATTTAAACTATGAATAAACTATCAGCAAGCAAGACCAAACAATTATCTTAACCCATATTCGCTAAATCACACCCCAAGAATTGGGGCTTTTAGCCACACATCAAGAGATAGAAATTTATACCTAAATGAGCTTGCATTCAAATGGGTATGAAATTTTAAGTCTTGTTACAGGCCAAGAATGAATAATCCAAGAGACCCAAGTCCAAATCCTTTGAGATGAAACCCTCTTCTTCTTCAAGTCTTCAAAACCCTCTCAAAGTTAGAGAAAAAATATCAAAAAGTACTATCCTAAGTGAAAATTATAATAATTGTTCCACACTAAAACTAAAGACTCTAACTAGTATTTATAGTTATCACAGATTTGTGTTGTAGCGGATCATTCGATGTCATTAGTTGGAATCACCGATCAACTCGGCGATTTGCCCTTTGGTTTAGTTCATCACCGTCTCTTACCAGTCTTTAGCATCGTCGTGCTCTGGGTCATTGGACGGCATCGTACTGCTTTACGGAACTGCTCGGTGATGCACCGACTGCTCCCTCTTTCCGCCGACTTGATCCTTTTCTTCAGGGATCAGTACACTAGAACAAAAGGTGAAGTAAGACCTTTCGATGGCTCACCAAGTGGACTCGGCGATCCTCAGGCCTTCATTTCTTCGTTCTTTTCAACCTTTTCGTTCCTTTTTTGCGACGTGATGTCTATGCTTTCCTTAAAACTTCAAATATGTGAAACTTAAGGATTTTCATCAGATATTGTGATAAAATAAGCATTTGAGGACACAATTTCTATTAAAATATAGCCTTGAATGAGTCCAATTTGTGGACTCATCAACAACCCCAACTTAAACTTTTGCTTGTCCTCAAGAAAATTCAAGTTCAGCCATTCAAAAAGGGTGTCTTGAACAGTGCTACATAAGATTTAATCATGAATGCACACAACAAGACTTAATTTACTTATGCAAAGATCAAATGTGCACTCAAAGATTCAAGTTGTGACTCACTAATATCAACGAATCTCCTGCTCACAATACTTGCTTCAAATGTGAGTTCAAGCTCAACTATAGTGTTCTAATGCCCTCACACAAAGAATGATTCCATATTCACACAATGATTTCACTGTTTAAAGATTTGGAATCAGATGCAATGCTCACACTCACAAAGAAGAACATAATCCATAATTTCACCCATAAGTTTGCCTGCATTTTCCAATCAACATTTGCTTTAGCTCACTCAAGATCTAAAAGGTCTTTTCTAGGCTTGTAATGGGGCTGAGTGCAAAGGTATGGTCATTTATGCTTAATGACTTTCATCCTCATGAGATGTGGTGCTCACAACACTTCCTTTCCTTTATCCTTCATCATTTTCATCAGTGCTTATAAGTCATCCTATTATTTACCTTCTATGAATTGTTTGGAAACCCCCATTCATTTTTCTACTTTATTCCACAACTTTTCTTTTGCATTCTTTTTCTTTTTCTTTTCTGTCTCTTTTTTTTTATATGGAGGGGTTCCATTTTTCTCAAAACCATGGGTAGGAGGGACTTTCTTGCAAATCTTGACTTTTCCTTTTCTTTTCACCACACCCCCAACTTAGGCTTTTGGCCTAAGTTGGCTATTTAAACTAACCACAACTTTATGAGGATTATGGCTGATGGATTATGAAAGGTCTAGTTTTCATCAAGTTTCTTCCAAGGAAAGGTAAGGCTCAAGGGGTGTTCAAGAGAGAATCACACGCTCACAAGATATGTCACAAAAGAGGTATATGTCAAATTGTTTCACACTCTTCGAAATTGCCTAAGATCATATCAAGAGATAGCTTCACTTAGTTGACCGGACCAACGAGGAAAATTCTAGGAACTATCATAAATAGCTCATAGGTAAGCTCATCACACTAGGCATTGATACTATAAGTTGAACAAGACTCCACACTTTTGCTAGTGTACAATGATCATCACAAGAGAATCAATTTGATACAAGGCTAGTCATAACGAGATGCAAAGAGTTCACATATTGTCTATGCAACTTCATTTGGCCTCATCGTAGTCGCATATTCATGTTCGTTCGATTGAGAACACTATTCAAGTCATCGGTATTGATTGGAATCGAGACTCAAATTTTGCAAAAGAGCAACCACATTCAACAGACAAGGGGTGGCAAAAATGTGCAAAAAATTCAAATTTTTTTGGAAGAGTCAAAATCTTTTTGCAATTTAAAACAAAAGGAGCCATAAGTTCAAATATCCATAGAAAGCAATATTTAACACAATAATAGCTCAAAGCCCAAATACATAAGCAAAAACATGAGTCACAAATAGCACACAAAAGGTGGGCCTCACACCACCACAAATAAAAGCATTTTGTCCTCAAATGCAAATGACACCGAATATACCGACTTTAAAAATAAAGAAAGAAAGAGAGGGAGGTAGAAATCTTGTGTACATAGTCGCTCCATCTATCTGGGCATCAGTGCTCGATGTGTCAGCCTGGAATTTTATAATGGCCCCTGGAGCTTCTTCAAAAGATTCAGCGGCAGTTGACTTACTAAGATTGTCCAAGTCATGAGCTGCTAAAAAGGAGTGGATGGCTGTGAAGAATCCAAGTTTCCACAAGGGAATAGTGGGGTCTCAGGGATTTGTTCCCTTGCTGGCACTGGGCTTCTTGCCCTCATTATCCATTTTGGGGGGATTTGTTGCCTTTGTATTTTTCTTGAAATTTTTTGCTCTTGTCTCTTGTTTGTCGGGGTGGCATATCTCTTCTTGCTACTTTTGGTCTAGCTATTTCTGCAAAGCTTCGAGAAAAGGTTAGAAAGTATTCAGAATTGCATTATCACTTCGCCGAACCAGTTGGCGAAGCACGCAATTACTTAGGCGGTTACCGAGTGTAGTGCATAGAGAATACAAGGGTGCAGACAAAGGGCGAAGCATAAGTTTTTCAGTAATATGCCGAATGCTTTCGGTGACGTCATGCGTCTCACCAAAAATTACAGAATTCAACATCACAATTTGCTTTTAATTAAAGGCGAGATGGGGATTGCAAGCGAATCGCTGAGTGGTTTGACGAGCTTGACCTAGCTTGCCAAATGACACAACGTGCCTACTTTCAACCCACTTTCTCGAATTCAACTCTACGACCCTCGAAAACACAATTAAGGCATGCACAACTCAAATTAGGCTTAGACCCATTGACAATCATGCTCAACCCACGAATTTTAAGTCAGTTTAAAAACGCAACTTTCAGGAATTAACCATTTAACATAGTACATGGAAAATTTGCAAATCTAACAGGCAGACAAATATTCTAATCCTACCAGACAAACCCAACACAAATCAACAAGGTAATATCATTGCATTTAGTCCAAAATCGATAGAAAGAACTTAGAGTTTGGGAACCAACCTTTCATGCTGACTAAAATGGAATTGATTTGCTAGGAAGCAATGTAATCCAAGTCCTGAACACAAATCAATAACTAAAACACTCTAAAAGTGTGGGGATATGGAAGATAGAGTGTAGGTGTGAGTTTGGGCAGATAAAAAGTGAGGAAAAGTGAATGAAGTTGAAACTTTTAAACCTTTGGCTTGCAAAAATTGTCCAGTTCTTGCCCACTCGATGACATTAGTCCAGCTCGCCTACTCACTCGGCAGAACGCTGATTGTTTAGCATTTTCGCCAAAATTTATAGGACAGTTGGTTTAAGTTGGGGGTCCAAATGGCGGTCTCTATCGGGATCACCGACACGTTTGGTGATTCGCTAATTGGACCTGTGGGTCGCCAATCTACACTTTTCGTTCACTCTCCACACTTCCATCTACACAATCAACACACCATTATTTTACCCAGAAATAAGAAAGCAATTAAAGGGGTTTTGGGTTGCCTCCCAAACAACGCCTTAGTTAACGTCGTGGAACGACACAAGTCCACCTTCAAACCTCACTCTTGGGGTTAGCCATAATATCACTAGGCAAACCTCTTTGCTGTCTCAGATTGAGGTGAGATGATATATGACCCATTTGGGTCTCCAACTGCTTGATTGAAATAGAATGGGAGGTGACAGTCTGGCTAAGGATAGAAACATCTTCTTTCATGTATTTCAGCATTTTGTCTGACCTTTCAACTTTGTTGAGGATATGCGAAAGAATTTCCCCAGACCTACCACCCTCTGAATCTTTTGGCTTTTGGCGCTCGTGGGGAGGCACATATCTATCCTTCTCCCCATCCTTCCAATTAGGATTTCGGTCCCTCTATTCACAATCCTTCCATCCTTCATCTCTAGCCCAACCTTGGTTACCACCCTGCCTTGGGTAGTTTGAACGATAACCACCACATTGGTTGGATAGAAAGTTCACCTCCTCATTATATAAGGCTTCAAAATTTGCCTCGTCAGGATTTGTGCACCCGACCCCCACAGCATTGACACCACGGGCACCAGCCCCCATGACATTTTTGGATAAACTATCAAGATGTGTCATGATCTTGGCCATGTTTTGGTCTCTCTCATTATCTTTGTCCATCTGCTCCTTGGACGGTTTGAATGTGACAGGGGAAACTTGGTCTTCACGGGTGTACCATGCCCTATTGATGGTCGTCATGCCATCTAAAAGTGGGGCTACTACTGCATACGGTTGGTGTATCAGGCCTCCAGGTGAAAGTTGGTCGGTGACACCTTTGTTTATCGAGTCCAAACTCTAGTAGAAGTACTAAAGTATCACGTTATCAGGCAAACCATGGGTTGGGAATTGTAGCACCAACTTTTCGAACCTTTGCCAAGTTTCATGCAGAGGCTCTCCTTCTAGAAGTTTAAAGCTCTGGATGCTATCCCGCAGTGACATCTTCGAGGGAGGGAAAAATTGCACTTGAAATACGGTTACCAACTCCTCCCAGGAAGTGATGGATTCACGCGGTAGCTCGGCTAGCCACTTGCACACCTCTCCCATCAACGAGAAAGGGAATAACCTTAATCGGATCGACTCCTGAGAGATGTTTTTGAACGAGAATGGTCCGCATACATCTACAAAGTTTCGAAGATGCTCGTGAGGATCCTTATGAGCCAGTCCGCTGAAAAGTCATTTTAGTTGCAAAAGTTGCAACAGGGAGCTTGTTATGTGAAACACTGCATTTCCCTCGCTCGATTCGCATCATTATGCTCAATAAAAGGAATGAGAATGGATAGAGAGGAAGGCTCCAGGGTTTCTTTTTCTTGGTGTCAACATAGGAATGGGAGCAGTTTGAATGGATGCCCTTTTCCCTTGTTTGTCGATCGAAAAAAAGACTATCTTTCTTTCGGGGTCATGACCGGAAGTTCAAATGAGTTAGGAACCTTTACTTGAAGCCTCTGGGGGTAATCAAATGGCTCTAACACCTCCCATGAAATGAAGGCCATTGATGTTAGGCTCCTGGACATTGTTTAGATTTCCGACGTCGTCTAGGTGGCCTACCTGGCTACAGTTGCTACCATTAACACTAATGCTTTCTGAAATATTCACACAGCAAACAAAACAAAACTAAAAATTAGGTAAGTAGACTACAACTAAGAAGAACAAAAAAAATTCTACTAATCTAGAAATTCTCAAATAACACCACTCCCCGACAGCGGCGTCATTTTGATGTTTGTGTAATCAAGACACAACTTCTGATGCAAGTGTCTACGATCGTGCAATAGTATAATAACCCAACCATGGGTTGGGATCGTCTCAAGAGAGTGGTTTTGATAATTTAAAGAAAAATAAAATTTAGTTTTAACTAGTCGTAGCTAAAAACAATAACGAATAAAAATATTGTAAATTAAATGGGGGACACAAGAGTGTCAATTAACAATGAGGGGTTTTTGTCACTAGTGAGTAAAAACAGCAAACTAAACAAGCGTTTCTAATTAATGAGAGGGGATCCTTGGGATGTGATGAGAATACGGGTTAATCTAGATTATTGGGTACATGCTTTCGATAGAAGATTCATAGAAGAATTATGACTTGGCTAGACTTTAAGGGAGATAAGCTCTCTCTCGAGCAACTTACCCAGTTTCAAATGCGTTCCTCTCGGACACCTATTTGCCGCATGAAGACCAGCCTATGCCTTAACCCACTCACTCTTTTGAGATGAACCTCATGTTGACCCACTCACACCGGCCATTAATTTAGTGGTTTTAGTTTTACGACCTCTCTCTTGAGCAAGTCGAAAACACATTAATAAACTTGTATTTTCAACTACAAATTCATTAAATTCATCCACAACCACTAAAAAAAATCACATTTAAACTACGAATAGACTATCAGCAAGCAAGACCCAACAATTATCTTAACCCATATTCGCTCAATCACACCCCAAGAATTGGGGTTTTCAGCCACATATCAAGAGGTAGAAATTTATACCTAAATGAGCTTGTATTCAAATGGGTATGAAGATTTAAGTCTTGTTATAGGCCAAGAATGAAGAATCCAAAAGACCCAAGTCCAAATCCTTGGAGATGAAACCCTCTTCTTCTTCAAGTCTTCAAAACCCTCTCAAACTTAGAGCAAAAATATCAAAAAGTACTATCCTAAGTGAAAATTATAGTAATTGTTCCACACTAAAACTAAAGACTATAACTAGTATTTATAGTTATCACATATTTATGCTGCAGTGGATCGTTTGGCGTTATTAGTTGGAATCGCTGATCAACTCAGTGATTTGCCCTTTGGTGTAGTTCATAGATGTCTTGTACCAGCCTTCAACATCGTCGTGCTCTAGATCATTGGGCAGCATGGTACTGCTTCGCAAAACTGCTCGGTGATGCGCCAACTGCTCCCTCTTTTTACTGACTTGATCCTTTTTTCAGGGCTCAGCACACTGGAACAAAAGGCAAAGTAAGACCCTTTGGTGACTCGCTAAGTGGACTCGACGATCCTCAACCCTTCATTTCTTCGTTCTTTTCAGCCTTTTCATTCCTTTTTTGCAACGTGGTGTCCATGCTTTCCTTAAAACTTCAAATAAGTGAAACTTAAGGATTTTTATCAGATATTGCGATAAAATAAGCGTTTGAGGACACAATTTCTGTTAAAATACAACCCTGAATGAGTCTAATTTGTGGACTCATCAAAACACCACCAAATCAACTAACCATACACGTCCTACCTTACTTTCTCATCACATTACCAACCATAGTCACATAATACAATGATTCAAGTTTTCTTATCACTAACTCAATCTCCTTCCCCCCCCCCCCAAGGTGAAATCCACCCAATAATTTCCTTCCCATACACTATCTCTACTCTCGCCATTACAACCCACGACAACCCACTATAAATCATCATACACGGTCCACTAAGTACACCATAAATAAACCAATACAATACTTTACTCAAAAACGTATATCAAGCATATACAATATTGTCAACAAGTACACGAACAACGAATAACTCATATTTATATCACATTATTGGTCCTTTCACGGAACCCAAACTCAAACAGTTAGCATGTTAGACGTGGCAACTGGTCCCAACTTAGTGTGTCGGAACGTGGCAGCCGATCCCATGTTTCTGCCGGAACGTGGCAATCTGATCAATATTATGCCGAAACATCGTAATCCAATCCCATATTATGCCAGAACGTGGCAATCCGATTTCATTCACACACCACAATCACAAACACAAGCACATTATCAAGATCATACATTTAAGTCATGATTTCATGGCAATGATATTCATCTATCACATTTACAACAAGTATGATCAACATTGCAACATTCATACATACACAAGTATCATAATGAAGCAAGAACAAGCATACATCACACAACATAGAATCACAACCATCACCTACGAATTACTCCTCAATCCATATTGCATATGTAATAATTGACCATACTCCACTCTAGTTCATCGTTAGGATTTCTCATTAGGTTTTAATCCCCATTCATCATAATTCCTCAATTTTGTTACTTCAATTATCGGATGTAGCATACATTCATAATCTAGTTCCACTCTTGATTTCATGTCCTCATTATTGACCCAATTTTATCCATGGTAGCAATTCTAGGTTTTTCTAACAACTCATCAATTCCTCCTCACAAGGCATAAACCCACATACTTTGAATTCTAAGGATTATTCATGTAATTTACTCGGTGCATGAAGGTCTACCCATAACCCTATCATTGATTTACATATACCACGTAGTAAGCACAAATTTAAAACTACTCAATTGAAAATACCTAGCCTACGTAGGCGCCAAGCAGTACGGTGTTTTTGACTTTGATTCGAGTTTTTCGAGTTCGTGATGGTGAATTTAGCCAAGAATTCATAAGATTTACCATCCCCACCCTAGAAATCTCCTTCTCCTTTCTTCCCAAGCTTAGAGCAGATTTTCTGATGTTTCTAGGGTATTTTACGACTTATTTAGGTATTTTAAAGAGATGGAGGAAATATGATTTCTCGTAATATACGTTTTGCCTTGCTTATCCCGCTTTGGCACCAACTTATCCCACCCTGTCGGTGGCGCCCCAGCGGCACTTGGCCCGCCTTAGCGGGTCAGTGGCCCATATTTTCTCAAATCTTTGCTTTCTTAATTAACGACGGTTTAGGTCGTTACAATAGATACCAATTTACCCCTCGTTTGTCCCCGAATGACTAGGCTACGGATATCACACGCTCTAATTTCTGGATACTCCCAACTACCGAATTGATCAAACACGGAGACCACCACGAATCGTGACTTTTCAGTTAATTAACACATGAAAAGGTAATCTAACCCAAGACTAGAAGAAACTCTTATGCAACACACGAAAATTGACACGTTTTTTAAAAATTACCCAGCCTGGCCCACCGGGGTGGCAACTTTCTCGCTGAGGCGAGGCTGCTGTGGTGATAGATTTCCCACTGGAGTGGGAGATTGGGAACCAATACATAGGGGGGATGGGAAAGAATGAAATTTCCCCCATTTCTTCCTATTCTTCCAAAATTATTCCCCAAAAACCCTCTCAACTCATTTGCTCAAAATTTCAAAGTAAGGTAAAATCACGTTCTCCATTCTCTCCTTACTTCATTACTCGATTAACGATAATTGCATGATGATTAACTGATCAAAAATAGATGATGTTTGGGGTAGTTTTCGAAATTGAACTAGGTTGCTAGATTAATTAGAAAGATGTAGCATGGTCACTTCCCTCATGTACCCAATGTTTCCACAACGTCCTGGGCATAAGGATTTCGTAGAAATATGGGTAAATCGATACAAAAATGGGTGGGGGAAGTTGAAAAGTTCCTTTACTTAAAACTCAAATTTGAAGGGTATTTAAGAGTTATTCCACCAATATAATTGCATAAATAGGTTCTAGGGTAGTTGATATACTCTGATCTGCTGAAATTTTGACGAAACGGGGATTTTGGGATGAAAAGACACCATTGTCGCGCTTGGTGTTCGTACCAAGCGGCCTGCATCATCCCGAACTAGCGGGATTTTTGCCTTTGTGGCGGGATTTGCCAAACCAGTGGCCTGCACCCTTAACACCATCTTTTCTCTCTTTTTGTTTTTTGCCCCATCCAACTATTCTATAGTGTTGTAACTCGTCTTCGACTTATTGTAGGCTTCTAAATGGCAGGAAAAATTGATGAACACTTGCCTTTCATCTGGTTTCCCGATGCCGCAAGTCGGGAAAGGCATCATAACCACCATAACACGGGGTTCTGTTGCGAGAGGGGTTTTGTGTTACACAGGTTAGAGGAGAAGTAGCCTACTTTCCATGCTCGTCTGGTAGAGTTTGGGTGGATCCCACTGACTGAGGCTCCCCCAAATACACGCTCCACCTGGGTGAGGGAGTTCTATGCCATCCTCCCCACCGTCCGCTGGGATGTTCCTTACCCCATCATCCGGGTTTGTGGAGTCGATATTCCCTTGGATGCCACCGCCATAAATCAGGTACTAGAGGTACCTGAGGTCTCAAATGATGATTACGAGGACAGTTTGAGAGAGATGAATCTAGAGTGGATGAGGGACACACTAGTTGAGCAACGCACTGGGATCAGGTTTATTGGGCTACTGCAGAAGGCATCACTAGCACAGACTAGTCACCTGATGCTAAAAGGTGGCTACACTTGGTAACTAGGAGGATCCGCCCGTCAGGCAACCGTACCGACGTGAACTTTCCCCGGGCCTTGGTGGTGGCTTGTGCTATACAGGGAATCCAGTTAAATGTGGGGGCACAAATCATCTCACAGTGGAAGATGTTTTACCGAGGTAACAAGAAGGCTTTCTTCCTTACAGGACTCATCACTGCGCTGTGCAAGCAAGAGGGAGTGTCGCTCTTTGATGCTGATGAGGTACTTCCCATGGATCCCCCCCCCCCTCTTCACCCTTTTTTGATCAGGTCAGGTTCCACTTCTAGGGGCAAGAGGAGGAGAACAAGCAAGGCTAGCAGTAGCAAGGCGGCTGTGGATTCAGACGGCGAGGACCCACTCTTAAGTGCGCTGGTTGAGGAAGACTTAGAGGTTGTCCGGGAGAGGATGGGGAGTGCCTATACTGAATTCACTCCATTTCCACCCAGCACTGCCCTAGAGGTCTAAATGCTCCACCGCCAGCTGCGCAAGGTGAGGAGAAAAGGTGTGGCCAGGGATCGTCTAATGCTTCGGATATGGAAGACTATCAAGACCATATTTACTTATGTGGCCCTCGGCAAAGAAGTTGCCCGACTCGAGCCACCGGACTTCAGGGATTTCTCTTTGCTGAATGAGGCTTGGAATAGGGTGAAAACCCCAGAGAACCTCGATTTAGACATCGACACCACCCAGTCTGAGAGTCCTTGATCAGCTTTAGCTTTGCCCCTCTTGGGCTTGTAATTTAAGACAACTTGTTTTATCTTTCGACTTTCTATGTTTTGGTAGCACATGGAGGCTTGTTTTGCTGTCTGATGCAGCTTTATATTTAATCCTCACAATTTTTCTAATCTATAACTCCTATTGTTGAATACTGATAGGTTGGTAGGGATTTGTTCGAATCCCATTCAGGGTTGATAACTGAAGTTAGGAAAATCAGGGGAGGTTAGGTTGAGGTTCTACCTCGCCCTGTCCCGCTCTGGTGGGAATATCCCACTTTGGTGGGATTAATCCTACCCCAGCGGCTCAGGCGGAACCAGAACCCAGGCTTAACCAACAATCTAGGATAAAACTCCAAGCCAGGAAAATCATTAACTAATCTGAATCAGTCGTAACGACACGGTACCCCACTAGTTCTCATTAATTCAACGTAACACCCACACATCCCCAGGATACACCCAGACATTACAACTTACATAATTTACACAAATTAGCCAACACATTGCGCATACTAAATGTTCAAGTACACATATATAGTCCATGAATTCACAACCTTACACTTTAACAGGTTCACTTTTACATTCACTGTTAGTTCAATCCAGACACATAACACCGTGCCCTAAACCATGCCGCACACATCCATTATAGCACCTCCACATCATCAGCAAATTAGACTCCCAAGAATACTTCCACATACACAATTATTTCACTCAACACGGAGTAACCAAATTACAATTAATTCAAACAACAAGAAATACACAAACACAGTTATAATCACACATAACAATAATTTCACTTTATTCGTTAGTTCGTCACATAGATGGCCATTGCTGGTCATCTATGCCTTATACGACCCTTAAGGCCAGATACCAATTGGAACCTTCTCCATTACAATTAACTTGTTGGTGTACTTTCGTTGAGATAAAAATTAGAATCGGGAGATACCAATTGGACTCAACTCATACCTCAAGCGACACTTCGCACGAAAGGAGAGAGTAAGTGGAACGACTTCCTAGAATGCTTCCTAGCCTCTTGTAGATTAAATGTGGACGTCAACACACCAATCCACAGGAGTCTAGTTCACATTTTGCTCTTGTACGGGGAGACTGGTAACCTAAGCTCTGATACCAATTTGTCACGACTCAACCCACCGTGCCGTGCGGGCACCCACTCTAACACCTAAGTAGAAGAAGCCTCATATCCCAATAGTAAAAACATGTGGAAATTTTAAGAAGACAGGAATAAATATAACACGATGATTTTATAAATAACCCCTTTAGACACACAATTAGATAAACTTACAAGGTTATTTAAACCACTCCTAATGGATCTAGTCTAAATAGGCACAAGAGCTACTAAAAGAACAACTGGACAAGATAAATAAAAGACACAGCTCCTACCATGCGAAAGGAAGAATAGAAGCTACTGGAGATTTTCTTTGTCTTCACCTAATGAAATGTCACCAATCCTGCATCCAGACTACGTCAAAAGACATAGCAAGAGTAGTATCACTACAAACATGCGTACTGGTAGGCATCATCGGTCAACCCGACGCCCACCACATAACATAAGAAACCAACTAGTAAGATTAGGAAATAAACCACTTGCTTCTCCACCTTCACCCCTTCCACTGAAATACCTCTAACCACACTAGCATTCTAACTACTAACCCCTTTTTAATCAACCCATTTACCGGATTCTTGATCATGGCTTAACCATTCAAAACACATAAGAAATTTTCCAAGTACAAACACCACCAAATCAACTAACCGTACACATCCTACCTTACTTCCTCGTCACATTACCAACCATAGTCACATAATACAATGATTCAAGCTTTCTTAACACTAACTCAATCTCCTTCCCCGCCCCCCCCCCCCAAAGGTGAAATCCATCCAGCAATTTCCTTCCCATACACTATCTCTACTCTCGCCATTACAACCCACGACAACCCACTATAAATCGTCATACACGGGTCCACTAAGCACAACATAAACAAACCAATACAATACTTTACTCACAAACATATATCAAGCATATACATTATTGTCAACAAGTACACAAACAATGAATAACTTACATTTATATCACATCATTGGTCCTCTCACGGAACCCAAACTCAAACATTTAGAATGCCGGAACGTGGCAACCGATCCCAAGTTAGTGTGCCAGAACGTGGCAACCGATCCCATGTTTATGCCGAAATGTGGAAATTCGATCCCATATTAATTTGGAACGTGGCAATCCGATCTCACATTATGCCGGAACGTGGCAATCCGATCCCATTCACACACCATAATCACAAACACAAGCACATCATCAAGATCATACATTTAAGTCATGATTTCGTGGCAATGATATTCATCTATCTCATTTACAATAATTATGATCAACATTGCAACATTCATACATACACAAGTATCATAATGAAGCAAGAACAAGCGTACATCACACGACATAGAATCACAACAATCACCTACGAATTACTTCTCAATCCCTATCGCATATATAATAATTGACCATACTCTGCCCTAGTTCATTGTTAGGATTTCTCATTAGGTTTTAATCCCCATTCATTATAATTCCTCAATTTCATCACTTCAATTATTGGATGTAGCATACATTCATAATCTAGTTCCACTCTTGATTTCATGTCCTCATTCTTGAGCCAATTTTATCCATGATAGCAATTCTAAGTTTTTCTAACAACTCATCAATTCCTCCTCACAAGGCATAAACCCACATACTTTGAATTCTAAGGATTATTCATGTAATTTACTCGGTGCACGAAGGTCTACCCGCAACCCTACCATTGATTTACATATATCATGTAGTAAGCACAGATTTAAAACTACTCAGTTGTAAAAACCTAGCCAACCTGGGTGCCAAGCAGTTGTATGGAGTTTTTGACTTTGATTCAAGTTTTTCGGGTTCGTGACGATGAATTTAGCCAAGAATTCATAACATTTCACCATCCCCATACAAGAAATCTCCTTCTCCTTCCTTCCCAAGCTTAGAGATGCTTTTCTGAGGCTTCTAGGGTATTTTACGACTTATTTAGGTATTTTAGGGAGATGGAGGAAATAGGATTTCTCGTAATTTATGTTCTGCCTCGCTTATCCCGCTCTGCGCCAACTTATCCTATCCTTATGGCGGCGCCCCAGCGGGACCTAGCCTGCCCTGGCAGGTCAGAGGCCCATATTTTCTCGAATCTTTGCTTTTCCTAATTAACGACGGTTTGGGTCATTACAGCTGTCTAATAATCTGAGGATTGAAACAATTTCATTTCTTTCTTCACGCCAAACCGATTGTGATAATTTGATTGTGTGTTTATACATGAAGACATAAAATCATTTTAACTTTCAAAAACCCTACTTCCTTGTGGAAAAGGTATGTTGATTTTATTCTTCGTCCCCTTCTTTTTTCAAACCTTAAACATATATGTGAATGATCATTTGACTTAACTCTTTTTTCAGCATACATTGTTCTACATTTTTTTCATTTCAAGATTTCGTGTCTATCTCTTTGGCTGGATGGGTAATTCTCATATATCCAATTTTTGTTATAACACTTATTAGTGATGAATAATTTCCATTTCAAAGAAACTAAATGAAAATACTTTTGAGAAACTTGCTATATTTTTTATTTTAAAAAAATAGATTTTTGTGGATTAATTTTTTTGGTGAAGAGAGTAATTCTTATGATATTTGAAATATTTATGTTTATAGAAATTTCATAATTCTATTTTTTTCAAACCCTAAACTTATATGTGAAATTCTCATTTCATATGTAACACCCGAAAATTTCTAAGCTAAATCCCGAAACTATTCTTCATTTGTGAAAGAAGTCATATCTAGTGATTCTTAAATTGTTCTTACGTGTTAATGTCAATTATTTAGTGTGAGAATGGATTTAGTTATGAATTAAGGTCACTAGAATCCCCTAGCACAAAGTTGAGTTGAAAGCTTCCTTACCGATTTAGTTTTGATCTAAAAGTATACTTATGTCAACTTCAAATGATCATATCTCTCAGCACATAATGAATGAGGTGGTCTACGACCTATCAAATCAAAGGACAATGAGTCATCTTATCAAATCCACCAAGTTTGCCTCATTTCGAGTTCATAGTAATATGTTATGACCATTTTACCAAAAACCACCATATCAGAGTTTTCTGAATTAGTGAACTACGAAACCTATCCATAGGTCATCGTACTGCCAAGTCGTGGAAAAACATCAGAGAGTCAAATTTTGAAGTCCGATTCCTATGGATCCATTTACAAGTCATAGAACCTTCTATGGGTCGTAATTTGGACCTATAGAGCCTTTTATGGGTCATAGTTTGGACCCGTAGAATGAAATCCTGAGCCTTAAAATTCAAAATAAACTTTACAGATTGGATCTATGTTCCGTAGAAACTTCTATACCTCGTAGTTTTGACCCATAGAATGAAATTCTGATCCTCTAAATTTAATATAAATTCCGCAGGTGGAATCTACATTTCCTAGATCAAACCACGAACCGTAGATGGCCCCGTTATAGGTTTTTGTCAGCTTTTCAAGAGGGGTAGTTCAGTTTTTTCCCACTTCTTCTAAGACTAAACCCAAACATTTTTACACCTAAATAAGATTTTAAATAATATTAATCGACCCTATTACTCACATTAACGCTTCAAAGTCTTAGATCAACGATCCAAGAGGAGAAAGTTAGGGTTTTCAAGAGTTCTTTCAATTTCATCAAGAACTTTGTTCTTCCATGTATGCAAGGCTACTCATAGTGATGGACTAAGTTCGACCTCACACCCTACATCTAAATTCACTCATTCAAAAGGCTATGTTCAGGGTCTTATTTGTAGTTTCTTGAAATCCAAATTTAGTTATGTTACTTATTTTGAATTCCAATTCCTTAATCATTGAGATTTTGATTTCTCTTATGCATAATGAAGTCTAAATTGTTGTTCATGTTTCGTATCACATGGACCCTATTTATTATAAAAATCATGTTTATTGAGATTATTATAAGAGATTTCTTTACATCAATTTTGACTTAATAGGTAAGCCCATAAGTATACGTTTTTTATGTATGTTTTGAAAAGAGTTTTTAAAGAAAGAATCAATGATTTCATATGTACTATTTGACAGCTAAGAAAGAGAAAGAGTGAAACTAATTAACTTCTGTAAAGTACTTCAGTAAAGAAAACTGAAACTAAAGTAAAGAAATAGTCTCTTTCTTTATAAAGGGTGATTGAGAATAATTGATATGGTTTATTTTAGAAGTAGTATTGAGAACTAAATTGGGTAAGAGTTTATTTTTAACTCAAAGTTTCATAAAGTTAAGTAGCCAGTGTAAGATATGACTGCACCAACTTTTTGAGGACTATTCACTATATCAAGAAGGCTTATTGCATGGATCCATAATTATAGTTAGCATCCTATACCCTGACAAAGTATAGGATGACCCTTACAATGTGGGTGAAATGTTGTATCATCGTTAGGCTCATAGTGATGGTTGTCAGTTAGAGAAACTCGTCACAGAGTAAAGTTTTCTACTTGCATATTTCTTATATTGCTTACTGATCTTAGGCATATTTATATGTTTAGGAGCCAAATAACACCCATGCTTTAGCCGAGTTTGAGGACAAATTCGTTAGTTGTTGATAGTGTCGAGCCATGATTATTGCATTATGATTAGCCAATATGATAAGTTCTTGTAGATTGGGAATCAAGAAGAAAATGGGAACAAAATTGGATGATCATGAAGTGAAGAGTGTGTCCAAGTGCGAGAGCATAAATGATAAAGTGCCAAATCGAAGTGGAAGTCAAAATGGAAAAAATTACATTGGGCGTACCTTTTCCGCATCATGGAGAGGGATTTAATTATTCTTCCACACATATGAGTTGAGGCAGTAGACATTTTATCCTCTCAGTGTCACAGAGAGGAGTTTAACTGAAGTTGAAAGTGCAAGGCGTCTCCGCATCGCGGACATGTATCCAAATTTTTAGCCAATTTTCCCAGACTATAAATAGAGTCGAATTTTATTATTTATTCACTCTTTTTCTGGTTTTTGGAGAATGATGACTTGGAAAGCTATTTATTCTATTTTAGGGTTCATTCCTAATCTTTGCCTATTGTGATTTTTCTTATGTGTATTGAATATTTCTCTCCATGTCACTGACATGTATCCCCTTTTTAGACGATTTTTCCAAATGATAAAAAGAATTATATTTTATTATTTTATTCATTCTTTTTCTGATTTTCAGAGAATGGAGAGTTGGAGAGATATTTCTTCTATTTTAGGGTTTATTCCTAATCTCTCTCTATTACGATTTCTCTTATGTGTATTGAATATTTCAAAATTGAGAATCGTATTATGAGTAGAAAAATTCCCTAGCTATAGGGTTGTGTCTACGGGATGATTGTATATTATTAAATTTAATGGATTGATCTTGGTTATCACATGAATTAGTCTTTTGTTCTTAATTTAGTATTTCATGATTTTCCACCATTGAGATAAATTTATTGCCCTAATTGAATTCAGAAGAAGAATAAGAGGATAGAACAGAGGTAAAAAGGAGCATGATCTTCTCTAGAATTAGGGTTGATTTATATCTAGGATAGGGATATACCTAGAGAACTTGTTCAGTTAATAGACATGATGAAATGTAATGTTCGGTAGTTCAGTCTATCCCCACTCAACGATGTAGTTAGGCTGCCAATTACTATAGGCAGTTAGAGGTCCGGAGATAATGATCATACATTTAACCCTATAATCAGTGATTCGATAACTAGTTGATGTACATTAGATGATGTGATATGCACAAATCTAAAGTAGGTTGTAGCCATGGAATTTCCCAAGTCGTTGTTTCAACTCCAAGTTGAAATTGAATAATAGTAGTTTACTAAATTAATTTAGATACTTAATCATTTAGAATAATACATCACTCTTTCTAGAAACACTTGTTTTAAGTTCTAGTTATTTGAAGAATTAAATACAATCTAATCTTAAGTCTATGTGGGTACAATACCTGGCTAATAAAAAGAGTTACTTTATTACTTACATGACCACGTAACCTTATTATAAACTACAAATAGTTTTCACTAATTGATTATACATTTTTTTTCTTGATATGTATCTAGTCATCAATTCAGTTATTGTATTACTCAACCATATTACATACTTGTACATTTAATACATTAATTTCATTCGACCTGCATATTTTTGTGATGTAGATACACATGTTCAAGATCATCAACATGCGCTCCATTGAGATCAGTCCACATTTCTTGCTAGCTTTAGGTGAGGCCTCTTTGCTTCCAGAGGACCCCATTTCTATATTCTATTTTAGTGGGATTCGAGGTGTCATGGGTCTTGTCTAGACACCTATCTTAAATAATAAAGGCTTCATGGATAGACAGAGTTAGACAATTTACAGTATTTTACTAAGATGTTTTATTGTAACTTATCATTTATGTCAAGTATTTTTAGACAATGTTTTAGAGTTTTCTTGAAATGATTTAAATGTTCATCTATTAAAACTTCCACATATCCCATAGAGTCATGTGAATCATAGTTAGCAAGACCAAGGGTTTTCTTGGAGTCAGTCAATGGTCTCCGAGTGCCGGCCACATCCAGGGTGTAGGCTCGAGCATGACAAACTTGGTATGAGAGCAAAGTTCAAGTGTCCTAGGGTGTCCATGAAGTCGTGTCTAGTAAACCCCTTCTTATCAGTGTGAAGCACACCACATCTTGAATAAGGAAGTTATATATAGTACATTTGTAATTGCCTATTTTCTTCATACTCTTATTCGTGTGATATAGTTTAAATCTACAAAGGTTTCTCCTAATTCGTGCTTATGAGTAACTTTTCAGGTCATGCCTCCATATAGAAATGTTAAGGGGTGTCCTTCTAGGAGGAATGTGAATCCTCAGGAACCACTAGTTCAAGATGAACCATAAGTTCCTGATGCCCTAGTAGTGCAACCTCCTTAAGGTGATGTCACAAATGTTGAATTTAGGAATGTGATACAGAGGTTGACTCAAGTGGTGATAGCACAGGTTGGTCGTCAATGAGTCGGCCATAACGATGTGAATTTATATCCATATTTTGAGATTTTCTAAGAATGAATCCCCTAGAGTTCACTGGTCCAAGCTCAATGAGGATCCAGAAAACTTCGTAGATGAGCTTCACAAGGTGTTTGAGGTTATGCATGTTGTTGATCTTGAGCGTGTGGAATTAGTTGCATACCAACTCAAAGGTGTTGCCAGGATATGGTACAAACAAGAGAAAATGACTAGAGGAGAAGGTGCACCACTCTTAGGCTGGAATGCTTTTGAGAATGCTTTCTTGGAGCGATTCTTTCCCTTGAGAGTTAAGAGAAGCAAAGGTGAGGGAGTTCCTCAATATGAAGAATGAGTCCATGAGTGTGAAGGAAAACAACCTCAAGTTCACCTTGCTATCTTGCTATGCTCCAGAGATGGTGGCTGATATGAGGAGTAGAATAAGTTTGTACGTGTCAAGATTCTCCCATTATTCTAATATAGAGGGTAAGGCGATTATGCTGATAGGGGACATGTACATAGCTAGGCTTATGATTCATGTGCAACAGGTGGAGAAGGATAAGTTGAAGGATAGGGAGGAGTTTCAGAATAAGAGGGATAAGACAGCAAATCATGAGTCCGGCCATAAGAAGACTAGGAATGGAAATCAATCATCCTTCTAGAAAAGCTCATCTTGACCTGCTCCATCATTAGCTAGTGCGCCTACACCAAGGAACAAGAATGATCGTAGGACCCAGAACTCTCAGTTGCAGGGCAGTGTGGTACAAGTGTTCACTCGTAACCTACTTTGTTGTAAGTGTGGTAAGCTTCATTTGGGGGAGTGTAGTATTGGTTGATGAGTCAGGGATTTCGACTCATTTAGGGCTTATGATTCAAGGATTTAGTGTCCTCAATGCCTATTTTATGCTCATAACTGATGTTAAAATGTTGGTATACAACAATGAAGGCTAAAGAGTAAGGCAAGGACATTACAAGGCAAATAGGAGTAAAAAAGCTTAAAAAGTTAAAGGAAAGCAAGGTTGGTACTTGCCAAAGCCACTCGACAAGTTGCCGAGTGGGCCTTCCGCTCGCCTAAAGTTCGAGCATGCCAGCCCATGGGCAAAACCAACTTGGCGAGCAGATAAGTAATTTAGTGAGACGCCGAAGAGATCAGCAATGACGATCTAGCTCGCTGAAAGTTACAAAAATATTTGATGAAAAAGTCACGCCAAAAAGGTGAGAAGAAGAGTAACTCGGCGCATCACCGACCAGTTCGGTGAACGCGACTTACTTCATCGAGTTGACGTCATGCTGAAATTCTGGAAACATATAAATGTAATTTTAAAAAGAAGAGGAGTTCCCACATTGTTCACTTCTGGGTTTTTGATTTTTTACATTCTAGAACATTGTTTTTACATTTTGGAGTAGAGATTCAGAGATTGTGAGATTTTTAGCTTAAATTTCAGCATTTGGGAATTGCAGATCGATATCAAATTAGATGGAAAACTTTGTTGGTAATGATTTCTTGTTTTTCACTATGCTTGGCTAAAACCCCTTTCCTTGGGGGTGTGATTATGTAGTTGAATGCGTTAATTAGCTAATGGGTGTTGTTAGTTACTGATTTTATTGTTGTTTTGAAGTGGGTTCAATTAATTGTTCAAGTTTTAACTAAGGAATTGTAGTTGCAAATGCAGTTCTAGCGTAGTACTGTATACTTGCTTAAGAAAGAGCCATTAGAGTCGAATTATTAGTTGATAGTTGTATTGATTGAGTCTTTAAGAATCTAACTTGAGAAAGTCAGTTTGATTACATTCTTACAAATCTAGCTTGAAATAGTGGATTAATTAAGGAATTGAATTGTTATTGTGTTTTGCTTGTTGAGGTTCGATAGAAATCGCTTGAAATGCGAGAGTTGATTGAGAAATGGATAATGCACTCAAAACCTAGCCTACCCGCTGAGATTCAACATCTTTGAGTAACTAGTAATCACCCATTACACGAATTTAGCATTCAACTTATCACACCCTTAAGGACCAATCTCTACTTGTTTACTTCCCATTTTAGTTGTTGTAAATTGGTTTACCAAATTCCCCCATTTGATATTAATCATTGAAACTTTGTGATTTACTTTAATGTTGCGAAACCTCTACTTCTACAAATAATTAGGACACAATTTTACTTCTTAATTGAATTCTCTACCGTATCACTCCCTGTGGAATCGACGACTCCAACTCTTAGTTAGGTTTATACTTGTTAGAGACCGCCTACACTTAGAATTGGATGAAGTGTAGTTGAGCGTTATCATTGGTACTGATAGTTGTTACAAGTGTTGAAGAGTGGGTCATTTTTCTAAAGAATGCCCAATGTGGAACAAGGGTAACGGGGACAGTAGGGCCCAACCTTCTTTGGCACCTTCACCGGGTAAGACTGCATCAAATGGTGCTACTTCAGGAGCTAGCAGAGTTCCAAACAATATGTATGCTATGTCTAGTCGTCAGGATCAGGAGAACTTGTAGATGTTGTTACTAGTGTGCTTGAACTCCTTTCTTTTGATGTATATGCCTTACCTAATCCAGGTGTGAGTTTATCTTTTATAACTCCGTATATAGCTGTGGAGTTTGGGACTTGTGTCAAACAACTTCTTCAACCTTTTAGTGTTTCTACACTTGTCGAGGAGTCTATTTTAGCAGAAAGAGTATATTGAAATTTTACCATCTTTATCAATCATAAAAACACCATGGCTGATTTAATTAAAATAGACAGGGTGGATTTTTATGTAATTCTAGTCATGGACCGGCATTATGCTTGTTATGCGTCAGACGATTCTACGACTTGAGGAGTCAAGTTTCAGTTTCCAAATGAGCTAGTCATATAATGGAAAAGTAATTTGAGTAGTGCATAATGGTCGTTTCCTTTCATACCTAAAGGCCAGAAAATTCATCTTCAAGAGGTGCATCTTTCACTTAATCAGAGTTAATGACTTTAATATTGAGACACCATCTCTTAAATTAGTTCTAATCGTAAATGAGTTTCCATAAGTATTTCCCGATGATCTTCCCAGAGTCCCTCCCGAAAGAGAGATAGACTTCAGAATTGACGTCCTTCTAGTTACTCAACCTATATCTATTATGCCATATATAATGACTCTAGCTGAGTTGAAAGAGTTAAAAGAGCAGTTGAAAGATCTCCTTAATAAGGGTTTCATCCAACCTAGTATCTCACCATATTCGTGTGAAAAAATATGGCTTCCTTAGGATGTGCATTGATTACCATCAATTGAACAAGGTCACCATAAAGAACAGTATCCCCTTCATAGGATTGATTATCGTTTTTACCAACTTCAAGGTGCCAATTTCTTCTCTAAGATAGACCTCAGATCTGTCTATCATCAATTGAAAGTAAGAGAAAGTGACATACCAAAACAACTTTCATGACTCGTTACAGTCATTATGAGTTCCTTGTTATATCATTTGGTTTGACTAATGCTCATGTAGTATTTATGGCTTTCATGAATAGAGTATTTAAGTAGTATCTCAATATGTTTGTTATTTTGTTCATCGATGACATCCTAATCTACTCGAGGAATGAGGAGGATTATGTTAGTCATTTGAGGGATTAAAGTCAACACTCAGAAGATTGAGGCAGTGTAGAATTGGCCTAGACACACATCCCTAACTAATATAAGGAGTTTCTTAGGATTGGCAGGTTACTATAAAAGATTCGTCGAAGGGTTTTCATCTATTTCTTACCTGTTGAATAAGTTGACTTGGAAGACCTATGTTTCAATTGTATGAAGCTTATGAGAAAAGCTTTCAGGAATTAAAAAGTTGGTTAACTATTTCTCAGTGTTGATCCTACTAGAGGGTACACAAGTTTTGCAATCTACTGAATGCATCTAGAATGGGGCTTGGTTGTGTGTTGATGCACAATGGTAAGGTTATAGCCTATCCCTCTAGACAACTTATGATTCATGAGAGGAACTACCCAACTTAAGATCTTGAGTTGGCAGCAGTAGTTTTCTCTCTCAAGGTATGGCGTCACAATATCTTTGGTGCTCATGTGGGTGTGTTTACCAACCACAAAAGTGTCTAGTATGTTTTCACTTAGAATGATCTTAACCTCAGACAAAGAAAGAGGTTATAATCACTCAAGGATTACGATATTAGTATCCTTTATCCCCCAGGTAAGGCTAACGTTATTGTTGATGCCTTGAGAAGGTTGTCCATGGAGTGTTTATCATGTCAAGGAAGGCAAGAAAGATTTGGCTAAGAAAGTTCACAAACTTGTCTGTTTGGGAGTCTATCTGTTAGATTCCAGTGAATGTGGAGTTGTTGTGATGAGGGGGGGATGAATTGTCATTAGTGTCAGAAGTAAAGGAGAACCAAGACAAAGACCCCATCTTACTTGAAATAAATTCAAATGTTCATAAGCAGGTGGTGATGACTTTTGAATAAGGGGGAGATGGTATGTTGAGATATCAAGGTAGATTGTGTGTTCCAAAGGTGGATGAGCTCCAAAAGAGGATTATGGAAGAAGCTCATAGTTCTAGATATTTGATCCATTCGGGTTCCACAAAGAGGTACCATGACTTGAGAGAAGTCTATTAATGGGATTGTATGAAAATATATATTGCAAATTTTGTTGCTAAGTGCCCAAATTGCCAGACCAAAGGCTATGTGGTGTGGCTAAAAAAATAGCTCTTCCAGAATGGAAGTGAGAGATGATTAATATGGACTTCATTACTGGCTTGCCATAATCTTGCAGGTAGCATGATTCAATTTGGATGATTATAGATCGGATGACTAATTCATCCCATTCTTACCGGTAAAGAATACAAATTCAGCAGAAAATTATGCTACTTTATACATCAGAGAGATAGTCTGATTTCTTGGAGTCCCTTTGTCCATTATTTCAGATGGAGGTGCGCAATTCATCACTCAGTTTTAGAAGTCATTTTAGAAAGGTTTAGGTTGAAGGTAAACGTTAGTACTGCTTATCATCCTCAGAGGATGGTCAAGCAGAGTGCATAATTCAAACCCTAGAGGATATTTTAAGAGCATGTGTCATGGATTTGAAAGGTAATTTGGATAATCACTGGCCTCTTATAGAGTTTGCTTTAAATAACAGTTATCACTCCAGTATCCAGATGGCTCCTTATGAGGCTCTTTCTAGGAAAATATATATATCTCTTGTTGGCTGGTTTGAGGTTGATGAAGCTGAGTTGATAGGGATATACTTGGTTCATCAAGCCATGGAGAAGGTGAAGACTATTCAAGAAAAGTTGAAAATAACAAAAAGTCATCAGAAATCTTATACAGATGTAGAAGGAGAGATTTGAAGTTTGAGGTTAATGATTGGGTCTATTTGAAGGTTTCACCCATGAAGGGTGTTATAAGGTTTGGTAAGAAAGGGAAGCTCAGTCCCTGATATATTGGTCCTTACAAAATTATCAAATAAGATTGGTACTATAGAATAAGAATTAGAGCTACCATCTGAGTTATCGACTGTCCATCCAGTTTTCCACATCTCTATGCTAAAGAAATTCTTGAGTAATCCTTATCTCGTTGCGCGTACAAAAAGTTGTAATGACCCTCTAAGTCATTTTCTTCGTTTTCTGATCTTTTCAGTGTTTAGAGCTTTCTTGTAGCTACCTCAAGTCATTATGACTTATAGGGATTAGCAGTTCGGTCATTGGCTCGTTTAGTTAGATTTTGGGTAATTTTTTGTAGTTTGCAGCCTTTGAAACTTGAATGGTTAAATTCAGTCAAAAGCTCAGGAAGACAACCCAAGAAATGCAATTATGACAGTTTTATCAGCTCCGGAAGGGCCATTTTAAGATAGAGATACGGTTGGTTCGGGCCCTGAGGCTTCTAGTGTGAGATTGTGCCGTTAAACATTTTTACTTTGAAGATTAAGTCAAGGGTTGAATTTGGTCAACATTCTTGGTAAGGCGCTGCCGCAGGCTGCAGCACCGACATAAATTGCCCACCCCGCTCCTGATCAAAAAGAGCGTGCGAGACTTCGAAGAGAATGAAATGCATAAAAAAATAGGGGAAGGAAGTCAGAATTATGTTAGCGTGGTTAGCTCCGGAGTGTCGAGTTTGGTCTAGAATGACCTTTCGTGCAATTTCTTGCGCTTTTGGTCTCATTTTGAGTCTTCTTCTGATTTTTAGCTTAAAATAGAACTTGACTATGGGAACCACTTTTCATCTAAACTATCTCAGATGGAAGTTTTGATGGTTTTGTTGAGTTTGGAATGTCGAATTTGATAGGGTAGCATATTTCGTTTGCATGTATGTGGTTCTGACTGAATCTCGGGCACCCTGTCGGAGAATTCAAAGTTAGAGTAAACTAGCTAAAGTGCTGACATCTGGTGCGGGCTTTTAGAGACCAGAAATCAGACTTGTAGCGACTAGTTTCAGGTATTTATTCCCAGAAATATCAGCATTCAACCTCCATTTTTAAAAGACAATTTCCCTCTCATCCAAGCTCCGATTTGAGTGATTCAAAGTCCTGCGTGACCTTTGGGAGCATGGCTACTTGGGTTTATGATTAGAGATTTTTGAGGAACCTTCATTTGAGGTGAATTTGAGCTCGAAGTTGCCGCCTTGGCTTGGTTTTCTTGTTAATTTTGCATGTTATTCTTGTGGCTATTTTTGGCACTTGGATTGTGTTCAATTTTGTAACACCAGTTTGAGGCGTAGTTTATGATCTTTTGATGGAGTCAGCTTCAAGATTCCTAGTGCGGGTCCCACATTCGTGTTTTGACTCAATTTTGGGTGTATTTTAAATTATTGCGATTTTAATGTCAAAACATCTATAATGACATTGTGTTTAATAATTTGATAGTTTGGCGGTGGTTAGAGGCATTTCAGATGTGGATAGCTCGTGTGTGGTGGATTTAGAGTGCTCATGTTCGGCTTTGAGATAGTCTTCAATCTACTTTCTAGATTGAGTTTCTTAGATAATTCCTAGTATAGATTTCATGTAATTTTGGATGGTATTTGTCTGGTATTTAGCTTTCCTTTTATTTTTCCATCCTTTCTTGATTCTGTAGGAGCTTTGGGCTTATTGTGGGTGTTAGGATCCTTAGTTTAGACTGTGGCTACGCTCGGGTGTAGATGATCTTGCTTATCCTTGTTAAGATTGATTCATGGTTGCCTTAGACTAGGTTGGACATTAGATGATTTAGGTTGTGTTTTATCGCCTCGTGGTTATAGTTTCCTCCCTTTAGGACTTATTTTGGGTCTTTCTCCTTGTGATGATTCTTGTGACCTTGGTAGCTTGTTAGAGTCGTGGGTTGGTCCTATTGTGTTTAGTTTGGGACTGGAGCGGTGTGATTGGGTTAGGGCATCCTCCCTTGAGTTTGCTCTCCTTTATTGATTTGAAATATCTTCTTGATCTCCTTTCTTGTTGATTAGAGATGGGCATATTGTATCCTTATTAAGCATATGATTATACTTTGAGGACGAGGCCTTATGTGAGGACCAGTTAGATATCAAGCTAGTACTCTCTTCTTTTGTGGTTTCATTGGTTGTATATTTATTTGATTTTGAGTGCCTTGTTTGAATGTGTGTCATTGCCTACATTGCATTGTTTGCTAATTTTCATGGATTTTGTGGTATGATCCCAACCCATGGATTGGAATATTATCATTCATGATAAGATACTATTTAATTGATTTTTACTCTAAACTGGTTTTAATGGGAGTCGTACCACCTGGATCACTTGACTTGCTGAATTTTTAGATCACGAGGCGTCAAGGACGTGCTCCTTCCTTACTTAAGATATTAGAGGCATCTGGGATATGCTCAGTTTTCACCTGACTACCAGGAGTGTCAATGCCCTTTCTTGCATGCTTTTGGTTTTACTTACTCCTCCAAATCACTCTTGCTAGATGGGCAGCTTATAACCCTAGGAGTGGACTAGATGGTTAAGTGTCCTTGATACCTAAGATCCCCTTCTGAGTCAACACGCGCATTGGTCACTCTTTCTAGTATGGCGGCTTATGCCCCTGGGAGTGGACTGATTGGCTGGACGACCTAGATTGGTTTGTCATTCTTGCTTAATGGGCTGGGAGTTGACTAGAGTCCTATGGCTATTGTTTCAGATTATCAGAGATGGTTCTACTACTTACCATGCATTCATATGCATTGCCTATCACCGATATACTTGTTTGTTGTTTGTACCCTTCTGTTTTTGGGGGTCTGTTGAGTTATGTTGGTTGTTTGTACTTTTTGAACTTATGGGGGTTCTGTTAGGTTATTATTTGACTATATTCTATTCTCTACTATTGTTTTATTGTTACCTAGTAGGTTTTGACTTTAGAATTGTAGTTATTGATCCTCCTGACACAGGGCAGTTGACTTGGTATCTTAGTTTCTTGTGATTAGGTTGTTAGCTTGCGATCCAGGTACGTTCTTGACTTGACTTCTTACCCTTTGCTTCTTGTTTCTGTTCTTTATTTCCTGCCTATTTTAGTATTTCATGTTTAGTTACTTGTGTTATGCTTTCCTTATTACTTTTAAGGTTAGTCGATCGTTGCCTACTGAGTACTATTTTTTGTACTCATACTACACTTCTGCCCCTGCAGATTGCAGGCCGCTGATTTGGAGTTATGCAGATCAGCTTGGGGTTTTGGAGATTAGGGTAAACTTCTGGAGTTTGGAGCTACTGATTCCATATGTTTTCTCTATGATTAGTCTTTATATTGTATCTGGAGATAGCATGTACTTGTCTTGTATTTGTGAAACCCTTGTACTCCTATTTTGGATTAGATGCACAACTACTAACTAACTTGGGATGGTTCCTGTATAATTTTGTTGATTATTCTTTCTCTGTTTTGTTCTAAGCTCCTACTTGTTATTGTTGGCTTCCACTTGGTAGTCCCCTGCTCATGGATCTAGGCTATGGGTTAGGCTTACCTATTGGTGGGGTGTAGTAGGTGTCATCATGACCTTAGAAATCAGTTCATGATAGCTTGGTATCAGGGCTTTAGGTTGACCGGCATCATTGGTATAAAAGTAAATGCCTAGTAAAGTCATGTGGATCGATGCGGAGACATCTATATCCTATCTTCGGAAGGTTATATGGTATTCATAGGAAATTCAGATTTTGACTGTTATCATGTGTTTTCACTTTGAGTAACCTTTAAAACTACTTCTATGGAATCTATCTCCTTGGTGGATAGTAGGAAGCATTCAATGGATGTGGGTGGAGAATCAACACATTCCACTAGAGTTTCAGCATGTGATTGGGCTAGGAGGCCTTAGTCGGGCATAGACCTTGAGGTCGGAGGCATTCATCAGCATTCAAAGAGTTTTGGGTAAGCTCATGCTTTGGTAGAGTCAGTTCCTCGGTCTTCAACGTTAGGAGGTTCAAGCTCCTCCGAGGGTATACCTCAGGTAGGTGCAGTTCTTGGTGCAGTGGGTGCTCCTCATAGGAGAGTTGTGTTGACTGGTCTAGCAGGGTTCGTTATACGTTTCTGAATATGTGTTGGGATTCCTAGAGTGGGTTGGGCATAACTCCATATTGGTTTATTCATATCGAGAGTTGAGTCGGTGGTTGATTGTAGGGTTGGCTTTGCCACTCTGGTTAGTATCATAGGATCTAATATTTGTAGGGTCTACCTTTCCCCTGGTTGCCAGTCATGTGAGGGTTGTGGAGTAGGCTTCAGACCTACAGTGATAGTGGTAAGAAGTGTTTCCATCACTACAACGGTGATAAAATTCTAGTTTGAGGTGAGTATCAATTCAATGAGGGACATCTTTCTTTTCGACCTATTAGGCTTACAGAGGTAGCATCTCAGGTTCCATAGGGTTTTGAGGTAGGTCGTGGTGTTGGCAGCAGATAGAATTTAGGCCAGACTTCTCATGTTGGTCATTTTGGACCTTTGGGTGTTGGGTATGATGTTACTCCAGTTGCTCTCGAAAATGGTTGTTATGGATATGTCAAGATAGGTCACTATGTTAGAGATTGTTGCTAGGCCAAGGGTACGCTTGGGACCTGTAATGGTTGTCCTCTAGTAAATATAGTACCTAGAGCTATTTTTTAAAAGATTTTTTTTTATGTTTCATGCATTGAATTAACTTGTTTTGGCATAGATGGGTCTACCTCTTTTGTTAAATGGGGGATTGTAATTTTCCCCTTTTTTTTTTTAAACATTTATCGGTGTTTAATAAATTCTTCTTAAAGTAATTGAATGTAACTAGTTTTGATATCTTTTTAAATATTTTTATGGGTTTAGGTTCTTTTATTATTTATTTTTAGTTGGAGGGTGATTCTGCTTTTATATAAAATACTAGTTTCTGGACACGTGTGTTACATTTGTGTCCATCTAAATATTTATAAATATGTTTGAACGATTAAAGTTATATAAAAACATATGTGTAATGAGTAATGAAGAAACCTTACCCTTATACAAGAACCAGGTTCTTCTACTTTTGTTGAGACAAACGAAATGCATCACAATAAAATAGAGATTTTATCATGGAAACCTTCCTACCTCAAGGAAGGTAAAAAACACACCACAATCTTATTCACTTCAAGATTCATGTCCTTTTCAGGATGACAACTAAACAGTCAAAAGGAACTAACTCTAGTACCTTTAACTGTCCAACGATTAACTATAATCGAAGACTCAACTCTCCAAGAAGTCAAGCTCGCTTCTTGTTACAATTCTCTCAAAACTCTCTCTACTCTACTCTCCAAGAAGCCAAGCCCACTTCTTGTTACAATTCTCTCAACACTCTCTCTCTACTCTAATCTCCAAGAAGCCAAACCCACTTCTTGTTACAATTCTCTCAACACTTTCTCTCTCTACTCTACTCTCCAAGAATCCAAACCCACTTCTCGTTACAAATTTAGGAATCATTACAACTCAATAATAAACCTAGAACAAATCAACAAAGACTATAACCCAAACTTTAATTGATCATACTTAAACATTCAATAGTTCAAACTCGAACACAACTCATAAACCTGGTTTCTATGTTGCTATCACAAAGCCTTGCAGTTTTTCTCCAATTACTATTGCTCTCAAGATGATGAATTTTGTGAATATGCTATAGGTATCGCTCTGCCTTTGCTGGAAAATTCTTTCAATTTGTGTTTATGCAAACACCACTTCTTTCCTTCTTTGTCTTGAACCTTTTATAGAGTTTGATTTGCCTTCATCAACTTCTACGAGGAAAGGAATAACAAATCATTTTCCTTCTTGAACTTGTCTACCTCTTTCCTTCTTTGCCCAGGACATGTTTATATTTACTTCTTTCCTTATTTGACTTGAATTGCTACTTCTTTATTTCTTTCCTTATTTGACTTGAATGCTACTTCTTTATTTCTTTCCTTCTTTATATCTTTCCTTCTTGCTCCTGTGTTTCAACTCTTTCTTTATTTCTTTTTTTGCTCCTTTATTTCTATACTTTAATGCTTTTCTTTGCCGCAATCTCTCATATTTGTACATGTTGTTCACATTCATGTTTGAGAACCTAGTTCACCTGATAATTTACACATAAGACAACAAGTAGTGTGCCATGTTCACTTTATAAATCATCAAAACTACCTATATGTTCTCCTACTTCCCGACATTTTACCCATTTTTGATGATGATAAACAATGCTTTGTCACACATCAAGACTCTTTGTCAATCTTCAAAACTACAAACGATCAAGACTCTTTGTCAATCATCAAAACTACAAACCATCAAGACTCTTTGTCAATTATCAAACTACAAACTTCATGTTCTCTCATTCCCCAACAATTTCCCTCTTTTTGATGATGACAAACTGTGCATATTATGTCCCTAACCCACATCATATAACTCCCCCTTTTGGCATCATTGAAAATCAACAACCAAAGAACTCGATTAACATACAATGAGTGCAATATCATTTTAACTCATGGCCACTTGGGCAACACTTTCAAGTACACTTCTGCTAATAATAAGGTAAGCTAATCTAAGGATATTGGTCATCTTAAACTCACACACAATCAAGATCTTCAATGAGAAACAAAATAAACAAATATGTACCAGTTTGAGCCTTTAGAGCCCTAAATCAAAAGCAAATGATATCATAAGTATGAGACAGACATAAGCACATAAAGAGTCTAAAAAATGAGGATAAGGATTGGGACAAACATTACTAAAATGAGGAGGAAAAGGATGTTTACTTTATTCATAAATTTTTCAGTACACTCATAGTGCACCAGCTCGTTCGTTATGATCAATTTTTGTAGATAGTGATATTTCATCAAGAGCAACACGAGGTCCATCATCAGTTAAGCATAGTTTAATTCAAGGAGACCGGGTAATTTCAAGCATTAGGACCAAGAACAATTGAGTTATGAAGCTCTCTTTCTTTTCACTTTTCACTTTTAAGCTTTGGTCCAACTTTATAAAATTTTCACTCCTCCATGGTCCCCTTTTGGATAGCCTTTTTCTTGATGATATTTCGAAGGATTACCAACTATACGTAAGAGATTTATCACATTTTGGTGAAATAGAAAAGGGTTTATCAATATAAAGGAAAGAATCAATAATAGTTTGTTCATAAGAGAATTTTTTCCCCATAAGAGATACCAGGTTATACACTCGGAATGGATGGAATTTAATTTGTAATTTGTGAACTTGGTTCAGATGTGAGAGATATAATAAGGTTCCCCCTGAATTAGAGCAAAGGTGGCTTCAAGATTAAGGTCCTCATCATTTGAGTAGTTTGGTATTGAATGATGCTTATTGTCAAAGAGAGGGTTCTTGGTGAATTTTAAAAGAGTTGGATTTTGATGGTCGACTAGGTTCACTAGTGCTTATGTTTGACACAAACTCAGGAAATTCATGCATTGAAAAGGGATGTTATATACTTGATTATTACAAAGAAACCAGGTTCCCCTTTTGTGTGTTCCTCAATGATTTACTTAATGTTGTTAGTAAAAGAGTAGGGATAATATCCGCAGACCTTCTAAACATTGTTTGAGATGAGCCTGGAGTGTGTATCTGTTACAATACGAGATTGAGTTAGTAGATATTCATTGTATAATCACTCGAGCTTAAGATTATTAGTTTACTAGCCAATTATTAAAGGAAATCATGATAATGTAACAACTTGTTTCGATAAGACCAAGCTTTGGTCGATATTTCTCAAGTTCTTTATATTCATGGCCTTCATGAGTCTGTATGCATCATCATATTCTACCAGATTTAAGGCATCTCAAGATGAGTAACAAAGAACCAGGTCTTGTATCTTCATAAGCGTGACTCTCTTTTGTTTGATAAATAATGAGCACACAGCCCCATACTAACCAAGATATCTCATCGAATTTAAGTTAGATACGATCAAGGAACCTATCAATTTCCAATAGCTTTTAACGAATAACAAGGACTAGGCTCACATGACGAAGTACCCCTTGAAGGTGTACCATACTCTAAGTGTTCTGATTGCTCTGTTATTCCCCCTATCTCTATGACCATGGGTTAGTCCAATAACTCCTACTGCATGTGCATCAATGATTGTCAGATGTGAACCTGGTTCATCTACGATGTTCTCTAATTTGCATGATCAAAGATGTTTGATATCAATTCACTTTCTTCAGTGTCAACCTTTTTATTTTGCTTGAATGATGACTTCACATATTTCCCTTTTTCATACACACCATGCACAATAGCTACATAGGTTTTGATTAGGGGAGTCCCATGAACCAAATCCTTCATGACTGGTTTACTTAAAAGAAAAAAACTAGCATGACCCATTCTCTTATGCCAAAGTAGAGAAATATCATTAATGACGTTGAGACAAGTAAGATTCTCTTTATAAGAAGACGTGAAGTCAACTTTGTACACGTTCTTGTGTCTTTTCAGAACCAAGTTCCCAGAGTTAGTGCTTGACACAAGACATTCAACTGATGTGAATAATACATTATTTTCTTTGTCACACATTTCAAAGATGCTCAATGAGTTGTGCTTCAATTCTTGAACGTAAAACACATTCTCTATGGCTTATGATTGTGACTTTTCAGCCTTGTCAATCTTGACTATTTCACCTTTCTCATCCTTTTCAAGGACTTCACTGCCGCCTTTAAAATCAGAGAGTGAGAGGAAATTTTCTACCATTTTTAGCACTTGTTTGGAGCATGCACTATCCATGTATCAGGTTGATTTTTTTCCTCTCACCTTCACCTGAAACACTAGTCAAAGATTAGTCTTGGGAACCCAGATTAGCTTGGGCCCCTTTTTTGAGTAAAAGGATGAATAAGATCTCTTCTAGCCCAGAAATAAGAAGACCTTTTATCTGGAACATTTTTATTTGGAACCAAGTTCTTAACCATTTCAGCCTTTTTCTTTTTGGTGAACTTAATAATTTTCTAAAAGTTCTCAAATAAAGCTTTACATTGATTCCTTAAATGACCTGAGTTTCCACAATGAGTGCATAAGCTTTTAGACATGTGAATAGTATGTGCTACAAGATTTTTCTGTTTTGAAAAATCTATCCCACTTCGACTGGTGGTCTGCCTTTCTTAAATCTAAGTTAAAATTTTAGAGTACCTGGTCCATCTAAGATTTCATTCCAGATCAAGTTTGGTCTTATCAAGATTTTCTTGTAGCAACATATTTCTTTCCGTTAAAGTTTGACAATTTATGGTTAACCTTTTTCATTTCTTCTTCCAGAGCTAAGAGTTTTCGCTCTTCTGACTTAACTGTGGGTCTTAACGTGTCTTTTTAATTTATATTGAAGACATTGATTGTGTTTCTCAAGATTTTCATTTTCTTCTCTTAAGGATGCATAGTCTTCTATCATTTGTTCTCTTTCAGAACTAATTGACTGATAATGTATATATAAGAGTACTCAATAAGGATTCTAGTTCCCTTTTAGATAGGAATCAATATTTACTTTAATGTGATGTAAACTTACCTTGCTTTGTTTGTCATTTTCTTCGTCATCTTCAGAATCTGTTTCACCCATTTGTGCAAGAATCGTTTCTTGTGATTGGCAGGTGTTCCTCTTATCTTTTGATTCGGTTTCAGTAATGAGTGCAAGAAAATCATATTTATCTTTTTGTTCTATTACAAGTAGTGACTGATTTTCGAATCCTCCATCCTCAGATTCTTCTTTTGATGAGTCACCCATAGTGGCAAAGGCCATTTTCATTGAGAGATCAGCTTCTTGATTGGTCATTCGTCTGTTTGTGGGAATGTACTTATCAATCTTGATCTCTTTTTCTTTATCCGAACTGTTCCTCTTTTCCTCTAGAACCTTTAATGGACAAAACTTTGATAAAGTGATCCAAACTTCTACACTTGTGACAGACTTGATCTCTTGAATTTTCAGTGATTTTCTGAGAGTTCCTTCTTTGAAATACTTGTCCCTTTTTTAACATTCTTGAGAACCTTTTGGTCATTAGCACGATGATTTTGTCCTCAAAATCTTCTGGTGTTGTGGCTTTAAGAAGACGGTTCTTCTCCTTCCTTTTACCATCGATTTCCTTTTCTTGATTTTTCTTTAGTTCATAGGTCATGAGATTTCTGATAAGTTCATCCATAGCTAACTTATCTAGATCACGTTCTTCAGCTACTTTGCTTTCCCAAGACTCTGGAAGAACACTCAAAATTTTTTTGACTGCCTTCCCATTGGGAATCATTTCTCTTGGTGAGTAGATTTCATTAATGATTGCAGTGAACCTAGTATGCATATCTTGGATAGTTTCACCTTCTGCCATTCGAAACAATTCATGCTATCTATTCAAATTATCAATTTAGACTTCTTTACCTGAGTTGTTCCTTCATGTGCAGTTTGCAGAGTTTGCCATGTTGCTTTTGCATCTTGACATGATGAGATTCAATTGTATTCATCTGGACCTATCCCGCATATCAAGATCTTTTTGGCTTTAGCAATGTTCTGAATTGCAAGTTTATCCGCATCATTTCAATCTTTCCTGTGCTTTGGTACTTGAGTGGTTCCATCAGTTCCATTCTTCATGGGTATGGTTAGACTATCCAGCACGATTCCCCATAGGTCTGGGTTTTCTCCTATTAAGTTATTTATCATGCAGTTCTTCAACCATCCATAGTACTGTCCATTGAACAGTGTTGGTCGAGTTTGAGAAGATCCTTCTTGTGGTGTAGGTGGTGCAACCATTGATCCTTTTCAAGATGTGAGCCTTTTAATGAAAAGACCAATTAAAGAAACCTTACCCCTATAAAAGAACCAGGTTCTTGTACTTTTGTCGAGACAGAAAAAGCAACACAATAAAACAAAGAATTTATCATGGAAACCTTCCTACCTCAAGGAAGGTAACTAACCACTCCACATTCTTATTCACTTCAAGATTCACATCATTTTCTGGATTACAACTCAACAGTCAAAAGGAATTAATTCTAGTACCTTTAACTCTCCAACGATTAACTATAATCGAAGTCTCAACTCTCAAAGAAGTCAAACTCACATCTTATTAAAATTCTCTCAAAACTCTCTATCTGCTCTACTCTCTAATAAGCCAAACCCACTTCTTGTTACAAATCTCTCAACAAAGAAGTCAAATCCAATTCTTGTTACAATTCTATCAACACTCTCTCTCTACTCTACTCTCCAAGAAGCCAAACCCACTTCTTGTTACAAATCTAGGAATTATTACAACTCAATAATAAACCTAGAACAAATCAACAAAGATTAAAAACCCTAGACTTTAATTGATCAAACTTCAACATCCAATAGTTCAGACTCGAACACAACTCATGAACCTGGTTCCTGTGTTGGTGTGACGAAGCCTTGCAATTTTGCTTCAATGACTATTGCTCTCAAGATGATGACTTTCATGAATATGCAATAGGTATCGCTCTGCCTTTGCTGGAAAATTCTCTCAATTTGTGTTTATGTAAAGATCATTCTTTTCCTTCTTTGTCTTGAACCTTTTATGGAGTTTGATTTACCTTCATCAACTTCTACAAGGAAAGGAATAACAAATCCTTTTCCTTCTTGAACTTGTCTGCCTCTTTCCGTTCTTGTCTAGGACTTGTTTATATTTACTTCTTTCCTTATTTGACTAGAATTACTACTTTATTTCTTTCCTTTTTTCTTTCTTTCCTTCTTTGCTTCTGTGTTTCAACTCTTTCTTTATTTCTTTTTTCGCTCCTTTAATTCTGTACTTTTATATTTTTCTTCTTTGCTGCAATCTCTCCTATTTGTACATGTTGTTCGCATTTACGTCAGAGAACCTGGTTCACCTGATAGAGTAAACATAAGACAACAAGTAGTAAACCATGTTCACTTTATCAATCATCAAAACTACTTATATGTTCTCCTACTTCCCGATATTTCCCCCTTTTTGATGATGATAAACAATGCTTTGTCACACATCAAGACTGTTTGTCAATCATCAAAACTAAAAACCATCAAGACTCTTTGTCAATCATCAAAACTACAAACTTCATGTTCTCTCAGTCCCCAACACGTAACAAAATGCAACAACTGTAAATAAATATGTAAACGTGATAAGAAACACCTAATGAGGAGTGTATGTTAGTTTTTAAAATTAATTTTGTTTCAAGCAAAAAACTGTAAAGTATGAACTTTGATTAATAGTTAGAAAGCTTTCGATAAAGTCCAATTGGCAAACTAATTGAGCCCTAATAAAAATACAAATTTACAACAATCAGAAATTTAGTAAAAACTAAATTAAATTTAATAGAGAGAAAACATAAAAATATAAATAGAGAATAAAAATATAACATACACAACCTTCTTCAGACTTTATTCATATCAATATAGATGGGGAAAATACAGATTTAATATGGAATTTTTCCAGTTCTTGTCGACATCTTCTTTCAAAATCAATCAAATTCAAAAGTCTTCTTCATTGAGTCAAATTAAAGCAAAATTGAATTGTACAATAAAGATGTAAGTGTTTCACTACTTTAACTATAGAGAGTGACCAAGAAGATATGCCTTGATATGATTCTAATGCTAATTATCCAAGACATGAAACATATGCTGGATTTGTTTATTTACTAGATATAATAAATAGATAAGTTACATATGATAGATTTATGACCAAGTTGAATGTCTTCCACTAGCTAGTTGATCCACCTATTCATTGGAGTCTAAACATTTCAATTTTCAAATATATTTTATATGCATCCTATATTGTAATATATCTGCTAACATGAAAAAACAATTTATTGATAAATTAAGCCTAAGAACAAAGAAAAAAGAAAAGTTGCCCTTTTCAAAAAAGAAACGTTACCCTTTTCAAACCAGTTTTAAATGATAAAAACTATATATATTTCAAATTTACCCTTTTGTAAGTAAATTATTCGAACAATGTCTTATAATAAACTTTTCTTCCCTAAAAATATTATTATATTACAACACCTAGGCTAAGAAATTGGAACTTTCTTATATTCAAATAATATGAGGATTGGGAAACTCTAAGAAATCCTAAATTTTAGTACTACTATAATGTGTCTTTTTTTTTTTTTCTCGTACAATCATGCTATTTAATTAATAATAATATTTAGGCTTGAACGAACACATTTATCTTTTATTTTTCAGAGGGGGGATGAATAATCCAGTTTCTTGGAACATGAAGGACTTTTATCATTTAAAACTAGTTTGGTTACAAGAAAATCGAAACAAAGGAGGTTAGTGTAATATCTTAAACCACGAGGGAACTAAGTGTTATGAAGACAAATCCAGAGGAGGTCTCTGAAATTATCCCTAGATTTTTTGAATGTGTATCTATTCAAATTCCTAGAAGAGTAGGATAATGACATGTATAAAATAATTAAATTAATGTGTAGTTGTTCAAGTATATATTTATCATGAACGCAAAAACATTGATAGAAGATACAAATTAACTTCGTTTATTTTTAAAGATTTGTACAACATATATGTACATTTTCCGACTATAATGTGAAAGGATATTCTAAAATTAAAAGGGAATGATACTTTAAGCATGATGATGATGATGATGATTAGATACAATAAGTATACACTCTACAAGTTTAATCTAACCAATTAAATTCTAAAACTTAAAGTTGTAGATATGCTTACAGGATATAATATGACCATAACGTAATATGATATGATTATTTATTTATTTAATATTGGCGAAATGGTCCAGTAGACCCTTTTACTTATACATGTTTATATTATGGACCCTTCTACTTAACCATTTATCAAATGAACCCTTAGATTTAATCAAAAGAAGATTTTCAAACCCTTCCTACCATGTGTGTAGTTCACTCTCCCTTAACTAGATGACATGTCAAATCCATATCACATAAATTAATAACATGTCATATTAATCTTCATTAATTATTTTTTAAAACCCATTAACTAAAATTATTAAATAAAAGGTACTAATATAATAAAATTTTAATTTTTTTCTTTAACTAAAATTTGGGAGTCCACATGACCGTACATCTTCCTCCATTCCCATGGTGAAATGAACAAATTTCACCAGAGAAAGTCATTGCCACCGCCGCCACTCCTCTTGCCGGCGAAATCACATATCCTCTCTCCCTCACCTGTCTCCATCTCCGACAGACCCTCGCCATTTTACTTTCCTCCTTCTCTAACTCCACAAATCCAGCAACCCGCTGCTGCACCATCAACTCCGGCCGGCAAACCTCTTCGCCGCCTCCTGTTTTGTAGAAAAAGGAACCAGTACCACCTCTCTCTCTCTCTCACTCCACTCCGAATCAGTGTACTCCGGCAAACATCGTCACTCTCTCCCTTCATCAGTGAATCAGTAGACAGAAGGATGTGTTAATATTAATTCTGAAATCTGCCTTAGATGAAAAAGGAGTTGGGCAGGGATGATAATGGTTGAAAAAGGGTTGAGTGGGTGAAGAAGAATGTTTTTTATTTTATTTTATTTAGTTTTATTCTTGTATGATTTTAATATTTTTTTAACTGAAATATGGTATCCGCTTGCCTTTAACACGCGAGTAGATATACTCTCTCGCCAACTCAACTATCTTAATGCCATATCAGTATGGTCAATGGTCAGAGGGGTTGATATATTGTATTTTATTGAGTTTAAGGGCTCCGTTGGTAAAATGTTAAATAGAAGGGTCCATAATACAAACCGTGCAAGTATAAAGGTGCACCATACCCTTTTGCCTTTAATATTTAATGAGATAAGGCACAAGTACTCCAAGACTATGACTGAAATTTCTGAGACACACCTTAACTAATTTAAAGTCCTATTATCCTCCTGAACTCATTTTTTTGGCTTTGTGGAATTCGAGGTGGAAACTATTCTGCAAAAAGCAATTGAGATACTTCTCATGTGATTTTTTATCGGTAACATTCATATGATTTTCTACATAATGTTTTCCTTTATGAGTTGTTGTATCTAAGTAATACAGTGGCTACTTGTTATTTGAAGTAAAGGAGTTTTCTCTCATTTTTCTGAATATCTTCTGCATATTTCCTTTCAAACAAAAATATGCAGTCTTTGTGTGATTTCTTACTAACCTTGAATTCGACAAAGTAGTCCAACACCTTTGCTACAATTGTTAAAATTACATGTACTAACAATTAGTATAGAATTGATCAATTAATTAGTAGAAGACTTTTCACTCAAATGTCTTTTTGATCAATTCAAATTCTTTACAAGTAAAGAAATGCTAATATATTGTGTTGGACAAATTCTTTGTACTTGATGTGTCATAATTTAATTATCCACCTCTTATGACTAATTAATCAAACATCCAACGTAATCCTTGAACAAATAAAATGGAATTAAGTTGACAACTTGAGTTTCCAACACTATAAATACCATCATTTCAATTGTTTGTTTCTTCACCAAGAAATCAACAGAAAATAAGAGCTATGGCAAAGTACACTACATTTCTTGCCCTCCTCTTTTGCCTCTTCCTTGTTGCTGCAACTGGTGAGTCATCATGATTCTATAGCTATCATATATAATGATTTGTTTAAGATTATGAATTTTCAAAATGTTCTTTTTTTAAAAAAAAATATAATTCTCAATTTTCTCATTTTTGTAGAAATACAAATGGCAGAAGGCAAATACTGTTGGAAAAAAAGTGACAACTGGAATGGACCTTGTCAATACTCTTACAAATGTAGTTATCATTGCAAGCAATACTATGGTGCTAAATATGGTATTTGTAAGAAGTACAAACCATGGGGTCACAAATATTACTGGGCAAAATATGCTTGCTATTGTTACCCACCCTACAATTACTAAGAAACAAATAATTAAGAAGCTACCTATTTATGTGTGTAACAATGTAATAAGGTTGATTAATCTGTGTAAATCATTTTGGCCAAGATTTGCGTAATGAGCAATTGTATTGTATGCTTTTCATGAGTATTAATTGATGTGAACTATGGTATTTTTTTTATATGAATACTTATTGTGTAAAGTATTATGCATGGCTAAGCTAAAATGAATAATAACTACATGACTCGACATACATGCGCATTTATCACGCCCTAAGCCTAGATTTTATGCAAGATCGAAACCCAATGTTGTTGCTGGTCCGATCATACCCATAATATAGCATTAGACATGTCATATATCTAGACATGAATGAAAATATAGTCTAAAAGCATTCGAAGGGAGGTCTTGTAAATGAAACACTTTTCATTAATGTAAATCATAGTGCTGAAATCACTTACAAAGGACACGGAGGTCAAACTGAAGCATAACTAATTATCTACCTATGAAACCTCTAAATATAATTGAATACTGACTTAATGACTACCATTGCCTCTTCATTGAACACATCAACTTTAACGGAGGTATGCCACCATGGATGATTTGATTCCCCTCTTTTTGAAAATAATTTGTCCTCGAATTTGAATCTCACAAAATAAAAAAGACATGCATTAGTAAACAACATCCATTACTCGAAAAAAACAATAATATGACCAAAACAACAATAAAAGAATCACTTTTAATTAATCTAAGTCATAGTACTAAAATCACTACGACTATTTTATAGAACATTGTCACGTCCTGAGCCTACACCCTGGGCTGGACTGGCACACGAGAACCATTGCTTGCCCCAAGCAAACCCTTGGCCTGGCTTACTTACTCAGCGGAAGACTTAACTCAACAAAGATAAATCTAGGAAACAAACTGGAATGTTATAAAGGAAACATTCAACTAGCCATTAAGGCAAACTCAAGTCTCAACATAAGATAATGAAATAAAAAGACTAAAGAACTAACATGTCTGACTGTCTATCTATGAAGCCTCTAAACAACTGAGATGGATGTCGGGACAGGCCCACGACATCCTAATGAACTAACTAATAAAACTAAAAGCAATAAAAGAGATCCTCCGGAAGCAAGGAGGATCAGCACAAGACTCTGAGTGCTCAACTGGATCAACGATGAGCTGGATGCTGATCCTGGTTACCTGCGTTTACATCATAAGATGATGTAGGCCAACTGGTATCAGTACATTGAATGTACGAGTATGTGAGTTGGAATGCTAAACATAACTTAAGCTTGAAAGGAACTAAAGAACTTACCTGGTTCAACTCAACTCAACATAACTGAACTCATTTCAATATAAAGCAGTTTAAAACAAGTGCAACATAAAGAAAAGTTGTTTAAAAACATGATGTCAACTCTGTGTGTATGCAAAGATACATATAACTCTAAAATGTATGTCAAAATACAAATAAATGGAGTATATAAGAATACAATTACTTCTGAGGGATTCTCTCTAACCAACAACCATCACTTAAGAGCTATTGTGATGATACTGTGTTTTGCCTCATGCTACCATAGCCGTCATATACCTCGCCAAGGGTATAGAACCTAAACTACTAAGTGGATCCACTAGTCTATGCTAAAAAGCACTAAAGGAATCATCTAAAAAGTATGACCCTTTTTCTACCCATGATGGCTACATAGTATATGGGGGCTGTGAGTAGTCTGAACTCTCCCCCATATCGGTGCTCAATACTACTCCCAAAATATGATACTAGCTCTTATGTTTAAAAACATAGTTCTTTCTGTGATTTGAGATAATTGCTCAAAAACATAGCTCAAAGGCTATCTTGGAAATCAAAGTTTCCTCTCTTGCGAAAACATAAACTCTTTATTGAAAACTAGCTCAAAGGCTCTTTGGGAATCGATGTTTCCTTTCTTGTTTAAATGTGAAAATATTTTAAACCCTTTGGGAATACATAGTCCCCATATACCTTTGAAGAAATGAACTTCAATCTTTACTCGACTTGAACTTTAAGTCTTAAAACAAAGTTAAAAGCATTTGCAAAAGACTTCTTGAAAAGACTCGAAGAACTTCCTAGACTTGGCTCTTAACTTTCCTTGAATTTGAATTTATAGATTCAATGTTATGATTCATGTTTCTGGATGATTTCTAGATGTTTAGAAGTCATTTAGAGTAGTTAGAATCAATAGGAAGTGTTAGTACACTTTAGAATGACTTAAACGGGCTAAACAACAAAAAAATTGGTGAAAAACAACTATCCGGGCGCGTCCCTTGCACGCCGTGCCAGCCACAACTTACTGGGGCTCTAATCTAGCACACTGCTGGTGTGCCATGCTAGTCCCTTGGGTGCTACGGGGGCGTCGCACCAGCCCCTTCCTAGGCAAACCCAACGAACTGTTCAACTCATTTTTTGATCCTAAATAGCTTTTAATCGATTCTTTTTCTCAATACTTTCTTAGATTCAGATACCCAAAACATGCACACTAGAATCTAACTCAAAACAAATCTTAACATTGCTAATACGTCTCACGAAAACCCATCAATCACATGTAAGTTCAAGAATGGAAACAATTAAGAACACCAACTCAAGAATATCAAATTCTAACTCTTTTAGATGAAAATGGCTGAATTAAACATGTTTGGCGCGTGGGTGAATGGACCAAATGCTGTGTGATCTCACATACCTCGTAGGGATCATCCCTTGATGAAATCCACAAGCGATTCTTGAAGATCTTGACGGTTTTTGCTTCCTTTCCTCCTTTCTCCTCTTTTTTTCTCTTTTCTCAATACCGTAACTCTTTTTTCGAAAGTGTAAATTGACTAAGATCAGTTTAGATCCCAATTAATTACCCAAAAATGAAATTAAAAAATTGGGTAAGAAAAAGACCATAATGCCCTTCAAAAATTCGGATTGGACATTTTCTTATTTGAATAGCCCAACTTCCAATGGGGATATCTCACTCATACGAACTCGGAATCATACAAACTCAGAGGCGTTGGAAAGATTATTCCAAGATCTTTCCTAATATATCTAGAAACACACCTAACTCATCCTGAGCTAGGAGTTATGTTCATTTGAAGTTAACCGAAAATCCACTTAACAAACTTAACAAATTTTCCAGATTTTATATTCTTTCCAAAAATGACTATTTCCACTTTTTAACTTCTTTCTAGCTCTTTCTAGTTACGGGGTGTTACAATATCTCCCCCTTAGGAACATTCGTCCTTGAATGAGCTTACTCTTAGTAGGCTAAGGGTGTAACATCTATCATTCAGTTCAAACACCCAACAAGCAATGCAAACACAACATGCAATCTCATAATTTAAAGAGTACTAAGAAGAGAATTAGTACCTTGGTCTGAAATTTCTTCGGATTCGAAGAGATGTGGATATCTCTTCTTCACATCCTCCTCAGCTTCCTAAGTAGCTTCATCAACAAATTGATTCCTCTAAAGAACTTTGACTGATGCTACTTCCTTAGTCCTCAACTTGCGAACCTAGCGATCTAAAAAATGGACTGGAATCTCTTCATAAGATAAGCTATCCTTGATCCCAAAATCTTCAGTTGGTATGATTAATGAAGGATCGCCCATGCACTTCTTCAACATGGAGATGTGAAAAACCGGATGAACCACGGCTAACTCTTGGGGTAGCTCCAACTCATAAGCTACATTACCTACCCTTTTCGATATGATGTAAGGGTAAATATACCGGGGACTAAGCTTCCCCTTCTTACCAAATCTCATAACACCTTTCATGGGTGAAACTTTCAAGTATACCCAATCATCTTCTTCAAACTCTAACTCCCTTCTCCTAACATCAGTGTAGGATTTCTGATGACTCTGCGCCGTGTTCAACCTCTCTTGAATCACTTTCACCTTCACCATAGCTTGATGAACTAAATATGGTCCTATCAACCCTACTTCACCAACTTCAAACCATCCAATAGGAGATCTGCATCTTCTCCCATAACGAGCTTCATAAGGAGCCATTTGGATGCTAGAGTGGTAACTATTGTTGTAAGCGAACTCGAGAGAGCTAGGTGATCATCCCAATTTCCTTTGAAATCAATTACCCAAGCCCTCAACTATATCCTCTAAGGTCTAAATAGTGCGCTCTGCTTGCCCGTCTATCTGAGGATGAAAGGCAGTACTTAAGTTCCCCTTTGAACCCAAACCTTTTTGGAATGACTTCGAAAATTGTGTAGTAAATTACGCACCTCGGTCTAAAATAATGGAGATCGGAACCCCATGAAGTCTTGCCACCTCTTGAAGATACAACTTAGCATAATATTCTACTAAATGGGTAGTCTTTACTGATAAAAAGTGAGTTGATTTTGTTATTCTATCCACAATCACCTAAATAGAATCATGTAGTCTACGAGACCTTGGTAAGCCTGTGATGAAATCCATATTAATCATCTCGCACTTCCATTCCGGAAGTTCTATATTGTGAGCCATACCGCCTAGCCTTTAGTGCTCTACTTTAACTTATTGGCAGTTCGAACACTTAGCTACAAATTTTGCAATGCTCTTCTCCATACTACTCCACCAATAAATTTCTCTCAAATCATGATACATCTTTGTGGAACCCGGATGAATGGAATATCTGGAGCTATGAGCTTCCTCCATGATCCTCTCTTGGAGTTCATCCACCCTTGGTACACACAATCTATCTTGATACCTCAATACACCATCTTCCCCTTGTTCAAAAGCCATTACCTTTTGTTTATGAACACTTGACTTCAAATCAAAAATGGGATCTTGTTTCTTGCTTCTCTTTTACTTCTCACACTAATGATGATTCAGCCCCATTCATCACCATCACTCCTCCTTCTGTGGAATCCATTAGTCTGACTCTCCGGCATGCAAGTCTATGCACATCTTTCGCTAACTCTCTCTTTTCTTCCTTAACATGGGTGGTACTACTTATAGACAACCTGCTTAAGGCATTAGCAACAACGTTAGTCTTACCTGGGTGGTAAAGAATTCTCATGTCATAATCCTTGAGTAATTCTAACCACCTCATTTGTGTGAGATTAAGCTCTTTCTAAGTAAACATATACTGAAGGCTCTTGTGATCGGTGAACACATCCACATGAACACCATAAAGATAATGGCGCCATATTTTCAAAGAAAATACTACAGCAGCCAATTCTAAATCATGGGTTGGGTAGTTCTTCTCATGAACTTTAAACTGTCTGGAGGCAAAAGCTATAAACTTTCTATTTGCATTAATACACAACCCAAACCAACTCTAGATGCATCACAATACACGACAAAATCTTGAGTACCTTACGGTAAGGTCAAAACTGGGGTCGTAGTCAACCTTTTTTTCAATTCCTGAAAGCTTTTCTCACAAGCTTCAGACCATTGAAACTTAATTGTCTTCTGAGTTAGCTTGGTCAAAGGGGATGAAATAGATGAGAACCCCTCTACGATCTTCTATAATAGCTAGCCAAACCCAAGAAACTCCTAATATCAGTTGGAGATGTAGGTCTAGGCCAATTCTACACTGCCTCAATTTTCTGAGTATCAACTTTAATTCCCTCTCCAGACACAATGTGGCCTAAGAATGCCACAGACTCAAGCCAGAACTCAGACTTAGAGAACTTGGCATACAAGTCTCTATCTTTTAATTTTGGAGAACTATTCTGAGATGACTAGCATGATCTTCTTCATTCCTTGAATAGATTAGTATGTCATCAATGAAGACAATAACAAACATATCTAAATAAGGTTTTATAACTCTATTCATAAGGTCCATGAATGTTGTAGGCACATTGGTCAAACCGAAGGACATGACCAAAAACTCATAATAACCACAACGGGTTCTGAAAGCTGTCTTGGAATATCACATTCCCTTACTCTTAACTGATGGTAGCCAAATTTGAGATCTATCTTAGAGAAATAGGTGAGACCCTGAAGTTGATCGAAGAGATCATTACTTCTTGGAAGAGGATATTTGTTCTTGATGGTAACCTTGTTCAACTGATGGTAATCTATACACATCCTAAGGGAACCATCCTTCTTCCTCACAAATAAGATCGGAGCGCCCCAAGGTGAGACACTTAGTCGAATGAAACCTTTATCTAAGAGATCTTTTAACTCCTCCTTCAACTCTTTTAATTCTGCTTGTGTCATTTTATATGGAGGAATAGATATAGCATAAACATTCGAGTTAAAGACTTGGATCATACCAGTGACAACATCTAGCAAATCCTCTTGCTCTTGGCGACTGGTGAAAGCATATAGGCGGTTTGCTCCTCCTCTAGTACCTGAAGTAGCTCCTCTAGGTGCAGCTCTATCTGGTGGATTAACTGAAGAAGACTAGGCTCTATTGCCCCTATTACCATTACCCTACTTGTTCTTTGGACACTCTCGCATGAAGTGACCATTCTGGCCACAATTGAAACAACTAGTGGAGCCCTCACAACAAGTACCTAAGTGGTTCCTACCACACTTAGTGCAGGCAGGAGGCTTACTACCCCCTTGCGCCACACTACCTAAGAATAGGCAGGTTTAGCTCTAAAATTCTGACTATTGTACTCACTTTTGTTCCTTGGTGCAGGTGCACTAGCAGATGATGGAGCATGTCTATCTTCTTCTATTGGAAAGAAGACCGGTTTGCATTACTCTTTTGCTACCCGAATTCATTCCCTGATGTCTTAGCCCTCTTATTCTTAAATTATTCTCTATCGTTCAGCTAGTCCTCCTTAACTTGTTGCACATGGATCATCAGCCTTTCTATGCCCATGTAACCTATTAGCATGGCTGCCTTACTTTCCTTATTTGACAAACGATTCAACCCAACAATGAATAAACTCATCCTGCTCCTCATGTCAGCAACCATCTCTTTGCTTCTCTTAGCTCACAAGGAAAGAAATGCCTCATGAAGGCACTCTTGACCATAGGCCAGCTCAAAATCAATTAAGTGTAAGAACAAGTTAGAAAGAGACTTTTATAGAGATACATTCTATAGCACGAAATGAGTATGAAAGAAGTGAAGGAATTCCTAAATGTTGCTGCCTCCTAATTATAGATGTGGCGTGCTTCATACGATAACCAGGACTCTACAGACACGACTTCATAGACTCTCTAGAACTCTTGAACTTTGTGCTCTGATACCAATTTTGTCACACCCCGACCCTACACCAGAATGGCACTCGAGAACCATTGTTGGCCCTTAGCCTGACTTACTTACTCAGCGAAAGACTTAACTCAACAAAGATACATATATGAAACAAACTGGAATGTTATAAAGGAAACATTCAACTGGCCATTAAGGCAAACTTAAGTCTCAACATAAGATAATGAAATGAAAAGACTAAAGAACTAACATCAGACTGTCTATCTATAAAGCCTCTAAACAAATGAGATGGATGTCGGGACAGGTCCACGACATCCTAACGAACTAACTCATAAAATTGAAAGAAATAAAAGGGATCCTCCGGAAGCAAAGAGGCTCACCACAAGACTCTGAGTGCTCAACCGAATCAACGATGCAATCGGATGCCGATCCCGTTACCGTGGTTCGCCATAAAAAAATAGGCAAATCGCATCGCATATCAATGTACGAGTATGCAAATTGGAATGCTAAACATAACTTACGCTTGAAAGGAACTGAAGAACTTACATGGCTCAACTCAACTCAACATAACTGAACTCATTTCAATATAAAGCAGTTTAAAACAAGTGCAATATAAAGAAAAGTTGTTTAAAAATATGATGTCAACTCTGTGTGTATGCAAAAATACATATAACTCTGAAATGTATGTAAAAATACAAATAAACGGTGTATATATGAATACAATTACTTCTGTGGGAGTTTCTCTAACCGACAACCATCACTTAAGAGCTATTATGATGATACCGTGTTTTGCCTCACGCTGCCATAGCCGTCATATACCTTGCCGAGGGTATAGAACCTGAACTAATAAGTGGATCCACTAGTCTATGCTAAAAAGCACTAAAGGAATCATCTAAAAAGTATGACCCTTTTTCTACCCATGATGGCTACATGGTTTATGGGGGTTGTGAGTAGTCTGAACTCTCCCCCATATCAGTGCTCAATAATACTCCTAAAATATGATACTAGCGCTTATGTTTAAAAACATACTTATTTCTATGATTTGAGATAATTGCTCAAAAACTTAGATCAAAGGTTATCATGGAAATCAAAGTTTCCTCTCTTGCTTAATTATGAAAGCAGAAACTCTTTACTGAAAATTAGCTCAAAGGCTCTTTAGAAATCGAGGTTTCCTTTCTTGTTTAAATGTGAAAACATTTTAAACCCTTTGGGAATACATAGTCCCCATATACCTTTGAAGAAATGAACTTCAATCTTTACTTGACTTAAACTTTAAGTCTTAAAACAAAGTTAAAAGCATTTGCAAAAGACTTCTTGAAAAGACTCGAAGAACTTCCTAGACTTGGCTCTTACCATTCCTTGAATTTGAATTTATGGATTCAAGGTTATGATTCATGTTTCTGGATGATTTCTATATGTTTAGAAGTCATTTAGAGTAGTTAGAATCAATAGAAAGTGTTAGTACACTTTAGAAGGACTTAAACGGGCTAAACGATGAAAAACTGGTGAAAAACAATTATCTGGGCGCGTCCTTGCACGCTGCACCAGCCCCAACTTACTGGGGCTCTAATCTGGAACACTGCTGGCAGGGCGCACCAGCCCCTCGGTCTCTACGGGGGTGCATCGCGCCAGCCCCTTCCCAGGCAAACCCGACGAACTTTTCAACTCGTTTTCTGATCCTGAATCTCTTTTAATCGATTCTTTTTCTCAATATTTTCTTAGATTCAGATACTCAAAACATGTACACTAGAATCTAACTCGAAACAACTCTTAACATCGCTAAAACATCTCAAGAAAACCCATCAATGACATATAAGTTTAAGAATGGAAACAATTCAAGAGCACAACTCAAGATTATCAAATTCTAACTCTTTTAGGACGAAAATCGCTGAATTAAACATGTTTGGCATGTGGGTGAATGGATCCAATGCTATGTGATCTTACATACCTCGTAGGGATCACCCCTTGACGAAATCCACAAGCGATTCTTGAAGATCTTGACGATTCTTGTTTCCTTTCCTCCTTTCTCCTCTTCTTTTCTCTTTTCTCAATACCCTAACTCTTTTTCCAAAAGCATAAACTGACTAAGATCAGTTTAGACCACAATTAATTACCCAAAAATGAAATAAAATAATTGGGTAAGGAAAAGACCATAATGCCCTTCAAAAATCCGGATTGGACATTTCCTTATTTGAACAGCCCAACTTCCAATGGGGATATCTCACTCATACGAACTCGGAATCGCGCAAACTTGGTGGCATTGGAAAGATTATTCTAAGATATTTCCTACGATAACTGGAAACACACCTAACTCATCTTGAGATAGGAGTTATGGTTGTATGAAGTTGACCAAAAATCCACTTAACAAACTTAACAAATTTTCCAGATTTTATATTCTTTCCAAAAATGACTATTTCCACTTTTTAACTTCTTTCTAGCTCTTTCTAGTTACGGGGTGTTACAAACATAGTTGTCGCTTTTAAGGTTTTAGAATTTGGGGTGTGTCTCGTATAAAGGAAAATGTTTTCCATGAAAATATTTTTGTAGTAAATGTTTCTTGTAAAATAAATTGGTTTCTAACTTATTTTCTTATTTGGTTGGTGAGTGGAAAATATTCTTCATAAAATATTTTCTAGTGTATAATTGGTGAATAAAAAAATATTTTTCTTAGAAAATATCTTTTATTTTTAGCTATAGAGTCGAAAAATACTTTTTAGGAAAATATTTCTGATTGAGAAATCAACCTCGATAATTGATATGGCATTTAACACCGATCATGAGAATCAACCGAAGACGAAACCCCGCCCCGAGACTTGACCTTGATCTTGACTCAAAAACCAACTCCTACTCCGACCTGAGACCCGACCTTGACTCAAGACCTCAACCCCAAGGCCTGACCCCAACTCAAGATTTGACCCCGATGCTAACCCTTACCTGAGACTCGACCCTAACCCTGACACAAGATTCGACTCGAACCCCATCCTGAGAGCTGAACCTAACCTTGATCGAAGACCTAACTCTGACTTCGACCCCCAGCCGAGACCTGACCCAAACCTCAAACGAGACCTAAACCCAACTCCAACCCCAACCCCGACCTTGACTCGAGACCTGACCCCCACTGGAGATTTGACGTAGATCTAAGACCTGAATCTCAATCCAAGACCCGAGACCTTAACCCCAATCCGTTCCTGACTCCGACCTGAGACCCAACCTCGACCTCGACCTAAGACCTGGCGTTGACCTTGACCCTGAACGTTGATCCATCCTTAACATCGACACTCGATTTTTGATTTTTGAACCCTGATTTGACATTGACACCCAAATAAAGACCCCAACTTGATACCCGACCTCGACCCGAGACACGACCCAACTCCAATCCAAGATCCGAGATCCGACCAGACCCCAACCCAGTCCTTTACTTTGACTCGAGAGTTGGCCTTGACCTCAGACCTAATCCCTTTGCTTGTACTTATCCATGTTGAGGATTTTATTTTATTATTAATAAAAGGCCGCTAGATGCTCTGTAGTGATATAAATTTGTTTTTAAAAAGGAAAAAAAAAAAAGAAAAGGAAGTTATGTCCAAGTAGAATAGGAATCGCTAATGTAAATTGGTTTGGCTTTGAAGAACAAAGTTTAGAATATTTGACCATCAACACTTCCAAATAAAGCACCACATTGAAGCTATGTAGACTAACTATAGCTATTCCCACACATTTAAAATTATTCTTGAAAAATAGTAGTCATTCTAAATAGGACTTTTATGATGGATTGTCACTTTTCTAATAAGACACAGTAACACTTGTTAGAACTATCCTAACACAAAGGGGTGGTGACCTCATAAAAGGAATTTGTGAAGATACAGAACTAATCAATTAGTAGAAGACTTTATCACTCAAATGGCTCTTTGATCAATTCAAATTCTTTACAAGTAAAGAAATGCTTATTGTGTTGGACTAATTCTTTGTACTTGATGTGTCATAATTTAATTATCCATCTCTTATGACTAATTAATCAAACATACAACGTAATCCTTGAACAAATCAAATGGAATTAAGTTGACAACTTGAGTTTCCAACACTATAAATACCATCATTTCAATTGTTTGTTTCTTCACCAAGAAATCAACAGAAAATAAGAGCTATGGCAAAGTACACTACTTTTCTCGCCCTCCTATTTTGCCTCTTCCTTGTTGCTGCAACTGGTGAGTCTACATGATTCTATAGCTACCAAATATAACGATTTGCTTAAGATTATGAATTTTCAAAATGTTTATTTTTTTATAATTAATTTTCAATTTTCTCATTTGTATAGAAATACAAATGGCTGAAGGCAAATACTGTTGGAAAAAAAATGACAAGTGGAATGGACCTTGCCAATACTCATACAAATGTAGTTATCATTGCAAGTATTACTATGGAGCTAAATATGGTATCTGTAAGAAGTACAAATCATGGGGTCGCAAATATTACTGGGCAAAATATGCTTGCTATTGTTTCTCACCTTGCCACTACTAAGAAACTTTCAATTTCTTATGGCTTGTCTTTGATTATGTAATAATACATGATGCTACCTACTTTATGTGTGTAACAATGTAATAAGGCTGATTTATGTGTGCAACCATTTTGGCCAAGCTTTGCGTGATTGAGCAATTATATTGTTTACTTTTCTATTAGTATTAATTGATGTAGTCGCTCACTTTTTGTCTATTGATCCAACCTAAACATCGACACTCGACTTCCAATTTCCAAACCCTGATTCGACATTGACACCTGAATCTAAACCCGGCATCTAAATCGAGACTCGATTTCAAATAGGGACCTGACTCCAACCCGAGACCCAACCTTCGAAATAAGATTCATCTTTGACATTCGATCTTGACATCCATCCCCGATGATTGATTCAGGACACAAACTCGACACAATAAAGTTTAAAGAGTATTTTCAAAACTAAAAACTTAAAACCAGTCGAGAAAATAGAATTAGAATCACATTAGAAATAATTTACAAAATAAGATCATTTAAATTTTTTGAGAAATCGATTGATTTGGATGTTATATAGATTATGTCTTTTCACTTAATACTTTGCAAGTTAATTACATCTATTATATATTAATATTCCTTTATGCTTTCAGAAATGTGGATATACTTTTCATATGATATGATTAAATTATTATTTTTCTTCCTATAAAGATAAGTAGCCATGAAGGAGAAGATAACTAAATTAAATAAACTTGTGCTACTAGCATTTGTTGTGCCATGTTTTTGTTTGCTACTTTGGCAGAGCAGTGTACATGTTTGTTGTTGTTTTTGGCCGCTAGGTTGAAGTAAGGATATGTTAGTTATGAGCTTGGTTTTACCATTAGACTATCGATGTCATGTAGACTAGAACTCTCAAACTGATAAAATACATGATTTTGATATATGTAGAGTTTAGAGTGCTTAAAAGATCCATTTTTAGGACGATGTCCTAAAAGGGACTTCAGAGTGTTCAGAAGTTGTCATGTTAGTATTTTTCTCCTTCTTACTCGGAAGTCTAGGGTTTGAATTCTGGGAATTGAGTGAACAAATTATCCCTCAAGGTATGATAAATCTAGCTTTATTAGACCACCCTAAAGAAATAAATATCTCATTACTTGGGAATAAAAGTCCCAAAGAAATTGAAGTTTTGAACGTATGATAAAAATAAAAACAACGGAAAATTGAAGAGACCTTGAATAAAAGAAGAACTCAGAACTCTCAGGATGGATGAATAAAATATCATGAATTATCTTATTGGAGGAGTTCACCATCACGCGAAACATGGATAATTTTTTAGTTTACAAGTAATTCAACTTACACTTTTAGTTTTATCTTTGATAACAACTTAACAAGTTCTTATTATCACATAAATATCATAACTATCAAAGGTATTCGATTTTTTAAAAAAAAAGAAGTAAATCTAATTGTATGATTTAGATACAAAAAAATATTTAAAGTGAAACGAAAAAAAAGAAAAAAATGATCACAATAAATATCATAACATATTTAAAATTATAAATTTCAAAGGCTTGATAATCGAATAACCGGTATAACATATTTAAAAATTACAAATTTTAAAAGTATTTTTTCCTTCAAAATACTATCTACATTGTATAAGAAAAAAAAATAATAGAACTTATATTTACTTGAGGAGAAGAAGTCTATTAATTTAATCTGATTGTTTATCTTATTTCTCTTTTAGGATCGTTCCAAAAAATATTAATCTTTTTAATAACTCTTAAATTTTAATTTTCTACATGATTTGTGGGGTCCAGCCCCATTGTTTATTTTCAACAATTGCTTCATGTAAATGTCAAAGGTTGGCAAATTTGCAGTTGGCATCAAATGTTGAGAAACAAAACAATTGAAAATTTTTGTGGCACAATTTTGATATATAGTGAATGGTATTGAGATTTGCAATTGCAAATTTCTTTTATAAAAGGAGCTCATTAGCTCATTTATAGAACACATCAAGATAGAGAGAGAAAAGTCATTTAGAGAGCAAAGTGAGTAGGAATGGCAATGGAGCGGTGCGGGGTGGGGGTGGCGCGGGTAGAGCTTAGCCCGCTAAATTTTTAATTCACCCTGCATAACAATTTTTTTCATTATCAACCCGCCCCGCATAGACCTGTTTAGAGGTCAATTGGAAAACATGTAACAAATTGTATTATTTTTATTGAACCATTTCATTTACTATCTGGTATATTTTAGTAGCTTTAAAGAACTTATCTTAATAAATAATGTTCTATAACTCTTATAACATGTAAAAAGTTTAAAATAAGTTCGAACCCATATAAAATCACATATACCCGCAACCCCTGCCCTGCATTAGTTTTTTTAAAAAAATCACTTCAACCCGCCCCGCATTCCACCCGCCCCGCACAACCTTAAACCCTCCCCACGCTGCATAGCATTAAATCCACCCCGCCCTGCATTTGCTCCGCTCCATTGTCATCCCTAAAAGTGAGGTATTCCATAGATTATACAAGACAAAATTAATTTCTTAATTCAAATCATTTTTTCCACGTTTCTACCCTAAAAATCTATTTATAATCACATAAAAATATCATAGAAAACATTAATGGGGAAACTGTCAAGATTTAAAGGCAAAAGGGCGAGCAAATAATCAAATCAATGAGTCGTCAAAGTCATTCGGTGAACTACAAGTAGCTCACCGAAATTGACTGAGGCAACTGTCAATTTTCAGCACACAAAAGTGAAGTGGGTCAACTAGTTATTTCAACTGATATTTATTCTAGTAAACTTCTAGTTTACTTTTGTATGTGATTCCATCATCATACCTATATTTGGAGATACCTCCTTCTAGTGAATGGGATTGGAGGGCGAGATTTGTGGGGTCCAACCCCATTGTTGATTTTAAACAATTGCTCTATGCAGATGTCAAAGGTTGGCAAATTTACAGTTGGCAGCAAATGTTGAGAAACACAATAATTGAAAACTTTCAGTGGAACAACTTTAATATATTGTGAATAGTGTTGAAATTTACAGCTGCAAATTTCTTCTATAAAAGGAGCTTATTAATTAGCTCATTTGTAGAACATGTCAAGATAGAGAGAAACATTCATTTAGAGAGCAAAGTGATGTATTCTATAGACTATACAAGAAAAATAGAGTGTGAGCGACATTTTAGTAAGGTGGTAAATCTAAAGACTTTATTCCTTTTGAGTGTGTAGTAGTCATTTTGAGTATTATACTCGTGACTATACAATGTAAAATTCCTTACTATAGTGATATCAGTTACTCCTCTTGGCTTGTGGTTTCTCTCTTGTATAGAAGGGTTTCCACGTAAAATTCTTGGTGTCATTGTTTTTTCATTTTATTTCCATTATTTTAATCATACATATTTTGTGTTAGTCCATATTTTTTCCCAACAAACTGGCATCAGAGCATAGATTCACAATAGCTATAATTTTTTGGGATAAGCAATGGAAGCCAAAACAAGTAGAATGACTACTTTGAATGTGTTAATTGTGTCATTCGGAAAGGAAAAATTGAAGATTTACTTTATATCAAGAATTTTTATCAACCAGTTTATATTTCGTTAATTCAGTTCAATTTTTTCCACATTTCTACCCTAAAAATCTATTCATAATCATATAAAAATCACATAGAAAAGATGAATGGGGAAACTAAAGATTTCAAGGCAAAAGGGCGAGCAAATAACCAGATCACTAAGTCGTCGAAGTCATTCGGTAAACTACACGTAGCTCCTCAAAATTGACTCAGGCAACTGTCAATTTTTAGCAAACAAAAGTGAAGTGGGCCAACCAATTATGCAAACTGATATTTATTCTAGTAAACGTCTAGTTTACTTTTGCATGTGATTCTATCATCATGCCTATATTTGGAGATATCTCTTTCCTTCTAGTGAATGGGACTGTAGGGGGAGATTTGTGGGGTCCATCCCCATTATTGATTTTCAACAATTGTTGCATGCTAATGCCAAAGGTTGGCAAATTTCCAATTGGCAGCAAATGTTGAGAAACAACACAATTGAAAACTTTTGGTGGCACAACTTTAACATATTGTGAATGGTGTTGAAAATTACAGTTGCAAATTTCTTCTATAAAAGGAGCTCATTAGCTCATTTGTAGAATACACCAAGATTGAGGGAAAAAATTATTTAGAGAGCAAAGTGAGGTATTTCATATACTACACAAGAAATATTACATGCGAAGAAAAATAAAGTGTGAGTGATATTTTAGTAACGTGGTAAATCAAAAGAGTGTTATTCTTTTTGAGTGTGTAGTAGTCATTTTGAATATTATACTCGTGACTATACAATGTAAAATTTCTTACAATAGTGATATCAGTTGCTCCTCTTGGCTGGTGATTTTTCTCTTAAATTATTGGTGTCATTGTTTTCCTATTTTATTTCCATTATTTTGACCATATATATTTTTGTGTTAGTCCGTGTTTTTTCCAACATAATTCTACATATTTTTAGTTTAGAACTAGAAGAATTATTTTTCAAGTTTCTTAAAATTTAAGCCAAATCAAAACCAAACAAACAAAATTAAAACAAAAAAAAAATATTTGAAATTGCTATCAGTGAGACCTGCTAAGGAAAAACCCCAAGTAACAAATACAGAGCAACAGAGGAAAGTAAGCAAATGAATGCACATATTCTGTTTTTATTTTGCATTTAATGAATATTGTTAAGTTTTAGAATTATTTCATCACACGATTTTAGTATAAATAGTGTAATACGTTATCTCATATAGAAATTGAGATAGTATAATTTCAAGGGTAGAAGTGTCGGATCGGTTTGGATCGATTATGGTAATAATTAAGATTAAAATCAAATCACTTTGATTGATTTTTAAATTATCGAAGAAGATTCTAAAATACCCTGCAAGTATTGAGAATGGAACAAAAATATCTTCCTTCCACCTTTAGGCTCCAAAATACCCTTCCATCTACCTATATGGACCTACATTACCTTTTCACTTAACAACGGAATCATTAAGAGTAATAATTAATCTTTTCATTAATGACGTGACAACCTTTATGTCACGCTCCGAGCCTACACCCTGGACGTAATCGAAACTCGAGAAAAATTGCTGGTCTCCAAGTGAATCTGTGTCGTAGCTGACTACTAAGCGGAAGTCTAACTTAAGCATACACAAGCATCAAAAGTGAAGAATTGTTTAAAAACAGTTCATTGAATCTCAAAGTTATCTGAAAATACTGAGTATTAAACATAAGGTTTTAAATAAAACAACTGAAACTGAATACTGCAAGACTGACCAATATTTTCTATCTATGAAGTCTTTACTGTATAAAGATAGGTGTCGGGACAAGACCCTCGACACCTCAAAGCGCTACTACTAACAACTCATAAAACTAGAGTCCTCCAAAAGCGAGGAGGCGTCACCAAAAGCTGACGAGTGGATGATGTGATCTCAACGAAACTTTTCTTGATGATCCTAAGTACCTGAATCTACACCATGAAAATGATGCAGGTCAAATGACATCAATACATTAAATGTACGAGTATGTAATAGGGATGAATAAAACAAATAATTGAACTGAAATGTTAAAAGTAACTCAAGTGAAACATAGTAAAAATCATGATGGAAATCAAGATCTTACTGTAGGAATGTAATAATAGTAAATACTGAACTGAAAGGTATATATATAGAAATATACTTTACTTTAATTTACTTTACTGAGGAGTCTCTAACCAACAACCATCACTATGAGCCTCATGATGATACAACATCTAGCCCACGTTGTTAGAGTCATCTTATACTTTTCCAGAGTATATGACAACAAAATTTAACTTATGGATCCATCTTAAAAAGCCCTCAATGAGGCTAGTGAGCAGTCGTCCAAACCAACGGCACGATCCTATCTACGCTAGTGGCGCATGTTATGGGGTTTGCATTATCTATACTCGTACTCAAATCTGTGTTCAATACTACTCCTAAAACATGCAATTATGCTCATATTAATATATGTGTTGAGTTAGTACTCAAAAGACCCTCTTTAGGGAAAACTGATCTTTACTTTACTAACTGAAACTTCTTCTGAAATTGTTTATGCTCTTGTTGAATTAGCAATACTTTTCTTGATACAAAGTAGTGCATTTGGAACCATTAGTATTCCCTTTAAAACTTTTCTCAACTTATAACTTAAAATATTTGAATTTACTTTAATTCAGAAGTCAATGCATGAAAATAATTATGCAGTAGCTTTCAACAATTAGAGTTCGTATGACTTTCAACAATTAGAGTTCGTGTGATAAAATAAGCATGAACAAAAATTCAAGTCAACAATTAGAGTTCGTGTGATAAAATAAGCATGAACAACAATTCAAGAACCAAAATACATGAAGTACTATAATCTCAATGGATTCCACCATGAACCGGGAGCGGGTGAAGACATGCAGCTTCCATTTTAGGGATACACAGTCACGTGGTGAGCAAAGAGGTATATATCACTCTCATTCAACCATAGATTGTGAGTGAGCTTTCGAGGAGTAGAGATTGAGCGTCGAAATACTAGTGGATCAATAAGAATCAGAATTCAATAATAAGGAATAAAGGTCAATTCGAAGTTCATAAAAACTTAAGTAAAATCCCTAGATTTGACTAAATTTTTAGGTGTAGGACATGAGGACGAATTAGTCCAACACTATGATTAGCCTTACATACCTAGAAGAATAATTTTTATGAAGAAACTTGAAGGAAAATCTTGGAAGATGAACCCTAGCCTTAGTGTTTTTTGAAGTTCTTGAGCGTAGGAATTTAGGAGTGAATGAGAGCGTTTGGATTATGAAAATGGATTTTCTACACGTTTAAGATAATTTAGATGACTTTCTACAAGTTTTAAGGATAGAAATACCCTTACAAAATAAATAAAAAGAGCTGGAAGTCGGGATTTTATTCCAGCTGACAGTGAGGTCCGTATTCACCCCGTAACGCGGAGCCATCGCAGAGCTGCTGCCAGGTTAGATTGTCTCTAGTAAATCAGTTATAATTATTTACGCAAAACTCAGAGTGAATCAAACTTAGTGGTGTTGTAAAGATGACTCAAATACCTTTAATTGGATAGGTTATGAGTTACTTAACTCTTTATATTATAAAAGATATAGTTGTTTGAAGTTGACCCAAGTAGAATCTTATATCAAAACTTAATCGGTAAACTCAACTTTGTGCTAAGGGATTCTAGTGACCTTAATTCATATCCAAATTCATTCACACACTAAAGAATTGACATTTACACATATGGGCAATTTAAGAATTGCCTGATATGACCTTACATGTAAATAATAAAGAATGGTCTGGGTCTTAACTTGAAAATTTTTGGGGTGTTACACTTTAATGACTGAAATATAAATTAACCAAAAATAATAGTTTCTCCTAATCAAAATCGAATCTAGCTAAATTCTACCGGACCCACTTAAAATTCTACTGACCCATATCATTAAAAAATAAGGGGAGAACCCTTCTTAATAAATCAATTTACTTTCTGCAAATGTGAGGCGTCTCTTGGAAAAAACACGATATGACCACCCGAAGTGTGTTTGATCAAAAACACTAGTTATACAAGTAGCTCAACTTGGTTCCACAAATGAGAGGTGAGAACCTCCCTCCTCCCTCTCTTTAAGCCACAACTAAGCATTTTACCACAAAAAAAAATGATTCTGTGGTATAAACATGAACTTCGGCCGTTAGAAAGTTTGCTAACACAAAGTGAAGAGCATTTTTTTTGGTCAAATCACAAATTTAAATGCAGGCATACTTTTCCCTAAGACTCCTCATTAGTTTCCCAAAATGAGGGGTTTTGGTTTTTGAAATTTAGAACTTGTGTATATTCCAACGTGTAAAGTTCATCAAAATTTGTAATCCATTTAATGCATTAAGATGAGTGTATGTTACTTCATGAAAACAGTAACGTCTTTCTAATTCACCATCCTTTAGTATGAAGTGGAAGTTATTAAAATGAAAAGGTGTGAATTATGGAGTTAATCTTTTAAATAAAGTAATCAGAAATAAGAAATACTTTAAAGTAGATTTTATATATATATATATATATATATTAAGTAAATTGAAGGAGAAAAAGAAAAATAAATACAATTTTCTATGAATATTTTGTTCTTTTAATTTTTGACTTTATAACACCTTTCCACTTTTACAATTTAGTATAATAAATAATATTATATAATTACTATTTAATATTTAATTGTTTAGCTATTTTATAATATTTTTATTTACCGTAGGGGTAAAATGGTGTGTGTGTATATATATATATATATATATATATAATGCTATGTAAATTGAAGGAGAAAAAGAAAAAGAAATACAATTTTTTTTGAAAAAATGTAACTAATTTATTTTTTAAAAGTATAAAATGTCTAACGATTTTCTATGAATATCAACACCTTCCCACTTTTAGAATTTAGTATAATATAATAATAATATTATATAATTACTATTTAATATTTATTTGATTAGCTATTTTATAATATTTTTATTTAGTGTTGGGGTAAAATGATATTTCAACTTTTAACTTTTTTGGTTTCCACTTTTAGTAATACTAGTACTAGTAGTAGTATAGACTATACATGATAAATACTACTCCCTCCGTCTCATTTTATTTGAGGTAGTTTGACTCGACACGAAGTTTAAGAAAGAAATGAAGACTTCTAAAACTTGTGGTCCAAAATTAATGATAGAATTTTGTGTGGTTTTAAATCATTTCATTAAGGGTAAGATAGACATTTGTTAAAATGTTACTTCATATAGAAATGTGTCATTCTTTTTTAGACTAACTAAAGAGAAAAGTAAGTCACATAAATTGGGACATAGGAAGTATTATTAAATTAGATAATTAAATAATAATTAATTAATTAAATGAAGTAAAAAAGTCATTACACATTTATATAATTAAAATAATACAATTTAATATTTAACTAATTAAATAATATGATTTTAATTTTTAGCAAGGGTAAAAGCGTAAACCAACTTTTTACTTTGAGGCTTCCCACTTTTAATATAATTAGTTCTGGGAACGAGCTCCACACATTTATCCTTTACTATCATACAAATTTCTACAGGCCTAATTTAACGTTGGTAATTATTAATTACATTATTCTTTTGTAAATGTGCAACTATAACAGTGTCAACTTCTTATTTTCATTTAATTTCGATTGTTTTTGTGCAAAAAATGAAATGTTGAATAATGTAAAACTACTTAAGATGATATAGCATATAGTAGTATGTGATATAGCAAAGAACTCTTGCTCTAAATTTAAAATATGAAAGTAAATATATCTAACAAAATTTTGAAGAACTCTAGGTCTAAATTTAAAATATAGACAGAAATATATCTAACAAAATTAATAAAGACAAAAAGAATAAACATATATTTACTATGTTAATGAGGAAAAAGAGAACGGCCAATAATTTTTTTAACAAAAGTTTATAAAAATTATAAGATGATGAAACACAAAACTGAAGCAGATTAATATTTTTTGTTCACTTTATATAAACGATCATCTCCAAAAGTCTATTAAAAGGTGCGAATAATTTCAATCCAACAACATTATCATAAAACATACAAAACATATTAATAAAGCGCAAATATATATATATATATATATATATATATATATATATATATATATATAAAGCAGAAACATAAGTCTGCTGATGTGGCATGCTTCTTTGATCAGTATTTGTATTTTTCTTTTTTCTCATTTTTTTGACATTTTAATTATCATCCATTTTCATATAATATTAACACAATATTAATCTTACTAGCTAATTTAATTAATAAAAGCCTCACCCAAGTTGCGCTCATAAATTATCCGTTTGTCTTAACCGTTCATTTCTCAACCCACACATTACAATTACTCTTTACTGATAAATGGCATTAAGTAAGCCCAACGCTTCTTTTTTTTAAAAAATAACCATTCCTTCTTCCCCTTTTAACTTCTTTCAATCCACCATCTTCCTCGTGTATTTCCTGGCAAATCCTCTTTTCTTATATCACCCTTTACCTCTCAACTTCTTTCTACTACTCAACAACAGTTACAATATATTCAATGTAATTTCACAAGTAAATGCGGACCTTTGTTTTGATAAAATCAAGGGTAAGTGTTGTCAACTGTTGAAGATCCATGTCTATTAACAATAGTACGTTCAGTGCGAAGAAAAATGGGACCTCTAAAATTTGCTATATTAATGATATTGTTCTTGAACTTTTCAAGCATTATGGGGCAAAGACTCTCAACTTTTGAAAGTAAACTTTGTTTTGATTATTTTAGTACATGGTAAATTTTTTGGATGTTCTTGACTATTCATTTTTGATACCATTGTCGCGCTATGTTTCTATTAGTAGATAGTGTTATAAGGAGATTTCCTTTAGTATTTTGATTTTCGTTTGTTGAGCTATTACAGTTGTTTCGTTAAAATTTAATCTACTTATCAAAGGCATTCTGCAATAGATTATTTTTCTGGTGCTTCAAATTTATTGGAGAAATTTTGTTATTTTATTTTACAGAAACGAGAGATTCATATGGTGCGTTCATCTGGACTGCAACTCAGTTGGACTAGATTCCATAAATTTTGATCGATTTATCCCGATGCCATTTAGATGCCAAAAAGGCCAATATGTTGTCCATCAACTTGAATTACATCAAAGTGGCTATCTATTTAGTTGCCAACACTTTCATAACTCCACTTCATATGGAGTCATGTTGATATACGTATGTTTGATATGTTTGTATAGTGATAATACACATAGTTTTACAACTCTTAAGAGTGCACCATCAAGGATGAACGTACTCCAGATCTCTTATGAGCAAGTCAGGAGTAAGTTGGAGGATGATGATGAACTTACAGTAGAGTTGATCACTTTTATGAAACAGTCGAATTGATGAGTTATTAATTTCTCATTTCACTTTTAATAGTTCATTTAATTAATTATATTTATATTCCCTATGTATTGCCTAAACAATGATTTTTTTTTTAACAAAGAGCTAAGCAACTTTTACTAACACAACAGACTTAATTGTTTTTCAATTAATTTTAATTCTTTCACACCAGATAAATTATGACTATTGAATACAGAACAAAGTTCTTATATTCACATTTGTGTGTCTCTCAAGCTAACCTAAGTTGCAATGGTGAAGAGAGGGTCTGTAGGAACAAGTTCACTATTTTTTAATTTTTGTAGTCATTACTCTGTCAAAGAGTGGATACGAAATGGATACAGTTCCTGGCATAGTATTGAATAAATAAATATTTGAGGTTCATAATGGTTGGAGGATGATGTAATTGCTACCTATCTTAAAAATGAATTGTATATGAAACACCTAACAATCATAATTGTAACCTTAATTATTGAAGTCATATAAAAAAATTTCCTTGAAGTAACTTATCCTGAAGTTTGGAATTTGACTTGATCTTGATCATATTTTAAAAAAATAAATAAATAATTTTATAACTTCCTTCATATTTTTTATAACCGCGCGAAGTGCGGATAGATTCACTAGTATATATATATTTATAAAAAGACACAAATAATAATACAACCCACCTTAAAAAAAGTTTTATCATATAAATTAAAAAATAATTAAGAATAGTAATACATAAATATGTGATTGTTTTTGAATTGTTACACAAATAAAAGCATTATCAGATTTGAAATAAGGATCCTAATGTGTTTTGCCTCCAACATTTTCATGATGATGCATTATGATTCTTGAACCCAAAACTCAATATTGTTTTGTAACTAAACCTCAAATGGAAGAAATGAGTAATGAATGCATGACGATGAAATTTTTTTATAGAAGCTACATAAACTGTGAATATAAAATTGATCAGACGATTTTTATTTTGAGTTTGATAGACCATTTGATTATGTGATAGAATAGTATAAATTATTTTGTCCAAATTAATAGAATCCTGTAAAGAATATGAAAAAGTCATGTGATAAGAATATTACTTCCAAGGAAGATGAAATAAATTAATTATTTTAATTAAGTTAATTACATGTAATAACTAATCATTTGAAACTTTCAATAAATGTTGGGAATATGGAACAACTTTCAACAATCAGGGTCAATGTATATACTCTACTGCACGTGCTTTGTTTAGAAAGTATATTATTTTATTTTAAAATTAATGAAAAACATATTTTAATATAAAAAAAATAGCAAAGGGTATTTTTGTAAATCAACTTTGAGTTTTTTTTATTTCCACTTTTAGTAATACTAGTTTCACGGCATGTGCGTTGCACGTGTGTATCGTATATATAGTATACGATGTTGTAAAATAGAATTAATATTACTAGATTAAAGTTTTTAATAAATAATTATAATTTAAATAACATATGACAGGTGCTTTTAAATGATTAATACAAATTGTCATAAAGTTACTTGTATTTTGAGATCAAAATAACCAGATATCATTGAAACATTTCAAAATACATTTATAGTTTAAATATGGGGAGAAAGTGACATGTCTTTAGTAGTATTTTTTTTTTTACTTCACTCAATTTTGTAAACAAATCTAACCAAGAAAATTTTTAAAAAAATATCAATACAAAAAATGTCACCAATAGTCTTTCAAGATAGTCTTTCCTCTTGAGGTTATGAACATAAATGATGGACACCATTTAAATATAATTTTTCTCTTAAGTATTCATACTTGAAATTTAGTATGTGCATGACACTGAAATGAATTACCATAAATATTTCAATATTTTATCTTTATATGCAATCCATCTTTTGCCAATTAATATTTGAGTAAAACTATCATAGAGAGGTAATTCTACAATAAAAAAAAAGGTACTTTATTGTTATAACGAATGATGGTTAAATTGAGGTTTGAGTGTATGTCAAATATTTAGCTTGACCAATTCTTTATTTTAGATATACATATATATTTCAGTAGCATAATTTAATTTTAATATATAAACAACATCACTTTTGGTGAAAAATGTTTCATTTCTTTAATTTTCTACCTTATCTTTGTAGAATTGTGGTCTTCTCCTTTTTCCTGCCACATATATATCATATAGTTGTTGTCTAGTGAAAGTATCTAGTATCTTATAGAAGTTGTATCGTGATATAAAATATTAAACTTTTTAAATAATAAAATTAATAGATTAATAAAATTTAAAATATTGTTTATAGAATCTTTAATTTGATTTAAGATTATTTTATGATCAATCATATTTTCTTATCTATTTTTTATATAGCTAGCAAGGAGTGTATCTTGTGACATAACATTTTCTCAAATTAAAATGAACACAAAATAACAGGAAATTCATACTTAAAAATTTCATACTCAATATAAATATTAAAAAGAAAAAATATATGGAGTGATACATAGCCAATAAAGAAGGAAGACAAAAATATATGTTCATGCTATATTCACTGTAGTGTTCCATTTGATTAAAATCTCTTGCCACCAACATTTTACATTCTCCTTTCATTTTTACTTACATAGCTGTCAAAAAATAGTTATTATCATGACTATATTATTATATTATAAGTAAAAGTGAAAATCTATTTTTGAAATAGTAAAATTAACAATGATTCAATAGATTGCATCGACGCCCGTTGTTTTAGCAAAATTAGAAGGAAACTCCTTCATTTGAGGGTAAAAAAATAAAAAAATAAAAAATAAAGAAGAAATATTTTACCCAAATCATGTGACTTTTTTCATATTTGTTTATTATTATTATTATTGTCTTTTCCACAACTTTTCATCACTGTTAACTCATGGGAATCGTAAGAAAAAATACGAGTGTGAATTTGTGAATGATTTACTACAATTTGTTCACGAACTCTTTCTTATGTGGTACCTCGAATTTTGTTGAACTTTGAACTTAATCAGTCGTTGCAAATAACCCTAAGTTTTTTTAGGAAGAAGAAGAGTAGAAAACTTTTAAAAAAATTGTAGTTTAAAAGTGAGAGAAAGCCACTCTATTTATAGCTAACAAATGGTAGTATGAATAGATGCTAATTGTGTCTTATCAGAAACGTTACAACCTTTCGAAAAAGTCACTACTCAACAAATAGTAGTATGAGTATGTGTTAAGTGTGCCTTATCAAAAAAGTTACAACCTTTCAAAAAAGTCACTGCTCATCGAAAAAGTCACAACCTTTTGCAAAAGTCACAACTTATCGTAAAAGGCATAACTCTTTGGAAAAGTCACAACCCTTTGAAAAAATCACAACCCTTCAAAAAAGTCACAGCTCATCGAAAATGTCAAGAACCGTCAAAAAAATCACAACCCATTAGAAAAGTCACAACTCTTTGAAAAAATCACAACTATTTAATATGAAAGGGTATCTACGTTTAATATAATACAAATAATTAAATTAATAAATAAAATAAATTGAGTATTTTTAATTAGAAATATTATAGTAATTTAACATTCAGTTTAGGAGTTCATGTTTTTAAGGTAGTATAGATAGATAGATATAGATATGATGAACATAAAAAAAATTAGTAAATAATTTACTGGTTTGATTCAATTATTTCTTCAATTTTGTTATTGGTTTGACTCGGTTATTTCTTCTATTTTTTTAAACAAAATTAAATCAAATCAAAATATTATCGATGGCTAAAAATGTAAAATCAAATTGCAATACAATCAGTTTATTTAATTAATTTGATAAATCAAATCCTATATGGTGCTCCACCCCATTATTAATGGGATTGCTCTCACAACTTACATTTGCATTTGCCAACTAAAAGATGAAGATTATATTATATACAACCTTAAGCCTTCTTAGTTTAACAACATTAAATTAAGCAACTGAAAACTCACTTAGACAAAAGTAACTTCTCATTTCTGGTACATACACCAAGTCCTTAGTGTAACAAGATTATTGTTATGCTGCTGGGAAAAAGCTACTACTGCCGGAAACACTTGTATGAAGACTTACAACGATCAGGATGAGTAGCGAGACTAAGTAGAAATATTTGCTGGTCGCATTCCATTTACTTCCAAACCTGGAAAACACTTGGTGTTGATTTCTTCTTAGAAGAATTCCTGAAAAACTATCTACAATTAAGGGGAATGGATATTTCACCTTTTTCAAGAAGAAAATGCATAAAAAATCATAAATGAACTATGTATCTATCAATTTTCATTTTGACAACATCTAAAAGCCTATTTAGTTTCCAAAAACTCACACTTTATTCTTGTGGAAGAAGGGCAATCTCAATTTCTTGAAGTGACTTTCCCTTTGTTTCCATCACATTCCTCTTTACAAATACCACGGCCATCACGCAGAAGGTGCCAAATATGGAGTATAATAGGTGTGGCCCAAGTTGGTCAAGCAAGCGCAAGAACATCAGTCCAACAAAAAAGTTAACCACCTAAAGAAAGCACCACAGACAATTAAGAAAAGCAGTTGTATAGATTTCTGCGCTCTCATTTTTCTACTCCTTCACTTCCCTAACTCAATAATTGAACAATGGCATATTCTATCAGCTGAAGAGAGGTCTGATATCAGTTGTAAATAGAAAAATGGAGAATTTGATGAGACTAATTACCCAGTGAACTGACATACAAAATGCCATAACTTTAGCCCTAATTCGACTGGGAAATATTTCTGGGAGGAGGAGACCAGGAACTGGACCAGCTCCAACAGCAAATGTCAAGACAAACCTGCATAAGGAAGTCTCAAATAGATACATACATCTTGTTTAGTATTTTAATATATGCTTCCATTACTAAATTAAATAGGAAGGCTAACTTATCTGGTCACACTGACAAGGTAAAATTGGAAAGAAAAAAAAAAACTCAGATTAATTTTCATGTTACCAGTCCTATTCTACCATAGAGAAGGCAAGAAGCGTGCAAGTAATGTTTCTAGTAAAGCCTACAGGTATTACAAGCTGCTAGACATCCGTTGGGTCCTTAGGAAGAGAGTGAAGGATACAAATTTGTGCAACCAGGTGAAAACATGACCCCAGATTATCGACTTTCAAACAACCAAGAGTGTAAATGTGTTTTTAGTTCACATGTACTTTACTATTAAAAGTTGATTTATTGAGTTTATCCTTTGGACTGCTAGATGTGAGTGCTAATAAGAAATGTTATAACAAAGTAATGATTTCATCATAGATACTGTTCCATATTCTAGCACTGGACATCAACCTGTACAAATCAAATCATCTGTAAGAATTTTAAGTCAAGGAACTACTCACAGCAGCATGGCACCAACAGAGAAGTAAAAAGCTCCATAATTTGATGCAATCCCACTTGAAGCAAACACTTGAAGGGCCATGGCCAAAGCCTGAATAATTCAATTCCCCAAACATGTCAAATTTCAGATAATCCAACTACTACAAATAGTCTAAAGACAAATAGAAATGTCTTTATCACTAAATTTGCCAATATAAGGTCTAAATATGAATAAAATGAGGGAGAGAGGGATGTTTCAGAAAATGAATTCATATACTGAGCAACATATGTTCTCTTTTTCTTCTGCAGAAATAACTGAATGTATTAACAAAAGTAGCACCCAGGAATGGCCTTAAATTAGAAAATGCAACATTTGGCCCCTAGGAAGAATTCTAGGATTGCATCAAATTAGCTCATTTCCACCGTCTTTATATCCTTCCAACAAACAAGTAACTGAACTTGCCTCTAAGAACCCGAGACGGAATGTAAATAGAAGACATTCCCTGGAAAGCCTTACAACCTGGTTGTCAGCTTAACAATTATGACATTAGAGAAATTGAAAGATTCATCTCAATACGTATTTTTCCTTGAGCTTAATGCAATATTTTAGGCATGAAGTTTCGTTCCAAATATTAATGATCCCAGTGCAAGCAGGTATTTAATACGTAAGATACATTACCATTCCAAAGAAGCTCCAATGAAGGAGGACTTTCCTTCCTAATTTGTCCATCAGAACCAAGGCCACAATTGACCCTGGAAAACCGTGGAGAGGAGCAGAAGGTTAGCTACAGACATTCGACAAAATTCAAAAAACTTAAGAATACAGGGGAAGATAAAAGAGAGGAACACAACCCGAGGATGTTCACTAGTCTGTACCTGTCAAGTTTGCAATCCCAATAAAAACATTTGCCAGGTTCGAGGATACTCCCGCACGTCTAAATACAGTTGAAGAGAAATAAAACACAGCATTTATTCCAGATAGCTGTTGTAAAGCAAATAGGGTTGCCCCAATAAAAACAACTGCAAAAGGAGTAAGCAAATGACAATGGACTTGGAAAATTTATAATGGATTAAGAGAACAGACAAAGAAGATTCTGTTATGGCAGTGAAGATTCTGTTCGTGGCAGCGTTAGAGATGTCAAAACTTCACTAACATAAAAAACTACTAACTCTGGGATTGTAAATAAGGGAACTGTATAACTAAACCAGAAATTCACTATCTTTACCTCTAGAATGCCGTCCATGGAGCAATTCAGAGATCTTAACACTTTCAGTTTCGTCCCCTCTATCCGACTTTGAAAGCTCTAGCATTGCACTCTTAACGTGTGAAGTTCCTAGAAGCCTCTCAAACTCGAATTCAGCCTCAGCAAGTTTTCCTCGCTGCAGATAACAGAAAAACTAAATTAATTGACTAGAAGGATAGAGCCAATTGATCCTCATTTTTACTAATATCATCCCTTAGCTTATGGTATTTAGTGAATCAGCCAGCAAAATTTTCAGTGCCAAAGGAATTTACTTTATTAGATTTATATATTTACATACGACAACTATAGCAACCTAGAAATGAGTCGGAGGTTGCAAATCGCGGAGCAATCATCTTAAAGGTGCAAGAGGCCCATAAAATAGAATACCTTATATAGCCAATGAGGGGACTCAACACAAAACATCATAGCAAGTGCAAGTATTGCAGCAGGAATAGTAGACACCCAAAAACATACACGCCACCTGTACATATCAGAACGCATAATGAGCTCAGATACAACTTCATTGTTACACAAGACAAGTCATCTACAGAAGCTTCTCCACTAGATACACTATCTGTCTTACCAACCCACTATATTCTTGACAGGGATCCCTATAACAAGAGCTGCCATCAGCCCAAGACATGTTGCTATTTGAATCAAACTCCCGTAAGTACCCCTCACATGAGCAGGAGAAACCTGCATCAACATCAAGAGTTGCAACAGAATTTGAGAAGGAATAAAATAACTAAAAGAATCAAACCCTAAAGCTAACAGTAGTTTCACCTCTGCAACGTAAAGAGAAGCAACCGGAGGACCCACGCCCAATCCTAATCCCACTAAAAATCTTCCTGCAAGCATGCCTGCTAGAGTTTTGGCAGTTGCACTGGAAAATAAATTTGTCAGTAACAGCGCAAGAAATCTCATACCAGAACCATGAGAAGGAAAACACAATTCTGTTACTTTTAATGCGACAAGCGAAGCATCTTTTCAAAATCCTCAAACAAGATCAACACAAGTCAGGAACTTCAATAAAAGCAATTTCAACGAGAAGATAAATGACAAAAAGAAAAGAAGAGAAACTTCAATTCCCAAGAAAAGGGTGCTGGAGAAATTTTTTGTGATTTAAGTTTTCCAGACCACCTACTAAGATTTCAAATCTCACAAGCATACGCTATCCTGTCAACAAGTCTCCCTCGTACTCAAACAAACACTTAAACTATGTACATAGTATTATATACTGTAATTTTTAATTACCTGAAAAGGCATACTTGAGATTTCACAAGCCAACATTCAGTTATTCAAATTTGCCAGAAATAAATTCATACATTAAACCAACACCTCTATTAGCCATTTTCAAGTGAACTACAAAGGATTCTCCAGAATACCTTCATAATGATCACTACCTAGCGTAAACATACCATCTAATCAATAAATATACACTAAGACACCTGAATGTAAATGCACATAACCAAACAAACTACAATGTGGAACTTTAAATGTAAAAAAGGGTAGCCTGGTTCACTAAGCTCCCGCTATGTTCCAGGGAAGGGCTGGACCACAAGGGTCTATTGTACCCTGCATTTGTGGAAGAGGTTGTTAACGATTTGAACCCATGGCCTCCTGGTTACATGGAAACAACTTTACCAAATACGCTAAGGCTCCCCTTCAAAGCGAAACTTCTTAATGTAAGAGGAATAACCCTTTTTCCCTGTATTATACTCAATGGTCCATGTACAAGTCTCTTAAGTCACTACTGTACACTTAAGTGTATACCACATAGAAGCTATATGGTCTTCGGGAGCAACAACGTTAGAAAAACTAGACATTTGTCATAACCAAGAAGACCTGAATGCAAAATGAAGAGTTGAGCATAGTGTGTTTGATGAACAGAAAAATTGCCATTAGAACTATGGTTACCCAGATTGATAGTGAGGAAAATGGACAAAAGAAAAATAGGCCACAAATTGCCCTACTGCCATAGATGCAACCATGACCATGGGTCTTTCTGGGACATCTTTTTATCTCTTTACTGCCATTAAATGGAGATGTAGTAGTTTCTTCCCAGTGCCACTCTATTGAAAATTTAAATCTTGTAATGCAAATACTCTTTTCTTTTTTCCATTTTGCCGGGGTCAGAGGAAAATCTCTCAGGCAGAATCCTTCTTAAGAAGATACCCAAGTAACTTTACACAGGCCTTCCCTAAATCATGTGACCTCTTTTCTTCTCATAAACTCTACAGTGCACTGACTTTCTAATAAATCTGTATCAGGAACATTATCCAAAACAGCCTTCCTTAGAAGAAGTGCCTGTAAGACCCAAAATACATCTTAATGCAAAAAGGAGTGTGGCAATTTCTCTCAACACCTAGTAATGAATTTAGCCATCCTTTTATATTCCAAGTAAAACACAAAGAAAGAGACTATATTAGCAAAGACAACAAACTCGTTGATAAGAGAAACAACCTTTAGTTTACCACCCAAACCATGGATATAGAGATAAGCATAGTAGGACATTTGAATATTACCATATAGAAGCACCCATAAGCATAGGCAGTGTGCACAACTGAAAGGCTCGACGACGGCCAACTCCATCAGCAATCCAACCACTTATCAGGGATCCAGCAAAGGCAGCCCCCAGACAAGTACTCACCACCAGACCTTCATTCATGGGAAAATATAAAACTTCGAATTCAAAAAAAGAAATGACATATATTCCAAAAGAAAACAATGCAGGTACCTTCCGCCAATGTATCCCCGCTGAAGCCAAGATCAACTGAAATACTTTCAAGTGGTTCATTCACTACCCTGCAGAAGACACAGGGAATGAGAAAATTTCTTTCAATCAAGTAGAAAATCTCTGAAAATAATCTCCAGACCAAACCGAAGATAATGCACAATTTTATGAAAGAACATTGCAGAGAAAAGAGTATAATTTCCAGAACTAACCCAAGATGATAGCCAAACAGAAATGCAACTATTGTTGCCACGAGTACATGTGGACACGAATACTTCCAAGAGGGATTTGACATCTCTTTTTCTACACCATTCTGAAGAATATCTAAGTTGAAATTCAAGCATTTCAAAGAATGTTAGAGAACGAATCAAAATGAGTGAGAGAAATATCATAAGAGATTTTTCTAGCTTTGTTTTTTTTTTCTTTTTCATTCCAGTTATATTGATGGTGCATCGGAAATGCAGTCAATCAGAATAATAACACATACTACTAAAATTAGAATACTGACAATTCTTGAAAGTTGTACCCAACGGATCGAAGGAAGTGAATATTACCTTGGTGAATAATCTTCTTAATATATAATTAAAAAAAAACTAAATGCACAAGATAACATAGAGAGCTAGTTACAAGAGAGTTGACCCACCTGAATCAGCTTCAACATCAGCATTCATGGAATCTCTGGATGTCATGCGCTTATACATTGAGGAGGAAGCACTCAAGTGTCCCCACACACCACAACTGAGCTGTTAAAGAGAACCAGAATCACTCAGTGTCACATAACCTTTAAGCAACCGTTTTAGATGTTAAAATAAAAGAGACCGAATCAATTTAAGTCCAGATAATAAATTGTTCTAAAATACTGAAGGGCAGGAGAATCACATCTAATGAAGTCCATACCACTAACAACTGAAAAGACAAAGTTACCAAAGTTTAGTAAAGGTTTAAGAAATGTGAAAAACAATCAGAATTACATTTAAGATGCCGAGTGCTTATTTCGTTTGCACTAGTATGGCCAAGCAATAAAGGCTTTAATATAGTATTATCATATACCAAATTGTACAGAATAGTTTTGAAAATTTCTGTTATGTGGTCTTTATTGTGTTAGTGAAACTAGAATTTCATTAACTACATTTACAACTACATGGAATAAGGATAGTTCCATGGATTTTCTCATCCCAAAGAGCAAACATTCTAAAAAATAATAATAACTTGACTTCATTTCACATGTCTTTCTTGACATTCAAACAAGATTAAATCCTTGAGAAATCCTAAAACTGTACATTAACTAAGCACTAAGCACCATCATAGATGAGTAGATTTGTCATCTCCAAAGTTGAGGCATGCTCTACAATTCTAGAAAAAAAAAATAAACATACAAATAAAATTCTAAGCAATTCAATTACCGCTACAAGAAAAGTCCTCTTCTCGTACGAAACTGCAACCGATGAAAATTGTAGAAAAGAAGAGAGATGCTTTTTGTTGCTGCTAATAGACGCCTCCTGCTGTTTCAATCCGACACTGCACTCTTCTCTTTAGCTTTTTTTTTTTTTTGGTCTTTATTCATTTTTCTTCTCTTTCCAACACCTCATCATATAAATTAATCACTCAATGCTCATGCCTGATTTTTTTTTTTTGTTGAAAAAGTTTATGCTATTTCTACATCTCTCTGGTCTTGTCCCTTCACGCACGTATAAAACAACAACAATATATGTGGTGTTCGAGAATGATGCCTCCGCCACGTGTTATTGGCTGAGGCACAAGTATTTATTAAAAGGGAAAAAAAAAGGATAATATAATCCCAAACTATTGTAAATGGTATGCGATATCCTACGTCATATTTTTGGGACATTAGTGCTCTTGGCGTCCAAAAAACTAAAGCATATATATTCTTTGTACTAACAGACATACATGTGTCATAATCTTATCCACCAACCCAACATTTATTAAATATCGGATCGACGGATAAGATCGTCCACGTGTTCCTATTTAGTCTTCTATTAGAGTAAATGACATATATTCTTTAGTTTTTTGATTGCAGGGCACCAATGTCCCTAAGTATGATGGAGGATATCTGTATATCATTTACGATAGTTCGGGGTATATTTATCTTTTTCGCTTTTTCAAAATGGTGACGGGTCTCATCTTATTATCTTTCTTTCATCTTATAATTATTAATTATTAATTATTTAATAGCTAGGTAAATTATGAACTCTTTTATTAAGCTTACATATAATCATTCGGTAATATTCATATTTTTGATACATACATCACAATAATTATTAATTATTTAATAGCTAGGTACATTACTTGTGCTTCACACGGGACTGAACTATTTTATTAAGCTTAGATATCGTCATTAGGTAATATTCATATTTTCGATACATACATTACAATAATTATTAATTATTTAATAGCTAGGTACATTACTCGTGCTTCGCACGAGATTGAACTCTTTTATTAAGCTTAGACATACACTACATTGTCAAAAACATTTTTTCTTAAAGAAAAATGTTCATTTGAAATCTTAAAGTACTATGTAAGAAAATTTCAATAGAAATAATTGGTCAGAAGTAACGAAATTTTCTAAATTTCAGGAAGTTATAAAGAACAATATCAGCCGTTAAAGAAGAGACCAAAAAACCTCGAACAACAACACTCCCAAGTAAAGTGTAACATAACATCCATACAAGAACATAATTAACTAAAAATGGAAAACCTTTGGTTCCTTTCTTACGAGCCTCCATCAACCTCTTTTTTTATTATATTATGTTGTATCATGTATATGTCAAAAATAACCCTAACTTTGTTAATATCATAAAGGTTTATTCTCATTGTCTCAAAATAGTCATTGTTATTGCTTAGGTTTCATATCACCGCCCCCAACTTATTTGGAATTGAACCACAATTATTGTTATAGTTATAGTATGCAGTTACAAAGAATTGATACAATGATCAACCAAGCAGTATGTGGCATGTGAATGAAATTGTTAACAATTGGATATTCTAAAGGCAGAACCCATCGACTGTCCCTTAAAGTTGGCATCAATTACCACTTAGACACCTCAAGTAGGCTTTGTTCATTTTAAACACCTCAAGTAGGGCCCGCTATGCCATTTTGACCCTTTTTTGACAATCAGCTAAAATTACAAAGTGTGTGTAATACACTTGTGGATGACATGGCATGATGACTAATTAGAAGTTGACATGTGTCATTTGAGTGTAAAATATAATAATTTTAAAATAAATTATTAAAAAAACAACTAATTTTCAATAAAATAAATAAATAAATTACCTATTTTCTACCACTCCCACCCCACCTTACATCACCCCGCCCCCATCCCATCAACCTTACTTCCGTCATTTTTGCTTCCCCAACCGTCCCACCATTTTTTGGTTATTCTTCCATTTTTTTATTAAAAAAAATCATTAAATTTTAGTTCTTTTTTTTTTTTCTTTTTTCGTTGTAAATTTGATTTTGAGAACCATTTTATATAGTGAGGTGAGGTTCTGACAAATATGACATTCTTCTTCTATTATTTTTTTTTTGAAAAAAAAATGTGTGCTTTGTTCTAATAAATGTTTACAAAATTAGTGTGATGATTTGTTAAAAAATTGTTCTTGTAAATGTTTTTAAAATTAGTGTGATAATTTTTATATTTTGTAAGGTTTTTCATCATGATTTTTCATGGTGGAAGGTGGAATAAGTGGTAGGGATAAAAATTGAAGAAGAAGGAGGAAAAAGATAAAATAAAAATTCAAAAAAAAAACACTCCTCACGCGCTCAAAATGGGTGTAGCACACCCAATGTGTCAAGTCAGTAGAAAGTGTCAAAATGACACAGCGGGACTCAACATGAGGTGTCTAAAATGAACAAAGCTTAGTTAAGGTGTCTAAGTGAAAATTAGTGCCAACTTTAGGGGGCCACTGATGGGTTCAACCTATTCTAAACCAAAATTTTGATACATAACATATTAAAATCTCACATCATAATTTTATGAGCACTTGAACTCACAAATATCCACAAATAATAATAAAGACGACCTTACTTTTCTAACAATCATGAAGAAAAAGACATGTTTCATAACATATATTTTAAAAAGATAGTTTGTCGGGTTGTATCCAAGTTACAATCACTAATTTAATTGAAAGAAGTCAAAAGAAAGAGTTCACTATAGTAAAAATGATCTTTAACGATAATTAATAGCTTAATTACCGCTAAATATGTATTTTCAAAGACAATTAGTATTCTTTATAAATTTTCCTAAAGTGTATAGCAACATTGAATCTAATGACAATTAATTAATGTCGGTAAAGAGTCTAGCACTCTTTGTTAATGTGCATATTTATTGTCGATAAAAATTGTTTTTGTTATAGTGTATTTTGGGCATCTATTAGTTCAAGTAAACTTGATCTGTTAAGGGGGTGGTAGGGGGATAAAAAAATGAAAATTGAAGTTGAAAATATCTTTAAGAAGCTTTAAATTTTTTTTTGGGGGGGGGGGGTGGTGGTGGTTGAGGGGTTGTGTAGGGGGATTGGGGTATGTGTGGGTTGAAGGAAACAATATTTTGAAAATTTTTAAAAAAATTAAAAAAACTAACTATTAAATTTTCTTGCAGAGGTGGGGGGGGGGGGGTCAGGGGTTGGGCGGGGTTAAAAAAATTGGGAATTTTAAAATTTGAACTATTTTTTAAAAATAAAATATTAAGTTGTGATTTTTTTTTTTTGGTTGGGGGTGGGGGGCTGGTTTTGGGGTAGGGACAAAATAAATTGATTTTTTCAACAAAAAAAATGTAATTTGAAGTTGAAGAGAGTTCTGGAAATTGTTTTCCTGAATTTTTGAAAGAAAGTCATTTTCCTTAAATTTGAGGAAAATGAGTTGATTTGGAAAATATTTTCCAAAACATTTAGCCCAACCAAGCATGAGAAATTGAAAAACTTTTTCTGGATAATGTTTTCCTTCATACCAAACACACCCTAAATGTCTCTAGACTAATACTCTAGGAAGAGTGTAATGGCATACAAAATGTTTGTACCTAAGATAAAATAATCAATATAATATACTAACTGTGGCAAGCAAGAGATCAATTTGTTTAGTTCTTTTAACAAACTTCACCATTGGTTTCGTATTAGTTATATCACATATTTGTTGTTGTGTGCTATCAAATGTAGCACAATCTACAAGCAATTTTCCCAAAAAAATATATGAAGAAGCTTATAGAAAGGGAAAACGAGAATATCAAATTTCAATCATCGTTATTGGGATTTTTAATGGAGTTAAAAAAATCACCAAAATAACAAAAAGAAATTGCAATATTTACATGAATCACTGTGACTCACAGTAAAAGATTAAGCTTCCTGAATAGGAGGAAGAAAACTTGGAGGAATGAAACACACTTTTTAAGAAACTTAATTAATGTATTTGAATTCAAATCCCCTATAGTGGAAAAAAACCTACAAATAATAGTGACAAAATTAAATGTATTGTTAACTAAAGAACCAAATGTAATGAATTCAACCATTCCAGTAGCGTTATGAGTTGTGGAATGAGAGACGCTAGAGAAGCAATGTCGCATTGCAATTGAAATCAATTTTCTTTGTTTATTCTTTCTTATTTTGGTGTCTTGGAATTAAGTGTTGGTTTTTAAAAGGTCTGAATGAAAAATGAAGAGTTGTAACTTTAGTGAAAAGTTATGACTTTTGTGAAAAGCTGAATCTTTTACGAAGAGTTCTAACTTTTCTAAAGAGTTGTGTGTAACACATCGGAATTTGGAAAAAGGAGAAAAATAAATTTCTAGACTGAAGTCTTGTTTACGGGGTCCCATCTACAGACCGTAGAAGCTTCTACAGGCCGTAGATGGTAACCGTAGGAAGTGGGAAAATAATTTTTAAAAATCAAGTCTTAGAACCCTTTTTACGATTTACCAAGATGATTGGTTAATCATTGTACGAGTCATAGATAGGTCTTATAGATCACTTCCAGCCTTAGTGAAATTTTATGGGTCAAAGTTGTATTCTACGATTGACATGTACGGACCATAGGAAGACTTACGAGCCATACATGGGTTACTTCAGAAGTTGGTCTAAATAATGGTTTCTGAACTATCTACGATTGACCAGTACGATCCGTAGAAGGACTTAGGTTCGACAATTATTTTTAAAGGGCTTTTGGTTTTGTTTCCTAATTGCTTTAACCCAATACTATGTCGTTTTACCTTCAACCCTAAGCCCCATATAATCGTTTTAAGCCCTCAATTTACCCATTTCAACTCATTCTCCTAAATTCCCTAAACTTGACCAAATTCATCCTCCCAAGTCTGTCAAGTCTAAGGAAGAAGAAGAAGAGTTAGGTTCCATTCAAGTCTCCAAATTCTCAATTTTCTTGGGCTTAAAGGATCAAGGTGTGTGTGTTTTTATCCATGGGGTCCCCAAAGATTTCAATTTCCCAAATCAATTTTCAATTGATTAAAGTAGAGTTTCAATTCAATGAATGTGGGTTTCTTCCAATTATGATTGATTATGGCTAATTAAGTCTTCTAATGCATTAATTGATGTTAATCCATGATATTTAGTTGAATTTGCATTGACCCATGCCTAAATTCTATTTTTGAACTATGATCCTATGATGAACCCATAAATTATGAAATGGTGAAGATATGTATGTTTTATGAAATGATTATAAATGGTTTGAGGATTCTTTGAAAGGAAAGTGTAAATGCTATTGTGAATGTTTTCTCACTTACTATGATGATTATGATTGTGAAATGTATTTCTCACAAATGAGTTCAGATTGGTGAAAGGTTTTCTCATCCATGTTGAATTATGTTTAAAGATTTATTCTATGTTTTGATCTTGAAATACGCAGATTGGTATTGATCATGGTCTTTCCCTATGTTAAATTGATATTTGACTTTTATCTATACCTTTGAGATTTAGACTTAGCACCGAGAGGGCTTTGAGGTGGAGGCTCAAATAGTGTAATCTCTAGTAGCAACCTCTAGTCCATAACTACAGGCCCTCATAGGATTGTCTTAAATAACCTAGCTAGTGGATCCACTTTAGCAAATAATGATATGCACGAAATATACCTTGGTAAGTAGTTTCCTCTTCTTTCGGTATAAGGGATATATCAGATTCCATGATATAACTCTCATGGTCTTAATTTCGGTTAAAACTAATATCCCAAAAAATGATTATGTTTCTTCAAAGACTTTCTCATGTCCTTTATGTTAATGTATTTGACTTTGTTTTATGATCTTCATGCCATTTCTTCTATAAAATCTTTTAATATTTCATTATGATCATGCCCATTCGATTTAAGTCATTTATATTATCATGTTCATGTTTATGCATACTGCCTCATACTTAGTACATTCCATGTACTAATGCATACTTATGCCTACAATGTTTCACTAATATAGGGTCTGACGCTCCTACCTCCCATACTCGTGGCTATACATCTATTGGGTGCTTCAAGTGATTGGTAAGTCCTCATGTTCTCAGGAACGATACACTTTATAGATCTATGTCATTTCATTTGGACTTTGTATGTGATCTATGGGTTGCATCCCAAACACTTTCCTTATGACGTATTATATGACTTTGTGAGACTTATGTTGGACTTCCACTTTTGTCAAACTCTTTTATATGAAATTCTATTTTTGAACTCTTTACTTCTATTATCTTATATGATGTGTGCTAAGTGGATTGTGTAGGGCCTCTCGGGGTTCTATACGCCATGTTACGCCTAGGGTATACTTTGGGTCATGACAAATTTGGTATTCATAGCACAAGGTTTTGAAAGGTCCTAGGATGTCTCATAAGCCACATAAAGTAAAGACTTGTTCATGAGTTTGAAGCACACCACATGTAGATGAAGCTATAAGACGTTTAAGAAAATTTCACTTCTTTCATCACTCTAAAGTCATGCGATAGAGTTTAACTCTATATGTCTTCCTCCTAATTCCTATTTGATGCTTTTCATCCTCAGATGAATGGCCAAGCAGAGCACACAATTTAGACCCTAGAAGATTTGTTGAGGGCATGCTTTGTGGATTTAAAAAGGTAATTGGGATGACCACTCGCCTCTCATAGAATTTGCATACAATAATAGTTATCACTCAAGTATCCTGATGGATCCTTATGAGGCTCTATATGGAGAAGATGTATATCTCATATTAGGTGGTTTGAAGTTGGGGAAGCTGAGTTGATAGGGCCAGACTTGGTTCATCAAGCCATGGAAAAAATGAGGACTATTCAGGAAAGGCTGAAAATAGTGCAAAGTCATTAGAAATCCTATAAAGATGTTACAAGGACAAACTTGGATTTTGAGGTTAATGATTGGGTATATTTGAAGGTTTCACTTATAAAGGATATTATGAGATTTGGTAAGAAGGGAAAATTAAATCCCCGATACATTGGTCCTTATAGGATATCCAATAGAGTTGGCAATGTAGCTTATGAGTTGGAGCTACCGTCAGAGTTAGCAGCGGTCCATCTAGTATTTCATGTCTCTATGTTAAAGAAGTGTTTGGGTTATACTTCACTTATTGTACCTAGCTAGAATATTGGTATCAAGGACAGTCTATCTTACGAGGAGATGCCCGTCAGATTCTTGACCGACAGGTTCGCAAGTTGAGAACCAATGAGGTTGCATCAGCCAGGGTCTTATGGAGGAATCAATTTGTTGAGGAAGCTACTTGGGAGGCTGAGAAGGATATGAAGAAGATATACCCTCACCTATTTCCTTCCGAATCAGTTCCATACCAAGGTACTAACTCATTGTGAAATACTCTTTAAGTTGATATGTTGAGTTTATACTAATTGCACATTTTGTGCTTAAGTTGGGTTGTTAGACATTTCCCACACCCTTTTGTACTTAGTTTGATCTCATTAGAGGATGAATGTTCTCAAGGGGGAGATATTGTCACAACTCGGATTTCAAAAAGAGCTAAAGAGAGGTTCGTACAAGTTACTCATCATATTTTAGTTTTGGGTAAATTTAAAACAATAATATCTTTTAGCACATAAATAATTAGGTGTCTCATGACCTATCAAATTAAAGGTCTTTGAGTCCTCTTTCCAATTCAGCAAAGTTTGCTGAATTTCAAGTTCAGGGTAAAAATTTATGGTCGTTTGAGTGAAGTCTCTCTATTATAGGCATCTCATTCATATTTAAAAGGGTAGTTTGGTATTTTCCTTTTTCCTACTGAGCCGAGCCACATTTTTTCTTCACCCAAATAAGGGTCTAATCAGTGTTAGACCACTTTTTCACGTTCTTTAGCACTTAGAGAGAGTTAGATCAGGGGTTCCAAGAAGAGAAAAACTAGGTTTCAAGCGTTCATCAAGATTTCCTTTGATTTTCGCCAAGAACATTGTTCTTTCCAAGTATATAAGGCTTCTCACAGTGTTGGACTTGTTCTTTCTCATGCCATACATATCAATTTATCCACTAAATCATTGTATCTAAAGGACTCTTGCATAGTTCTTGATTTTGAGTTCAATTCTTTAACAACGGAGGTTTTGAGTCTTTTGTGTTGTGAATCTTTGTCAAAAGTTGTGTTTCCAAAGGATTTGTATGAAAGTTCCCATAAATTCGTGTTGGGCTTGAGAATCAAGAGGAGTTTAGGAGAAATTTTCCGATTCTAAACTAATTTGGGGTCCTAATTTAAGCTTAAAAATTTGTCAGGTTGCTGGGGAGGGGCCTGGGGCAGCGCGCCATGATAGGGCCAAGGCTGAACTTCAGTAGTTAAGGCCTTGGGGTGACATGCCAGCAGTGTACCAAGGCCTGACTTCTGAAGTTCAGGCCCTGGGACGACGCGCCAGCAGTACGCCAAGGGGTGCTGGGTCGATTCTTTCTTTGTTTCATCCAGCGCATGTTCCTTTAAGTTGTGGCGATGATTCCCTTCTTTGTATTAGCTCCTAAAGGATTCATTTACCGTTGAAAATTTCTACATGTTCCCATCAAATGTCTTAATCTATTCAAAACTAAAGTGAATTTAAGAGAAAAGTTCAAGAAGTCTTTTTGAGTTGTTGTTGAGGAGCTTTCTTAACCAACAATGGTCTTCAACTAAATTTCTAAGAAGTAAAAAATGAGTGTTAAGAAAAGTTTATTCATGATTGAGAAAGAAAAAATGAGTGTTAAGAAGAGTTTATTCATGATTGAGAAAGAATATAAGGGAACTAAGTATTTCAAAATGTAACACTTTTATATTGTAAAAGAGAAACTTTGATTTCTAAAAAGAGTAATGAGTTAAGAGATTAATTCAAAGCAGTTACCTCTTTTAAAAGGACATTTTAACTAATTACCTCAAATTACACATCTGAGCATGACTATATATTTTTATTAGGAGTAGTATTCAGCACCGATATGGGGATAAGTTTAGACAACTCACATTCCTCATAAACCATGTAGCCAACATGTAAAAGGATCGTACTTTTTAGAAGACTTCTTATTGCTTTGAGCATAGCTTAGTGTATCCACTTAGTTGAGGTTTCCTATGCCCTGACAAGGTATAGGACAGTTCTGAAAGCGTCTGTGAGACGTTGTATCATCACATAGCTTATAGTGATGGTTGTCGGTTAGAAAATCTCCCAAATAAGAGTAAAGAGTAAATTATTATATTTTATATGCATCCTTGAGTTAGTATCTGTTTATTATGAAGCTTTAAACATTTTTCTTTTGTCATTGCTTTTGTATTGAGTTGAGGTGAGGTGAGTACTCTTTTAGTCTTGTCAGTTCAGTTATCTATGCTTTCACTTCTCCTTGAATGCTTGTACATTTAATGTATTGATGTCATTCAATCTACTACAGGTATCCAGGGTCATCATCAGGTGCTACATTGATACCAGTTGCAGTCTAGCAAGCCTTGGTGAGCCTCCTTGCTTTCCGAAGGGCTTCACATTTATTTCTTGCTTTTGTTAAGTTGTTGAGGGTTCTACCCCAACATCAATCCTAGTATTAGAGGATCCATAGATAGTTAGAGTTGAGGAGTCTCTCATTACTTTCCCTTTTGTTGAGATGTTTTGAGAATGTCTTGCAGAGTATTATCATTATTGAACTTAAGTATTTTCAGACATTTGAATTGAGTATTCGTTTGAGTTTAAATGTCTCAATTCTATTTATAAGCTCGTTTTGCTTGAGTAAATCTTCTGCTAAGTAGTCAGTCAAGTCAATGGTTCGCTTGGGGTCTAGAAATGATGTCGTCCACGTCTAGGGTGTAGGCTCAGGGTGTGACAAATAGGTGCGTAATTTAACGTCATGGCACGACACAAATAAATTCACCACTTTTCTTTTCACTTTGAATTTATGAATTGTACCCTAACTTTGCAACCATTTTTTCGCTCCTCTGAAGGGGCAGTAGTATAAAGATAAAAGAATTCAGTAATAGATGTCGTATCTTGCACTTCTTGGCTCTTATGTGAGGAATGTCATTTTCTTTATGTGGACTAGAAACTTTAAAATGTAGGGGCCTTGTTCCTCATCTGTACACTCCTCCATTAGAACAAATGACTCAAATTTCATGTCAGCATCCAAACATGATTTTAAAAAAAATGTTAAATGAGGCCCAATATGCCTCAACTCCAAAGCAACCATATTTACAACATTCTCACTTTTGTACTCTTTCTCAACATTGACATTAAAGAATAATGTATAGTTGAATGGTTGGAATTCCTCTTTTGCCTCCACTAGTTGGTCATCATCCACTACAATTGGTGATTGGGCATTAGACACCTCAACCTCTTTGTTCAAGTGAGTCTCAAAGTCATGAACATCTGAGCCAAATTGATCTATTTCTTGTGTGAGCTCAACTCTTCCTTCTATTAGTTGGGTTGTCATGTATGTCAGATCTCACATATAGAATCTTGAAACTTTAGAAGTTGTGTTTGTTCTTGTGCCAAGATTGGCTCTCTATCTCTGCATATTCATAATTTTCTCCTTGTTTGGATTCAATTTCTTTCTCTAGTTGAGTATTGGCTAGGCCTGTAATTTGCAAATGGTAAGTGTTAACCCTAGCCTACAGTTCCATGATATTTGATTGCTCTTCCATGAATTCGAATCATAGTTCCATGATTTTTAAATTAACTTTGTCAAGCATGCCCTTACATTCCTTAAATGAATTCACATTACAAGCCTTTTGTTTTGCATTCCCCACTTCATCACCCCTGCCAACATCACAAAGAATAGAAGAATCATAATAGGGGTTCGGGAGAGGGGCATAAGAGTAAGGAAAACCATTCTCATGGTCATTTTGACCATCACATATAAGACAGATATGCCACTCGATATCCAAGTGGGATCCATCACAATAATTACAAGGATGCCCATCACCTAACCATCATTTATCCCAATCATCCATATCAGTAAGATTACCAAATTATTCAAAGGGGAAACCAATTTGTTTATAAAGGAAAATTTTTTTAAAAAAAACTTAAATAAATAATAAGAAAGAGTATAACCTAGAAGAATAGTTAATTTCTAAGTCCCCGACAGTGGCACCAGAAACTTGTTGCTTCCAAATGCATACGCAAGTGTACGTGATCACACAAGTAATATAGTGGCTCTAAAAGAGCCGGGTTATCAAACCCACAGGTTTTGTCGGTTAACTATTTTACTAAATTATACTAGTCTCATTATTTATTCAAGCGTGCCAAAAGAGTTTAATTTATATTTGAATACTAAGAATGCAAGAATGAAATAATAAAATTACTTACAATGATTGGGAAAATCCAGGACCGCAACATACTAAGAATTCATGTATCATATATCTTTCATGGATTTCATACGATCATCAAATTAGTGATACTACTGGTTGCTCCCAAATGCACACTCTAGTGTACGTGGTCACAGAAGTAATAAATGACTCTTTTAGAACCGATTTGTCGAATCCAAAGGAGTTACAATTAATTTATATTAATTCTATTAATTCCACAATTTAAAGAAAGTGTTTCAAGAACTTGTGTTTTTGTTTAATATTACCATCGCAAAAATTAAATTATGAAAGTAACTAATAATGACAACTTTAGTTTTGGTGATTTAAACCGTTGAGGTACAATTCCAGGGCAGCAACATGCGTAAGGTTTCATGTATCACATCTCATGTAATGACTTAACTACGAGTATCAAATTACTGATTTACAGAATTGATTTTATTATCATGATCTCCCGACCTCTAATCGCCTACTCCAATTAGCTATCTAACTACATCATTTAGAGGGGATAGACAGAACTCAATTGACGAGCATTTATATTTCATCTTGTTTCATAACCTAGCTCAGCGTTCGTCCAGGTGTCAATTCTGAACATGAATATGAAGAAGTTATATGCAAGAGAGATCGAGCTTTTTGTATCTTTTGTTCTATCTACCTCTTCGTCTCTTGAGTTCAATAATAGACAATATATTTATTTCTATGGTGATCAAGCATGCAATACAAAAACAAGAATACAAAAGTAATTTAAGTCATAACCAATATTGATTCAAAATAATCGATGTTTGAAAATTACCCGTAGCTACAGTCCCACAACAAAGGGTTTTAGCTACTCATAATATTCAAAAACTCAAAAACAATTGATTTCATAAATTCAAAAGTAAAGACAAAGTAAAAAACTGAAACCTAAGACAAATTATTAATCCCTTGCTCTTGCACATGAAAAAGAAGAAGTAATCCTAAAAATATCCCTAAGATCCTATTTATAAAGTTTAGGAAAATAATTGCCTATTCTAATACACTTTGGAATCCTAATTTAACTAAAATTCGCCGGGCACATCAAACATGGTATGGGGTGGCGCACTACTACTGCGCCAGGAGACCCTCTTAGTAGTTGAGGGTCTGGCACCCTGCGCTAGTAGTGCGCCAAAGAGAGGATTCTGAAGTTCATGGCTTGGCACCCTGCGCCAATAGGGTGCCAAGGGTCCTGGGCCAATTTTTCCTCCCGGCATGTAATTCATTCACTCTCGCTTTCCTTGCTTCCTTTATGCACCTACATCTTTTAGGAACCATGCATGTAGCTAATCATGTACGTAAGTGTGCAATCATCACAATATTTATCCAAAACATATCATCTATAATAAGAATTTCTCTCAAACATAAGGTAAATATGGGAAAATTATAGTAACTGGGCATATAAATATGCTCAAGATCAATATGTTAGATTTTGATATAATTCTTGGGATGGATTGTCTTTATGCATGTTATGCTTCCATAGATTGTAGGACTCAATTGGTCCCCTTCAAGGTTTCGAACGAACCTATCATGACATAGGAAGGGGGAAATTATGCTCTTAAGGTTCAGTTATATGTCATTGTTATATGAGAAGAAATGATATTGTTGTGTTTGCAAGATTGCATCTAACAAAATTAATCGGACGACTTAGATTAAAAGAGTTAGTGGGCCAGCTGAAAGTTTGTTACAACAATTGGGCCAGTTCCAAATTAAATAAGCCACCAATAGATTGCGCCGAGGAGTTATGAAAAAATCTGGTAAATTCAATTCTCTTCTCTCTCATTCTTATTCGATCTTCTTCTTCTTCTTCTACTACTTATTTGTATCTCTTTCTAAATCTTCTACAGGATAATCACTATTATTGGAAGCATTTCAACTCAAGACTAGCTTAGTTTGAGTACAAATTATAGTTTGTAACAGTAAAACTTTCAATCAATAAAAGTCTGAATTCTTTCTCTAGTTCTTGCAATAGCAATTAGCATCACAAGTGGTATCAGAGAAATTCCTGGCGCCAAAGGTGCAGGATGAATATCGCATAAACTCGAGCTAAAACCACGTAAGAAAATGTCAGAAGGGGGACAACTGCAAGCACACATTGAGGAGACACATCATAAACTCAGTTCCACTGAATCCAAGTTGGATGATCTAGGTATAAAGTTGGATAATCTGATTGATAGACTGTTGCCACCTCCCGCCAGGATACTGGGTAGTGCACCCATGGAGGATGGTCCTAGCAACAGAAAAAGAGGTGATCAATTTGTAAACCCAATAGTAGTGGACAGACCTCATCATTATAATTCAAAGGTGGAGTTTCCCTATTGACGCAGCAATAAGATCAGATCCTTGTTCATGGTTACGGAGATGTGAATAATTCTTTCACTATAATAACATTGGTGACCCAGGACAAAAGATAAAGGAGGCAGTTCTTCACCTAAGTGGAAGGTCTGAAGCATGGTATTTCTCTTACCAGTTGAGCAAAGGTAGGGTTGGATGACAATAATTTTGTGATGAGTTGTGCAAAATATTTCAGGATGTTGAGAGTAACAAGTTCAACCTTGTTGGGGAGTTCAAGAAGGTAGAGCAAAAAGATACAATCAATTAGTATCTCAAGAGATTTGAAGACTTAAAAACTTGGGTGACGATCAGAAACCCCACCATGTCGGAGGAATTTTTTTTCGGAGTTCTTTATGGAAGGCCTCAAGGAGGACATAAGGCATACTGTGAAAATGCTTAATCCTTTCACTATGAGTTAGGTTGTGGAGAAGGCTAGGCACTAGGATAAGGTCATTGATGTCCAAAAACAGAAGGAGTAGAACCTCTTGGAACAAAGGAGTAAGCACATGAGCTCCAACCCAAGGCAACTCCCAACATATCAATAGATTGGGGGGGGGGGGGAATGTTGTGAACCAAGGGGGACAAGTAAGTCGAGTTCTAGATGCTAAGAGGAATAATGGGCTTTGTTATAATTATGGAGATAAATACTTCTATGGTCATCAGTGCAAACCAAAATAGATTAGCGCCCCCACGGGGTTAGAGGAGCAACATGATCCAGGTCCTAGTGGAATCCAAGAAAAAGTAAACGGAGTTATTCCAGAACTAGAGGAGAGCTATGAAGTGGTGGAAGATGCCATTAGCCTAAATGCACTCTCTAGATCTGAAGGTCCTAATACTATTTAGCTCAGCGGAGAATAAAAAAGGAATAAGGTGACCATTTGGTTAGACTCAGGAAGTACCCACAATTTTTTAGAACTAGAGATTGCCAAAAAGATGGGATGTGTTATATCAGAGGCTAGAGCCATGAGAGTTAAGGTGGTAGATGGAAATCACATCACGAGGTTACATTTTTGCAAGAAGTTTCAATGTAAAATACAAGGAATTGTGTTTCAAGATTCAGTCAGATTACGGAGGCTGGGAGGTAATGACATGATTTTGGGAGGAGATTGGATGAAGGCTCACAACCGAATATTGTTACATGTTATTGAGTATAAAGTGCAGGTTACCCACAAAGAGAAAAGAGTGGAGCTCAAGGGTATACATCACCAAGGTGAATTGAAAAGTTTGTCTGTAACACCCTGTATTTGAAAATAGAACAAACCAACAGATTTCCAGAAGTTATAGGTGCAACCCACGGTTGCCACCCATGGATCGTAGGGTGACCCACGGTTCATCCTGGTGGTCTATGGTTCACCACCTGTAGCCTCTTCCAGAAAAGGCCCAAAAATTATTCTAAGTCCAGACCTATGCCAGGACCTATAGATTGTACGTGGTCCAGGACAGAAGGTCAGACCCTCAGACAAAAGTTTCTAATGCATGACCCACGGCCGGACCCACAAAACGTAGGTCAGATCATGGACCGTTGTCCAGGTCCGTTGATCAAGACCCCATAACTTAGTTTCGTCGGTGACCCTGACAGTTTTTAAGTCAGGGGTCGTTTGGTCTTTTCCTTATGCGTTGGACCCTTAAACTACGTCGTTTAAACCCTAAACTATGTAGTTTTGGTCAGTTTTAGCCTAGTAAACTAATTAGAACCTAACCTAATTAATTATTCACCTAAAATCATTCAAACTTAGAGCAAAAGAGGGAGATAGAGGCACCAGTTTTCCTCAAGAACATCCAACAAGGTTTCGTCAGTTCCAGCCCCGAAATCGAAAGATTTCTCCATGGAATTCATCACCAGGTATGTGGGATTTCACTATTGGGTTCCTTTCACCCATTAAGTCCATAGTTTTCAGTCAGAATCTTGATTCCCTTAATATTATCTAGACCTAGGTTTTCTTGAATATTAGAAATTGTTAGGTTTCAGCTGTTATAATGATCCAAATCAGATTTATCATATTGTTGCTTAGTTTCTTGTATGATATTCAGAATCCTAGTTGTATAGATTCGTTTAGTTCATGAAATATACATGCTAGGTTAGATTATTCAGATATACATGCTTCCATTTACGAATGTCACATTATCAGTCATAATTCTTGCATTATCAGAGTTTGCATGTCAGTAATTGAGCTATCCAGTACTTTAATATTTCAGTCATAATATTGCTTATTTACATAATCAATTGGGAGTAGCTTAATACCGAGTAGACTAGGGTCAGTCATCCTCAAGTCCCAGAACTACGTGCCCCATAGGTTGTAAGTCCCCTCTATGGGCATCACTTTAGTGATCACGCCAGTCATGCCTCTATACATTTGGCATGGTATATTGGGTCATCTCAATAGGGCGTATACATCAGACTCCACATTTAGCTCATGTAGTTTTATGTCAGTTATTAGTAGCTCCCATAGTCAGATTCCATTGCATTGACCATGTTATCAATTCCGGTCAGATTTCAGTCTCAGTATGTTATAAACTTGGTCATTGCATTCAGTTGGTTCATGTTCAGTATTTTCAGTATAAAAATATCATGTTCATCGTATATTATTGCTCAGTATGCTTTGTTTAGTTATGTTTATTGTTCAGCTTTATTCTATCATGCATGCTCAATACCTTTCAACTACTGACACATACTCTGCGCTATATCTTCTCGTGACCTAGGTTTAGGTCCTCAACTTCCAAATCACGCATAGATCGATTCCCAATCTTCAACTCAGCAGTATCAGTGGTGAGGCCTCATTCTTCGAGCACGACATACATGTTTCTTTTACTTCTAGGCTGTAGTTTCAGTATTGCTAGATAACATGGTTAATGAAATGGAATTTGGAGGTCTGACCTATGGCCCTAGAACACGGACCATGGTCTGACCTATGGTTTGTAGGTCCTGGTGTGGTTCTACCCTTAGGCAATTTTTCTAAGGGTTTTGGGGTAGGGTCACATGTGGTGAACCACGGACCACCAGAACGGACCGTGGGTCACCTATGGTCCATGGGTGGTGCCCGTGGGTGCCACCTGCAACTTCTGAAATCTACATTTTGGTCTGGTTTCTGATACAGGGTGTTCCATTATCTCCCTATTGGGAACAATCATCGTTGAATGAAGACTAAACTAGCTGAATAGGAAGGGAACGAGGTGCAAACCCTACCACTAAGTACTAAAGACTGATTTCTGACTGAACTAAGTTCCAAGAACATGCAAATATGATGAAAATGCAAGTACAAACTGAAGGAACACGATAATAAGACTGAAGCTACGTATGAATGACTGAAAAATTGAAGAGGAACTACTACGTCAAGCTGGAGTAGAATTGGAAGGAAAGAGGAGAGGATACGTGGCCTTCACGACTGCTTCTACTTCCCAAGTAGCTCCCTCTACGGACTGACTCCTCCACAAAACCTTAACTGAAGCGACTTCTTTGTTTTGTCAACCTTCGAACCTGACGATCAAGGATTTCAACTTGTACCTCTTCATTTATGGGACTATCCTTCACAACCACACTTTCTAAGGGTACAATAGATGCTGGATCACCCACACACTTCTTCAACAATGAAATGTGAAAATCCGGATGCACTACTGCTAGTTTTGTTGGCAATTCTAACTCATAAGACACTTTAAAAATTCTTTTCAAAATCCTGTACGGGCCAACATATCTAGGACTGAGCTTCCATTTCTTGCCAAATCTCATCACCCCCTTCATAGTGACACTTTCAGAAAAACCAATCATCTATTTGGAACTCTAATTTCCTTCTCCTTACATATGCATAGGACTTCTGGCGACTCTAGGCTGTCTTAAGTCTATCTCTAATGAACCAAATCTGGCCCTATCAAGGCTGCTTCCCCTACTTCAAACCAACCAACTAGAGATCTACATCTACGCCTATACAATGCCTCATAAGGGGCCATCTGAATGTTGGAATGGTAGCTATTATTGTAGGCTAACTCTATAAGAGGCAAGTGATCATCCTAACTACCTTGAAGTCAATCACACAAGCTCTCAACATGTCCTCTAAGTTCTGAATGGTGCGCTCTGCCTGACCATCTGTCTGTGGATGAAATGCTGTGCTAAGATTAACCTGAGTACCAAGACCTTATTGAAATGACTTCCAGAAATGAGAGATAAACTGAGGACCTCTATATGAGATAATAGACAAAGGAACCACAGGCAACCTGAATATCTCATTAATGTAAAGCTTGGCATAGTCCTCTGCCGAATCTGTAGTTTAACCGCCAAAAAGCATGCAAATTTAGTAACTCTGTTGACTATCACCTAAATGGAGTCATATTGTCTGCGTGTACGAGGTAAACCTGTAATGAAGTCCATGTTGATCACTTTCCACTTCAAAGAAGAAATGTTGATCTCTTGAGTAATACCTCCTCGTTTCTGATGTTCTACCTTCACTTGCTGGCAATTCGGGCACTTAGCTACAAAATTCGCTATGTCCCTTTTCATACCATTCCACCAAAAGACTTCCTGCAGATCATGGTACATCTTAGTGGCGCATGGATGAATGGAATACTTGGATTTATGGGCTTCTGCAAGAATCTGCTGTCTCAACTCATCCACCTTAGGAACACATAGTCGACCCTGATAGCGAAACACATCATCTCCCCCGTGGGAGAAAACCTCAACCCTCTGATGATGGACTGTACCCTTTAGTTGAGGCAATATTGGATCACTATCTTTCTTTCCTTATCCTCCGCTACCAGTGAAGATTCTGACCCATTTTGTACTGTTACACCACCATCTGATAAGCTCATAAGACGAACTCCCAAGCGAGCAAGCCTGTGAACATCTTTTACTAGTTCCTTTATTTTTTCATAAACATGAGCTACAATACCCATAGATAGTATGCTAAAAGCATCAGCTACTACATTGGCCTTACCAGGATAGTAGAGCACATTCATATCATAATCTTTGATGAACTCAAGCCATCTCTTCTGGCGAAGATTTAACTCTTTCTGGGTGAACACTTACTCAAGGGTCATTGGTCTATGAACACATCTACGTGAACACTATACAAGTAATGTCTCCAAATCTTAAGTGCAAACACCACTTCTGCAAGCTCAAGGTCATGAGTTGGATAGTTCTTTTCATGCACCTTAAGATATCTAGAAGCATAAGCTATAACCTTACCTCGCTAAATCAACACACAACCTAGGCCAAATCTGGACACATCGCAATACATCACATAACCATCTAAACCCTTTGGTAGAGTCAAAACAGAAGCTGTAGTCAACCTAGTTTTCAGTTCTGTGAAACTCTTCTCACAATTATCTGACCATTGAAACTTAACCTTTTTTTGAGTTAACTTAGTCAATGGAGAGGCTATGGATGAAAATCCTTCAACGAACCTTCTGTAATAACCAGCCAAACCCAAGAAAATTTTGATATCTATGGGAAAGGTAGGTCTGGGCCATTGTTTCACTACTTCTATTTTCTGAGAATCCACTCGGATCCCTTCGCTAGACACAATATGCCCAAGGAAAACAACAGACTACAACCAAAACTCACACTTACTGAACTTAGTGAATAATTGGCGATCTTTGAGAGTTTGCACGACAAACCTCAAATGAGTCGCATGTTCTTCCTCATTCCCAGAGTAAATGAAGATATCATCAATAAAGATGATACTGTTTGAACAATATGTTCATCAAATCTATGAAAGCTAATAGAGCATTGGTTAGTCTAAATGATATAACTACAAATTCATAATGACCATACCGAGTTCTGAAGGCTGTTTATGGAATGTCACTATCTCTGACTCTAAGTTGATGATAACCGGATCTGAGGTCTATCTTTGAGAAATGACTAGCACCCTGAAGTTGGTCGAACAAGTTATCTATTCTGGGGATACACTACTTATTCTTGATTGTGACTTTTTTCAACTATATAATCAATGCACATCTTGAGAGAACCATCTTTCTTCTTCACGAACAACATTGGTGCATCCCATGGGGAAATACTAGGTCTGATGAAACCATTATCTAGAAGGTCTTTCAACTGATCTTTCAATTCCTTAAGCTCGGCTAGAGCCATTCTGTAAGGAGGAATATAAATAGGCTGTGTATGTGGGAGGAGATCAATTCCAAAGTCGATTTCCCTTTTGGGAGGAACTTTGAGAAGATCTTTTGGAAACTCATTAAGTACAGGAACTGACTCAAGAGTTGGGGTTTCAGAGCTTAAATCCTTAACCTGAACTAGATGATAGAGATAACCCTTAGAGATCATTTTTCTAGCCTTAAGGTAAGAAATAAATCGACCCATAGACGCTAAGATACTACCCTTCCATTCAAAGATTGGTTAGTCTAGAAATTGAAAACGAACGATCCTAGTTCTACAATAGATTGAGGCATAACAGGAATGTAACTAATACATGCCTAGAATGATATATAAATCTACCATTTCTAACTCTACAAGATTTGCTGAGGTGACTTTTAGAGAGACTGTGATAGGGCAATTTCTGTATACCCGTCTAGTTATAACTGGATCACCGACTGGAGTAGAGATTGAGAAGGGTTCTGAAAGAGTTTCTGGGCTAACATTGAAGTTGATTACTATATAGGGAGTTACGAAGGAAAGAATATTCCCTGGATCTAATAAAGCCTAAACATCTAAGTTAAAAACTCATAATGTACTAGTGACTATATCAGGAGAATCTTCCTGATCCTGGTGAGCCTGAAGAGCATACAACCTATTTTGGCGTTGTCCACCACCTGTACCAGATGAGTTACCCTGCTGAGTCGGGCTACCTGCTGGTGCTTCTGAAGTTGTGGACTGAGCTCTACCATTGTTACCTCCTTGACCCTATTTAGAAGAAGGACAATCTCTCAACCTGTGACCAGACTGACCACACCCAAAACATCCTTCCTTTCTTGCAAGACACTCGCCCGAATGGTTCTTACCACACTTTGTACAAGTCGGGTAGGTTCTGGTGCCTGGAATACTCCCCTGAGACTTAGAGCCTGATTCCCTACCTTCTGATCCTGTCGAAACCTGGAAGATGGAACATTAGCTGATGAAGGTGCTGAAGCTGAAGACTTTTACTGAAACTGTGAGCGATTTCCACCACCCTATTTCTGTTGAGAAGATTCATAGTTGCCTGTCTTAGCCTTCTAATTATCCTTAGCATGTTCAGTAAGCTTATCTCCCTCAACCTGATGAGCATGAGTCATGAGCCTAGAGATGTTCATATCTTCCAGCAACATAGCATTATGACACTCTGTTTCCCCAAGTCAGATACCCCATACATAAACTTGTTCATTTGAGTCCTGGAATCAGTAACCATGTGAGGAGCATACCTGGAGAGTTGGGTGAACTTGAGTCCATACTCTTGGACTGTCATGTTACCTTGCCTCAAGTTCATGAATTCCTGAGCTCTTGTCTCTCTCAACTCTCTTGGGAAAAACCTGTCCAGAAAGGTCTCACTAAAGTATTCCTAAGTGATATGAGTTGTATTTGGACCCCTGTTTTCTTTCCATTGAGTATACCAGATATGAGCTACATCCTTAAACTGATACGATTCCAACTCTACCCTATCATTACCTGTCACTTGCATAACTCCAAAGATTTTATTAACCTCATCAATGAATTTCTAGGCGTCCTCACCAACTTGCAATCCTAAGAACTCAGGCAGATTCATCCTAACAAAATCACGAACCCTGGCTGGCACTAATCCACCACTAGCATTTGTAGGAACTGGAACCTATTGGTTGTTCTGGTTGGTCCTTCTATGAGCCAAAAGTTGAATAGCATTTCGAAAATCTGTATTTAAAACTTTTTGATCTGGGACTGGAGGAGCTGCATTAGCATTCCTTCTGTAAGTACTACGAAGAGGCATGATCTGAAAGCGCATAACAATGAGTCACAAAAGAGGAATTAGATCATACCTTATACACGATAAGAGTAACAAGAAATGGAAGTTTCCTAAAACACTTCGTTGCCTCCCTCCCATTAGATGTGGTGCACTTCATACTGGTGAAAATGACTCTTCTTAATGCAGATTTTTAGATATCCTAGGACACTTAAACCTAATGCTGTGATACCAAGATTGTAATGCCCCGAAGCTACCTCTAGGACGCGGGCACAGGACCTAGGATCACGAGTGACCCCAATCTAACCTTGCTGGCATATCATAAGCATACTAAAGTAGATTGAAGTAAATAAATACTGTGCGGAAGCATAAGACATGAGGTAAAGGAAAACAATGGGGAATACCCATTCTAAATCTGAAATAAATAATCTGAGAAGAGTTCAATAACAACTGAAAATAAAACTCAAATCTAAAACTAAATCTAACTATGTCTGAAAATAGTCTCTAACTGACTAGGAGTGTTGGGACATGCCCCAAGTAAATCTAGGAAAACTGAAACTAAGACTAAAAGCAAAAGAAACATGCATGTCATCCTTGGAGAATGAGGACTCACCACTGATATTGTTCAGCTAAAGATCGGGAACCGATCTATGCATGATCTAGAAGCTGAAGAACTGAACCTACATCACGAGAAGGTGTAGCGCAGAGTATGCGTCAATACTTGAAAGGTACTGAGCATGCATGATATAATAAAGCTGAACAATAAACATAACTGAACCAAATCATAAATCTGAGCAATGATAAGAGATAAGCATGAAACTATACTGGAAATACTGAACATGAAATGACTGAATGCAAAGACCAAGTTCATAACATGCTGAGACCAAAATCTTCCTGTAATATGGTCAATGGAATAGAATCTGACTGTAAGGGAGCTCTTAATAACTGACATAAAACCACATGAGCTAAATGTGGAGTCCAATGTATATGCCCCATCGAGACGACCCAATATACCCTGCCATAGGTATGAAGGTATGACTAGCATGATCACTAAATTAATGCCCATAGAGGGGAGTTACAACCTATGGGGGCACGTAGTTCTAGGACTTGAGGGTGACTGACCCTAGTACACTCAGTATTAAGCTACTCCCAATTGATTATGTAAATAAGAAATATTATGACTGAAATACTGAGGTACTGGATAGCTCAATTACTGACATGCAAACTCTAAAAATGAAACAATATGATTAATAATGTGACATTCGTAAACTAAAGCATTTATATATGAATAATTTGATCTAGCATGTATAATTCATGAACTAAACTAATCTATACAACTAGGGTTCTGAATATCATATAAGAAACTAAGCAACAATATGATAAATCTGATTTGGATCATTTAAACAGCTAAAACCCAACAATTTCTAACATTTAGGAAACCCTAGGTCTAGATAATATGAAGGGAATCAAGATTCTGACTGAAAACTAAGGACCTAATGGGTGAAAGGAACCCATAGTGAAATTCCACATACCTGGTGACAAATTACGCGGAGAAATCATTCAATTTCGAGCTGGAACAGATGAAAACTTTGTTGCGTTTTAGAGCTAGGGCTGGTCGACTTCTTCTCCTCTATTTCTCTAGTTTAATCGAGTTTTGGTGAATGAAAAGACTAGGGTAGGTTCTAATTAGTTTGCTAGGCTAAAACTAATCAAAACTACGTAGTTTAGGGGACCAATGCATAGGGAAAAGACCAAACAACCCCTGACTTAAAAGTTGTCGGGGCCAATGACGGACTGTGGTAGGAACGATGGTCCGTGCTGGTCAATCGACGTTTGGCGACTGGGAGCTGGAATTTGGGGGTCTGACCTACGACCCTGGACCACGGTCCGTAGTCTGACCTATGGTCCGTAGGTCCTGGCGTGGGTCTACCTTTAGCCAATTTTTCTTAGGGTTCTGGGGCAGGGTCGCAGTTGGTCAACCACAGACCACCAGAATGGATTGTGGGTCACCCTACGGTCCATGGATGTGGTGCCCGTTCATGCCACCTGCAACTTCTGAAATCTGAATTTTGGTCTGTTTTCTGATACGGGGTGTTACATTTTTCATGATGCAAGTGACTGGTAACAATAGGGTAGAGTTGGCATCCTACCAACTTAAGGATGTAGCTCACATGGTTGCTGATTCCAGGGCTCAAATGAACAAGTTTCTATATGGGGTATCCGACCTAGTGAAGATAGAGTGTATAAATGTTATGTTGCTAGAGAATATGAACATCTCTAGGCTCATGACTCATGCTCAGGTTGAGGGAGATAAGCTTAGGGAATAAGCTAAGGATAATAAGAAGGCTAGGACAGGCAACTATGAGTATTCTCAACAGCAATCAGGTGGTGGAAATCGCTCGTAGTTTCAGCAAAAGTCTTTAGCCCTCGCACCTTCATCAACTAGTGTTCCATCCTCCAAGTTACGATATGATCAGAAAGGTAGGGCATTGGGCTCTAAGTCTTAGTGGCGTATTTCAGGCACCAGAACCTCTCCAACTTGTCCAAAATGTTGTAAGAACCATCTAGGTGAGTGTCTTGTAGGAAAGAAATGATGTTTGGGTGTGGTTAGTCTGGTCACAGGTTGAGAGACTGTTCTTCTTCTAAACAAGGTCAAGGAGGCAACAATGGTAGGGCTCAGTCTACAACTTCAGCAGCACCAGCAGGTCGGTCAACTCAACATGGTAACTCATCTAATACAAATGGTGGACAATGCCAAAACAGGTTGTATGCTCTTCAAGCTCGCTAGGATCAGGAAGATTCTCCTGATGTAGTCACTGGTACGTTACGAGTTTTTAACATAGATGTTTATGCTTTATTAGATCTAGGGGCTACTCTCTCCTTTGTAACTCCTTATGTAGCAGTCAACTTCAATGTTAGTCCATAAACTCTTTTACAACCCTTATCAGTCTATTCTCCAGTTGGTAACCGAGTTATAGCTAGATAGGTATACATAAATTGCCCTGTCATAGTCTCTCAGAAAGTCACCTTAGTAGATCTTGTAGAGTTGGAAATGGTAGACTTTGATGTCATTCTAGCCATGGATTGGTTACATTCTTGTTATGCCTCAGTCGATTGTAGAACTAGGATCGTTTATTTTCAGTTTCCAGATGAACCAATCTTAGAATGAAAGGGTAGTAGCTTAGCATCTATGGGTCGATTTATTTCTTACCTTAAGGCCAGAAAGATGATCTCTAAGGGTTATCTCTATCATCTAGTTTGGGTTAAGGATTCAAGCTACGAAACCCCAACTATTGAGTCAGTTCCTGTAGTTAATGAGTTTCCAAAAGTGTTTCTAGAAGATCTTCCCGTAGTTCCTCCCAAAAGGGAAATCGACTTTGGAATTGATCTCCTTCCAAATACCCAACATATTTTTGTTCCTCCTTATAGAATGGCTCCATATGAGCTTAAGTAATTGAAAGAGCACTTAAAAGACCTTCTAGATAAGGGTTTCATCACACCAGTATTTTCCCATGGGGTGCACCAGTGTTGTTAGTGAAGAAGAAAGATGGTTCTCTTAGGATGTGCATTTATTATAGATAGTTGAACAAAGTCATAATAAATAATAAGTACCCTATCCCCAGGATGGATGACTTGTTCGACCAACTTTAGGGTGCTAGTAATTTTTTGAAAATAGACCTCAGATCCGGTTATTATCAGCTCAGAGCCAGAGATAGTGACATCCCGAAAACAACCTTCAGAACTCGGTATGGTCATTATGAATTTGTAGTTATGTCATTTGGACTAACCAATGCTCCTACAGCTTTCATAGATTTGATGAACAAAGTGTTCAAGTAGTATTTGGACTTGTTCGTTATCGTCTTTATTGATGATATCCTCATTTACTCTACGAATGAGGAAGAACATGTGACTCATTTAAGAGTTGTTTTGCAAACTCTCAAAGATCACCAGTTATTTGCTAAGTTTAGCAATTGTAAGTTTTGGTTGCAATCTGTTTCTTTCCTTGGGCATATTGTGTTTAGTGAAGGGATTCGAATGGATTCTCAGAAAATAGAAGAAGTGAAACAATGACCCAGACCTACCTCTCCTACAGATATCAGAAGTTTCTTGGGTTTGGCTGGTAACTACAGAAGGTTCGTAGAAGGATTTTCATCCATAGCTTCTCCATTGACTAAGTTGACTCAGAAAAAGGTTAAGTTTTAGTGGTCAGATGATTGTGTGAAGAGCTTCGCAGAACTGAAAACTAGGTTGACTACAACTTCTGTTTTGACTCTACTAGAGGGTTTAGACGGTTATGTGATCTATTGGGATGCGTCCAGAGTCGGCCTAGGTTGTGTGTTGATGCAACAAGGTAAGATTATAGCTTATGCTTCTAGACAGATTAAGGTGCATGCTAAGAATTATCCGACTCGTGACCTTGAGCTTGCAGCAGTGGTGTTTACACTTAAGATTTGGAGACATTACTTGTATGGTGTTCACGTAGATGTGTTGACAGACCATAAGAGCCTTCAGTATGTGTTCACCCAGAAAGAGTTGAATCTTCGCCAAGAGGAGATGGCTTGAGTTCCTCAAAGATTATGATATGAATGTGCTTTACCATCCTGGTAAGGCCTATGTAGTAGACGATACTCTTAGCAGACTATTTATGGGTAGTGTAGCTTATGTTGAGAAAGAAAGAAAGGAATTAGCAAAAGATGTTCACATGCATGCTCGCTTGGGAATTCGCCTTATGAGCCTATCAGATAGTGGTGTAACAATTCAGAATGGGTCAAAATCTTCATTGGTAGCTGAGCTTAATGAAAAGCAAAACAGCGATCCGATAATGCTTCAACTAAAGGGTGCAGTTCATCAAGAGTTGAGGTTTTCTCCCAAGGGGGAGATGGTGAGCTTCGCTATCAAGGTCGATTATGTGTTCCTAAGGTGGGTGAGTTGAGACAACAGATTCTTACAGAAGACCATAAATCTAAGTATTCTATTCATCCAGACGCCAATAAGATGTACCATGATCTGCGGGAAGTCTTTTGGTGGAATGGTATGAAGAGGGATATAACAGATTTTTTGGGTAAGTGCCCTAATTGTCAGCAAGTCAAGGTAGAACATCAGAAACCAGGAGGTATGACTCAGGAGATCAATATTCCTACTTGGAAGTGGGAAGTGATCAACATGGACTTTATCACAGGTTTACCTCGTACTCGTAGACAACATGACTCCATTTGGGTGATAGTTGACAGAGTTACTAAGTCTGCACTCTTTTTGGCTGTTATAACTACAGATTCGGTGGAGGACTACGCCAAGCTTTACATTAATGAGATAGTAAGGTTGCATGGGTTTTATTTTTCTATCATCTCATAGAGAGTTCCCTGGTTTACCTCTCATTTCTGGAAGTCATTTCAGAAAGGTCTTGGTACTCAGGTTAACCTTAGCACAACATTTCATCCACAGACGGATGGTCAGGCAGAGCATACCATTTAGACCTTGGAGGACATGTTGAGAGTTTGTGTGATCGATTTCAATGGTATTGGGATGATCACCTTGCTCTTATAAAGTTCGCCTACAATAATGGCTACCATTCTAGTATTCAGATGGCCCCTTATGAGGCATTGTATGGGCATAGATGTAGATCTCCAGTTGGTTTGTTTGAAGCAGGTGAAGCAACCTTAATAGGGCCAGATTCAGTTCATGATGCTATGGAGAAAGTGCAACTCATTAGATATAGACTTAAGATAGCCCAGAGTCACCAGAAGTCCTATGCAGATGTAAGGAGAAGGGAATTAGAGTTCCCTGTTGATGATTGGGTTTTCCTGAAAGTGTCACCTATGAAGGGGGTGATGATATTTGGCAAGAAAGGGAAGCTAAGTCCTAGATATATAGGCCCTTAAAAGATTTTAAAAAGAGTTGGTAAATTGGCTTATGAGTTAGAGTTACCAACAGAACTAGCAGCAGTGCATCCAGTTTTTCACATTTCGTTTTTGAAGAAATGTGTGGGTGAGCCAGCATCTATTGTACCTTTAGAAAGTGTGACTGTGAAGGATAGCCTCACTTATGAAGAGGTACCAGTTAAGATTCTTGATCGTCAGGTTCGAAGGTTGAGAAACAAAGAAGTCGCTTTAGTGAAGGTTTTGTGGAGGAGTCGGTCCGTAGAGGGAGCTACTTGGGAAGCAGAAGCAGCCATGAAGGCCAATTATCCTCATCTCTTTCCTTCAGATTCAATTCAAGCTTGAGGTAATAGTTCCTCTTCAGTTTTTTAGTCATTCATGTGTAGTTTCAGTCTTAGTATCATGTTCCTTCAGTTGTATTTGCATTTTCAGCGTATGTGCATGTTCATGGAACTTAGTTCAGTCAGAAATCATTTTCTAGTGTTTATTGGTATGGTTTGCAGCTCATTCCCTCCCTATCCAACAAATTTAGACTTCATTCAAGGACAAATGCTCCCAAGGGGGAGATAATGTAACACCCCGTATTCGAAAACAGACCAAACCACCAGATTTCCAAAAGTTGCAGGTACAACCCACGGTTGCCACCCACGAACCATAGGGTGACCCACGTCTGTCCTGGTGGTCCGTGGTTCACCACCTGTATCCCCTTCCAGAAAAGGCCCAGAAATTATTCTAAGTCCAGACCTACACCAGGACCTACGGACCGTATGTCAGACCACAGTCCATGATCCAGGGTCGTAGGTCAGACCCTCAGATAAAAGGTTCTAAGGCATGACCCACGGACCGTAGGTCAGACCACAAACCATGGATCGAGGCCCCATAACTTAGTCCTAGAACCCCATCGTCGGTTGCTAGCACGGACCGTTGGTCCACCCACGGTCCGTCGGCCAGTTCCGTCAGTGACCTGACAACTTTTAAGTCAGGAGTCATTTGGTCTTTTCCTTATGCGTTGGACCCCTAAGCTACGTCATTTAAACCCTAAACTACATAGTTTTGCTCAATTTTAGCCTAGTAAACTAAATAGAAACTAACCTAATCAATTATTCACCTAAAATCATTCAAACTTAGAGAAAAAAAGGGAATAGAGGCGTCGATTTTCCTCAAGAACACGCAACAAGGTTTCTTTAGTCCCAGCCCCAAAATCGAAAGATTTCTCTATGGAATTCGTCACCAAGTATATGGGATTTCATTAGTGGGTTCCTTTCACCCATTAGGTCACTAGTTTTCAGTCATAATCTTGATTCCCTTAATATTATCTAGACCTAGGGTTTCTTGAATGTCAAAAATTGTTGGGTTTTAGCTGTTAGAATGATCCAAATCAGATTTATCATATTGTTGCTTAGTTTCTTGTATGATATTCAGAACCCTAGTTGTATAGATTCGTTTAGTTCAAGAATTATACATGCTAGGTCAGATTATTCAGATATACATGTTTTAGTTTACGAATGTCACATTATCAGTCATAATTGTTGGATTATCAGAGTTTGCACGTCAGTAATTGAGCTATCCAGTACTTCAGTATTTCAGTCATAATATTGCTTATTTACATAATCAATTGGGAGTAGCTTAATACCGAATGGACTAGGGTCAGTCAACCTCAAGTCCTAGAACTACGTGCCTCGTAGGTTGTACGTCCCCTCTGTGGGCATCAATTTAGTGATCACACCAATCATGCCTCTATACCTCTGGTACAGTATATTGGGTCCTCTCAATGAGGCATATATATCGGACTCTACATTAGCTCATGTGGTTTTATGTCGGTTATTAGTAGCTCCCACAGTCAGATTTCATTGTATTGACCATGTTATCAGTTACAGTCAGATTTCAGTCTCAGCATGTCATAAACTTGGTCATTGCATTCAGTTGGTTCATGTTCAGTATTTTCAGTATAAAAATATCATGTTCATCTTATATCATTGCTCAGTATGCTTTATTTAGTTATGTTTATTGTTCAGCTTTATTATATCATGAATGCTCAGTACCTTTGAAGTACTGACGCATACTCTGCGCTACATCTTCTTATGATGTAGGTTCATGTCCTCAACTTCTAGATCACGCATAGATCGGTTCCTGATCTTCGGCTCAGCAGTATCAGCGGTGAGTCCTCATTCTCCGTGGATGACAAATATGTTTCTTTTTCTTTTAGTCTTTAGTTTCAGTTTTGCTAGATTTAGCTGGGGCATGTCCTAGTAATTCTAGTCAATAGAGGCTTTATTTCAGACATAGTTAGTTTCAACTTTAGTATTTGAGTTTGACTTTTTCAGTTGTTGTTAAACTCACAGTTTTCATATATTCAGACAATATATGGGTATTCCCCATCATTTAAGTTATCTTATGATTTAGCTTCTGCACATTCTTTTCTTACTTCAGTTTATTTAGTATGCTTATGATATGCCAGCAGGGTTAGCTTGGGGTCACTCGTGATCCTAGGTCCCGTGTCCGTGTCCTGGGGGGTAGCTTGGGCTGTGACAATGTCTGCTAATGGGGCCAAACAATTGCTTAAGAAGGGTCAAGCCATATGGGCTCATTCACTCACAATTTCAGTTGTAGAACATCAAGAACCAGAAAGAGTGCATGTGGAGATTACAACAGTTCTACACTAATTTTCAAATGTGTTTGCCGAGCCCAATTCACTTCCTCCTAGAAGGAATCATGACCACTTCATTCCCTTGAAACCAGATGCAATACCAATCAGTAACAGGTGGCAGATATGATGTATAATGGAATAATACAACCTAGTCACTCCCCATTTTCCTCCCTTGTTCTCCTAGTAAAAAAGAAGGACAACAGTTGGAGGTCTTGCATTGACTATAGAACATTGAATTCTATGACCATTAATGACAAATTTCCTATTCCTTTAGTTTATGACTTAATGGATGAGTTGCATAGTTCTTGTATCTACTCTAAGATTGATTTACGAGCGGGTATCATCAGATAAGAATGGATGATAAGGACATTTACAAAACAACATTTAGGACACATTTAGGGCACTTTGAGTTTAAAGTTATGCCTTTTGGGTTAACTAATGCTCCTGCCACATTTCAGTCATTGACAAATCGTGTGTTTCAGAAGTATTTGAAATAAATTTGTCCTTGTGTTCTTTGATGATATATTGATCTATAGTACTTCCATAGTAGAACACATACACCACCTCAGTGAAGTACTAACAATACTGAGGAGAGAGCAATTTTATGCAAAATTGTCTAAATGCTCCTTGGGCAATCTAAAGTTAAGTATCTGGGGCATATTTTCACTGGGCAAGGAGTTGCTACCAACTCCTCAAAAATACAAGCTATGGCCAAGTGGCCTACACCTAAATCATTGAAAGCCTTGAGGGGGTTTCTAGGCCTAATAGGATATTATAGGAGGTTTGTTCAGTGTTATGGAGTGATTAGCAGGCCCCTCATCAACCTTTTGAAGAAAAATGCTTTTAGGTGGGATGACCAAGCTGAGGAGGCATTTCAGCAACTTAAAGTGGCAATGACCTCAGCACCTGTCTTGGTATTGGCTGATTTTACTAAACCCTTTATTGTGGAGACAAATGCTTGCTCTAAAGGGATTGGGGTTGTCATAATGCAAGGGGAAGACCAATTGCCTATTTTAGCAAGGCTTTGGCAAATAAACACTTGGGATTATCCACTTTTGAGAAGGAGTACATGGATCTCCTATTAGCAGTAGACAAGTGGAGACACTACTTAGAGGGTGCTTACTTTATTATAAGAACAGACTACTGCAGCCTCAAGTTTTTGCTTGAACAACAAGTGACGACTACTTTACAACAGAAGGGTTTGACAAAACTCTTGGTCTTGGACTATGAGGTTCAAGGTAAGTATATGTTAGAATGGAAGAGGTTGAACCAACCCCTTATCAGTTGATAAAGAATAGTAGCATGAATAGTTAAATATATATTCCACACCAATATTAACCAAAGATACCCCTAGCTGGTCTATAGTGCCTTGATGTCTTATGAGCATTATCACATGTGAAAACATAGATGATTTCCATAGAATAGGTGCATTTAACTATCCCAAATAGGCAAGAACCTGTGTGAATCTTTTTTTGGCTAGCAAGCTCGGGGATAAGCATTTTTATTTGTCTTATAGGAGTATATGTATAGACATGCAAACAAAATTTATAATTCATATCATTACTTTTTAAGTCATTTACATCTCATATAATGATTATTTTCACTAACATATAATTTATTTTTACTTCAAATCAATTTCTACTTTACCATTTATATTCACCAAATTTATTATTTTTTATCAAATTTATTTATCAAACAAATTGGCCAACAAATGACTCAAAGTAACAACGTTGGTTCGTCTTCTTAGTCATATGAACGACAAATCCAAGTTCAACGTGAGAAGATTGTTCTTACTATGTGAGAGGACTATATTAAAGAGTAGTACAACACAACTTATAATCATAATGCATGCATATTGATATAGCTAGCTTGATTCATAATCATAAATTATTTATATGGGTTCATGAAAATATTATTGAAAATATTGCATTTTGATCAAATCATGTACAATATGATCAATCATGATGAATAAACTTGAAATCAATTTAACCCATAGGCAAAATCACGAAAACCCTAAAATTAGGCAAAAATCATAATGAGAATTTGAGGTTTCTTGGGGAATGAATCAGTGAATAGGAACCTATTGATTAATTTCTCACATACCTTGATAGAAACCCTTGGTGAAATTGGAAGAGGAGACGTGAAGATCCTTGGAACCCTAACTTACTTGGAGAAGAAGACTTAAGATCCAAATTGCATGTCCAAACAAAACACCAACTTCATCTTATAATTTCAAATCATTATTTTATATCGCATGGCCAAACGGGCTCTAAGCCACTTGACTAGGTACACCCCTTCAAAATTCATTTCTTTAGAGAGTCTAAACTATATTGGGCCAATGGGTGAACGATGACATTTCTAAACCAAATCCAATAAATCAAAAATAATTACTACTATTCTTTTCCGATTAGGTATTTATTAGTCAGAATTTCTTCTTTAATCCGGTCGTAAAAGATTGTTAAACAGTGTATTTCGTTATTACGTTCATTTCGTGCCTCCATTATAGGTTGCGATCTTCACATTGCTGTTTATTCCAAAAATTCAAAACCCAATTTGCAAATTTTCATTAATTTTTAACCTATTGGAAATCTTTTGGAGTGTGTACTTCAAATAATTTTGACATGAAGTTATGGTGTTTTCTTCTTATTTAGTAGTCATTTTTCTGGTTTAAGTTCAAACGACTTCGGAATGGGAGACCTGTTTTCTGGTCTTTTTTTTAAAGAACTCTCCTCGAAATGAAAAAAAGAAAATGATTTATCTTAAAAGATTAAAAGTGCATTTGGGGATAATATTCCTTTTACCAAGTTAACAGTGTATCCACAAGACCAACACATTCAAAATACATAACTTAAGGAAATCAACAATTCCCTCTGCTTATCCACAAATAGTTTGTGCTACAAAACGGGTGATACAATACAATACAATATTCGTCAGCCATATCATAATAATGCAAGCTCCAGCTTTCGCTTAGTACCGCAAAAAAACAACTGGGAAGAAATTGAGTCAGTACATGTTGGAGAGGATACATATCACGAACACCAAATCCTAAACTTTCCTAAGCAACACAGCCTCCACAGACGATCCCCCTGCTGTTGAAACCAAGTGAGACTTTAGAGATTGAACAAATAGTGTATCAACAAGCAACATAGTATGGTTCTCATTTATAAAGTTACGAATTAGGAATAACTTCATCAAATAGTTGAAAATATTTGCAGAGTAAATGCAGAAGCTTTAATAAATATGGACTCCGACTATCCATCACCTTCACAGTGCCTATATAATTAGTGAGAGCACGCCATTGATGCCTCAATACTAAGAGCAAGCATATGGATAGCAACATTGATTCACATTCAGTGCATTCTCAACATTTTGGATCTAACAGAACTAAATTGAAAAGCACTTCACAAAATATTTGTAAAAATCAGATAAACTTAAGCCAATTCAGATGGTTTAGTGAAAGCATATATCCTAAGTTACTTCTTAACGTGGTAAAGCAAATAGGATGGTTCAAACGTAGAATTTGAACATACCACCTCCAAGCAGAGTCAGTTTGCAATAAACGTCAGCCTTAATTCACATTGAAACAACATTTTTGCACCTCATAAGGCCAGATCTTGTCTCCATGATTTGTGTAATTTACAATGACCGTTGAGTTTTTGGATTAACAACCTTCATTTTGGTAGTTTAATAGTCTAATGGAGAGAGTTCCATCTTGTGATTCATACTAGATGAAGCATGACCTAACTTTCCAATTGTATTGGTAATGTAAGCAATCAGGTCAACTCATAAGGATAACAACAACAACATAACCGGTTTAATCCCACAAGTGGTGTCTGAGGAGGGTGGTGTGTACACAGCCTTATCTCTACAAACAAGGTAGAGAGGCGCTGTTATTTGGTAGACCCTCGGCTCAAGTAAAGCATATCGAAATCAAGTATGTAGCACATGGTAAACTCATGAGGATATAGTTGTTATCTATCTGGTCCAATTCTTGTTGATAAACAATATATGTTAGAATGCTAAACTTACACAATTGAACAACCAGTGCTTCTTTGCCTTTTCTTCCTCGCTACGTCCTTCCTCCTAGGAGGCTGAAGCACAACCTTGATTGCAGTGTCAAAAACAGCTTTCACATTCTGACAGCCATAAATCAGTTAAGTTAAAAAGGCAAATATCTTCGACTTTACAAGTGTTAGAGAAAGTTCGCCTAGCAGCCAACACATAGTTAATGAGACTGAAGGTTAATATTTAGCACAGCTAAAATACCTGTTGAGTTTTAGAGCTGCACTCTATATAAGCCGCTGCACCGATTTGTTTCCTTAGCTCTTCACCCTGCATTCAAGTCAATTGAGTCATGGATGTGCCAGCTCTGTTAACGCATTTGCAAATTCCAAAATAACATATTCACGCACTTGGGCAGGTGTTATAATATTTGAGCCCATATGATCTGTGAGATAGTGATTATCTTCTCGAATATCTAGCAAAAATGTAGAAATGAATAAGCCTTAGTACTAAGGAATCAAGAACACGTCTCTCCATATCCATCGGCTTGTAAAATACAAAAAAATGAGTTATCAGCTTAACAAATACCTAATTTAGTTCCAACAAGTACAATTGGGACATTGGGTGCGAAACGACGAAGTTCAGGCATCCACTGCATTCAATTTATAATTAAGTTAAACTTTTGCATCATTGGCAATGACATTAATAGAGATGTACCAAAAAAGTCCAGAAAAAAAAAACACTTTTGTTGATATAATTAGGCCTCTTTCATTTTTATTTTATTTTTTCCATATGAAATAATGATATAGAAAAGTAAGTGTTGGAAGGAGTACCTTTTTAAGAACATTTTCATAGCTTGCCCTACTGGTTAAAGAGAAAGCTAATACAAAAATGTCCGCACCCCTGTAACTTAGTGGTCTCAGCCTGCTATAATCCTCTTGACCTTTACCACAAAGTTAATACATAAGTCCAATGTAAAATAAAAATAAAAAAACCCACCTATTTACATAAAAAGTTGAATTACCTGCAGTATCCCACAAACCCAAATTGACAATGCTCCCATCCACGGCTACATTGGCACTGAAATTGTCAAACACAGTTGGAACATAGTCCTGCCATGAAAACCCCCAAAATAAGAACTGGAACAACTCTCTTCAAATATCACTAAAACAAATATTCGGATTTGGGGAAAAAGGTTGATGAATGTGTTAAATTAGCTCCAACGCTTAACTCACGAGCCAAACGCTAGCTAAAAATAAAGGATTGTTCAAGCTTTATCAGAGTTCACTCATCTCATTAAGCATCCATATGAAATTTTTGTCATTCCTTAACAGAATGCCCAGATTAGAAACAGAATGCCCAGATTAGAAGTAGTTTTGACCATATATAACAAGGAAAAGAAGAAACTCACAGTAGGGAACTTGTTACTAGTGTAACAAATGAGCATGCAGGTCTTGCCAACAGCACCATCGCCTACAGTTACACATTTAATGAACTTTGAAGCATTCATCTTTCTCAAAACTTTCCAGATTCTAAGCGCTTGTCTTTTCAAGTTAAAAAAAAAAAAAAAAAAAAAAAAAAAAGAGGAAAAAAAGGAGAGTATCAAAGAAGGAAGTGTCTGTTGAAACCCCAACAATAAGATATTGATAGAGGACCCGCCCCCTCTTATAGTTTCAAGAAAAACACATTAAATAAAACTACAGACAGTAAGTGGCAGAAGGAGAGAGAGAGAAAAGGAGTCAAAAAGAGTGTTATTTTTCAAACTTGTCAAAAAATTTGAAAATCTTATAAAGTAGTACTAGTGAAAGTAAACATCACTATTGACAAGTGATGGAAGAAAAGGTTTGGAGGATGTGGATGGGACCCAATTTTAAACGGCTCAAAACGACTTTTGTGGGTAATCTGGGTTCCATCTTTTGGTGCACCAACACTATCTTCCTACTCTAGTAGTTGCTCCCTTTACCACTCGTTTGCTTCGCTTAATTATCACTACTATTTATTTTATTGAAAAATAAATAAAAATTGTCAAATGTTACTATAAAATAAAGATAATACATCAAAATTAAGAATTTTGCTTTACCTCCTTTGGTGTGTCCTCCTAATTGAGCTATATATGCGGCATTATCTTCATATAATGTTGTTGAATTATCTCTTTTCGAAGGAATGTCACATTTTTTCTTGAATGTGTGGAGTTATTGATCTCGATCAAATATATTCTTGACAATTACTCGGTTCGTCATCTAGTTGGTATAGATAAATTGTTCGTTTGACTAGTTAGACACAAACAACCAAACACTGATGGACACTTTCACTTATATGAAAATAAAATTGATTGTTTTTTGAAATGATGACAGTATTTCCACATGAAAACATACAACTTTCTTGAAATCAAACTTCATAATTTCTTGCAATTTCATAATCAATAAACCTTACAATTGATCAGAATAAATAATTTGTACCAATATTTGATTTACTCTAATATTTTCACTGATAAAAGTGATGTTATGTTTTGCATGCACATTAATAAAATTATTTTACCATGAATAATAATATCATGATACATAGGTGCATCAATTGCACTATGACATGGTTCTTTTTAACCATTTTATTGAGATCAAAGTTGATCCTTATGTCAAGTGATATCATAACCATTGGGTACTATTCCATGGAATTGCTTTAAAACATTTAAAATCCTTCATGAATTTTCATATAATATTTATTGTCTAGCTAGACATGATAATCATTCATTATATGTATTCAAGTTTTTCATTTATTGTCATACGGAAAGAAACCTCATTTCATCCACCATATGAGAACACATCTCCTTACAATAATGTCAGGACTTCTGTGAAAACTCTTTATGCCTCAAAGTACCAACCATACTTTATATCTTACGATTTTATTTGTGGCATAATAACTCATTTGTACCCCACTAACATTATATCTTGGTATATGGACTATAAGTCCCAAATATCATTTTTAAAAGGGAAATAAAATATACTTGAAGTGCATATTTTATTGTCCAATCATTGATCTATTCATACCATTTGATGGATTTAAATTCAAGATCCTTGTCACCATTTATAATTTTTTAGCGCTACATTATATTAAAGATATTGTCGACGATTATTTGATATAGATTCTAATATGACAAAACTTGTCGAGCTCTCTTTATTTTTTATCATTCTCAGGTATATGAACCTTTGCCAAGGTTTTATGAAGTGTTATGTCATGGTCCTCTTTCTAAAGTACTTGTCTCATTATTATCACCATCTTGATCATTTGTTCCTTTACTTCTTCAAGAAATTTTATCTTTTGAATCGATTAATCTATCACGCTTCAAGCATACCACAAATTATGTCCTTCTAGAATTTATCATTGGAATATTTATAACTAGATTATAACATAGGGTCAACGAATGCATCTGACAATTGACTTAAATTATCTCTTCAACGAGGATCATACCAATGATAATTCATTATGTATAACTTATTTTTCAGTTGATTATCTCCCCCTAATGTTAGAGAATCTAGCATTCACCCAATCTTATATGGGGACTCATCTTTGTGCATTGTGTAATGGTGAAGCAATTGAATAATTCACTACATTTAATCTTCCCTTAAATCAATTAAATCATAGCCTCTTTTGTTCAAATTACTTAATTCATATCCTTTTATTCCTATTCAATCCATTTTAATCGAGCCCTTAAATCCAACTTTATTTCAATTATAGCCTTTTTAATTCAATTCCATTCTAAAAAACCTCATCTTTTAATCTGAGCCACCCATCTCAATTTGATTAACAATCCTGATATAATCCTAACCGTTCGTTACTTTAAACGAACGATCAAGATCGAATGCCCATTTATTTCCTATTTTAGCCTAAGAGACCCAAACCCTATCTCACATTCTTCTTTATCCAAAAACAGGTCCACTGCACCTCACCCTTTCTGTCACGACCCAAGGGTACCCCCTAGACGTAATAAGACACATAATACCCCTAAAGACACCATGTAAGCCACTTAGCATATCATAAAAAAAAACATTAGAACAATAAGAGAAAAAACACATTTCAAGTCTTAAGAAGATTTCATAAAAGCAAAGCAGAAGTCTAGACTTGTCTCAATTAGCCATCTATTACAATAGTCCAAATGAAAAGAGACACAACCCATACAACATAGTTTGAAAATAAAATACTAAAATGAAACTCAAAGTGAATCTCCCATCCTTGAATCATGAGGACTCACCACAAGCAAGAAGTAGTCAAATCTAAGCTCGAACCGAATGGTGACCGCCTTAAGAATTGGACCCTACACTTGAGAAAAATGTAGAAAAATACGGATTAGTACAAAAATGCACCAAGTATGATAGTCATGCATAAAAACTTCGAAAACATGCAAAAAGGGACATTTTAGTTGAATGCATGCAATTTATTAAGTTAAAGCATCATCTTGAAGGAAAAAGGAAATGCATAAGTCATAATCATGTTCATTCCATAGATCATTATACCATATGAGAAACATACCATATGTACCCTCAAAGTCTACTTGTGCAAGTAAAGCTTCTTGGGTAACCATAGTTCATAATTCATCTTCTTTTTCATAGTGGGAATAAGCCTTAACCGACATAGACCATGTGAGCTTAACATGGAATCCGGTGTTACCAACATCGACAAGGGTTGTCCTACTTACCTAAGGTAATACCATCATCATAATAGATTTTAGGTGGATCCACTAGCTAAAGACCTATAGGGGCACTTAGTTTATGGGATAAGGAGATTGCTACTAGAAACCTGAACTTTCTCACAAAAAGGTTTTCATCTCAAGAGATTGCTTCTAGAAATCCGGCCTTTCTCACGAAAAGGTTTCCATCTCATAGTCAATATCCACTCGGTGCTAAGCATAATTCCCATACTCGATGCTAAGCATAATTCCCATGGAGTACATATTAAGTCTTGACTTAAGTTCATATTCTTGGAAGAGTGCCTTGACACTCGATCCAACATAATTCATAACATAGCTCATAGATTCAATAGGTGAGAATAGCCTTTCAATCTTAGAATCATCATCATGTGAGAAAACCTTCCACATTATGTTCATTATGTGTTCATGAGAATAGCCTTTCGATCAACATAACAACATCATCATAATTTACCCTTCAAGGATCAAGGATCACATTCAATTAACACATCTAGAATTACTACATTAGACATGGATGATAATATAATTCAAGTAGTTCAATTACTACATGTATAATTCTATCATATTCTACTAGCATCAATCATTACCCACACTTTGAGATCAAAATTGGGAAAAATAGGGGAATTCATGGATTCATGGGAAATTCAACATAAAACCATATAAAATCAATAATATACCCATAATAAAACATAATTCAATCATTAAAAACAAATTTGAAAGGAATCCATTAGATTGAAGTCAAACCCTAACTTTTAGATTTCTAGCTTTGAAATTAGGGGTTTTGAAGGGGCTCCATGGATGAAGAGCTACCATACCTTGGTGAAGAAATCCAACGAATTTGAGTGAAAAAGCTTGTTCCTTCAACCCTAGCTTCACCTTTGTTCTTCTTCATCTTCCTCCTTGGAGTTCTAGAGAGAGAGTTTTGGGGGAAAAGTTGATTTTGATTTGGGATTTAGAAATTATGATTTGGATGACTTAGTTTAGGGACTTAAAAACCTTATATATTTAGCTTAATTAAGTGTAAAATGATGTCACTTAATATTTAATTAAAAAGTAAAACCCCAAAACACCCCTTAACTAACTCACAAAAACGGTTCCTAGGCATCACCCACGACCCCCTCACCGACGGACCGTGGTTGGACCCATGACCCGTGCTGGTGAAGTGTGGGTTAGGGTTCTGCAACTTGGTTCTGCAGTCTCCATCTACGGCCCCTCACCAACGAGGCATGGGGGGCCTACGGGGCGTGAGTGGCCCCTCGAGGGTCACTGCCCACGTGCATTCTTAGTTCATTCCTCAAGGACCCATGGTTGGTCCTTGGGGTTTGAACCTTGAAGTTTTAACACGAAAACACTTATTTTAAGGTACGGGGAAGTACATTTCAAGGCTCTAACCCTAACGTCAAGCTCTAGTTTTGCCTACTCATTTTTGGAGTGTTACAATATCTCCCCCTTGGGACATTCGTCCTCGAATGATGATCTAGACACTTTACAAAATTAAGGACTCAAAACTAGCAGGCCGTTATGCATGAAACATCATAATATGCACAATTCAAAGGAGGAAACTTCAACTCCATCTAAAACATAGTCAATGCAACAAAAGGAAGTAGGAACTACATCTAACAACCCATTATGCATGAAACTCAATATTTCTCATATTCATAGGAGGAACTACCTTCTCTAACTAAAATCATGATCAACACAATATCATGGGGCCAATATGCAATTACTCTCAAAAGCATACTAAAGCATGTTCACCAACTCATCTCATGAAGTCAAATAGGCAACTCATACTAAATGCACAACAACATGAGAAATATAAATCATGAAAAATCATTTTCTTACTAAACATGAATTTCATCAAGAACATGCATAACATAAGGAAATCATGGAAAGCTCATATAACACACATGCTCCCAAAACACTAAAAATCAAGAGGAATTACTTACCTCTAGCTTGAATAGGAGTAAAAGGAAAGAAATGAGGATATCGGGACTTCATATCGGCCTCAGCCTCCTAAGTAGCACTCTCAATTAGATGATTCCTCAATAAAAGCTTAACGGAAGCTATTTCCTTGTTTCTCAATCTCTTTACTTGCCTGTCTAGGATTTCTATCGGAGCTTCTTCATATGAAAGACTTTCGTCAACTCCCAACCCTTCTAGGGGAATAATGTACACCGGATCTCCAATACACTTTTTAAGCATAGAAACATGAAATACCGGGTGAACCGGGGCCAACTCATTTGGCAAATCCAACTCATAGGCAACTTTCCCAATACGCTTCAAAATTTGATATGGGCCTACATACCGGGGACTAAGTTTCCCTTTCTTCTTGCCAAACCTTATAACACCCTTCATGGGTGAGATTTTCAAATAGACCCAATCATTAACTTCAAATTCTAGATCTCTTCTTCTCACATCGGCATAAGACTTTTGTCTACTTTGAGCCATTCTCAACCTCTCTCTAATGAGCCAAACTTTCTCAATAGCTTCATAAACCTATTCGGGAACAATAAGAGCAATATCATCTACCTTGAACCAACCAACTGGAGATCTACATCTCCTACCATACAAGGCTTCAAAAGGAGCCATACTGATACTTGAGTGGTGACTATTATTGTAGGCAAACTCTATTAATGGCAAGTGGTCATCCCAATTACGTTTGAAATCTATAACACATGCCCTCAACATGTCCTCTAGAGTCTGAATGGTGTGTTCCGCTTGACCATCCTTTTGAGGGTGAAAAGTTGTGCTAAGCTTCACCTTAGTACCAAGCCCTTTTTGGAATGACTTCCAAAAGTGTGAAGTAAATTGAGTACCTCGATCCGAATTAATAGATAAAGGAACCCCATGCAACTTCACTATATCATTTATATACAACTTGGCATAGTCTTCCACCGAATGATAAACCTTAACGGGAATAAAATAGGCTGATTTTGTCATCCTATCTATAATGACCCAAATAGAATCATGTTGCCTTCGAGTGCGAGGCAAACCCACAATAAAGTCCATATTCACATCTTCCCACTTCCAAGTGGAAATAGGGATATTTTGTGACAAGCCTCCCGGACTTTGATACTCAACCTTAACTTGTTGACAATTAGGACATTTGGCTACAAATCCCGCAATATCTCTCTTCATACCATTCCACCAATAGACTTTCTGTAGATCACGGTACATCTTGGTGGATCCCGAATGAATAGAATATCGAGAACTATGAGCTTCCTCTAGAATTTTCTCCCTCAAACCATCAACATCTGGAACACATAATCGACCTTGGTACCTAAGCACCCCATCTCCCCCTTGGGAGAAGGCGTCAATGGACTTCTTGAGTACCGACTCTTTCAACTCAACTGATATAGGATCAAGGCTTTGCTTAGCCTTCACATCCATCACAAAGGACGATTCGGACCCATTATGAACCATGACACCACCCTTGGTGGAATCCACTAGTTGGACACCTAGTCGGGCAAATCTATGCACCTCACAAACCAATTATTTTTTTTCATCCTCTACATGAGCCACACTACCCATGAATAATATACTAAGTGCATCTGCTACAACATTAGCTTTGCCAGGGTGGTAAAGGACACTCATGTCATAGTCCTTCAAAGGCTCTAACCACCTTTTTTGTCGGAGATTCAAGTCCCTTTGACTAAATACATATTGAAGACTCTTATGATCGGTGAAAACATCCACATGGACCCTATACAAGTAGTGTCTCCATACTTTCAAGGAAAACACCACGGCCGCTAATTTAAGATCATGGGTCGGATAATTTTTCTCATGCACTTTAAGTTGCCTTGAAGCATAGGTAATCACCTTACCGTTTTGCATGAGAACACACCCAACCCCACTCTAGAGGCATCGCAATAACCACAAAACCATCCGTACCTTTTGGTAAGGTCAACACCGGAGCGGATGTAAGTCTATCTTTCAACTCTTGGAAGTTTTTCTCACAAGCCTCTGACCACTCAAACATAGCTTTCTTTTGAGTAAAAGCCGTCAACGGAGAAGCAATGGAGGTAAACCCCTCAACAAACCTCCTATAGTAACCGGCCAAACCCAAAAAGCTTCTAATATCTGAAGGAGTTAGATTCTAGGTCAACTCTTGACCGCATCTGTCTTCTTCGTATCTACCTCAATACCCTTGCTTGACACAATATGACCAAGGAAGGCAACAGACCTTAAACTTTGCAAAAAGTTGTTGGTCCTTAAAAACTTGCAACACAATTCTCAAATGGTCCATATGTTCATTACCACTCCTTGAATAGATAAAAATATCATCGATAAACACAATCACAAACATATCAAGGTATTGTCTAAACACCCTATTCATCAAATCTATAAATGACGCCGAGGCATTTGCCAACCCAAATGACATAACCATAAATTCATAGTGACCATACCGAGTCCTAAAGACCGTCTTGGGAATATCAACCCCTCTCACCCTTAATTGGTGATAACCTGAACGAAGGTCAATTTTAGAGAAATAGCTAACCCCTTGAAGTTGATCAAACAAGTCATCAATTCTCGGAAGGGGATATTTATTCTTAATGGTCACTTTATTCAATTGACGATAATCGATGCACATTCTAAGTGACCCATCCTTCTTTCTAACAAACAACACCGGAGCACCCTATAGAGAGATACTCGGTCGGATGAAGCCCTGATCTAACAAGTCCTTTAGTTGCTCTTTCAACTCTTTTAACTTTGCCGGAGCCATTCTATAGGGAGGAATGGAGATAGGTTGCGTATCCGATAAAAGGTCAATACCAAAATCTATTTCCCGCTCGAGAGGAATACCGGGAAAATCATCGGGGAAAACTTTTGGGAACTTATTCACTATCGGAACCGACTTTAGAGAGGGGGTTTCAGACTCCACATCCTTCACCCTAACAAGATGGTAAATACACCCTTTGGAGATAATTTTCCTAGCTTTAAGGCAAGTAACAAATTGACCTCTAGGGATATAATTCCCCCCTTTCCACTCTAAAATAGGTTCATTTGGAAATTGAAATTTAATCACCCAAGTCCTACAATCAATAGAGGCATAATATGCATGCAACCAATCCATACCCAAAATCACATCAAAATCAACATGTCTAAATCCACCAAATCCACTAAAGTAACCCTATAAGACAAGGAAATGGGACAACTTCTATAAACTTTCCTAGCCACCACAGAATCACCAACCGGGGTAGAAACTGAAAAAAGGCTCTAATAACACTTCGGGGAGTATTTCAAACTTCATGACCACTAAAGATGTCAGAAAGGACAAAGTAGCACTGGGATCTAACAAGGCATATACATCAATAAAAGAGACTTTTAACATACCGGTCACCACATGTGGGGAGCTCTCTTGGTCATCTCGGGATCGAAGAGCATAAAAATGGTTTTACTTTTGAGCATTGGAGTTTGAGCCGCTTGGAGGAGCTTGCTTGCCTTCCTTCCCTTTAGCTGTAAGTGTTGGGAAATTTCTCAATTGATGATCGCTCTTACCACACCCAAAACATACATCCGTTCCGACTAAGCACTTACCATCATAACTGTTCCCACATTTTGCACAATTAGATCTATTCACATAAGAACCACCACTATTACCTCCTTGAGGTATAGGGTTAGACACCCTATCTTGTTAACCCTTGGAGAAGTGTTTGAGGAACCTTGGTTGGAGAACCTTTGCTTGAACCTTGGTTGACCTTGCCCATCGAACTTAGCATTGGATAAATTCCCATCACCGGTTCTAGCTCTTTTCACCTCTCTATTCTTGTCTTGGAGCTTCTCATCCTCCATTTGTTGGGCATACACCATAAGACGTGAGATATCCCTATCATGAAGGAGCATTGTCGTACGACATTCTTTTCTTACCAATTTGGACACACCCGTCAAATACCTACTCATCATATCTATTGAATCTGCCACCATAGTCGGAGCATACTTGTATAATTGAGTAAACTTTAGAGAATATTCTTGAACACTCATACCTCCTTGACGAAGGTTAATGAATTCTTCCACCTTAGCTTCCCTCAACTATTGGGGAAAGAACCTATCAAGGAACGCCAATTTGAACACTTCCCACTCTATTGGACCCACTCCTACCATCCTATTGTTCTTCCATTAAGTATACCATACTTGAGCCACACTCTTCAATTGGTAAGCGGCTAACTCCTCTTTCTCTACCGAAGTCACCCCCATGGCATCAATTATTTTATAAACCTCTTTCATAAATTCTTGAGGATCCTCTCCCACTTTGGAACCAAGAAACACGGGAGGGTTCATTCTTGCAAAATCCCTTAATCTAGAAGCCACAGAATTCATATTAGGGTTCACATGAGTCCCAACATCTCTATTGGCCTGGGCCGTCATGGCTTGGTCTTGAGTTGTCATGGATTGAGCTTAAGCCGTCATGGATTGGGTCAACATTTGGATAGTAGATATAAATTCCGTTTGGGTCACATTCTTCACCACGGGATCAACTGGGGCTTGATTACTTGAAGAGCTTCCTCATTCACATCGCCACCCTTTATTCTTCTAGCGTTAGCCCTTTGTGTATTCATATCCTGAAGACACAAAAGAAAGACTAGGAGAGGGAATTTATATAGTTAAACACTAAGGCACGACTTAAGAGTAATGAAAGAAGTGAACTTTCCTAATATCTTATAGCCTCTAATTTATAAATGTGGCGCACTTCAAACTCATGAACAAGACTCTACTAGACGTGGCTTATGAGACATCATCCTAGAATCATTCTAAACCTTGTGCTCTAATACTAAGTTTATCATGACCCAAGGGTACCCCCTAGACGTAATAAGACACGTAATACCCCTAAAGGCACCATGTAAGCCACTTAGCATATCATAACATAAATCATTAGACAATAAGAGTAAAAACTCATTTCAAGTCTTAAGAAGATTTCATAAAAGCAAAGCAGAAGTCTATACTTGTCTCAATTAGCCATCTATTACTATAGTCCAAATGAAAAGGGACACAACCCATAGAACATAGTTTGAAAATGAGATACTAAAATGAAACTCAAAGTGAATCTCTCATCCTCGAATCATGAGGACTCACCAAAAGCAAGGAGAATAGTCAAATCTAAGCTCTAACCGAATGGTGACCGCCTTAAGAACCGGACCCTACACCTGGGAAAAATGTAGGAAAATATGGGTTAGTACAAAAATGCACTAAGTATGACAACCATGCATTAAAACCTTGAAATCATGCAAAAAGGGACATTTTAGATGAATCCATGCAATTTATTAAGTTAAAACATCATCTTGAAGGAAAAAGGAAATGCATAAGTCATAATCATGTTCATTCTATAGATCATTATACCATATGAAAAACATACCATAAGTACCCTCAAAGTCTACTTGTGCAATATATGAATAAGACCCCATAATCCTACCCATGCTAAGTAAAGCTTCTTGAGTAACCATAGTTCATAATTCATCTTCTTGTTCATAGTGGGAATAAGCCTTAACCGACATAGACCATGTGAGCTTAACATGGAATCCGGTGTTACCCACACCGAAAAGGGTTGTCCTACTTACCTAAGGTAAGATGATCATCATAATAGCTTTTAGGTGGATCCACTTGCTAAAGACCTATGGGGGCACATAGTTTATGGGATAAGGAGATTGTTACTAGAAACCCGGCTTTTCTCACGAAATTGTTTCTATCTCAAGAGATTGCTTCTAGTAACCCGACCTTTCTCATAGAAAGGTTTCCATCTCATAGTTAATATCCACTCAGTGATAAGAATAATTCCCATGGAGTACATATTGAGTCTTGACTTAAGTTCATATTCTTGGAAGAGTGCCTTGACACTCAATCCAACATAATTCATAAGATAGCTCATATATTCAATAGGTGAGAATAACCTTTCAACTTTAGAATCATCATCATGTGAGAAAACCTTCCGCATTATGTTCATTATGTGTTCATGAGAATAGTCTTTCAATCAACACAACAACATCATCGTAATTTTCCCTTCAAGGATCAAGGATCACATTCAATCAACACATCTAGAATGACTGCATTAGACATGGATGATAATATAATTCAAGTAGTTCAATTACTACATGCATAATTATATCATATTCTACTAACATCAATCATTACCCACACTTTGAGATCCAAATTGGGGAAAATAGGGGAATTCATGGCATCTTGGGGAATTCAACATAAAACCATATAAAATCATCAATATATCCATAATAAAAACATAATTCAATCATTAAAAATGAATTTGAAAGGAATAGATGAGATTGAAGTCAAACCCTAACTTTTGGGATTTCTAGCTTTGAATTAGGGGTTTTGAAGGGGCTCCATGGATGAAGTCTATCTATGGATTAAGATCTAACATACCTTGGTGAATAAATCCAATGAATTTGAGTGAAAAAGCTTGTTCCTTCAACCTTAGCTTCACCTTTGTTCTTCTTCTTCTTCTTCTTTGGAGTTCTAGAGAGAGTTTTGGGGGAAAAGTTGATTTTGATTTGGGATTTAGAAATTATGATTTGGATGACTTAGTTTAGGGACTTTAAAACCTTATATAGTTAGTTTAATTGAGTGTAAAATGACATCACTTAATATTTAATTAAAAAGGAAAACCCCAAAACACCCCTTAACTAACTCACAAAAATGGTTCCCAGGTATCACCCACGACCCCCTCACCGACGGACCATGGTTTAACCCATGGCCCATGCTGGTGAAGCGTGGGTCTGGGTTCTGCAGCCTCCATCTATGGCCCCTTACCCACGAGTCGTGGGGGGCCTATGGGGCGTAAGTGGTCTCTCGTGGGTCACTGCCCAGGTGTATTCTTGGTTAATTCCTCAAGGAACCATGGTTGGTCATTGGGGTATGAACCTTGACGTTTTAACACGAAAACACTTAGTTTAAGGTACAAGGAGGTACATTTCAAGGCTCTAACCCTAACACCAAGCTTTAGTTTAGCCTACTAGTTTCTGGAGTCTTAAACTTTCCTCTCCTCTGTCTCACCACCGATGACTACCACTGCTGTGCCATCTCCGGCGAGGCCACCATGGTAGTCACCACCGTCCTCTCTTCTTCAGCTCTCTCTAATGTGCTAGTGGCCAACTAAACCAGCCACCAAACGCCACTCTCTCTTTCTCAAATCGCCATATCCGACAAAGCTAACCCCAAACTCGAACCCCACTCCTCTATTTTCTCTTTCTCTACTCTAGCGAAACCACCATGTGAAGGCACCAGTGAGACTTCCTCGCAACCAGTCGACCCATCTCTCCCGCTCTTCTCTCCTCTCTAACGAAAATACCAATAGCTACGATAGTAGTAAGAGCATTGAAGCTCTATTCCGACGAAGAGGTATGGGGACCATTGAGTTGGTGGCCAGCGAGCCCTGCTCCTCATTTTTCTCCGTCGGAATGATGGAGACAACAACATAAGCAACCACTCTGGCAAGTGGCTGCGATGACGGTAACAAATAATATTTGAACCAATTTGGTCGATAAAAAGTTTTAATATTTTGACTTGCTTAAAATGAATCTTAATACATCCGTTTGGGTTAGTTATTTTGTTTGATTTTTATATACTTTGATTATGAAATATATGATTGTTTTTACTCGCATGTTTATCCTTTGTGAAAATTGATAGTCACTATGAATCTTGATCTAAGCATGAACTGCTCTTCTAAAAATAATATGTTCGAGGTATTATTAGGAGATTCTCATATATGCCTTTAAATCTGCCTGTTATTGTTTTAATCTCTTTTGTTAATTATGATGTGTAACTCATTGATACTTATTTGCTTCACTCGTGTCAGTGATTCTATCTCATTAATTTTGTATTAGTTTAATTACGGTCTAAATTGGTTTGTTGATTATGGTGTTTGATTTTGAGAATTTATTATGGTAAGCATCATTTTACTAATATGAACTACTTGATTCAGATTCATAATGGCGTAGTGCTTCATCACTTATGGTAAATTTTAGCATGATAACTGATTCGTATTGTGTTACTTAATTTAGAATGATGGTTACTTGTTATTTATGGTCATTAATGATTCCTTGTCCCCTCCCCCCCCTCCCCCCTTATTTTTTTTATTCCCAACAGTAATATTGCTTAGTTGTGGCAACGAGGATATCTTCCTTCTTTTATGATTGTCATTAGTCGTTCTATTTAAGTACATATCCTCGTGATTTCTGCATTATATTCTCTTGGTATGTAAACTCTATTTGTTTGCTTATACATATAATTTTGGAAAGTGGATTGATTGCTTTTTATAAATTACTTTTGCTATTCTATGTATATGCATGTGTTATTTGTTCACTTTAAAAATAAAATTTGATTTTTTTTTAATTATTCTCAAAATATGTTTGAGGATCATTTTCCATAATTCACTCTTAATTAATTCTCCTCTCTTTTATTTGTTTGGCCTCATATGTGTTATAAAAAGGGGACTTCTTCTCTCATTTTGAGGATCACGCTTTAACAATCTAAATCACGCTTTAACAATTCAATATTCTATACTCTCAAAAGAAAAGAAATAGGCTCTTATGTATTATTTGAAAGATTGAGTTTGCTGCTTCGAATCAAATAGGAATCAAGTTTACTTTGCTGAATAATTAATTTGCCTAACTGGTTAGTCTTTTTTTTTGGATCAATTCAATTTCTTTTCTTGCATTAGTATATTATTTCACATACTTTATTATTCATGATGTCTAAAATGAAGCGTCTGTATTAGTCTCTATTCCGCTATGTGTGCCTATTTATTTAAGTTTTTATGATTATTATGAGTAAAAGGAAGCATAAATGTCAGTCTACATTTCCTTTTGCTACGTGTGATGTTGTATTTGTTGGTATGTACATGATTCATTGTTACCTATAATGTTATTGTTCTTTAGTTGAAATTAACTCCTATAACTGGTAGTATATATTTTGTATTTTTGTACTTTGTTCGTATGTCTTGATGATAAACAAGGTTTGAATATAAAAGTTCAAGATGTGAAAAGTTCGCCCAGGCCGGGGATACATCTAAATGGAGTCTAATTCATTTTGTCTATGAAGCCTCTGACAACATAAGATAGATGTCGGGACAAGACCTGTGACACCTCCAAAGCTACTAAATAAAATAAAATGGAGTCTCCTAGAAGCAAGGAGACCTTACCAAAATCTGTCTGTGAGTAGATAATGATGTTTACGTAATCAAGACACAACTTCCAATGCAAGTGTCTATGATCGTACAATAGTAAAGTAACCCAACCAAGGGTTGGGATCGTTCCCACAGGGAGTTGTTTTGAGAATTAGTAGAAAAATAAAATTAAGTTCTAATTAGTCATAGCTAAAATCATTGTCGAATACATACATACTAAATCTAAGAAGTGACATAAAAGTGTCAATTAACAATGGGGTTTTGTCATAAGTAAGTAAAAACAAGCAAAAATGCAAAGAGTACTAATCAAAGAAAGGGGATTCTTTGGATGTGATAGGAATACGGGTTAGACTAGACTATTGGGTACACGCTTTTGATAGTGAATCCATTGAATATTTGTGACTAGCCTAGACTATAGTTGGGGTAAATTCTCTTTCCAGCAACTTACCCAGAATCAAATGGGTTCCTCTCGGACACCCACCTGCCGCATGAAGAACAACCTCCACCTTAGCCCACTCACTTTCTTGAGCTGAGTGTGTGAGAGAAGGGCTAGGGTTCACTCTCTCGAGCTGAACCTCATGTTGACCCACTCCCACCGGCCATCAATTTAGTAGTCTTAGTTTTACGACCTCTCTCTCAAGCAAGCCAAAAGCACAAAGGTGAAATCGTATTGCAACTAAAATTTCATTAAGTTCCACCATGACTACTAAACGAAATCACATTTAAACAAGAAATAAACTCTCAGCAAGCAAGACCCAACAATTAATCTAACCCATATTCACAAAATCACACCCCAAGAGTTGGGGTTTTAGCTTGACATGTAAAAGAGATAGAAATTTATACCAATATGAGTTTGCATTCAAATGAGTATGAAGATTTAAGTCTCAAAACAAGCAAAGAGTGAAGAATCCAAGAGACCCAAACCCAAAATCTTGGAAGTGAAACCCTTTGAACCTTCAAGTTCTTCAAAATCCTCTCCAAACTTAGAACTCAAAAATAGAAGAAAAGTCTGAAAAATTATTGTTCAAAGCTAAAAATTGATACTAGAATAATAATTCTCAATGAGTATTTACAGTTTTCAAAAATTTGTGCTGCAGTGGATCATTCAGCGTCATTAGTCTAGATGGCCGATCAACTCGGCGATTCACCCTTTGGTAGGTTTCATCGTTGTCTTGCTCTATCCTTCAACATCATCGTGTTTTGGATCATTGGGCGACATAGTACTACTTTGCGAAACTGATCGGCAACACGCCGACTCCTCTTTTCACCGCCGATTTGATCCTTCCTTTCAGGGCTCTGCACTGGAACAAAAGGTGAGGTAAGACCTTTTGGCGACTCACCGAATAGGTTCGGCGATTCTCAGATCTTCATTTATTCGTTCTTTCATCTGCTTTTGGTCCTTTTTGCTAAGTAGTGTCCATGCTTTGCCTCAAACTCCAAATACCTGAAACTTAAGGGTTTTCATCAAATATTGAGACAAAATATACATTTGAGGACACTAATTCTATCAAAATATAGCCCTAAATGAGTCCAATCTATGGACTCATCAACACCCCCAACTTAAACTTTTGCTTGTCCTCAAGCAAACTCAAGCTTAGCCGTTCAAAAAGGAGGTCTCGAACAGTGCTACAGAAGACTCAATCATGAATGCACACAACAAGACTCAAGTTACTTATGCAAAGATCAAATGTGCACTCAAAGATTCAAGTTGTAACTCACTAATATCAAAGTATCTCATGCTCATAATACTTGCTTCAAATGCAAGTTCAAGCTCAACCAAAGTGTTCAAATGCCCTCTTACAAGGAATAATTCCATAGTCACGCACAAAGGTTTAATCATTTAAAGTTCTGGAATCAAATACAACGCTCACTCTCACAAGGAAGAACACAATGCATGCTTTCACCCATAGGTTTGCCCATATTTTCCGATCAATCATTTGTTTCAGCTCACTCAAGATAAAAAAGGTCTTTTCAAGGCTTGTAATGGGGCTGAGTGCAAATGTATGGTCATTTAGGCTCAATGACTTTCATCCTCATGAAATGAGGTGCTCACAACACTTCCTTTCCTTTTCTTTCATCATTCTCTTTAGTGCTCATAAGTCATCCTATTATTCCCTTTCCATGGATTGTTTGGGAACCCTATTTCTTTTGTACTTTATTCCACAACTTTCTTTTTCATTCTTTTTCTCTTTATTTCTCTTTTCTCTCTTTTTTTTTATATGGAGGGGTTCCATTTTTCTAAAAACCATGGGTAAGAGGAGACTTTCCTTGCAATTCTTGACTTGCCCCTATCTTTTTACCACACCCCTAACTTAGGCTTTTGACCTAAGTTGGCTATTCAACTAACCACAACTTCATGAGGATTATGGGTGATGGATAAATGAAGGTCTAGTTTTCATCAAGTTTCTTCCAAAGAAAGGTAAGGCTCAAGGGGTGTTCAAAAGTGGTTCACACACTCACAAGGTAGGTCACAAAAGAGATATATGTCAAATTGGCTCACACTCTTAGAAGTTGCCTAAGATCATATAAAGAGATAGCATTACTTAGTTGACCGGACCAACGGGGAAAATTCTAGGATCCATCATGCATAGTTCACAGGTAAGCTCATCACACTAGGAAGTAACACTATCAATCAAACAAGAATCCACACTTTCGCTAATGTGCAATGATCATCACAAGAGACTCAATTTGATACTAGGGTAGTCATAAGGAGATGCAAAGAGTTCACATATTGTCTATGCAACTTCATTTGGCCTCATCGTAGCCGCGCATTCATGTTCATTCAATTGAGAACACTATTCAAGTCATCGGTATTGATTAGAATCGAGACTTAAATTTTACAAAAGAACATCCATATTAAATACACGAGAGGTGGCAAAAATTTTTGGACGGGTCAAAATCATTTTGCAATTTAAAATAAAAGGAGCCACAGGCTCAAACATCCACAGAAAGTAGTGTAAACACAATTTTAAGCATAAAGCCCAAATATAAACACAACATGAACATCAATAACACACAAAGGTGGGCCTTTCCCTACCACAAATAAAAAAATATTTGTCCTAAAATGCAAATAACACAGATTCTGAAATGTAAAATAAAGAAAGACAGAGAGGGAGGGGGGGTAAAGAGGTGATCCTGGCTAACAGGTCACTCCATCTGTCCGGGCTTCAGTGCCCGGAGTGACTCCAAAAGGACCAGCTCCACTGAATCCAGCAATAGGTGCTAAGAAAGCCTGCACAACACCATCTATCATAATTGCTTCCATCTCGATCAGGTCTTTATCTGCAGCTCCCTCAGTTTTCTCATGCATCTCTTCATTAGTCTCTGCTTCTGGCTTAGGATTGGCTATCTGCTCTGCTCTATCCCCATGTCCAATGGTGGTCTGAGGCATCTCAGGCAAATTTCCACTGTTCCAAAGACCATGGACACATCGGTGGACTTCAGGTGGTCTACATCTTTTTGCAGCTTAGCAATGGAATCTTTTAAAGCCGTCACCTCCTCTGCAGCCCCTTGGTTGTGCTTACACACCGCTATCCTCGCTGCTAGGGCATCAATGGTAGTGTTTAGAGGTGTCACAGCATCAGCTAGGGTAATCTGGATCATGCTTGGAACATAGGCCTCTAGACTGGTAGCCCAATGATCAGCATAAAGGGCCAGGTGTCCCATTCGGAGTAGGGAAGCCTGGGTGAGTGGAGGCCGAGAAACAGTAGCGACAGTAGTGGGTCTGGGAGACCGTGCAACAGTAGAAGAACCTAGAGTATCAGCAGGAGTAGCAGTAGTAATGGATATTCTCGAAGGCCTATGGGCCGGAGTAGACAGTGGTGCCTCTACAGGTGATGATTTTATGTTTACAAACTCCACCAATTCTGCCTTCTTCCTTTCTGCTTGATCTTTAAGATACTCGAATTCAATCCTTTGGATATTAGTAGAGGCTGTGGGCATCACTTTCACATCCTTCTTGGCATCTCGAGGTGCCTGAGCTTGTTTGCATAATTCTGTGATCAATACTGGGAATGAAAGTGAGGTCTGGCTCTGCCTTTCATGCATGAGTATCTCTGAAGCAATAATTGTACCCAAATTTATCTGAGTTTTCTCTATGATGCAACCCAGGCAAGCTACCTTGGCAAGGCAAATGATCGATTCATTCTGGGACGACATGATCATGCTGTTGATAAAACCGAACCAGAACCTTGTTGCTATGTTTAATTCTTTCTTTTCAATCGAAACTCCTTCAACCAACCACTTCGAAGTCTCATCTGAAATTAGTGGGGCTAACCACTTTTTCATCTCATCCAACTTTTTTGTTATGATCAAGTGCTGGCAGTGATCCCTGATATTCGTGGACATGCCCAAGATTGCGTTGATCGCCTCACTATCACACTTCACCCTCCTACCTCTAACAACCATATAGTCCACTTCTTTAAAGGCTGCTGCTAGCTACTTTTCTAGGGTATTAATGCACTGTATGCACTGTAGAATTCTCTTACCCAGTTTGGAATATAAGGGCCACGGGGCTTGGTGAAGATTTGGAACTTATAGTAACTCAGGCACTCCATTATCTCTGGGTGCATGTCTATAACCCCGTCTATGGTCACTTTTCCTCCAGAATTGTCCTCAGCCCCTCAGTCTTTACTCGATTCATTGACTTAGGCGGAGGAACCTGTACTTGGGCCGCTAATACCATTGCCTACTTTGGAACTGGAGTTGTAGTAGTGGTAGGCTGGGAAGTCCTGACCCTGGATGGATCATTTAGCTTTTTAGTTGGCCGCTCAGCCCTCTGTGCTAATAACAGATCATCCTCATCAGAACCCATACCTTCGCTTTCAGATTGTTGGGGTCATTTCTATAAAAGTCATCACTGTCAGTGCTTGCATCTGATAATTCAAGGGTCTTGTCTTTGTCCTTGCCTTTCCCACCAGTTGTGGAAAGTTTAGCAACCTTGCTTCTGGATGCAGCTGCATCCTTATTGATTGTAATCCCTTTTGTTTTACCTTGGGGTGGCCTACTTCTTCCTACAACTTTAAATTTCTGCAAAGAATTGGGAAGAAGTTAAAACAACTAAAACAAATTCATAGGGACACAATTGCAGAATAACTCGTTGAATGGATCGACGAATCTCCAAGTTGCTTTGACGAGCAGGGTTTTATCTGCCAAAAGATACAGTGCAATAAAGGTTCAGGGGTGCAGACAAAGGGCGATCAAGGAGACTTTTGGTGAGTTGCCGAATGCTTTTGGCGATCAAAGACTTCTCGCCAAAAGTTACAAAACCCATATCACAACTAGCATGAAATTAAAGGCAAGATGGGGTTAATAGGCGAACCGTTGAGTGGTTTGGCGAGCTCGACCCAGCTCACCTAACGGCCCAACGTGCCTATTTCCCACCTATCTTCTCAACTTCAACCCTGCAACCCCCGAAAACAAAATTAAATTATGCACTAGTATAATTAAGCTTAGACCCATAACACTTAATCATGATAAACACCATGTACGCAAAACCCCATAAGATTTAACTCATTTTTACGCGCAACAAAAAGGGAGTACAAAAATCAAGATAAGATGGGCTAGATTTCCAAATCGAATTCGGCATTTCAACAATCTAAACCTATCAGAGAGGCCTAATACACATCAATTCAATAAGCCCAATTGCATAAGATAACAAAATTTTCAAAGTGGCCTCGGGGTTCGGGAAAACCAACCTTTTATGCTGATCAAACTTCTTAGAAATGCTAGGAGGTAATGTAATCCCAAGTTCGAACACCAATCGACGACTAAAATACCAGGAATGCAAAGATAATGAAAATTACTTACTAGGTGCAGATTTACGAAAGTTGAAATCGAGTGGAAAATGAAAATTTGTCAAACTTTGAAACCATTGGCCTTTAAAACAGTCCAGTTGATGCCCATTCGGCGACATTAGTCAAGATCACTGAACCACTCGGTGACACGCCGATTAGGCACTTGCCTCGTTGAGTTTTACAGGGCCTCCAATTTATGTAGAGGTCCAAACAGCAGACAAAGCGGGATCGCCAACCATTTTCACGATTTGTCAATTGGATCTTCAACTTGCCAACTTGCACTTTTTAACACTTTCCTCATTTTAACCTACAAAATCAACATACTATTATTTTATCAAAGTAAAATAAAGCAATAAATAGCTTTGGGTTGCATCCCAAACAACACCTTAGTTAACGTCGTGGCACGACGCAAGTCCACCTTCAAACCTCATTTTTGGGGTTGAACCTAATGCAACTAGGTGATCCCAATTGTTCATTTGGATGGAGCTGAGGCAATACATGACCCAAGAGAGTTTCAATTAGCTGGATAGATCTAGAGTGAGAACCGCTCATTTGAGTTAGCACTTCTACATTTTCTCTAATTTCTTCTAACACTCTTTCTTGCTCATTTAGCTTTTGGAGAATGATTAATAATGTATCCTTGTCCATAGACCTTCCCTGCTCAGTAGGTGGTATGAATTTTCTCTTTTTTTTGGACATCACCTCTAGTTCCTCGACTTTTTGGGTCAAGTTATTCATCTGACCTAGCAAAATAATCAATTGCTGGTCCTTCTTAATATCTTTGTTGGTTTTGGCTACAAGGTTAAGGAGTTTAGTTGCGGTCTCATAGGGGTATCTCTCAAGACCACCCAGGACAAGTCAATCGATTAATCCTTTATTTCTGGGATTAAGACTCCTATAGAAGCACTCCAGTAGAACTAAATCAAGAATTTCATGAGTTGGGCATTGCATCAATAGTGCTTTAAACCTTATCCACAACTCATGAAAAAGTTCACCTTCCATCTATTTGAAGGTCAGGACGCTATCCCTGAACCTCATTACTTCCATCAAGAGGTGCTCTATTGGTTCATAGTCATTAACCATACTCATCTTTTTGTTAGCATAGGCATACGAAACAAAACTAAAAATTAAGTGAGTAAACTATGATTAAGAAGAACAAATATTTTAATAAACTAAGAATTCTCAAATAACACCACTCCTCGGCAGCGGCGCCATTTTGATGTTTGCGGAATCAAGACACAAGTTCCAATACAAGTGTCTGCGATCGTACAATAGTAAAGTAACCTAACCAAGGGTTGGGATCATTCCCACAGGGAGTTGTTTTGAGAATTAGTAGAAAAATAAAATTAAGTTCTAATTAGTCACAGCTAAAACCATTGTCGAATACATACATACTAAATCTAAGAAGTGACATAAAAGTGTCAATTAACAATGGGGTTTTGTCATAAGTAAGTAAAAACAAGCAAAAATGCAAAGAGTACTAATCAAGGAGAGGGGATTCTTAGGATGTGATAGGAATATGGGTTAGACTAAACTATTGGGTACATGCTTTTGATAGTGAATCCATTGAATATTTGTGACTAGGCTAGACTATAGTGGGGGTAAATTCTCTCACGAGCAACTTACCCCGAATCAAATGGGTTCCTCCCGGACACCCACTTGCTGCATGAAGAACAACCTCCACCTTAGCCCACTCTCTCTCTCGAGCTGAGTGTGTGAGAGAAGGACTAGGGTTCACTCTCTCGAGCTGAACCTCATATCGACCCACTCCCACCGACCATCAATTTAGTAGTCTTAGTTTTACGACGTCTCTCTCAAGCAAGCCGAAAACACAAAGGTGAAATCGTATTTGCAACTACAATTTCATTAAGTTCCACCACGACTACTAAACAAAATCACATTTAAACAACAAACAAACTATCAGCAAGCAAGACCCAACAATTAATCTAACCCATATTCACAAAATCACACCCCAAGAATTGGTGGGTTTTAGCTAGACATGTAAAAGAGATAGAAATTTATACCAATATGAGTTTGCATTCAAATGGGTATGAAGATTTAAGTCTCAAAACAAGCAAAGAGTGAAGAATCCAAGAGACCCAAACCCAAAATCTTGGAAGTGAAACCCTTTGAACCTTTAAGTTCTTCAAAACCCTCTCCAAACTTAGAACTCAAAAATAGAAGCAAAGTCTGAAAAATTACTGTTCAAAGCTAAAAATTGATACTAGAATAATAATTCTCAACGAGTATTTATAGTTTTCAAAAATCTGTGCTGCAGCGGATCATTCGGGGTCGTTAGGCGAGATCGCCGATCAACTCGGCGATCCTCCCTTTGGTAGGTTTCATCGCCGTCTTGCTCTATCCTTTAGCATCGTGTTTTACATCATTGGGCGACATAGTACTACTTCACAGAACTGATCGGCGACACGCCGACTAATCCTTTTCACCACTGATTTGATCCTTTCTTTCAAGGCTCAGCACACTGGAACAAAAGGCAAGGTAAGACCTTTTGGCGACTCACCGAATGGGTTCAGCGATTCTCAGATCTTCATTTCGTTCTTTCAGCTGTTTTTGTTTTTTTTTGCTAAGTAGTGTCCATGCTTTCTCTCAAACTCCAAATCCCTGAAACTTAATGGTTTTCATCAAATATTGAGACAAAATATGCATTTGAGCACACTAATTCTATCAAAATATAGCCCTAAATGAGTCCAATTTGTGGACTCATCAGATAACGATCTCAATGAAGCGTCTATTGATGATCCTGAGTACCTGTATTAGCATCATGAAATCATGCAAGTCGAATAATATTAGTACATTGAATGTACTGGTAAGTGATAAGGTTAGTGTAAACAACTTACTGGCTTGAATGACTGAAAACAAGATAATTGGATCAATACATGAATATGGAATGAAAACCATTAAAACTTTACAACCCAAGATACAATGAAAACAACATGAAAATAATATACTTTACTTGTGGGGAGTTTCTCTAATCGACAACCATTACCATGAGCCTAACAATGATACATCATTTTGCCTCACGTTCCAAGGCCATCCTATACTTTGCCGGGGTATATGATGATATCGTGACTATGAATCCATCTAATTGGTCTTCTTAGAGGCAGTGAGGAATCACATGATGAATCAATGCTATCCTATCCTGCGCTGGCTACATAGTTCAATGTGACTTCAAAAATCATAAGAGACTCTAACCCAACTCGGTGTTCGATACTACTCCCAAAATATTTGATACAACTTTATGCTCAATTTACCTATTACAAGGAATAGACTTCTTACTTGATTGAAATACTTTTCAAAACATGATATGTGTTTACATTCTTGAAAACATGTACTTATGAACTTATCTTTCAAGTCCAATAATCAACATAGGTACATAAGTATGTAGATAGATATATAAATAACATTTGAAATTCCTAAGTGTTTATTAAATTGAACCTTTTGACTTTCCTCTTAACCTTACTTGAATTGAAATGTGAGTTTAAGAGTTATGATTTGGATATAGGATCTTTAAATGATTAATGAAGACATAGATAGTTAGAAATAAGAAGAGAACGAAGACACGTTCTGAAGACCAATGGCGGGATGCTGAAAGAAATTAAAATTTTGGTCGTGAAAATATTTTTGAGACAGAGGACTCTGTATCCTCTCTACGACGCAGAGAGGGGATGATTATCTGGGTACTTAAACTTCTAAACGCCTCCGTAACGCGGACTTGAGAGCAAATTTTTGCCCGATCTTTTCTTTCTCTCCCCAACTTGATTCAATTCATACCCAAGGCAATTCCATTGCCCAATTTCACGAATTTTCATAAATCCATAACATTTTTAATGAAACCCATACAAAATCCATCAAGAACAACACTCATTCCCCAAACACTCACCTCGATAACTCAACATGAATCCATTGACAAAGAATGAAGCAAAACTTCAAGAATTTCCTCAAGAACCTTTACATAAACGATTTCATGTACAATTTACTAAACGAAAAGCATTCTTCACATGAGGATAAAAAATTCATCACTATGAGAAACCTCACATACCTCAAAAGAACCAAGTTCTTGGCGATTTACCCAAAACCTTGAAAAGTTCTTGAAGCCTCTTCATTTCTCCTCTTGAACTTTGCCCTGTCTTGCTTAAATATTTTTGAGAGAATGAAAACTCATTTCAATCAGATTAGACCACTATTTGGGTGTGCCAAAATGTGTGGGGTTAATGGGGTAAGAAAAAGACCAAAATGCCCCTCCTTAAAATGGATGAAAAGACTCTAGCTAGAGAGGCTGCACTTAAATAGGAACAACTCCTTCATCCAAACTCAGATTTTAGCAAACTTGGGGGCGTAGGAAAGAGGACTTGAAGAGTTGTGATTTGATGCCTCATGGGCCACCTAACTCATTCTGTGGTAAAAGTTATGGTCATTTGAAATTGACCCAAAACTAAGAATTTGAAGGGTAATTTGTACGACTCTAATTTTCGTTCTTTCTAATTTAGCCCTTTCTAAGACCTAGGTGTTACAATATCTCCCCCTGGGAACATTCTTCCTCAAATGAGATCACTCTAAGTAGAACTTGGGTGGAAAACATCTAACATTCAACTTAAACACCCAACATACAATTCATATATACTCAATGTACTCACTTAAAGAGTACGAAGAAAAGAGTTAGTACCTTGGTTTGGAATTTCTCCGGGAGCAAAGTGATGTGGGTATCTCTACTTCATATGCTCCTCAGCCTCCCAAGTGGCTTCCACAACAAATTGGTTCCTCCATAAGACCTTGACCAATGCCACCTCCTTGGTTCTCAACTTCCGAACCTTACGATCAAGAATCTGAATGGATATCTCTTCATAAGATAAACTGTCCTTAATATCAATATTATCAATAGGTATAATAAGTGAAGGATCTCTCATATACTTCTTCAGCATAGAAATGTGGAATACCAGATGGACTGCTGCTAACTCTGATGGTAGCTCCAACTCATAAGCACATTGTCAATTATTTAGGACATCCTATAAGGATTAATATTGTAACACCCCGTATCCAAAAATAGACCAAACCAGCAAATTTCTAGAAGTTGCAGGTGCAACCCACGGTTGCCACCCAATGATCATAGGGTGACCCACGGCCCGTTCTAGTGGTCCGTGGATGGCCAACTACAACCCTTCCCAGAAACTCAAACAAAAACCATTCTAAGGCATAACCCATGGTTGGACAAGAAGGATTATGGATCAATTCATAAATCATTGATCCGTCTGTAGGTCAAGACCCTCAGGACCCCTCAGAACCTAGTCCTTGAAGTCGATCGACGGTCGGACAGGTCGGATCGTGGATCAATCGATGGACCATCAATCAGTCTGTAGGTTGAGACCCTCAAGACACCCCAGAACCCATACTATGAAGTTGATCGATGGACTAAAAGGATGGATAGTGGATCCATCCACGGACTGTCGATCCATCCGTAGGTGGCTTCAGCAGATTTTATGTCAAGGGTCATTTGGTCTTTTCCTTATGCGCTTGACCCCTAAACTACATCGTTTAACCCTTAAACTATGTGGTTTTGGTCAGTTTTAGCCTAGTAAACTAATTAGAGCTTACCCTAATCAATTATTCACCAAAATTTCATCAAACTTAGCACCATATAGGAGAAAGAGTGGACCAAAGCTTTCCAAAATGCAACAAGGTTTTCATTAGTTCCAGCCCCAAAATAGAAAGAATTCTCTGTGGAATTCGTCACCAGGTATGTGGGATTTTACTAGTGGGTTCCTTTTGCCCATTAGGTACCTAGAATTCAATCAGATTCTTGATTCCCTTAATATTATCTAGACCTAGGGTTTCTTGAATGTTAGAAATTATTGGGTTTTAGTTGTTAGAATGTTCCAAATCAGATTGTCATTAATTAAGTATCATTTTGTGAAGATTCTTTCATGAATTCAGAACCCTAGCTATGTAGTTCTTTTAGTTCATGAATTACACATGCTAGGTCAGTTATTTCAAATATATACATACATGCCTCAGTTTTCGAATATTTCATTATAAATATATTGATGATGCATTCTCAGTTGCATGCCAGTAATTTGAGTTAGCCAGTATTATATAAATTCAGTCATAAATTGTTAATTACATATTCAAATGGGTGTAGCTTAATATTGAGTGGACTAGGGTCAGTCACCCTCAAGTCCCAGAACTACATGCCCCATAGGTTAAGTCCCCTATGTTAGGCATTACATTTTGGTGATCACGCCAGTCATGGCTCTATTCCTTTAGAAGGGTATATTGGGTCCTCTTGATGGGGCGTATACATCGAATTCTACATTTAGCTCATGTAGTTTTATGTCAGTTATTAGTAGCTCCCACAGTTCAGTCAAATTCTATTGCATTGACCATATTATCAGTTACCGTCAGATTTCAGTCCCAACATGTTATAAACTTGGTCATTGCATTCAGTTATTTCATGTTCAATATTCTCAGTACAAGATCATGTTTATCTATTATCATTGCTCAGTATTTACACTTTGATTTAGTTATGATTATTGTTCATTTTTACTCTATCCTGAATGCTCAGGACCTTTCAAGTATTGATGCATACTCTGCACTACATCTTCTCATGATGTAGATTCAGGTTCTCAGCTTTCACATCACGCATAGATTGGTTCTCGATCTCCAGTTCAGTAGCATCAGTGGTGAATCCTTATTCTTCAAGGATGAGTGACATGATTATCTTCCTTTGATTTTAGTCTTTAGTTTTCAGTATTTACTAGACTTAGCTGGGGCATGTTCCAGCACTTCTAGTTAGTTAGAGGCTATTTTCAGACATAGTTAGAACTAGTTTTAGTATTTATGTTTGACTTTTCAGTTTTATTCAAACTCTCAGCTTTCATATATTCAGATTTATTATATGGGTATTTCCCATCATTTCAGATTATCTCGTGATTAGCTTCCGCAAAGTATTTATAGATTTAGTTTAATCTAGTATGCTTATGATATGCCAGCAGGGTTAGCTTGGGGTCACTCATGATCCTAGGTCCCGTGTTCGCGTCCTGGGGGTAGCTTCGGGGCGTGAAAAACTTGGTATCAGAGCACTAGGTTCAAGAGTCCTAGGAAGTCTGAAAGCCGCACTAAGTAGAGTCCTTTCTATGGGTGTGAAGTGCACCACATCTAATGAGAGGGAGGCTATGAAGTATTTTAAGAAAATTTCACTTTCGTTGCTACTCTTATCATGCGTAAGGTATGATCCAACTTCTTGTTTCTAATCCATTGTTATGTGCTTATGATCATGCCTCCTCGTAGAGCTTATGCATGAAATGCTAATGCACACAATACTAACACAGTTCCTCTAGTCCTAGACCATGAGGTTTCGAACACAGAGTTTCAGAATGAGTTTCAGCTTTTGGCTCAGAGTATGACCAACCAGAACAATCAGCAGGTTCCAGTTTCTACTAATAGAAATAGTGGATCAGTGTCAACTAGAGTTCGAGATTTTGTAAGGATGAATCTGCCTGAGCTTTTAGGGTCACAAGTTGGTGAGGACTCATAAAACTTCATTGCTGAGGTTAAGAAAATCTTTGGAGTGAAGCAAGTGATTGGTAATGATAGGGTGGAATTGGCATCCTACCAGCTTAAAGATGTGGCTCACATAAGGTTCACTCAATGGAAAGACAAGAGGGGCAACTTTTTTTTTTTAACTCCTTATATAGGAGTAAACTTCGGTGTCAATCCAGAAACTCTCTCAGAACCCTTCTCAGTCTCTACTCCAGTCGGTGACCCAGTTATAGCTAGACGGGTATACAAAAATTGCCCCATCACAGTCTCTTAGAAAGTTACCTCACCAGATCTTGTAGAGTTAGAAATGGTAGACTTTGATGCCATTCTAGGCATGGATTTGTTACATTCCTGTTATGCCTCAGTTGATTGTAAAACAAGGATCGTTCGTTTCCAGTTTCCAGACGAACCAATCTTAGAATGGAAGGGTAGTAGCTTTGGGCCTATGGGTCGATTCATTTCTTACCTTTTAAGGCTAGAAAGATGATCTCTAAAAGGTATCTCTATAGTCTAGTTCAGGTCAAGGATTCAAGATCCGAAACCCCAACTCTTGAGTCAGTTCCAGTAGTCAATGAGTTCCCAGAAGTGTTTCCAGAAGATCTTCCCGGACTTCCTCTCGGAAGGGAAATCAACTTTGGAATTGATCTCCTTCCAGTTACCCAGCCTATTTCTTTTCCTCCTTATAGAATGGCTCCAACTAAGCTTAAGGAATTTAAAGAGCAGTTGAAGACCTTCTAGATAAAGTCTTCATCAGACCAAGTATTTTCCTATGGGGTGCACCAGTGTTGTTCGTGAAGAAATGGTTCTCTCAGAATGTGCATTGACTATAGGTAGTTGAACAAGGTCACAATAAAAAATAAGTATCTTATCCCCAAGATTGATGACTTGTTTGACCAACTTCAGGGTGCTAGCCATTTCTAGAGTTCGAGATAGTGACATCCCTAAAACACCCTTTAGAACTCGGTATGATCATTATGAATTTGTAGTTATGTCATTTGGATTAACCAATGCTCCTGCAACTTTCATGGACTTGATGAACAAAGTGTTCAAGTAGTATTTGGACTTGTTTGTTATCGTCTTTATTGACGATATTCTCATTTACTCTAGGAATGAGGAAGAACATGCAAATCATTTGAGGGTTGTCTTGCAAACTCTCAAAGATCGCCAGTTATTCGCAAAGTTTAGCAAATGTGAGTTTTGGTTACAGTTAGTTGCTTTCCTTGGGCATATAGTGTCTATTGAAGGGATTCGAGTGGATTCTCAGAAAATAGAAGCAGTGAAATAATGGCCCAGATCTACCTCTCCTACAGATATCAGGAGTTTCTTGGGTTTGGCTGGTTACTACAGAAGGTTCATGGAAGGATTTTAATCCAGTCTCTCCATTGACTAAGTTGACGCAGAAGAAGGTTATGTTTCAATGGTCAAATGATTGTGAGAAAAACTTTGTAGAACTGAAGACTAGGTAGACTACAACTCCTGTTTTGACTCTACCAGAGGGGGTCAGACAATTATGTTATGTGTTGTGATGCATCCAGAGTTAGCCTATGTTGTGCGTTGATGTAGCGAGGTAAAGTTATAGGTTATGCTTCTAGACAACTTAAGGTGCATGAGAAGAACTATCCAACTCATGACCTCAAGCTAGCAGTAGTAGTGTTTGCCCTTAAGATTTGGAGACATTACTTGTATTGTGTCCATTTAGATGTGTTCACAAACCATAAGAACCTTTTAGTATGTGTTCACCCAGAAAGAATTGAATCTTCTCCAGAGGAGATGGTTTGAGTTCCTCAAGGATTACGATATGAGTGTGCATTAACATCCTGGTAAGGTCAATGTAGTAGCAGATGATCTTAGTAGACTATCTATGGGTAGTGTAGCACATATTGAGGGAGGAAGAAAGGAACTAGCAAAAGATGTTCATAAACTTGCTCTCTTAGGAGTTCATCTTTTGAGCATATCATATGGTCGTGTAACAGTTTAGAATAGGTCAGAATCTTCATTAGAAGTAGAGGTTAAGGAAAAGCAAGATAGTGATCCGATATTGATTCAACTAAATGGTGCAATCTATCAGCAGAGAGTTGATGTTTTCGTCCAAGGGGGAGATGGTGTGCTTTGTTATCAGGGTTGATTATGTGTTCCTAAGGTGGGTGAGTTGAGGCAGAAGATTCTTGTAGAAGCCCATAATTCTAGATATTCTATTAATCCAGGCACCACTAAGATGTACTATGATTTGTGGAAAGTCTTTCGGTGGAATGGCATGAAGAGGGATATAGCATATTTTGTGGCTAAGTGACCTAATTGCCAGGAGGTATGATTCAAGAGATCAACATTCCTTCTTGGAAGTGGGAAGTGATCAATATGGACTTGATTACTGGATTACCTCGTACTCATAGACAGTATGACTCCATTTGGGTGATAGTTGATAGGGTCACTAAGTCTGCACACTTTTTGGCTGTTAAGACTATAGATTCAACAGAGGACTACACCAAACTTTAAATTAATGAGATAGTCAGGTTGCATGGAGTTCCTTTTTCTATCATCTCAGATAAAGGTCCTCAGTTTACCTCTCATTTCTGGAAGCAATTTCAGAAAGGTCTTGGTACTCAGGTTCATCTTAGCACAACATTTCATCCACAGGCAGATGTCCAGGAAGAGCGTACCATTCAGACCTTAGGGGACATGTTGAAAGCTTGCGTGATTGATTTCAAGGGTAGTTGGGATGATCACCTTCCTCTTATAGAGTTTACCTACAATAATAGCTACTATTCTAGCATTCAGATGGCCCCTTATGAGGCATTGTATAGGCATAGATATAGATCTCTAGTTGGTTGGTTAGAAGTAGGTGAAGCAGCCTTGATAGGGCCAGATTCAGTTCATGATGCTATGGAGAAATTGCAACTCATTAGAGATAGGTTTAAGATAGCCCAGAGTCTCTAGAAGTCCTATGAAGATGTAAGGAGAAGTGAATTAGAGTTCGAAGTTTATGATTGGGTTTTCCTAAAAGTGTCACCGATGAAGGGGGTAATGAGATTGGGCAAGAAAGGGAAGCTCAGTTCTAGATATGTAGGCCCTTACAAGATTTTGAAAAGAGTTGGTAAAGTGGCTTATGAGTTAGAGTTGCCAACAGAACTAGCAGTAGTGCATTCTGTTTTTTCACATTTCATTGTTGAAGAAGTGTGTGGGTGATCTAGTATCTATTATACCTTTAGAAAGTGTGGTTGTGAAGGATAGTCTCACTTATGAAGAGGTACCAGTTGAAATCCGTGATCGTCAGGTTCGAAGGTTGAGAAACAAAGAAGTCACTTCAGTTAAGGTTTTGTAGAGGAGTAAGTTCATAGAGGGAGCTACTTAGGAAACAGAAACAACCATGAAGACCAAGTATCCTCATCTCTTTCCTTCCGATTCCATTCCAGCTTGAGGTAACAGTTCCTATTCAGTTTTTTTCAGTCATTCATACACAAATTCAGTCTTAATATAATGTTCCTTCAATTTTTACTTGCATTTTCAGCGTATTTGCATGTTCTTGGAACATATTTTAGTTAGAAATCAGTTTTCTGTGTTTAGTGGTAGGGTCTGCAGCTCTTTCCCTCCATCTCCAGCTAGTTTAGTCTTCATTTGAGAACGAATGTTCCCAAGGGGGTGATAATGTAACACCTCGTATTCAAAAACAGACTAAACCAACAAATTTCTAAAAGTTGCAAGTGTAACCCACGGTTGCCACCCACGGACCATAGGGTGACCCATGACCCGTTTTGGTGGTCTGTGGATGGCCACCTGCAACCCTTCCTAGAAACTCAGACAAAAACCATTCTAAGGCATGATCTATAGTCGGACAGGACGGATCATGAATCAGTCCACGGATCGTCGATCCGTCCGTAGGTAAACACCCTTTGACCCCTCAGAACCTGGTCCCTCAAGTCGATTGATGGTCGGACAGGATGGATCGTGGATCAGTCGCCGGATCATCGATCAGTCCATAGGTCGAGACCCTTAAGACCTCTTAGAACCCATCCTCTGAAGTTGATCGACGGACAGATAAGACGGATCGTGGATCCATCCACGGGCCGTCAATTCGTCTGTAGGTAGATTCATCAAATTTTAAGTCAGGGGTCGTTTGGTCTTTTGCTTATGTGTTGGACCCCTAAACTATGTTGTTTAAACCCTAAACTACATGGTTTTGGTCATTTATAGTGTAGTAAACTAATTAGAACTTACCCTAATCAATTATTCACCAAAAATTCATCAAACTTAGAACCAGAGAGGAGAAAGAGTCGACCAAAGCTTTCCAAAATGCAGCAAGGTTTTCATCAGTTCCAAACCCAAAATCAAAAAATTTCTCCATGGAATTCGTCACTAGGTATGTGGGATTTCACTAGTGGGTTCCTTTCGCCCATTAGGTCCCTAAAATTCATTCAGATTCTTGATTCCCTTAATATTATCTAGACCTAGGGTTTATTGAATGTTAGAAATTATTGGGTTTTAGTTGTTAGAATGATCCAAATCAGATTGCCATCAATTTAGTATCATTTTGTGTAGATTCTATCATGAATTCAGAACCCTAGCTATGTAGTTCTTTTAGTTCATGAATTACACATGCTAGGTAAATTATTTCAGATATATACTTACATGCCTCAGTTTTCGAATGTTTCATTATCAATATATTAATGTTGCATTCTTAGTTGCATGCCAGTATTTTGAGCTATCTAGTGTTACCTAAATTCTGTCATAAATTGTTAATTACATATTCAAATGGGAGTAGCTTAATACCTAGTGGACTAGGGTCAGTCACCCTCAAGTCTTAGAACTACGTGCCCCATAGGTTAAGTCCCCTATGCTGGGAATTACATTTTAGTGATCACGCCAGTTATGCCTCTATACCTCTGGCAGGGTAAATTGGGTCCTCTCGATGGGGCGTATACATCGAACTCCACATTTAGCTCATGTGGTTTTATGTTGGTTATTAGTAGCTCCCACAGTTCAGTCAGATTCTATTACATCAACCATGTTATCAAATACAGTCAGATTTCAGTCCGAGCATGTTATAAATTTGGTCATTGCATTCAGTGATTTCATGTTCAGTATCCTCACTACAACATCATGTTTATCTCTTATCATTGCTTAGTATTTACTCTTTGATTTAGTTATGATTATTGTTTAGCTTTACTCTATCCTGCATGCTCAGTACCTTTCAAGTACTGATGCATACTCTGCGCTACATCTTCTCGTGATGTAGATTCAGGTTCTCAGCTTTCAGATCATGCATAGATCGGTTCCTAATCTCCAGTTTAGCAACCTTAGTGGTGAGTCCTCATTCTTCGAGGACGAGTTACATGATTATCTTACTTTTCTTTTAGTCTTTAATTTACAGTATTTGCTAGACTTAGCTGAGGCATGTCCCAGCACTTCTAGTCAGTTAGAGGCTATTTTTAGACATAGTTAGAATCAACTTTAGTATTTAAGTTTGACTTTTTAGTTGTATTCAAACTCTAAATTTTCATATATTCAGATTTAGTATATGGGTATTCCCCATCATTTCAGATTATCTCATGATTAGATTACGCATAATATTTATTGATTCAGTTTACTTTAGTATGCTTATGGTATGCCAGCAGGGTTAGCTTGGGGTCAGTCGTGATCCTAGATCCCGTGTTCGCGTCCTAGGGGTAGCTTCGGGGCATGACAGATATACTGGGGACTACGTTTCCCCTTCTTGCCAAATCTCATAACACCCTTGATAGGTGAAACCTTCAAGTAAACCCAGTCATCTACCTCAAACTCCAAGTCTCTTCTCCTAACATCTGTATAGGATTTTTGACGACTTTGTGCTATTTTCAAGCTTTCTTGAATGATAACTATTATTGTAAGCAAACCCTATGAGAGGTAACTGATCATCCCATCTTTACCAACCTCAAACCATCCAATATGAGATCTACTTATTCGCCCATAAAGAGCCTAATAGGGAGCCATCTGGATGCTAGAGTGATAACTATTATTGTAAGCAAACTCTATGAGAGGTAACTGATCATCCCAATTATCCTTGAAATCGAACACACAAGCCCTCAAAATATCCTCTAAAGTGTGAATTGTGCGCTCTGCTTGGCCATCAATCTAAGGATGGAAAGCAATACTCAAGTTTACCTTCGAACCCAACCCCTTCTGGAAAGACTTCAAAAATTATGCAGTGATTTATGCACCTCTATCTGAAATGATTGACATAAGAACCCCATGAAGTCTGACTATCTCTTGAATATACAATCTGGCATAATCTTCTGCTTAATAGGTAGTCTTTACTGGAAATAAATGTGCTGATTTAGTCATCCGATCTACAATCACCCAAATCGAATCATGTTGCCTGCTAGATCGCGACAAACCAGTAATGAAATTCATATTAATCATCTCCCACTTGCATTCTAGAATTTCTATATTCTGAGCCATACTACCGGGTTTTTGGTGCTCTACCTTGACTTGTTGATAATTCATGCACTTAGTAATGAACTCTGCAATACACCTCTTCACATTACTCCCCAATATACTTCCCTTAAGTCACGATACATCTTTGTGGAACTAGGATGGATTGAATATCTCGAGTTATGAGCTTCTTCCATGATCCTCTCTTGGAGTTCATCCACCCTAGGTACACACAATCTACCTTGATATCTCAATACACCATCTCCCCCTTGTTCAAAAGCCATCACCTTTTGCTTATGAACATTTTCCTTTAATTCAAGAAAAATTAGGGTATTGATCTTGTTTCTCCTTCACCTCAGACACTAGCGATGATTCAGTCATATTCATCACCACCACTCCGCCTTCATTGGAATCTAACAATTGGACTCCCAATTATGCAAGTCTGTGCACGTCTTTGGCCAATTATTTCTTGCCTTCCTCAACATGGGCAGTACTATCCATAGACAACCTGCTCAAAGCATCAACAACAACATTAGCCTTACCTGGGTGATAGAGGATACTCATGTCATAATCCTTGAGTAACTCTAACCACTTTCTTTGTTTGAGGTGAAGATCTTTCCGACTAAAAACATACTGGAGACTCTTGTGATCGGTGAACACATCATGAGTCGGGTAATTCTTCTCATGAATCTTAAGCTGTCTGGAGGCATAAGCTATAAATTTGCCATTTTGCATCAATACACAACCAATTCCAACTTTGGACGCATCACAATACACAATAAAGTCTTGCATACCCTCCAGTAGGGTCAACACTAGGGCAATAGTCAACCAGGTTTTCAATTCCTAAAAACTTTTCTCACAAGCTTCAGACCATTGAAACTTCATTGTCTTCTAAGTCAAATATGTCAAAGGGAATGAAATATATGAGAACCCCTCAACAAACCTTTTATAATAATTGACCAATCCCAAGAAACTCCTTATATAAGTTAGAGATGTAGGTCTAGGCCAGTTCTGCACTACTTCAATCTTTTGATTGTCAACTTGAATCCCATCACCAGAAAAAATATGGCATAAGAATACCACGGACTCAAGCCAAAACTCACATTTGGAAAATTTAGCATACAACTCTCAATCCTTGAGAGTTTGGAGAACTATTCTGACATGACTAGCATGATCGTCCTCATTCCTCGAATAAATAAGAATGTCATCAATAAACATGATAACAAACTTGTCAAGATAAGTTTAAACACTCTATTCATGATGTCCATGAATGCTGTAGGAGCATTGGTCAAGCTAAAAGACATAACAAGAAACTCATAATGACTATAACGGGTCCTGAATACTGTCTTAGGGATCTCATTTTGTCTTACTCTCAACTGATGATAGCCAGATCTGAGGTCTATCTTTGAAAAACAAGTGTCACCCTAAATTTAATAAAGAAGATCATCAATTCTCAGAAATGGATACTTATTCTTGATAGTGACCTTGTTCAATTGACGATAATCAATACACATTTTGAGAGAACCATCTTTCTTTCTCACAAATAAGACCAGAACGCCCCAACGTGTGACACTAGGTCAAATAAAACCTTTATCACAGAGATCTTTCAATTGTTCTTTTAGATTTTTTAACTCAGCTGGAGCCATTCTATATGGTGAAAAGATATAGGTTGAGTATCATGAAGGATATCTATACCAAAGTCAATTTCTCTCTCAGGAGGAACTCTAGGAAGATCATCTGTAAAGACTTCTGGAAACTCACTCACAACTGGAACTAACTGAATAGACAGTGTCTCAACACTAGAGTCATTAACTTAGACTAAGTAATATATTCACCCTTTGGAAACTAACTTTCTGGCCTTATGGTATGAAATGAATCAACCCTTAGGCACTGTTGAACTGCTCCTCCACTCTATAACTGGTTCATTAGGTAACTGGAACTTGACTACTGGAGTTCTACCATCAACTGATGTATAACAAGCATGAAGCCAGTTCACACCTAAAATAACATCAAAATCCACCATATCTAGCTCAACTAAATCAGCCATGATGTCCTTATGATTGAAAAAGATGGTACAATCATGATAGACTCTTTCCACTAGAATAGAATCACCAACCGTTGTGGAAACACTAAAAGGTTCAAGAAGTTGTTCGGGGGAAATGCCAAACTTCATTGCTACATACGGAGTTACAAATGAAAAATTTGCACCGGGATCAAGCAAGGCATAAACATCATAAGTAAAGACTTTAAGCATACTCGTGACAACACCTGGTGAGTTCTCCTCATCTTAGCGACTAGCTATAACATACAGACGGTTTGCACCCCACGTGTTCTGAAGCAATTACTTTCTAAATATTTCTTTTTGTTGGGGCTGCTGAAGAAGATTAGGCTTTATTACCCCCATTTCCCTACCTACTATTAGGGCACTCCTTAGAAAAGTGACTCTTCCTCCCACACATATAGCAAAGATTCATACCAACACGACATTCTCCTAGATGGGGCTTACCACACTTACTATAGAGTGGGTTGTGAGGAACTCTTGTGTTGCACTGCCCTGCGAGTGAGAACCTTGGACTCTAAAATTTTGGGAGTTGTGATTCTTGTAATCATACTGGTTCCTTGGTGCACGCGCACTAGATGATGATGGAGCAGGTACAGATGACCTCTGCTGAAAAGATGATCGGTTCATGTTCCCAGTCTTCTGCTGGCCGGACTCATGACCTGCTGTCTTAGTCCTCTTTCTACGAAACTCTTCCCTGTCCTTCAACTTGTCTTCCTCAACCTGTTGCACATGAATCATAAGCTTGGCTATGTCCATGTCTCCTATCATCATAACCGGCTTACCTTTCTTGCTCGATAAACAGGATAGTTCAGACACGAACAAGCTTATTCTACTCCTCATACCAGCCACCATCTCAAAGCATAGCGGGATAGTTGAGTGAACTTGAGGCTGTACACTTACACACTCATGGATTCCTATTTTGATTAAAAAATTCTCTTACCTTCTCTTCCCTTAGCTCGCGTGTAAAGAAGATCCCTAAGAGGGCATCTTCAATCACAACCCAAGTCAATTGCAGTGCCCCTTCGACCCTGTTCTTCTTCCACTGATCAAACCATATCTTAGCAATTCCCTTGAGCCGATAAGCAACCAACTCCATACACTCAGTATCAACAATATGCATCACCTCAAATACCTTCTGAAGTTCGTCCACATAGTTTTCTAGATCCTCATTGAGTTTTGACCTAGTGAACTTTGGGGGACTCATTCTCAAAAATTCTCAGACTCTGGATGCATCATTCCAATCTTGATGTGCGGCTCCTTGGCGACCAACCTGTGCAGTCACTACTTGAGTCAACATCTAAATTGCATTCATGAACTCAGCATTGGTGACATCTCCATAAGGCGGTTGCACTTCCGGTGCATTCGAAACCTCTTGATCCTGAGGATCAACATTCCTCCTAGCGGGTCATCCTTGAACAACTCTTCGTAGAGGCATGATCTAAATGATATGCGCAAGCACGAATCAGAAAGAAACTTTTATAGAGTTGAACTCTATTGCACGAAAAAGGAGTAGAAGAAAGTAAAGTGTTCCTAAATGTTGTAGCCTCCTAATTATAGATGTGGCACACTTCACACCATAAAATAGAACTCTATAGATACAGGTTCATAGACACCCTAGGACTTTTGAACTCTGGGCTCTGATACCAAGTTTGTCACCCCCCGAGCCTACACCCTGGACTTGACTGGCACTCGAGAACCATTTCTGATCCCCAAGTGAACCCTTGGCCCGACTATATCACATTTAACAATATGCAAAAACTTAAATAGGTAAACCATTAGACATTTAAGAAAGTCTTAACAATACTATCTTACAAAATACTTAACATGAATCATGGGTTAAACAAAACATCCTGAGAAAATACTTGAAACATCTAATTCAATCTGTCTATGAAGCCTCTAACGATGTAATGTAGATGTCGGGACAAGACTTGCGAGACCTCCAAAGTTACTAAATAAAATAAAATGGAGTCTCCTCGAAGCAAGGAGACCTCACCAAAGTCTGTCTGCAAGTGGATAGTGATTTCAATGAAGCGCTTATTGCTGATCCTGAGTACCTGTATCTGCATCATGAAATGATGCAGGTCGAATGATGTCATCACATTGAATGTACTGGTAAGTGATAAGGTTAGAGTAAATAACTTACTATCTTGAATGGCTAAAAAGAATATAACTGGATCAATACATGAATATGGAATGAAAACCATCTAAACTTTACAACATAATATACAATGAAAACAACATGAAAATAAAATACTTTACTTGTGGGGAGTTTCTCTAACCAACAACCATTACCATGAACCTAACAATGATACAACATTTTGCCTCATGTTGCCAGGGTCACCCTATACTTTGCCGGGGTATGTAGGCTGATATCGTGAATATGAAACCATCTAATTGGCCATCTCAGAGGTAGTTAGGAATCACATGACGAATCAATGCTCTCCTATCCTAATTTGGCTACGTAGTTTTATGGGACTTCTGAATCATAAGAGACTTTAACCCAACTCGGTGCTCGATACAACTCCCAAAATATTTGATATATCTTTATGCTCAATTTACCCATTACAAGGAATGTACTTCTTACTTGATTGACATACTTTTCAAAACATGAGACATGTTTACAACATGAAAACATGCACTTATGAACTTATATTTCAAGTCCAATAATCAACATAGGCACATAAGTATATATATAGATATATAAATAACATTTGAAACTCTTAAGTGTTTACGAAATTGAACCTTTTTAACTTTACTTGATTTGAAATGTGAGTTTAAGATTTATGATTTGGATATAGGATCTCTAAATGATTTAATGAAGACTTAGATAGTTAGAAATAAGAAGATAACGAAGACATATTTTGAAGACCATTGGCGAGATGCGGAAATGGATTTAGTCGCGGAAATATTTTTGAGACAGAGGACTCCGTATCCTCTTCACGACGTGAAGAGGGAATGACTATCCGGGTAATGAAACTTCTAAACACCTCTGTGTCGTGGACCTGGGCGCGTATTTTTATTCCATCTTTTCTTTCTCTCCCAAACTAGATTCAATTCATACCCAAGGCTATTCCATTTCCCAATTTCATGAATTTTCATAAACCCAGAATATTTTCAATGAAACCCACATAAAATCCATCAATAACAACACTCATTCTCAAAAGACTCACCTCAAGAACTCAACATGACTCCATTGACAAAGAATAAAGTAAAACTTCAAGAATTTCCTCAAGAACCTATACATAAATGATTTCATGTACAATTTACTGAACAAAAACATACTTGGCGTGAGGATGAACAAATCCATCACTATGAGGAACCTCACATACCTCAAAAGAGCCAAGTTCTTGAAACCTCCTCCTTTCTCCTCTTGAACTTTGCCCTAGCTTGCTTAAATGTTTTTGAGAGGATGAAAACTAATTTCAATCAGCTTAGACCCCTATTTAGATTAGCCAAAACGTATGGGCTTAATGGGTAAGGAAAAGACCAAAATGCCCCATCTTAAAATGGATGAAAAGGCTCTAGCTAGAGAGGCTGCACTAAAATGGGCATAAATTCATGCGAACTCAAATTTTAGCAAACTCGATGGCGTTGGAAAGAGGACTCGAAGACCTTCAATTTGATACTTCATGAGCCGCCTAACTTATTCTGTGTTAAAAGTCATAGTTGTTTGAAGCTGACTCAAAACTCAGAATTTGAAGAGTAACTTGTACGACTCTAATTTTAGTTCTTTCTAATTTAGCCCTTTCTAAGACCAAGGTGTTACACTACTTTAACACTGGTCTCTATATATACTATTAATTTGGGGACTGCCTAAGGGGGAGGGGATACACGTGCTAATTGTTTTATTTGTCGTAATTTATTTGTGTGAGAAAGCATGCCTATATGAGTGTGATTCCTTTTATTCATGTTTATCAATTTCATCACCGTAATGTGATTAAAATAAAACCAGCTTATTACTTGACTTTACTGGTATATCAAAACATGGTCTAATCTTTGTTGCTAGTTCTTTTAAGTTGCATAACATGCTTTGTATTGCCCTAGCTCTCTATAAGAATTAAATTAATAAAATTGTTTAGCACACTTATTAAAATATAATAATAAAATAAATGTATGACTTGTTACATTGATATTTCCTTGTCTTACTTAATTTAACAACCAACTTTTAGTGTATTAAAATGAATAAAATTAAAAATGCTTAATAGTCTACTTTAATCAAAATGTTTCATTGCCTAGTAATCATGTGTATAAGATTTCTATGAATGTTTCTAGTATGTCTGCTGCATGGAAAACTATGTCTAAAATAACACAACATGTTAAACCACTTAGACATTTGTTTATATGTCGTTGTATTTATTTTCAATTCGTTATATGAGTTACATATCATATTTAGGACCTGGTCATTATTCTCATCATGTGAATAAGAAACCAGCTCAAGAGATTTAAAATTTAATAAGAATAGGCTCTTTTTTTTTATTAAGTTTTCTATTTGGATTTAATCACTTCCGTATCCTAACTATCATATCATTATAGAGTTTGATATCAACATGTTAAAAGATTATTAAAATAATCTGATTTTGATTAATTATTGTCCATATGTTCAGTCCTGCACCTAATTGTGTCCTCTGCCTTTTATAATTAATTAGTTAATTTCAGCATGCTCATAATTCATTCTCCTGCCCATCTAATATGCCTACATAGTAATAATTTTGATTTAAATCTGAACTGTTTAAATATTGATCAGCTTCTGATTAAATCCTGCAAAAAAAAATAAATTTGAACAACTTTCTTTACCACTTAAAATCAACTAATAAATTATTTTATGCATTCTATGATTTAAAATATGCTCTGTTTCAGATTAGTTACTAAATTAAATCAACCTTTGCCTCCTTATAATATTTCTGCCATTTAAAATTAATTGTTATAATTCCCGTTTGTTTGTGCACACACTCTAGCATGATCCTTTCACAACTATTTATGTTTTCAAGAATGTTAATAACCTAATTTAGATGTCAATATTAGACCTACATACTAAATGCTAATCCTACTTGTTTTTTTTGACGCATAGGGGCCTAACTAGGTAACCTATATTTTGTTTATGTCTAAAACTTACCATAATTGAAGTCCAATGACTATTGGACATTAAGTTGGGACGCAAGACACATTTTAGGATGTTGGTCATGCATATGGAAATGGGGTAGTGGTAATTAGGCCTTGTCAGAAATGATGTTAGGTGACTCGAGCAAAAAATGAAAAACTCTGATTTGTCTCCCAATTCATAAGCCGAGCACAGATCCCATAAGTATAAGTTCTTTGAGTTTTCGTTATCCCTTATCCATTTCCCTTTCATTTCTGTTCTTGTATTTATTTAGAGCAGTTAATTAATAAATATTGTTTTTCTCCTATTTACTTGTGTATTTTATGTCTCCTCGCTTATTATTTTTAGTTGTTTTATGTTATTTATATTAAATGCTTTCAATTTGTACCTATCTTATCACTTAGCATATTTTGATTAATAATAAAGTAGGCCTTCTTTACAACATGTTAATTCCCACATAAATGATATGAGATGTGACTGGAACCCACATTTATGGACCTTGAGGGGTGCTTAGCACCTTCCTCTCGAGGTAAATTGAACCCTTACTTGAATCACTGGTTTCGCTAACCTTAATTAGATTAATGTTAGGTTAGTTAGATGCTCTAACACGCCTTTAATTCGTTAGGTGGTAACTCTTCTTTTAAAACAAAATCCTAAAAGAGTGTTCAACTCATTGCACACAAACCCCTTTTTTTTAAAAAAATGGGGTACGACAGCATGTCGACTCTGTTGGGGATATAACCTAGGTTCTTACCATTACATGTTTCATGCTTTATGTGGGGTTTATTTATTTCGTGGTCTTATTTGTTTATTTCCTTATTTGCTTTGCTAATACAATGTCTAACTCTTATTTGCTTTCCTTATTTATTTACGTGTTTATTTGTTTCCCTTTTATTTTGTTTGTTTTATTCCATGTTCAATCCTCTTCCTTTTTCCTTATTTTTTTATCTTCATGATTAGTCACTTTCCCCTTCCTTATTTAATTGATTTCTTTTTTTTTTTTTGCAATCAATTTTTGTATGTTTTAACAATTTGCTTATTTCCTCGCCTTACATGTCAAATCCTTCCCCTATCCTTGATCTATTTATATTTGTCTTTTGCATTCATCTTTATTTCTGTATTTATTTGCCGCTTTTCTTAAACTATTTCTGTGTTACTACATTTCATTGCTAATGGTTACCACTTTGATAAACTAGCATTCTATTCAGACTTCTCCCCAATTGAGAACCTCTCTTTTTACGTGATGTCATTCCTTTGCACCTCTCACAAAATTCTCTTCAAACATCCTATATTAGAGAGATGGATTATGCATGGTAGAAGCAGATTGTCTTACTACCATGGAACCATGTGCCTTCTCATATAGAATTGTCTATCTAACTCTTAGAAACCTTAAGATAGAGCTATCCACCCTTGATTAAGTCATACATACATAAAACCTAGGTCGTTTGACCCTTGGTGTAAATCCACACTATTAGTAGCCACCATATTATCTAAAGGGCCCCAACACCCTTTAAAAAATCACATATTATGTGTCAACGTGATCAGAATAACTAATTTAAGCCAAGTTATGCCAAAATGAAGTTTATAATCCATTTGTTGTTTTGTTTGTAGAGTAAGGGCCTCTCTTAGCTTTGAGAACATGCAAATGATTGTAAAAGTAAGTCATCTTTTGAAAAAATGGTGGAAGAGTATTAAGAAGGACCGTGAATTGGAATTTCGCAAACTATTGGGTGGCTTGACATTGCTCCTATTTGTTTCTCCCGATCGGTACTTAATCATGTACTTGCTGAAATTTTGGGACCCTGCAAGATTGGTCTTCAAATTTAGAGATTTCGAACTAACACCAACAATTGAAAAAGTTGGTGGGTTTCTTGACCTTGTCTATAGAGAGTGTCAAATGATTGTACCTCACAAGTAATCACCAAAGAAGTTCTTAAAGAGTCTAGGATTGAAATGCAATCTACAATTAAATTGTTTAGATTCTGGATGGATTTCGATAGAATTTCTACATTCACGTTTTTGTGACGAAGACGATCATCAAAATTTCAATAATGTATTTGCCTGCTTGTTAAAAAAATGGGGAAAATATTGTCTGAATGCTTTCGCGATCGCACTACTGGGTTCATTAGTTTTTACTATGAAGGAAGGAACAATCAACACTACCTTGAGTAGCAGAGCATTCATTAGTGGTCCGCATGTGAGTTCAAGGAAGGCTAAATCCTACAAAGACTATAGTGTCCATGATACTAGTAGAGATGATAAGGGAATTGTCATCATTCATCAAGAATAAGAGATATTTTGAAGGATGAAATCTTTTATTGCAACTATGGGCCATTGATCACTTTTACAAGAGGGACGACTTGGTAGACATTCTGAGCGGTATGGGGAACAAAATTTTTAGTCACCCCAAAAGGATGGAATTTTTTTCTTCTCCTATAGGAGTGGAAAACTGATTCATGTATTTGAGAGAGCTTTCTGGTCATCAAATCCAATGGAAGTATTATTGGTTGAAGCGTTGTCATTCCATAATAAGAGGTAATGAACTTTACTTCATTGAGCTTATCGGGCGTTCAACCATATGCACCTCTCCGAGTCATTCATCAATTAGGACAAATCCAAATGATACCTTTGCAATCTCATATGGGCCATTACGAGTATAACTTTGGGCCAAACATTCCACAAGTTGACACTATACTATGAAGGTGGAAAAGGGTGATAACTATTGATATTCAAGAACAACGACCTTTTTGTACGCCTCAATATTACGTGTGAATCTTGGAATACTTCCTGGTTTTAGTGATGAAAGGGAGATGAGATGGGCACACAATCTTCTGAACCGTGATTATGACATCACTCCGGGTTTGAGAGAGCATATTATTCCCAACATTGGAGATCAACACCACCGAAGATATTTTATTTTTTAGTCTTACTTTCCCATGTTGCTTTTTTCCCTTTAGTTTGTTTCTAGTTTCCGTTTATAATTATGATGTTATACTTGAATCTTGTACAACAAATAAAAAAAGTTTTGTTCTTTTATTTTCTCTGACTCTAAACTCCAAATTGGAAAAATATGGCTCCTATTGATTATTGTGCATCACTTATTTGTCGTCTTAGGCATACCTCTGGCTCAATGAGGTCCTTTGTATTTAGGGAATTTACTTCAAACAATGTGTTATTAACATAATGTTGTTCTAACTTTCTAACTTTACTTTTCTATTTATTTTATTTGTTTTCCTATTCCCAAAATGTTGATTTGTGTACTCTAGCCTACCACACTCAATCAAAAGGGCATCCTCCTCCTCTTCCTCCAAGTCCAAATCATAAAGGAAAAGCTAAAATGCTTTATGACAATAGCATCACAGAAAGAATTGGTGTGATCATTCCAAGAGAATTCCCTGGGACTGATGGGGGGAATCACTCTAATGATTTGGTTTTAAGACTGAAACGAAAAATCATAGAGCTAGAAGAGAAGTGGCTAATATGTGCAATTTCGCCAAATTATCACTATCTCTCAATAACCCATTTGAGGCAGACATAGATAACCATTCTACAATGAATCAGACCTCTTGTCCAAGTCATCCTCTACCAACCCATCCTACCTCTCATCCTCTAAATAAATCGAACTCCACTAATATGCCTCCCACAAACACCCAACACCCAGTTTTTTCCTATCATTCAAATTTCACATCATACCAAAGTAATTCTTATGCTCAAGACATACCTTCAGTATCCGCTACCAACATGACTTATGCATATGCTTCTAGGAATCACAACATTAATCCTATATATTTTGAAAGTACCTCATTTACTCATCAATATCATGAATCAAAATCCTCTCAAAATGATTTGCTGATACAATCCACAGCTTAGAAGCTAGAAAAGTTCACTAATAGGATGCAACATGGAGAGGGGAGCAAAAGATTTTGTGGTTTATGTTATGATGCATGCACCCAGATGTTGAGCTACTTGGGGGTACAAACCCCCAAAGTTTGAATTATTCCACGACATTGGAGATCCCAAGGCAAGTTTACGCATGTATTGTGATAAACTTGTAGGAGTTGGAAAGAATAAGCAAAGTAGAGTGAATTTGTACATAAGGAGTCTCACAGGTAAGGCTTAATCATGGTATATTAAGCAGGATTCTCGGAAATGGTTCAAATGGGTAGATATGGATTCTGATTTTACGGATAGATTTGGATTCAAGGTTGAACATGCACCAGATTGGTTTTATATTCAGAGCTTGAAGAAGAAGCCGAGTGAGAAATTTCAAGATTATGGTATAAGGTGGAGGTCCGAAGTTTCAGATTAATTACTGAATTAAGTCATCCTCTGCCTCCTTATAATATTTCTGCCCGTTTAAAATTAATTGTTATAATGTCCATTTGTTTGTGTACACACTCTAACATGATCCTTTCATAACTATTTGCGTTTTCAAGCATATTAATAACCTAATTTAGAGGCCAATATGAGACTTACGTGCTAAATGATAGTCCTACTTGTTTTGCTTGACGCTTAGGGGCCTAACTAGGTAACCTATATTTTGTTTATGTCTAAAACTTACCTTAATAGAAGTCCAATGACTCTTGGACATTAAGTTTGGACGCAAGAGACATTTTAGGAAGTTGGTCATGCATATAGAGTGGGGGTAGAGGTAGTTAGGCCTTGTCGGAAATGCTGTAAGGTGACTCGAGCAGAAAAATGACAAACTTTGATATGTCTCCCGATTAATAAGCTGAGCGCGGATTCGAGAAGTATAAGTTAGTTGAATTTTCGTTATCCCTTTCCCTTTCATTTTTGTTCTTGTATTTTTTTGGTGTAGTTAATTAATAAATAATGTTTTTCTCCTATCTACTTGTGTATTTTTTGTCTCCTCGCTTATCCTTTTTAGTTGTTTTATGTTAATTATTTTTATTAAATGCTTTCAATTTGTATCTATATTATCACTTTAGCATATTTTAATTAATAATAGAGTAAACCTTGTTTGCCACATGTTAACCCCCACATAAATTATATGAGATACGGCCAGTACCCTCATTTGTGGACCTTGAGGGGTTCTTAACATCTTCCTCTCAAGGTAACTTGAACCCTTACCCCAAATTACTAGTTTCGCTGACCTAAGTTAGATTAATTTTAGTTAGGTTAGTTAGGTTCCCTAACGCGCTTTTAATTCGTTAGGTGGCGACTCTTCTTTTAGAGTAATGATTAACATTTCAAGGACACTTAATCAGATTCTAAGTGTCAACGATCGCTAATCAGTATAATAACTAACTAAATGAGTTGGGGTCGAATCCCATAGGGAGTGGTACATGTTTAAGATTCAATAGCAGAGTATTAATATGTTCAAGTCAAATAATAAGAATAGACATTTACGAATAAAAGCATAATTCAAATTAAGAGAGTGACACAAGTGTCAAATGAGGGGGTTTTGGTTTTAACTATGAGCTACAACAACAGCAAATAACACTAATTAACAAACAATGAGATGGGTTCTTGGGATGTGATTTGATTATAGGCTAATATAGACAAATAGGTAAATGCAACTGTTAGTAAATAGCTGTAAATTAGTGAATAAGCTAGACTTTAGTGGGGATAAACTTTCTCTCGAACAATTTACCCCAAATCAAGTTGGTTTCTCTCCAACACCAACAAGCAAGCATTTAAGAACAAACTACACTTTAGTCCATTCACTCTCTCGAGCTGAATGTGTGGAAAAGGATTTAGGATTCATTCTCTTGAGCTGAACCTATGACAACCCAATACCCATAGACCATCAATTTAGTAATCTTGGTTTTAAAACCTCTCTCGAGCAAGCCAAAAACATGAAGGTAGAACTGCATTTGCAACTACAATCCTTTAATTTTAACCACAATTACTGATTGAAATAACTTCTAAACAGCATTTAAACTAACAATTAGTAATACCCATAAGCTAAATCAACCCATAATCACATAATCACATAATCACACCGCAAGAATTAGAGTTTTAGCTAGACATCATAAAAAGATAGAAATCGTTACCAAATTGTGTTTCCATCAACCGTGTAAGATTAATTTCGTCTTTACAATGGTCCAATTTGAAAACTCTCAAAGACCCATTTCCGATTTGTCAAAAATGGAAAACTTCAATTCTTCAAAGTTAAGGAAAAGTTTGTCTCAAAACTCAGAGCTCAAACTCAAAAATTGCTCTAATGAATGTTCAGAATAAAATTTGATACTAAACATAATATTTGAAAATGTATTTATGGTCGCCAAAAATATGTTGTGAAGGACCATTCGGCGCAGTAAGTTGGGATCGCTGATCGACTCGGCGATCTGCCCTTTGGTCAGTTCCATCGCCTTTTTGTTTTGGCCTTCAGCATCCTGAAGTTCTGTAACTTTGAGCGATCCAACACTACATCTCGGAACCACTCGGCGACACGCCAACTGTTCCTTTCTATGGCCAACTTGATTTTCTCCTTTGGGGCTTGGCACACTGGAGCTTTAGGTGGTCAAGAGGCCATTAGGCGACATGCCAAAGGGACTCAGCGATCACAAAGCCGTCATTTCTTCGTTCTTTCAGTTCACTTCGTTCCTTTTTGCAAATTAGTATCCATGCTTTGTTCCTCAATCCAAATACCTGGAAATCAAGGGGTTTAAATCAGTTATTGGCACAAAACAAGCATTTAAGGACACAAAATCTATCCAAATAAAGCCCTAAATGAGTCCAAATCATGGACTCATCAAATAAAAGCTTAAAAGAGTGGTCAAGTAGTTGCATACAAATCTGTTTTTCCAAAACATGGGGCACGACAAGAAAATGGTCCATATGGCGGGTGAACAGGTTCATATTCACCTTTTCATGCATTTCAAAAATTCAGGGGATATAATCTCAACCTTAACTAGTACTTGATGATTTTTTTATGAGATCAAAAAACACAAGAGAATGCTTGAAGAATTTATTATTTCTTCAATATGTAACCACACAAATTTTCAATTACTTTCACATCATATTTGAACTGGGATAGTCAACCAGTCATGCCAACTGATATTTATTTTAGTTAACTTCTGATTTACTTTTGCATGTGATTCCATCATAATTCTCATATTTATGTACCGGAAACAATATGAAATAAGGCTAATCTTTCACATACGTATTTATCCCACTTTGATTGTAGTGATATGTAGATCTCTAATCTTCTCATATTTTATAGTCTCAATATAATTTTTTTTTATTGACTATTCCTTTGAAACTTAAAAAGTTTCTTCCGAGTCTTACTACAATTTCAATATCATGAGCAATTTTATTTTCTTTTGATAGTAGCACATTAGCTCACCAAAAACTCAAAGTTAACATTGGATACTACTACATATTTCATAACATTGTCCATGTGTTGTACATCCCCTATAAGGAAAAAGTATATCATCATTACAATGGTCAAAATCATTAGAGCAAATCTTATTTCTTGATTTACTTTTGCGAGTAGTATCTCCTCCCCCTTTTTATTATCTGGTAAAATATTTTTGACGTACAGAAATACATAACCAATGATAAATTTTTGTAACCAATCATTTTCATTTTTGGTCATGACCACAATCTGACCGGCAAGAATTATTTTATTCTTTTTTCCATTTGAATAATAAAATACACCACAATATTTGTGATGTACTAAAGTACTTTATCAATAACTATTTATACTAAGATAATTTTATTTTATTTCTCTCAAACATCCCGTAGAGGTGAGTTGTGACATTTATCCAATGAGTACATCATTATTCATATTTTTCATCAACTCTTGACATATTCACTTTCAAAAATAGTTGAGCATTCACGATGCTTATCACAAGGCACATTCTCTTCAAGAAATTGACCATAATAATATATACATGCATCAAAATTTTCATTAGAAGTTCATTGTTATGTTTTGAAAATATCGTATTTATATGATACACCTCAACATCCCTTTTGAAAGGTCAAGTGCACCACTACTTTATATTTCTTTATTTTGATGGAGGGTTTATAAGATCATAGTAGGTAGTACAACAACTGTGTGCCCAATATCTTTCATACAAAATTTGATGACATAAATTGCCTTCACTTTTTGAAGGATCATTTTGAGAACTCATAATGTTATTTGTATTATAATTATCATAACGATGACTATTATTATTTTGTCCCTTCATGTCCATATTCATATTATGAACCATAAAATTATCTTATCATCTTTCAAATTTTGAATCTATTTCTATCACATTCATTTCAAAGAATGGATTATACTCAATGAGACGGGCTTCAAAATATTTTATCAAGAGTATATCGATTTGTTCAATCATCATTATATCACCAATATATTGTAGGGAGACTTTAACCTAATATCTTATCCATATAAAGGTGTGTTAGGCCAATTATAATGGGATATGAATCCAAAATCTTATCATCACGGTGCATCAAGACTTTAATGGCGTCTTACCCTTTTGATGCGATAAAACTTGAATCCACTGTTTTATCCTCAATCAATGAAGTTAATATAGTCCAAATATAAAATATAACTCACCCTTGAGTCTTTAAAATATTATCATTTTCTTATTAATAGCACCTATAAATTTAATCATAGTAACACTTCAAAAGATTATATATTAATTATTACCTTTGCTAGACGAAGCAGAGTTGGTCCTTATAGGTGGATCTGAGTATCATTTTTCAACTTAAAAGTTTTATGAATAATTCTCTTATTGAAAGACGAATAAATTGATTTCCAACATTAACTTAACTAATTGCTAGTTAAGAATGAGATCAGAAGCCTCGAGAATCGCATGAAAGGTCATTCTAGATCAAACTTGATATTTTAGAAGCTAACCGCGGTGATGAATTTCCATCTGAGCATGTTTTCCAAGAATGTTGACCGAAGTTAAACCTTGGTTTAAGCTTAAAAACTAAAACGCCTAATGGCACAAACTCACACTAGAAGCCACGGGGCCCGAACCAACCATGCCCCTACCCTAAAATGGCCATTTAGAGCCGATGAAACCACAAGAATTGCATTCTGAGGCCATCTTCCTAAACTTTTTACTGAAGTCAATTGTTCAATTTTCAAAGGCTTCAAAATATAGAAACTTGCACAAAACTCAAATGAACGACCCAATGACCGAGTTATCAGTCCCAGGAAGTCATAAATAACCTGGGGTCACTACATGAAAGCTCTAAATGCTTAACACATTAAAAAATAGAAGAAATGACCTGGAGGGTCATTATAAGAAGTCACAATTGGTGTTTTGTAAGCTGTTTTGTATGCCTACAAGGCATTATCAAGCTTCATAGCCCAATCTTTCCTTTGGCGTTTACCATTTTATGCAAGATTTATTTGACCTCTCTTATTGACACCTCTACTTGGCTACTAGTCTGTGGATGATATGTTGTGTCCACCTTGTGCTTTATCTCATACTTTGTCTACACATTCTTCTCTCAACTATTTACAAAGTGAGACCATCCATCACTAATTATCTCCCTTGGAAATCTGAAAGAAGTGAATATGTGTTTCTTTAATAATTTGATAACTACTTTTGAATCATTAGTAGGAAGAGACATAACCTAAACCCACTTTGAAAATAGTCTACACAAAAAAGGATGTATTAGTTACCATTGGAATTTTAAAAGGGACCTATGAAGTCAATTTCCCACACATCAAATATCTCCACCTCTAGAACATTGTTCAAAGGCATCTCATGCCTCCTTGAAATAGTCTCAATCCTCTGTCACTAATCACATTCCTTCACATAGCTTGTGGCATCTCTAAACAAAGTTCTAAGCTCACCAAAAGAATCTATATTGTAGCACTTTATGAGTCATCTGCATACCTCCATAATGGCCGTATATGGAGAGACATGGAAACTATCCAACACCTATTCACTTTATTCTCCGGACCCATTTCCTTATCACTCTATGTGGGCCCTGTTTGAATTAAAAAAGGCTCATCCCATATATTGAATTGAGATTTATGATTCATAATATCAATATACCATGGAAACTCAGTGATAACACTCAACTACACTTCATCCAATTCTAAGTGTAGGCGGTCACTAATAGGTATAAACCCAACTAAGAGTTGGGGTCGATCCCACAGGGAGTGATACAATAGAGAATTCGATTAAGAAGTAAAATTCTATCCTAATCATTTGTAGCAGTAGAGGTTTTGCAACATTAAAGTAAATCACAAAGTTTCGATGATTAATAAAGGGGGATTTGGGTGACCAATTTACGACTACTAAAATGGGAAGTAAGCAAATAGAGAGAGATCCTTGGGATTGTGATAAGTTGAATGCTAATTTCGCATAATGGGTAATTACTAGTTACTCAAATGTGTTGAATATTGGTGGGTAGGTTAGGTTTTGAGTGCAATGGTATTTTTTCAATCAACTATTGTGAATGAGGTGAGTTCTTTCTAACCTCAACAAGCGAAACACAATCGAACAACCCAATTCCTTAATTAATTCACTTTTTCAAGCTGAATTGGTAAAAATGCAATCAAACCCACTTTCTCAAGCTAGATTCTTAAAGATGCAATCAATACAATCACAACTGATAGTTCAACTCTAATATTTATTTCTCAAGCAAGTATAGAGTACTAAACAAGAATTGCATTTGCAACTGCAATTCCTCAATTAAAAAAAGAACAATTAATTGAACCCACTTAAAAACAACAATAAAATTAGTAACTAACAACACCCATTAGCTAATTAGTGCATTTAACTACATAATCACACCCCCAAGAATAGAGGTTTTAGCCAAAGATAGTGAAAATCAAGAAATGGTTACCAACGAAGTTTTCCATTTGATTTGAAAACGATCTAGAATTCCCAAACGCTGAAATTTAAGCTAAAAAATATCCTAATCTCTAAATCTCTACTCAAAAATTTAAAAACAATGTTCTAGAATGTAAAAACTCAAAAACACAGAAGTGAACAATGTGGAAACTCCTTCTCTTCTTTTCAAAATTGCATTTATACGTTCCCAAAATTTCAGCACGGAGTCAACTTGGTGAAGTAAGTTGGGCTCACCGAACTGGTCGGCGATTCGTTGAGTGCGCCACTTCTTGCCTTTTGGTGTGGCTTTTCACTCAATCTCTCTGTAATCTTCGGTGAGCTGGGTCAGCATTGCCGATCCCTTCGACGTGTCACCAAATCACTTGTCTACTCACCAAGTTGGTTTTGTCTATGGGCTGGCATGCTGGAACTTTAGGCGAGCTGAAGGTCCATTCGGCGACTCGCCGAGTTTCTTTGGCAAGTACCAGCTTTGCTTTCCTTCAACCTTTTCATCTTTTTCACTCCTATTTGCCTCGTAATGTCCTAGACTCACTCTCCAGCCTTCATTCCTGCATATAACCATTTAAACTTCAGTTATGAGCATAAAATAGGCATTGAGGACACTAAATCCTTGGATATTAAGCCTTAAATAAGTCGAAACCCCGGACTCATCAACACCCTCAACTTAACTTTTGCTTTTCCTCAACTAAAACACCAGTTCGATCAGGTCAACAAGGATGTCTATAAATAGTTCTACTTCAGACTCAACATGAATACAAACGAGGTTCCATCTACTCATGCAATGTTCAATTGTGCACTAGAAGTTTCAAACCGTGACTAGACATCATCAGATAGGGGTCAAGCTCACAATGCTCACTTCAAATTTGAATTCAAGTTCAACAAGAATGATTTCATGCTCTCACTAAGCTAATCAAAGGTTATATCTTAAAGAATCAAAATCAACTCTCACTCTCAAAGATAAACACATGCAAGATTTTACCCATAGGTTTTCCCCTTTTTTTCGATCAACATATCACTCAGCTTATGCAAGATCACCAAGGTCTTTCAAGGCTTGTAGCAGGGCTGAGGGTAAAGGTATGATCATTTTGGCGTAGTGACTTCTACCTTCATGAAGCATGCTTGCATTTCACTTCTTCTCCTTTTCTTTCACTCTTTTCATTTCCACAATTCACCCTAAGCATTTTCAAGCACAAAATTTTTTGTACGGCTCATTGGATACCCCTTTTCTTTCCACCAATGTACAAAATGCATAATTCTTTTTCAATCTTTTTCTTTTGATTTTCTTTGTTTCTCTCATTTTTTATATGGAGGGGTTCCATACTTTTCAACAAAATTCTTTAAGGGTGAATTTCAATAACTTCTTGCTAAATGTTTTTCCTCATTTTTCATCACACCCAAACTTAGGCTTTTGGCTTAAGTTAGCTATTCAAATGGACCAAGGCTTCACGAAGGTTTTAGGTGGGGCAGGGAAAAGGGCTAAATGTGTTCATGTTTCATCCAAAGAAAATGTTAGGCTCAAATGGTTCCAAACTAGGTTCACACTCTCACAAGGTGGTCTGAAAGAGGTATAATAGCAATTGGGTTCACTCTCAAAAATTTGTGCCTAAGATCATTTCTTTCATTGACCAATGCTAGTCGATTGTTACAACGGGGCAAGTTCTAGGTATCACCAAGCACATATTTCAAGAAAACCTCACCACACAAGGCATTCAACACAATCATCGATCATAACTCTACAAGTTAAGCTCGCGTGCGATGTTCATCACAAGACTCTCTTTGACTATCGACTAGTCACAACGCGATCTAAGAGTTCACACATGACTTACGCAACTCAAATTTGCCTCATTACACTTGCACAAACATACCATTCAATCAAGAGCACAATTCAAGTCATCAATATTGATCATAATTGATACTCAAATACGCATGAGAACATCCACAACATTCACAAATTAAGAAATTAGAAGATGGATCAATAGGATTAAAAACCAACATTCATAAATTTTGCCATAATAAACGAGAAGTTTCGGACACAACCAAAGGTAGTAAAAAACAAAATCATTCCAAAACATCCAAAACAAAACAAATACAATCCAAGGGGACAGGTATGAAGATACCCTTACCCCACCAAACAAAAACTAAACAATGTCCTCAATGTAAAATAAAACAAATGTCTCAAAAATAAAATAGAAAGAGAGTCAAGATACCCATGTCAAGCTAATCATGAGGCGAACGTTGTACATCTGGAGCTCTCTCATTCGCAGCATCAGTGCCAGACTCTCATCTAATTGTGGGCTACAATACACTGGGACCAATCCTTGATGTGTCTCGTAGTGAGGCCTCTGTAGCTACCTGGACCAAATCACCCTTAAGTCCTCCAAGTCCTCATAAACCTCCTCCTCTTGAGTCTCCAACTCCTCATCATCAGTCTCTGGCGCATCCGACTTCTCACCATCATTAGCTAAAGCAGCATTTATGGTTACAATAGTTGGAGGGATCTTAGAAATAATTGAGGGATCTTAGAAATAACTGGAAAATCTGAACCAAGACCCACAGGAATGTCCACATTGACCTAGAGCATCAAAATGTTAGTGGACATTAGCTCATTCACCTCACGCCTCAACTCAGCAACATCAGCCTTCAAGGTTGTCACATCCTCCTACTGTCGACCTCCCTGCTTACACGCCTCAACTCGAACGGCAAGGGTGTCCAATGCTAGGCCATGAGCCGTAATCAACTCTCTCTACTCTTACAACTTATCCCAGATGGGGGAAAGGGCAGCAATAATAGCCTACTCAATAAACCCTGGAACAACTGCCTCAACCTGGGAGGCATGCACATCGGCTGAATAGGCTAGATGGCCCATCTTATACATAATGGACTGTGTCAATGGGGGTTGAGATACAACAGCAACAACAACAGAAGTAGTAGAGCGGAAGAACTAGGTGTACCTGATGGCTCACCAGCCTAAGCGGAAGGAGTAATATCTGTATCCAAGGTCTCTAAATCTACAACCAGGGATGTGTCCACCGGAGGGGTCCTCCTCCGCTTAGGCTCATCTCTAGTGTAATCTGCCTTGATCCTTTAGATGTCACTTCCATATTCGTCTTTGCCACAAATGGAACTCTAGCTCATCGGCACAACTACGTGATAAGCACCGAGAATGGTAGTGAGGTCTGGATCTGCTTGGCCCTTATGGCCATCATCTTCTTGATAATTAGCCCGAGAATCAGTCTGTCCCAGTCAAAGATAATCCCCAACAGAGTTGCCTTTGGGTGACAGAAGATAGGCTCATTTTGTGAGGGCTTGAGTGTGCTGCTGATTAAACCAAACCAATATCTAGCAGTGCTGTGCATGTCTTTCTTTTCAATCTGGACCCCTAGCTGAATCCACAGAGGTGTGATATCGGAGATCAAGGGGGCTAACCACCCTTTAAAATCACCGAGAGTCTTCTTCTAGATATTGTCCACCAAGAAATGGATTGGCTGGACTATGCAACCCAACACCTCATTTATGTATGTGCTGCTGCACTTGACCTTCTTACCCCGCACCACAATACAATCAACTGGTGCTGAAGAACTGACCTTCTCCTTTTCTTTAGGATCAATTTCCCGTACCCCTCATAGAATTCTCGGACCCAAAAAGGTACATATGGGCCTCGGGGTTATGTAAACCGCTCAAATTTATGGAAATGGATCGTGTCCTACACAGCAGGATACATGTCCACTACCCCATCGGTTGACAACCTCTTCTCCTCCATAATTGTTCTCAAATTGGTAGCCTTTAACCAGCTCATCGAGCGTGGAGAAGGTGCTCGGGGCAGGGGCACTTATGATGCCTGGGTTTCTTTCTTTGTTAGAGGTGGTTGAGGATTCATGAGTGTTGTGACTCTTTTCAAATCATGCAACACTTTGGAGTGCAACTCAGCTCGTCTCCGCTTGAGGGTTTGATCGTCAGCTAGTTCAGACTCTTAGACTGGAGTCTTAGACCCAGGATCTTCCTTACTTTTAGACTCAGAAGTAGTGAGGTGGGTGGAGTAGACATCCATGCTGTCGGAGCTGGAATTGCTTGAACTTGGCTCCGTAGGTTTCTTGCCATTTTCTATACCTTTCCCCATGTCGGAGGATGTTTTGGTCCCATTGGTCTTAGAGGAGCAACCTCTGTTTCATTAACCACCCCTTTCACTCTCTTCTGAGGTGATAGACCCTTTTCAGGAACTTTTGGTCTAGCCAAATTTGCAAAACAACACAAATCAAATAAATACGGTTGCAAAGGGTTAATGAATCAATCTTGGCAACAAAATGCAAAAAAAGCATGTTGATCGACTCAGCGAGTCACCAAACTTATTTGGCGAGCCTTAAAGAGCTCACAGAATATTACAGATTAAGATGTCAAAAATTCAGCATAAAATGGCGATGAAAAAGGTCATTCGATGAGTCACCGAACTTGATCGGCTATGCAAAGGTTACTCACCGAATTTTATAGAGTAAATACCAAAAACTGGGCTTCAAAAGAGAGAGAACAAAGGCATTCGAGGAGTCGCCGATTCAACTCAGCGAGCACATGCGTATCGCCGAATGTTACAGAACCTAGCAACTATATTTCAAGGAAAAAAGGTGATGAAAAGAATTAGTTGGTGAACCGCCGAGTCATTTGGCAAGCTTGACTAAGTGCGCCTAATGGCCAATCATGCCAGATTTTTACCCCTGACACCCAATTTTCAACGCGCAATCAACGATAACCAAATTAAAGCCCCATTCTATGCAATTTACCCCTAGCCGACATAATTACCAACGCTGGGGTACTCAAACTTCCCCCAAATTAGCTAGAATTGACTAAACAATGACTTTTTCCCTTGGAAACGATGTCACCCGATCTATCATTGGGAAAATTAAGTTTGTTTAGTTCAATCCGGGTTCCTCAAACTTAACCCACAAATCGCCCAACATTCACACCCACAAAGCCGCAATGTTTAAGCAATTTAAACACGAAATTCAAACTACGGTTGGCTAAACATGATATCTAAAACATTTGATTAACAACTGAAAATTCAAAACCAATTAGGCACACAAAAATATATGATAGATTCAATAACTACACATAGGCATGCTAAAAATATGACATGAAATCAAATTTAATTCAGATCACTAACTTCAAAAGTAGACAAATGAATGATAAGGGAAAAACAAAGAAAAACAAAGCAATGGATTCGAAACACATAACAATACCCACAAAAAAATTTAGTAAGACTAAGATCTAAAATGAAGTTGAGATAGTGAAAGAGTCGAAAAAGCCAAAATAAAGAGAGTTTTGAATTTAAAACGATTGGAAGTCTTTTGACCCTTCAGTTCGTGCCTCAGTCGGTGATGGGCACTTATGTCATCGATCCACTCGGCGACATGCCGAATGAAATTTTTTACGCCGAAGTTACTAGACCTCCAACCATTTGGTTGTTCAAAAAGGCGATCTACATCGGAATCGCTGAACCTCTCGGTGATTCACCAAACCTTTCAGCGATTTGCTGAGTGGGTTCTGAGCAAGCCCAATTGCCTATTTCTCCCAAACGTCGAATTTTAAACATGCACATCCAACAACCGTTATTCAAATAACATAAACTAAAACTTGAGTTTCCTCTCAAGAAATACCTTATTTAACGTCGTGGAACGACGAAGAGATGCTTTCAAGCTTCATTCATTGGGTTAACCATGGTATCACTTGGTAGACCCCATTTTGGCCTTGGATTTAAATGAGTCGAGATCTGACCCTTCTGTGTTTCCAATTGCTTAATAGACCCCCAGTGTGATATAATCGGTTGGTTCAAAGAAGAGACGTCATCTTTCATTTCCTTTAGCACCTTGTCCTATCCTTCCACTTTGTTTAGAATATGAGCAAGCATATCTTCGGTGCAGAAATTTTCAGGATCTGCCTTTGGCTCTTTTGGCATTTGACGCTCATAGGGAGGCACAGAGCTATCTTTGTTGCCATCCCAATCTCTCCAATTTGTACCACGGTTATGCCATTGCCTATCTCGGTATCTTCAACCATCATCATGATCCCTGTTCCAGCCTTGATTAACACCCGACCTTGGATAGTTCGGACGAGAACCCCCTACCTGGTTTCTTCTTCATTGTACATGGCCTCAAAGTGTGCTTCATCAGGATTTACTCCACTATTAATTTCGACCACATTTACAGCCTTGGAACCACTTCCCATGACATGTTTCATCAATAGGTCCATTTGGGTCATCATTTTGGCCATGTTTTCATCTCACTCTTGGTTCTTTTCCAATTGTTCCATTGTCAGCCCAAAATTCAAATAAGACACCGTGTACTATGCACGATTGATTTTCATCATCTCATCAAGGGCTGATGCTATGTCAAATAGTTTTCTCATGATTCGACCTCAAATGAGCTGGTCTATAACACCACCGTGTCAAGGCTCTGGTAAAAATATTACAATAACACATTGTCCGGTAACCCATGTGTTGGACATCGAAGCAATAACTTTTGGAACGTCAACCATGTCTCATGGATAGGCTCATCATCGATATGCTTGAAGTTCTAAATACTATCCCTCAACTTGATCATCTTTGAATGAGGGAAAAATATTTCATAAAATTCATCGGTGAGCTCCTCCCAAGAAGGGATTAAATCCATTGGTAGTTCGGTCAACCATTTCGTTGCTTCCCCCATTAGAGAAAAGGGAAACAAACAAAGTCGGACTGACTCTGGCGTGACGTTCTTGAAAGAGAACAACCCATACGCATCTATGAAGTTTCGGATGTGTTCATGAGGGTCCTCATGAACAAGTCCTCCAAAGATATACTTCATTAGCAACAGCGGCAACATTGTGCTAGTCACATGAAACACCGCATTGCCCACGCTAGGAGGCAATTGAATAGCACTCGCACTTTCCAACGGATCTTCACTGACATCATGCAAATTTACAATGTCATCGTTGTTCCCAAGTTGGTTGGATTTACTCCCATTGACACTCATTTCATCCCTTTTTTTAGAGCATCCAACAAAGAACACAAATAAGATAATTCAACTACAACAAAATCAGTTCACGACTAAACTTCAATAAAAGAATTCTAAATACCACTCCCTGGCAGCGGCACCATTTTTTGATAACGCTCAACGACACTTCATTCAATTCTAAGTGAAGGCGGTCACTAACAAATATAAACCCAACAAAGAGTTGGGATTGATGCCATAGGGAGTGATACAATAGAGAATTTGATTAAGAAGTAAAATTGTGTCCTAATCATTTGTAGCGGTGGAGGTTTCACAACATTAAAGTAAATCAAAAAGTTTTGATTATTAATATGGGGGATTTGGGTAACCAAATTACGACTACCAAATTGGGAAGTAAACAAAGCGAGAGAGATCCTTGGAAGTGTGATAAGTTGAATGTTAATTTTTCATAATATGTGATTATTAGTTACTCAAAAGTGTTGAATCTTGGTGGGTAGGCTAGGTTTTGAGTGCAATAGCCATTTCTCAATCAACTATTGTGAATCAAGTGAGTTCTTTCAAACCTAAACAAGCAAAACACAATCGAACAACCCAATTCCTTAATTAATCACTTTTTCAAGCAGAATTTGTAAGAATGCAATCAAACCCACTTTCTCAAGCTAGATTCTTAAAGATGCAATCAATACAATCATGCACTAATAGTTCAACTCTAATATATCTTTCTCAAGCAAGTATAGAGTACTAAACTAGAATTGCATTTGCAACTACAATTCTTCAATTAGAACAAGAACAATTAATTAAACCCACTTCAAAACAACAATAAAATCAGTAACTACCAACACTCATTAGCTAATTAGTGCTTTCAACTACATAATCACACCGCCAATTATAGGAATTTTAGCCAAGCATAGTGAGAAACAAGAAATCGTTACCAATGCTGTTTTCCATCTGATTTGACAACGATCTGCATATCCCAAATGCTGAAATTTAAGCTAAAAATCTCACAATCTCTAAATATCTACTTAAAAATGTAAAAACAATGTTCTAGAATGTAAAAACTCAAAAATGCAGAAGTGAACAATGTGAGAACTCCTTCTCTTCTTTTCAAAATTGCATTTATAATTCATAGGGAGTTTTATATATCATGGATCTAAAATACATCTATTTATAGTATAGCATGCAATATTCATAGCTTTAGCCCATAATTGATTAGTTATATTGTTAACAATCATCATAGTTCTAGCCATTTCATGAAGGGTTCTGTTGTTTCTTTCTTCTACTCCAATTTGTTAAGGAGTCCTAGTAGCTGAAATTGTGGTCAACCCCATGAGATTGACAATATTGAACAAAATTAGCATTCTCAAATTCAGTTCCATGTAGTTACTAGTTGTTTATCAAGTTTCTATTGAAGTTTTCTTATTAATGTGAAGAAGGCTTCAAATGCATTGTCCTTTGAAGCAAGAAAATGTGTCCAAATGTACCTTGTAAAGTCATCTACTAGCACAAACAAATCCTTTTTTCGACCTTTACTCTTGAATCTCATAGGTTCGCATAGATTCATGTGTACTAGTTCTAAGGACCTGGTTGAGCTTACCACCTATTTAGATTTGAAAGATAATTTTACCTGTTTTCCTCAAGTACATGGTTCACAAATACTTTCTTCTTTAAACTTAATTTTAGGAAGTATTATTACTAAGCCTTTAGAAATAAGTTTGTTTAATTGTACATGACTCACATGACTTAGGCGTTTATGCCATAGTAAAGGATCTATGTCCATTACACTTAGGCATATAAGATTTTCAGCAGGTACCTTTGTAGTATCTACAATATATACATGCTTATATCTTTGTCTAGTTAAGAAAGTTTCCTTTGTTTCAATATTTATTACTTCAACTCTTGCGGAAGAGAAAATTACCTTGTTTCCTTTATCACAAAGTTGTGATATACTTAGCAAGTTGTGATTCAAGCCTACAACATGACACACATTTTCAATTGAGTGTTCACTAGTCTTCCCTATTTTTTCAATGCCTTTAGTCTGGCCTTATTTTCCACTGCCGAATGCTTTCATTCCACCTTTTCTTTCTTTAAGTGAGAGGAATTTTGATTTATCTCCAGTCATGTGCCTTGAGCAAGCGCTATCCACATACCAGTTTTGCTTGCTTCCTCTCACCTTTTCTTGAAAAATTCAAAGGTTAGATTTTTGGAACCCAGATTAACTTGGGTCCTTTATTTTGATCAAAAGGGTGAATAAGATCCTTGTATATCCAGTTAGGCTTTTTGTTCTTTAGTACATATATGTTCCTATGATAAGTGTTAATTTTAATATTTTTGGTAGTATATAGGTGTTTCTAGAGTTGACCCATGTTACCACAAAGTGTGCAGACTCTAGGAGTCCTATTCATAGTTTGATTATTAAAAACTATTCCAGCTTTTATGTTATGGGTGTTAGTTCCCAGATGGGTTACAATCATGGAAGACTTAGTCCATTTATTTGCTTGTTCAAGCTCATATTTGATTCTAGCTAATTCAAAATTCATTCTCCTAGATTTTTCTTTTTTTTCTGAAAATAATTTGTCTTTAAGTCTTTTGACATCCTGTTCACACATGGGTTGATCACTCTCCTCATATTTTCCCTTGCCAATGACACTTAATTTTAACATTTCAGTTTTGAGCAACAGGTTACAAGAATCAAGTTGATGAGTATTTTGAAGTAGAGCTTTGTTCTTTTCTTTTAACTTGGTATTGAGTTTTTCAAGATCAATGTACTCAAACATTAGACTAGTCATAGAAGCTACCAACGGATCCTTGTCCCTACTCAGTTCATGTATGGTAATTATGATAGTGAGCATTAAAGAGAATAATTTTTTAAAAAAAAGGGCCAAAACTACCCGGACAATAGAAAAATGTCTAAAAATACATTTCATCCATCTTTTGATCTAAAAATACCATTCCATTCACCTTTTTGGCTTATTTATACCCTTTCATTCTCCTTTTAGACTAACTTATACCTTTATGACTAACAACCAAAGTTTTTTTTTTAAAAATATTTATTATGTGTCATTTTCTTATTGGATAAAATAAAAATCACATCTCTATTAATTTTTCCCCCCATAATTTATTCAAATAAAAAATATATATATACCTCTTCAAGACCCCAATTTCTTATTCTTTTTTTTTTTAAAAATCTAGTATTTCTTTGTATTTACTCTTAAAAAAGTTAAAAAAAAAGTTTGTTTTAGATAGTTAATATATTATAAAAATACTAATAATGCCACAATTATAGCAACATATTATCTTATTCATAAATCCTAAGCAATATCTATCTTCATTTTTAAAAATAAAAAAAATAGTTAACTTAATTATTTTGATAATATGTGATAACTAATTTTCAAATAAAAAGTTCCACAAACAATTTTACTTAAAAGATTAACTCATTAAAAAAAAAAACGCATATGGATTATCGTAGCCACAGGGAAAAGTAAAGTAGGAAAATAGAGAAAAATTTGTGTAATGTATTTATGGATAAGATAATATATTGTTATAATTATGACACAATAAATTTGTTTCTAAAATATTAATTATCTATGTCATGTTTAGAATCTTGATTTAATTAATTAAATCTTAGCCATTAATTTTTTCTTATATCATGAGTCTTCAATCTTGGTAAAATTTTGAGAAATGGAAAGAAATAAATGGAGAGGAGTTGGATAAAAAAATAAAAAAATAATAAAAAACTACAATAAATACAAAAAACTACAAGATATTTTTTATAAAAATAATTGGGGTCTTGAAGAGGTATATTGCTTTGATTTGGATAAATAATGGGAAATAATCTAATTAGGTGGGGTCTTTATATTATCCACTAGGAGTATGACACATAATAAATATTTTTAAAAAATAAAGAATAAAGAGAGATTTGTTAGTTTCAATTATATAAGTGAGCCAAAAAGGTGAATAGAAGGGTATTGTTAGACCAAAAGATGGATGAAGGGTATTTTTAAAACCTTTTCCTATAGTCTAGGAGTGTTTTTGGCCCTTTTCCATAACTTTTCATTGAAAATAGTTTGATCTTATCTTTGAGATCAGAAATATTTACCTTCCCTTCCTCAGCGTCAGAATCAGATTCAGGTTATGAATCCTTTATGGGCATCAGTGCAATGTCATCATGTTCCTCAAAGTTGTCTGAACCTATTCCCCAGCCAACATACATAGCTTGATTATTTTTTTACTTTTCCTATTGTTTGTCGGTTCTCTTTTCACTTTCCAACCCTTTATTTTCTCCACTCAGCTTCACACATAGGACAATCCATGACTTGATGGTCAGTTTTACCACATTTATAACATCCATCGTTCTGATCCTTTTTATGCTCTTCTCCTTGATAGGAGAAAGTTTCTTTCCACATTTCATGCCTTTCTTGAAATTTCTACTTATCAAGGCTATATCCTCATCATCTATATCAGATTCATCATTCTCATTAGTTGCCTTGAGAGCAAGACTCTTATCTTTACTTCCATCACTTCTTTTGACACTTTTGACATTCATATAATGTCTTTAGATTCCATACAAGATCATCTAAGGTCATATTTGTTAAGTTTTGGCCTCTCTTACTACAGTAACTTTGATTTTCCATGATTTAGGTATTCCCATGATCTAGGCAGAGTTCGAAGAATCTTATCTACATCTTCCTTTGTAGTATATATTTTTTTCCAAGGATATTAATTCATTTACATCTGTGGTGAATCTACTGATCATTTCCTGAAGTGATTCTCCATTCTTCATCTTGTAGGACTCATTGTTAGTGCAAAGTCTAGGGATTCTAAACTTTCAAACTTGAGTAGTACCTTCATGTACGTTTAGAATTGTATCCCATATTTGTTTAGTAGTGGTACATCTAGAGATGCGGTTGAACTCGTCAGGTCTGAGTCCACATACGAGAATGAATTTATCCTTGGCATTATTTCCTAGCATCTTGTAGTCAGCTTCTCCATATTGAGCCTTAGGTTTAGGAATGTCCTTTCCTTCGTTGTCCTTGATTGTAGACATCAAAAGTCCATCGGTAAATCTGATCCATAGTTCATAGTCTTCAGCTTGAATAAAGTCTTATATCCTTGCCCTCCACCATGAATAGTATTGCCCATTAAATAAGGGTGGCCTATTGATATGTTGTCTTTGACTGTGTCCAGGAGAAGGTGCATAATTCATAGTGATCTTACCTTGAGTTATTAGACTCTTGATTAAGATTACCCACTTTGATACCAATTGTTGGAATTATGACCTCCATAATTCATATCGTGTATAAGCTATGTGATCCATAAAATGTTTAGTAGTTCAAAGTAAGCACGTTTGTAATTGCTCAGCAATTTCAATTTTAAACCTTTATTAACTCAAAAACTTCAAACTACAAATGATTACAAACTAATGTAACCTAAGAAATTATAAACTCTATTTCGTAGACTCAGAACACAAATCCCCAGGTTTATGTTCTCCCGGATCTTCAAGTTTCCCCAACTCGAAGATCCAACTACACTAAAATTCACAACAAACAAATTACGACAACTTAACAAAGGAATAAAAAAACAAGCAGAATAAAACTCTTCAGTTGTGTTTCTTCACATCACTTTAAACAAATCTTCAATTAGAACTCTCTCACAATAAGATTATGTTCCGCTCCTATCTCTCTATGTAAGTGCCCAAGTTTCTTGTATCTAACTTACTAAAGTTATAGTGGTTCCTTTTCCTCGTGTGATTCAGAGTTCCTTGCCGCCTGCATCTTTTCCAGCTCCTAGTCCTGTTTGTACTGGGTTATTTAAGATCGTGTTGAGTCAACCTATTCCATGCATTAATTTTTTACTTTGTCATTCTTCAAAATCTTCATTTAGTGAATCCAACATAACACAATTTAAAATAGATGAGTTTAAATTCATGTGAGATTATCACGATCCAAAAAGCAAGGTCGTGATGACACCTACCTTAAGCCTTTTATAGGTAATATAACCATCCATTCAACACAACACACAATAAATATTAAAGAAGTAAGTAAATGTGGTAGATCCCAACTTTAGTGGAACCCATCAGTGGCTACCTAAAGTTTGCACCAACTTTCACTTAGACACCTCAACTAGGCTTTGTTCATTTTAGACACCTCATTTCGGATCCTACCGTGTCACTTTGACACCTTTTTTTACAATCAACAATAATAGTAAGGAGAGTGTAACATACTCGCCGATGATGTGTCTAAGTAATGAATTAAATGGAGACACGTGGCAAATATATCATAAATAATTATGAAAAGATGTATTATGAATAAAAAGTATTTTTAAAACTATTTAGTTTATAAATTATAAAAAATGCATTTTAATAATTAAAAATATTTAAAAAATTGCAAAAACCTCTTTCTTCTCATCGTATATGTCTATACTGCCGCCATAACCATCGTCTTCAAATTTAACATTATCACTACCACTATCCTTTCCTTCAAATCCAACTAGACATGAACCAATTTTATCATACTGCAAGAAATCTCTCCATACAAATATAACCCGATAGAAACTAACAAATATTTCTCCCTTGCTGCTCCAATGGGGACGACGGGCGGCCAACCTCTGGCTTAGAAAAATTAACCCCTGATCCTCCAGATAAAGAAACTCACAACTCAATTACAGAGAATGTCAAAACCCCTTATTTGAATGCCTCCAATATAACTCAATCCTTTTCCTTCAAATCAAACTAGCATAATCATCAAACTGAACACTAAGTTGGATTACAACCTTATACTCATAAGTCATAACCTAGATATCACAATCACTATCATCATCCCTTTCTTTAAATCTACTATTTTTTTTCTTCGACTATATCCATAGCTTATAGACCAACAAAAATGAAAAGCCAAAAGCTTTAGAAAATGAAAAGTAAGGATTTCAAAATTTGAATATTGAGGAAAAAGCTTATGTGCCACAATTGAAGCCAAAGAAGAAGAAACAACATGCTTGAATCAAGTTTCTATAGCTTCAAATACAAAGTTAAAAAAAGTTATGAGAATAACTTGAATGCCTGCAATATTTCAAAATTAGATTGCAAATTATTGAGGCTACATATTTTTGAATAACATTTGTATGGTATTTTCTTCATCTTACCATTTATAATCATTGCCTTATTTTTACAAAAAATCATGTGCTACATGCTGAAATGACAATGGAAAGGAAGGTTGGATATATGGTGGGGGATGGTGAAGAAAGTGTGGGAATGAGAGAGAATGATGAAGAAGAAATAAAAAAAAAAAAAGAATGCAAAATTTAAGCTTTCTACGGGCTTAAAATGTGTGCAATACACACACTATGCCAAGTTAGCGGAAAGTGTCAAAATGACATAGTGAAACCTGATATGAGGTGTTTACTATGAACAAAGCCTAATTAAGGTATCTAAGTAAAAAATGATGCCAACTTTAGGTGGCCCCCGATGGATTCCGCCCCCAACTTTGATTAATAAAAGACATAAAGTGCGAAAGTTAGCCAATATTCAAAACCCAATTCCACCTGTAAAAGAGCTTTCAAAAGATAGTACAATTGTTCACTACTTCAAAACTATCTAGAGTATCAAAAGACAAAATGATAACATGGATGCAGCTAGAATGTTGATCCGAACACAAATAGCGTACAGTAGCTTTGAAATAAACACAATCTTGTAAAAGTGAGAATTAGTATGACAAGGATACCTACTTTATGATACTATTCAAGAAGTTTGTGTAATGCTGGTAGATAATGACAAAAAGTTTGTCAGTGAGATGATTCATTTGTTAAAATCATATAAATATAAAGGTGATATCTCTTAAAATAATATAGAGAACTTATAATCCTTAAACAAGGAAATTAATTTTAAGAAAATTAGATAGAATTAAGTTAGATCAAAGAATTTGTTTTAGAGAAGTAACATTTTATAAACATGACTTTAGCAAATCAATCACCTCAATAACAAACTTTTTGCCATGATCTACTAGTATCACACTAACTTCATATGCACACTTGAACTACTCCTCTTCAATGGATATATTATCTTCTTGCATATGGACAAAAACACTTATATTTAAGATTGACAATAAAGTGATGCACAACAACTTTCTTAACTTTGTTGAACGAAGGACCTTGGCTCATAAATGATTGAATATGTTTGGTGATTTGTGGTGGATTTTATCAATGATTATTGATTCTTGGCTTAGATGAGAAATTTCTGAGAGAAAGTTGGTATCACAATGGAAGAAACGATAATGATAAATACAAAGATGCATTAAGTAAATACAGTGATGATCATGTATATAGTGGTGAAAAATTTAGTATTTAACAATTGAATATTAAGAGGAATAAATAGATATTTGAGGTATGAAATAGGTGAGTACAAAAACAGCAACAACAATATATCCAATGTAATTCCACAACTGCAGTCTGGAAAGGGTAGAATGTACACAGACCTTACCACTACCTTATAGAAGTAGAGAGGTTGTTTTTGAAAGACCCTCGATAAATGGATGAGTGTGTATATATATATGTGTGTGTGTGTGATACATCCTGTGTACTACTCGAAGTACATTTTGTAACAAATTAGCAGGAGATATGGTATAGAGATGTAGTGTGTCATTGGTAAAAAGAAAATAAAGAAGAACAAACATGGAAAGAGTTAAAAATTTGATGGGTATATCTCATGTGAGATACTTCATGTATAGCATTCAATCACGTGTTTCAAGAATGTCCTTTTCAAAAAAAAAGGCATCTTTTAATAAAAGAGATTCATTTAATGAAGAGCAGTATGAGATGCAATAAAAGGTTTTGGTGGGATAGCAAAAGTAAAAGAAAAAAAATACAAGAAATAAAATATGGACAGATACAAACGGACACTTTAAGGAGAGGCATCTAAAAGTGGTATGGAAAAAGGAAAAAGGAAAATCTCCATGTCTAGGTATACATGGAAATTTTTAAATTTTTGGTTAAGGCAAGAGTTGGAACAAATAAGAAATGTAGATGTTATATAATTTCTCTTTGTATATGCTTGTGTTATAGGTTATTTGAAAAGAACAAAACTCAACATGCTTTGAAGACTTAGAAAAATGATGTAAAATTACTAGTGTATCTTATTATTTTACATTTTGTGTGAGAAGGAATATGAAAATATATCAGAAATTCATCAGCAGTTATAAGAGCTCTTCTAATATTAGAAGAGGACTATACTTTTATTTTTTTGGAACTTGTATACATAATTTCATACCTAGTTTTGTGTCGTTTACAAACAAAATAATTACCGTTCAATATAAAAACAAATGCATGTGAAATATCACATGTATTACATTCACAACACGTTTTTTGCTCACATCTAAAAGAAATTTCAAGACTACTAATGTGTCGTTTATGAAAATAATAATTATTATTTAAGAAAAAATAAATTCATGTGTATCTCACATGTATAACGTCCATCACATACATTTCAATAGAATCACATTGAATAGAAGAGATACTTTCATAAAAGATATTTTGATTTAATTAACATTAGTAAGACTACATGTAGAGGTAGAACATCAATGGATAAAGGGAAATGGAGAAACAATGATAGCATATAATGTTCAAACATATTAGACTCTACAAAGAGATGAAGTGAATTAGTTGGAAAAGGCAAATATATAAAAACAAACACTCGTATCACTCTCTACTAGATGCATCCTGATAAGATAACCCAATTGAACCAGACTAACACTATTATCACTCTCTACTGGATGATGTGAAGATTGACCTAAACTTGGCTGCTCTAACCACTAGTACCTGCATAACCATATGGTGTTATCTATAGTGTTGCTTTAACGAGCCTTCTAGTCAAAGAATATTGAGGGTAACCTCAACGAGGAAAACCGCTTCCTCAAAATTGGGCCAACTAAAACCACCCTAACAATGAGGCCTCACTAGTATATGCATAATCTACAACCAGAAGAAATTTAGACCTTAATAATACTAGCTACTTTGTCGCCAACTAGAGTAGTAAGGTAAACCCTCTAACAAATTGGTGCGCCCTCTCATTTTCTATCGACATAATCTGTCACGCCCCGAGGCTAGCCCCTAGACGTAACACGGGACCTAGTATCACAAGTAACCCCAAGCTACTCCTTAATCTGACATACACAAGCATACAAAAATAACTCTAACCAAGAGGAAGCATAACTAAAAAATGAATACAATCTAAAGGAATTTAACTGGGAATATCTAAAGGAAATAACTGAGTTCAAAGTAGAACAACCCAAATCATCTGAGTTTGGCTCTTTGTATGAAAGCCTCTAATATGGATGAGCTGCTGGGACAAGTCCCCAACTAAATATAAAATGTTTAAACTAACAACGAACTAACTAAACCAAAAAACATAAATAAACGTCCTTGGATGATGAGGACTCACCCTGAATATTACTGATATGGTGCCAATATGAGTTAATCACGTGGCTGAACCTGAGAACCTGAGCCTCCATCATAATAGGATGCAACATAGAGTATGTGTTAGTACTTCGGATGTACTGAGCATGAGAGATATGCAAAGCTGATTGAATATATAAACATGCTAAAAATATTGGTCAAGTATGTAAACTGAACTGAAATAAAGTACATAGGCCCAAGATACAATAATGCATAACAACTAGAATGAGAGTAAACTGGAAGCATGCTGAAAACCTGAAATGAATACAACTACAGGCTTGAAGTGCCTAATTGAAGCTAATACTATGGGAGAGTCTATTAAAAGACATAAACTACGTAAGCTAAACGTGGAGTCTGATGAATACGCCCCATCGAGATGACCCAATATACCTTGCCACAATATAAAGGCATGACTGTGGTGTGATCACTAAAATTGATGCCTAATAGAGGGGACTTATAAATCTGCAACAGCACGTAGTTCTAGGACTTGAGGTTGCGTTGAACCCTAGTCCAACTTGGTGCTAAACACTACTCCCAAACTGAATACTAGTAGCTCACTTTAATATGTGGTCCTGATTCATGACACAGAACTAAACTAGTTTGAAAATAATTTATGAGAAAAGTTGTGGATAGAAAACGGACAAAATTCTATTTAAAACTAAATACTAACACCCTAATCTAAATCATGGAGAAGAGCTAATTCATGTGAAATTACTACAATTACAAGCTAAGTTCTTTTCCTTTCAAATCTCCATAAGAATTTATGCAAACTCATTTAAATAAGTATAGAATTGAGTAGTAATCACAAGAATCAATGTTGTAAAAAATGTGCATAGTTGGGCAAGAAGCCTAGTTTCATAAAACCATAATAACCAAAAAAAGAGTATGATGTTTTGGGAATAAAAGTTAATGAAACCCTTACTGAATACCCACATAATTGGTTAAGAAAACTACTAACAAATCCTTTGGATATCTAGGCTAAACTTGAAGGAGAGCTCTACTTGTTATGGAGAGAAAATTGTCGCCTCTTTCTCTTCTTTTCTTTCTAAGTCTGATGATTTTAGGAGAGTGGATGTTTTATGTAGGTTTGGACTAATTAATTAGGGTTAGACAAAGTAAAAAGACATAGTTTAAGTACCAAACACATAGGGGGGAAGACCTCTACGACCCCACCTTAAAACTGGCGAGGTGACTTAAAGAGGGCCTTCATGACCCGTCTAGTGGGTCGTAATGTGTCCCTTCCTGATAGGGCTTCACTAAAAAGGGCACAAATTATTAATTTGATCTCGAAATTAGGCAAACTTGGTGGAGTTTGAAAGAGGACATTGTAACACCCCAGAAACTAGGAAGTTGAACTAGTGAGTTCTAGAGCTTTTCGTAACAGTTTTGGAGTGTTATATGAGGGTTAAAACTCATAAAAATGGTTCCCATACTTAGAATGGAGGTTTAGGGGTTAGGGTGTCAAGGTACGACCCCCCAAGGACCACCCAAGGGGTCCTTGAGGAGGACCTAAAGATAACACAAAAAGCTATATTTTGGCAGCACCCTACGCCTGGCAATCTACTGACCGTAGGTGGACCCACGCCCTGTAGGTTGGGGTCGTGGGTCAAGGCTTGGGTTGGCCTAAAAATTTGAGCCTCCAGTACCTATGTACGACCTTCCAGTATGTGTAGTAGACCCATCCACGGTCCGTGGATGGATGGGCGTAGGTGCAAGCAGTTTTTGGTCTTTTAGTTTTAAGTCAAGTGTTTAGGGGTTAAGTTAGTAATTAGTTAGGGCTTAGGGAGGTCGGTTAATTAGTTAAATAACCAGCTATAAATACCTAATAAGACCCTAAACTAAGTCATTAACTCATTCATCTAAGAACCCCCAACAAATCCTCTCTCTACAAGTGAAGAAGAAGAAAAAGAAGAGAAGGGAAGAGGGAAGCAACTAGGGTCAAAATTCACCATTGATTCAAGCTTTGTTTAGGGCTTTGAAAAGAGGTATGTTTAGCTTATTAATCTATGGGTTCTTCCCCCATAGATTCCCCTTAGTTTTCCCCCAATTGAGAAGTCAAAAACCCAATTCTAGCTAGGGTTGCGCTTACATTGTGGGTAGGGTTTGTGTATGATCCAATCTAGTGGATAATACCTAATTATGATTGATTAAACTTTGTTTAGTGATGTTATGATGAATTTATGTGATTTCTATGGTAAACCCTAATCTAAATTGATGAATGTGATCTTTATGGGTTTATGCCATTAGAGGCAAAGTTGAAGGTTCATAGGTGATCTTCTTAAATCAATGTCATGTGTAGTAATTGATCAAAGATAGGATCATATAATAATGAATTGAATCTAGACTCTATTGAATATGATGAATCTTGACATGTAAAGTTAGAATTGAACCTTTATGATCAATTATGACTAGAATCCCCTAGTAATGATGAATATGATTAGAATACCTTAAAAACTAGGTATGAATGAAGGTTGCAAGAAGTAAAGCTTGAATGTAAGGCTTGTAGTCATGAATGTTAATCACTAGGGTTTGAAGGCAAATCCAATGTGATGAACTATGAATGTTAAGGCTTTGAGAGTAAAGTCTATATGTGAGATTAGAAGATTAAAGCATAGAATTGTGGTAGAAGACATATTCCTACCTAATCTACATTATGAGTGCGTAAGTGCACAAAGTGATATAATCACTTGAATTATGCTAGTATACATGTCCAATGTAGAATTCTAGACATGACATTACGCATGATCATGATATGACATTCCCTCACATAGAATGATTCTACATGGAAAGGTCTTCTCACCTAATATGAATCGAAGTCCTTGGACTCTAAGATGTGATGAGGCTTGTGGTGATTCCTGTAAACGACCTTTACATGATAGGAATGTGTGGTGAGTTCCCTTACTCCTAATTAGTTAAGTATGGGGAGTGTGAGGTGATTACCCTTTATGTATGTATGACTTCAAAGGCAAGCGGTGATTACCCATTAGCCTTTATGTTGATCATGAAGGCGATTACCTATGATCCTTATGTGTTGATATGGAGGCGAATACCTACATTACAAATTAAAATGGATATGAAGGAGAATACCCATATAACCTTAAAATGAATATGGAGGCGAATACCTATATTCCTTTACTAATGAACATGGAGATGAATACCTATGATTCATTGATATGTATGACTAGAGGTGAATACCTTTGTTTTTATGATTCCATGATATGTGTGGCTTGAGGTGACCTCCCTTGTCCTTCATGATGAACAAAACATTTATGCCTTGAGGTGACTCCCCCTTGCATTCATGAATATGAGCATGACTAGTTTGGATAGTAGGTCTAGATACCTCTCCAATTCATGCATGACTAAGAGGTGTTACCCTTGTCTTTATGATGTTAAGAGATGATGAACGTGAATGATGAACCTAAGTGTCTAGCTTAGCATGGGTAGGATTATGGGGTCTTGTTCATGCATGGCACAAGCTTTCCTTTAGGTGACTCATGAGATGTTTTCTTAGATAGGATTGTGCTATAGTTGCCTTCATTGACATGATATGATTGACTAAGGTGATAGTTACCTTGTCTATGTGAAGTAAGCTAGTAATGAGACCAAAGTAGGGTAAATATGACTATGATGACTTCAAGGTTATACTTAGTGTGAAGGGTAGTATGGGATGCTTTTCATACATTGCACAAGTGTTCTTTGAGGTTACTTAGGAGTACGGTTCCCTTATGGTAAGAAGAGCTTAAGAGTTGACCATGTATATAGGCTATGATTAAGATGACCAAAAAGGGATATTTGGCTTGGGTGGTATTATGGGATGCTATTCATGCTTTGCACTTGTATGGTTTTGAAGTTACTTGAGAATGGTTCTACTGTGGTAAAGATGACTAAGAATCAATTATGCTTATATGATGTTTATGTTGAAGACTTGGCTTATTATGATTATGACCTATCTCCTATGCTCATTAACTATGTCTTATGTTGACTTACGTTTATATGATGATTATTCTATGACTATGATGATTATGCTATGACTATGTTATTATCTCTTATGCTTATGTCTCATGTCGACTAACCATTTGAGATGCTTTTACAATGTTGTGCTAGCTTTCATACTTGGTACATTTTGTACTAACACATATTGCCTACATTCTAATCAAATGTAGGGCTTTGGAGATTGAGTTGCTTTGGAGGCTAGGTTTCTAAGGTTCAAGAAGAGTTGAAGATTCGGTGAATCCATATAGCTTCAAGGACAAACCCATTGTTCCTTTATGTCATTTCTTTATGTTTTAGACTATTGTATGACCTGTGTCCCAAGAGTTCAATCTAAAGTGTATTAGATGGTTTCAGACAAAAGTATAGAAAGACTTCCGCTAGATTTTATGAAAAATAACTTTGATTGTAAAAGTTTTAAATTTTCCCGTATTTTTTATTATCTTATGTTCAGGATATGCTAAGGGTTTGTATGCCACCCCTTCGGGGTCAAGTATGCCATTATACGTCTAGGGGGTGCTCCTGGGTCGTGACAAACTTGGTAATCAAAGCACAAGGTTTTAGAATGGTTCTAGGATTGTTTCAAATCACGTCTAGTAGAGTCTTGTTCATAAATGTGAAGTGCGCCACATTTATGAATAGGAGGCTATTGGATGATTAGGAAACTTCACTTCTTCATTCTCTAAGTCGTGCCATAGAGTTTGGCCTTAGTATGCCCTTCTTCTAATCCATGCCCTATGTTTTTTCAAGGTATGGCTAATACAAGGGCTAATTCTAGGAGAAATGAGGAAGGAAATAAGGAGCAAGAGGTACCTTCCCAAGGTTCCCAAGAACCTCAAGTTCCTTAAGCTCCTAATGATGAGGGGGCTATGACAAATGTGAAAATAAGGCCGGCTCTCCAAACATTAACTCAAGCCATGAAGGCTCAAGTCAATAGGGAAGTTGGGCCCCATGTGAACCCTAATGTGAGCACTATGGCTTCTAGGTTGAGGGATTTTGTGAGGATGAGTCCTCCGGTGTTTCTTGGTTCCAAGGTAGGAGAGGATACCCAAGAGTTTATGGATGAGGTGTATAAGGTAGTTGATGCTATGGGGGTGACTTCCATAGAGAAAGTGGAGCTAGCCGCTTAACAATTGAAAGATGTGGCCCAAGTGTGGTATACGCAATGGAAGAGGAATAGGCCAGTAGAAGCGAGTCCTATAGATTAGGAAGTGTTCAAGAAAGCATTCATTGATAAGTTCTTTCCCCTAGAGTTGAGGGAGGCTGAGATGCAAGATTTTATCAACCTTAGGCAAGGTAGCATGAGTGTTCAAGAATATTCCCTAAAGTTTACTCAACTCTCTAAGTATGCTCCAACTTTAGTAGAGAATTCAAGGGCTAAGATGAACAAATTCATGATGGGAGTATCCGAATTAGTGGAAAATGAATGTCGTGTGGCAATGATTATAGATGATATGGATATCTCACGTGATATGGTTTTTGCCCAATGAATGGAAGAGTCAAGACTTAAGAAAGAATCTAAGGAGAAAAAGAGGACTAGATTAGATGATGATGAGCCCTTGGATGATGAGTCCGATGGACATGGTCGCCCTAAGTTTAGACTAAAGTTATCCGAGCAAGGTCCCTCAAGTACTCCTAAGTTCAACCAAACGAGGGTGTCTAACCCCAAGTCTCAAGAAGAAGGTAGTGAAATTCTATTATCGGGATGTAGTAATTGTGATAGGAGGCATGAGGGTGAATTCTTACCGGGCTTTACTGTTTGTTTTGGTTGTGGTGAGTTGGGCCACAAGATAAGGCATTACCCTAAGATTGCTAGAAATGAAGAAGATAGTCGTCGTAGGTCCCAACCATACCCTTCCTCCGGTCCACTTGGTTTGGGTGGCAAGGCTCTAAGGAAGAATAGATCTTATGCTCTCCAGTCTAGAGAAGATCAAGAGTGATCTCCTCATGTCCCTTCGGTATGTGTTTTATGCTTTAGTAAACTTTTAGATTTCTTGTCTTTGGTGACTTGTTATGTTGGACTATGATGTTGTCTTTAGTATGTATGATGCTTCATTGTTGCCCTTACGTTATGAAAGATGTTTAGAAGAAATTCTGTAGGTTTACTCCCAAGGGGGAGATAGTGTGCCTACCTAGCAAGGTGATTGTGAAGTTAGGTTTAGTTGTTGGTAGAACCCGACTTATCCATGATGAGTTTTGAGATTTGTTGATAGATTGGTTGAATAGGGTGTTTAAATAATGCCTAAAAGGGTTGAGTGAATAAACTCCTCTAAGAAGGGTAGAAGGGTAGCTCACCATGGGTTAGAATCACCTTGTGTAATGGATGTGAAAGCTTAGTGATGACTTACTCCGACCTTAGAATTGAAAGGCATGATGCTTAAAAAAGGTTTATATAGGCTTGCTCCAAAGGGGGAGATAATGTGCTTAGATAGCAAGGTCATTGAGTACCCTTGATGCTTATGAATTAGATTTGCTTGAAATTCTCACCTTGAGTGGTGTTAGTGAGGTTGCTTGTGAGTTAGTTTCTTAAAGAGAACCTATCTAAATTAGAAGTACCAGTAGAAGTCGATGATCCGTAGTAGGACCTACGACTCGTAGGAAGTGGTCCGTAGGAGAGGTCTCAGACTTGGTAAATTTTTTTTTGATTTTTAGGTTATACGAGAAGGTCTTACGACCCATAGAGAAGTCTATGGACCGTGGAAGTGGCTCGTGGGTTTGACCTGGATTTTTGTACTTTCAGTATCTTGACCTATAGACCACTAGGACTATCTGTAGAAGGAGCTATAGTCCGTAGGTGGGTCTGTATGGTTGGTCAGATAGTTTTTAAGGCTGCTTTGGTCTTTTCCTACCCATCTAACACCTAAAATATGTCATTTTGATGCTATATCTAAGTACTGTAATTAAATTTAGTTTTCAAATTCAACACATTCCCTCTCATTCACTCCAAACGCCCGAAAGCTCCCAAGGTTCTTCACCAAAATTCTCTCCAAGGCTTTTCTTAAGAGGATTAGGATTTTTCAATCTTCCTTCTCCACTTCAAAGGCTAGAGTTCATCAAAGGTATGGGGAATTCATCACTGGATCCTATCATCGAGTGAGTCCCAAGATGTTCTCTATTTCTCTTTTAAGAGTTTCACCCAAATCTCTAGGATTTTGTATGATTCTTCATCGGTTCACTTAATTATGATTTAATTGATTATACTTGATCTTCTTATCATGATTTGATTCAATATACATGTTTTCAATGTTTTCCTATGAACACATGCTATATGTCTATGATATGATCATGAATTAAAGCTTTGAAAACATGTATCCATGAGGAATTGTAGTGACTATTATTCTAGGATTCTTTCAAATAAAGTGTCTCATGTTTTATGAAATTATGTTTCTTCCAATTGAAGTATTCCTACTATGAAAGATTTCTATGACTTAGCCACTTTCGATTGAAGTGTGGTTTCAGTAAGAAAATTTTATTATTATTTCAATACTTCCGATTAAAATGTCTTTTAAACATCGATTAGTTATGAAATCATGATTTTAAAAGGAGTTTTTCTAAGATGTAAAGTTTATGATTGGATAGGTATTACTATAATCTTTCATTTTCAAGTATCATGATTATAATATGATTAATTTTTATGATTTATGTTTGGAATTTACTTAGCACAGAGTGGACTTAGGTGAATCCCAAAGTCCTTAAACTACGAGTCTGCATAGGACGTTTCGAATGGACGAATTATCTAGTGGATCCACCTAAACTTAAGTATAAGGTCCTTATCTTGGCAAGTAGGGCAATCTCTCTTTGTGTGGAAGCAAGACACAAGATTCCATGTTATAGCTTCAATGGTATATGTCGGTTAACGATAAATAACCCACAAAATATATGATTTCTCACTTAGCTTATTTTTTTATACCTATATCATGACTCTTATATTGCATTGACCTTTTCATGATTTATGAACTAATTTTACTTGGTTGGTATGTTTCATTTGGTCATGTATTATCATGTTCATGTTTATTTTATGCATTTTCCCATATCCAGTACATTCAAAGTACTGATGCATACATCTCTTGTGCCTATATTTTCTTGTAATATAGGGTCTGACTTTCCTTCATATGGATGTGGCTAGCGGATTGATTCAAATTTTTTTAGCTTATGGTCAGTCCTCATGGTTCGAGGGCATGATCACACATTATGAGTTTCTTGCCTATTGTAGTTATTTAGTTTTCAAACTTCTTTCATGAGCTAGGGGTTCGTCCTAGTCACTTCTATTCTATAGAGGCTTATTGTCAGACTTAGTATGTTCCCGCTCGTGAGGATGTTGTTCTATGATTTTGGTATCGCTTATGAGGTTGATGTTGAGACTTATATTTCACTTACATGCTTTATTCTCTTTTATTGTTCATCTTAGAGTCATGTTTATGGAAAGTGTCTTGTTTAGGGTCTCTCGGATTCTATTCGACACATCACATTTAGGGGGTAGTTTGGGTCATAAAACTTGGTATTTAGAGTATCAGGTTTTAAAGATTCTAAGCCACATCGAATAGAATCATGATCATAAGTGTGAAGCGCACCACATTTATGAATACGCCACATTTATGAATAGAAGGCTATAATATATTCTAGGAAGCTTCACTTCTTTCATTACTCTAAAGTCCTGCAATAGAATTGAACTCTATAAGGGTCTTCCTACTAACTATTGTTTTATGCCTTTTCATATAATGCCTCCAAGAAGAGATCCATTGAGAAGGAATGTGAATGACAATATGGAATCCAAAGTTCCTCAAGTTCCAATTAATTCATTGGCCGATAAAGTCTAACATGTTAAGTATAGGGCTGCTTTCCAAGTATTGGCCCAAGCCATGAATGCTCAAGCTAATAAGGTGTTTATAACTCCCGTGAACCTAATAGTGGGCACAACGACAACAAAGGTTTAGAGACTTCACAAAGTTGAATCCTCCAGAATTTTATAGATTGAAATGGATGAGGATCTACAAGTGTTCATTGAACAAATCTAGAAGATTATGGAAATTATAGGAGTAACTCCGGCTGAAAGGTGGATTTGGCCACTTAACAATTGAAAGGGGTTGCTCAAATTTGGTATGATCAATGGAAGGAAGAAAGGGCTTTGGATGTGGGTCCCTAGGATTGGAACAAGTTTGAAGGGGCATTTCTTGATCAATTCTTTCACCTTAAGATGAGGGAAGCTAATGTGAAAGAGTTCATAAATCTAAGTCAAGGGAACATGAGTGTGAAGGAGTATTCATTAAAGTTCACTTAATTGTCCAATTATGCTCTGACAATTGTCATAGAATCTAGGGCATGAATGAGAGTTTATTTCGGGTGTGTCAAAATTGATGGTCAAAGAATGTAGAACCACCATGTTGATTAAACAAATGTATATCTCAAGGTTATTGACTCATGCCCAACAAATAGAGGAGGAAAATCTAAAGAAAAGGCTAGAAAGTTAAAAAGGGCAAGGAAGGATGGTGGTGATTTCTCACTCTAGGTCTAGTGCACATGGATGTTCTCAGTTTTGGTAAAAGTTCTCTTTCCAGAATTAATATAGTGCTCTAGTTAAAAAGTTCAACAAGGATAGGGTTCCTACCCTAAGGCCTCAAGGTGGTACTCCTAGTGGTTAGAATTTCCCCGCTTGTAAAAGGTACGGAAAGATTCATTCGGGAGAATGCTTAGCTAGTTAAGGTTAATGCTTTGGTTGTGGAAAGATGGGTCACAAATTTAGAGATTGCCCTTCTAATTCTAGCAAGGGTAAGGATGGTCGTCAGGTTCAGTCTAGTGCTTTATGTGGTTCTAGTGGAGCTCCTTCTTAGAACAGATTCTATGTTCTTCAGACTCAACATGACCATGAGGGTTTTCTAGATGTGGTGATGGATATGTTGCGATTCTTTCAGCTTAATGCTTATGAATTGCTTGATCCAGGTGTTATATTATCTTTAGCGGCTCCTTATGTGGAGATGAAGTGTAATGTCAGTCTCGAAATTCTTTAATGTAATGACTTGGAAAATGGTAGGATGAACTAGGGCCTAATTGTGAGGGTCAACATCAAGGTACGTGTTAGACTCCTTAATTGAAGGACCCTTTTTAGGTTTGGTATAGGGTTGTAAGGGCATGTGCCAAGCCAAGGCTACCCAACCCTTAACCATGCATTGCCAAGGTTCACGACCACCTTCATGACTAGTGGTCTTGACCACGGTGTGTGAAGTGGTCCGTGAAGACCCTTTGGCCTTGTGGGAGTTGTGCAAAGTTGAGGGAGTTACTGCCTCAAAGGCCATGGGCATCACCATGAGTCGTGGTCTCCTTGACGGTCCATATAGATGGTCATGAAGACCACTTAGACACTTGAGAGAGAAAGGCATGGAAGCCTTGCCACTGCCTCTACGACCACGACTCGTGGTCTTGACCACAGATCGTAGGAGGTCTCGTGGACTTGCCTTAGGCCCTTGAGGGATTGGCTAGTTGGAGGCACACTACGGTCAAGGGACCACGAGCACCACCATGAGCTATGGTGCCCTAGACGACCCATTTAGATGGGCGTGGTCCCTGACGGGGCTGCCCAAGTTGGGGGTTTTTAAGTAATTTCGTTTTAATTAATTATTAAGTGGAGTTGTTTTTAATTGCTTTATATCACTAGTATATATAATTTTAAGTCTAAAAAAAATTCATTTACTCCTTATTTCTCCAAAATCCAAATCAAATCAAAAGAGTTCCTCTTTTAAAAAATTCTCTCTATAGAAGTTCCCAAAGAAGAAGAAGAAGAAGTGGGAGCTAGGGTTTGTGGATTCAAGGTGTTCTTCCTCAAATTTCTTGGGGATTCACAAGAAAGGTATGGTGATCCTTCATCTAGGGATAGCTTCCACCCCTAGAGTCCATTCAAAGTTAGATTTCAAAGTTTTCAAGTTTCTCAAAAACCTAGGGTTTTAATCTAACTCATGGGTTCCTTCTTCAAACATTTTAAAATGGTTATTAATGGCAAATTATGATTTAATAAGTGTTTGATTGATGATTGATGCTTATCGTGACCAACGACACTAACCTATGGTATGAGTGTCTACGATCGTCGATAATATAGTAACCCAACTAAAGGTTGGGGTCGTGTCCCAAGGGAGTGGCTTTGAGAATTAAGAGAAAAATAAAATTCAGTTCTAACTAGTAGTAGCTAATGACATTAACGAGTAAAAACATAATAAATTAAAGGGGGTGACACAAAAGTGTCAAATATCAATTGGGGGTTTTGTAACAAGTAGTAAAAACAACAAAAATAACAAGAAAATCAAGTATGGGGAACAGTTCTTGGGGTGTGACCGCAATACAAGTTGAGATAAATCCTTGCGTACATGCTTTCGATAGGAAATTTGCAAGATAATAGTGACTACGCTAAGCTTTAGATGGAAATAAGTTCCCTCTTGGGCAACTTACCCCGTTCCGAATGCGTTTCTCTCGGATATCCATTTGCCGTATGAAGGCCAGCCTATGCCTTACCCCACTCACTCTCTTGAGCTGAGTGTTAGGATATGGGACTAGGGTTCACCCTCTCAGGCTAAAACTCATGTCTACCCACTCCTTAGGCTATCAATGTAGCGGTCTTGGTTTTGCGACTTCCCTCTCGGGCAAGCCGAAAACACATGGGTGGTTTTGTATTTGCAACTACAAACCCATTAAATTAAACCACAACCACTAGGTGAAATCACCATTAAAATACATCCAACCTATCAGAAAGCAAGACCCAACAACAATATCAACACATATTTGCTAAATAACATCCCAAAAATGGGGGTTCTTAGCCATACATCAAGAAATAACAAAATACACCTAAAATGATATTAAAATCAAATGGGTATAAGGATGTAAACCTTGATTTAAGCAAAGAAAGAAGAATGGAGAAGACCCACTTCCAACTTGGGGAAGATAAAATCCTTCTTTCTTCAAGTCTCCCAAAAAATCCTCTCCAAACTTGAGAGAAAATATCCCAAAAAGGTACTATTCTATTCTGAAAATTATAATAATGGTTTGTCTCTTTAAAAATTAATAAAGAGTTTAATATTTATAGACTTCAAAAAATAGTGATGGTAGATCGATCGACGAGGTTCGTCGAAGTTGCCGAGTCCCTTCTTCTGTCTCATCTCTGTTTCGTGCTTGCCTTCAGCATCTTCATACCATTGGGCGGTATAGTACAGCTTCGCGGAACTATTTGGTGAACCGCCGACTGCTCCTTTCATAGCCTTTTTGATCCTTCTCCTTTAGGGCTTCGCGTATTGGAATAAAGGGCGGAGTGCGTCCCTTCGGCGAATCGCCAAGCGTGCTTGGTGATGTGCAGGCATCAGCTTCTTTGTTCTTTTCAGCCTTTTTGTTCCTTTTTGCACCAAAGTGTCCATGCTTCCACTAAAACTTCAAATACATGAAACTTAAGAGTTTTCATCAGATATTGAGACAAAATAAGCATTTGAGGACACTATTTCTATCAAAATAAAGACCTGAATGAGTCTAGTTTGTGGACTCATCAACACCCTCAACTTAAACTTTTGCTTGTCCTCAAGCAAACTCAAGTTCAGCCATTCACCAAGGTGTCTCAAATAGTGCTACACCAGACTAAATCATGAACATACACAACAAGACTCAAATTACTTATGCAAGGATCAACTGTGTACTCAAAGATTTAAGTTGTGATGCACCACTACCAAAGATTGTCATGCTCGCAACACTTGCTACTTGTACAAGTTCAAGCTCTAAAAAAAGTATCTAAATGCCCTCACATAAAGAATGATTCCATATTCACACACAGAGGTTAATTAATTCAAGATCAGGAATCAGATGCAACGCTCACACTAAAAACGAGGAACACAATGCATGTTTTCACCCATAGGTTTGCCTTTATTTTCCAATCGACTTCTGATTCGGCCTACTCAAGATCAAAAGGTTTTTCTAAGGCCTGTAATAGGGATGAGTGCAAAGGTATGGTCATTTAGGCTTAGTGACTTTTTCCTCGTGAGATGTGGTATTCTCAAGGCATTCCCTTCTTTTCCTTTATCAATTCTTTTTCTAGTGCTTCTAAGTCATCTTTTTATTCACCCTCATGGATTGCTTGGAAACCCAATTTCTTTTGTACTTTATTCCCTAGCTTTTTTTTAGGGGTTTCCATTGTTCTGCAAAACCATGGGTTGAGAGGGACTTTCCTTGCACTTCTTGCCTTCGCCTTTTCCTTTTTACCACACTCCCAACTTAGGTTTTTGGCCTAAGTTGGCTATTCGCTAAACCACAAATCAAAAGGATTATAGGTAGTGGGTCAAGTAAGGTCTAGAGTTCACAAGGTTCTTCCAAAGAGAGGTAAGGTTCAAAGGGTGTTCAAAAGAGTTTCACACGCTCACGGGTAGGCCACAAAAGAGGTATATGTCAAATTTGGCTCAAACTCTTTAAAGTTGCCTAAGATCATTTCAAGAGCACACCTTTCTAAATCAATCAGACTAACAGGGCAAATTCTAGGTTTATTCATACAAGGTTCAAAGCAAGCCAATCACACAAGGCATCGACACTTAAGTCAAACAAGACCACACACTTTCGCTAGTGTGCAATAGTCATTACAAGAGAATCAATTCGATAATGGATAATCACAACGAGATGCAAAGAGTTCACATATTGTCTATGCAACTTCATTTGGCCTCATCGTAGCCATACATTCATGTTTGTTCAATTGAGAGCACTATTCTGTCATCGGTATTGATCAAAACTGAGACTAAAATTTTTGCAAAAGAATAGGTACATCAACTCACGAGGGGTGGCAAAAATGTGCAAAAAATTCAAAATTTCTCATAAAGGTCAAAATCGTTTTGCAATTAAAAATAAGCAGAGCCACACGCTCAAACATCCATAGAAAGTAGTATTAACACAATTTAAAATAGAACAACCCAGATATATACACAAAACACAACTATCAGCACAAAAGGTGTGGGCCTCACCCCACCACAATAAAAAAGTATTTTCCCTCAAATGCAAATAATAACAGTACCCAGGGTTGAAGAATGATAAGACACAGAAAGAGGTGAAGAAGGGTCCTGTCTATGCAGTCTTTCTATCTGTCGGGGCATCAGTGCCCGATGCATCTCCCTGAAGTAAAACAATGGTCCCCAGAGTATTGTTGTTTTGGTCCTCATTGTTTGCCTCTGCCTTGGCCTTTGCAGCAAGATTAGCTACAATCATCTGATCTATCTCATGAGCTGCTCCGAAGGCCCATATTGCATTAACTAAGCTTCGAGCCCATGGAGACACATTAGGGTCGATGGGAATTCATCTATATGCCCTGTCTTCCTTGGTATATTTCCTTTGTCTAGCTAGCTCTGGTTTTTTTTCATCGTTTTTAAACTCCTGTGCTCTTATGTCTTGAGTGGATCATTTCTCCCTGCGAATTTTTCTCTAGCCATTTCTGTAAAAACTACGAGGATAAGTTAGATAATAATTCAAACAGGAGCAAAAGGGTGTTTCTGAGTATGGGATCGCTTAGTGAAGCTAGTTGGCGAAGTGCTTATCCTATTAGGCTAATCGTTGAAAATGATGTGCAAATGATACAAGGGCAAAGACAAAAAGCGAAGAAGGGCTCTTTCGGCGAGTCGCTGATTGCATTTTGCGAATAAACTGACCTCTGAAAGTCACAAATCAATCAATACATAAAGTATTCAACTAAGGGCAAAATGGGGACGTTAGGTGAATCGCCGAGCAATTCGGTGGATATTTTCATCTCACCGATCAGCTCAACATGTATATTTTTAACCCAGCCTTTCAAATTTCACCCCGCAACCCCAGATAATGCAACTTAAGCTTATATAACTCAATTTCAACGAAGATCCATAGAAACTTCTATTCCCACTGCATAACAATTCAACTCCAAGCATAGCTAAGTGGGAGTCCCTCAAATCATGCAGAAAATACCAAATCATAATCGATAATATATGAAATCCCAATAACTTAGAGACTCAGCAGAGGTTTTATACTATCAATCATTATGTAAATGAGTACAAATTTTGATAAAATAACTGAGGGGTTCGATTACCAACCTTTCATACTGATTTAGATAGTACTGACCTGCTAGGCAGCAATGCGATCCAAATCCAAGCACAATTCGACACTTAAAATACTATAAAAATGCAAGAAATAAAAGGCTAGAGTGCGGGTGTGAGTTTGATAGGACGAAGCAGGGAGAGAAAGTGAATGAAATAGAAATTTTAAACATATGGCTTGCAAAAACTGTCTAGTTCCCACTCATTCGGCAATGTTAATCAAGTTCGCCCATTCACTCGGCAAACTGCTAAGTGTCTAGTTTCTTCGTCAACTGTAACAACCTATGCAGCTCATGCGAGAATTCCAATCGATGGTTTTCATAGAGATTGCCGACATGGTCAGTGATGCGCTACTAATTTTCTTCAGACCACCAAGTTTTACAGGATCCAAGCTGACAGTGCCTTGAGTTAGATGGCGGAAAAAATCGTGTTCGCCGATCTTGTCAGCGATCCACCAACTGGACCTGTTGCTTGCCTCCATATACTATTTCAATCACCTCCCTTACTTTAACCTGTACAAACAATGCACCATTATTCTCATAGTAATTTGAAAATACTTAAGTGTTTTGGGTTGCCTCCCAAACAGCGCCTTAGTTAACTTCATGGCACGACGCAAGTCCACCTTCAGACCTCACTCTTGGGGTTAGCCATAGTATCACTAGGCAAACCGCCTTGTTGTCTAAGATTGAGATGAGACACGATATAACCCATTTGGGTCTCTAACTTCTTGATCGAAACTGAATGAGAGGTGACAGTCTGGCTAAGGGTAGACACATCTTCTTTCATGCCTTTCAGCATTTTGTCTGACCCTTCAACTTTGTTTAGGATATGCGAGAGCATATCCTCGGACCTACCACCTTTTGAGTCTTTGGGCTTCTAACGCTCGTGGGGAGGCATATATCTATCCTTCTTCCTATCCTTCCAATTTGGATTACAGTCTCTCCATTCACGATCTTGATCCTTCCAGCTGTTGTCTCTAACCCATCCTTGGTTACCACCCTGCCTTGGGTAGTTCGAACGATAGCCCCTCCCTTGGTTAGCTAGAAAATTTACTTTCTTATCATACATGGCTTCAAACTTCATCTCCTCAGGATTCGCACCCCTGACTCCCACAACATTGACACCATGGTACCAGCCCCCATGACATTTTGGATAAAATGTCAAGCTGCATCATGATCTTGGCCGTGTTTTGGTCTCTCTCATTATCTTTCTCAACCTGTTCCTTGGATAGCTGAAATGTGACCGGTGAGACCTGTTCTTCGTGGGTGTACCACACCCTATTGATAGTTGTCATGCCATCGAGAAGTTGAGCTGCTACTGCATATGGTTACTGTATTAATCCTCCGGGCGAGAGTTGGTCAGCTACACTTTTGTTTACTGAGTCTAGACTCTGATAAAAGTATTGAAAGAGCATATTATCAGGTAGACCATGGGTTGGGCATTGTAGCACCAATTTCTTAAACTGGAGCAAGTTTCATGCAGAGGCTCTCCATTCAGACACTTAAAGCTTTAGATGCTATCCGAATAGTCATCATCTTCGAGGGAGGGAAAAATTGCACATTAAATGCGGTGACCAACTCCTCCCACGAAGTGATCAAGTTACGTGGCAACTCAGCTAGCCACTTGCACACTTCCCCCATCAATGAGAAAGGGAATAGTCTTAATCGAACTGATTCCTGAGAGTTGTTCTTCAACGAGAAAGGTCCACACACATCTATGAAGTTTTGAAGATGCTCATGTGGGTCCTCATGAGCTAATCCACTGAAGAGTCCCTTTAGTTGTAAAAGTTGCAACATGGTGTTTGTTATGTGTAACACCGCATTTCCCTCTGCTGGAGGTAGACGGATGGCTCCAACACCTCCCATGAGATGTGGATCATTGATGTTGGGCTCTTGGACATCGTTGAGGTTGCCAATGTCGTCCTGATGGCCCACTTGGCTCCCGTTACTACCGTTAACACTCATGCTTTCTGAAATGTTTACACAATCAATAGAACAAAACTAAAAGTTAAATTAGTGAAATACCACTAATAAGAATAGAAACTCTATTAAACTAAAAATTCTCAAACAACACCACTCCCCGGAAGCTGAGCCATTTTGATGCTTATCGTGACCAACGACACTAACCTACGGTACGAGTGTCTACGATCGTCAATAATATAGTAACCTAACTAAAGGTTAGGGTGTGTCCCAAGGGAGTGGTTTTGAGAATTAATAGAAAAATAAAATTTAGTTCAAACTAGTCGTAGCTAAATACATTAAAGAGTAAAAACATAGTAAATTAAAGGGGGAGACACAAAAGTGTCAAATATCAATTGGGGGTTCAGTAACAAGTAGTAAAATCAACAAAAATACCAAGAAAAATCAAGTATGGGGAACAGTTCTTAGGGTGTGACAGCAATACAAGTTGAGATAAATCATTGGGTACATTCTTTCGATAGAAAACTTGCAAGATAATAGTGACTAGGCTAAGTTTTAGATGGAAATAAGTTCCCTCTCAGGCAACTTACCCCGTTTCAAATGTGTTCCTCTGAGACACCCATTTGCCGCATGAAGGCCAGCCTACGCCTTACCCCACTCACTCTCTCAAGCTGAGTGTTAGGATATGGGACTAGGATTCACCCTCTCGAGCTGAACCTCATGTCGACCCACTCCTTAAGCCATCAGTCTAGCGGTATTGGTTTCGTGACCTCCCTCTCGGGCAAGTCAAAAACACATGGGTGGTTTTGTATTTGCAACTACAAACCCATTAAATTAAACCATAACCACTAGGTGAAATCACCATTAAAATACATCAAATCAATCAGCAAGCAAGTCCTAACAACAATATCGACACATATTTGCTAAATCACAACCCAAGAATGGGGCTTTTAGCCACACATCAAGAAATAACAAAATACACCTAAAATGATACTAAAATCAAATGGGTATAAAGAAATAAACCTTGATTTAAGAGAAGGAAGAAGAATGGAGAAGACCTACTTCCAAATTGGGCAAGATGAAATATTTCTTTCTTCAAGTCTCCCAAAAAACCCTCTCCAAACTTGAGAGAAAATATCCCAAAAAAGTACAATTCTATTCTAAAAATTAAAATAATGGTTCGCTCTTTAAAAATTAATAAAGAGTTTAATATATATAGACTTCAGAAATTAGTGCTAGCGGATCGCTCGGCGAGGTTAGTCGAAGTTGCCGAATGCTCGGCGACTCGCCCTTCTTCTGTCTCATCGTCATTTCATGCTTGCCTTCAGCATCTTCATGTTCTGGACCATTGGGCAGTATAATAGAGTTTCGTGGAACTATTCAGTGAAGCGCCTACTGCTCCTTTCATCGCCTTTTTGATCCTTCTCCTTCAGGGATTCACGTACTGGAACAAAGGAAGGAGTCCATCTCATGACCAACGACACTAACCTACGATACGAGTGTCTACGATCGTCGATAATAGAGTAAGCCAACTAAAGGTTGGGGTCCTGTCCTAAGGGAGTGGTGTTGAGAATTAATGGAAAAATAAAATTCATTTCTAACTAGTCGTAGCTAAAGACATTAACGAGTAAAAACATACTAAATTAAAGGGGGTGACACAAAAGTGTCAAATATCAATTGGGGGTTTTGTAACAAGTAGTAAAAACAACAAAAATAACAAGAAAATCAAGTATGGGGAACAGTTCTTGGGGTCTGACCGCAATACAAGTTGACATAAATCGTTGCGTACATGCTTTCAATTGGAAATTTGCAAGATAATAGAGATTAGGCTAAGCTTTAGATGGAAATAAGTTCCCTCTCACGCAACCTACCCCATTTCAAATGCATTCCTCTCGGACACCCATTAGCGGCATGAAGGCTAGCCTACGCCTTACCCACTCACTCTCTCGAGCTGAGTGTTAGGATATGGGACTAGGGTTCATCCTCTCGGGCTGAACCTCATATTGACCCACTCCTTAGGCCATCAGTCTAGCGGTATTGGTTTCGCGACCTCCTTCTTGGGCTAACCGAAAACACATGGGTGGTTTTGTATTTGCAACTACAAGCCCATTAAATTAAACCACTAGGTGAAATCACCATTAAAATACATCTAACCTATCAACAAGCAAGACCTAATAGCAGTATCAACACATATTTGCTAAATCAAAACCCAAGAATGGGGGGTTTTAGCCACACATCAATAAATAACAAAATACACCTAAAATGATACTAAAATCAAATGGGTATAAGGAATTAAACCTTGATTTAAGAAAAGGAAGAAGAATGGAGAAGACCCACTTCTAACTTGGGGTAGATGAAATCCTTTTTTTTTCAAGTCTCCCAAAAACTCCTCTCCAAACTTGGGAGAAAATATCCCAAAAAAGTACTATTCTATTCTGAAAATTATAATAATGGTTCGGCTCTTTAAATATTAATAATGAGTTTAATATTTATAGACTTTAGAAATTAGTGCTGGCAGATCGCTCGCCGAGGTTAGTCGAAGTGGCTAAATGACTCGGCGACGAGCCCTTCTTTTATATCATCGTCGTTTTGTGCTTGCCTTCTGCATCTTCACATTTTGGACCATTGGTGGTATAGAATAGCTTCATGGAACTATTCAGTGAAACATCGACTGCTCCTTTCATCACCTTCTTGATCCTTCTCCTTTAGGGATTCACGTACTGGAACAAAGGACAGAATTCGTCTTGTGACCAACAACACTAACCTACGGTACGAGTGGCTACGATCATCAATAATATAGTAACCCATCTAAAGGTTGGGGTCGTGTCCCAAGGGAGTCGTTTTGAGAATTAATCAAAAAATAAAATTCAGTTCTAACTATTCGTAGCTAAAGACATTAACGATTAAAAACATAGTAAAATAAAGGGGGTGACACAAAAGTGTCAAATATCAATTGGGGGTTTCATAACAAGTAATAAAAACAACCAAAATAACAAGAAAATAAAGTACGGGGAACAGTTCTTGGGGTGTGACCGCAATACAACTTGAGATAAATTATTGGGTACAAGCTTTCAATAGGAAATTTGCAAGATAATAGTGACTAGGCTAATCTTTAAATAGAAATAAGTTCCCTCTCGGGCTACTTACCCCGTTTCTAATGCGTTCCTTTCGGACACCCATTTGCCGAATGAAGGCCATCCTACACCTTACCCACTCACTCTCTCGAGCTGAGTGTTAGGATATGGGACTAGGGTTCACACTCTCGAGCTGAACCTCATGTCGACCCACTCCTTAGGCCATCAGTCTAACAGTATTGGTTTCGCCACCTCCCTCTCTGGAAAGCCGAAAACACATGGGTGGTTTTGTATTTGCAACTACAAACCCATTAAATTAAACTACAACCACTAGGTGAAATTACCCTTAAAATACATCTAACCTATCAGCAAGCAAGACCTAACAACAATATCAACACATATTTGCTAATTCAAAACCCAAGAATGGGGGGTTTTAGCCACACATCAATAAATAACAAAATACACCTAAAATGATACTAAAATCAAATGGGTATAAGGAATTAAACCTTGATTTAAGAAAAGGAAGAAGAATGGAGAAGACCAACTTCTAACTTGGGGTAGATGAAATCCTTTTTTCTTCAAGTCTTCTAAAAAACCCTCTCCAAACTTGGGAGAAAATATCCCAAAAAAGTACTATTCTATTCTGAAAATTATAATAATGGTTCGGCTCTTTAAATATTAATAATGAGTTTAATATTTATAGACTTTAGAAATTAGTGCTGGCAGATCGCTCGCCGAGGTTAGTCGAAGTCGCCGAATGACTCGGTGACTCGCCCTTCTTCTATATCATCGTCGTTTCATGCTTGCCTTCTGTATCTTCACATTTTGGACCATTGGTGGTATAGAACAGCTTCGTGGAACTATTCGGTGAAACGTCGACTGCTCCTTTCATCACCTTCTTGATCCTTCTCCTTCAGGGATTCACGTACTGGAACAAAGGACAGAATGCATCTTGTGACCAACAACACTAACCTACGGTACGAGTGGCTACGATCATCGATAATATAGTAACCCATCTAAAGGTTGGGGTCGTGTCCCAAGGGAGTTGTTTTGAGAATTAATAGAAAAATAAAATTCAGTTCTAACTATTCGTAGCTAAAGACATTAACGAGTAAAAACATAGTAAAATAAAAGGGGTGACACAAAAGTGCCAAATATCAATTGGGGGTTTCATAACAAGTAATAAAAACAACCAAAATAACAAGAAAATAAAGTATGGGGAACAGTTCTTGCGGTGTGACCGCAATACAAGTTGAGATAAATTATTGGGTACAAGCTTTCAATAGGAAATTTGCAAGATAATATTGACTAGGCTAAGCTTTAAATAGAAATAAGTTCCCTCTCGGGCTACTTACCCCGTTTCTAATGCGTTCCTTTCGGACACCCATTTGCCGAATGAAGGCCAACCTACACCTTACCCACTCACTCTCTCGAGCTGAATGTTAGGATATAGGACTAGGGTTCACCCTCTCGAGCTGAACCTCATGTCGACCCACTCCTTAGGCTATCAGTCTAACAGTATTGGTTTCGCCACTTCCCTCTCTGGAAAGCCGAAAACACATGAGTGGTTTTGTATTTACAACTACAAACCCATTAAATTAAACTACAACCACTAGGTGAAATCACCATTAAAATACATCTAACCTAACAACAAGCAAGACCTAACAACAATATCAACACATATTTGCTAAATCAAAACCCAAGAATGGGGGGTTTTAGCCACACATCAATAAATAACAAAATACACCTAAAATGATACCAAAATCAAATGGGTATAAGGAATTAAACCTTGATTTAAGAAAAGGAAGAAGAATGGAGTAGACCCACTTCTAACTTGGGGTAGATGAAATCCTTTTTTTTTTCAAGTCTCCCAAAAAACCCTCTCCAAACTTGGGAGAAAATATCCCAAAAAAGTACTATTCTATTCTGAAAATTATAATAATGGTTCGGCTCTTTAAATATTAATAATTAGTTTAATATTTATAGACTTTAGAAATTAGTTCTGGCAGATCGCTCGCCGAGGTTAGTTGAAGAGGCCGAATGACTCGGCGACTCGCCCTTCTTCTATATCATCGTCGTTTCGTGCTTGCCTTCTGCATCTTCACATTTTGGACCATTGGTGGTATAGAACAGCTTCGCGAAACTATTCCGCGAAGCGCTGACTACTCCTTTCATCGCCTTTTTGGTCCTTCTCCTTCAGGGCTTCACGTACTAGAGCAAAGGACAGAGTGCATCTCGTGACCAACAACACTAACCTACGGTACGAGTGTCTACAATCGTCGATAATATAGTAACCCAACTAAAGGTTAGGGTCGTGTCCTAATGGAGTTGTTTTGAGAATTAATAGAAAAATAAAATTCAGTTCTAACTAGTCGTAGCTAAAGACATTAACGAGTAAAAACATAGTAAAATAAAGGGGGTGACACAAAAGTGTCAAATATCAATTGGGGGTTTCATAACAAGTAATAAAAACAACCAAAATAACAAGAAAATAAAGTATGGGGAACAATTCTTGGGGTGTGACCGCAATACAAGTTGAGATAAATTATTGGGTACAAGCTTTCAATAGGAAATTTGCAAGATAATAGTGACTAGGCTAAGCTTTAAATAGAAATAAGTTCCCTCTCGGGCTACTTACCCCGTTTCTAATGCATTCCTTTTGGACACCCATTTGCTAAATGAAGGCCAGCCTACACCTTACCCACTCACTCTCTCGAGCTAAGTGTTAGGATATAGGACTAGGGTTCACCCTCTTGGGGTGAACCTCATGTCGACTCAATCCTTAGGCCATTTACTTAATGGGTCCTTTCTGCCAAAAAACAATATATGCCCTAACGAAGCTAATTAATTCCTTTCATCATAGTATGTTGCAACCAGATCTCTATTTTCTCATGCTTGTTGTTCGGCCTCTCTTTCTCCCATGAGCTTTTCGCCATCTTTTCTCTGGCGAGTTTCTTGTTCATTTCTTAGGTGTAAATGACACGTAAATTTTCCTTTATTTCTATCTCTGTCCTTTTTAATTTAACAGGGTGTTTTTCTCTCTAAGTTGCAAAACGTTGCAAAGAATATTCTTGTTATGTCATCTTAATCTTTGAATAGGTATTCTAATTTGCTCATTCTCGATTTTGCCGATTTGTTGCTGCAACCGGCATTCATCTCTTCATCAGTTATCACCTTGGAGTGAGTAAGCACTCTTCTTTTCTACTGTTATTATTATCATAGGAGAATCAGAGGTATATTCAGGATTTTGAGATGATGGGTGCATTGTTATATAAAGGTTGATCTATGATATAAATTTGATTGGTTCGACATTTAGGTTTTTACTACTGAAAAGCATTAAAATTTTAAAATTATAGATCTAAAATTAATTCTTATATACCAATTACAACTTAGAGAAGTATTATCTAATTTTAGAAAGAAAAATAAAACAAGATAAATATAAAATTCAACTTTCTAACCTTGCGGAGAGAGGTGCGCCCAGTCATTATCGCATTATCTAATACTTGAAGTGTGGGTTCACACATTTATATTTCAATATTTTTTAAAATTATAACACTACTATATATGATCTCGGGAGGGGATTATGGGTTCGAGTGAATCCGGTGACCCCCCTAGATGTGCCTCTGAATTATCACTTTGATTCTTCTATTTTTACCATATTAATTATGATTTTATTTTATTCTAATTCTTAATATATATGTATTGCTATGGTTTTTTCATCTAGAGTATAGCTTTATTAGCCTATTTGGTGTTTGATAAAATGTCACATATAGATATTGTTACTGTAATGATTAATGGGCTTGATGTTTCAAAGAGGTTCTTTAAATCTTTGAATAATGAGTTATCATTTTTAAAGATTTATAATTTAAGAAGTTCTAATTTCTTAGCATACGAGTTAGATTAGCGCTTTCATATTTAAATCTGGAAGAACAATTGAAGTTTCTTTGAGCTAACTGAGATTGTTAAGTTGTCCATATATACCAATTCTCCATAGCTAACTAGAAATATATACTAATTCTCCATAACTAACAAGAAATATATACTAATTGTCGTAAAGGTTTAATTTTTTTTTTTTCTTGAATTTCAAGTACAAAGGAATGGCGTGTGTGTTTATTTTTCTATTCTTTGGACTTTCGGTGGTGAGGAATGGTTTGTTGATAAACTAATTAGTTAGTACATGTATCTTTTCTTTTTTAATTTTTATTTATGACCAGCTCTATATGTCTCAAGCTATTTGAACACTCAAAAATTTAAAGATGGATAGATAACAAAAGTTTAGAAGTATTTAACGCCATGGCTCAGAACTACAGAGCAGTAGGACTTGTTGCACAAACAAATAGAGTGACGTTTTAGGGAAATTTTTTATGTGAAAATTGGAGAAAATGAGAAGATATGAAATTGCTTTGAGTAATAGAAATGCAACTTCTTATGAAGTTTTCTATTTTATTGGTTGATGAGAATGCTTTAAACAATTCTATACTTTTTCGGTATGAGTAAGAGATTTTTGCAAGATAAATTTAAGTGACCTGTGTTTAAACTAGGTGCAAATAAGCTCTTAATGGTGAAATCTTATCGAGAGTTTGAGTTTCTTTATCTAGTATTTTCGATAATTAAAGTGCAATGACGACATAAATGAATTAAGATAGTTTATAGGCTAGAAAGTCATCAACCACAAAAAATTATTGTGAAGATATTATATGGTAGCCCACCTATGGGTTTAGTTAAGTTAAACTCAAAAGTGCTTCTCTTAGGAGTCTAGTTGTGCCTAAAAGAGGGATGTTGTTTGATGTGAAAATGAAGACATTGATCTTTAATTGTGGGAAATATTTTGGTAACAGTATTAATATGGAGGAAGTGACTTAAGCTTTAATGTATGGAATGAAATGATGTTTGCAAGCTAAGTTTCTGTGATTTTTATTGAACCTATGAATCAAATATTTGATTATTATGGTTTGGCTTTTTTCCTTCAATAGTAACCTCTTAATGTATGTTGAAACTTAAGTCTAGAGTTGTTATAATATTACAAAAAATTATGTTTAAATGACTGATATAGCAAATGACACCACTATGGACTAACATCTTTACAATGATTGCAATTAAATGCATATAACATTAACTAGATTGTAACACGTTCACCTGTCATAAATGGAACTTTGTTAATTTGGCTGATTGCTAGTGTGCTCCTCCAAGAATCAACTTTTCTTTGTAGTGAATTTTACATTCCCTCTACAGTGATACTAACTTCCTTCAATTGTGTAGGATTATATTTTCCTTAGGATTAAGCTAGCTGATTGCAATGCCCCCCTAATTTATTTTAGGTACTCCTTTAATACTCAACATAGTAACTTAGTATTGATGTAGGATTTATTATGTAGAGATGAGGATAAATGCTAATAATTGGATTTCGTTCACTTTAAGAGATGGTTGATTGCATTTCATGTTAATTTACATTATATACGGTATTGTTGTTGTCCACCTATATAAACCTAGGAGTTTATGTTTTGTGATTAAGTAGATGACATTGCATGTATATAGAATAACAAGAGGATGCTAAATGAGTAGCACTTATGTCCTTAAAATTATTGGCTCAACGGTGAAGTGGAAGTTATTGGGGATGCTTCTTTGTTCTATCTAAAAAATTGTAAACATTTCAACTTAAATTTATTTTATTTGTAGCACATTTGTATATGAGAAATAAGAACTATCACCTTCCAAATAACAGTCGAAATCAGTAGCCATGTCATCTAAAATACATAAAAAAAAAGTCAACTCTTTTTTTTTTTTTAAATTAGGATTTTATTAATCACCAAAGTAAATAATTACAAAGCTAAACCAGTCCTACTCAACTGACTATCTCAATATCTGCAGTCTGCTTACAAACTTAGAGAATTAAAAGCTACATCTATCTATTAAAAGTTTGGCTCGGGCTGTAGCTCTATTACAACTAACACAAACTATTCGATGAGTAATATTCTTCATTGTAGTCTTTGTCTTCTCAAAAACTCTATTGTTCTTCGCCTTCCAGATAGCATGGATAAATTCTGTGTATACTTGATGCTTCTAAACTTGTTCAAATTTGTCATCATTTAAGTATAAAAATTACTAAATTTTGGGGAGGACATGAATTAGGGTAGAAGGTTAGTAGGTAGTAAAATGTTGTCTCTCTTTATCTTCCATACTAGTAGTGGTAGCATTTTTCCTATAGTTTCTTGTCCATCGATATCAGTTACTGTCTATTGTTTTTTAATGTAACCAATGCAAATTACCATTAAAAAAAAAAACCAAATACACCTAAAGAGCACTCAATCCCCTAATCACCCTCTAATAAAGGTATTAAGAGAGTTAAGCCTCTTATAGAACTCTAATTACACAAATCTCTCCAACAACCAACTATACTTATTCCCCTTTCTAGACCGTTTAACTACCTCAAGTCTATCTACAAATTCCTTCTTAATTTGTGTCACAAACGTATCTGTATTTATAGTGATGCCTTTAAACAATTTCTAGTTCCTTGTTCTCCAAACCTGGTATATCATTGCTCCGCACAATGCAGCAATAAGTTCCTTGTGAAACTGTTTTCAGTTCTTCCTTCTAAGTCTATTTAGAATATGTTTGACAGTTCCAGCAGGAATAAGTGTCCCAGACCAATGTTGCATTTAAGTTTGGACTCTCACTATCCATTCACAAGTAGAGAACATGTGAATATGTGTCTCCTCTACTGATTTCTCACACAAACAGCATGTGTCATCTTCCACTGGAATATTTAATCTCTTGAGTCTCTCTTTGATTAGTAATCTATCTTGCATAGCCAGCCACAATATGAATCTATGCTTAGGTTGAGCAAATCTAGTCCAGATTAAGTCAGCCACTCTAAGTCTAGCATGTTTCCCCAATAGTGTATTATAACTCTGTGTGAGTGAGTACTTTCCCTCGGGAGTGAGCAAGTAAGCACCAGATGAATACCAAATCTGCATCTCTGCTTTCAAGGCATTAACCTTCTTCCATTACCAACTTGAGTCTAATGGTGGAGTATGTATCCATATGTTATCATTGTTTTTCATATGTACTCCATGTACCCACTTGATCCATAACACATCTTCCTTCATAGCAAGTTGCCATAGCAGCCTACCAACAGAGGCCATATTCCACAACTTACTACCTTTGATGTTCAAGCCACCAAACTTCTTAGGTATGAAGACTTGTTCCCATGAAACTAATGGCACTTTTCTTGCTTCTTCAATACTTCCCCACAAATAATCTCTACATTTTTTATCCATATTCTTTAATAAACTCTGAGGCAATATGAATACGGAACTCCAAAAGCTGTGTATTGAGAAAAGGACAACATTAATTATTTGAAGTCTAGCTGCATAGGACAATTGCTTTGAATAAGCACTACTGATCTTAGTTGTTATCTTGTCTATCAATTTTTGACACTCCATCTTACTCCATTCCTTAGAAGACAAAGGTAAGCATAGATATCTTATAGGAAGGGTACCTAAGACGAACCCTGTCTTCCTCACCAGTTGATCTTTCATCTGGTCGTCTACTCCTGCTAGGAACAAATTGGACTTATCCATGTTAGCTTGCAAGTCTGTGACATCACTAAAATGTGTTAGTGCCTCCATTACTCTAGACACAGAATTAGTGTTGCCTTTAGAAAAGATCATAAGGTCATCCGCAAATATCAAGTGTGTGAGTTTGAGCTTCTTGCACATAGAATGATACTTAATCGGATAGTTCTCCCATACACTTCAATGTTCTTGACAGATACTCCATGAAAAGCACAAAAAGTAGTGGGGATATGGGATCGCCTTGTCTGAGTCCCCTTTTTCCAGCGAAAAAACCATGCCCTTCTCCATTAATTTTGACTGTGAACATAGGAGAAGTTACACACGTCATAATCAAATAAATGAAACTAGTTGGAAACCCATACCCCATTAGTGCCTCCTCAACAAATTCCCAACTCACCATATCATAGGCCTTTCTTAGATCAATTTTCATTAAACATCTAGGTGTAGTCTGTTGATTATAATGTCTGAGGATGTCATGACAAATCAAGAAATTATGTAGCATTGATCTTCCCTGAACAAATGCAGATTGATTCTCTGCCACAATAGTACCTTTTTTATTGTTGCTTGTACTTCTATTATCAGATTTTTTGGTGTAGTTATTGTAACTTTTTTCATGGTGTTTTGTCATGTTTGCTATAGCATTTTTTCATGTTCCCTTCACTTCAGACATTTCTTTTTTGTTCTGGTTTGATATGCGTTGCCTTGAGCCAATGGTCTATTGGAAACAACCTTTCTACCTTTCAAGATAGAAGGGGTAAGGCATGAGTACACACTGCCCTTCCCAAAACCCACTTACAGAATTACTCCCTATTATCTTTTCTCTTGTAATTTTATGATTGTTGGGATGCTATTCTCCTGCCAAAATAAATTTCGTATTGTGAAGTCTAGATGGCCAATTTAAGTCTATTAATTTTCTCTATAGATTTTTGCTAAGCTAGATATTTTCTATAGAAATTGAGAAATTTTTAATATAGCAAGGCATTCAGAAACTTACTAGCAGGTAATTCCAACAACATTTGCTCATGTTTTTCAGCCTTAAAGTTAACATTTCATCTCTGAAGATAATTTATGCATATGTGTAACAAACATAACTTTTCTTCTTGGATAATATAAATAGCGAGCCAGTACTATACTTATAGATTGGAAAGAAGGGACTCTCCAAAGAGAAGCCCGAGCGGAATGAAGTTGTGCTAAATGAACGAGTTGTCCTAAATGCCCCTTCTTAGCTGTCGCAGGAAGTGGTGAGGGCTACTGTAACTTTTAATTAATATATTTTGCAAATGTATGATGTGTTTCCTAGATAGATTGGTTGTTTTCAACTGGTTGAGGATTTGATATATACCTATTTATAGGGGAGACTTTCCATTTTAATGAATATAATTGAAGAGTTATTTTTAGTTATAATTGTCGCTAAACAATAATCTTTGAAATGTTATTTTTAGTTGCATGGTGGATTTAGTTGCAATAAAAATAGACACTAAAAGTATATACTAAGCTGAATTAGAGATGGATTTAGCCGCCATTATAATTATCGCTACATAATAGCAATTAAAACAAGTCCTTTTTAGCGGCAATTTATATGACGCTAAAAGGTAGACCATATCATTTCAAAAAATGGATTTAGTGGCCATTATAATTGCCACTAATTAATTGCTGTTAAAATCCTTTGATCTTTAGCGGCAATAAAACCTAGCTTTACCAGTAATTTTTGTAGTAGTGTAAAGGATAAGTTGAAAGATTTGTTGGATTAGGGTTTGATTACATCGAGTATCTCACCATGGGGTTTTCTAGTGTTGTTTGTTCGAAAGAATGGTTCATTTCGTAAATGTCCTGACTATTGGCAATTGAATAAGGCCATGATAAAGAATAAATATCCTATTCCAAGGCTAGATGACTTAGCTTCTTTGATCAACTGCAAGGTTCTAGTTTCTTCTCAAAGATTGATCTTTGGTTGGGGTATCATTGATTGAAGTTAAAGGAAATGGCATTCCGAAGATGGTTTATTGAACTCGGTGTGGTCACTATGAATTCTTGGTGATGTCATTTGGTTTGACTAATACCCCGACAACCTTCATGGATCTTATGAATTGAGTTTTCAAGCAATACCTAGACATGTTCATGATTATATTCATTGATGATACTTTGATTTAATCGCGGAGTGAGGATGGACATGTTGATCACCTAAGGATAGTTTTGCAAATCCTCAAGGATCGTCAATTGCATTTTAAGTTTGACAATAGTGAGTTTTTGGTTAAGCTTTGTTACTTCCATTATCCCTATTGTTTTCGGTGAAGGTATTAAGGTTGATCCTAAGAAGACTGAGGCAATTGATTGGCCTAGACCTCTTTCCCCTTCAAACATTTAGAGTTTCTTGGATTAGGTCGGTTACTACAAAAGATTTGTGGGAGGATTTTCCTCTATTAATTCGCCTTTGAATTTGTTGACTCAGAATAAGGTGAAATTTCAATGGTTGGAAACTTGTGAGAAAATTTTCCAAGAGTTAAAGGATAGACTCACTTCAGCCCCAATTTTGACATTACCGGAAGGATCCGATGGGTTTGTGGTTTATTGTGATGCTTCAAAGATTGGTCTTGGTTGTGTGTTGATGAAACATGGAAATTTCATTGCTTATACTTTGAGGCAATAAAGGTGCATCTAAAGAATTATCTGACTCATAATTTGGAGTTAGCGATGGTAGGTTTTCTTTGAAAATTTGGAGACATAATCTCTATGGTATTCATGTGGATGTATTCACCGATCATAAGATTTTGCAATATGTCTTTAAGCAAAAGGATTTGAATCTTCACTATACTAGGTGGCTTGAATTATTGAAAGATTATGATATGAACATTCTATATGGTTTCCAATGCTCTTAGTCGACTATCAATGAGTAGTGTGGCTGACTTTGAGGATTGTAAAAAGACATTATTTTGTTATGTTCATAGACTAGCTCGATTGGGTATTTGTTTGGTTGACTCAGAGGATGGCGGCATCATTGTTCAAAATGGCTCAGAATCGTCTTTTATTTTGGATGTGAAAGCTAAGCAATATCTTGACCCAACTATGGTTGAGTTGAAGAAAGAAGTTTCCAAGAAACCCATTAAGGCTTCTATCCAAGGGGGAGATGGTATCCTTTGTTACTAAGGTCGGTTATGTGTTTCAAATGTTGATTAGTTGAGGTACCAAATTTTATCAAAAGCTCACAGTGCTCAGTATTCTATTCACCTGGGAGCCACCAAGATGTACCATTATATGTGGGAGGTCTATTGGTGGAATAGAATGAAGAAGGATATCACATAATTTGTGGCTAAGTGTCCTAATTGTCAACAACTGAAAGTTGAGAATCGAAAAAGGTCCTAGGAAGTCTAACAAGCCACATTGAGTAGGATCTTGTTCATGTATGTGAAGTGCGCCATATTTATAAATAGGAGGCTACAAAGTATTTAGGAAACTCCACTTCTTTCATTACTCTAAAGTCATGCCATAGAGAATATCTCTATAAATATCCTTTTCTTTAATTGTGTTTTATCCTTTTTAAGATATGACCCCTCAAAGAGCTTATGTGAGAAGAAATCTAGGTAACTAAACTTTTGAGCCCGAGGTTCCTCAAGTTCCAGATGATCATTTTTTTGCCGAGAAAGCTACGTCGAATTCCAAGCCACTTTCCAAGTATTGGCTCAAGCCATGATGGCCCAAGACAGTAGAGAGGTAATGCTCTCGTGAACCCATATGTGGGTACGATAGCTGCAAGGATAAGGAATTTCACTAGGATAAACCCTCTGAAATTTCATCAGTCTAAGGTTGATGAGGATCCTCAAGAGTTCATTGATGAGGTATAAAAGATAGTAGGTATTATGGGATTGATTATGGTTGAGAAGGTGGAGTTGGTCGCTTATCAACTTAAGGGTGTTGCTCAAGTGTGGTCTAACCAATGGAAGAGTGAAAGGGTGGTGTATCTGGGTTCTCTTGATTGGGAGAAATTCAAGGAAGCTTTTCTTGATCGTTTCTTCCCTCTTTAAGTGAAAGAAGTGAAAGTGTTTGAGTTCATTAACCTATGACAAGGGAATATGAGTGTGATGGAGTATGCTTCGAAGTTTATTTAACTGACTAAGTGTGCTCCAACTATGGTTGGCAACTCTAGGGCAAGAATGAGTAAGTTTGTGTTGAGTGTATCCAACTTGGTCGTTAAAGAGTTTTGTACCACCATGTTGATCAAGGAGATAGATATTTATCGCTTGATGATACATGCCGAACAAATTGAAAAGGAGAAGCTTAAGGAAAGAGCAAAAGAGTCCAAGAGGGCAACGACTGTTGATGGTGACTTTTCTCATTCTAGGTCTGGTGGACATGGGCATCCTTAATTCCGGCAAAATTTTTTTGGTCAAGGTTCTACTAATGTACCGACTCCTAAGTTCCCTAAATATAGAGTGTCTAACCCTAAACTTTAATGAGGTGGTGGTAATGGGCCTTCCATCCCCAATTGCACTAAGTATGGCAAGAAACATGATGAAAAGTGTTTAGTTAGTACGTATGGTTGCTTTAAGTGTGGAAATAATGGTCACAAGATGAGAGATTGCATATTTCTTGCTACTAAGGGAAGGGATGATATGAAAGCTCAGCCTAGTGGTTCTAGTTTGGGTGCTCCAAAGAAAAATAGATTTTATGCTCTTTAGACTTGACAGGATCGCGAGGGTACTCCGGATGTGGTGACCGGTATGTTGAAAGTCTTTCATCTTGATGTTTATGTTTTACTTGATCCAGGTGCTACCTTATCTTTTGTTACTTTGTGGCAATGATTTTTGATAATGATCCTAAAATCCTTGCTAATCCCTTGCATGTATCTACTCTCATGGGTGATGATATTGTGGGTAAGAGAGTTTATAGAAATTGCCCTATTTCCATTTCTCATAGAGTCACTTATGTTGACTTGTAGATCTTGATGTGTTAGATTTTGAATTTATTCCTGGGATGGATTTGCTTCATGCATGTTATGCTTTCATATACTGTAGGACCTAATTGGTCACTTTCAGGGTTCCGAATGAACCTATCATGTCATGGGAAGGGGGAAATTATGTTCTCAAAGATCAGTTTATATCTTGTCTAATAGGAAAATGATTTCAAATTGTTGCACTTATCATATTGTTCTAGAAGGGATATAGATTATGAAACCTCTACTCTAGAGTTAATTCTGGCTGTAAATGAGTTTCTAGAAGTGTTTCCCGATAATCTTCTTGGTATTCCTCCCAAAAGGGAAATATAATTTGGTATTAATCTACTCCCATGTATGCAACCTCCTATCTCTATTCATCCTTATCGTATGGCTCGGTAGAACTTAAAGAGTTAAAGGATCAATTGAAAGATTTGTTGGATATGGGTTTTATCAAACCAAGTAACTCCATGGGGTGCTCGGTGTTGTTTGTTCAAAATAAAGATGGTTCTCTCCAAATGTGCTTTAACTATCTACAATTGATTAAAGTTATTACCTAGAATAAGTATCCTCTTCCAATGATAGATGACTTGTTTGATTAACTCAAAGGAGCGAGTTATTTCTCTAAGATTGACCTCTAATCAGGTTATCTCCAATCGAGGGTGAAAGAGAGTGACATTCCAAAGATGGCTTTTCCAACTCCATATTGTTACTATGAGTTTATGATGATGTTATTTTGTTTGACTAATATCCCGAAAATGTTTATGGATTTGATGAATAGGGTCTTCAAGAAATATCTTGACATGTTTATGATTGTTTTAATTGATGATAATTTGATTTACTCATAGAGTGACAATGAGCATGTTAAGCATTTGAGGACTATGTTGCAAATTATCAAGGATCCTGAGTTGTCTACTAATCTTAACAAACATAAGTTTTGGTTGCGATCCATTTCTTTACTTAGATATATTGTCTCCGGTCAAGGTGTTCAAGTTGATCCTAAGAAAACATAGGCAATTAAGAATTGACCTAGACCATTGTTCGCTTTAGATATACGGAGCTTCTTGGGTTTGGACAGTTATTATAGAATGATTGTGGAAGGATTTGCCTCTATTGTTATACCTTTGAAAACATTGACTCAAATGAAGGTGAAATTTCTATGGTCGTATGTTTGTGAGAAGAGTTTCCAAGAGTTGAAGGATAGAATCACCTTAACTACTATTTTGACACTACCGAAAGGATCAAATGGTTTTGTGGTATATTATGATGCTTCACGATTGGTCTAGATTATGTTTTGATGCAACATGGGAAATTCATTGCATATGCTTCAAGGAAATTGAAAGTACATGAAAATAATTATCCGACTCATGATTTGGAGTTAGCAGCGGTGGTGTTTTCTCTAAGGATTTAGGGACATTACTTGTATGGTGTTCATGTAGATGTGTTCTACGACCACAACAGTTTGCAGTATGTGTTCACTCAAAAATATTTCAATCTTCACCAAAGGAGGTGGCTTGAATTTTTAAAGGATTACGACATGAGTATCCTATATCATCCCAGAAAGGCGAATATGGTAGCGGATGCTCTTTGTCGGTTATTGATGGGTATTGTTGCTCATGTTGAAGATGATAAGAAAGAGTTAGTTTGTGATGTTCATAAATTTTCCCAATTGGGTCTTCAATTGGTTCACTCAAGTGAGGGTGGTGTTTTTGTTAATAATGGTTGGGAATCATCTTATTTATAGGATATAAAGGCTAAGAAAGATATTGATCTGGTATAAGTTGACTAAAGGGGGAGATGGTCTTATTAGATATCAAGGTTGGTTATGCATTCAGAATGATGATGAGTTGAGAAATCAAATTCTAATAGAAGCACATAGTTCTCAGTATTCTATTCACCCAGGAGCCACCAAGATGTACCGTGATTTATGGAAAGTCTATTGGTGGAATGGTATAAAGAAGGATATTACAGAATGTGTGGGTATATGTCTGAATTATCAACAAGTGAAAGTTGAGCATAAAAAACCGAGTGGTTTGGCTCAAAACATTAGTATTCCTACATGGAAATAGGAAGATCTAAATATGGACTTAATTACGGGTTTACCTCACACTCGTCGACAGTTTGATTCAATTTCGGTCATTATGGACTAGATGAAAAAATTGGCTCACTTTCGTCCCGTTAAGACTTCATTCTCATCAAAGGATTATGTAAAGATTTACATTAGGGAAATGATACGGTTGCATAAAGTGCCTTTGTCCATTATGTTCGATCGAGGTACTCAGTTTACATCTCAATTTTGGAAGTCATTACAAAAAGGTCTAAGTACTCAAGTAAAACTCAGCATGACTTTTCATCCTCGGACCGATGGACAAGTTGAGTGTACCACTAAGCCCTTGGAAGATATGTTAAGAGCATATGTGATTGATTTTAAGGGTAGTGGGGATGATCATTTGCCTTTGATTGAGTTTGCTTATAATAATAGTTATCATTCCAGCATTGTGATGGCATCGTTTGAGGCTATTTATGGTAGGAGGTGTAGGTCTCATATAGGTTGGTTTGAAGTTGGTGAAATTGGTTTGATAGGGCCTGAGTTGGTGCATGAGGCTATGGAAAAGGTTTGACTTATTTGTAAAAGGTTGAAAAGGGGTCAAAGTCTACAAAAGTCATATTATGATGTTAGAATAAGAGAACTAGAATTTGATGTTGATGATTGGGTCTACTTGAAAATTTCACCCATGGAGGGTGTAATTAGATTTGGAAAGAAAGGAAAGCTTAGTCACTGTTAGGTGTGCCCATATAAAATTTTGTGGCGTATTGGCAACACTGGTTATAAACTTGAATTGCCTAATGATATAGCATCGTTACATCTGGTAATCCATGTCTCTTTATTGAAGAAGTGTGCTGGAGATCCGATGTCTATTGTTCATTTTGAAGGTTTGGGAGTTAAAATAATCTTTCTTATGAAGAGGATCCGATCGAGATTTTAGACCGGCAAGTCTGGAAGTTGAAAAATAAGGAAGGTTCTTCCGTAAATGTTCTTAGGAGGAATCAATTAGTTTAGGGTGCTACTTGGTAAACTGAAGCCAATATGATGTCCGGGTATCCTCATCTCTATTTATCCGCTCCAACTCTAGCTTGAGTTATTAATTCCTCATGGTACAATCTTTCGGATTCATGCATTTTAGTCATTCTCATGTTTCCATATGTATGCATTTCCATGAAAACTTAGATTTTTTTTATGTTATTATTTAGCTTGGAGTGATTCTCCATGTTGTATGTGTATTTTTATGAAATAGTATTCATGTTGTATTTTTAGTTTCTCTCCAACTCTACTCATGCTAGCTTGAGTTCCATTAGAGGAAACATATTCCCTAGGGTGAGATGTTGTAATACCTCGAAAAAATGAAAGTTGCATTGTAGACTACTGGTCCAAGTCTGCAGGTCCTATTTACAGATCGTCAAAGGTTCTACGGTCCATAAAAGGAAGCCATAGAAAATAGCCTTGAGGATCTTATGGTTTGGGTTTCTGATCTTTTACTACAGACCACCAGGACGGTCCATAGAAAGATCTATTGCCCGTATGAAAGGAGTCGTAAAAGGTATTCTAGACTTAGTTAAAATTATGACTTTTAGGGCTATAGAAGCTTGTATGGTTTATGGAAGTTTTGATGGGTTGTAGACCTGTCTTATGGAACTTGACTTCAAACATGGAAGGATTTTAGTTCATAGGTTCTATGGTTGGGTCTATGGTCTATGGAACTTTACACATACCATTGAATAGATTTGTGAAAACTATGCAGAGTATTAAGTCCAGTATCAACTTCTACGGACGACCAGTACAGTCCATCGAAAGTTATATTGGACAAAGGACCCCTCTGACAGTTTTCAGTTAGGGGTAGTTAGGTGTTTTCCTATGCATCTAATACTTATACTACGTCATTTGAAACCCTAAATCTAAGCCCTAAAACTACCTTTCACCCTTAGAAAGTTCCCAAACTCTTTCATTCCCCCAAATTCCTAAATTCTCTCTAAGGTTCTCTCCAAGGTTCTCTCCAAAAATCTTCTCTCTGAATCAGAAAAAGCTAGGGTTCTTCAAGATCAAGTCTCCTTTCTTCGTCATTTCTTAGGGCTTCAATCATGTTATGTAGGGAGATCATCAATGGGTTACATTTACCCATTGTGTCCCCAAAGTTTCTTCAATTCTCCAAGTCAATTTCCCAAAATTGATTAGGTTTTCATTCAATTCCTCATGGGTTCTATTTGTATGGATTCAATTGATTGATCATGATCTTTTTTTTGATGATTTAGACTCAATTACATGTTTTTCAAACAATTCCATGTGAACTCATGCATGATCTATGATTTTTACTATGAACCCTAAAATGCATGAATTTGAAGAAAAACTATGAATCTATGAATGGTATTTTCATGAACTTATGCATGATTTGTGATAAAGGGTTGATTATGATGTAGGTTTCTTAAGATAAACATCGATTACATATGAAAGCATTATCTCACATATGCATGAATAGTGAAAGGTTTTCTCACATACTTAAGAAATTAGGAATGGTGAAAGGTTTTCTCACACATGGTTTAAGGAGCTACTCTATGATGTTTCTAGACTGGATTAGTAATGTAATTGTAATTTTTCATGGAAATGATGATTTTATATTTATGACTATTCCGTTGGGATTTCTACTTAGAACCGAGAGAACATTGAGATAGACTTAGTAGATGTCGGATCTCTAGTAGCAATCTCATTGTCCCTCACTAAGTACCCTTATAGAATGTCTTAGCTAGTGGATCAACGTAAGCTAGAAGTTCATGGTCCTTACCTTGGAAACTAGGACATCTCTTTTTGGTGTGGGAGCAAGACACTAGATTCCATGTTATAGCTCACATGGTCTATGTCGATTAAGAGTAAATATACCACAAAATGAACTAAGTTACCTTCAAAATGCTTTATGAAGCTTCCTTTATGATTTCAAGATGCATTGACCATGTTTAAGATTATGATTATATTTAATGGTTTCTACTATGCTAGCTTGGTCATACATATCATGTTTTTTTATTATGTCCAATTATGATCATATCTCATGTTTTGTTGTATTCCCATCATACTTAGTATTTTACATGTACTAATGCATACTTGTGCCTACATTGTTTCCCTAATATAGGGTGTGACAATTCCTCTCCTACCGATTGTGGCTAGTTGATCATCATAGAGATTAAAGACTTGATGAGTCCTCATACTTCGAAGACAATGACACTTTAACATTGATTTTCATATGTTTTAGTTTTAGACTTTGTATATGGTGTATGTTTTACATCCCGACTACCCCTTTTGATGTAATAGATGGCTTGTCATGACTTTGATGTACTTCCTCATATATGTCAAAATCTTTAGTTCTTATGAGATTTCTTGCTTTTCGCAATTATGTTGTGTATATATATGTCAAGTGTCTTGTGTACTTTGGGCTGTGACACCTACTCCTTGAAATTGTAGCTCTCTCAAAGAATAATCCATCCTTTGTATGCTTCAGAGATGTATTCTCCCACAAAAGCTACTTGTTCATCAATAAAATAAGTCTTTAATGGTCTATATTTTTCATCTAGAGTAATGTTTTGCAGATGATTCGTGATGTGCCGTGAGTTCACGGTATTTTTGATGCATTATACATAGAGTTTTTCCTGAGTCTTAGGCATTTTGTTATATGATGTGATGGTATTTTGATCTAATTTTGCAAGAAATTGGTTTGGAGCAGTTGGTGTTGAAAGTGCTTGAAGGTGCAGAAAATGGGCAACAAACGAGCCCACCTACGAGCTGTCGTCCCTTTGACGAGTTGTAGTTGGCTGGAGTAGGTGAAAGCTCTAGGAAAATGGACTAAGTCTAGAATAACTAAGCGAATAGCAGACCATAGGTCCTTCGACAATTCATCGTTGATGAGTTGTGGGTGACTTCAGAGAAGATGACTTCCAGTCCATGAACGACGATTGAACATGACATACCTTGCTTAGAAATATGAGTTATGGGTCATGAAAATTGATGACATCTACTGGAACTTTGGCCAACTCCTAAGAGACGGTGGCATCCACCAGCCGTCGTTCGTGTGACAAGCCGTGGGTGGCCACCCATTGACGATACTGCCCAAACCAGATTTTCCTAAACTTCATTTTCCTACTTTGTTTAGGATTTATTTTTTATATAAATACTAGTTTTCATCTCATATTTATATTACAAACTGTGAATCATGTTTACTTGTTACTTGTTACTACAAATAAATCAGCTATTACTTTATTTACAAATTCCCCTTTTTTAAGAAAATAAATTTGACGAAAAGTACAATTAACTATGAATTAGCCTATGTCTAGACCATATTCCTTGTTGGATCGATCCTAACCTCAGTTAGGTTCTTTATTTGGTAACAAGCGCTTATACTTCTTTAGGGAGGTGTAAGTTGGGTGTATCAAATTTTGGCATAGTTGTCAGGGAATAAGGCTTTCAGATTAGACTAACTTCATTATTGAACTTTAGTCAATTATTTCCTGATTTATGTTTTGTTTTGTTCTTGTTTTCTACAAGTCTTATTACTAGTGCATTCCAACTACACTGAGTCAAGGCAATCCCTTGACCCCTTATGATCCTGAATTAAGAAGAACTCTGAGAATAATGGTTGGAAGATGACAAAATCTTGAGGTACTAAATGATCCAATCGGAGCGGGTCAAGGGGGTGCTATTGGCGTACACTTCCGGGAGCTGTGGAAGTGCCTAGAAATATCCAAAGGAACTCGCAAGTTGACAATGCTGAAGGAGTGCAAAATCATCCAGCACCAGATGTGCGTAAAAACTACAGGGTTGATTATAATGTTATGGGGTCGACTGGTGCTATTGTTGTTCCTCCACTACCTCCTAGACATACTTTTGTGGTGACCAGCAGTCTGATGCAAATGCTTACATCTAGAGGATTGTTTGTTGGGTTACCTTAGAAGGATCCATATGTTCATATGAGTAAAGCAAATAGTGTATGTATGAGTAGTTTGGGATGATCAGATTTAGAAATGGATGCGATAGGCTTAAGGGTATTTCCACTTGTGTTGACAGGTGATGCTACTGTATGGCTATCTGAGTTGCCATATAACTCAATCACCACTTGGGATGGATAGCACAAGGTATTTATGCAGAAGCATTTTCCGTTGTCCAAAAAGTTAAACCTCAAGGATAAACTCAATAACTTTGTAGCATTGCATAGTGATTCAGTTAGCAGCTCTTAGGATAGATTCACTGGGCTTATAAGGAGTGTGCCTAACCACCTCATAGATGACAAGTCACTGAAGGATTACTTCTACAAAGGGCAAGATGATAATGGAAAAGTTGTGCTAGATACTATTTCTGGAGGATCTTATGGGGCAAATACTTTTTAACAGATTGCCGAGAAACTTGAAAAGATCTCTAAGAATAACAAGAAATGGAGCACTAGAATGTCGAATACTGGAATGAATATGTTTGCAGCTCAAGCTAAGCCAGATTAGTCCAATGATGATATTTGTGAGAAGATGGCTCAATTGACAATAGAGATTGGCTTGGTGTTAAAATATATGAGCGGAAATGTAGATAAAGTGAATGCAGTGAACTACCATAATAGAGAACCACCTAGTGATGAGTACACTTATAAAGAAGATGTGAATCTTGTGAATGATAGGGGGGGTTCCGGACCAACTCACAAGCATCCAATTTGGATAATTGGCGCCAAAGGTCGAAACTATGGTAACTACAATCGTGAAAGGAACTATGTCCGTGATGGGAACTACAATCATGACAACAACTATAACTGAAATGGGTATGGCAACAGGAATGATCATAGTGGACCCTATGTTCCACCTAGGAACCGAGATGCTGGATCGAGTATGAATCGCATTTAAGATATGATGACCCATATGATGAAAATATTTTATTTAACTTATGATAATGTAAAAGAGATGTGTAATGATTTATCAGACATTGGTCAAAAAGTTGAGTCACATGCAGTATTGATTAAACAGATTGAGTAGCAGCTTAGCTTGGTATCCACTAGTGCAAATTCGCGTCAGCAAAGGACACTTCCTAGCAATACTATCCAAAATCCTAAGAATTACAGGATTATATGCCAGTTACTACTAGGGGTGGAAAGCAGATTATAGACCCTCATATGCCAACTAGAGTGGAAAGTATGAAAGATCAAGATGCGGATGAAGTTGAGGTATTTGAGGAGCCGAAAGATAAGAATGAGACGGAGGCTGAGGAGACAGAAAAGATCATCTCTATGTTGCAACCTCTACCTCCCTTCCCACAAAGTTGGTAAAGAAATCGAAAGAAGGAAAGTATCGCGGGTTCATACCTATGTTGAAGTAGTTGTCCATAAATGTTCCTCTGATTGAGGCACTTAAGCAAATGTCGGGTTATACGAAATTCATGAAGGATTTGGTAACTGATGAGTCCACAATTTGGACTCATTGAGGTCTTCATTTTAATAGAATTAGTATCCTCAAATGCATATTTTGTCTCAATAATTGATGTAAATCCTTAAGTTTCAGGTATTTGGAGTTTGAGGCAAAGCATGGATACTACTTGGCAAAAAAGGAACAAAACGGCTAAAAAGAAAAAGAAAAGAAGGCTTGAGGATCACCTAATGCATTAGGCGAATCGCCGAATGGCCTTAACCTTGCCTAATATTCCAGTGTGCTGAGCCCTGAAGGAAAAGATCAAGTTGGCAATGAAAGAGAGCAGTCGGTGCATCGCCGAACAATTCTGCGAAGTAGTACTATATCGCCCAATGATCCAGAATGCGAAGATGCTGAAAGCAAAAGCTGAAAGGAGATAAAGCAAACAAAAGGGCAGATCGCCGAGTGCATCAGCGATCTTGACTAACAACGCCGAGTTATCCTTCGCAGCACATTTTTTTACAACTATAAATACTAGTTTGAATTTTTATATTAGTATGCTATTTCAGAGACAACATATTTATTTTCTAAGTTTTCAAGTAGAGAACATTTTTTTATTAGCTTTTGAAGATTTGAAGACTTCCAATTCCAAGAAATTGGAAGTGGGTGTTGAAGATTCTTCATCTTAGACTTGTTTGAAGTGAATATAAATCATACCTAGTTGATGTTACCTCGATTTGGTATCATTTTCTTCCTTTTCTCTTGTCTAACTAAAACCCCAATTCTTGGGGTGTAATTTTGTGAATATGGGTTAAATTTCATGTTGGGTATTGCTTATTGTTAGTCTATTTGCTGTTTAAATGTGATTTCATTTAGTAGTTGTGTTCGAACTTAATGGGATTGTAGTTGCAAATACGATTTCATCTTAGTGTTTTTGGCTTGCTCAAGAGAGAGTTTTTAAAACTAAGACTAATAAATCAATAGCCAATTTTTATTGGGTCGTCGTGGGTTCAGCTCGAGAGAGTGAATCGTAGGCCTTTTCCCACACATTCAACTCAAGATTGGACGGGCTAAGGCGGAGGCTGTGCTTAAAAGAGACAACTCGGTGTTCGAGAGAAACCGATTTGATTTGGGGTAAGTTGCTCGAGAGAGAATTTACCCCCACTAAAGTCTAGCCAAGTTGCAAGTGTTCAGCAATTGACTATTAATAACATTTACCTGATTGTGTAGTTTATCCTATATTCCTATCACATCCCAAGAATCCCGTCTCCCTAATTCACATCTTCTTATTTTCGCTATTTTTGTTCATTAATTGAATACAAATCCCCCATTGATAATTGACATTCGTGTCAACCCCTTAATTTATTATGTTTTTACTGGATAATGTTTTTAGCTATGGTTAACTCTAGCATATTTGCGCTTAACTCTTAATTCTTAGAAACCGCTCCCTTGGGACTCAACCCTAACCCATTCGGTTGGGTTATATTACTATTGTATGATCGTAGACACTTGAATTGGAAGTTGTGTCTTAATTATGCAAACATCAAAATGGCGCCGCTACCGAGGAGTGGTGTTACTTGAGAACTTTGAGCTGTGTTGAAATTATCTTTTGTTAGTCATAGTTTACTTACTTAATTTTTAGTTTTGTTTTGTTTGGTTGTGTCAATATTTCAGGAAGTATTAGTGTGAACGGCAACAATAGCAGCCAAGTAGACCATCAAGATGACATCGGAAACCTTAACAATGTAAATGAGCCTCATGCTAATGACCCCCATCTCATGGGCGGTATTGGTGCCATTCGCTTGCCTCTGGCTGAAGGGAATGTTGTATTCCACATCACGAGTACTATGTTGCAACTCTTGCAACTGAAGGGGCTTTTCAGTGGATTGGCTCATGAAAACCCTCATGAGCACATTTGAAATTTCGTGGATGTGTGCGGACCATTCTCTTTTAAGAATATTTCCCAAGATTCGGTTCATTTACGGTTGTTCCCATTCTCTTTGATAGGAGAAGCATGTAAGTGGCCAGTGGAATTGCCAAGCGACTCAATCACTTCGTGGGAGGAGTTGGTCACCATATTTAATGTGCGATTTTCCCTCCCTCGAAGATGATGACTCTTTGGGATAGTATCCAAAGATTTAAGCAATTAGATGGCGAGCCAATTCATGAGACTCAGTTGCGATTCAAAAAGTTGGTGCTCCAATGCCCAACAATGTATTGTTGTAGTATTTCTACCGAAGCCTAGACTCGGTAAACAAGGGTGTTGCTGACCAACTTTCTCCAGGAGGTTTGATGCTACAATCTTATATGATAGCAGCTCAACTATTGGATGGCATGACCATAATAAATTGGGCTTGGTACACCCGTGAAGACCAAGTCTTCCCTTTTACATTCAAATTGACCAAGGAGCAGATGGAAAAAGATCAAGAGAGGGACCAAAACTTGGCCAAGATCATGACACAACTTGACATTTTGTGCAAAAATGTCATGGGAGCTGGTGCTCGGGGTGTCAATACTATGGGTATTGGGTGTGCAAATCCGAAAGAGGCAAAGTTTGAGGCTTTGTATAATGAGGAGGTGAACTTCCTAGCCAACCAAGGCAGTGGATATCGTTCAAACTACCCAAGTCAGGGTGGTAACCAAGATTGGGCTAAATATGAAGGTTGAAAATAGCATGAATAGAGCGACCGTAATCGTAATTGGAAGGATGGGGAGAAGGATAGGTATGTGCCTCCCCACGAGAGCCAAAAGCCAAAGGATTCTGAGGGTAGTAAGTCTGAGGATATGCTTTCTCGTATCCTTAACAAATTTGAAGGGTCAGACAAGATTTTAAAAGAAATGAAAGAAGATGTGTCTACCCTTAGCTAGACCGTCACCTCCCATTCAGTGTCGATCAAACAATTAGAGACCCAAATGGGTCATATATCGTCTCATCTCAACCCGAGACAATAGGGGGGTTTGCCTAGTGATATTATGGCTAACCCCAATAATGAGGTTTGAAGGTGGACTTGTGTCGCGCCACGACGTTAAATAAGGCAATGTTTGGGAGGCAACCCAAAACCCTTTATTGCTTTTATTTATGTTTTGGTAAAATAATGGTGTGTTGTTTGTACAGGTTGAAGTGTGGAAAATGTTAGAAAAATGCAAGGTGGTGAGCAACAGGTCCAGTCGGTGAGTCACCGAAGTGGTCGACAAACTCGACCTAATTCGCCATTTGACTCAAGATATTTTCAAATTAGAGTCTGTAAAACTCAGCGAGCGCAGGAAATTATTGGCGAGTCACCGACCATATCGACGATCCCGATGGAGACCACTGTTGGGACCCCCACACTAACTGAAGGTCCTCTAAAATTCAGCGAGGAAAATGAACACTCGGTGTGTCGCCAAGTGATAGGAGAGCTCGACTAATGTCGTCGAATGGGCGAAGAACTGGATGGTTTTTCAGGTCAAAGGTTTAAAAGTTTCTAACTCATTCACTTTTCCTCACTTTTTATCTTCCCAAACTCACACCCGCACGCTAGTTCCTATATTTTCGTATTTTTAGTGTTGATTTGTGCTCGAAGTTGGATTACATTGCCGTCTAGCGGTTCAATCTTCTCTTAATCGACACCAAAGGTTGGTTTTCTATGCCCCGAGTTTATTTTATCAAATATTTTACTCATTTGCAATAGCCTGATCTTGTTGAAGTGTTCTGGTCATGTTTGATAAGATTAGATTGTTTACATGCATGAATAAATTTGATAATCTTTCCCGAGTAGTTGTGACTATTGAATTCCCGTAATTGTATGCCTTAAAATGGATTAAAATTTGAGGGGTTGTGTTTGGGTGTTATGGGTCCTACCTTGATTTCATTAGTGCATGATTTAATTTTGTTTTCGGAGGTTGCAGGAGTTAATTTTGAGAAGTGCGTTGAAAGTAAGCACATGGGGTCATTTGGCGAGCTGGGTCGAGTTCGCCGAACCACTCAGCGGTTCACCAAATTTCCTCATCTCGCTGTTAATTTCAAGCTTTGTTTGATGTTGGATCCTATAGCTTTCGGCGAGAGGCTTGAGATTGCCAAAATAACTTAGCGACCCGCCGAAAGCCTTCTTGATCGTTGTTTTTCTTGCACCCCTGAACCCTTTTTGCACTATAACTTTCGGCAAGCTTGTCCTTGTTCGCCGAAAGCTGTCGGCAGCATGCCAAGTAGTTTCCCCCCCATCACCTAATTGTTGTAGTTTTAGAGTTAATTCCTTTGGCGAGCTCGATCTAGCTCGCCCAAAAAATTGAGCGATTCGCCATCTGGTTTGATGAGTCTAACTGCAATTATTCTACTATGGTTTTGTTTAAGTTTTTCTAACTTCTCTTTGAGATTTTGCAGAAATGACTAAATCAAAAACTGTTGAAAGAATAACACCAGCCCAAGATAAGTCCAAAGAGATTGCGATAAATGAGGATGCAGCTACATCGAAAGGCAAAGCTACGAAACTACCCACAGCTAGTGGGAAAGGCAAGGGCAAGAGGCACACTTCTGCCAGGAAGACCATTAACTTGGACCCTAATATTCCTTCATGGGCTCGGGGATTCTGCAGAGAGGTACATGTCTTTCTAGCGGACTCGCACTCAACAGACCTTGGTGAATCTGGCACTACTGTTCCTTTTGAGGTGACCTCGGGTTCTGATGCCCAGGCTCAGGGTGAGGCATTGGGCATTGATGCCCAGATAGACGGAGCGACTGTATAGACAGGACCCCCTCTTTACCTCCCTCTCTGTTTTGCTTTATTTCACTTTTGGATAATTTTTATTTGCATTTGAGGACATATGTTTTTCATTTGTAGTGGGGTGAGGCCCCCCCTTTGTGCATATATGTTTTGTTTATTTATTTGGGTCTTGTGCTAAATTTGTGTTACACTACTTTTTGTGGAAGGTTTGAGCTTGTGGCTCCTTGCTTTTAATTGAAAATATTTTACCCTTCCAAAAAAAAATTTGCCACCTCTTGTATGTGTTGAATATGGCTGTTCTTTTGCAAATTTGAGTATCGGGTTTAATCAATACCGATGACTTGAATAATGATCATAATCGAACAAACATGAATGTGCACCTACAATGAGGCCAAATGAAGTTGCATAGACAGTATGTGAACTCTTTGCATCTCATTGTGACTAGCCAATTATCAAATTGAGTCTCTTGTGATGATCATTGCACATTAGCAAAAGTGTGGAGTCTTGTTTGACCTTGGTGTCAATGCCTTGTGTGATGAGCTTACTGTGAACCATGCATAATAACACCTAGAATTTGCCCTGCTGGTCCGGTCGACTAAGTAAGGCTATCTCTTGATATGATCTTAGGCAACTTCAAATAGTGTGAGCCAATTTGACATATACCTCTTTTGTGGCCTACCTTGTGAGTGTGTGAACCTCTTTTGAACACCCCTTGAGCCTTACCTTTCTTTGGAAGAAACTTGATGAAAACATGACCTCCCTTAATCCACTTCCTATAATCCTCTTGATTTGTGATTGATTGAATAGCCAACTTAGGCCAAAAGCCTAAGTTGGGGGTGTGGTGAAAAGAGAAGGAAAGTCAAGAAGTGCAAGAAAAGTCTCCTTTAACCCATGGTTTTGAGAAAAATGGAACCCATCCATACACAAAAGAAAAAAAAAGAGAAGAGAAAAGAAAAGATTGAAAAATAAAAAGTCATGGAATAAAGTACAAAAGAAATGGGGTTTTCGAACAATCCATGGAAAGTGAATAATGGGATGACTTATGAGCACTAAAGAAAATGATGAAAGAAGAGGAAAGGAAGTGTTGTGAGCACCACATTTCATGAGAATGAAAGTCACTGAACCTAAATGACCATACCTTTGTACTCAGCCCTATTACAAGCCTTGAAAAGACCTTTTTTATCTTGAGTGAGCTGAAGCAAGTGTCGATTGGAAAATACGGGCAAACCTATGGGTGAAGTCATGCATTATGCTCATCTTTGTGAGTGTGAGCGTTGCATTTGATTCCAAAACTTTAAATTGTTGAACCATTGTGTGTGAATATGGAATCATTCTCTGTGTGAGGGCATTTGAACACTTTAGTTGAGCTTGAACTTGCATTTGAAGCCAGTATGGTGAGCTTGAGATTCTTGTACAATTGTGTGTCACAACTTGAAAATTTGAGTACACATTTGACCTTCGCATGAATAAATTGAGTCTTGTGTGTGCATTCATGATTGAGTCTTGTGTAACACTGTTCAAGACATCCTTTTTGAACTATTAAACTTGAGTTATACTATAGGACAAGCAAAAGTTTAAGTTGGGGGTGTTGATGAGTCCACAATTTGGACTTATTTAAGGCTTCATTTTAATAGAATTGGTGTCCTCAAATGCATATTTTGTCTCAATAACTGATGTAAATCCTTAAGTTTCAGGTATTTGGAGTTTGAGGCAAAGCATGGACACTACTTGGCAAAAAAAGGAACAAAACGGATGAAAAGACAAAGAAAAGAAGGCCCGAGGATCTCCTAATGCATTAGGCGAATCGCTGAATGGTCTTAACCTTGCCTAATCTTCTAGTGTGCTAAGCCCTAAAGGAAAAGATCAAGTTGGCGATGAAAGGGAGCAGTCGGTGCGTCGTTGAACAGTTTCGCGAAGCAGTACTATATCGCCCAATCATCCAAAACGCGAAGATGCTGAAGGCAAAAGCTGAAAGGTGATGAAGCAAACCAAAGGGCGGATCACCGAGTGTATCGGTGATCCCGACTAACTGCGCCTAGTGAGATCATTTTTTTACAACTATAAATAGTAGTTTGAATTTTTATCTTAGTATGCAATTTTAGAGACAACATTTTTATTTTCTAAGTTTTCAAGTAGAGAACATTTTTGCTTAGCTTTTGAAGATTTCAAGACTTCCAATTCCAAGAAATTGGAAGTGGGTGTTGAAGATTCTTCATCCTAGACTCGTTAGAAGTGAATATAAATCATACCTAGTTAATGTTACTTCGATTTGATATCATTTTCTTTCTTTTCTCTATGTCTAGCTAAAACCCCAATTCTTGGGGTGTGATTTTGTGAATATGGGTTAAATTTCCTATTGGGTATTGCTTATTGTTAGTCTATTTGCTATTTAAATGTGATTTTGTTTAGTAGTTGTGTTGGAACTTAATGGGATTGTAGTTGCAAATACGATTTCATCTTAGTGTTTTTATCTTGCTCGAGAGAGAGTTTTTAAAACTAAGACTAATATATCAATAGCCGATGGTTATTGGGTCATCGTGGGTTCAGCTCGAGAGAGTGAATCCTAGGCCTTTTCCCACACATTCAACTCAAGAGATTGGACAGGCTAAGGTGGAGGCTGTGCTTAAAAGCGACAACTCGGTGTTCAAGAGAAACCGATTTTGGGGTAAGTTGCTCGAGAGAGAATTTACCCCCACTAAAGTCTAGCCTAGTTGCAAGTGTTCAGCAATTGACTATCAGTAGCATTTACCCGATTGTGTAGTTTATCCCATATTCTTATCACATCCCAAGAATCCCGTCTCCCTAATTCGCATCTTCTTATTTTCGCTATTTTTGTTCATTAATTGAATACAAACCGGCCATTGATAATTGACATTCGTGTCAACCCCTTAATTTATTATGTTTTTACTGGATAATGTTTTTAGCTATGGTTAACTCTAGCATATTCATGCTTAACTCTTAATTATCAGAAATCGCTCCCTTAGGACTCGACCCAAACCCATTCGGTTGGGTTATATTACTATTGTACAATCGTAGACACTTGAATTGGAAGTTGTGTCTTGATTACGCAAACATCAGTGACAAAGAAGAGGGTTGTCAATATCGAAGGTGATGACAAGTTGCAGCATTGTAACGCCATTGCTACTACATCTTTAGTGTAGAAGGAGGAGGATCCTAGAGAATTTACTACTCCATGTACTATTGATATCTTGCATTTTGCTAAGGCCCTATGTGACTTGGGTGCGAGCATTAATCTGATGTCGGTGTCTATATACAAGAAGTCTGGTTTAGGGACCCCCAAACCGACTACAATGCAGCCACTAATGGTTGATCAAATTGTGAAGAAACCACTTCAAGATTTCCTTATGAAAGTTGAGGCGTTTATCTTTCCAGCGGACTTTGTGAAACTAGATTGTGAAGTTGACTTTGAGGTCTCTATCATCTTAGGGAGACCATTCCTTGCTACTGGCATGCTATGGTTGATTTGGAAAGAGGGCAGATGAAGTTCTAATTGAACAATGAAGAGGTAACTTTTAATATCTGCATATCTATGAAGTATGAAGTGATCTCAAGTCGGCGTCGATAGTGAATCATATTGTCAAGGAAGAATCAGAAGTGTTTATTGAAGAGAAATCAGGTGTTGAAGCACTACTGACTGTGATCATGAACTTTGATATAGATGAAATTGATGAATATGATGAGCTAGTTTTTGCACTTGATGGGGTAAACTTTTCTCCTCGACAAACAATGAAGTTGGATCTAGATCTAAAGAATCGAGACACTCCGCCTGCAAACCCATTTGCTGATGAGCCTCCGAAATTGGAGCTTAAAGTTCTTCTATCTCATTTGAGGTATGTGTTCTTGGGCAAAAATAATACTTTACTAGTTATTATTGTTGCTGACTTAAATGAAGGGCAAGTAGAGGTCTTGATATCGGTATTGAAGTGATTCAAAAGGGCTATAAAATGGACCATTGCTGACGTTATTGGTATTCCACTAGGTATTAATTCTCACAAAATTCAACTTATGCTGGATAGCAAGCCAACTATTGAGCACCAAAGAAGATTGAATCCACCAATGCAAGAGGTTGTGAAAAAAGAAATCATTAAGTGGTTAGATATGGGAGTCGTATGACACGCCCCGAAGCTACCCCCAGGACGCGAACACGGGACCTAGGATCACGAGTGACCCCAAGCTAACCCTGCTAGCATATCATAAGCATACTAAATAAAATGAATTAAAGATATACTTGTGCAGAAGTTAAATCATCATGTAAGCTAGAATGATGGGGAATACCCATAAAGTATCTAAATATATATATAAAAACTGAGAGTTTAAGAACGACGGAAAAATCAAACTCGAATGCTAAAGCTAAAACTAACTATGTCTGAAAATAGCCTCTAACTGGTTAGAAGTGTTGGGACATGCCCCCATCTAAATCTAGCAAAAACTGAAACTAAGACTAAAAGCATAAGAAATATGTATGTCGTCCTTGGAGAATAAGGACTCACCACTGATGTTGCTGAGCTGAAGATCGGGAACCAATCTATGCGTGATCTGGAAGTTGAGAACCTGAACCTACATCACCAGAAGATGTAGTGCAGAGTATGCTTCAATACTTGAAAGGTATTGAGCATGCAGGATAGAATAAAGCTGAACAATAAACATAACTGAACCAAAACATATATCTGAACAAAGATAAGAGATAAGCATGATACTATACTGAGAATACTGAACATGAACTAACTGAATACAATGACCAAGTTTATAACATGCTGAGTTTGAGACTAACTGATAACAAGGTCAATGCAATAGAATCTGATTGTAAATGAGCCACTAATAACCGACATAAAACCACATGAACTAAATGTGGTGTCCGATGTATATTTCCCATCAAGAGGACCCAATATACCCTGCCAAAGGTATAAAAGCATGAGTGGCGTGATCACTAAAATGTAATGCCCACAGAGGGGACTTATAAACCTACGGGGGCACGTAGTTCTGGGACTTGAGGGTGACTGACCCTAGTCCACTCGGTATTAAGCTACTCCCAATTGATTATGTAATTAACAATTTATGACTGAATTTCTGTAACACGAGATAGCTCAAAATACTAACATGCTAACTGAAATGCAACATTAATGTACTAATAATGAAACATTCAAATATGAGGCATGCATATGTGAAATAACTGGCCTAGTATGTGTAATTCATGAACTAAAAGAACTACATAGCTAGGGTTCTGAATTTATGAAAGAATGTAGACAAAATGATATAAAAATCTTGATTATCTGATTTGGATCAGTCTAACAGCTAAAACCCAACAATTTCTAACATTTAAGAAACCCTAGGTCTAGAAAATATTAAGGGAATCAAGATTCTGACTGAAATCTAGAGACCTAATGGGTGAAAGGAACCCACTAGTAAAATCCCACATACCTAGTGATGAAATTCACTGAGAAATCTTTCGATTTCGGGGCTGGAACTGATGAAAACTCATTGCGTTCTTGAACTAGGGATGCTCAACTTTTTCTCTTGTTTCTTCTCTATGATTGATGAATTTTGGGTGAATAACTTATTAGATTAGGTTCTAATTAGTTTACTAGGCTAAAACTGACCAAAACTACGTAGTTTAGGGTTTAAACGACATAGTTTAGGGGTCCAACACATAAGGAAAAGACCAAACGACCCCTCACTTAAAAATTGTTAGGGTCAGCGACAGACCGTGGCAGGACGGATGGTATATGCTGGTCAACCGTCGATGGGGTTCTAGATTTTGGGGCCTTGATCCACGATCCGTGGGTCCAGCCGTGAGTCATGCCTTAGAGAACTTTCTGAGCTGATTCTGCGGAGGGTTGCAGGTGGCCATCCACGAACCACCAGCACGGACCGTAGGTCAACCTACCGTCTGTGGATGGCAACTGTGTTGCACCTGCAATTTCTGGAAATCTACTAGTTTGGTAATGTTTCGTATATGGAGTGTTACATCGTATATCCTATTGATGATAGTAGTTGGGTGTTTCCAGTGCAATGTGTGCCGAAGAAGGGAGGAATCACACTAGTTCCCAATGCAAAGAATGAGGTCGTTCTAATGAGGTCGATGACTCGTTGGAGAGTTTGCATGGAATAGCGTAAGTTCAATGAGTGAACTGAGAAAGATCATTTCCCAATGTTGTTCATGGACAAAATGTTAGATTGTCTTGCTAGAAAGGGTTGGTACTATTTTAATGATCGATATTCGGGCTTAAATCAAATCTCCATATCTACAGAAGACTAAGAGAAGATGACTTTCAGTTGTCCTTTTGGGAATTTTGCTTTCAAGAGGATGTCATTCGGGTTGTGTAATGCACCGACAACTTTTTAGCGTAGCATGATGTCGATATTTTCTAATATGGTGGAGGACACTATAGAGGTATTTATTGATGATTTCTCAGTAGTTGGTGACTCGTTTAATAATTGCTTGGTACATTTAGGTAAAGTGCTGAAACGGTGTGAAGAGTGCAATCTTATGCTCAACTGGGAGAAATGTCATTTTATGGTAAAAGAGGGTATAGTTCTGGGCCATATAATTTCGCAGAAAGAAATCGAAGTTGACAGAGAAAAAATTGAAGTGAAAGAAAAGCACCATGGAAAAGGGGTTTAGAAGTTTCCTAGGGCATGCAGGTTTTTATAGTAGGTTCATAAAGGATTTCTCAATGGCATAGTGCTTCATCACTTATGGTAAATTTTAGCATGATAACTGATTCTTATTATGTAACATAATTTATAATGATGGTTACTTGTTATATGGTCAATAATGATTCCATGTCCCCTCCTTAATTATTTTTCTTGATTTCAAACAGTGATATTGCTTAATTATGGCAACCAGGAAATCTTCCTTCTTTTATGATTGTCATTAGTTCTTTTATTTAAGTACATATCCTCGTGATTTATGTGTTATTCACTATGTATGTAAACTTCATTTGTTTGCTTATGAATATAATATTGGTAAGTGGATTGACTACTTTTTCTGAATTACTTTTCTTGTTCTATGTATGTATATGTTTAATTTGTTCACTTTAAAAAGGAAATTCTTTTTTTTTTTTTAATTAGTCTCATAATCTGCTTAAAGAATATTTTCTATAATTCACTCGTAATTAATTTTCCTCCCTTTTATTTGTTTGGCCTCAAATGTGTTATAAAAAGGGACTTCTCCTCTCATTTTGAGGATCACGTTTTAACAATCTAAATCACGCTTTAACAATCCAATACTCTCTACTCTCAAAAAAAAAAAAAAAAAAAGAATAGGCTCCTACATATTATTTGAAAGATTGAGTTTGCTTCTTTGAATCAAATAGGAATCAAGTTTAGTTTGCTGAATAATTAATCTGCCTAACTGGTTAGTCTTTTTTGGATCAATTCAATTTATTGTCTTGCATTAGTTTATTATTTCACATACTTTATTATTCATGATGTTTAAATGAAGCATCTGAGTTAGTCACTATTCCGCTATGTATGCCTATTTATTTAAGTTTGTATGATTATTATGAGTAAAAGGGAGCATACAGGTCAGTCTACATCCCCTCTTGTTGCGAGTGATGTTGTATTGGTTGGTATGTGTATGATTCACTGTTGCCTATAATGTTATTATTCTTTTTTTGAAATTAATTCTTCTAACTGGTAGTATATATTTCGTGTTTTTGTACTATGTCCGTATGCCTTGATGATTAACAGGGTTTGAACATAAAAGTTCAAGATGTGAAGAGTTCTCCTGGATTAGGGATACAACTGGATAGAGTTTTACTTTAAGTTAATTTTAATGTTGTTCTTTCTTTTAAGTGTGGTTTTACTTTACTCAGCTTTGTAATATCTTTGTAAACTTTAACACTGCTCTCTATATACAATATTAATTTGGGGACTGCCTAATGGGGAGGCGATACATGTGGTAATTATTTTATTTGTCGTAACTTATTTTTGTTAGAAAGCATGCCTATAGGAGTGTGATTGCTTTTATTCATATTTATCAATTTCATCACCATAGATGTGATTAAAATAAAATTAGCTTATTACTTGACTTTATTAGTATATAAAAACATTGTCTAATCGTTTATTGTCAGATCTTTTTAGTTGGAAAACATGCTTTGTATTTCCCAAACTGCCTATTAGAATAAAATAATAAATTTGCTTAACACACTTATTAGCATATAATAATAAAATAAATGCATGACTTGTTACATTGATGTTTCCTTGTCTTACTTAATTCAACGACCAACTTTTAGTTTATTAAAAAGGAATAAAATTAAAAATGCTTCACAGTCTACTTTAATCAAAATGTTTCTCAACCTAGTAATCACGTGCGTAAGATTTATATGTGTTTCTAGTATGTCTCCTACATAGAAAATCATGTCTATAAATAACTCAGCATGTTAAACCGCTTAGACATTTTGTTTATAGGCGTGTCTATTTATTTTATATTCGTTATACGAGTTAGATATCATGTTTAGGACCCGATCATTACTCCCAGCATGTTAATAAGAAAACAACTCAAGAGATTTAAAATCTGATAAGCATAGGCTCTTTGATTAAGTTTTCTATTTGGATTTAATATCCTTATATATCCTTATAGTGCTTGATATCAACATGTTAAAACAAGTTAAAAGATTGTTAAAATAATATAATTTCGATTAATTATTGTCCATGTGTTCAGTCCTGCACCTAATTGTGTCCTCTGCCACTTATAATTAATAAGTTAGTTTCAGCATGCTCATAATTAATTCTCTTGCCCGTCTAATACGACTGCATAGTAATAGTTTTGATTAAAATCTGAACTGTTTAAATACTGATGTGCTTCTGATTAAATCCTGCTCAAAATAATTAAATTTTATATCGTGAATAACTTTCATTGCCACTTAAAATCAACTAATAAATTATTTTCTGCATGTAATGATTTAAAAATCTGAATTGTTTCAGATTAATTACTGAATTAAGTAAACCTCTGCCTCCTTATAATACTTATGCTTGTTTAATATTAATTGTTATAATGTCCATTTGTTTGCACACACACTCTAGCATGATTCTTTCACAACTATTTGTGTTTTCAAGCATATTAATAACCTAATTTAGAGGCCAATATGAGACTTACATGCTAAATGATAGGCCTACTTAGTTTTGCTTGACGCTTAGGGGTCTAACTAGGTAACGTATATTTTGTTCATGTCTAAAACTTACCTTCATAGAAGTCCAATGACTCTTGCACATTAAGTTGGGACGCAAGACACCTTTTAGGAAGTTGGTCATGAATATCGAATGGGGGTAGGGGTAGTTAGGCCTTGTCGGAAATGATGTAAGGTGACTCGAGTAGAAAAATGACAAACTTTGAACTCCCGATTAATAAGTCGAGCGCGGATCCGAGAAGTATAAGTTAGTTGAGTTTTCGTTATCCCTTTCCCTTTCATTTTTGTTCTTGTATTATTTGGAATAGTTAATTAATAAATAATGTTTTCCTCCTATCTACTTATGTATTTTCTGTCCCGTCGCTTATCCTTTTTAGTTTTTTTATGTTAATTATTTGCATTTAATGCTTTCAATTTGTATCAATCTTATCACTTACCATATTTTAATTAATAATATAGTAGACCTTGTTTGCCACATGTTAACCCCCACATAAATGATATGAGATACGGTCGGTACCAACATTTGTGGACCTTGAGGGGTGCTTAATATTTTCCTCTGGAGGTAACTTGAACCCTTACCCAACTTACTGGTTTTACTGACCTTAGTTATATTAATTTTAGTTAGTTTAGTTAGGTGCCCTAACGCGCCTTTAATTCGTTAGGTGGGGACTCTTCTTTTAAAATAAAAACCTAAAAGAGTGGTCAAGTCGTTGCAAACAAATTTGTTTTTGCAAAACATAGGGTGCGACAAGTAAATGGTCCACATGGCGGGTGAACAAGTTCATATTCACCTTTTCATACATTTCAAAAATTCAGGGGATATAATCTCAACCTTAACTAGTACATGATAATTTTTTCATGAGATCAAAAATACACAAGAGAATTCTTGAAGAATTTATTATTTCTTCAATATGTAACCACATTAGTTTTCAATTACTTTCACATCATATTTGAACTGGGATGGTCAACCAGCCATGCCAACTGATATTTATTTTAGTTAAGTTCTGGTTTACTTTTGCATGTGATTCCATCATCATGCTCATATTTATGTATCGGAAACAATATGAAATAAGGGTAATCTTTCAAATAGATATTTATCGCACTTTGATTGTAGTGATATGTAGATCTCAAATCTTCTCATATTTATAGTCTCAATATAATTCTTTTTCATTGACTATTCATTTGAAACTTAAAAAGTTTCTTTCGATTCTTACTAAAATTTCAATATCATGAGCAATTTTATTTTCTTTGGATAGTAGCACATTAGCTCACCAAAGCTCACAATTAGCATTGGATACTACTACATATTTCATAACATTGTCCATGTGTTGTACATCTCCTTTGAGGAAAATGTATATCATCATTACAATGGTCAAAATCATTAGTGGAAAACTTATTTCTTTATTTACTTTTGCCATTAGTATCTCCTTCCCCTTTTTATTATCTGGTAAAATATTTTTGACGTACAGAAATACATAATCAATGATAAATTTTTGCAACCAATCATTTTCATTTTTGGTCATGACCACAATCTTACCGGCAAGAATTATTTTATTCTTTTTTCCTTTTGAATAATAAAATACACCACAATATTTGTGATGTACTAAAGTACTTTATCAATAACTATTTATACTAAGATAATTTTATTTTATTTCTCTCAAACATCCCGTAGAGGTGAGTTGTGACATTTATACAATGAGCACATCATTATTCATAATTTTCATCAACTCTTGACACATTCACTTTCAAAAGTAGTTGAGCATTCACGATGTTTATCACAAGTCACATTCTCTTCAAGAAATTGACCATAATCATATATACATGCTCCATAATTTTCATTACAAGTTCATTGTTATGTTTTGAAAAGTTATCATATTTATATGACACACCTCAACATCACTTTGAAAGCTCAAGTGCACCACCACTTTATATTTTTTTTAATTTTGATGGAGGATTTATAAGATCATAGTAGGTCGTACAACAACCGTGTGCCCAATACCTATCATACCAAATTTGATGACATAAATTGCCTTCATTCTTTGAAGGATCATTTTGAGAACTCATAATGTTATTTGTATTATAATTATCACAACGATGACTATTATTATTTTGTCCCTTCATATCCATATTCATATTATGAGCCATAAAATTATCTTTTCATCTTCCAATTTTTTAATCTTTTGCTAACACATTCATTTCAAAGAATGGCTCATATTCAATGAGACGGGCTTCACAATATTTTTATCATGAGCATATTGATTTGCTCAATCATCATTATATCACCAATATATTGTATGGAGACTTTAAACTGATGTCTTATCCATATAAAGGTGTGTTAGGCCAAAGTATGATGGGATTTGAATCCAAAATCTTATCATCATGGTGCATCAAGACTTTAATGATGTCTTACCCCTTAGATGCGATACAAGTTGAATCCACCTTTTTATCCTCAATCAATGAAGTTATTATCGTCCAAATATAAAATACAACTCACCCTTGAGTCTTTAAAATACTATCATTTTGTTATTAATAGCACATATAAATTTAATCATAATAACGCTTCAAAAGATTTTATATATATATATATATATATATATATATATATATATATATAATATTACCTTTGCTAGACGAAGCAAAGTTGGTCCTTATAGGTGGATCTGAGTATTACTTTTCAACTTAAAAGTTTTATGAATAATTCACTTATTGAAAGACGAATAAATTGATTTTCAACATTAACTTCACTAATGCTAGTTAAGAATGAGATCGGAATCCTCAAGAATTGCATGAAAGGTCATTCTAGATCAACTCGATATTTAAAAGCTAACTGCGGTGATGAAATTTCCATCTGAGCATCTTTACCAAGAATGTTGACCAAAGTTAAACCTTGATTTAAGATTAAAAGTTAAAACACCTAATGACACAAACTCACACTAAAAGCCTCAGGGCCCGAACCAACCATGCCCCTACCCTAAAATGGTCCTTTCATAGCCGATGAAACCACCTGAATTGCATTCTGAGGACATCTTCCTGAACTTTTGACCGAAGTCAATTGTTCAACTTTCAAAGGCTTCAAAATATAAAAACTTGCACAAAACTCAAATGAACGACCCAATGACCAAGTTATCAGTCCCATCAAGTCATAAATAACCAGGGGTTGCTACAGAAAAGCTCTAAATGCTTAACATATCAAAAAATAGAAGAAATGACCTGGAGGGTCATTATAAGAAGTCACAATTGGTGTTTTGTAAGATGTTTTGTATGCCTACAAGGCATCATCAAGCTTCATAGCCCAATTTTTCCTTTGTGCATTTATCATTTTCTGTAAGATTTATTTTACCTCTCTTATTGGCACCTCTACTTGGCTACTAGTGTGTGAGTGATATGTTGTGTCCACCTTGTGCCTTATGTCATATTGGTCTACACATTCTTCACTCAACTATTTACAAAGTGAGACCATCCATCACTAATAATCTCCCTTGGTGTTCTGGAACAAGTGAATATGTATTTCTTTATTAATTTTATAACTACTTTTGAATCATTGGTAGGAAGAGACACAACCTAAACCCACTTTGAAAAATAGTATACAGAAAAAAAGATATATTAGTTACCATTGGAATGTTTTAGGGGACCTATGAAGTCAATTTCCTACACATCAAATATCTTCACCTCTAGAACATTGTTCAAAGGAATCTCATGCCTCCTTGAAATAGTCTCAATCCTCTGTCGCTGATCACATTCCTTCACATAGCCTGTGGCTTCTCTAAAAAAAGTTCTAAGTTCACCAAAATAACCCATATTTTAGCACTTTGTGGGTCGTGTGCATACCTCCATAGTGGGCCCATATGAAGAGACATGGCAACTATCCAGCACCTACTTTACGTTATTCTCCGGATCAATCTCCTTATCACTCTATATGGGCCCTGTTTGAATAAAAAAAGCACATCCCATATATTGAATCGAGATTCATGAGTCATAATATCAATAAACCATGGAAACTCAGTGATAACGCTTAACTATACTTCATCCAATTCTAAGTGCAGGCGGTCTCTAATAGGTATAAACCCAACTAAGAGTTGGGGTCGATCCCACATGGAGTGATACAGTAGAGAATTCGATTAAGAAGTAAAATTGTGTCCTAATTGTTTGTAGTAGTATAGGTTTTGCAACATTCAAGTAAATAACAAAGTTTCAATGATTAATAAAGGGGGATTTGGGTAACCAATTTACGACTACAAAAATGGGAAGTAAGCAAAAAGAGAGATCCTAGGGATTGTGACAGGTTGAATGCTAATTTCGCGTAATGGTGATTACTAGTTACTCAAATGTGTTGAATCTCATTGGGTAGGTTAGGTTTTGAGTGTAATAGTAATTTCTCAATCAACTATTGCGAATCTAGTGAGTTCTTTTGTACCTCAACAAGCGAAACATAATCGAACAACCCAATTCCATAATTAATTCACTTTTTCAAGCTGAATTTGTAAAAATGCAACAAAACCCACTTTCTCAAGCTAGATTCTTAAAGATGCAATCAATACAATCATCAACTAATAGTTCAACTCTAATACTTCTTTCTCAAGCAAGTATAGAATACTAAACTAGAATTGCATTTGCAACTACAATTCCTCTATTAAAAAAATAATTAATTGAACCAACTTCAAAACAACAATAAAATCAGTAACTAACAACACCCACCCATTAGTTAATTAGTGCATTCAACTACAGAATCACACCCTCAAGAATACGGGTTTTAGCCAAACATAGTGAAAAACAAGAAATGGTTACCAACAATGTTTTCCATCTGATTTGACAACGATATGTAATTTTCGAATGTTGAAATTTTAGCAAAAAATCTCACAATCTCTAAATATGTATTCAAAAATGTAAAAACAATGTTCTAGTATGTAAAAACTCAAAAACGCAGAATTGAACAATGTGGGAACTCCTTCTCTTGTTTTCAAAATTACATTTATACGTTCCCAGAATTTCAGGACAGAGTCACTTGGTGAAGTAAGTTGGGTTTGCCAAACTGGTCGACGATTCTCTGAGTGCTCCTCTTCTCGCCTTTTGGCTTGCTTTTCACCTAATCTCTCTGTAATCTTCGGTGAGCTAGGTTGGCATCACCGATCCCTTCGGTGTGTCACCGAACCACTTATCTTCTTGCCAAGTTGGTTTTGTCCATGGGCTGGCATACTGGAACTTTAGGCGAGCTGAAGGTCCACTTGGCGACTCGGCGAGTTGCTTTGGTGAGTACCAGCTTTGCTTTCCTTCAACTTTTTCATCTTTTTTGCTATTATTTGCCTCGTAATGTCCTTGACCCACTCTCTAGCCTCGTTATTGCATATCAACATTTAAACTTCAGTTATGAGCATAAAATAGGCATTGAGGACATCAAATCCTTGGATATTAAGCCCTAAATAAGTCAAAATCCCCGACTCATCAACACCCCTAATTTAAAATTTTGCTTGTCCTCAAGTAAAACACAAGATCGATCAGGTCAACAAGGATGTCTACAAATAGTTCTACTTGAGACTCAACATGAATGCACACAAGGTTCAATCTACTTATGCAATGTTTAATTGTGCACTAGAAGTTTCAAACTGTGACTAGCCATTATCAGATAGAGGTCAAGCTCACAATGCTCACTTCAAATTTGAATTCAACTTCAACAAGAGTATTCAAATGCCATCACATCAAGAATGATTTCATTCTCTCACAAAGCTCATCAAAGATTATACCTTAAGGAATCAAAATCAACTCTCACACTCTCAAAGATAAGCACATGCAAGATTTTACCCATAGGCTTGCCCATATTTTCTGATCAACATATTATTCAGCATATTCAAGATCACCCAAGTCTTTCAAGACTTGTAGCAGGGCTGAGGGTAAAGGTATGATCAATTTTGACTTCTACCTTCATGAAGCATGTCTTGCATTTCACTTCTTCTCTTTTTCTTTCACTCTTTTCATTTCCACAATTCACCATAAGTATTTTCAAGCACAAACATTTTTGTATGGCTCAATGCTAGTCGATTGGACCAACGGGGAAAGTTCTAGGTATCACCAAGAAAATATCTTCAATAAAACCTCACCACACAAGGCATTCAACACAATCATCCATCATAACTCTACAAGTTAAGCTCGCGTGCAATGATCATCACAAGACTCTCTTCGACAATCGACTAGTCACAATGAGATGCTAAGAGTTCACACATGAGTTATGCAACTCAAATTTGCCCCATTATACTTGCACAATCATATCATTCAATCAAGAACACAATTCAAGTCATCGATATTGATCGCAATCGATACTCAAATATGCATGAGAACATCCACAGCATTCAAAAATTAAGAAATCAGGAGATGAATCAATGGGATTAAAAACCAACATTCACAAATTTTGCCATAGTAAACGAGAAGTTTCAGACATAGCCAAAAGTATTAAAACACAAAATCATCCAAAAATATCCACACACAAAAAAATACAATCCAAGGGGACAGGTATGAAGATACCCTCACCCCACCAAACAAAAACTAAACAGTATCCTAAATGTAAAATAAAACAAATGTCTCAAAAATAAAACAGAAAGAGAGTCAAAATCCCGTTGTCAAGCTAATCTTGAGGCGAACGATGCGCATATGGAGCTCTCTCAAGTGGGGTATCAATGCTCGGCTCTCCTCCAAGAGTGGGCTGCAGTCCACTGGGACCAATCATCGATGTGTCCCAGAGTGAGACCTCTGTAGCTACCTAGACCACATCACCCTCAAGGTCCTCCAAGTCCTCATAAACTGCCTCCTCTTGAGTCGCCAACTCCTTTTCATTAGTCTCTCGCGCATCTGACTCCTACCATCATTAGCTAAAGAAAATTCTCTTGTTACAGTAGTTGGAAGGATCTCAAAAATAGTTGGAAAATCTAAACTAGGACCCTCAGGAATGTCCACATTGCCCTAGAGCATCGAAATATCAGTGGAATCTAGCTCATTTACATCATGCCTTAACTCAGCAACATCACCCTTCAATCACATCCTTCGACTGTCGACCTCTCCACTCACATGCCCAAATTGAATGGTGAGGGCGTCCAATGCTAAGCCATGAATCGTAATCAACTTTCTCTACTCTTACAACTTATCCCAGATGAGGGCAATGGCTACAGCAATAGCCAACTCAATCAATCCCGGGGCAGCTGCCTCAACCCGAGAGGCACACACATCGGTTGAATAGGCTAGATGACCCATCTTATACAGAATGGACTGTGTCAATGGGGTCGAGAGATAGAAGCAGCAACAAAAATAGTAGGAGGGAAGAGCTAGGTGTACTTGATGGCTCACCAACCTTAGCAGAAGGAGGATCATTTGTCTCCAACGTCTCTAAATCTACAACCGTGGATATGTCCATCGGGGTTGTCCTCATTCGCTTAGCCTCATATTTAGTGTACTCTTCATCGATCCTCCGAATGTCAGTATAGGAAGTGAGAGTCACTTCCACATCCGTCTTTGCCACAAATGGCACTCTAGCTCATCGGCACAACTCTGTGATAAGCACCAGGAATGGTAGTGAGGTCTAGAACTGCTTGGCCCTTATGGCTATCTCCTTCTCGATAATTAGTGCGAGATTCAGTCTGTCCCGGTCAAAAATACTCCCCAAAAGAGCTTCCTTTGGGTGACAGAGGATAAGACTCATTTTGTGAGGGCATGAGTGTACTGTTAATGTACCCGAACCAATATCAAGCAGTGATGTTCAGGTCCTTCTTCTCAATCTGGACCCCTGGCTGAATCTAAGGATGCTTGATATCAGAAATCACAGGGCTAACCACCCTTTAAGATCATCGAGAGTCTTCTTTTGGATCTTGTCCACCAAGAAATGGATTTTCTGGACTGTGCAACCCAACACCTCATTTATGTATGTGCTCCTGCACTTGACCTTCTTACCCTACACCACAATACATACGACTGGTGCAGAAGAACTGGCCTTCTTCTTTCCTTTTGGGATTAGTTTCCCATATCCCTCATAGAATTCCCAGACCAAGAAGGTACATATGGGCCTCGAGGTTGTGTAAACCACTCGAATTTATGGAAATGAATCGTTTCCCATATAGCAAGATACCTATCCACTACCCCATTGGTGGACAACCTCTTCTCCTCCAGAATTGTTCTCAAACCGACAGCATTTAACTTAATCATCAAGCGTGGCGGAGGTGCTTAGGTTGGGGAACTTCTGGTGCCTAGGTTGTTTCCTGTGCTGGAGGTGGTGGAGGATTCAGGAGTGTCAGGACTCTTTTTGGATCATGCAATGCTTTGGAGTGTAACTCATCTCATCTTCACTTAAGGGTTTGATCGTCACCTAATTCGACCTCATAGACTGGAGTCCTGGAGCCAGCATCTTCCCCACTTTCATACTCAGAAGTAGTGAGGTGGGTGGAGTAGACACCCATGGTGTCGGAGCTAAAACTGTTGGAACTTGGCTTTGCAAGTTGTTTGCCATTTTTTGTACCTTTCCCCATGTCAGAGGAAGTTTTGGTCTCGTTGGTCTTGGAGGATCAACCTCTGTTGCATTAACCACCCCTTTCACTCTCTTCCGAGGTGGTGGACCCTTTCCAGGAACCTTTGGTCTAGCCATATATACAAAGCAACACAAATCAAATAAATCCAGTTGCAAAGGGTTAGTGAATCAATCTTGGCAACAAAATTCGGAAAAACACGCTGATCAACTTGGAGAGTCACCGAACTCATTTGGTGAGCCTTAAAGAGCTCGCCAAATATTACCGATCAAGATGTCAGATATTCAGCATAAAATGGCGATGAAAAAGGTCATTCGGTTAGTCACCAAACTTAATCGGTTATGCTTAGGTGACTCGCCGAATTTTACAAGGTAAATACCAAAAACTAGGCTTCAAAATGGTGAGAACAAAGGCATTGGATAAGTCACCAAGTCAACTCAGTGAGCACTTGCGTATCGTCGAATGTTACAGAACCTAACAACTATATTTCAAGGAAAAAAGGCAATGAAAGGAATAGTTGGCGAACCGCTGAGTTATTCGGCGAGCTCGACTAAGCTCGCCTAATGGCCCCTCGTGCCAGAGTTGTACCTTGACCCCTAATTTTCAACGCACAATCAACGATAACCAAATTAAAGCCCCATTCTATGCAATTCAATTCACCCCTAGCCCATATCATTACCAACCCTGGGGTACTTAAACTTCCCCCCAAATTACCTAGTATCAACCAAACAACATTTTTACCCTTAAGAACGACGTCACCCGATCTATCTTTGGGAAAATTAAGTTGTTTAGTGCAATCTGGGTTCCTCAGACTTCAACCAGAGAGGGCACAACATTCACACCCGCAAACCCGCAATTTTTAAGCAATTTAAACATGAAAATCAAACTATGGTAGGCTAAACACGATATCTAAAAAGTTTAATAAAACCCAAAATTCAAAATCAATTAGGCACACAAAAATATACGATAGATTCAATAACTACGCATATGCATGCTAAAAATACGACATGAAATAAAATTTAATTCGGATCACCAACCTCATAAGTAAACAAATGAATGATGAGGTCAAAGACAAAGAAGAACAATGCAATGGATTTTAAACAAATAATAATAACTACATAATAATTTAGTAAAATTAAGATCTAAAATGAAGTTGAGATAGTGCAAGAGTTGAAAAGCTCAAAATAAGGAGAGGTTTTTAATTAAAATGGTTGGAAGCCTTTTGACCCTTCGATTCGCGCCTCAGTCGGCGATGGACACGTATGTCGCCGATCCACTCGGTGACGCGCCGAATGAATTTTTTCCAGCCAAAGTTACCAGAACTCCAACCATTTAGTTGGTCAAAAAGGCGATCCACATCGGGCTCGCCGAACCTCTCAGTGATTTGCCAAGCCTCTCAGTGATTTGTCGAGTGGGTCTGAGCTCGCCCAATTGCATATTATCCCAAATGTTGAATTTTCAACCTGTACATCCAACAACTGTTATTCAAATAACATAAACTAAAACTTGGATTTCCTTTCAAGAAGCACCTTATTTAACATCATGGCACGACGAAGATATGCTTTCAAGCTTCATTCTTTGGATTAACCATGGTATCACTTGGTAGACCCCCTTTTTGCCTTAGATTTAAATGAGTCAAGATCTAACTCATCTGTGTTTCCAACAGCTTAATAGACACCGAGTGTGATGTAACCGTTTGGTTTAGAGAACAAACATCATCTTTCATTTCCTTTAGCACTTTGTCTGATCCTTCCTCTTTGTTTAGAATATGAGCAAGCATATCTTCGGTGCAGCAAATTTTAGGATCAACCCTTGGCTCTTTTGGCTTTTGATGCTCATGGGAAGGCACATAGCAATCTTTGTTGCCATCCCCGATCTTTTCAATTTGAAACATGGTTACACCATTCCCCATCTCGGTCTCTCCAACCATCATTGTGATCTCTATTCCAACCTTGATTCTCGCCCGACCTTGGATATTTCGGACGAGAACCTCCTACCTAATTTGCCAAGAATTGCACTTCTTCATTGTACATGGCCTTAAAGTGTACTTCATCAGGATTTACTCCACTATTAATTCCGACCGCAGTCACAGCTTTGGAACCACTTCCATGACATGTTTCGTCAATAGGTCCATTTAGGTCATCATTTTGGCCATGTTTTCATCTCGCTCTTAGTTCTTTTCCAGTTGTTCCTTTGTTGGCTCAAAATTCAAAGGAGACACCGGATCTTCTCTTGTGTACCATGCATGATTGATTTTCGTCATCTCATTAAGCAGGGCTGATGTTATGTCAAACAGTTGTCTCATGATTCCACCTCGAATGAGCTAGTATGCAATACCTTTGTTGACCGTGTCAAGGCTCCAATAAAAATATTGCAATAACACATTGTCCGGTAACCCATGAGTTGGACATTGAAGCAACAACTTTTGGAACCTCAACCATGTCTCACGGATAGGCTCGTCATCAATACACTTGAAGTTCTGAATACTATCCCTTAACTTGACCATCTTCGAAGGAGGGAAAAACCTTTCATAAAACGCATCGGTAAGCTCCTCCCAAGAAGGGATTGAATCCCTTGGTAGTTCAGTCAACCACTTTGTTGCTTCCCCCATTAGAGAAAAGGGAAACAAACGAAGTTGGACTGACTCTTGCGTGTTGTTCTTGAAAGAGAACTGACCATAAACATCCATGAAGTTTCAGATATGGTCATGAGAGTCCTCATAAGCAAGTCCTCCAAACAGTCCCTTTATTTGCAACAGCTGCAACATTGTGCTAGTCACATGAAACACTGCATTGCCCACGATATGAGGCAATCGAATAGCACCTGCACTTTCCAACAAATCCTCATTGACATCATGCAAATTTCTGATGTCATCATTGTTCCCAAATTGGTTAGCGTTACTCGCATTGACACTCATCTCCTCACCTGTTTTACAGAAGCCAAACAAAGAACACAAATAAGATGTTTCAACTACAACAAAATCAGTTCACAACTAAACTTCAATAAAAGAATTCTAAACATCACTCCTCGATTGCAGAACCATTTTTTGATAACGCTCAACTACACTTCATTCTATTCTAAGTGAAGGCAGTTGCTAACAAGTATAAACTCAACTATGAATTAGGGTTGATCCTACAGGGAGTGATACAATACAGAATTCAATTAATAAGTAAAATTGTGTCCTAATCATTTGTAGTAGTAGAGGTTTCACAACATTAGAGTAAATCACAAAGTTTTGATGATTAATATGGGGGGATTTGGGTAACCAATTTACAACTACAAATATGGGAAGTAAACAAATAGAGAGAGATCCTTGGGAGTGTGATAAGTTGACTGTTAATTTCGCGTAATGGGTTATTACTAGTTACTCAAACGTGTTGAATTTGGGTAGGTAGTCTAGGTTTTGAGTGCAGTAATCATTTCTCAATCAACAATTGTGAATCAACTGAGTTCTTTTGAACCTCAACAAGTGAAACACAATCGAACAACCCAATTCCTTAATTATTTCACTTTTTCAAGCTGAATTTATAAGAATGCAATCAAACGCATTTTCTCAAGCTAATTAGTGCATTCAACTACATAATCACACTCCCACGAATAGGGGTTTTAGCCAAGCATAGTGAAAATCAAGAAATCGTTACCAATAAAGTATTCCTTATGATTTGACAATGATCTGTGTCATGCCCCAAGCCTACACCCTGGGCGGGACTGGCACACGAGAACCATTGCTAGCCCCAAGCGATCCCTTAGCCTGGCTACTTACTCAACAGATGACTTAACTCATGAAGAAAAAATACTTTTAAAAGTAAACTGAAATGTTCAATAAACACTTAGAATGTATAAAGATAACATTCAGTGGCAAAAAATAGCAACTCAAGTCTCAACCATTAAAACAGGAAATAGAAACTCAAGAACAAACATCTGACTGTCTATGAAGCTTCTAAACAACTGAGATGGATGTCAGGACAAGACCCACGACATCCTAATGAATTAATAATAATAATACTGAAAGAAATGAAAAGGATCCTCCAAAAAGCAAGGAGGCTCACCACAGACTCTAAGTGCTCAATTGGATCAACGATGCGCTGGATTCTAATCTTGGTTACATGTGTTTGCATCACAAGAAGATGCAGGCCAAATGGCATCAGTACATTAAATGTACGAGTATGCGAGGGGAATTCTAAAACAAGACATAAGCTTGAAAGGAACTGAAGAACCTACCTGGCTCAACTCAACTTAACTTAAATGAACTCATTTCAATATAAAGTAGTTTAAAATAGGTGCAATATAAAAAAAGGTTGTTTAAAACATGGATGTCAACTCTGTGTATTTTGAAAATACAATAATACTTTGTATATAAGCAAAGATACAAATATAACTCTGAAATGTATGTAAAAATATAATTAAACTATTTATATAAGAATACAATTACTTCTGTGGGAGTTTCTCTAACCAACAATCATTACTTAAGAATTATTGTGATGATACAATATTTTTCCTCACACTGCCAGGGCCGCCATATACCTTGCCGAGGTTATAGATACTGAACTACTAAGTGGATCCACTAGTCTATTCTAAAATTCACTAAGGAATCGTCTAAAAAGTACGACCCTTTTCTATCCATGGTGGCTACATGGTTTATGGGGGCTGTGAGTTGTCTGAACTCTCCCCCATATCGATGCTCAATACTACTCCTAAAATATGATACTAGCTCTTATGTTTAAAAACATATTTCTTTCTTTGATTTGAGATAATTGCTCAAAAACTTAGCTCAAAGGTTATCTTGGGAATCAAAGTTTCCTCTCTTGCTTAATTGTGAAAGCATTATAAACTCTTTGGGAATACATAGTCCCCATAATACTTTTGAAGAAATGAACTTCAATCATTACTCCTTACTCTTTACACAACTTGAATTTTAAGTCTTATAACAAAGTGAAAAGCATTTGTAAAAGACTTCTTGAAAGGACTCTAAGAACTTCCTAGACTTGGCTCCTAACTTTCCTTGAATTTGAATTCATAGATTCAAGGTTATGATTCATATTTCTGGATGATTTCTAGATATTCATAAGTCATTTAGAGTAGTTAGAATCAATAGAAAGTGTTAGTACACTTTTGAAGGACTTAAATGGGTAAAATGACAAAAAAATAGATGGGGGCAGATGACCCGGGAGCGTCTCTGGCGCACCGCGCCAATCCCTAAGGTCCTGGAGCTCATTTCTGGCTCGCTGTAGGCGTGCCACCCCAGACTCTCTGGCACATATGGGGAGCACCGCGCCAGACCCTCCCCAGGTAAGTCTGACGATTTTTTCTTCTTGATTTCAGACCTTAATTCGATTAAACTCAATTCCTTTTCTCAATATCTTCTTAGATTTAGATACCCAAAACATGTACACTAGAATCTAACTCGAAACAACTCTTAACATTTCTAAAACATCTCAAGAACACCCATCAATCCCATATAAGTTCAAGAATGAAAACAATTCAACAACACAACTCAAGAACATCAAACTCTCAATCTTTTTGGACGAAAATCACGTTGAATTAAACATGTTTGGTGCGTGGGTGAACTAACCCAACGCTATGTGATCTCACATACCTTGTAGGATTGAATCTTGGTAAAATCCATAATCAAACTTGAACGTTCTGGACGAATCCTGCCTTTTCTCCTTCTTTCTCCTCTTTTCTCCTTTCTCCAAGCCCTAGCGTAGATTTCCAATTTTCTAAATTGACCAAATTTTGATTGGACCCCAATTAAAATCCTCAAAATGGATTAAAATAATTGGGTAAGGAAAAGACTAAAATACCCTTCCAAAATCTGATTTTAGACTTTCTTTATTTGAACATCACAACTTCAAATGGTCATATCTCACTCATACGAGCTAAGAATTGCGCAAACTCAGTGGCGTTGGAAAGATTATTCCAAGATATTTCCTACAATATCTAGAAACACACCTAACTCATCCTGAGCTAGGAGTTATGGTCATTTGAAGTTGACCAAAAATCCAACTTAACATACTTTACAAATTTTCCATATTTTTTATATTCTTTCCGAAAATGACTATTTCCACGTTTTAACTTCTTTCTAGTTCTTTCTAGTTACGGGGTGTTACAATATCTCCCCCTTGGGAACATTCATCCTTAAATAAGCTTACTCTTAGTAGGCTAAGGGCGTAACATGTAACATTCAGCTCGAACACCCAACAAGCAATGTAATTACAACAAGCTAACTTATAAATGAAAGAGTACTAAGAAGAGAATTAGTACCTTGGTCTGAAACTTGTCTGATTTCAAAGAGATGTGGATATCTCTTCTTCATATCTTCCTCAGCTTCCCAAGTAGCTTCCTGAACAAATTGGTTCCTCCAAAGGACTTTGACTGATGCTACTTCCTTAGTCCTCAACTTGCGAACTTGGCGATCTAGAATCTGGACCGGAATCTCTTCATAAGATAAGCTATCCTTGATCCCAATATCTTCAGTTGGTATGATCAATGAATGATCGCCCATGCACTTCTTCAACATGGAGATGTGAAAAACTAGATGAAATGTGGCTAACTCTTATGGTAGCTCCAACCCATAAGCTATATTACCTACCCTTTTCGATATTCTATAAGGGCCAATATACCGGGGACTAAGCTTCCCTATCTTACCAAATCTCATAACACCGTTCATGGGTGAAACTTTTAAATATACCCAAACATCTACTTCAAACTCTAACTCCCTTCTTCTAACAACGGTGTAGGATTTATGACAACTCTGCACCGTTTTCAACCTCTTTTGAATCACTTTCACCTTCTCCATAGCTTGATGAACTAAATCTGGTCCTATCAACCCTGCTTCACCAACTTTAAACCATCCAATAGGAGATTTGCATCTTCTCCCATAAAGAGCTTCATAAGGAGCCATTTGGATGCTAGAGTGGTAACTATTGTTGTAAGCAAACTCAATAAGAGGTAGGTGATCATCCCAATTACCTTTGAAATCAATCACACAAACCCTCAACATATCCTCTAAGGTATGAATAGTGCGCTCTGCTTGACCATCTATCTGAGGATGAAAAGCAGGACTTAAGTTCACCTTTGAACCCAAGACTTTCTGAAAAGATTTCCAGAACTGTGCAGTAAATTGTGCACCTCTATCTGAAATAATCGAAACTGGCACCTCATGAAGTCTAACTACCTCTTTAAGATACAACTTGGCATAGTCCTCTGTTGTATGGGTAGTCTTTACCGACAAAAAGTAAGTTGATTTTATATTCTATTAACAATCACCCAAATTGAATCATGCTACCTGCGAGATCTTAGTAAACCTGTGATGAAATCCATATTAATCATCTCCCACTTCTATTCCGAAAGTTCTATATTCTGAGCCATACCGCCTGGCCTTTAATGCTCTACTTTAACTTGTTGGCAATTCGGACACTTAGCCACAAAATCTACAATGCCCTTTTTCATACTACTCCACCAATAAACTTCTCTCAAATCGCGATACATCTTTATGGAACTCGGATGAATAGAATATCTGCAGCTATGAGCTTCTTCCATGATCCTCTTGGAGTTCATCCACCCTTGGTACACACAACCTACCTTGTTACCTCAACACACCATCTCCCCCTTGTTCAAAAGCCAATACTTTTGCTTATGAACATTTACCTTCAATTCAAGCAAAATAGGATCTTGGAGTTGCTTCTCTTTTACTTCTGACACTAATGATGATTTAGCCCCATTCCTCACCACTACTCATCCTTCTGTGGAATCCATTAGTCGAACTCCCAATCGTGCAAGTATATGCACATCTTTTGCTAACTCTCTCTTTTCTTCCTCAACATAGGCGGTACTACCCATAGACAACCTGCTTAGAGCATTAGCAACAACATTAGCCTTACTTGGGTGGTAAAGAATACTCATGTCATAATCCTTGAGTAATTCTAACCACCTCCTTCGTCTGAGATTAAGCTCTTTCCAAGTAAACACATATTGAAGACTCTTGTGATCGGTGAACACATCCACATGAACACCATAAAGATAATGGTGCCATATTTTCAAAGAAAAAACTACGGCAACCAATTCTAGATCATGGGTTGGGTAATTCTTCTCATGAACTTTCAACTGTCTGGAGGCATAAGTTATAACCTTGCCATTCTGTATTAACACACAACCCAAACCAACTTTAGACGCATCACAATAGACAACAAAGCATTACGTACCTTCTGGTAATGTCAAAACTGGGGCAGTAGTCAACCTCTTTTACAATTCCTAAAACTTTTTCTCATAAGCTTCAGACCCTGGAAACTTCACTGTCTTCTGAGTTAACTTGGTCAAAGGAGATAAAATAGATGAGAACCCCTCTACGAATCTATAATAGCCAGCTAAACCCAAGAAACTCCTATTATCAGTTGGAGATGCGGGTGTAGGCCAATTCTGCACTACCTCAATTTTCTAAGTATCAACTCTAATTCCCTCTCCAGAAATAATGTGGCCTAAGAATGCAACAGACTCAAGCCAAAACTCACACTTAGAGAACTTGGCATACAACTCCCTATCTTTTAGAGTTTGGATAACTATTCTAAGATGACTTGAGATGACTAGCATGATCTTCTTCATTCCTCGAATAGATTAGTATGTCATCAATGAAGACGATAAAAAACATATCTAAATAAGGTTTGAATACTCTATTCATAAGGTCCATGAATGTTGCAGGCGCATTGGTCAAACCAAAGGACAAGAACAAAAACTCATAATGACCATAACGAGTCCTAAATGATGTCTTTGGAATATCACATTCCCTTACTCTTAACTGATGGTAGCCAGATCTAAGGTCTATCTCAGAGAAACGGGTGGCACCCTGAAGTTGGTCGAAAAGATCATCAATCCTTGGGAGAGGATATTTGTTCTTGATGGTAGCCTTTTTCAACTGACGGTAATCTATACACATCCTAAGGGAACCATATTTCTTTCTCACAAATAACACTGGAGCGCCCCAAGGTGAGACACTTGGTCGAATAAAGCCCTTATCCAGGAGATCTTTCAACTGTTCTTTAAGCTCTTTCAACTCTGGTAGAGCCATTCTATATGGCAGGATGGATATAGGATGAGTATCTAGAAGAATATCTATACCGAAGTCTATTTCTCTCTCAGAAAGGACACCGGGAAGATCATCAAGAAAGACTTCTGGAAACTCTTTTACTACTGGAACTAACTGAATATGATGTATCTCAACACTAGAGTCATTAACTCAGATCAAGTTATAGACACACCCCTTAGAAACTAACTTCCTTGCCTTAAGGTACGAAATGAAACTACCCTTGGCACTGCTGAACTACTTTTCCACTCTAAGACTGGCTCATTTGGAAATTGGAACTTGACACCTCGAGTTCTACAATCAACTGAGGCATAACAAGCATGAAGCTAGTCCATACCAAGAATGACATCAAAATCTACCATGTCTAACTCAACTAAATCAGCCATGGTACTCTTGTGATTGACAAAAATGGGAAATCATGATAGACTCTCTCTGCTAGAATAGACTTACCAACAGGTGTAGAAACACTGAAGGGTTCACTAAGTTGCTGAGGAATAACATCAAAATTCATCCCAACATACAGAGTTACAAAGGATGAACTCGCTCTTGGGTCTAGAAAAGCATAAACATTCGAGTTAAAGACTTGGATCATACCAGTGACAACATCTGGCAAATCCTCTTGCTCTTGGCGACTAGTGATAGCGTATAGGTGGTTTGCTCCTCTGCCAGTACCTGAAGTAGCTCATCTAAGTGCAGCTATGTCTGGTGGAGCAACTGTAGAAGACTGGGCTCTATTACCCCCATTACCACTACCCTGCTTGTTTTTGGACACTCTCGCATGAAGTGATTGTTTTGGCCACACTTAAATCAACCACTAGAGCCATCACGACACATACATGAATGGTTCCTACCACACTTGGCACATGCAGGAGGCTTACTACTCCCTTGTGCCACACTGCCCTGAGAATAGGCAGGTTTAGCTCTAAAATTCTGACTATTGTACTCACTTTTGTTCTTAGGTGCAAATGATAGAGCAGGTCCCTTCTGTTTTTGTTGGAAGGATAACTGGTTGGCATTATTCTTTTGCTGCACAGACTCATTCCCTGTCTTAGCTCTCTTATTCTTAAACTCTTCTCTATCCCCCGGCTCTCTTCCTCAACCTGCTGCACATAAACCATCAACCTTGCTATATCGATGTGACCTATTAGCATTGCAGCCTTCCTTCCTTACTTGACAGGTGAGACAGGATAGCAACAAAAAAACTAATTCTGCTCCTCATGTCAGCAACCATCTCAGAAGCATACCGGGAAAGTTGTGTAAACCTCAGACTATACTCATGAACGCTCAAAGAATCCTTCTTAAGTGTGAGGAACTCTCGTACCTTATGCTCTTTCAGTTTTCGGGGAAAGAAACACCCCAAGAAAGCCTCCTCAAAATAAGCCCAACTCGCATGTGGTTCTCCTTCAACTCGGTTCTTCTTCCATTGGTCGAACCATATCCTAGCGACACCATTCATCTGGAATGCAGCTAGTTCCACCCTTACAGTATCAGCAACATGCATGATTTCAAAACTTTCTGAAGCTCTTCAACATAATTCTCTGGATCCTCAGTAACATGATGAAGCTCGAAGGATTCATCCTTAAGAACTCACGGATCCTTGAAGTGTCAGCTACTTCCTGTTGATTCCCTCTCTGCTGCCCAGCTTGGTTGGTTACAACTAGGCTCAACATTCGGATAGCCTCACGGAACTCAGCATTGGTGACCTCTCCTTGGGGTTGCACTTTTGGTGCATTAGGTACCCCTTCTTCCTTTGGTTCAACATTTCTCCTAGTCGGATGACCTCTGACTGCTCTTCGTAGAGGTATGATCTCAAAGACACATGCAAGCACGAGTTAGAAGAAACTTTTTAGCGATCAAACTCTAACGCACGAAATGAGTGTGAAAGAAGTGAGAAAATTTCCTAAGTGTTGCAGCCGCTTAATTATAAATGTGACACGCTTCACACCGATAATTAGGACTCTACAGATATGGCTTCATAGACTCCCTAAGACTCTTGAACACTGTGCTATGATACCAAGTTTGTCACTCCCCGAGCTTACACCTTGGGCGGGACTAGCACTCGAGAACCATTGTTAGCCCCAAGAGAACCCTTGGCCTGGCTACTTACTCAACGGAAGACTTAATTCATGAAGAAAAATACTTTTAAAACTAAACTGAATTATTAAATAAAAAACTTAGAAAGTATCAAGATAACATTCACTCGCCAAAAATGGCAACTCAAGTCTCAACCATCAAAACAAGAAATAGAAACTCAAGAACAAACATCTGACTGTCTATGAAGCCTCTAAACAACTGAGATGGATGTTAGGACAAGACCCACGACAACCTAATAAACTAATAATAATAATATTGAGAGCAATGAAAGGTATCTTCCAAAAAGCAAGGAGGCTCACCACAGACTTTGAGTGCCCAACTGGATCAACGATGTGCTAGATATTGATCTTGATTACCTGTGTTTGTATCATAAGAAGATGCAGGCCAAATGGAATCAATACATTGAATGTACGAGTATGCGAAGGGAATTCTAAAATAAGACATAAGCTTGAAAGGAACTAAAGAACTTACCTGGCTCAACTCAACTAACCTTAAATGAACTCATTTCAATATAACGCAGTTTAAAACAGGTGCAATATAAAGAAAAGTTGTTTAAAACATGGATATCAACTCTGTGTATTTTGGAAATACAATAATACTCTATATGTATGCAAAGATACAAATATAACTCTGAAATGTATGTAAAAATACAATTAAATTGTGTATATAATAACATAATTATTTCTGTGGGAGTTTCTCTAACTAAAACCATCACTTAAGAGCTATTGTGAAAATACATTGTTTTGACTCAAACTGCCAGGGCCATCTTATACCTTGCCGAGGGTATAGAACCGGAACTACTATTAGTACACTTTAGAAGGACTTAAACGGGATAAATGATAGAAAAATGGGTGGGGGCAGATAACCCGGGCACATCTCTGGCGCGCCGCACCAGCCCCTAAGTTACTGGGGCTCATTTATGGTGCATTACAGGTGCGTCGCCCCAGCCTCTCTGGAGAAGATGGGGCGCGCCGAGCCAGACCCTCCCCAGGTGAGTCTGACGATTTTTTCTTTTCGATTTCAGACCTTAATTTGATTAAACCCAACTCATTTTCTCAATATCTTCTTAGATTCAGATACCCAAAACATGTACACTAGAATCTAACTCGAAACAACTCATAACATTGCTAAAACATCTCAAGAAAACCCATCAATCCCATATAAGTTCAAGAATGAAAACAATTCAAGAACACAACTCAAGAACATCAAATTCTCAATCTTTTTGGATGAAAATCACGCTGAATTAAACATGTTTGGCACATGGGTGAACTAACTCAATGCTATGTGATCTCACATACCTCGTAGGATTGAATCCTTGGAGAAATTCACAATCAAACTTGAACATTCTTGACGAATCTTGTCTTTTCTCCTTCTTTCTCCTCTTTTCTCCTTTCTTCAAGCCCTAGCGTAGATTTCCAATTTTCTAAGCTGACCAAATTCTGATTTGACCCCAATTAAACTCCTAAAAATGGACTAAAATAATTGGGTAAGGAAAAGACTAAAATACCCTTCCAAAATTCGGTTTTAGACTTTCCTTATTTGAATAGCCCAACTTCAAATGGTCATATCTCACTTATACGAACTCAAATTGCACAAACTCGACGGAGTTAGAAAGATTATTCCATGATCTTTCCTACGATATCTGGAGAAACACCTAACTCATCCTGATCTAGGAGTTATGATCATTTGAAGTTGACCAAAAACCAACTTAACATACTTAAAAAATTTTCCATATTTTTTATATTCTTTACAAAAATGATTATTTCCACTTTTTAACTTCTTTCTAGTTCTTTCTATTTACGGGGTGTTACAATCTGCATATCCCAAATACTGAAATTTAAGCTAAAAATCTCACAATCTCTAAATCTCTACTCAAAAATGTAACAATAATGTTCTAGAATGTAAAAAGTCAAAACCCTAGAAGTGAACAATGTGGGAACTCCTTCTCTTCTTTTCAAAATTGCATTTATAATTCATAGGCAGTTTTATATAGCATGAATCTAGATATATATCTATTTATAGTATATCATGCAATATTCATAGCTTCAGTCTAGAATTGATTAGTTATATTGTTAGTAATCATCATAGTTCTAGCCATTTCATGAAGGGTTCTATTTTTTCTTTCTCTACTCCATTTTGTTGAGGAGTCCTGGGAGTAGAGAAATTGTGGTCAACCCCATGAGATTGACAATATTGAACAAAATTAGAATTCTCAAATTCATTTCCATGTAGTTACTAGTTGCTTATGAAGTTTCTATTGAAGTTTTCTTATTAATGTGAAGAAGGCTTTAAATGCATCGTCCTTTGAAGCAAGAAAATGTGTCCAAGTGTACCTTACAAAGTCATCTACTACTCCAAACAAATATCTTTTTCCACATCTACTCCTGACTCTCATAGGTCTGCATAGATCCATGTGCACTAGTTCTAAGGACCTGGTTGAGCTTACCACCACCTGTTTAGAATTGAAAGATGATTTTACCTGTTTTCCTCGAGTACATGCTTCACAAATCCTCTCTTCTTTAAACTTAGCTTTAGGAAGTCATATTATTAAGTATTTAGAATTAAGTTTGTTTAATTGTACATGACTCACATGACCTAGGCGTTTATGCCATAATAAAGGATCTCTATCCATTACACTTAGGCTTATAAGATTTTTTGCAGGTACCTTTGTAGTATCTACAATATATACATGCTTATATCTTTGTCGAGTTCATAAAGTTTCCTTTAGTTCGAGATTTATTACTTCAACTGTTATGGAAGAGAAAATTACCTTGTTTCCTTTATCACAAAGTTGTGATATTCTTAGCAAGTTGTGATTCAACCCTACAACATGATACACATTTTTTATTGAATATTCATTAGTCTTACCTATTTTTCCAATGCCTTTAGTCTGGCCTTTTTGTCCACTACCAAATGCTACAATTCCACCTTTTCTTTCTTTAAGTCAGAGGAATTTTGATTTATCTCCAGTCATGTGCCTTGAGCAAGCGTTATTCATACACCAGTGTTGCTTACTTCCTCTCACCTTTTCCTGAAAAATTCAAGGGTTAAATTTTGGAACCCAAATTAACTTGGGTCCTTCATTTTAATCAAAAGGGTGAATAAGATCCTTGTATATCTAGTTAGGATTTTTTTTTTTCTTTAGTACATATATATTCCTATGATAAGTGTCAATTTTGATATTTTTGGTAGTACTGATTCTGGTTTTAGGACAGGTGCTTCTAGAGTGACCCATGTTACCACAAAGTGTGCAGACTCTAGGAGTTCCATTCATAGTTTGATTATTAAAAACTATTCTAGCTTTTATGTTATGGGTGTTAGTTCCCAGATGGATTACAATCATGGAAGACTTAGTCCATTTATTTGCTTGTTCAAGCTCATATTTGATTCTAGCTAATTCAAAATTCATTCTCCTAGATTTTTCTTTTTTCAGAAAATAATTCGTGTTTTGACATCCTGTTCACACATGGGCTGATCACTCTCCTCATCCTTTTCCTTGCCAATGACACTTAATTTAAAATTTCAATTTTGAGCAACATGTTACAAGAATCAAGTTGATGAGTATTTTCTAGCAGAGCTTTGTTCTTTTCTTTTCACTCGGTATTGAGTTTTTCAAGATCAATGTACTCAAACATTAGACTAGTCATAGAAGCTACCAACTGATCCTTGCCACTGTTCAGTTCTTGTATGGTATTTATGAGAGTGAGCATTAAAGAGGATAATTCTTTTTTTTAAAAAAAAAAGGGTCAAAACTACCCTTGGACTATAGGAAAAGGTCTAAAAATACATTTCATCCATCTTTTGGTCTAAAAATACTATTTCATTCACATTTTTGGCTCACTTGTACCTTTTTATTCACCTTTTAGACTCACTTATACCTTTATGACTAACAACCAAAGTTTATTTTTTTAAAAAAAATAATATTTATTATGTGTCATTTTCTTATTGGATAAAATATAAATCTCATCTCTATTAATATTTTTCCCCATAATTTATTCAAATCAAAAAAATATATACCTCTTCAAGACCCCAATTTCTTTTTTTTTTTTTAAATCTAGTAATTTTTGTATTTACTCTAAAAAAAAAAAAGAGAAAAAATATGTTTTAGATAGTTAAAATATTATAAAAATATTAATAATGCCACAATTATAACAACATATTATGTTATTCATAAATCCTAAGCAATATCTATCTTCCTTTTTTAAAATAAAAAAAAATTGTTAACTTAATTTTTTTGCTAATATGTGATAACTACTTTTCAAAGAAAAAGTTCCACAAACAATTTTGCTTAAAAGATTAACTCATTAAAAAAAAAAAAAAGAAAAAGAAACAAACGCATATGGATGATCGTAGCCACGTGGAAAGTAAAGTAGGAAAATGGAGAAAATTTTGTGTAATGTATTTATGGATAAGAAAATATATTTTGTTATAATTATGACCTAATAAATTTGATTATAAAATATTAGTTATCTATATCATGTTTAGAATCTTTATTTAATTAATTAAATCTTAGCCGTTAATTTTTTCTTATATCATGAGTCTTCAATCCAAGTAAAAATTTGACAATGGAGAGAAATAAATGGAGAGGAGTTGGATCCAAAAATAAATAAATAATAAAAAAACTACAATAAATACAAAAAACTACAAGATTTTTTTGATAAAAAAATTGGGGTCTTGAAGAGATATATTGCTTTGATTTGGATAAATAATGGGAAATAGTCTAATTGATGTGGGGTCTTTATATTATCCACTAGGATAATGACACATAATAAATATTTTTTTATTAAAATAAAGAATAAAGAGAGAATGGTTAGTTTCAATGATATAAGTGGGCCAAAAAAGTGAATAAAAGCATATTTTTAGACCAAAAGATGGATGAATGGTATTTTTTAAACCTTTTCCTATAGTCTAGGGGTGTTTTTGGCCCTCTTCCATAATTTTTCTTTGAAAATAGTTTGAGCTTATCTTTGAGATCAGAAATATTGACCTTTTCTTCCTCAGTATCAAAATCAGATTCAGGTTCTAAATCCTTTATGGCCACCAGTGCAATGTCATCATGTTCTATAGAGTTGTCTCAACATGTTCCCCATCCAACATACATAGCTTGATTATTTTTCTTTTTTTTGCTTTTCCTTTTGTTTGTCGATTCTCTCTTCTCCTTTTCAACCCTTTATTTTCTCCACTCAACTTCACAGATAGGACAATCCTTGACTTGATGGTTAGTTTTACCAAATTTATATCATCCATCGTTCTGACCCTTTTTGTGTTCTTCTCCTTGGTAGGAGAAAGTTTATTTCCATAGTCATGCCTTTCTTGAAATTTCTACTTATCAAGGCTATATCGTCATCAACAATATCAAATTCATCATTCTCCTTAGTTGCCTTGAGAGCAAGACTCTTATCTTTATTTCCTTCACTTCTTTTGGCACTTTCGACATTCATCTAATATGTCTTTAGATTCCCTACAAGCTCATCTAAGATCATATTTGTTAAGTCTTTGGCCTCTCTTACTATAGTAACTTTGATTTTCCATAATTTAGGCATTACCATGATCTAGGCAGAGTTCAAAGAATCTTATCTACATATTCCTTTGTAGTGTATATTTTTCTCAAGGATATAATTTGTTTACCACTATGGTGAATCTAGTGATCATATCCTGAAGTGATTCTTCATTCTTCATCTTGTAGGACTCATTGTCAGTGCAAAGTCTAGCGATTCTGAACTTTAGAACTTGAGTAGAACCTTCATGTACGTTCAGAAGTGTATCTCATATTAGTTTAGTAGTGGTACATCCACAGATGCGGTAGAACTCGTCAGGTCCGAATCCACATACGAGAATGCATTTAGCGTTGACATTATTTCCTAGCATCTTATAGTTAGCTTCTCCTATTAAGCCTTTGGTTTAGGAATGTCCTTTCCTTCGCTATCCTTGATTGTTGGCATAAAAAGTCCATCGGTAAATCTCATCCATAGTTCAAAGTCTTCAGCTTGAATAAAGTCTTCTATCCTTGCCTTCCACCATGAGTAGTATTGTCCAATAAATAAGGGTGGTCTATTGATATGTTGTATTTGACTGTGACCAAGAGGAGGTGCATAATTCATAGTGATCATACGTTTAGTTATTAGACTATTGATTAAGATAACCCATTTTGATACCAATTGTTGGAATTATGACATCCGTAATTCTTCTAAGGTTCGTGTATAAGCTATATGATCAATAGTAGTTCAAAGTAAGCACGTTTCTAATTGCCTAGCAATTTCAATTTCAAACCTTTATTAACTCAAAAACTTCAAACTACAAACGATTACAAACTAATGTAACCTAAGGAATTATAAACTCTAATTCGTTGACTCAGAACACAAATCCCTAGGTTTATGTTCTCCCAGATCTTCAAGTTTCCCCAACTCAAAGATCCAACTACACTAAAATTCACAACAAACAAATTACGACAACCTAACAAAGGACTCAAAAACAAACAGAATATAAAACTCTTCAGTTGTGTTTCTTCGCAGCTCTTTAACAAATCTTCAATTAGAACTCTCTCACAATAAGATTATGTTCTGCTCTTATATCTCTATGTAAGATCGTAAGTTTCTTTTTAGATAACCTTGCTCTATATATATATCAAACACCCTTTCCTTCTTTGTATCTAACTCACTAAAGTTATAGTGGTTCCTTTTCCTCATGTGATTCAGAGTTCCCCACCGCCTGCATCTTTTCCAGCTCCTAGTTCTATCTGTATTGGTTAATGTAATATCGTGTTGCGTCAACCTATTCCATGCATTAGTTTTTTTACTTTGACATTCTTCAAAATCGTCATTTAGTGAATCCAACATAACACACTTTAAAAATAGATGAGTTTAAATTCATGTGAGATTATCACAATCCAAAAAGCAAAGTCATGATGACACCTACCTTAAGCCTTTTATAGGCAATATAACCATCCATTCAACACAACACACAATAAAATATTAAAGAAGTAAAGAAATGTGGTAGATACCCAACTTTGGCGGAACCCATCGGTGGCTACCTAAAGTTTGCACCAACTTTCACTTAGACACCTCAACTAGGCTTTGTTCATTTTAGACACCTCATGTCGGATCCTACCGCATCACTGTTAAAATATAGGCGTCCACTAAAAGTCAATGGACCAGGTCCCTTGACACGGTAAGAACAATAATGCCATAAACAACAATAAGTAAAGAAAAACAGTAAAGACAACACAAGCACTTAACGTGGAAACCCCTTGCTCTAAGGGCGGTGAAAACCACGACCTGACCTCACAGGATTTTCAAACCAATCTCCATTTCTTCCAAATAGAGCAACGATTTAGATTACAACAGCTTGCAATCTAGGAATTTACCGCTAAATCCCTTCCCCCTAAAAGTAGTATTCCCACTACAAATAGAGCAACTAAGCAATATCACTATTTCCCACTAAGCTACCCGACACAGAGTGACTTAGAATTCACCAAGCAACCCATGGTTTCCTTCTAACCCACCTAACACTAGATGACTTAGGATTTGACTAAGCAGCGAACAATGCTGCCCACTAAACCAGTTAGACTCACTGATTTCGACTTTTAACTAAACAAACAAAAGATTGAATTCCTTTATAGTTTAGGATTAGATTACAACGATAAGCACTGAAGTAAAAACCTAAGACAACTAAGACACAAGTTGCTTTCTCTATTTGGTCCCTGTTGCTCTTTGGTAAGTACTTCTGCAAAGGAGTGGTTTTTGCTTTTTGCTCTTGACAATCTATAATGCAAAAACTAAGGTTGTGTTTGTGTTAGGACGTCCTTATGAGAATGACACAACCTTCAAGGCAATGTCATTGGCTGAGGTTTCTGCGACACTTGGAGACCGTGTACCAAACTTTTGTACTTTTTCCAGCTATCAATTCTACGGAATGAGTAACGGGGATCAGTTCCCCTTACAAGGTCCTCTGTTTGTCAAATCATCAAAACTACAAATAACATTTTCCCCCTTTTTGATGATGACAAACTCATAATGATATATCTTCCTCCTTCTCTTCTTCCCCCTGCATTTCACATCTTTATCTTCCTCCTTCTCCACTTCCCCCTGCACTTCACATCTTTATTCTTCCTCCTTCTCCACTTCCCCCTGTCTATAAGGTACCCATTCCCCTTTTGGCATCAAAAAAAAAGAGAGACAGTAAACCAATATTAAAAGTAAGCATGCATAGAAATACCATAGCATTGAGCAACACATCGTAGAAAAAGAATTAGACAGGAAGACATCACAACAAAATAGAAATCCTTTTCATTGCACAAAGTAAGCATTTAATACATTGACAATAAACTGCTAAAGAGAACCCGGGACACTGCCCACACAAAATAAACAGGCAAGGACAAGAGATGGAGAGAATTAGGAAGAGGGAAGCTGATGAGTGAGAGATTTAATGACAAAGATAAGTCAGTTATTGGCAGAGTCATGAGCTTTGATCAACCTCTCTTGAAGATCAGCAGTTTGAGTCAGAAGGGCTGTATTTATCAGACGTAACTCTTTGACCTCTTCAGTACCAGGTCCATCATACTGAGGTTTGGCAAGTTGTGCCTTCAATAGTGCCATTTCAGCATCCTTATTCCCCAAAAGTGCTGTCAATTCCTCTAGTTCACTCTTAAGTTGACCCCGTTCAGCCACTAACTGAGACATTTTACTCAGTTGTCCTTTTTGACCCTCGATGCACTCACACTCGGCTAAGGTACTAACGGAGATAGATTGTTTAACTGTGCCAACAGTACCTGGTCCCACTGAGACTTTCAGATGATCGAACACTTTTGTAAGAAAGTATCCATATCCCATTCCATGATTGCCTTTACGTTCTATCACCATTTTGTGCATATGTTCCAATATGAGTGCTAGCAGATTCAGTGGGTCGAACTTGCAGATAGATTCCATTAGGAATAAATCTGTTGAATTGGCAACTGTACGCTTATCAGAACGAAAGAGAACCACTTTTTGCACAAACTCAAACAGCAATTGGTATTCCCTTTTTCATGAGCTTTTTCTGAATACCTGCATGATACATGTTTGGAAGTTTAGAGCACTCATTGGCAAAGTGCTGAGTGCACAGTTTTCCACCCACAGACCTTATCCCTTCTCTAGGTACCTCTGGAATCTCTCCAATTTCCTTCCTTTCTCCTTCTTCTATTTTCTTCAGTAGTTGCTTTGTTTGACTTCATGTCGTCCCTCATAAATTTCTTATTGGTTGCTTTGGTGATAAGTTTTCTTTTAGGAGTTTTATCAACAGCCTTTTCCTTTCCTTTTGCAATGACAGGCACCATTCTTTTCTGCACTTCCCATTTGAGTGGAGTGTTGTCCTCATCAGTGTCATCTGAGTCACTAGCAAGAGGAAGTCCAACTTCAGGAGTTCTGTCAAAGATTGGCTCGGTGTGTTCAAGATAGATTTCACCAAAGCCACTACTTTCATCATTTCTCATCCCTTCTTGCATCGCATTAGGTCAGACTCTCTATAACCATAGTCTCACTAGCAGCAAGGATATTCAATTTAGAATGCCGATTCTTAGGGAGGTCTCCCTCAAACAAGCAATCAGACAGGGTTGATAGATAGAGACCAGGTTGACTAAGAGGTGCAGGATTATTAAGATCAATAGGAGACAAGGAAGGAAGACAATTTGTTTCAGTATCTTTCTCCAGAAGAAATATTGATGATTTCATCAGAGAGGGAACTTCAGGAGACAAGTAAAAATCGAAAGGATCTATTTCATTAGGAGTACCTAGTACATTCCTAGGAGGAGAGGGTGATTTGGACATAATGAGAAGAAGAGCACGGAAGAAGACTTGAAGAGGATGACTTAGGGTTTTGGTAGAGAACAGCAAAAAGTGAATTTGAAATGATTTTTTAAAAGGCTAATGGGAAGAGATATAAAAAGGATTTGAAGGGATGTGTCAGGTCCTTGAGAGATGCGATGCTTGAACTTAAAGCGATGGGGCACATCAGTCAGAGTGACCGATGACTGACACATGGAGGTCACAACAGTTCTCAATGACAGTTTTAAAATTAATGAAAAGAATGCTAACCTTTAGACAGGACCAGGTCCCTATCTGAATACAGAGAGAAAAAATCACTTCTGAATGGTTGGGAGCCTTCCTCACTTCTCCAGTTTCCACTAGTGTATACTAGCAAAGGAGGTACACGATTGGTCTAACACACAAGGTATTACAATTAACAAGGATACATGTTCCACAGATGATAACCACTGAAGGTTGGATACCTAAGAAGGCCAGCTCAGTCCATTTTCAACATCCCTAGCTTCAGCCTGTTAACCACGAACTGATCTTTGCTCAAGGCTTTGGTAAAGATATCAGTGATTTGATCCTCAGTTCTACAATACTGCATACAAATAGTCCCTTTTCAATATTATCCCTTAGGAAGTGATGTCTAACATCAATATGATTGGTTCTCTTATGTTGAATAGGATTCTTCCCCATACTGATAGCACTGGTGTTGTCACATCTGAGAGGGATAATGTGATTGAGAATTCCAAAATCCTTCAGCTACTACTTTATCCAAAGTAATTGAGCAGAGCAAAAGGCAGCAGCCACATATTCTGCCTCGGCTATGGAGAGGGCCACAAAATTCTATTTCTTAGTTCCCCATGAGTTGACTGAGGAGCCTATAAAGTGGGCCATTCCGTAAGTGCTTTTCCTGTCAACCTGATAACCTGCAAAGTTTGCATCTGTGAACCCCACTAATTCAAATGAATCTCCAGCTGGGTAGAAAAGGACCATGTCCCCTATCCCTTTCAAATACCTCGGAATCCTCTTGGCAGTCTTCAGGTGTTACGCTCTGGGACAAGCTTGAAATCTTGCACACATCCCTACACTAAATACTATGTCAGGTCTACTTGTTGTTAGATACAGCAGTGATTCGATAATTCCCCTGTACATAGTCTGATTTACCAAGTCACCAGAATCATCAGCTCCCATTTTTGAGTTGGTGCCCATGGTTGTCAATGGGCTTTGAATCAGTCATGTGAAACTTTTTCAGTAATTCTTTGATATATTTTTCTTGACAAATTGAGGTCCCATTTGGAGTTTGCTTGATCTGCAACCCCAAGAAAAAGTTCAGCTCTCCCATCATGCTCACTTTGAATTCATTTCCCATTAGAGTAGAAAATTCTTCACATAAGACCTCGGATGTGGCTCCAAAGATGATGTCATCCACATACACTTGAATGATAAGTATCTCTCTCCCTCTAGACTTCAAGAACAAAGTATTTTCAATCTTCCCCCTCTTGAAATCATTTTTTTAACAAAAAGCTAGACAGCCTTTCATACCAAGCCTTAGGAGCCCGTTTCAGTCCATAAAGAGCCTTCAGCTTGAACACATGATTTGGGAGATCAATATCTTCGAACCCAGGTGGTTGTTTTACGTACACTTCTTCCTTCAGGTCACCATTTAGGAAGGCACTTTTGACGACAATCTAGAACAACTTGAATTCCATATAGGCTGCAAAAGCAATGAAAATTTTGATGGCCTCCATCTAGCAACGGGAGAAAATGTTTCATCATAGTCAATGCCTTCTTCCTGATTATAGCCTTGAACCACCAACCTCGATTTGTTCCTTGTGATAATACCATTTTCATCAAGTTTGTTTTTGAACACCCACCTAGTCCCAATAATAGTTTTTTCAGTACTTCTAGGGACCAGATGTCATACTCTTCTTCGCTCAAATTGATGTAGTTCCTATTGCATAGAATTTACCTAGTCAGCATCTGTCCTTTGATGTTCTTTGGCTCAATGTTGGATATGAAAGCTGAAAATGCAACCAAATTTCTTACTTTGGATCTGGTCTGCATCCCAAAATTCAAAGGAGAAACAAGATTATCAAGAGGATGAGATGACTGGTGTTTCCACCTAGACTTAGCATTAGGAGGTTGAGGATGATCTGTTTGGTCTTCTTCTTCTACCTCATGAACATTTTCTCCAGGTTGGGAAGCTTCATTTGGATCTGCATTCGTAGAGGTACCAGGTCCCTCTCTAGGCTCATCATCTTCTTTTACTTCTTCTGATGACTCTTGATCAGCATCTCCTGGATCTTGAGCACTTTCAATCAGAGATTCATTCACTTCATCCCTCTGAATCTGAAGGAGTTCTTCTAGTTTATTCTCGTCTTTGTGATTTAAATCTTACAAGGCACCAGCTTCATCAAAGAACACATGAATGCTTTCCTCAATGCACAAGGTTCTTTTGTTGTAAACTCTATAGGCCTTGATGGAGGACAAGTACCCTACAAATACTCTTTCGTCGCTTCTAGGATCGAATTTTCCTAGATCATCCTTGCCATTTTTAAGCACAAAACACTTACAACCAAAAGCCCTTAGATAGTTCAACTTGGGCTTTATGTTATATAATAGCTTATAAGGTGTCTTGTTCAGCAAGGACCTGATCAGGCAATGGTTGGTTACATAGCAGGCAGTGTTAACTGCCTCAGCCCAGAAAGAATTCGGATGATTTGAGTCAATAAGAAAAGTTTTGGCTATGTCAACTAGAGTTCTATTCTTCCTTTCCACAACACCATTTTGTTGAGGTGTTCTGGGAGCAGAGAAGTCATGATGAATTCCATTTTTAGCACAGAAGTTGTCAAGTTTTGCATTTTCAAATTCAGTTCCATGATCGGACCTGATCCCTGCAATCTTGCAATTTAACTTTGCTTGAATCATCTTGATGAAAGTCATCAGTATATTGTATGTTTCCTTCTTGGACCTTAAGAACATTGTCCAAGTGAACCTTGAATAATCATCAACAATCACCAGAATGTACTTCTTTCCACCCCTGCTCTGAATCCTCATAGGTCTGCATACATCCATGTGAATAAGTTCAAGGGAACGTGAGGAACTTACCTGCTTCTTTGACTTGAAGGTGGATCTGGTTTGTTTGCCTTTGACACATGCATCGCATACCTTGTTATCACTGAACTTTAACTTTGGTAACCCCCGGACCAGGTCCCTCGAAGAAAGTTTGTTCAGCAGAGAGGAGCTCACATGTCCGAGCCTTCTATGCCATAGATTGGCATTCTCACTTTGAGCACTGAGACAGGTAAGATCATATCCCTGAGCAGTTTCTAGGTTAGCAATGTACATGTTCTTTTGCCTTCTTGCTGTTAGAATTATTTCCCTTGTTACTAGATTAGTAACTACGCACTTTTCTGAGAGAATTTCACTTCATTTCCCTTGTCACATATTTGTGATACACTGAGAAGACTATATTTCAGTCCACTTACGTAATACATATTTTCAATAGAGTGCTCCAGCGATTTTCCAACTCTTCCAACCCCAAGAATATATCCCTTCTTTCCATTTCCAAATGAGACACCTCTGCCTTGAAGCGCCTTGAGTGATAGGAAGTTGTCAGTCCTCCAGTCATATGCTTTGAGCATCCACTATCCATGAACCAGCAATGATTGCCACTTTCTCTACTCTCCTGTAATAAAGATCACTTGTTAGACTTGGGAACCCATTTAGTCTAAGTCCCTAGTAGGCAGATAGATGTGATAAGAGAACTTTTTGTTCAATGAGGCAGAACAGTCTTTCTCATTTTAGACTCTTTTGGAATGGGAGAAGGTCCCTTGTTTTTTATAATTTTATGTGTAGTGTATGACAAAAGATTTTCTTGGGACCTTTTAAAAGTAGGACAGTCCTTCTTTAGATGACCATTACGACCACAATGAAGACACAACAGATTTTTAGAAACAGACACATATTTGATGTGAGGATTATAGGGAGGGAAGAGGCTTGAACTACCTAGCCCTTTCCCACTGTGTTGACCTTGACTTGTGATACTGGAGAGTAATTTAGAGGAGCTTGCCCATCTCATAGATTTTTCAAGCTCTTCTTTAAGTCGGACCAGGTCCCCTTCCAGCTGATTGTTTCCCTCCAAATCCAGTGCTAAGTTTAGTCTCAGCACTATATAGACTAGTTTCTATCTCTAGTTGCAAGTTGCTTGCTTCTCCCTTTCCTTTGCCATATTTTTCATTCACCATTTTCATCTTTTCAACCAACCCAACCTTTTTTTCAAGAAATATATCTAGGCTATTATTCATCACGTCCTTTTCAGTTGTTAACTCAGTAATAGAGTCAATCAAGATAGCAGCTAGATTTCTCAATTTCTTAACGGAATAAGTGTGCAAATCTTGTTTAATGCCAGAAAGTGTTACCTCTTCCTCAGCATCTTCGTCATTGAAATTTGCCATGAGAGCAAACATGGTGTTGAACACATTTTCATCATCCTTGACCACAACCATTGATATATCTTCAGGGTGTTCTAACTGATCTGACTCACTAGAGGATTCTCCCCAGACGGTAAGGGCCTTCTTGACAACATATTCAGCAGCCGCTCTCCTTCCCTTTCTGTCAAGGATCAGGTTCCTTCTCCTGTCCTTATCTCCTCCAGGTCTTGTATTTTCAGCCTTAGTCATAGGACAATCTCTGATAATGTGGCCAGGCTTACCACACTTGTGACACAAATCATTTGCAATTGCAGCCCTGACTGAAATTCCACCTTTTCGAAAGCCCCCATGTTTTCTCACTATTTTTTGGAATCTCCTAGTTATGTAGGCCATGTCTTATTCTTTATCAGATGTGTTTCCTGATGTCACCTTGAGATATAGAGATTTATCCTACTTCACTTCCTTCTTTGATGCCTCTTGACTTCTATTCATTTCATGAGTTTGAAGACTTCCAATAAAAGCATCCATTGTAAGCACTTTCAGGTTCTTTGTCTTAGTGATAGCATCAACCTTGCTCAACCAGGATTTTGGAAGGACTCAAAGAATCTTCCTGACCTATTTGCTTGTGTGAACAGGTTCACCCAAAGACCGTAACTCATTCGTGATAGAAGCAAATCTAGTGCTCATTTCATGAATAGTCTCTCCTTCTTTCATAGTGAAGTTTTCATGTTCGGTAGTTAGCAAGTTTATCTTTGATTCTTTGACCAGCTTAGTCCCTTCATGAGCTGTTCGAAAATAGTCCCAAATCTCCTTTGTGGACTCATAGGCAGAGATACGATTATATTCTTCAGCAACAATCCTATACACCAGCAACTTCTTGGCCTTTTAGCTTTTCTCTATCTTCTTTCGATCACCTTCATCATATTGTTGACATGTCTTTGGAACAACTCTTGTAATATCATCTTCCTTAACCTCTATTATAGGTATAAAGGGACCATCTAGCACAATGTCCCATAGCTCAGGAAGTCGTGCATCCTCATCTTCCACCAACAATAGAATTGGCCATTGAAATGAGGTTGTCTTGTAGACGATTGTCCTTCCTCCAAGTTAAGTGGAGCAGCCATTCTGCATAGGAACCTCTCTTGGCGTTAACCAATATAGAGAGAAACATGCTCTGAAACCAATTGTTAGAATATAGGTGTCCACTAAAAGTTAATGGACCAGGTCCCTTGAAACGGTAAGGACAATAATGCTAGCAACAGTAGTAAGTAAAGCAAAATAACAAAGACAATGGAAGCACTTAACATGGAAACCCCCTTGCTCTAAAGGCGGTGAAAACCACGACTTGTCCTCACAGGCTTTTCAAACCAAACTCCATTTCTTCCAAATAGAGCAACGATTTAGATTACAACAGCTTGCAACCTAGGAATTTACCTCTAAACCCCTTCCCCCTAAAAGTAGTATTCCCACTACAAATGGAGCAACTAAGAAATATCACTATTGCCCATTAAGCTACCTGACACAGAGTAACTTAGAATTCACTAAGCAACCCACGGTTGCCTACTAACCCACCTAACACTACATGACTTAGGATTTGACTAAGCAGCTAGCAATGCTGCCCACTAAACCAGTTAGACTCACTGATTTAGACTTTTAACTAAAAAAACAAAGGATCAAATTTCTTTATAGTTCAGGATTAGATTTACAACAATAAGCACTTAAGTAAAAACCTAAGACAACTAAGACACTAGTTGCTTGCTCTCTCTGGTCCCTGTTGCTCTTTGGTAAGTACTTCTTGAGAGAAGTGGTTTTTGCTTTTTGCTCTTGAAAATCTATAATGCAAAAACTAAGGTTGTGTTTATGTTAGGACATCCTTATAAGAATAGACACAACCTTCAAGGCAATGCCATTGGCCGAGGTTTCTGCCACACTTGGAGACCGTGCACCAAACTTGTGTACTTTTTCCAGTTCTCAATTGTACAGAATGAGTAACGAGGATCAGGTCCCCTTACAAGGTCCTCTGTATGTCAAATCATCAAAACTGCAAATAACAATCACTTTGACACCTTTTTTACAATCAACAATAATATTAAGGAGAGTGTAACGCACACGCCGATGATGTCTCTAAGTAATGAATTAAATGAAGACACGTGGCAAATATATCATAAATAATTATGAAAAGATGTATTATGAATAAAAAAAATTTTAAAACTATTTAATTAATAAATTCTAAAAATTACATTTTAATATTTTAAAAAATTGCAACACCTCTTTCTTCTCACCGTCTCCATTTATACAACCACCATAACAATCTTCTTCAAATTTAACATTATCACTACCTCTATCCTTTCCTTCAAATCCAACTAGACATGAACCAATTTTATCATAATGCAAGAAATATCTTCGTACAAATATAATCCGTTAGAACTAACGGATATTTCTCCTTTGCTGCTCCAATGGAGATGACAGTCGGCCAACCTTTGGCTGTTTGATGAGTCTACAATTTGGACTCATTTAGGGCTTAATTTTAATAGATTTAGTGTCCTTGAATGCATATTTTATCTCAAAAACTGATATATAAATCCTTGAATTTTAGGTATTTAGATTTAGAGATAAAACATGGACACTATTGGGCAAAAAGGAACAAGGCAGAAGAAAGAACAAAGAAAAGATGGTCTAAGGATTGCCTAAACCATTAGGCAAGTTGCCGAATGGCCATGGTCTCGCCTAATGTTCCAATGTGCCAAGCTCTAAAGGAGAAAATCGAGTCGGCAAGATAAAGGAGCAGTTGACGAATCACCAAATACTTTCGCGATGTAGTGCTATATCGCTCAAAGTTATAGAACTTGAATTTGCTGAAGGCCAATGCAGAAAGGCGATGAACCAAACCAAATGGTGGATCGGCGATCCCGACTAACTGCACCGAGTGGACCTTCGCAACACACATTTTGACAACTATAAATACTTGTTTAAATTTTTAGCTTAGTATCAGATTTTGTATGCAACCAGTTTATGAAATGTTAGAATTACTCAGTTTTTAGAACTTAGTTTTTGGAGCCAATTTTCCTTAGCTTTGGAGATTTTGAAGATTCCCATTTCGAAGAAATTGGAAGTGGGTATTGAAGATTCTTCATCTTAGGTGTGTGTAAAGACCATATCAATCATATCCACTTGATGAAAACACTTTTCGGTATCAATTTCTATCTCTTTACTACATCTAGCTAAAACCCCAATTCTTGGGGTGTTATTATGTGAATATGGGTTGAATTTACTGCTGGGTATTGCTAATTGATTATTTATTCGCTATTCAAAGGTGATTTCATTCAGTGGTTGTGTTTGAATTTAATGGGGTTGTAGTTGCAAATAAAATTTTAACTTAGTGTTTTCGGCTTGCTCGAGAGAGAGAGGTCATAAAACCAAAACTACTGAATCGATGGTCTGTGGTTATTGGGTTATCATGGGTTCTGCTTGAGAGAATGAATCATAAACCCTCTCCTACACATTCAGCTCGAGAGAGTGAATGGATTAAGGTGAAGGTTGTGCCTCATTGCCGCTTATTGGTGTTCACGAGAAACCGATTTGATTCGGGATAAATTATTCGAGAGAAAGTTTACCCCCACTATAGTCTAGCTTAGTTACCAATTTACAGTAATTTACTATCAATAGCAACTACCCGATTATTTATTTTAGCCCATAATCCTATCACATCCCAAGAATGCCGTCTCCATATTCCTATTTTCGTATTAATTGTTGTTTTAATTGCTAGGTGACTATAAAAGCCCCCTTTGATACTTGACACTTGTGTCACCCTTTAATTTATCATGTTTTTCTTCCTAAATGTTTATAGCTATAATTGACTTGAACACATTTACACTTTTCTATTGATTCTCAATTACGAACCGCTCCCAACTCACTAGTTGGGTTATATTACTACTCACGATCGTTGGCACTTGAACTGGAAGTAGTGTCCTGATACGTGAAATCAAAAATGGCGTCGCTGCCAGGGAGTGGTGTTATTTGAGAATTTCTAGTTAAGTTAAATTGTGTTCTTGTTAGTTATAGTTCTACTTACTTAATTTTTAGTTTTGTTTTGATTGTTTGTGTTGAAAATAGGAAGTATGAGCGTGAACGGCAGTAATGGCAGCCAAATAGGCCATCAAGAAGACATCAAAAAACTCAATGATATCAGCGAGCCTCATGCTAATGACCCCCACCTCATGGGTGGTATTGGTGCCATTCCCTTTCCCCTGGTAACTCTTGCAACTAAAAGGGTTTTTCAGTGGTTTGGCTCATGAGGATCCCCATGAGCACATTAGAAACTTCGTGGATGTATGCAGACCATTCTCCTTTAAGAATATCTCTCAAGAATCGGTCCAGTTGAGGTTGTTCCCATTGTCTTTGATGGGAGAAGTGTGCAAGTGGCTGGCTGAATTTCCACGTGAATCAATCACTTCATGGGAGGATTTGGTTACCGCATTTCAAGTGTGATTTTTTCCTTCATCGAAGATGATGACTCTTCGGGACAACATTTAGAACTTCAATCGTCTAGAAGGCGAGCCAATTCATGAAACTTGGCTGCTATTCAAAAAGTTGGTGCTTCAATTCCCAACCCATAGCTTGCCTAATAACGTGTTGCTGTAATATTTTGACCAGATTCTTAACTCGATAAATAAGGGACTTGCTAACCAAACTTTCTCTGGGAGGTTTGATGCAGCAACCTTATGTGATAGCGGCTCATCTCTTGGATGGCATGACTACCATAAACAGAGCGTGGTATACCCGTGAAGACAAGGTCTCCCCTCTCACGTTCAAGTTGACTAAGGAACAAATGGAGAAGGACCAAGAGAGGGACCAGAACATGGCCAAGATCATAACACAACTTGACACTTTATCTAAAAATGTCATGGGAGCTGGTGCACGAAGTGTCGATGCCGTGGGTGTCGGGTGTGCTAATCCAGATGAGTTAAAGTTTAAGGCCTTGTATAATGAAGAGGTAAATTTCCTAACCAACCAAGGCGGTGGTTATCGTTCAAACTACCCGAGGCAGGGTGGTAACCAATGTTGGAGTAGGGATAACAGTTGGAAAGATCGAGACCATGAATGGAGGGACCGTAATCCAAATTGGAAGGATAGGTATGTGGAGAGGGAAAGTGAAGGAGTTTGAAAAGTATGTGGATAGGCCAAAAGGTTATACTTTTCAAACTCCTTCACTTTTCCTTACACCTGTACGTTATTCTCTATATTATTGCATTCTCCAAGTGTTTTAGTCGTCGAAATGTGCTCAGAATTTGGATTACATTGCCGCCTAGCAATTCAATCTTATTGTAATCAACATTAAAGGTTGGTCTCCCAAACCACGAATTTGTTTTTGACATTCCGAACTCTTATGCAAATGATCTTATCGTGTTGTCATGTGTTGGGCCTCTCTGATGGGATTAAAATATTTGAATGCCTATTTTAATTTGAAAATCTTGCCCATATTATTTTGAATGTTGAAATCCCGTAATATGGTGCATTTAAATAGATTAAATTTTGTGGGGTTGTGCTTGTATGTTATGGGTCTTGTTTGAATATGAGTTGTGCATGTTTTGATTTTGTTTTCGGGGGTTGTAGGGTTGAATCCGAGAAGTTGGGTTGAAAATAGGCACGTTGGGTCTTTTGGCGAGCTGGGTCGAGCTCGCTGAACCACTCTATGGTTCACGTAATGTCCCCATCTCGCCTTTAATTTCATGCTTTATATGTTGTTGTGTTCTGTAACTTTCGGAGAGAAGCCTGAGGTCACCGAGGGCACTCGGCGACTTGCTGAAAGACTTCTCGATAGCCATTGTCTGCACCGCTAATCCCTTTTTGCACTGTAATTTTCAGCGAGCTGAACCTTGCTCGCCGAATGTTGTCGGTGATTCACCAAAAAGCCCTTCCCATCGGCAAATTACCATACCTTTAAAGCCAAGTCTTTAGGTAAGCCTGATTTAGCTGACGAAAGTAAATGGGCGACTCATCGACCGATTCGGCGAGTCTGTCTACAACTGATTTTTTGTGCTTTTGTTTGAATATTTTCTAACTTTGTCTCAACGCTTTGTAGGCATGGCTAGACCGAAATTTCCTGGGAGAAATATGCCACACCGAAAAATAAGAGCACAAAATTTCAAGGTAAATGAAGGGAGCTCAAATCCTCCCAAGAAGGGCATACAAGAACCTCCACCTAGATACAAAGGCAAGGGCGAGAGACTCATTTCTAGCAGGGAGACTACTCCCTAAGGCCCCTCTATTCCTTCATGGGCCCAGGGATTCTATGCAGTTGTGTGGAACTTTATGGCGGATACACCTATGGCAACTACTGGTGGGTCTGGTACTACTGTTCCTTCTGAGGTGACTAAGGGCACTGATGCCCAAGTCCAGAGTGATGCACCAGGCACTGATGCCTAGAAAGATGAAGCAACTGCATAGACAGGATCCCCTCTTTACCACTCTCTCTATCTTACTTTCATGTTGACTTTTGGATAATTTTGTTTGCATTTGAGGAAAAATGCTTTTATTTGTGGTGGGGTGAGGCCCATATTTTGTGTGACATTTGTCATTCATGTTTTGTTTATATACTTGGGCTTTGAGCTAAATTTGTGTTATACACTGCTTTTGCGGATATTTGCATTGCCAATATGTAAACTCTTTGCATCTCGTTGTGACTAGCCAAGTATCAAATTGAGTCTCTTGTAATGAACATTGCACACTAGCGAAAGTGTGGAGTCTTGTTTGACTTTGGTGTCAATTCCTTGTGTGATGAGCTTACCGTGAACCGATATGATCTTAGGCAACTTTAAAGAGTGTGAAACAATTTGACACTATACCGCTTTTTGTGGCCTACCTTGTGAGTGTGTGAACCCCTTTTGAGCACCATTTGAGCCTTCACCTTTTCTTGGAAGAAACTTGATAACATTGTGACCATTGATTGATCCATTACCCATAATCCTAATGATTTGTGGTTTGCTTAAATAGCCAACTTAGGCCAAAATCCTAAGTTGGGGGTATGGTGAAAAGAGAAGGTAAATCAAGACGTGCAAGAAAGTCCCCTTTTACCCATGTTTTGAGAAAAATGGAACCCCTCCATACAAAAAAAAAAAGAAAGAAGAAAAGAATGAAAAAGCAAAAGAATGAAAAATTTGTGGAATAAAGTTGTGAAAATACAAAAATAAATGGGGTTTCCAGCAGTCCATGGAAAGTGAATAATGGGATGAATTATAAGCACAAATGCTAAATGATGAAGAAAAGGAAAGAAAGTGTTGTTCACACCATATTTCATGAGGACTATAGCCAATGTGCCTAAATGACCATACATTTGCACACAGCCCTGTTACAAGCCTTGAAAAGACCTTTTTGATCTTAAGTAAGCTGAAACAAACGTTGGTTGGAAAATACGGGCAAACCTAAATCATACATTGTGTTCATCTTTGTGAGTGTAAGCGTTGCATTTGATTCTAGAACTTTAAATTGTTAAACCGTTGTGTGTGAAGATGGAATCATTCTTTGTGTGAGGGTATTTGATTTCCTTCGTTGAGCTTGAACTTGCATTTGAGGTAAGTATTGTGAGCTTGAGATTCTTTGATAATGGTGAGTCACAATTGGAAACTTTGAGTGCACATTTGATCCTTGCATGAGTAAGTTGAGTCTTTTTATGTGCATTCATGATTGAGTCTTGTGTAGCACTATTTGAGACATCATTTTTGAACTACTGAACTTGAGTTTTACTTGAGGACAAGCAAAAGTTTAAGTTGATGGTATTGATGAGTCCACGATTTGGACTCATTTAGGGCTTAATTTTAATAGATTTAGTGTCCTCGAATGCATATTTTGTCTCAATAACTGATATAAATCCTTGAATTTCAGGTATTTCGATTTAGAGACAAAGCATGGACACTATTGGACAAAAAGGAACAAGACAGCTGAAAGAACGAAGAAAAAACGGCCTAAGGATCGCCTAAGCCATTAGGCGAGTCGCTGAATAGCCATGGTCTCGCCTAATGTTCTAGTGTGCCAAGCTCTAAAGGAGAAAATTGAGTCGGTGAGATAAAAGAGTAGTCGGCGAGTCACCGAACAGTTCCGCAATACAGTGTTATATCGCTCAAAGTTACAAAATTTGAATTTGCTGAAGGCCAATGCAAAAAGGCGATGAACCAGACCAAAGGGTGGATCGCTGAGTGGATCGAAGATCTCAACTAACTACGCCAAGTGGACCTTCGCAACATAGTTTTTGATAACTATAAATACTTGTTTAAATTTTTAGCTTAGTATCAAATTTTGTATACAACCAATTTATGAAATTTTAGAATTACTCAGTTTTTAGAACTTAGTTTTTGGAGGCAATTTTCCTTATGTTTGGAGATTTTGAAGATTCCCATTTTGAAGAAATTGGAAGTGGGTATTGAAGATTTTTCATCTTAGGCCTGTGTAAAGACCATATCAATCGTACCCACTTTATGAAAATACTTTTCCGTATCGATTTCTATCGCTTTACTATGTCTAGCTAAAACCCCAATTCTTGGGGTATGATTATGTGAATATGGGTTGACTTTACTGCTGGGTATTGCTAATTGATTGTTTATTTGTTGTTTAAAGGTGATTTCTTTCAGTGGTTGTGTTTGAATTTAATGGGGTTGTAGTTGTAAATTAAATTTTAACTTCATGTTTTTGGCTTGCTCGAGAGAGAGGTCGTAAAACCAAAACTACTGAATCGATGGTCTGTGGTTATTTGGTTGTCGTGGGTTCATCTCAATAGAATGAATCCTAAACCCTCTCCCACACATTCAGCTCGAGAGAGTGAATGGACTAAGGCGAAGGTTGTGCCTCATTGCCACTGATTGGTGTTCAAGAGAAACCGATTTGATTCGGGGTAAATTATTTGAGAGAAAGTTTACCCCCACTATAGTCTAGCTTAGTTACCAATTTACAATGATTTACTGTCAATAGCAACTATCCGGTTGTTTATTTTATCCCATAATCCTGTCACATTCCAAGAATCTCGTCTCCATATTCGTATTTTCGTATTAATTGTTGTTTTTAGTTGCTAGTTGACTATAAAACCCCCCTTTGATACTTGACACTTGTGTCACCCTTTAATTTATCATGTTTTTCTTCATGAATGTTTGTAGCTACAATTGACTTGAACACATTTATGCTTTTCTATTGATTCTCAATTATGAACCTCTCCCTTGGGACTCGACCCCAACTCACTAGTTGGGCTATATTTCTACTCACGATCGTTGGCACTTGAACTGGAAGTAGTATCCTGATATGTGAAATCACTCAGCACAATCAACCCCTGATCCTCCAGATAAATAAACTCAAAACTCAATTACAGAGAATGTCAAAACCCCTTATTTGAATGCCTCCAATGGAGCTCAATCCTTTTAATTCAAATCCAACTATCATAATCATAAAACTTAACATTAATTTGGATTACAAGCTTTTACTCATAAGTTATAACCTAGATAACATAATCACTATCGCCATCTGTTTCTTTAAATCTACCATTTCTTTTTTTTTCTTCAACTATCTACATAGCTTATAGACCAACAAAAATGAAAAGCCAAAAGCTTTAGAAAATGAAAAGTTAGGATTTCAAAATTTGAATATTGAGGAAAAAGCTTATGTGCCACAATTGAAACCAGAGAAGAAGAAACAACAAGCTTGAATCAAGTTTCTATAGCTTCAAATTCAGAGTTATACAAAAATCATGAGAATAACTTAAATGCATTCAATATTTCAAAATTAGATTGCAAATTATTGAGGCTATATATTGTTGAATAACATTTGTATGATATTTTCTTCATCTTACCATTTATAATCACTACCATTTATAATCACTGCCTTAATTTTGAAAAAAATTAATGTGCTACATTCTGAAATGACAATGGAAAGGAAGGTTGGATATATGATGGTGGATGGTGAAGGAAGTGTGGGAATGAGAGAGAAGGAAGAAGAAGAAATAAAAAAATGCAAAATTTAAGCTTTTTACGCGCTTAAAATGTGTGTAATACACACTATGCCAAGTCAGCAAAAAGTGTCAAAATGACATAGAGAAACCTAATATGAGGTGTTTAATATGAACAAAGCCTAGTTAAGGTATCTACGTAAAAAATGATGTCAACTTTAGGTGGCCACCGATGGGTTCCACCCCCAACTTTCATTAATAAAAGACATAAAGTGTGAAAGTTAGTCAATACTCAAAACCCAATTCCATCTCTACAAGAGCTTTTAAAAGATAGTACAATTGCTCACTACTTCAAAACTATCTACAGTATCAAAAGACAAAATAATAACATGGATGAAGCTAGAATGTTGATCCGAACGCAAATAGCATACAATAGCTTTTGAAATAAACACAATCTTGTAAAAGTGATAATTAGAATGACAAGGATACCTAATTTATGATATTATTCAAGAAGTTCGTGTAATGGTGGTAGATAATGACAAAAAGATTGCCAGTGAGATGATTCATTTGCTAAAATATATGAATATAAAGGTGACATCTTTTAAGATATTATAGAGAACTTAGAATCCTTAAACAAGGAAATTATTTTAAGAAAATTAGATAGAATTAAGTTAAATCAAAGAATTTGTTTTAGAGATGTAACATTTTATAAACAAGACTTTAGCAAATCAATCACCTCAATAACAAACTTTTTGCCATGATCTACTAGTATCACACGAACTTCATATGCCCACTTGAACTACTCCTCTTCGATGGATATATTATCTTCTTGCATATGGACAAAAACACTTAAATTTAAGATTGACAATAAAATGATGCACAACAACTTTCTTAACTTTGTTGAATGAGGGACCTTGGCTCAGAAAGGATTGAATATGTTTGGTGATTTGTGGTGGATTTTATCAATGATTATTGATGCTTGGCTTAGATGAGAAATTTATGTGAGAAAGTTGGTATCACAATGGAAAAAGTGATAATAATAGATACAAAGATGCATTAAGTAAATAAAGTGATGAGCATGTATATAGTGGCGAAAAATGTAGTATTTAACAATTGAATATAAAGAGGAATAAATAGATATTTGAGGTATGAAATAGGTGAGTACAAAAACAGAAACAACAATATATCCAGTGTAATCCCACAAGTGCGGCCTGAGAGGGTAGAATATATACAAACCTTACCACTACCTCATAGAAGTAGAGAGGTTGTTTTTGAAAGACCCTTGATAAATGGATGAGTGTGTGTGTGTGTGAGATACATCAAGTGTACTATTGGAAATACATTTTGTAGAAAGAAAATAAAGGGTATATGGCCTATGAGATACTTCATGTATACCATTTAATCACGTGATTCTAGAATGTCCTTTTAAAAAAAGGAATCTTTTAATAAAAGAGATTCATTTAAGCAGAGCAGTATGAGATGCAATAAAAAGTTGTTGGTGGGAAAACAAAAGAAAAAAGAAAAAAAATACAAGAATTAAAATATTGACAGATACAAACGAAATAGTTAAGGGGGACCTATTTACTACATGAAACATATTCTTTAATGGACACTATAAGAATAGACATCTAAAAGAGGTATGGAAAAAGTAAAAAGGAAAATCTCCATGTCTAGGTATACATGGAAATTTTTAAATTTTTGGTTAAGGCAAGAGTTGGAACAAATAAGAAATGTAGATGTTATATAATTTCTCTTTGTAATTGCTTGTGTTGTAGGTGATTTTAAAAGAAAAAAACTCAACATGCTTTGAAGACTAAGAAAAATGATGTAAAATTACAAGTGTATCTTATTATTTTACATTTTGTGTGAGAAGGAATATGAAAATATATCAGAAATTCATCAGCATTTATAAGAGCTCTTCTAATATTAGAAGAGGACTATACTTTTATTTTTTTGAGACTTGTATAGATAATTTCATACCTAGTTTTATGTCGTTTACAAACAAAATAATTATCGTTCAAGATAAAAACAAATACATGTGAAATATCACATGTATTACATTTAGAACACGTTTTTTGCTCACATATACAAGAAATTTCAAGACTACTACTGTGTCGTTTATGAAAATAATAATAATAATTTAAGAAAAAATAAATTCATGTGTATCTCACATGTATAACATCCATCACATACAGTTCAAGAGAATCATGTTGAACAGAAGAGAAACTTTCATAAATGATATTTTGATTTAATTAGTATTAGTAAGACTGACATGTACAGGTAGAACGTCAATGAATAAAGAAAAATTAAGAAAACAATAATAGCATAAAATATTCAAACACGTGAGACAGTACAAAGAGATGAAGTGAATTTGTAGGAAAAGGCAAACACATAAAAACAAACACTCGTATCACTCTCTACTGGATGTACCCTGTGAGATAACCCAACTTGTCACGCCCCGAGGTTGAGTTTAGTGATACTGAACAATCACTCAAAAACTAAAGCTAAATCTACTTCTATGTCTAACAAGCATCTAACTAAATAGAGTTGTTGGAACATACCCCCAACTAACTCTAACAAAACTGAAGTAAGACTGAATGTGAAAAACATGTCTATTGTCCTCGAAGTATGAGGACTCACCACTGACGCTGCTTAATACGGACCGATAAGTCGATCTAAGCATAATCTGAATACTGAGTACCTGAACCTACATCATGAAAGGATGTAGCGCAAAGTATGCGTCAGTATTTGGAATGTACTGAGCATGCAGGATATAGATAATAGTTGAACAAAATATATAAGTTGAACAAAGCATAACTGAGCAATGATATAATATGAACAAAAGCATAGATACTAAAATATAACTGAAAACTAAGCTAAATTCAATGACCAAGTACTAATCATGAACATAACATGTTGGGACTTAATATTGAAGTATAAACTGAAAACCTAATCAAATGCACTAGAGTCTGACTATGGGAGCTACTATTAACCGACATAAAACTACGTGAGCTAAACATGGAGTCCAATGTATATGCCCCATCGAGAGGACCCAATATACCTTGCCAGGGGTATAAAGGCATGACTGGTGTGATCACTAAATTTGATGCCCAACTGAGGAGACATATACTCCTACAGGGAATGTAGTTCTAAGACTATGAGGATACGTTGAACCCTAGTCCAACTCGGTGCTAAGCCTACTCCCAACTGAATATGTATATGACACAACATAACTGAAATACTGGATAGCTCAAAATGCTGACATGCAAATCTGAGAATGCACATTTATGTACACATAATGTAACATTCAAAATCTAAAGCATGATTATCTATTTTACTAACCTAGCAAGTATAATTTAAAAGAAATTATACAACTAGGGTTCTAAATTTTATGCAAGGAACTAAGCAAGCTTCCTAAGAAACAAGCCAATTTGATTTAGGATAATACAACAACTAAATCACAACAATTATCTAAGGTATTAGAAACCCTAGGTCTAAATAAGATATAGAGAATCAAGAATATATCTGAATTCTAGGGACCTAGTGGATGAAAGGAACCCACTAGTGAAATCCCACATACCTGGTGACGAACCGAAGAAAATCTCTTGCTTGTTCTTGAGGGGTTGGTCAACTCTTTATCCTCTTCTTGCTCTAAGTTTTGGTGAATAATCATTTAGGGTAATATCGGACTAGAATATTAGGCTAAAACTGAGTAAAACGACGTAGTTTATATGCCTGTTGCATAGGGGAAAAGACCAAAATGACCCTGACTTAACAACTAACGAAGCCATCGATGGACCGTAGACTGACAGACATTCCATCCTAGTTGGGAGTCATTTGGCTTCAGAGAATTGGTGCTGAGGGTCACGATCCACGGACCCTGCCACCTATGGTCTGTAGGTCCTGCCATGGGTCGTGATTTTTTTGGGAATTCTGGGTGGAGTTGGGGTGACCAACCATGGACCACACCTATGGTCCGTGGTCCCATCCACGGGCAGTGGTGGCCTCCATCGATGGCACCTGCAACTTCTAAAAATCTGCATTTTGCCCTTTCTTGAATTCGGGGTGTTACACAACTGAACCAGACTAATTATCATCAGTGGCGGATCTAGGACTTTAAGGTTATGAGTGCTCGAGTCAAAAATATAAAAAAGACATGTTAAAAGTGAGATTCAAACTCGGGTTCAGCAACATAAAAAAGGCTTTGAGCACCCAACCAAGAGTCAATGGACCAGTCAGATCATTTGGTCACTAAGTGTTCTATGTTAATTTTATACAAATGCCTCTTAATTTCTACATAGATATATATATATATTCTGATATGAGTTTAATGGGTGCTCGAGCACCCGGAGGTCACTATGTGGGTCCACCCCTGACTATCATTAACAGACAACCCAGAATGTAAACCCTGTAAAGTTTGACCTGAACCTTCGCTGCTCTAACCACTAGAACCCGAATAACCATCTGGTGTTATCTATAGTGTTTCTTTAACAGGCCTTCCAGTCTAAGAATATTGAGGGCAACCACAACAAGGAAAATCCCTACCTCAAAATTTGTCGAACTAAAATCACTCTAACAACAAGGCCTCAATAATCCGTACATGATCAACAACCAAAAGAAATTTAGACCCTAAATAATACTAGATGCTCTGTCGCCAATGATGTTTACGTAATAAAGACACAACTTCCAATGCAAGTGTCTACGATCGTACAATAGTAAAGTAACCCAACCAAGGGTTGGGATCGTTCCCATAGGGAGTGGTTTTGAGAATTAGTAGAAAAATAAAATTAAGTTCTAATTAGTCATAGCTGAAAATATTGTCGAATACAAACATACTAAATCTAAGGGTTGACACAAAAGTATCAATTAACGATGGGGTTTTGTCACAAGTAAGTAAAAGCAAGCAAAAATGCAAAGAGTACTAATTAAGGAGATGGGGTTCTTGGGATGTGATAGGAATACGGGATAAACTATACTATTGGGTACTGCTTTTGATAATAAATCCGTTGAATATTTGTGACTAGGTTAGACTATAGAGGGGATAAATTCTCTCTCGAGCAACTTATCCCGAATCAAATGGGTTCCTCTCGGACACCCACTTGTCGCATGAAAAATAGCCTCCACCTTAACCCATTTGTGACTAGGTTAGACTATAGGGTTCACTCTCTCGAGATGAATCTCATGTTGACCCAATCCGACCGGCCATCAATTTAGTAGTCTTAGTTTTACGACCTCACTCTTGAGCAAGCCGAAAACACAAAGGTGAAATCATACAGAAACTACAATTTCATTAAGTTCCACCACAACTACTAAACGAAATCACATCTAAACAACAAATAAATCATCAACAAGCAAGACCCAACAGATAATCTAACCTATATTCATAAAATCACACCCCAAGAATTAGGGTTTTAGCTAGACATGTAAAAGAGATAGAAATGTATACCAATATGAGTTTGCATTCAAATGGGTATGAAGATTTTTAAGTCTCAAAACAAGCCAAGAGTGAAGAATCCACCAGACCCAAGTCCAAATTCTTGGAGTTGAAACCCTTTGAATCTCCAAGCTCTTCAAAACCCTCTCCAAACTTAGAACTCAAAAATTCTATTTTAAAAAACTAATCTAAGCTACAACTCTTCAATGAGTATTTATAGTTTTAAAAATCTGTGTTGAAGTGGATCATTCGGCGTCGTTAGTCGAGATCGGCGATAAACTCGGCGATCCGCCCTTTAGTAGGTTTCATCGCCGTCTTGCTCTATCCTTCAGCATTGCCGTGTTTGGATCATTGGGCAACATAGTACAGCTTTGTGAAACTGCTCGGCGATACGCCGACTGCTCCTTTTCACTGCCAATTTGATCCTTTTCTTCAGGGTTCAACAAACTAGAACAAAAGGCAAGGATAAGACCTTTTGGCGACTCACCGAATGGGTTCGGCGATTCTCATATCTTCATTTCTTCATTCTTTCAGCTGCCTTGTTCCTTTTTTGCTAAGTAGTGTCCATGCTTTCCTTCAAACTCCAAATACCTAAAACTTAAGGGTTTTAATCAGATATTGGGATAAAATATGCATTTGAGGACACTAATTCTATCAAAATATAGCCCTAAATAAGTCCAATTTGTGGACTCATCAACACCCCCAACTTAAACTTTTGCTTCTCCTTAAGCAAACTCAAGTTCAGCCGTTCAAAAAGGGTGTCTCGAACAGTGCTACACAAGACTCAATCATAAATGCACAAAACAAGACTCAATTTACTTATGCAAAGATCAAATCTGCACTCCAAGATTCAAGTTGTGACACACCAATATCAAAGAATCTCATGCTCACAATACTTGCTACAAATGCAAGTTCAAGCTTAACCAAAGTGTTAAAATGTCGTCACACAAGGAATGATTCCATATTCACACAATGGTTCACAATTTAAAGCTTTGGAATCAGATGCAACGCTCACACTCACAAAGAAGAACATAATGCATAATTTCACCCATAGGTTTGCCCGTATTTTCCAATCAACATTTGTTTCAGCTCACTCAAGATCAAAAAAGGTCTTTTCAAGGTTTGTAATGGGGCTGAGTGAAAAGGTATGATCATTTAGGCTCAGTGGCTTTCATCCTCATGAAATGTGGTGCTCACAACACTTCCTTTCCTTTTCCTTCATCATTCTCTTTAGTACTCATAAGTCATCCTATTATTCCCTTTCCATGGATTGTTTGGGAACCTCATTTCTTGTGTACTTTATTCCACAACTTTCTTTTTCATTCATTTTTTTTTATGTATGGAGGGGTTCCATTTTTCTCAAAACCATGGGTAAGAGGGACTTTCTTGCACTTCTTGATTTGTCTTTTCTTTTCACCACACCCCTAATTAAAGCTTTTGGCCTAAGTTGGCTATTCAACTAACCACAACTTCATAAGGATTATGGGTAATGGATAAAGAAAGGTTATGATTTCATCAAGTTTCTTCAGAAAAAAGGTAAGGCTCAAGGGGTGTTCAAAAGCGGTTCACACACTCACAAGGTAGGTCACAAAAGCAGTATATGTCAGATTGGTTCACACTCTTAGAAGTTGCCTAAGATTATATCAAGGGATAGCATCACTTTGTTGACCGGACCAACGGGGCAAATTCTAGGATCTATCATGCATGGTTCAAAGTAAGCTCATCATACTAGGCATTGACACTATAGTCAAATAAGACTCCACACTTTCGCTAGTCTGCAATGATCATCACAAGAGACTCAATTCGATACTAGGCTAGTCATAACGAGATGCAAAGAGTTCACATATTGTCTATGCAACTTCATTTGGCCTCATCGTAGCCGCACATTCATGTTTGTTCGATTGAGAGCACTATTCAAGTCATCGATATTGATCGGAACCGAGACTTAAATTTTGCAAAAGAACATCCACATTCAACACACGAGATGTGGCAAAAATTTTTGGACAAGTCAAAATCATTGTGGAATTTAAAACAAAAGGAGCCATAAGCTCAAACATCCACAGAAACAGTATATCAAACATAATTTTTTAAACAGAACAGCCCAAATGCATACACAAAAACATGAGTCACAAATAGCACACATAAGGTGAGCCTCACCCCACCACAAATAAAAACCATTTGTCCTGAAATGCAAATAACAAAATATCTAAAATGTAACATAAAGTAAGACAGATAGGGAGGCAAAGAAAAATCTTGTCTACACAGTCACTCCATCTGTCTGGGCATCAGTGCCCAATGTGTCAACCTGGAATTTGATAATAGCCCTCAGAGCTTCTCTAGAAGATTCAGCAGCAATTGACTTACTAAGATTGTCCAAATCATGAGTCGCCAAAAAGGAGTGGATAGTTGTGAAGAATCCACGTCTTCACGAGGGAATAGTGGGGTCTCGGGGATTTGTTCTCTTGCTGGCACTGGGCTTCTTGCCCTCATTATCCATTTTGAGACGATTTCTTGCCTTTGTATTTTTCCTGAAATTTTTTTCTCTTATTTGTCGGGGTGGCATATCTCTTCTAGCTACTTTTGGTCTAGCCATTTCTGGAAAGCTTCGAGAAAAAGTTAGAAAGTATTCAAACAAAAGCAAGGCGGTTCAATTGCATAATCACTTCGCCGAACCAGTTGGCGAAGTGCGCAACTACTTAGGCGGTTCGCCGAGTGCAATGCATACAGAATACAAGGGTACAGACAAAGGGCAAACAGGAAGTCTTTCAGCGAGGCACAGAATGCATTCGGCAACATCATACTTCTCGCCGAAAGTTACAGAATTCATCATCATATTTGGCATTAAATTAAAGGCGAGATGGGGATTTTAGGTGAATCGTTGAGTGGTTCGGCGAGCTCAACCCAGCTCGCCAAATGACCCAACATGCCTGCTTTCGACCCAACTTTCCCGAATTCAGCCCTGTGACCTCCAAAACAAAATTAAGGCATACACAACTCAAATTAGGCTTAGACCCAGTGACAATCATGCACAACCCATGATTTTTCATCCAATTTAAAGTGCAACCTTCAGGAATTAACTATTTAACTTAGTACGGGCAAAATTTGCGAACCTTACAGGCAAACAACTATTCTAATCCTACCAGAGCGGCCCAACACACATCATCAAAGTAATGTCATTTCATTTGAGTACAACTTTCGAGGAAAGAAGCGTAGGGCTTGGAAACCAACCTTGGATGTTGATTAAGATGCTACTGAGATGCTAGGCGGCAATGCAATCCAAATCCAAACACAATTTAATAACCAAAACACAATAGAAATGCAGCGATATTGAGAATAAAACTAGGTGCAAGTTTGTAAAGTTTATAAATGAGGGAGAGCGTAGGAAATTGAAACTTTTAACCCTTGGCTTGAAAAACTGTTCAGTTCTTGCCCACTCGGCGACACTAATTGTGAGTGCGGAGCCATTCGGCGTCACGCTGAGCAATCACCTTCGTTGTCGAGTTTTACAGAATCCCCCTATTTATGTGGGGATCCAAACAGCGATACAAATCGGGGTCGGCGAGCTGATCGGCGACTCGCCACTCATTTCTTTGGGCTCGCTGAGTTTTACAAACCCCAAACCCAAGCTGGGTTGGATCAAACGGTGGTGAGAGTAGAGTCGCCTAATACTTCGGCGACCCACCAACCGATATTTCCCTCGCCAATCTCTTTTTTTCCAAATGCTTCCCACACTTCTTCCTGCACAATTAACACACCATTATTTCTAAAACCAATAAAAAGCAATAAAAAGGGTTTTGGGTTGCCTCCCAAACAGCGCCTTATTTAACATCGCGGCACAATGCAAGTCAACACCTAGTCCTCATTTTCAGAGTCGCCCATGGTGTAACTAGGAGAATCCTCAGCAAACGGTGGGTAGCAACCTGATATCAAATGACCTATCTAGGCATCTTGCAGCTGAATAGTCATGGAATTTGCGGTAGTTGTCTGATTCAGCATTTTGATGTTTTCTTTCATCTCATTCAACATCTTGTCTTGTTATTTGATTTTTTGTTGAATGAGCGAGAGGAATTTGTCATTTTGTATGCCCTCCTTCTTCTTCCCTTTTGTACACTCCCAAAGGGAGGAGTGTTTGTCCCTTTTCAAGGCCTGTGTTTCCAACTCCAAGACTCTTTTGGATAAGAAATTTAACTGAGTTAATAGTACATCCCGCTCTTGTTTCTTGTTGGTCTCCTTGTTGGCTTTAATCATACCATCTAGGAGTTTGGCTACGACTTCATAGGGTTGATGTAACATACCACCCGCAAAAATTTGATCAGTGTTAATTCTATTTTCAGGTCCCAGAACCCTATAGAAGCTCTCTAATAGCACCTTGTCGGTCATCCCATGAGTGGGGCATGGCTGCAACACTACCTGAAACTTCAGCCACATTTCCTGAAGGGTTTCATCCATCGTTTGTTTGAACGTTACAAGGTTGTCCCTAAGGTTCAACAGTTTCAAGAAGGGGTGATCTGTTTGATACCCATAATTATCCTTCATATCCATTTTTCTGCTTCAATACACAAACAAGCAACACAAAACAAAACTAAAACTTAAGTAAGTAAACTACGACTAAGAAGAACAAAAATTCTACTAACCTAAGAATTCTAAAATAACACCACTCCCCGGCAGCGGCGCCATTTTGATATTTGTGTAATCAAGACACAACTTCCAATGCAAGTGTCTATGATCGTACAATAGTAAAGTAACCCAACCAAGGGTTGGGATCGTTCCCACAGGGAGTGGTTTTGAGAATTAGTAGAAAAATAAAATTAAGTTCTAATTAATCATAGCTGAAAATATTGTAGAATACAAACATACTAAATCTAAAGGGTGACACAAAACTGTCAATTAACGATGGGGTTTTGTCACAAGTAAGTAAAAGCAAGCAAAAATGCAAAGAGTATTAATCAAGGAGATGGGATTCTTGGGATGTGATAGGAATACGGGATAAACTATACTATTGGGTACATGCTTTTGATAATAAATCTGTTGAATATTTGTGACTAGGCTAGACTATAGAGGGGGTAAATTCTCTCTCGGGCAACTTACCCCAAATCAAATGGGTTCCTCTCGGACACCCACTTGCCGCATGAAGAACATCCTCCACCTTAGACCACTCACTCTCTCGAGCTGAGTGTGTGGGAGAAGGACTAGGGTTCACTCTCTCGAGTTGAACCTCATGTCGACCTAATCCCACCGACCATCAATTTAGTAGTCTTAGTTTTACAACCTCTCTTTCAAGCAAGCCGAAAATACAAAGGTGAAATCATATTTGCAACTACAATTTCATTAAGTTCCACCACAACTACTAAACGAAATCACATCTAAACAACAAATAATCATCAACAAGCAAGACCCAACAGATATTCTAACCCATATTCACAAAATCACACCCCAAGAATTGGGGTTTTAGCTAGACATGTAAAAGAGATAGAAATTTATACCAATATGAGTTTGCATTCAAATGGGTATGAAGATTTAAGTCTCAAAACAAGCCAAGAGTGAAGAATCCACAAGGCCCAAGTCCAAATTCTTGGAGTTGAAACCATTTGAATCTCCAAGCTCTTCAAAACCCTCTCCAAACATAGAACTCAAAAATTCTATATTAAAAATCTGATCTAAGCTACAAGTCTTCAACGAGTATTTATAGTTTTCAAAAATCTGTGTTGCAGGGGATCATTTCACGTCATTAGTCGAGATCGCCGATCAACTCGGTGATTCACCCTTTGGTAGGTTTCATCGCTGTCTTGCTCTATCCTTCAGCATAATCGTGTTTGGATCATTGGGTGACATAGTACAGCTTCACGAAACTACTTAGCGATACACCGACTGCTCCTTTTCACAGCTGATTTGATCCTTTCCTTGAGGGCTCAGCACACTGGAACAAAAGGCGAGGATAAGACCTTTTAGCGACTCGCTGATTGGGATCGGCGATTCTCAGATCTTTATTTCTTCGTTCTTTCAGCTGCCTTTGTTCTTTTTTTGCTAAGTAGTGTCCATGCTTTCCTCCAAACACCAAATACCTGAAACTTAAGGGTTTTCATCAGATATTGAGAGTGGTAAGGTCAACCCTCTAACAAATATATGCTCCTGCTCGTGCTCTATCGTCATAATCATAGTAGCATGTCTAACCATCTTACTAATCGCGTCTTATACTCCAAAATATAAATTGACCCTACTCAAGATATATGAACACCTCTCGTAACCTCTATATTATATTGTGGGCACATACTTCTCCAAATAAGCCTTCAAGAACTGAGCCCAAGTCATTGGAGATGACTCAGCTGGCCTACAATCAATATAAGCTCTCCAACATTGCTTAGTTGGCCTCTCTATCTAGAATATAGTGTAATCAACCATGTGCGACTATAGTAAGCTGAGGTTATGCAACCTCTCCTTACAAGTCACTAGAGACTTATGACCATCCTCGCCTGTAGCACTAGAAAAACCTTGGAGGAACGAACCTGATGAATCAATAGAGCATAGTTTTCTCCTCTAAATACATAAATCGCCTAGCTGTAATAGGTTGAGCACAATCGGCTCTAGAAAAAACTCTAGATAGGGATCCTCAGTAGTAGTTGGCTACACTTCTGGAATTTGAGCACCCAAAGCCGCTACTTAGGCTTACATTTGTGTATCATCTCTAAAGAAGCACTCAGAACACCAGGAAATGTCCTTAGCTATGGTACACCCTCCAAATAGCTTACAATTCTAACTATGGTATCCTAAAGAAACAGTGTGGCTACAAATCCTACTAAAGGCGAGTTTGTTCGCACATATTCTAGGTGATGTTATGCCTCCAAAATTTTAACACCAGGCTCTAGTGATGGTGCCCTTTGTTATCCCAAAGATATTACTACGTATCGTGCCTTCCCTAGCCTCTAGGTCATTGTCTGCCTCAAACCCTAGCTGGGACCCAAGTTGTTGGTGTAGGAACCTCGCACCCAAAAATAGCATACCAATGAATATTATAATTTAATAGAGTCAAGAACACATAAAAAGGTGGAATAATCTTTAAAATGCCCTATTGTAAAACCTCATAATTTGGTAAGTTGATTTAGGAAATATTGTTGCAAATTTGGCAACTGGTGCAGGTCATACGAGCCTACCTACGGACCGTACAAGGTCTCACAATCCGTAGAAGGCATTCATGGAAAGGAATCCTGGAAGTTGTATTTTCAAAGTTTCTGAACTTTTTCCACTTACCAACAGGATGATCCATATGAGGACCTACGACCCGTAGGAAGTGGTTCATAGGAGAGGCCTCAGACTTAGTAATATATTTTGGATTTTTTTGTTCTATGAGAAGGGCCTACGGCCCGTTGAGAGGTCTATGGACCGTGTAAGTGGCTCATGGTTTTGACTTGGATTTTTTGACTTTTAGTATCTTGACCTACGGACCACTAGGACGGTCTGTAAAAGGACCTACAGTCTGTTGGTGGTTTATATGGTTGGTCCAGTAGTTTTTATTTAAGGGTGTTTTGGTCCTTTCTTACCCATCTAACACCTAAAATATATCGTTTTGACCCTATATCTAAGTCCTATAACTAAATTTAGTCTTCAAATTCTACCCATTCCCTCTCATTCACTCCAAACCCCCCAAAGCTTCCAAGGTTCTTCATAAAAATTCTCTCCAAGGCTTTTCTCAAGAGGATTAGAGTTCTTCAAGCTTCCTTCTCCACTTCATAGGCTAGGGTTCATCAAAGGTATGCAGAAATTCATCAATGGATCTTTTCATACATTGAGTCCCAAGATTTTCTCCATATATCTTTTAAGATTTTCACCCAAATAGGCTAGGGTTTTGTATGATTCTTCATGGGTTCACTTATTTATGATTCAATTGGTTATACTTGATCTTATTATGCATGATTTGATTTAAAAAAATACACGTTTTTAGTGTTTTCCTGTGAACCCATGCTATATGTCTATGATATGATCATAAAGTGAAGCTTTGAAAATAGGCATACATGAGGAATTGTAGTGACTTTTGCTTCCGATTGAAGTATTCCTGCTATGAAAAATTTCTAAGATTTAGCCACATTCGATTGAAGTGTGGTTTTACTAAGAAAAGATTATTATGATTTAGATGTTTTTGATTAAAGTATCTTTTAAACATCAATTTTACTATGAAATCATGATTTTAAAAGGAGCTATTCTATGATGTAAACTTTATGATTGGATTGGTATTACTAAAATCTTACCTTTTCAACTATTATGATTATAATATGATTACTCTCTATGATTTCATTTGGGATTTTACTTAGCATCGAGTGGATTTGGGTGAATTTCAAAGTCATTGAACTACGTGCCTCCATAGGATGTCCAAATGGATGAATTAACTAGTGAATCCACCTAAGTTCAAGTATAAGGTCCTTACCTTGGCAACTATGACAATTTCTTTCCAGTGTGGGAGCAATACATTGGATTCCATGTTATCACTCACATGGTCTATGTCGGTTAACAATAAATATCCCACAAAAGATATGATTCCTCACTTATCTTATGTTTTATACATATGTCATGATTCTTATATTGCATTGACCTTTTCATGATTTATGAACTAAGCTTACCCAATTATTATGTTTCATTTGGTCATGTATTATCATGTTTTGAACTTATTACATTATCATGTTTATGTTTATGCATTTTCCCCTTGTTCAATACATTCAAAGTATTGACGCATATATCTTTTGTGCTTATATTGTTTTATAATATAGGGTCCAACTTTCCTTCATATGGTCGTGGCTAGAGGATTGATTCAGTTTTGCTTAGCTTGTGGTAAGTCCCCATAGTTCCAGGGCATGATCACACATTATGAGTTTCTTGTCTATTGTAGTCATTTTAGTTTTCAGACTTCTTTCATGAACTAGGGGTTTTTCCTAGTTAAGTCTATGCTAGAGAGACTTGTTGTCAAACTTAGTATGTTTCTGCTTATAAGGATGTTGTACTCTGATTTTGGTACCGCTTATGAGGTTGATGTTGTGACTTATATCTCATTTTCATTCTTTATTCTCTTTTATTGTTCATCTTAGATTCATACTTATGTCAAGTGGCTTGTTTAGGGTCTCTCCAGAACCTATTCATCATGTCACGTCTAGAGGGTAGTTTGGATTGTGACAAACTTGGTATTCATAGCATTAGGTTTTAAAGTTTCTAGGAGTCTGACAAGACCCGTCGAGTAGAATCTTGTTCATAAGTGTGAAGTGTGCCATAATTATGAATAGGAGATACAAGATGTTTTAGGAAATTTCACTTATTTTATTACTCTAAAGTCGTGCGATTGAGTTGAACTCTATATGGGTCTTCCTCCTAAATCTTGTTCTATGTTTTTTCAGAACATGCCTCCAAGAAGAGCTCCATTGAGAAGGAATGTAAATAACAATGTGGAACCTAAAGTTACTCAAGTTCCAGTTGATCCTTTAGCCAAGCAAGTCTCACATATCAAGTTCAGGGCTACTTTCCAAGTGTTGGACCAAGCCATGACTTCTCAAGCTAATATGGTGGTTGTAACTCCCGTGAAACCAATAGAGGGTATGACGACAACAAGGGTTAGAGACTTCACAAAGATAAATCCTCTGAAATTTCATAGTTAAAAATGGATGAGAATCCGCAACTGTTCATTGAGGGAATCCATAAGATTGTGGACATTATGTGAGTAACTCTGGTGGAAAGGCGGATTTGGCCTCTTATCAATTGAAAGGGGTTGCTCAAGTTTGGTATGATCAATGGAAGGAATAAAGGGCTTTGGATGTGGGTCCCTAGGTTAAGACAAGTTTGAAGGGGAATTTCTTGATCGGTTCTTTCCCCTGGAGATGAGGGAAGCTAAAGTGCAAGAGTTCATAAATCAAAGGCAAGGGAACATGAGTTTGAAAGAGTACTCATTGACGATCACTCAACTGTCCAAGTATGCTTCGATAATTGTTGTCGAATCATTGGCCTGAATGAGTAGTTTTATTTTGGGTATGTCTGAATTGATGGTCAAAGAATGTAGAGCTTCCATGTTGATCAAAGAAATGGATATCTCAAGGTTATTGACTGATGCCCAACAAATCAAGGAGGAAAAGTTTAAAGAAAAGGGTAGATAGTCAAAAAGGGCAAAGGACGGATAGTGGTGATTTCTCTCACTCTAGGTCTAGTGGACATGGATTTTTTCAATTTTGGCAAAAGTTCTCCTGCCCAAATTCATCTAGTGCTCCAGTTCAAAAGTTCAACAATAATAGGTTTCCTAACCTAAGGCCTCAAAGTGGTACTCCTGGGGGTCAAAATTTCCCCGCATGTAAGAAGTGGGAAGAACCATCCGAGAGAATGCTTACCTAATTAAGGTGCATGCTTTGGTTTTGGAAAGATGGGTCACAAATTTAGAGGCCGCCCTTTTCATTTTAGCAAGAGTAAGGATGGTCGTCAGGTTCAGCCTAGTGCTTCTTCTCGTTCTGGTGGTGCCCCTCGTCATTAAATTATCTATACTCTTTAGACTCGACATGACCATGAGGATTCTCTAGATGTGGTGACCGATATGTTGCTTTCAACTCAATATTTATGCATTGCTTGATCCAAGTGCTATATTGTCTTTCGTGACTCCTTATGTGGCCATGAAGTTTGATGTCAGTCTCAAAATTCTCTTAGAACCTTTTTTAGTCTCTACTCTTGTTGGTGATTCTATTGTTGCTAGATAAGTTTATAGAAATTTCCTAGTTTCAGTTTCTCATAGAGTCACTCCAGTTGATCTACTATAGCTAGACATGATAGATTTTGATGTCATTTTCGAGATGGATTGGCTTCATTCTTGTTATGCTATCATAGATTGTCGGACCTGATTAGTCACATTTCAGGTTCCGCATGAACCTATCTTAGAATAGAAGGGTGGAAATTCAGTACCTATAGATCGGTTTATCTTTTGCCGAAAGGTTAGGAAAATGATCTCTAAAGGATGTATCTATCATATTGTTCGGGTTAGTGATATGGATTCCAAAGCCCCTACTCTAAAGTTAGTTCACGTTGTTAATGAGTTTCTGAAAGTGTTTTCCAATGATCTTCCAGGTGTTCCTCCAGAAAGGAAAATAGACTTTGATATTGACCTTCTTCCTGATACGCAACCTATCTCTATTTCTCTATTTCTCTCTAAATCATATCATTAAACAAATTAGTCATAGCTCTCATGTACTAGGACCTGATGTTTTTTTAACTTGAATGACATAACCTTCTAGCAGTAGAACCCTTAATGAGTAATTGAAATAATTTTCTCGACATCACCTTCTTACATCTCGATCTAATTGTAACCGACAAACTAATTCATAAATGATTATGTTTCATACTTAGCATATTTTTTTATTAGAATGTGTATATTCGAGAGCGAAAAATCATCCTTAGAACTGGCTTTATGAAGATACTTGTAATCAACACAAACTTTGACTTTCCCATCTTTCTTAATAACATACACAACATTGGCTAACTAAGTCGGATACTTACTCACTTCGAGGATTCCCACCTCAATTTGCTTTGATATTTTCTTTTTGATTTTCAAATTTAGGTTGGGTCGTACTTTCTAAGTTTTTGCTTCATGGGAGGACAAGACATATTAGTGAGCAACCGATGAGCCACTATCAAAGTCATTAATCATGTCATATCTACATAGGACCAAGAAAAAATATCCTTTTTCTTTTTCAAAAACTAAACGCAGTACTTTTTCTCAACTTCAGGAAAATAGACATTGACATCATTTTCTAGACTATCTCTAATTCCCCTAGGATCCCTACTTCTCCTTCCTCTAAGTTTTCCTTGGACTTAGCTCAAATTGCTTGATTTTTCTGACAAATTCACTGGACACTTCACTTTCTTCTACCTCCTCTAATTCACTTATATTATGTTGTATAGTGTTATTATGTGTCACAATCTCAGATTTCAACATTTTAAATTTTTGGACCAGCAGTTCAAATGCCTAATGATGTAAAATTAGTTGTCTATAAATAAGTTTTTATACAAAAAAGAAATGAGAGAAATGAAATTGTAAGATACAAAGCATGCCTTGTTGCACAAAAATTCTCTTAAAGACTCGGTGTAGACTATGAAGAAACATATTCACCGATTATGGATGCAATAACTTTTCGCTATCTCATAAATTTAGCTATACATGAAAATTTTGAAATACATTTGATAGATGTGGTTACAATTTATCTTTACGGTTCACTAGATAATGAAATTTATATGAAAATTCCAAAGGATCTAAAATGCCTGAAGCATATAGTTTAAAATCTTGAGAAATGTATTCAATCAGATTACATAAGTCTTAAAACAATCAGGACGCATGTGGTATAATCGCCTCAATGAGTACTTGATAAAAGAAGGTTATATAAATGATGTCATTTGTCCTTGTATTTTTATAAGAAAACAATGCCAGAGTTTGGTATATTTGATGTTTATGTTGATGACATACATCTCATTGGAACTCCAAAAGAGGTCCAAAAGGCAATTGAATATTTAAAGAAAGAATGAGGATGAAGATCTTGAAAAGATTAAACTTTATCTTGGTCTGCAAATTGAACATTTAGCAGACATGGTCTTCATCTATCAACCTGCCTATATTGAGAAAAATTTGAAATGATTTTACATGGACAAGACACATCCATTAAGTTGATTACTTGAAGTGAGTAAAGATTCGTTCTAACCCTAAGAAGAGAATGAGGAACCTCTTGATCTTGAAGTACCATATTTTAGTGCAATTGGTGCACTTATGTATCTTGCTAATGCTATAGCATTGTTAATTTGTTAACAATATATAGTTCCTTCCCTACACGAAGACATTGGAACATAGTTAAACATATATTGCGATATCTAAAGGGGACCAATGATATGAATCTATTTTATACTAATAAAGATGGTGCAGATCTTGTTGGCCATGCAGATGCAACAGTACTAAAAAAACAGTGAATACCGACCTCCGTTTTTTATTTTAAGTCGAAAAATTTATTATGTTATTTTCCGACTTCCTGAGGTCACTTTTATATATTTGTTTATTTTTTATTTTTATTATTTCCGACTTCCTGAGGTCAGAATATTTATTTCTCATATTTTGGAATACCGACATCCCGATGTCGATATTTGTTAATTTTTTGATTTTTAATTTTTAATATTTTCTACCTCTGGAAGTCGGTATATTTTAATTTTATTTTTTCTTAATTTTTAAATTTTGACCTCTAGAGGTCGGTATTTTTTATTTTGATTTTATTTATTTTGGAGATTCTGACCTCCAGAGGTCAGTATTTTTATTTTTATTTTTGAGATTCTGACCTCCGGAGGTTGGTATTCTTATTTTTTATTTTTGAGATTTTGACCTCCGAAGGTCGGTAGTTTTATTTTTTATTTTTGAAATTCTGACCTCCGGAGGTCAGTATTTTTATTTTTTATTTTGAGATTTTGACCTCCAGAGGTCGGTATTTTATTTTTTATTTTTGAGATTCTGACCTCCGGAGTTCAGTATTTTTATTTTTTATTTTTGAAATTCTAACCTCCGGAGGTCGATTTTCTACTACAAAACTGGCAGCAAATTGCTGCAATTTTAGTTGTCCACCTGCATATTTATACCAATACAACCCAAAGAATTCCAAATAAACTCTCTCAAAATAAACTTCATCCAACCAAAACAACACAATATTTTCAACATATACATTAAACTATTTCAAAATAAACTTCATCCAACTTTAAAATAAACTAAAATACGAGCAAACAATTCCAAAAATATAGAAGTCTAAAATGTCAAATAGATACAACTACTCCTCATCACCCTCACTCTCCTTATCAGACTTATTATTCTCATCACCCTCACTCTCCTTATCAGACTTATTATTCTCATCACCCTCACTCTCCTTATCAGACTTATCATTCTCATCACCCTCCTGATCAGATCCATCACTGCTGCCCGGACATGGAGGAAGAATATTTCTTGATTCAAAAAGAAAAGTTAGTTGGGCCTGAAGCGCTGTGTACCTCTTGTTCTCTGCCTCCTTTGCTGCCGCAATCTCCTCCTCTCTCTCTTCCTCTCTCTTCCTTCTCTCTTCTTCTCTCTTTCTTCTCTCTTCTTCTCTCTGTCTGCTACAGCAGCAAGCTCGGCATTGAGATAAGCTATATTGTCTCACTATCCCTGCCATCAAAACTTGAGGATGATGAACCACAATACCAAGACTTCTTCTTCTGATACGCCTTTTCTGGATAGCCATAGACTGAACCTCTAATCGGTTCACCTTTACATGTCATCATTGCCTACGATATGATCACTACACTTGACATCCATTCAAGATCAAACGTATATAACAATATTATCTCGCATTTCATACTCGAATGGATTATATGTTAGCTCTTCACCTCTACATCATGACATGAGATATTAAGTTCATGATTTGACGACAGACTGATAGAATTTGTACATTACTCTAGAAATATAAGTATAATTATCTCATAATTCATATCAATGTAGTTTCATACTCTAAATATGGATTATACATATTTTTTTGTTTATTCCACGAATTCTAACTTTTTATTTATAAAAGTATACAAAATTGTTACACTTTTTGAACAATTAATTGTAGGTGTAAAATGAAATTTTAGTATTTTGCACAATAGCAAAATTATAATTAATAGAAATATTTTAAACAAACCGACCTCCCGAAGATGATTTAAATAAAATTAAATCAAAATATTTCTCAATTTCGTGTTTTATATTTAATTGAGAAAATAATACCGACATCAAGAGGTCGGTTTTTATTGTAATTCATTTTTTTGGGAAAAGTTCGACCTCCTGAGGTCAAAATTTGGTTTTTTCGCTTTATTTTGCATAAAACCGACTACTTGTTGTCGATTTTCATATCAACGTAGTTTCATACTCTAAATATGGATTATTGATCTAACTTTTTATTTATAAAAGTATATAAAATTGTTACACTTTTTTAAACAGTTAATTGTAGGTGTAAAATGAAAATTTAGTATTATGCTAGCAAAATTATGATTAATAGGAACATTTTAAACAAACCGACCTTCGGATGTCGCTTTTATTAAAATTAATTAGATGAAATAAAAATACCGACCTATATAACTTATATAAAACTGGTATTTTATATAAATTTATTTTTTAACTTATATAAAACCGTCACCCGGAGGACGATTTATTTAAATTTAATTGAAAATATTAATTTATTAATTTTCTGGAAGTCACTATATAAATATTTTAATGAAAACTAATTTAATTACATACTATTTAATTTTACCAATTTCCGGAAGTTGGTATTATAATTTTTTTTATTTTTTATTTTACACAAAACCGTCCTCTGGAAGATGATTTAAATAAAATTAAATCAAAATATTTCTCAATTTTGTTTTTTATATTTAATTGAGAAAAAACAAAATATTGTTATTTATTTATTTATTTAATACTGACACCAAGAGGTCTGTTTTTATTGTAATTCATTTTTCCGAGAAAAATTCCGACCTACAGAGGTCAAAATTTGTTTTTCCCGCTTTATTTTGCATGAAAACCGACAACTTGTAGTCGGTTTTCTAAAGTTTTTTTTTATTTTTTATTCTTTTTAACAATACCGACCTCCGGAGGTCGGAAATTACCGACCTCATTTGAGGTCAGTAATTTTTAGGTCGGTATTCACTGTTTTTTTCGTAGTGCAAGTTATTTATCTGATCCACATAAAGTTCGATATTAAACAAGCTATTTGTTCACATACGGAAGTAATTCTATATTATGGCAATCTACGAAGCAGTCCATTGTTGCTACATCTTAAAATCATGCTGAGATAATAGCTATTCATGAAGCAAGTAGAGAAAAGGGGGGCTTTATAAAAGGAGATCGAATGAAACACACTTCACCAGAATTATTCTTTACACATGATCTCCAAAAGAATGGTGATATTGATGTACAACAGATTCGTTCAAGTGATAATCCAGCAAGTTTATTCACTAAATCTTTACCAACCTCAACTTTTGAGAAGATGGTACACAAGATTGGAATGCGAAGACTTCATCAGAACCGTGGTTTTTATGGGGGGAGTAAACTACACGCTGCACTTCTTTTTTCTTAGTCTAGATTTTGTCTCACATGATTTTCCTAGCAAGGTTTTTAATGAGGCAGCAAACAATTGTGTATTTAAAGATATATGTATTCTTTTTTCTTCACTAAAGATTTTTTTAGGTATATTTTAATGAACATATTATCAATCAAGCGTAGACATTCAAGGGGAGTGTTATGAAATTATGAATGGCATAGTAGGCGTATGGATAGTGTGTGGGATTGCCATGTTAAGAGTGTGGAATAGTCATGGTAGAAATATACAACTTGTGCAAGTATGAATGGCTTATGAATGTCATAACTTACCTTGTGTATATGACCTAAAAATAGTTTCGTTATTCACTATGAGAAATGAACAAGAAGTGAAGTAACATACAGTCTCTCTCCTCCCTTTTCTTGTTGTTAATTATAGTTAATTACTTTTTATTATATAACATAGGGCGGAGCTACGTTCAAGTAAGAGTGGTCAACCAAACATCCTTTGATGGATAATTTAACTGTGTATATAAGTAAAATATTCACTATTATTTGGATATATTCATAAATGAACACTCTTAAATTCAAAGGGGTCTGGTAGTCTAGTGGTAAGCATGTTCATTTGTGACTCTAAGGTCCTTGGATCAATCCTAGCTTGATGCATTTTAACTCAATTTAAAAAAAAAAAAAAAGAAAGAAAAAAAAAAGAAAGAAAGAAAAGAAATAAACATAAATAGTTATTTTTTATTTATAGCCCTAAATTTTATTACACTTCATTCACTGAATTTATTAACTTGATAATTAAGATATTATTGTTTCTTTATATTCAACCTAATAATTAAGATATTATGGTTTCTTTATATATTTTATTCATATTAAGTGAATTGTTAGAGTATAACATAGTCTTAAAAATTGTGTTTAAAGATAAAATTAAATGTTACTTTTCACTATCATTCTTTTGATTATTTCTAAACTATTCTTTTAGAAAATGTAAAATAGTTAAGAATCTCATTAAAAGGAAGGATAAATATGGAGAAAAAAAGTCTCAATTATTCTTTTGAACTTTAAAAAACTCACTTATTTTGAATTATAAAAAAAAAGTTTCAACAATTCACTTAATATGAACTAGAAGGAGTGAATTGAACTAATAGCTGAAATTGGTTTTTTTTACTTTTATCCGTTAGTTTTGATTTATACCATTGATATTTTTATATTTTATATTTTCGTATGATTTAGTTAAATGCTATGTAATTAAATTTTAAATTTAGGTGCACCCACTCATCAGTAAAAAAAATGTTTTGTGCACCCACTCATCAGTAACAAAAAATGGTTTGTGCACCCGCTCATCAGTAAAAAAAAAAATTGTTTTGTGCACCCACTCTGCTAAAAAATGTATTCACTCTTTTAAAGTTTGAACACCTTGATAAAATTTCTGGTTTCACCACTAATATAACAAGTTGTCACGACCCAGACCGTCGTGAGTGGCACTCACACTAACCATTCGGTGGGAGAACCATTACTACAACCCAACTAACCATAAAACTACACAACTAAATCAATTAAGGCATTTAAAGTTACGGAAGCAGGTTTAAATCCTAAGGAAAAGAAATAGAGTTCCCATAAACTCCAAAAGTCTAACAAAATAAATGCGGAAAATAACGCCTAGAACCTGAAAGTCAATGTACCAAAACATCTAAGGTTCAACCATAAGTCTAAACAAGAAGGGGTACAACCCCAACTAACATACGAATAACTAGCTAGAAAGTCTAAGTCTGAAATGTGGCCATAAACAGAAGAGAACTCATGACGGCTCAGAAGAACTGACTCACCCTTGAATTCGAAAAAATTACTGATCTTCTAAACGAGGTCTGTCAATAGCCGTTTGAAGATGTCATGTATTCAACAAAGAAAGAGCAAGTGCAGTATCAGTACACAACCACAATGTACGGGTAGGATCACACGGCTATTCCACTAAGTACAACATACATAAGTCATTACAACATAATAATAACATGCATACACCGAACATATACAATATCAACATCATTTACAAACAACGTACAATTTCAAAATTCTCAAAATATACAGTTATGTCAAGTCAATGGTCCTCTCATGGAACCCACACCCAAACTGTTAGTGTACCGGTTCGTGGTATCGGATCCAACGTTTATGACGAAACGTCGCAACCGATCTCATGTTTATGTCGGAACGTGGCAACCGATCCCAGTTAGTGTGTCGGAATGCAACACCCGATCTATTCAACAAGTCATAATCACAATCACAAGTATATTCTCAAAATCATACAATCAAGTCATGAGTCATGGCATTCATCATTCATCTATCCTCATTTACAATTAGTGTAATCAATAATGCAACATTCGCATACATACATGTATTATAATGAAGCAAGAACAAACATACATCACACAACATGAAATAACAGCCATCACCTACCTCAAACAAAGCTTGAATCCCCTAAGAAACTTGATTCTTCCCTTTTCGGATTCGTTCCACTTGTTCTTGGTCTACAAACAATTAATATAACACGGAAATCAATAAACGATGTCTAATTACCTGAATTACAATCAACTCTAACAACCCTAGATCAAACACATGATCCCAATATCCAAATTAGGGCTTTTCCCACCATAAATTCCAAATCAAAACCCTCCCCCATCGATAATTACCCACTAGTTTACGTTCTACGGATTGAAAGACAGATTCGGGGAGTCAAAACCTTACATTTAGCCTCAGGAATTGTGAAAAAGGGTCAAGAACTCACCCGGGCTTGTCTCCTAGCTCTCAAAGTCGAAAAGTGCAGAATAAAACATTTTTGGGGTTTATTTCTAACTTAATTCGCGACTAGCCCGCCAAAGCGGTCCTCACCTCGCTACAGCGGCCCTGCCCTGGCAGGAATAATCCTGCCTTAGCAGCTTGCACGGAAACAGAGAGCTAAATAAAGAATTCCAAAACCCCCATTTCACAACACACCTTCAACCAATGACACTCAAAAACTAGCCATTCACGCCAAGTTCAGTTTTGGGAGTTCTACTAGCCCGAATTCAATTTCGTAAAGTCATACGGGTTCCTTAATGTCTTAGCTATCTACTCATGCGATCAAAATCATGATTAGATCACCCAATTGCTACCATATTTCCCTAGACCTTACTGACTCCGATTTCGTCCAAATCTGAACTAGGTTGGAAAATTCCAAGTTACTACGAAAAAGTTTTTTGGGTCAAAAATTTTCCCAATTGGCTTTTCTATAACGATGGGAACCGGTCGTTACACAAGTGTAAATTATATTGAATAGAATAGAGGAAAATTGAGTGTAGTGCTTATTTATTAAAAAATAAATCAAAGAAAATATCAAATATTGATATAATTAAATTTTAATATGATGATTTGAATATAATTACATAAATTAAAAATTTGTTTCAAAAACTAAAATATAAAATAAAAGTGTATAAAATGTAAAATAAAATAAAGAATTTATTGTGTAAAAATGAAGAATATGACTAAGAATTTTATTGTGTTATTGTAATAATAAAAAAACATACTTTATTTTTACACAATAGATTCTTTATTTCATTTTTTAGACTTAAATATTTTAATATAAAGGTATGAACTAATATCAAGAATTTGAAATAATTTAAGAAGTTATATTTTAGAACAAATAAGAAAATTAACTAATTAGTTAAACAATTCAATTAAATTGAACTTGGGGCATCTTTGAACCAAAAACAAAAGGTGGAGGGCATTTTTAGATTAAAAGGTGGAAGGAGGATACATTTGAGTTATTTCCAATAGGTTAGGGGTAATTCTTGGTCTTTTTCCCAATCTCAAATCATATTAAATTTTTTATAATTAAACATTGATTTTTAAATTAAAATAATTATTTTTTTAAAAAAATAAAAAATAGTCATAGCCAAATTGGGTAGGTAATCTTTTCGATATTCTTTTGGCAATAAAATAAAATTAAAAAATAAAAATCGATATTCGAAGATTCATATTTCATGATTAGTTAAAAGCCAATCTACTCTTCTAGACTACTTATATATACTACTCCCTTCGTTCACTTTTACTTGTCATTTCCATTTTATTTGTCACTTTTAACATATAAAAAAAAAATTCACTTTTACCCTAAATAATAAATACTTATTTTTTAAATCATTTATCTAGACATCATTTAATATAAATAATTTAATAAAATATATATATATTAATAATTATTTTTTTAATAAATATATAAAATTAAAATATGACAAATAAAATTAAACCAAGGAGTACCATATATATATATATTCACCGATGATGATGAGGCCATTCAATATGGTCCAACAAGACAGCGATACACCTGTTAACTCCTACTCTTTATTACACACCAAATTCGGACACCAAATCTTTAGTAGGTAGACTTGATACAATTGTAGGCTGCCAACCTACTCTTTAATAGATAATGTCTGTCTATGATATGATATAATTTATAATAGATATAAATTTTTTAAAAATAATAATAATTTGTATTTATATAATTACAACTTTTATATATATATATATATATATATATATATATATATATATATTACAATAGGACAATTGATTCCTTCTTTGAATGTTGATTTTACTAGAATTTGGATTCCCCCTAAATGAACATAATTCATCTTTTTCCCTTTCTTTTCAGGAATTTTTCTAAGGATCTGTTCAATCATTGGTTTAGTTAATAGATTTAACTTATGTTTTCCTGTAGTCTAGGTAATTTCTATTACCTTTTCTACCTCTTGGTATTCATGATATGAAATTTTGTTTCTTGCAAACATTTTTTGCATTCTGCTGAATATTTATCTTCAATTTTTAATTTAAGTTGTAATTCTTGGATCTTTTCTTTAATAATTCTCCATCGAATATTGCTTTTAAGGCATAACCTCTTTGATTTTCTTCAATTTCAATTACTTGTACTGAATCTTCTTCTATTTCTTCTTGTATTTCATTATTCATAATCTTCTGAAATGGTTGAAAATTCTTCATATAATTCTTCGTATAATTCATCACTTTTTATTGATGTTACAGATTCTAAGTCTGAATCAATATATATATCTCCTTTTCCTCGCATGAAAACAAATATTTGTCATCAAAATCCTTGATCGATCAAGCTACGAGAAGAGCAGAGAGATATAAATCCCCCTTTCCTCCCACGAACTTCAATAAATATCTATCATGACAAATTTTTATTGATTATGCTACGAAAAAATGTAAAGTTTTGATTATAATTTTTGTATTATATTTGATTGTTTGAAGGGGCGAATAAAATTGAACCAAAAATCACATCAATTGCAATCGAAAAATTTCTTTTGGCTAGCGGTTTAGTGTGACTTGATTTAGTATTGGAGAAAAAAACACTGATTATACTTGAGTTGATTTAGTTTTAACTTAAAAAGAACAACTCGAGACCAAACCAATCCGACATTATATATATAATTTTTAAAATTTATTTTATATAGAAAAATATTTACTTTGATGTAATTTATAAATATTTCTTATACATTTTCATAAATTTTATTTTTTAACGTATTGTTTCAAGTTTGACTTAGAATTTTAAATGATCCAATAAAGATTATAGTCCATATATATTAGCCACCCTAATAAAGCTCAAATCAATACTAAAACTAGGGGTGTATATGGCCGGGTTGGTTCGGGTTTTTCAAATATCAAACCAAACCATTTGTGTCGGATTTTTAAATCTATAAACCAAACCAAATCAATAAAACTCGGATTTTTCAACTTCGGGTTTTTTCGAATTTTTTCGGACTTTTTGGATTTTCGAGTTTTTTCGGGTTTTTCCAATAAAGTATTTATACAAACATATAATTTACTTGTACTTCAAATATTTCTTTAGTCCTACAAAAATACAACTATCTAAGGTGTTTCTTAAGAAAATAACACAAAATATTATATAAGTAATTATACTAAAATATCCAACAAAATAATAATAATAATGAAATTGCATAAAACAAATATTGCAAATTAACAAGTCATAATGACAATGATCATAATTTAAAAATACTAAATCATGCTAAAATAAATTTAATAAGCATTAGTTACATGACTAAATATTAAAGGAAATTAAAATTAGATTATGTATTTGAATAAACCAATGTAAAACCATAGACCAAATATTCAATATTATTGTCATTTTTAGTGTTGAATTGATTTTCTTTTTGCATTAGTATTAATTTGATTTTGATTTAAGCTTTATTATAATTACCAACATCTGTGGACTATAATATTTATTGAACCATTTAGAATTCTAAGTTTCAAACTTGAAATAATAATATATTAAAAGATAAAAACATGAAAAAGTATAAGAAATATTTAAAAATTATATCAAAGTAAATATTTTTATGTATAAAATAAAATTTTAAAATTGTATATATAATGTCAGGTTGGTTTGGTCTCGGGTTGATTTTTTTTTAGTTAAAACCAAACCAAACCAAATATAGTCGGGTTTTTTTCAATATCAAACCAAGTCAAACCAACCACTAGTCGGATTTTTTTCTCGGTTTGACTCGATTTGCGGTTTAGTTCGATTTTCGGTTCGATTTTGTACGGCCCTAACTAAAACTAACCAAAAAAAAAAAAGCAATTCACCATTGAGAAAAATTATGATATTGAGTATTCTTCTTTAGTTTTATGATGGTTTACTCAAATGAAATCCATAATCTAAGTTTAGTTTTTCTTTAATACTTAGTCATGTAATTTGTGCTCATTAGACTTATTTTAGTGTAATTTAGTATTTTAACTTATGATCATTTTCATTATAATTTGTTTATTTGTTATATTTGTTTTATGCGATTTTATTAGTATCTTTTGTTGGATATTTTAGTGTCATCACTCATATTATATTTTGGTAGAATTAAAAAAATAAATTTGAACCACAAGTTGATTATATTTGTATGAATCCTTTATCGATAAATCCTAAAATCCGAAAAAAATGAGGATGAAAAACCTAAGTTTTATTTGTTTGAATTTGGTTTATAAATTTAAAAATCCGACACAAATAATTTGATTTGATATTTAAAAAAACTTAAACCAATCCAGTCTATATACACCCCTAGTTGTTCGAACGTACTTTTTAAAAAAATTATAAAATATAATTTAAACATGAAATATATTTCAAGATAGAGTTATTTTTTAAAATATAAAAAAGTTAGGATAAAATTTGGAAAAAAAATAGAATACAACTTTAAATTACATTTGACTTTTTTATAGCTAAATACTAATTTATAAATAATGATAATTGAAAAAAAAAAAAAAAGAGTAAAAAATACTCCCTGCCAAACAAGTCTTTTAGATTAGGGAAGAAGCTGCCGTCCAACCTATAACTACTTCTGTACATATCCATTTATGATGAGGCATTTCATGTCGTCAACCAAGTGCCTATCAACTTCAGCCGGACTTGGTAACTTTATACTTCGTCCGTTTATGATGTAATTTAATATAAAAGTTTTATGGATATGTAATCATAAATTATTTTATTTAAAATAAAAATAAATAAATATGTTATTTTAAATTTAAAAAAGTGAGTCGCATCCATGAAATATTAAAGTAGATTTTACACAAATTTCATAGTGTTGAAAGCTAATTACATCATATTTCTATTCTTTTTCAAATTACAAAAATTCCTTAAATTTGGTGGAATTCGGATACATTCCAAAACGTCCCAATACATCGCGTATCAGTTTCAAATACATCCCTCAACGTCTTGATACATCACATCTCAGTTTCGAATTCATCAGTCAATGTCGTGATATATTGCATAAAGTAATGTATTCGACTGATACATTGCGTAGTGAAATTCAGATACATTTCAAAACATTTTGATACATCACGTCTCAGTTTCAAAAATATCCTTCAACGTTTCGATACATCGCGTCCCGATTTAGGATAGATCACTTAACGTCCCAATATATTGCGTAAAGTGATGTATCCGACTGATACATTGCATAAAGTAATATCCCGAAGTACGTCCTCATACATCGTAAAATAATGTTTTCAATCGAAACAAATATATCACGTAAAATAAGAATTTTTATAATTTTTTCGAATGGCTAGGAATTTTAGAAAATATAGTACATACTTTATGTATTTATGTAATTTTTCCAAATCCACCTAGCTTTAATTATTTATATATAATAAATAATATATATATATAAATCCCACGAACCTCAAAACTTAATACTCCCTCCGTTTCTAAAAAAATGACCTCTTTCTTTATTTGGTAACATTTTACTTTCAGCTTTTTACGTGACATGTTTAAGACCACAAGATTAAAGGGCAATTTTATACATTTGACATAACTTTAATTTAGGACACAAGATTCAAAAGTCTTTTTTATTTTCTTAAATTCCGTGCAAAGTCAATATGTCATTGTTTGGGAACGGAGAGAGTATATATAATTGGCCTTCACCTTCGCAGGAAGCTGAACAAATATCTGTCATCACTGCGCAATCTCGTCTCGACCTAAGTAGCAGAAAAATGGCTCCGATCGCCGTTGGTGACGTCATCCCCGATGGTACCGTATCTTACTTCGACGAGCAGGATCAGATGCAGACCGTCTCAGTACACTCACTTGCTAAGGGCAAGAAGGTCATTATCTTCGCCGTTCCTGGAGCTTTCACTCCCACTTGCAGGTTCTATTTTATTTCTTCCTTTTTTCTAATGAATCCACAATCCGATCTATGATATTCAACTGTGAAATGCTTATATTCAGCATGAAGCATGTGCCTGGCTTTATTGAAAAGGCTGACGAGTTGAAGTCAAAGGGCGTCGATGAAATCCTCTGCATCAGTGGTATCTTTCTTCTCTATCTATGTTTATTTTGTTGTTGTTTCGTTGTTTAACTTTTTTTCCCCTTGAAATTATGGCTAAAGCTTACAATTCCAGCACGTTTTTTTTTTTATTATCTTGTCTGGCTCTTTCTATGATTTTTATTTTGTTCAGTGTGTCTGTTCTCGCAGTGGTTCATGTACTTGCTGATTCGACTTAGTGATCAGTAAACATTTACCCTTAAGATCAGAGAAAGCTTCTTAGGGAATGAATTTATCTTTTGGGAAGATTTCACGTGGTTATAGGGAAGATACCACCAATCATGTTCTCAATAAAATTTGTTAAGAGTCTTAAAATGAACTAAAGTTGAATATTTGTGATGAAATTTCATAATTACCTAAAATAAGACAGACTGGAAGCTTTGTATTTCTTTTTTTCTTTTTGGTTCGAAAAATTCAAAATTTAATCCTCATTGCATTTTAAAGCTTTGGAAAACAATATATGATTTTTCATTGTTTTATTATTCGTAACAAAAAGCACAAGGACTTGAGAATTCGTTCTAGGGTGGGTTGAAACTCTCGGGAGTTAATGCTCTTCTTATTGTTCTTAAAGAACTACCCTCACTGTCTAGTTCACCATTGCGTAACCACCATCATGCTTCATGTCTTCTTCACCTTTTTCCTATATGTGAGCTTAGTGTGGAGTTCTGCAAAGTTCCACCCTTCATTTGTTGCATAATTTAGAGGAAAAAAGCACAGAAGGCTCAGAAGTAGGGACAGCTTTCTTTTCTCACTATTTGTTTTACTCTCTTCTGATATCTTTTGCAACTTATAAGTAATGGAGGGGAAAAGAGTATAGGTGTGTGTAGATAGCAAGCGAAATATCAGTATACTTGAATCCTGAGCTGGCTTGTCGAGTTAAAAGTTGGGCCAATTAGGATTGCCAGATTAGCACGTCTTGGTACGTCAGTTCTTCCCCATAAGCAGAGTTACTTGATCATATCTTATTGCCACTACCACCTTTTCCCGTGACTATATTTGTCAAATGTCATGATTGCTATATAAATTGCCAGAAGAGTGGTGCCTTCCTGGTCTCACTGTCAAAATTACGAAGTTTTGATTGGTATTCAATGTCCCATGTTGAGCAAATCACGTGATTGGTTTCAATGTCCCATGTTGACCGAACCAAGCAATTCAAAACAACATCGATATTCTCAACAATACATAAAATGAGTCTGGAATCTAAGTGACGTGAAAGAAAACGAAGTTGACCGGAATAATGAGCAAAGCTAAAGGTTTCACAGGTACATATAGTGCACTAATTTAGTGCGCTTTATAACCTCATTAGCGTACCACTCCTTGACAGCTGTCCAGTAGGTCAATGGACAGCACACTAAATTAGTGTGCTATTTAACTCCTGGACTTGGTTATTTTTTGTTTATAACTAACAAAATATTAGTCAACACTAGACTTCTTTTGGTAGGTTTAGGTGTTCTTTTTTGGGATGAAGTGGATTCATTTAAAGGCATCAAGAATTATTTATAGGGGTCAATTTGGACCAGCTAAAAAAGCCATCTGGACATCTGCCTCGCAAAAAATTTCTAGAAGTTGAAACTCCATCAAAAACATCTTTTGTTCCTCCATAAACACCAAAAGATAGCACTAGGGATCATCATCGAGATTAGTTAAGTGTCCTATATTATAGGGCTTAAGATTAGTTAGTTGGTAGTTTATTTGATTACTTAATAAGATATTAGTTAGTTGTTTTAAACCAAATAACTATGAACTTGCTGAACATCCCTAATAACTAAGTGTCGGAGTAATGTTTTAGGAGTTATGTAGCGTACTAAATTAGTTCGCTATATGGCTTCATTAACCTTGACAACTGTTAAGGCTTGGTTCGTTAATGGGGGTCATATAGCGCACCAAATTAGTGTTGCTATAGGTAGTTTTAAGAAACTTAAATTTTTGCCCATTATTTTGGTCGACTTCGTCTTTTTCACATCACTTAGGTTCCGCACAAAAAAAAAGTCTAAACAAGGGAATACTGTAGATGATAAAATTCACAAGTGATACAAGCCACAAGGCAAAAAGAGTCCTCAAGATTGGGTACAAACTGAATCATGAGCTACTATGAGCCGAATAGTACATCACTTTCCGAAAAGAACTATATAGTAAAGGTATACAACTTTAGCCATCGCGAAGAAAGTTGATAGCTGACCACTGCAACTATAGCCATCGCGAAGAAAGTTGATAGCTGACCACTGCAACTATAGCCAACTCTAGAACTCTCTCACGCGGTTCATAGGTTCTCAAATTTAAATCTGCTCATAGGGAAAAAAAGTGAGGGGGTGAGTACGGGAAGTACTTAATTATATCACTGATTGTGCTCAAGGAAATAGATGTGAGGTCTAGATACAAAAGTACATTCTGAAAATAAACCTGTGCAGTTATTATTGATGAGAATAATGAAGTGCACTAATATAGTCCAAGTAATCCATATATCAAAATGTATGAGTAAGAATAGGGGTGGCAAATGTGTGGGCTGAGTCAAATTTTGGTGGGTCAAAATGGGTTAGGTTAGTGAATGGGTCACAACCCAACCGGCTCAAAATATATTTGGATCCCAAATGGGTTGGGTCATAATGGGTTAAATTGTAGGTTATAACCTAACCCGCCCGAGTGATAAGATGACCTTCAGTTTGTTAAACTAATTTGATCTACCACTAATTTCCACATGAATTTCACTTTAAATAAAGATGGAACTCAAATTGCAGAGAGCTGTATCTGAATAAAATATATATTTACTTTTAAAAAACAAATAAATTGTATCCATAATACATACCCAAGTTCAGGCGATGAACAAAATCCCAAAATCAGTTCTGTGTTCGAACAATTTCACAAAAAAGTGTACTATGTAAAAGAATAACAACTAGAAACTTACCTTTTTCATCAATCATATAATGATAGAGCTTTACAGAAAGCAAAAGCAGTAGATCCACTGGATGTTGTTCACCTTCTCTAAAGCTGAACGTTGTTACATTGCTATTCAGTTTATGAGTTGATTATTGACTCAAAATGACCCATGTAGAAGATGGGTTAGTTTGGGTTACAACACGTTGGGTCAACTCAAGAACATGTCATGACCCAAGCCGTAGAATCACCGCAATGGTTGGACAGGTTTGAGTTAATTTTGCCACCCCTAAGTAAGACGTATTTATGTATGCTCAAATATTACATTTAATAAATGTATGATCACATCAACATAATCCTAACATGCACGATAAATATTGGAGCTTTATCCATAACCAGCCTTGTACAAGTGTGCAACTATCCATAACATCAACCGGCACCCCATGCCCATTAGATGCGTGTACCCCGTCATGATATCTTATTCCATGTTTGCATTACTTGTGCAGTCAATGACCCCTTTGTGATGAAGGCCTGGGCAAAAACTTACCCTGAGAACAAACATGTAAAATTTCTTGCTGATGGGGCTGGAAAATACACCCATGCCCTTGGGCTGGAGCTTGATCTGTCAGACAAGGGGCTTGGTGTTCGATCACGAAGGTATGCTCTTTTGGTTGATGACCTTGAGGTGAAAGTAGCTAACATTGAATCTGGAGGAGAGTTCACAGTCTCCAGTGCTGATGAAATCCTCAATGCTCTTTAAGCTTAGCACTGCCTCCCAAGTGTTGTGGCTCTACAATGAGCTTCTGGAATCTATGGCAATAATGTTTTTTGATATATCTGTACTCACTTTTGTTCCACAATATCAAACTTTTGTATGAAGAATGCTTTGTGGAAATAACAATTTCTTGCTTTAATAGTGTGTTGGAGGCAACAGTAGTGTTGTAACAAAAAAATATTCACACAAATTGGTTGAGATCTCACAAATTATTCACTCAATTTGTAACAATTCATTGTTCTCAAATTAAGGCCTTTAAGGCTAACTTAAGACATGCATGTAAAAATTGGCTAAATCTTTTGTTATGTGTCGGCATTTTTCATGTGCGACTGAAATTCAAGTAAGAACTAAATAATATTTTAGTCATGCTGACTTTTTTAAAAATTCTCTTTTTTGAGGGGTAGGGAAAGGGAAAATAGAGGAGATGGAGCCAAATTTTTTTCAACAAAGGTGAAAATTCATGTAAGTTGAACAAGTATGACCCATTTGGCAATAAACATTTCTAAAAATATTTGCAAATGAACCTGACAAATATTGTGGCCATACAATTTATTATTATTTGGCAAATATTTTTGGCAAACAATTCAAATTTTTAAATACTAGAAAAAATTAGTATTTGGGTAAAATTTTACTATTTGAGAATTTTTTAAATTTAAAAATTACCTTAAACTTTTATATTTTATAAAAACACCCTTCATTCATAAGTTTAAACTGAGTTTCATTCCTAGTTTATCATAAACAACGTAACATGCCTAGTGAAATTCTACTAAATGGATTTTGGAGAGGGTCAAGTGTACACAGACCTTATCATCTCCTCATGGAGGTGGAGAAAATTTTATCGAAAGATCCTCGGCTCAAGTGCATCAAACTCAAATAAAAGAAGAAAACAAAAAAGAAAGCATATTAGTTGATACAAAATGTAGTGTAGAGTTTACACGACAAACAATATATCAGCAACAACACAACATAATCGAAATAGAATACACAACATATGTTGATAGATAACAAAAGCAAGGCAAGACAACACTCTACCCCTACTAACCTTCTATCCAAATACGTGACTGTCACTCCTTCCTATCTAAGGTCATGTCCTCAGTTATATGAAGTTACGTCATGTCCTGTCTAATCATCTCGCCCTAATATATTTTTGGTAGGAGCATTTTTGTATTCTTCCTAACTACAAAATAATACTTAATTTATTGGTACTTAAGATGTTTAATTATACATGAGGATTACTAAATAAATATTTTGGTACCCCTCTTTAGGAGGTGTAATGTCCTATTTCTTGTGAATTTACTTTTAATTGTGAAATGACTATTTTGTCCTTCTCCTTATTGTGTTCATGCTTAGTTTGTGTTGCGAGAATGGTTGGTGTGATCCTCGATGCGATCAAGTGTGTTTTTGGTGATTTTGATCCTTTTTGAGTTGAGTATTATTGTTATAGTCGACTTTGGTTAACATTTTGAGTTTCGAGCATCATCAGTTCTGTTGCGTCCAGAACGTCAAGTTTGAGCTAGTAAGGTGGTTGGTCAAGTTTCCGAGGCCTTGGGTTGAGTTTTAGGCGTTTGGGCTAGAAGTTGAGTTTTATGCCTAAAGAGTGGTCCGGAAGGGTAATTCCCTTATTTGACCTATTTTCGGAAATCCGATGATTCCATTGAGTCAGTGGATTCTGTTGCTGAGTTGAGCCTTCACATTGTTCCTAGAGACTACTGTTTTATCTCTATCTATTTATAACTTATATCTTCTTTTCATGGGATTTGCATGTCCGACAGTTGAACTCATGTAACTACGTTGGATGCTTCATAGTCTTATTATGAGATTTGGGTGTGAAATATTTTATTTAAGTGACTGTTTCTTTTCATAAATTGATATACAATTTTGGTTGGATAATTATTTCATCTTAATTGAGTATTGATGAATTTTGGAGTGCACATATTCTATTCTATCTTAGTGCTTAAATAATTTGGTTCGCCCAACAAATAGTATTAGCGGATGTCAATCACGTCTAGGGGTATTTTGGAATGTGACTGTCAAATAAGACGACTCTAACCATATCTTGATCATTATTGCTCTCAGCATGTTGTGTATTATCACGTTGAGATGCTTTGTGGAGAAGTTTCCTCCCCATTTGTGATTCAAGTCTACAATACCAGATTAACTTTGTTGTTCACCGGATTATTCAGGATTGGGTCAATTGGTTGCTTAGCATCACAAAGACAAAGTTTGTGATTATCAGTTCAATAAGATCAATACAATAATACCACAATTATCCTTAGCTCCACAGTGGGCACCAAACTATTTAACCCAAAAGGGTACAATTGAATTTATAGAAAAAGGGTTAAAATGCTCTTAAACTATGTGAAATTGAACAAAAATGCCCTTAGTTTATAGTTTGGTCTAAAAATATGCTTATCATCAATAGTTTGGTCAAAAAATATAACTTAATGGGTTAAAAATACCCTTTTTGAAATAAATATATTATTTGTTTTCTTTTTAGTCACATTCTCATTTTAATAATAACTTTTTTATTAGCAAATATTTATCCTACTTCAATTCGAAAAAGATTAAGAAATAAAAATATTTTCAATGTTAGTAGAATTTTTTTATCGTTATCTAAATGAAAATATGATGTGATTACTATGATCTTATATATATGACATATATTCAGTCAAAAATGTACATGAAGTTAGTTTATTTTAATTAATAAAATGAGATCAAGAAAAAAAAAAACTTCTTACTTATTTATTAGTTAAAGTGATTTCAAAAGAAAGAAACAAGATATGATTCTTTATAAGTAATGTTTCTATTAAGAATAAAATTCGTTTAAAAAGAATATAAATAATATCTTATTAGTAAAAAAGCATTTTGACCCATTAAGTAACAATATGGGCATTATTGGATCAAATTATTAGCGGGTATTTTTAGAGCAAATTATTAATTGAGGACATTTTTGTTCAATTTCGCATAGTTGTAGGGCATTTTAACCCTTTTTCATTGAATTTATATGTGAAGTTTGAATGACATGTGGATTGAATTGATTGAGATGGAGAAATACATAAGTATTAAAATTGTAAATAAGAAATGGATAAGACAAATTGACTGGTTTAAATAATATTAAACAAATGTAGCATGTGTTGACCTGAACCCAATGATATCTTTGATGGAAATATCCCCGAACAAGCTTGAAGATTGCTCAACGCTGGTGAACAAGTAACAGAATTGCTAGAGAAGAAATGAATTATTCAGTAGAAGAATTTTTTGATTTAAAATGTGGTGATTCTACTGCTTTTATAGGAGTAAGTACTTGAAAAAAAAAAAAAAACCTCATAACTCATGAGTCATGACAAATAATGTAATTAAATGACATTTAAGGATGAGAAGAGTAATGTCCGACATTGCTTATGTGACTGTTTCATAACGGCTAGTGTTGACTGTTGTTGACTTTTCCTATGGGCATTCCAACCCTTGGCCGGGTACTAATTATATGGATTGAATCATATATCAATCGTACCATCAGTTTCTGGAGTAACGTCGTTACCATTGTTATCTTCCTCGTGTCATGATTCCATACGGTCACATGTCTCGACTATTTTTGATCTATACAAAGTGCAGTACTGAGCTTCTTGTTTAGAAGACTCACGCGGTTCTTACTTCAACATGAATAATCATTCCGCTGTCCACATTTCTTATTGAACAAAATGAACTACAGAAAGTTGAGATCAAACCCAAGAGTTTATTGATATAACGAATTCAACTATGTACATATTTTAGTAACATTGTTGATATGGGCATTTTCGTTGCTTATTTCGTGAAAAGAATGTTGATAAAACCAGCTGATTACGCCATTGTACTCTCAACTCAGTCTCCAAGCCTGCAGAACGTATTTTAGTTCAAAGGATATCACTATAAGATACTAATTGAAGTGAAAGAAAAGTAGTATAGTCTACCTGAATTCTGCCATCAGATGTTCCGATGACCAAAGTCTCTTCATTAGTATCAAGAGCCATGCAAACAACTTTGCCATTTATACCAGTTTGTAATGTCTCCACTCTATTATGTTTCTTTTTACACCAGGCTTCCACAATCCCTCCTTTCCCCCCTAAATAAATCAGCTCTGAACTGACAGCCATTGTGCGAACGTCTAATGTGGATTGCAATGATCCAACCATGCTGTAGTTTGATGTATTCCATATCTTTTTTGCCAAATAAGAATAGAAATGCAAAAAATGTTACTGAGTATATTTCAGATGTTCAATATTTAAGACTATTTTGTGGTCATACTTGTGAAGAAGCATGAAGTGTCTAATGCAGAGATTAAAACTAATATTGATGAATAACAATCTATCGTATGCTTGACAATACCTTCACAACTGCTCCATCTAAGGAAGTAGCAGCTGAAAATAGTTGTCCATCATGAACTTGTATGGCGTATATGGGACTTGATTTCCCTAATAATTTTCTTGTGCCACTTTGAATAGAGTTTATTGTTCCAGTTGGCAAATCAATATCCTGAATGCTGTTATCAACACATCCACAATACAGTTTTCCTTTAACAAGAGTCAGGCATTTTGCATACTTCTGTTGATTTAAAAGTTTGGTTGCTCCATTCCATGAATGCACCTGATTTTTGGGATACAAGATATACTTAAACGAACAACCTCCAATGATTCACACACAAACTCATTATCAACATTCAGCAAGATTTCTACTACAAAACAAGTCCCAATCAATCAATGTTTATTGATTGTTTGTTAATCAATCAATGTTTATTATTTTCACAAAATGTGAAGTGAACATTATAAATTTGTACTTAAAGACTCGAGAGAACTGACCTTAATGCCAGCTCCCTGAGGAATGAAGCATGACAAGCTGTTTGAGACCATTAGGTTATTGACATGATCCTTCATTTCATGAACTTCTTCACATTCTATTCCTTCATCCTGAATGGACCACACCTACAAGTGACAGTACAGACAGGTTTAGAAAAATAAACCTTGTGTGTTATGAGTCTTAAGAGATGTATCTCTTACCCTCACAGTTCTATCAAGTGAACCACTGTACAACTTTTCTCCTGATTGTAGAACTACCAGGCTTGTCACAGCTTTGAGATGATCTCGGATTTCTTGGATGAGGTGTAAACTTTTAGCTTTTACTGTCCATACCTTCAAGAATAAAGAAATTTCCCATCAAACTCAACCTTGCAAGTTTTTGTTCTACAATTGAACTGGTGACACTGAACTTGACCAAGGTCCTTTTACTAAACGTTGCTCTATAATAATTTTGATAAACAAGTATTAATGATACGCAGGGGCAGACTAAGACCACACTCAACATTTATTACATGTCATATCTTCTTTTTCTTTAGCATAGCTTAAAGGTAATGTTTCACAACTTATTTACAAGTGATAAAAGAAGGTCATTTCTGACAAAAAGCATATATCAACCTTTATAGTTCCATCTGTATGACTGGAAAAAACTAAATTTCTGAAGCACACAATTGAAGTGACTTCGCCGTTAATGCTGCAATTCTCCAGTGCAATTTCTTTATGATTCCACATATCCTGATACCAGTGAAAGTTGGATGATTAGGGTGGTTAATATTGCTGATAACTAAATGTGGGTATATGCCTGAAACTTACAGCACTAGATTCTCGCTCTTCTGAAAAAAGGTTAAAAACTTCAACAGCCATGGTGGATGATTTCTTTAGTTCTCTCAAACCTTTAAGTATATCCTTCACATGGATCGTTAGATCATGCAGTCCTTCTGAAATTCACCATATGACAAATGAGAATAATCTTCAATGACCAGCATTATGTCTTCGATATAAAACCATGACCAACTAAACCACAGTAGCATGTCAAAAATACATCATGTATTGACAAATGATATCCATATCAATTTGACTGATTACTACTCATATGCACCCGAAAGCCTACATGATAAATGTCGTGATATTGAATGTTCCACATACCAGGCTCACTGATAAAGCTCCTCAGTGCAAGCAAGCTAAGTGCTTTATTTTCTGTATCCCTTGAAGATTTGAATATTGATACAAACTGCTTGAGCAAGCATACTCTTGCTGCTCCTCTAATTCCAGTGTCGGGAAGGATGGTCAGCATGTATACCAGCCAAGTAGCAGACAGAAAACATGCAGAAAATAAATCTGCTGATTTACTCTTCAGGCCATCTGCTAAAGCCTCAAATAGTAATCCAAATTCATAGCTGACCAGAGAAAATGCCATTTTCCTCTCCCAGTCCTCAGCAGCTAACTCTTCTTCCTATAAAAGTTTTTTTACAGAATATAAGGGGATTGAAATTAAGTATTTCACATCTGGTAACATGATTTAGGAATGCTACTGCATCTTTTATAAGAATGAAGCTGACCGTTGCGTCTTGACTACTAGACAGATATCCAGTATCATTTTGTGTTGCATTGCTATCTGCCCGGTCAAGTCCTGCACGTTTAAGTAGAAACTCCCTGATAAGAGGTTTACCAGAATAGGAAAACCTTCCTTGGAGTGCTAAAAGTGTCTCAGCAGCAGCTATTTGAGAGTCAGGATAATCTGAATTTTTGAGACACATAATTAGGACACCTACAGCTTCCTCTCTATAGATGCTCATTTTCCTTGGTTCTGCCTGCAGTTCAAGACAGCCCATGTTATTTGACATGAGATGTGACTGTTCATATCCAGATAGATAAAACACGGAGAACTAGGTTGAGGATGATATAGATATAAACTAATACTCATACAAGCAGATCAAGTTGTAGAAGTAGGCCAGCCACAACAGGACACTGATCAGGGAGAGCTGTCTGTAGGTATATGAGGAAGCTGTGCATTGAGCTATAAGTACCTTCATTCTTAATAATGTGCAACACTTGCTCAGTAAATGCCCTTCTGGAGAAATAATACAGTGAGTGAAGACATTTGAACAAGATGGAATTTCATATAGTTAAGAGTTATATACCTGTTTAACTTGACCAGTTCAGATAGGAACTGGATAATCTCAAACCTATCTGCATCGTTCGACTCAATGAAGCTCTCTAACAGGTGTGTTAATTCAGCTTTATCAGCTATCATATTCCTGCATCTTCCATCCTGTTGCATGCATCTCAATAATATAACCACAGCTGATAGTCGTTCTTCGACTAATTCAGCTTCCAAGCTGCATAAAATAGCCTCAACTACTTTTGCCGAAGTCAACCTCTTGACAATTTTGGAAGCTCTTTCATCCTCTATGTTTTTAAGAGCATGTCCAAGAAGAAGCACTGAAGCTGATTTGGGCTTCATAAACATGCTAACAAGGTCTTCCTCACGACTGATGAGAACTTTTAGAAGAGAGTCCAGCAATTCCATTTCTGCAAGATTTCCAATAAATGGCATCAATAGATAGATCAGAACAACAGCTTCCAGTAACCCCTTCTGGAAAAGAGCAACAATGCATTCTACGTCAGTGTCAACTCTGGTCAGTGTTTGGATGACACCATTATCTCTTGATCCCAGCTCAGAGAGGAGAAATATCGTTGCCATCAAAACATCGGGATCAACAGAATTGGAAAGGATCTCTACAAAACCATTGACAACTGGAGGTTTTGAGAGCATCGTCTGAATATCAACCATCTGACCTTCTCTCCAGAACTGCTCAATTCGGAGCGCTGCCATTTCAGACTCTCTTAGTATCTCTGATGTACAGAGGTTGGTTATTGCACGACGAAGCTCACTGATGGTTCCATCTAAAGAACCTAGGCCTCCTAAACTAGTACGTGGAGCTGGTCTCTTCACTGGTTGATATTCAGGCTCACACCTATGAAGAGGAGCTGAATATTGGTCCTTTTCCTGCCAGCTTGCTATGAGGCGCTTGAGCACATAATTTGTTTTCGGTAGTTGAGTACTATGTAGCTTCTGCCGTGTTATTGGGCAAGTGGCATTTCCCCTCTCCAGCCATTCTTGAATAGCCTTTCTTTCGTATGTCTGACCAGTTTCAAGAGTCACTGGATCTTCAAGTACATGTGTAGTTATGGGACATACAAAATCCTTTGGTGGTGTATTCTTTCCACTGGATTCCATGAAAGCATCTGGATGGCTGATATAGCAATAAAATCATAAATATTATATAAAAAAAAAGTATAATTCTAGCAAGTGCTTTATTTATACCAACCAGCTTGATTCTCCGAAAGTAGGCTGCTTTTCGTTTAGGTATTGCCTCTGCCTTGTGTTGAGCAATGCCATTTTTTTGTTCATATCCTAAAAGACACAAGGATCACTTTAATAACTAGAACAATCTGTATAGGTGTATCAGTCTGCAGGGTATTCTGATTCATTGTTATTATCAATCGGTTACCTCATTTTCGCCCTTGGATTCAGTGGAACAAGGATCATTGGAATCATCACTTGAACAAGACTCATGTTCCAAATCAAAATTGGATGGCTTTGATTTTATTGATGATCTTTGACTTGTAAGAACTTTCAGGGAAACTCTCTGAGGATAAAAAGACGGAAACTTGGAAAACTCTTTGCTACTACTATTCAATTTCATGACTGACTTGTCTCCTTCAACAGAATCAGTCCATATTGGCTGCACCGATGTATGCAACAATAATGAGTCATAGAAGGCTAAAGAAAAATGAGAAATTATTCGTATTTACTGAAAAGGGTAAAAATAAATTAAAATAGCATACTATTTCTAATTTGTTCTGGAAATTCTGATTTACTATTTCTCTATGGTAAAATCAAAGCAGAGAACCATTGTGAACAGTGTAAACAACAAAGTGAAGTTAAGGTAGAATTATGAATAATAGTAAAGCATTACATTATACAGTCGATTTTTCAATCCATATTCTTGATTAATCATCTCCTCATCTTTGCTAATCTCAAAACAGTCGCTCCTTTGTACAATTACGGATGGCGGATCAATAATCTTGTCTTGATTTTTGGCTCGCAAAACCTCCTTGAAATATCGAGAAAAAACTCTACAATTCTCATCGAGAATTTCCTCGTACTCATTCTCCAAATCCTTCAACTGAGAGGCTTGCTCTCTGCTTATAGTTGACAAAGACTTGGTAGGTGCTGAAACCGCGTTGAAGAATGGCATAATTGTTGACTTTTGGTGATTGTACCAGTGAAGAATAGGAATGAAATGAATGAGAAACAATTGTTCAAAAACAAGAGGTGCAATTTCCACTCTTGCAATGAAAGGATCAGTGTAAAACACATGAAGAAGACTAAGAGCAGCATCTATGGGTTTATGCAGAAGAGTATAAACGAGAGATAACAAAAAGGAAGAAAATGTATTTTCAGAGTCTAATGAAACAAGGATCTTTTCAGCAGCTAGTTTGAGAGAGGAGTAGTTGGAAGTGGAAGCTGCATTTTCTATAGTTTCAATTGCAACAGATTGATCAGCGGATTGATGAACGAGTGAGAATAGCCGGTGACGGAGCTCAGAATGCGCAAGAATTTCCGATAAGAACACGCTGGTGTGGTGGAGAATGCTCTCTGAAGCCATGTGAAACGAAAATGGTTTTACGAAAGTTTTTGGAGCTATAGAACTAAAGTCTTTGACTTTGGTGAAGTGGAGCTAAAAGTACACACAGGGACGGCTATTTTAACTTACTTTGCCAAATGACAAATGTTACAATAACCACACATTCTCATTCAAAGTCAAGTGACAAAAACATGTTTTGCCGTATAGCCGGCTCTATTTTTTGACCCATACCATCATATTTTCTTGACAGGGAATATCCCAAATTCGGGGTGAATTATTAATTTCATCTCTAAACTATTGACAATATTAAAAAATACTTTTTACTTGACTAACTGAAGTTAAATACACATCTGATCTTGCAATGTGAGTGAAATATATCCCTAAAGGGTATTTTCAACACTTCTCTCGATTTTTTATTAAGAGTCCATGCTCTTACAAGAGTTTGAGATCACTTGATATGTCATCATGTGGCAAATCGAGGGTGTACCAGGGGTGTATCTAAGTTTAGTTAGTCGAGTAAAGGGGTTTTTCTAAATCTGTCAATAATTCAGGAACGAAACTAATAATTTGAGCCAAATTTATGGGTGTTTTCAATACTCTCTATTTTCTTTTCTACACCCTATTTTGTGGACTTACTTGTGCGTATTTGTCTTTATTTTTTGTGACTAAGGCATAACAACACATTTATATTATGGAAAAAATATCAATTATTGAGCAAAATTATATGGGGTAGTATGGTCCCCCCAACTTACATTTTTTTGTATTATTGTCACAATCCAAGTTTCATATAAGATGTGAGATATGTGAGGGCATTCATCACTTTTCGTAAGCGAATCCCACTTATTTTTAATCATCTCATATATATATATATATGAGAACCCTCATTCCGGTGACGTGTGATGAGTGAAAAATTTTCACTCATTTGAGGCTTTTTTCTTATGATTTTGTGGCACTCAAAGAGAGAAAGAGGCTAATTATTCATTGAATTGTGTTGATTTTGGTATTTATTGCTTGGAAGAACATGATGGAAAAGAGTGGGAAAATGAGCTGAAACTGGCATAAAACTGTCTCTGATCTTGCACCAGCGAAAGAGCGTTTGCTTCTGCGAATGGTCAAGGTCAACTAAAGTCAAAGGTCCGCTTAAGTGACCACTCGGGATCCGCTTCTGGGAAGGGGCCAAGAAAGGTGTGGTTCGCTTTAGGAATATGGATAGTCGCTTTTGTGAACTCTCAGCCACTTAAGCGAGGCCCGGATGTATGGGTATGGGTAGAATTAAAATTTCTCGAATTTCGGACCCAAATTCTCGCAAAGGGCTAAAAAGAAGCACAATCTATCTATTATTGGATTATTGAATCTTATCTTTTAGTTTAACTTAGTATTTTTTTTTTAAGTATGGAATCTTATCTTTTAGTTTAGCTTAGATTTTTTTGAAGAACTCTTAATATTGAATCTTATTTTTAGTTTAGCTTAGAGTTTTTTTGAAGAACTTTCTTGTGCGGCTTTGTGTAGCTCATAACAACACATTTAAATTATGGCAAAATTATCATTTATTGAATTAAATTATATACGGTCCCCAACTTTTATATATATATATATATATATACTAGTGCCTGGACACGTGCGTTGAACGTATATCTCATATTATATGGTTGCATAATATATGTCTATAGCTATAAATTTTGTATAAATAAAAAAATATTTGATTGTAATATAAATTGGAAAACATGTATAAGATAAGAAATCAAAATAGATATCCTCAAATTTTAAACTATTAAGAATAAGTATTTCTAATGAGTTTAATCAATCATACCTCGCAATAATCCCTGCAATTCATTGAGAAACTTTCAATCTATACATCAACATTCAACCGTGTATATATAAAGAAAACTTGCATAAAAACAATTATATCTATATTTTTGAAAACACTATAAAGTCAATTTTCCTTTTTCCATTATAATACGGATTGCACACAATAACTTCTATTAAAAAAAGAAAAGACAAAATTAGGAAAAATATTATCAATAAATTGGAATGAAAAATGTAAAGTTGTAATAAGAGGAAGAGAAGAAAAAATCAGTAGAATATACTTACCTAACCATGAATAAGGAAGTATGTTGAGTAAAAGAAGAGTAATGCAAAAGAGTGAGCTGATATATGGAGGAAATTGACTAATATAATAATCTGTATTAAATAATGAAAAGACAACTCTTCAATTTCTGCAAAATTCTTATAACTACGAGCTCAAGATAATATAAATTTATTAATTTAATAAATGACATAAATAAATAACATACATTGTATGTATGTGTAGTCAATGGGGTAGTGAAAAAGATTCTTTCTAAAATTATTTTTATCTCTTTAAAGTATTTTTGAACTTATAATGTTAGTGCTATAGAAAATCATATAAAGTCATAAGCTACTGCAAGTTTTTATAGTAATTATTTTATTAAATTATATACCTATTATTTATTTTTAATTATTTATAATCATTCCGGAAATGTATAAACTAATTTTGGAAAGCTTGTGAAATGAGAAATTATCATTTCTTATCATTATTTTAGTTATTATTAACATTTAGTATGACAACATTTAAAAAAGTAGCCTCCTTTAACTATTAACTGTTTCTAAATTAAAGTGGCCAAGAATTTGAAATGTTCTGACATTTTGTTTATCTAAACACGCAGAATTTTGTTTTTGAACCTGAAACATGTAATCAAGCCTTGGCTGAATTATAATTTTATTTTTACTATTTAATTAATTAAATAATTTATAACATTTTAATATAATGAAGGGGTAAAATGGTAATCCAACTTTAAAGGTCGGAGCTTCCCCCTTTTAGTAATACTAGTCCTGAAAACGTGCATTGCACGTTTCGCCCCTACTATTATATAAAATTAGTATACGTGCCCGCGCGATGCACGGATAATATTGAAGTATTATTTCTAAACACTTTAGATTGTGATGTTTTGTTCGGACATGTTAAATGATATTACCTTTAAAAAAATCTAAAATGAAATATACCCTCTTCTCCCCACGTCCCGCCTCACCCAACCCCCTATCACCCATAATAGAGATAACGAATCATGTTTTTAAATTGTTAATATTAATTTTTATTATCTTCACTTGACTTAATATAATTATCAAGTGCCCTTCTTAATAATATAAACCAAATCTGGTTATTTTGTTTACTCGTTAATTTTTTAATTTGTATTTTATTATTCACATAACTTCAATTTATTATAATATATGAACAGTAATGAGTGTATTATCTAATCACTTCATTATATTTTCAAAATATTATCTCCCCCATCCCTCCGTCCCTCTTCGTACCTTTTTTATACTATACTTTAATTATTTTTCGCTAGTTTGACTTTGAGTTTTTTTTTTATGTGTAATAAACAATTGAATTTTCTTATTTTTTATTTTAATATATATAAAATGTTGAGTTTGAATTTAAGTTAATTAAATTTTTATATTTTAATGTTCATTAAATTCATTAGTTATTGAGATTTTAGTTACGTGGTATATATATTTAAGATTATTGAATTTAAGTTACTTAAATTTTTATATATCAATACTCATTGATTAGAAAATGCTTTTTCATCTAAATGAAAGTCGTGCTCTTCACATTTTTTAAATTATAATTTCTAAATTGTTTTCTGATTTTGTCCTGACTCACGGTTAATGCATTGATCAATAATTATGACTTTTCATTACTGTATAAGAAATGACATTATACACTCTATACATGTTTCCTTTTATACATGTATAATTTGTAAATTAATCAAATAAATTTACATAAATTAATTAGTTCATTCCAGAATTTATGAATTCAAATATCTGCTATTGAACTAAACAACAGGTTGAAATAATAGAAGAAAATGCACTGTTTTTTTTTTCAAAAAAAAAATTTCATATAGTCTTTTTTCTCAAGTGGCATTCTCATCTTTGTATAAAATTTCAGAAGTAAGTTTTATTTTAAGAATGCTTGAATATTTTTTTCATTTGGTGAACACGACTATCCCTTGCTTCTAATTTAATTTCTCTAAAAACTATATATACTCAATTATTCTAATGCAACACAAAGAAACACCCATTAAAAATGAAGTTTTTTCTCTCTGTTTTTTCTATTACCTTCCATATATTGTGTGTGAGATTGTAACTATTTATATTGATTTTACTCTTACAAAATGGAACACTTTTTGAGATACTAAAAATACTACTAATACAAAATCAACATAACAGAGGAACGACAACCAAATCCGAATACCAATTGAGTTCAATATATGCTAAAATCACATAAAAGGAAACATTTTAATATTTGCTTTAAAAATGAATAGAGTAGGACTAAATTATGAAAAAAGAAAATAGGAGATGGAGAAAACAATTATCAAAGTAGTAATTCATGTACTTAAAATATCCAAAGATAGCGTAAATAATCTATTGTCATAAAATATTTTAGAATACCTTCATTTCTCTATCATCAATTTATTCTTCTTCATCATCGCATTGGAGAGGATAGTGATTACTTCACTCATACAAAAACAATGTCAGATAAAACAATTAAAATATAGGGCATATAAACATACAATACATTCTTATACTAACTCTCAATTTTTTTTTTTAATGATCTTAGTGAGTGCAATTTATTTTTTTGTTGAGATGTTAGTTTGTTACGTTTGGATTGTATTTTGAATAGTTGGTTTCAAGAAGGTGTGGGTGATGAAGATAAGAATAACATTTTTTTAAAAAAAGATGTGGGTTATAAGGTTTAAATGATTTTTAAGGATAAGGTTAGTTATTTTTTAAAATTTAATTTTAAAATTAATTATTTAGGTATTTAATAATGACTAATTTTGTGCTTTTTGCCAAAGGACGTGTGTTCTTCCCATTTTTTACTGTCTCTTTTTTTTTGGATTAATTTTTTTTTCTATTTTAAATAATGCATGTTGTATTGAGATTATTTTAATTAATAAGTGTATATTACAACAAATTGATACAACTTGAGTGAAAGGGAGTTTTAGAATTTTTTTTAAAAAAGTCTCAAGTGAATAATATTTTTTTTTTAATCTCAATTCAAAAACACTTTCTTCTTTGTTATTGTTTGAAATAATTTTTTCCTAAATGATATGATAAATCAATTCTTTTTCATTATTTTGTCATAAGTTATAATAAAAATTAATTTAGTTAGTATTATAAATCTTATTTTAGTTAGTATTAAATCTGTTTTTAAAAAATATTGACATTTGTCATTATTTGTGTGAGTTGATGATATGTGTCTATTTTATTTAATAGTGTGTATTTAAATACTTGTATAATATCTAATTATTTATTATTTAAAATTTTAAAAATTTGTGGGGCTGACATGTGATGTTTTTTCTTCTCCTTTTATATATAGATTTATAAATCAAACTTATGTTGATAATACGCTTGTACTTTTATCTTATCGTGTCTGCAAAATTCATCTCTCGAATTGGCATATTCCAATCAACAATTAGACAATATAATAAGAATCTCCATCCACCATTACATGTTCTTTATATGTATTAATTTATTAGAAAATTACAAACTAAAACTGAAATTATGAAAAGAAAATGTATAGAATTAAAGTTAAAAGGAAAAATATTCCTTATATCAAATCAATTAACATGAAAAGTAATAAAATTTACATGTCATCATATCAAACAAAATGAAAAAAAAAGAGAAGTTAAACAAATCAATATATTAATAAATAATTGATAAAATAAATTAAAAAATTACATAAATATTATAAGATGATGAAACGCAAAAGAGAAATTTACCAACAAGTAACCCGCATATACATACATTACACATACACAACACACCAAATGTTGTTAGGGAAAAGAAAGATTACAATTTTAATCCGTTCTAATTTATTTGGAGAATCTTATAATATATTTTAATTTTTTAATATTATAAATCTATTATTAAATTTGTATTAAAAATAGTTTAGCAGAAAAATGAACATACCTAGTACATTTACATTGTTCCTCTATTATATTTTTCAGTGATGATCATATTCTGGACATATAAGTCCATTTATATAAAATAATTTATCGTCTATTTAATTTGATAATTTAACAAAAATAAAAAAATTTGCAACGTCCATAGGAAGTGAAAAGGCATAACTGTTTACTTCAACATTTTTTTTTGGTTTCCCACCCGGTATTCGGAGCTCACACTGGAGCTTCGACTAAATTCGGATTGCGCTCTGCAGGGTCCATTCGGGGGTGGCGCTCCCAACAGGATTTTCTCCATACCCAAGGCTCGAACCCGAGACCTCTAGCTAAGGGTGAAACACTCCCACCAGTGCACCACAACCCATGTTGGTAATAAGAACTCCATTAAATTTGATACCCTATTGATTTCACTATTCATTATCTATAATTCATCTGAAAGCAAATACATTAAAACCTCACTAAATTAATACTTGATAAATTAATAATCAGATAATATTTTTCTCTGGTCCTGACTTGGGCCAATGGAAAAAATCACTCATTTCGATAAGATAATATATTTTCAGGACACTCCTGTATAAATATATGATCCCATTAATATTATAAATTAATAATTCTTGAAAAGTACAAATATATTTAAGACAATTTAGTGAAATATGATTCTATTGTATTATGTTTTTGTTAAAATTTAAATTTAGTCAAAGTTCATCTCTAACTTTTCTTATTAATGCATCCAAAAGTTCTGGTATTGTCTTTTCGAACTGCACCATAAAATTGTTAAGAGTTCTAAATGAGATGAGTGCTTCCTTACGCGTAATTAGTTTAGAAGGTATTGTTCATCTTCAACTTTATCATCAACATTGTTTTTCCAATGGTATCCACAATTTCATCTTAGCTCTGGACCTCTAAACGTGTAACATTATTTTAGATGCAATAATTTCTTTTCAAACTGCACCATAAAATTATTTTTTATTGAATTCAATAAATATGATAACTAAATTAGTAGGATGATTTTGATGTAATTAAAAATTAACTTTCATTGAATCTCAAAACACTCTTTAAATTAATAAATATTAATTTATCAATTAAATAATATCTAAACAAAATAATAATATTTCATGGTCCCACTCCCTAGATAGTCACCCATGTTTGAGAAATTAATTTGTCAATTAAATAATATCACTTATGTTTGTTTTAGGACTATAATATCACCCAACTTTGCATATTTTCCTCAAAATATACATGACACATAAAAAACATTATTCTCTCCTATTGAGATGCCCTGTCATATTATTCATTTTTTAATTAAAAAAATTAACTTTTTAAAATAACTCATATGTTATATTCAATAAAAAAAATAAAAATAAAATTCTTGATTATTTATCATTTTTAGTTTTTTACTTTAGCATATGAAGAGATAAGACATTTTTTATTCTATTATTACATTTAACATTAATTATTTTTCTAAAATCATTTCTCAATTCATTCATTAATTTCTTAAAGAATATGCAAAGTGCACACTTTTAATGGAATGTCATATAATATTATTATTTTTTTTAATATTGTTTTTTTATTTTTTAAATTGGGAAATTTAATTTCTACTCCTTTAGTCTATCTTTACATCTTTACTTGTTTAGTACTCCCTCCATTTGACAAAGAATGATCTAGTTTCGCTTGACACGGAGTCTAAGAAAATAAAGTAGACTTTTGAATCTTGTGTAACTAAATTAAAGTTATGTCAAATGTACAAAATTATCCTTTAATCTTGTGGCCTTAAACATGCCACGTGGAAAGCTGAAATTAAAATGTTACCAAAAAAAGAAAGAGGTCATTCTTTTTGAAACTGACTAAAAAGGAAAGGAGGTCATTCTTTTTTAAACGGAGGGAGTATTAATTTGACATATCTCTTAAGGAATAATAAAGATAATTTTACAATATCAATCTTTGAAAATAATTGTCACGACCCAGACCTTCGTGATTGGCACCCACACTAATCCTTCGGTGGAAGAACCACTACTACAACCCAAACCAAGCAACTAAACCCAAAAACTAAAGCATTTAAGTTACGGAAGCAAGTTAAATAGCTAAAGACTAAAGTTCCCATAAACTTCCAAAAGATCTAACAACTAAACAATGCGGAAATTACACATAGAACCTAAAAGTCAATGTACCAAAACATCTATAGTTCAACAAGTCTAAACAAGAAGGGATACAACCCCATACTAATGAACTAATCAACTAACTAGAAAGTCTAAGTCCGAAATGTGGACATAGACGGAAAGAGAACTCATGGCAGCCTGGAAGAACTGGCTCACCCTTGAATTCGAATGACGATCACTGATCTTCTAAACGAGGTCTGTCAATAGCCGCTTGAAAATGCCCTGTACTCAACAAAGAAAGAGCAAGTGCAGTATCAGTACACAACCACAGTGTACTGGTAGGATCACGCGGCTATCCACTAAGTGTAACATAAGTCAATACAATAATATAGTCACATGCGTTTATCGAGCATATACAATATTATCAACATTTACGAACAACGAACAACGAACAACAAACAACTTCACATTTCTCAAGATACACAATTATGACAAGTCATTGGTTCTCTCATGGAACCAAACCCAAACAGTTAGCATATCGGAACGTGATAGCCGATCCAAAGATTATGTCTAAACGTAGCAACCGATCCAAGCTAGTGTGTCGGAACGCAACACCCGATCCATTCAACAAACCACAATCACAATCACTATCACAATCACAAGTACATTCTCATAATCATACAATCAAGTCATGATTCATGACATTCATAGTCATATATCCTCATTTACAACAAGTGTGATCAATAATGCAACATTCACATACATACACGTATCATAATGAAGCAAGAAAAAACATACATCACACAATCATAGAATCATAACCATCACCTACCTCGAAACAAGCTTGAAACCCTAAGAAACTTGATCCTTCCCTTTCCAGATTCCTTCTACTTGTTCTTGGTCTACAAACAATCAATATAATATGATAATCAACAAACAATCACTAATTACCCAGATTACTAACAAATCTAACAACCCTAGATCATACCCATGATCCCAAGTATCCAAATTAGGGCTTTTTCCATCATGGTTTCTGGATCAAAACTCTCCCCCATCGATAATTACCAATTAGATTACGTTCTACGGATCGAAAAATGGATTTGGGGAGTGAAAATCGTATTGCCTCAAGAATGGTGGAAAACTGTCAAGAACAGCTCTGGGTTCGTTCCTTAGCTCTCAAATTCATAAATTACAGTATAAAATATTTTTGGGGTTTATTTACGACTTTACGTCGCATCTGACTCGCCACAACGGTCATCACCCTGCTACAGCGGCCCCGCTAAAGCGACTAAAATCCCCACCAAGGCGGGTTGCATGAAACAGAGAGCTATTTAAAGAATTCCAAAATCCCCATTTCACAACACACCTCTAACCAACGACGCTCAGAAAATACCCTTTACGCTAAGATCAATTTTGGGAGTTCTACTTGCCCGAATTCAATTCCATAAAGTCGTATGGATTCCTTAACAACTTATCTAACTACTCATGTAATCAAAATCATAATTAGATCACCCAATTGCTACCAGATTTCCCTACACCTTAAAGACTCCGATTTCGTCCAAATCTGGACTAGGTTGGGAAATTTCAAGTTACAACGAAAAAATTTTTCGGGCCAAAATTTTTTCCCGTTAGCTTTTCTATAACGATGGAACTTGGTCGTTACAATAGATACCAATTTACCCATCACTCATCCCCGAGTGACAAAACTATAGGAAAAACAGGCTAAAGAAGGGATGAAGTAGTACCTGAATCGACGAACAATTGGGGATATTTGTCTCGCATGTCCCTCTCGGTTTCCTACGTAGCTTCCTCAACTAGACGATGCTTCCATTGAACTTTCACGGACTTAATCTCCTTGGTCCTCAACTTATGCAATCACGATCAAGAATTGCAATCGGTTCCTTCTCATATTGGAGGTCTTTTTCTAACACAATTGAGTCCCATTTAATGATGTAATCTCCGTCACCATGATATCTCTTCAATATGGACACATGAAATACCGGGTGAACACCCGATATACTAGGAGGTAAAGCCAATCTATACGCTACCGGTCCTACACATTCCAGAACCTCAAAGGGGCAAATGTATCGCGAACTTAGCTTACCTTTCTTGCCAAATCTCATCACCCCTTTCATGGGTGATACCTTAAGAAGAACATTCTCACTGGTTTGGAATGCCATGTCGCTTATATTGTGATCCGTATACTTCTTCTATCTACTCTGGGCTGCTAAAAGCTTAACTTGAATACTCCTCACCTTATATTGAACACCCTTCACTAAATCTACCCCCAAAAGTTTCACATCTCCAGCCTCGAACCATCCTATGGGTGATCTACATCCCCTCCCATAGAGTGCCTCAAATGGTGCCATATCAATGCTGGAGTGAAAACTATTATTATAGGATAACTCACACAAAGGTAAGAACTTATCCCAATGTCCTCAAAAATCAAGCACACATGCCCGCAACATATAGTCTAACACTTGAATAGTCCTCTCCGACTGCCTGTCTGTCTGTGAATGGAAGGCTGTACTAAAAGTGAGTTGTGTGCCCAATTCATCATGCAATTTCCTCCAAAACTTGGATGTGAATTGGGTACCACTGTCTGAGATGATAGAGAGAGGCACCCATGCAGCCTCACTATCTCTTTCACATAGGCCTTAGCCAATTGCTCAACATTATAACCTATTCTTACTAGAATAAAATGGGCTGAGTCAATCTATCAACCACTACCCAAATAGAATCAAACTTCTCCAAAGTCTTGGGAAGACCAACCACAAAATCCATGGCTATGCTTTCCCACTTCCATTCCGAAATTGACATTCTTTGAAGAAAACCTGCAGGCCTTTAATGTTCATACTTCACTTGTTAACAATTTGACACTTTGCCACAAACTCCGCTATATCCTTCTTCATGCCTGGCCACCAATAAATTTGCTTCAAATCTCGGTACATCTTAGTCACACCCGGATGAATAGAATATCGCAAACCATGAGATTCTGCCAACAATTTCTGAATCCAGTCATCTACTCTAGGAACACAGATCATTCCTTTAAAATTGAGCACACCTTCCGCATCAAGAGTGGGCTCTTGTGTCTTACCAATCGCGGTCTTCTTCTTAAGTTCATTCAAATTTTCATCCTCAAATTGTTTGGCCTTGATCTCCTCAATGAATGTGGCCCTCGCTTCAATGCTAGCTAACACCCCACCTCTTTCTCAGATGCCCAACTGCATGAACTTAGACTCTAAGGTCTGAATTTCCTTAGCCAAATGTCGCTTGGATACACTTAATCAAGCTAAACTACCTATACTCACCACTTTTCGACTCAAAGCATCTGCCACTTAGCCTTACCCGAATGGTATTGAATGGTTATATCATAATATTTAAGTAACTCCATCCCCCTTCGATGTCTCAAATTCAGATCCCTTTGAGTGAAAACATGCTACAAACTACGATGATCAGTAAATACTTCACACTCAATACCATAGAGGTAATGCCGCCATATCTTAAGAGCGAATACTACCACTGCCAACTCCAAATCATGCGTTGGATAATTTCTCTCATGCACCTTCAATTGGCACGATGCATAGGCTATAACATTCTTATCCTGCATTAACACAGCACCCAAATTAGAATGTGAAGCATCACAATAAACAATAAAATCCTTACCTTCAACCGGTAATGCTAGAATGGGCGCGGTGGTCAAGAGAGGCTTGAGCTTTTGAAAGCTCTCCTTACACTTTTCAGTCCATTCAAATGGTACCTCCTTTTCAGTCAAGTTAGTCAAGTGAGTGGCAATGGAAGAAAGATTTTTCACAAATCGATGATAGTAGATAGCGAGCCCCACAAAACTCTTAACTTCCGTCACAGAGCTAGGCCTAACCCAATTCTTAACCGCTTAAATCTTTTGGAGATCTACCATTACCCCTTCTTTTGAAACTACATGCCCCAAAAATGCAATCGATTTCAACCAAAAATAATACTTAGAAAATTTAGCATATAGATTTTGCTTTCCAAGAACACCCAAAACACTACAGAGATGGTTGGCATGCTCTTTCTCACTTTCGAATAGAACAAAATATCATCAATAAACAATATAACAAATGAATCAAGAAACAACTTAAATACCCCATTCATCAAACTCATGAACGATGCAGGCGCATTAGTCAAACCAAACACATAACCAAAAACTCATAGTGCCCATAGCGAGTTCTATATCCCGTCTTGGGCACATTCTCAGGCCTAATTTTCAACTGATGGTAGCCAGACCTTAGATCAATCTTAGAGAAAACTGATGCATCTTTCAATTGGTCAAAAAGATCATCTATTTGAGGCAAATGGTACTTGTTTCAAATAGTGACCCTATTCAATTGCCGGTAATCTATACACATTCTCATACTGCCATCCTTTTTCTTAACAAAAAAAACTAGGGCACCCCATGGGGAAGCACTAGGTCGAATAAACCCTTTATCAAGAAGTTCTTGGATTTGATCCTTAAGCTCTCTTAATTCTGCTGGAGCTATGGGATATGGAGGGATAGAAATGGGGCGCGTACCAGACCTTAAATCAATGCAGAAATCTATATCTCTATCCGAAGACATACCAAGCAAGTTATTAGGAAACACTTCTCTAAATTCTGACACCACAGGAATAGACTCAATGGATGGAGCCTCAATCTCAACATCCCTAATATGAGCCAAATAAGCCAAACAACCCTGCCTTATCAATTTCTTAACCTGAATGGAGAGGGCTTTGAGAGTAAAGCTTATATGATAATGGTTGAATATTAGATAGAATTGTTGTGGAAGGGATTTACCCACATGATCTACCTTATGAATGTATGAATGCATGAATGTGAAAGGTTTTCTCACATAAATATATTCTAGGTTTAAAGGCTTGCTCACCTAAAATGAATCAAATAATTTATGAACTATGATAGCTAAGACTTAGCTTGGATTAGAATAATGAGATGCTTCTTCCATGATAGCTTGACTTTGCAAGACAAGGCGATTTAATTGTAGCTTGGGTTAGTAGAACTCATGGTAGCTTGGATTGAGCAATAGTACCCTTCCAATGGATAGCTTGAACTAGCATGATAAGATGCTTTGCATGGTAGCTTGACTTGGTAAGGCCAAACCATTTCATGGTAGCTTGGATTGAGCAATAGTACCCTTCCTTGGATAGCTTGGACTTGCATGATAAGGTTATTTCCATGATAGCTTGGACTAGCATAATGAGGTGCTTTTCCTTGGTAGCATTGAATTGGTAAATAGTAACTATTCATGGTAGCTTGAATTAGCATAGATGAGGTGCTTCTTCATGGTAGCTTGCATTAGTAAAGTAGTACTTTTCCATGGCTAATTATTTAGCTTGGATTGGTAAGATGATATGCCTTTCATGAATAGTAGAAATAGCTAAGGATTGACTATTCCTTAATCAAAGTAGCATAGTTATGATGAAACAAGGTTACTTCAAGGAATTATCGTGAGTATGTTTAAAAATGAGATTTACTTGTTATGATGAATGATTAGCTTGGATTGTTTCTTGTGTTGCCTTCCATGAGATGTAAGAGTAGAGGTGGATGACCCAAGTCTTGATTAAGGATAAAGTTAAGGTTACTTTAAGAAGTGTTTCTCTGGTGTTATGATGATTTAAGTGCATTGATTATGCTTATTCCTTATACTGTTATCTCTTATGCTTATGTTGATGTTTATGCAAGCTATCATATTTACTACATGTTTGTACTAACACATACTCTTGCCTACATTTCTTATCCAAATGTAGGATCCAGTGGTATCGACTCTCATCCCCGTGGATAGGATATTAGAAGAAGAAATGATTGAAGATTGGTGAGTCCTCATAGCATTCGAGGATTTGACCACTATTTCTCTTATGTTCTTTTGTTTTTAATTTTTGAACATTGTTGTATGGGCTGTGTCCCAAGATATTCATATTTTAGATGGTTTGAGACAAAGTGTATTAGACTTCCACTTTGTTTTATAAAGACTTTGATTATGTTGAAAATGTTTAAATTTCCACTAATTTCTAATATATTATGTTATGTTAGCTAAGTGCCTTGTATGAGGCCTCTTGGGTCTTGTACGCCATGTTATATCTAGGGGGTACCCCTGGGTCATGACATTCACCCACTATAAACTCCCAAGGCAATATCTTTGTATCATGCCACCATTTAACTTTCTCTTTATAGAGTGCAGAGCTTTCATATGCTTGTAACTGAAACTCATCCAATTCAAGTAGTGGACTCACACGATTTTTGGCTGCCACTTCGCAATTTGAATTCACCCTCTTTAGTGCCCATAAAGATTGTGCTTTAATTCAACTTGAAGATGACAGGCCTTCCCAATTAGCAATTTGTACGGAGACATTCCAATAGGGGATTTGAAGATTGTTCAATAGGCTCGTAGGGCATCATCAAGCTTGTTAGACCAATCAGTGCGGTGGACATTCACTATTTTGGCAAGATGCTCTTTGTCTCCCGGTTAGACACCTCAACTTGCACACTAGATTGTGGATGGTAAAGTGTTGCAACTTTGTATTTTACCCCCACACTTACACAGAAGTGCTTCATATTGGCTATTGTAGAAATGAGAGTCGCCATCACTTATAATGGCCCTTGGCGTCCCAAACATGGTAAAAATATTCTTCTTGAGGAACTTTGTGACACTTCTTACTTCATTGTTTGGTAGTGCTATTGCCTCTACCCATTTCAACACATAGTCGACTGCCACAACAATGTACTTGTTCCAAAAAGAACTAGGAAAAGGCCTTATGAAATCAATTCCCCAAACATCAAATAGCTTAATCTTGAGAATATATGACAAAGGTTGCTCATGTTGCCTTCAAATACTCCCTTGCATTTGACATTGCACGCAACACTTATAAAAGACACAAGCATCCTTGAACATTGTGAGCCCAAAGTAACCACATTGTAAAACTTTAGAAGTTGTACGTATACCTCCAAGATGACCTCCCGCCGGCGAAGCATGACAAGCTTCAAGTATTTCTTGCACCTCCACTTCAGGCACACAACACCGGATAATGTTATCAACACATTCCCTAAAAAGGAAAGGGTCATCCCATATATACCTCTTCACATCAAATAAGAATTTCCTCTTTTGATGATTATTCAAACCTTCAGGTAACAACCCACATACAATGAAATTGGCGTAATCGGCATACCAAGGGATTGAAGTTTGAGTAATCAACATTATCTATTCATCAAGGAATGCATCATTGATGTCTCTTCCCCCAGTTGCTACAACATCGTCTTCAAGCCTTGAATAGGTGATCGACTACTTGGTTTTCACACCCCTTTCTATCCCTTACCTCAAAATCAAAATCTTAGAGTAGAAGCACCCACCGGATGAGTCTAGGTTTGGCTTCTTTCTTTGCCAAAAGTATCTTAGAACATCATAATCCGTATGCACAATCACTTTGGTATCCAACAAATCTGCTCTAAACTTTTCAAACCCATACACCATGGCTAACAACTCTTGCTCTGTGACAGTGTAGTTCTTTTGAGCATAATTCGAGGTATTGCTAGCATAATAGATGGGATGAATGAGTTTGTTTTTTTCGGTGCCCAAGCACAACTCCAAGGATCAATTTGCTAGAATCACACATTATTTCGAAAGGAAGAATCCAATTGGGGTTTATTTTATAGGGGCTAAAACAATATTTGCTTTTAATCTCACAAAATCCTCTTAAAAAAGCATCAAATTCAAAAGTGCACTCTTTGTCAAGAAGCCTACACCATGGAATGGATATTTTTGAAAAATCCTTAATAAATCGCCGATAGAATCCGGCATGGCCAAGGAAACTTCTCACTACCTTCACTGAAATTGGGGGGTAACTTGCCAATCACTTGAATTTTGGCCTGGTCTACTTCAATACCATCTCCTAAAATTTTGTTCCCAAGCACGATTCCTTTCTCAACCATAAAATGGCATTTCGCTCAATTAAGTACCAACTTGGTAACCACTCATCTTTGAAGTACCATCTCTAAATGCTTCAAGCACTCTTCAAATGAATCCCCAACAACTAAAAAATCATCCATGAAGACATCTATAGAGTCCTCTACCATGTCTGCTAATATCGATAACATGCACTGTTGGAAATTGACCGGTGAGTTGCACAGCCGAAAGGGCATTCGTTTGAAGGTGAAAGTCCCATATGGGCAAGTAAAAAATGTTTTTTCTTAATCTTCTAGTTCTATGGAGACTTGATTGTACCCGGATTAACCATCAAGGAAGCAATACCATCGCTTACCCGGAAGCCTATCAAGCATTTGATCAATAAAGGGCATAGGGAAGTGGTCCTTCTTGGTCCATGAATTTAATTTCTAGTAATCCATACATACTTGTGTCCTGGTCGCTGGCCTATTAGAAACATGCTCAGCCTTTTCATTTGGGACTACTCTAATTCCTTCCTTTTTAGGAACACATTGAACCAGACTCACCCATTGGCTATCTCCAATTAGAAAAATAACTCTCGCATCCAACCATTTTATGATCTCCATTTTCACAACTTCTTTATAGTAGATGATTTAAACTCCTTTGGTGCTCAATAGTTTATGTGCACTCTTCCGTTAAATTAATCTTGTGAGTGCATACACCTAGAGAGATTCCCACTATGTCGGCAATTAACCACTCTAAAGTTTTGATGGGCCTTTTCAAGACTTTGATTAACAACTACACTTTCCGTTCTTCAAGATTAGTAGAAATTATTACCGATAGTGTGTTGTTATCCCCCAAGAAAATATTTTTCAGATGAGGATGAATTTCAATTCAATTATAGCTTTGGTAGCTCAATCATAGATTGCTTGGCTGGTGGGGTTTCTCAACTAGACAAATCGGGATCCAACTTCTTTTTAAATGAAGTGTTTGAGCCTACACCCTCAAGAGAAGCTATGACTTCATCATAGTTGCTTATTTCGACTTGATCATAATTAAGTAACAAAACTGTCAATGACTCCCCACTATATACAGCTTCCCCAATACTTAGTATAGCTTTATCAATCTAATCCAATTCAGATACAACATGCATATATATCATTTGGATACATAAACGATTTGTGAATATTAAAGCTAACTACTTCATCATTGATTTAGAATTTCAATTCACCAACTTCCACATCAACCAGAGCTTTGCCCGTGGCCAAGAATGGTCTAATAACCGGCATATCAATATCAATCTTACATTACAGCACCACAAAATCAGTGGGAAATATAAACTTATCTATCTACCTTCACTAAAACATCATAGACCATACCAACTGGCCTCTTTATTGAATGATCGACCATCAAGAGTCTCATGTTTGTCGGTTGAGGCTCATCAAGCCCAAGCTTACTAAACACCATCAATGACATTAGATTGATGCTCGCACCAAGATCACATAAGGCTTTGGCAACTGTGCATGCACCAATGGTACATGAAATTGTGAAAGCTCCCGGGTCATTTTTCTTGAGGACTGTATTCTTTGTCATCACCGCACCACAAGTTTGTGGAATATCAATTGTTTTATAATTTATCATTTTCTTATTTGTCAATAATTCTTTCATATATTTTGCATAAACCCGGCATCTCGATCAATGCATCCACTTCAGTTTACTATGGCTGACACTTGACTAGCATTCATCTTATTTTTAGTCACAAGGTCCACCAATTCTTCATTAGGATTTGAATAAACAAGGGCAGTCAAGGGACCCACCTTTTCTTCAGGGAACTAAACGGATGACGAGTATGAGATCACGATAGTAGATAATGTTAAAACGTCACTCTTTATTTCTTGCAAAATCAAATTGGACCCTTCCACTTTATCAAGAATTTTTGTTAACAAATCCTCTATTAGAGTGCTCACTAGGCCTTGCAAGTCATGAAGTGATGTATATTTGTCATTTCCGCATTCGTTTTCATGCCAACGTCCTTCACTATTTTCAATCCAACCTAGATTTTCAGCAAACCTTAGATAGCTTAATGGAAAACCCTCTAATTTTTACCCCTTAAATAGAATCTCTCCTCATACGTCTTACGAGACACAACATTCACTGAATTTACACTTTGTCCCATAAGATGCTCATATAACATATCAAGTTGAGCCGTTAATTTAGCAATGCTTTTATCACCCTCTTGATTTTTCTCCTCTTACTCCTTAAGTATTCCCAAATGTGGAAGTGAAACATGAAATTCACTAGTGTACCAGGCTTGGTTAATTTTAGTCATTTGCTTAAGAAATCTTGATGCTACTACAAATGGTTGCTTAAATATACCGTCTTGAACAAGGTGATCAACTATTCTTTTATTCACTGCATCAAGACTTTGGTATAAGTATTGTAACAACAGCTTATGGCGATAGAGTCCGGTGGCAACTCAATCAACCACCTAATACCTCACCCGTCAAAGAAAATGGGAACAACCTCAGCCACATTGACTCTTATGAAATTCCCTCAACCTCGAAAGGTCCACACACATTCACAACTTTCTGGAGGTGGTCGTTAGGATCTTCATGCTAAAAACCTCTAAATAATCCCCTCATTTCAATTAGTTGCAACATTGTTTCGGTTACCATAAAGGCAGTATTCTTTAGAACAAGGGTAATCAAAATTCTCCAATTTTCTCAGTGACAATGGAGTTTATTTCATCTAAATTTTTAACTTCATTATCCTACGCATGGTGACTAGAATTGTTATGTAACACCCCGAAAACTAGTAGGCTAGACTAGACCTAAACTAAAACTAAACGTGAGGGTAAACGTCAAGGGAGAAGGGCAAGAACCAAGGCAAAAGGCCAAGGGCCAAGGCTGCCCAAGCCTTTCCAAGGCACTTCCCCAAGACCATGAGGGCCTTCACAACCAGTGGTGGACATCACAAGTCGTGGTGCCACTCGTGAAGGTGTCTGAAGTAGCCTCTCCAAGGCTTCCCCAAATTGGCTCCTCCACACGAGCCACTTCACGGCTCATGAAGCCTTAGATGGCTCGTGGGAGTGGCCTTGGTCATGTCTTGGTGGTGTGAGATTGGTGAAGAAAAGTGGCTTAGCCACTACCTCAAGGTCAATGAGAGGGACCACGACTCGTGGCCTTGACCACAGCTCGTGGAGCCCCTCGTGAAGATGCCTTAGGCTTTTGAGCTAAGGGAACATGTTACCCAAGCCACTGCCTCAAGTCCACAGAGGGGATCATGGCTCGTGGTCATGACCACGGCTTGTGGAGCCCCTCGTGGCACCTGGTAGCTCACTTTAAGTGAGGGTTATTTTGGGAAATTCCATTTTAAGTCCTATCAAAGTGAAGTCGTTTTGGGTAAGTTTAGGGTCACGATATAAGTCATTTTTTAGTCAAATTCACCTACACTAAGTCATATTTTCACAACACCCAAATATTTCCCAAAATTCATCTCCTCTCTAAAAATTCTCTCTCTATAACTTCAAGGGAGAAGAAGAAGGAAGAAGGTGGGGGCTAAGGTTCAAGAAGCTTTCACACCAATTTAATTGAGATTCATATCTAAGGTATGGTATTCCTTCATCCATGGATAGCTTTCATCCATGGAGCCCCTCAAACTTTCAATTTCAATGTTAGAAATCCCTAAAAGCTAGGGTTTTGACTCCAAGTCATGGGTTCTTTCCAAAAACGATTTTAATGATTGAATTACTTTATATTATGATTGAATTGATGATTGAATTGATGATTTATGATGGTTTTATGTTGAAACCCCTAAGAACCTATGAAATCCGTGGTTTCTCCAATTATTATCTTGTGATGTGGGTTTGTTGATTATAGAAGAATGTTATGAGATTATGCTTATAGTAATTGAGCTATTTGAATTATCTTATCATCCATGTCTAATGTAGTAATTCTAGATATGTTGGTGGAATATGATCTATGGTCCTTGAAGGGCAAAGTATGTGAATTATGCATGATTGTGGGATTTATGTATATGCTTTATGAACACTTTGAGAGTGAGGTGAACATGATTATGATCTAATTGTTGTGTTGTTGAAAGGTTATTCTTATATACACAGTTATGCATGAATATGACATGATGTGAAAGGCTTTCTCACAATATGATGATTCTAACATTGAAAGGCTATTCTCACCTATTGAATTTATGAGCTATCTTATGAATTATGTTGAATTGGGTGTCAAGGCATTCTTCCGTAAATATGAACTAAGTCAAGAATAAATATGAATTTGTGGGAAGTAATGTCACCTAGTGGATATTGAATATGAGATGGAAGCTTTTACACAAGTTGAGTCCGGCTTCCAATGGGACCTTCTACACTAGTTGAGTTCGAGTTCCCGAAGTATGTATCTCATGAGATGGAGAACTTCTACCAAAGTTGAGTCTGGGTTTCTACTAACAATCTTCTTATCCCATAACTACGTGCCCCCGTAGGATATTTAGCTAGTGGATCCACCTAAAAGCTAATAAAATGTCCCTTTTAGCATGTTTTCAAGGTTTTTATGCATGGCTATCATACTTAGTGCATTTTTGTACTAACCATATTTTCCTACATTTTTCCCAAGTGTAGGATCCGGTTCTCAAGGTGGTCCCCATTGTGGCTAGAGCTTGGATTTGTTCCTTTCTCCTTGCTTATGGTGAGTCCTCATGATTCGAGGACGGATATTATCATTGTAGTTCCTTTTCTTGTATTTCCATTTCAGATTATGTTGTAAGGGTTGTGACCCTATTTTGATTCAAGTTTTGTAATAGATGGATAATTGAGACAAGTCTAGACTTCCGCTTTTCTTTATGAAAATTTTGGACATGAAATGCATTTTTGCTCTTTATTTTTCTAATGCTTTATGTTATGATATGCTAAGTGGCTTACATGTTGCCTTTCGGGGTTCTATGTGCCATGTTACGTCTAGGGGGTACCCTTGGGTCGTGACACATTACCATTGTTTGCATACATTGTGTTACCTACTACTAGAACACAACAACAAAAACAAATGAAAGTTTTCTCAACTACTAGTAGAAGAACATACAAATTAATTCATAAATTTAATTCTTAGTTACTACTCCCCGGCAGTGATGTCATTTTTTATAATACTTAAACTACTCTTTAAAATAAATCCAAAGAGTAAGTGATCATTGTTAATATAAAGTACCCAACCAAGAGTCGGGATCGAATCCCACAAGGACTAGTCTAAGGATAAGAATCTAAGAAATGAATTAATATGTAACTAATCTAAAGTAGCAATGAGGAAATTGGGTGGATCATTCCACCAAAATTTATCATATAATGTCAATATCAAGTATGAGTGACAAACTTACCAAAATGGAGTTTGGACACTAGTAATAAAATCTAGGAGTGTAGGGGTGTGTATTGATGCCAAATAGAGGTATAATTGCATTGCTCGGTAATGCTTAACAACCATGGATAAGATAGGATTAAGTTGGCCATCTTAACCCCTAAATTAATCACCTACTAACATCCTAAATCCATGGTGAACAACAAGAATATAGAGCAATACAACATACACATTAATTTAAATCAATACCCAACCCCATAATAGACCCCTAGAGATTGGAGTTTTAGCCATCCATCATAAAGAAGTAAGAGATTATACCTTTCATGATATAAGTCAATGATGCGATGAAAGTCAACGATTAAAATCAACACCCACTTTGATTCACTCACTATTTGTCAATTGCAAGAGCAATATTCAAAACCTCAATTGAAGAACAATTCCCAAGAGTTTTTCTCTCTAAGAGTTCTAAAAATAAAATAAAAATGATAAAAGATAAGATATATCACTTTATCTCTCTTCCCAACTATTTATACTTTTCAAAAAGACAAGTATAGGGACGTTCTGCATTTTTAGAAATGCAATGCCCCCAATCATAGGGATGTCAGTACATATACGACATATAGTGGTATGTAAAGAAGGAAAAATAACAAGTAACCAATAGATAACACAAGATAAAGAATTAGTAAGCAACTGAGATATACATGTACTAAGACGTAATTATCTTGAGGAATTATAAGTCATGCACTAACACCATATGATCATTTTCCAAGTGGCTTATTGTTGTTCATTATCGTGTGGTCAAGTAAAACATTATACACTTGGGCTACTATGCTTTACATCGTGAACAAATTAATAAATAAGGATAAAAGACCAATTTTGCTTACACTTGTAGAATAATGTATATTACAGTCTTTTCTTTACTCTTATTTAATTAATAATCTTTGTAAGGTATATAACTGACCAACTGATCAGTGGTAGAAGAGGATGACCTATGCTAGGCATTTTGACTCTTGGATGTTATCCTCATGCATATAAAAAAATGAGGATTAGCCCATGCTAGGCATTATAACCCTTGAGCTACCACCCGTAATTATATCAACAAAGATTGGCCCATGCTAGATATTTTAACCCCTGAGCTACCACAAAAAAATATAGAGCTTTGCTTTCGAAATCGACCTATGTGAGGCTTTCAACCTTAGGCTACCACTTGTAATTATACTGACTTTCTTTACATCATTTATTTAATCTTTGAGATTGTCCATAAATCTTTTGAGCTTTGGGATATAGACTAGTGAATAAAATACTTGAGGCACAGAAACAATTGTAACATCAATGTAATAATACTTAGGAACTTATATGACACAATGAATCTTATTTGGGTTAAAACATATTTAGAAATGATCCATGAAGACATGTGATAAGTGAGAACACGAGGACATGTATAAAATGAGCCATTAAATTGTTTAACAAGTGAGCAAGTGATTCTATTTGGTACATGGTTCATTTAAAACAAATTTGGACATCCTTAATGGAGGCATACAAACATTTAAAATAGAGAGTATAACTCCTCAAATGGAGAGGTAAGGGCTCTCTTTATAAGGTGATATGATAATTAAATACTAAGTAAATGATATCAATTGAAGGGTCATGAACAAAATAACTAATGAGGCACATTGGAAGATTCAAATTAGGGATAAGTGCACATTCCAAGTAAGGACATATAAGCTGTAAATTGAAACATGTGAACATGCAAGAAAATGAAACATATGATCAAATAGACAATTGAAGCCATTTGATAGTATATAGTCAGATTGTGTATCTAGTCGAGAAACAGTCCCAAAATCCTTCAACGGAATAGAGAAATTATCGAACTTATTGTTTGAGAATAAAGAAAGAAGAAAGAGTGTATAAGAAGATAAAAGAAGAGTTGCAGAGAACTTTCACATTATATTAATGATATTTTAAAGAAAATACATAAGACACTTTAAATAGGAATTAAGGCTCAACCACCTCAGAGAAACATGAATCACTAACTTAACCACAATCTTATCCACTAAGCTAAATATTAGCAACTAACAACAGATATGCTTTGACTCAACTAGGACTCCAACAAACGTGTTACTCTGTCAACTAATAGGAACCTCTAACTACGTTTGAATCAATATTTAACACTCCCCATTGATTAAAAATTACAAACTCCAAGTTTCTGCCAGAACTGATCGTGCTTGGCTTGTGGGAGGGCCTTGGTGAGAACATCTGCAATTTGATCCTTTGTACCTCAAAACTTCAACTCTATATCAAATCTTGATGTATGGCACGAATGAAATGATAATGGATGTCTATGTGCTTTGTGCTACTGTGAAAAGCCGAATTCTTTGTCATTGCAATTGTTGCCTGGTTATCCTAAAATATTTTTATAGCACCCTCTTGCTGATAGAAAACATCAACTAACATTCTTCGTAACCATAAGGCTTGACAAGCTGCTGAAGTTACAGCGACATATTCTACTTCCGATGATGATAATGCAACCACATCCTACTTCTTTGAGCTCCAAGAAATTTCTCCAGATCCTAAATTGAACACATTTCCAGAAGTACTCTTTTTGTTATCTGTAATTCCTGCCCAATTACTATCATTGTATCCTGTCAAGCTAAAATCTGCATCTTTGGAGAACCAAATCCCAAAGTCAACTGTCCCAACAACATAACGCAAAACTCTTTTGGAAGCACCAAGATGTTGCTTGGTAGGACTATGCATATTCCTAAACAACATACTAACAGAAAACATAATATCAGGACGAGCATGTGTTAGGCAGTTCAAACCTCCAATTGAGCTTCTGTAGTGACTAGAATCAGTAAGATTTGTGCCATCTTCAAGCTAAAATTTTTCATTTGCATTCATGGGTGTGGCAGCCGTTTTACAATTATGCATACTAAACTTGAACATGAGGTCTTTTGCATACTTCATTTGAGAAAAAAAATACCATCTTCTACCTGTTTCACTTGAAGACCAAGAAAGTATTGCAAAATACCTAAATCTGACATTTCAAACTCCTTCATCATGCAAGATTTAAATTCAGCAACTAAAGTTTCACATGACCCCATATAGATCATGTCATCCACATAGAGACAAACTACCAAAATATCACTTGTATCTTGTTTCTTTAGATACAACGTAGGCTCATTCTCACTCCTTTCAAATCCATTCCTCAGGAAGTACGAGTCAATTTTTTTCTACCATGCATGTGGCCCTTGTTTTAGCCTATAAAGAACCTTCTTGAGTTTGTATAATTTTCTCTCATTGCCACTAACACCAAAACCCTCAGGTTGGGAAACATAAACTTCCTCTTCCAAATCCCCATTTAAGAATGCAGATTTAACATCAAATTGATAAATAGGCCAACTCAATTTAGCATCCAAAGATAAGAGTACTCTCACAGACAGGTGAAACCATCTCACCGTAATCAATACCTTGATGTTGTGCATATCCTTTAGCTACAAGCATTGCTTTGTATCGTTGTATGCTCCTATTTGGATGAAGCTTGATTTTGAACACCCATTTGAGTCCAATGGGTTCCTTTCCTTTCGGTAGATTCACCAATTCCCATGTTTGATTCTACTCAATTGCTTGCATCTCTTCTATCATTTATTTTTCCATGCCTGACTTTCTACAGCTTCCTTGAAACAACTGGGTTCAGTAACATAAACATTAAAAGAACAATTTTCATAAATCTCCCTTAACGATCTGAATTTTGTTGGTTGAGTTTCACTAAAAGAATCACTTGAAGAAGAACTGCCGCCACTTTGTTGGGGGGTTAAGCTGTGATCACTTGCTGGAGTAGAGGTTCTTGATTGATGAGTAGCATGGCTGCTACTTGTTGGAGAAGAGCTGGATGCGTTCCCTAGAACAGAAACTGCTGCAGGTTCTTGTTCAAAAGCTTCATCAGTAGGTGGCAATTTAATATTTGAAATAACATTCTCAGAATCAAAGTTCTAGCTAGCATCTTCATTAAACATAACATTTCTACTGATCAAAATTTTTTCACTCAATGGATTATATAACTTATGAGCTTTGGATTGTGTGCTATATCCAACAAAGATACATTTCATTGACTTTTCATCACACACTCTCTCTAAAACCTAGCTGTAAACCTAATACCTTACAATCATGGCAGAGAGAGAAGGGGATAGAGGAGGATTCGGTCGTGGATTTGGTAAACATGGTGGTAGAGGTGGAGACTGTAGTGGAAGAGGCCATGGCGGCCATCGTCCATGCCGTGAAACATAGGAGGAGAAATGGGTTCCAGTGACAAAGCTAGGAAGGCTTGTGAAAGATGGAAAAATTAGGTAACTTGAGCAAATCCATATTCACTCACTCCCAATCAAGGATTTTCAAATCATTGATACTCTTATCAGACCAGCTCTCAAGGATGACGTGATGAAAATCATGTTGATTTTGAAGTAGACCCGTGCCGGACAGAGAACCAGGTTCAAGGCATTTGTTGTTGTAGGTGATAGGAATGGTCACGTTGGTTTGGGTGTTAAGTGCTCGAAGGAAGTTGCTACTGCTATTCGTGGAGCAATTATATTGGCTAAGCTATCAATGATTCCAGTGAGGAGAGGCTACTGAGGTAACAAGATTGGGAAGCCACATACTGTGCCTTGCAAGATTATAGGGAAATGTGGGTTTGTTACTGTGAGGATGGTGCCTCCTCCTCGTGGTGCTGGTATTGTTACTGCTCGTGTCCCCAAGAAGGTCCTTCAGTTTGCTGGTATTAAAGATGTCTTCACATCTTCTCGTGGATCCACCAAAACCCTTGGAAACGTTGTTAAGGTGACATTTGATTGTTTAATGAAGACTTACGGGTTCCTGACCCCAGATTTTTGAAAAGAGCCTCGCTTTACCAAATCTCCATTCCAAGAGTACTTTGATATCTTGGCAAAACCTGCCAATAAGTTTATTGTGTACGCCACTGAAGAGGCAACACCTGAGAGGGTTTAGGCTTGATTTATGTGCTCTGTTGTTTTGTTCTAGTAGTTCTTTGGTCTGATACCAATTTTGTTGGAGAATAAAGAAAGAAGAAACATCGTATAAGATGATAAAAGAAGAATTGCGGAGAACTTTCACGTTATATTTATGATATTTTAAAGAAAATACATAGGACACTTTAAATAGGAATTAAGGCTAAACCACCTAAGAGAAACATGACCCACTAACTTAACCACAACCTTATCCACTAAGCTAAATATTAGCAACTAACAGCAGTTATGCTTTGACTCAACTAGGACTCCTAACAAACATATTATTATGCCAACTAAATAGGAACCTCTAACTACGTTTGAATCAATATTCAACACTCCCACTTGATTTAAAACTACAAACTCCAAGTTTCTGCCGAAACTGATCATGCTTGGCTTGTAGGAAGGCCTTGGTGAGAACATTTGCAATTTAATCCCTTGTACCGCAAAACTTCAACTCTTATGAGTTTTGAGCCTTGTCCGTGAATTCTTGCCTATTACACATAAACAATTATCCATCCTAACTTATATTTATATGGACAAAACTGGGGAAGTAACCCTACCTTTGTTGGTGAATATTCTTATACTATTGACTTCTAATTCTTCAAGAACTTAAACTTTCCTTTAACTTGAACCGAAGAAGAGGATAAATCTCTTATAAGTTAAGGAAAAGTGGGACTGCTAGCTTGGATAGGGTTGCCCTACACTTGACTTGAAAAAAAGAGTGGAGAACTTTAAGAACCCAAGAGGGATATAGGGGCGGTTGTTTGAAGGTCAAGAGAGAGAGCTTGAGAGAGAATTGATAGAATCTTAAATTTATAATTTAAAATGAAGAAAAATATCAGCTAATCTTGATCTAATAAGGGCCCTCTTTCACCGACTTTTGCTGATCATTTTAGATAATGATTTGGTCAAGTAGGTGATGCACCTACTTGGACATTTTAAGTTGGTCAAAAAGTCTAAGTAGGTGATGCACCTGCTTCTTGGTCTTTTATTTTGATCCATGTATTATAAGTAGGTGATGCACCTACTGGCATAATAAAGTCAAGCAAGCAACTCACTTATTTTATTTCATTTCCAACTCTTAATTTCTTTACTTGACACTTATATAAACTTGGACACTTCAATATTTGAGCTCAAATACCACCTTACTATCTCGAGTGTAAATACTTTCATCCGAAGTTAACTTAGTCATATACGTGTTAGAAAGTATGGGGTAATACAAATAAATTTGTCATTAGGTGAATTCGTTCCTTTTGGGCTGAAATCTCATGTGTATAGCATACACAATTTTGTAAGAATGCTTTGAACTAGTTTTATATTGTGGTGAGGATATGTGTTGCGAATGAGTGGACTTTTTATTCTTGAATGTATGCTTGTGTTGCTTGACAATTATCAATGATAGATGGGGTAATGTCCTTTCTAAGGAAAATCTTCTAGTGAGTTTAAAATTGCTTTGTGTATCTTTTGGGGAAGTCTGAGAGCATGTTGGATAAATTTGTCAAATGTATGGATTGAAAAGGGGCCTTTTTTGTCGAAAGGATCACTATGGAGCATTCACGTTGAGTGGATTGAAATAAAATAGAGCAGAATTTAAAAGAACAGAACTGATACTTGGAGAATGAACTTGTTCTTATTATCTTGAAGATGAAAGAAAACATTACATAAGATGCTGAATTTAAAGACTAAAATTAGAATAGATTCTACTGAAACTAATTTGCGTAATATCCTACCAAACTAGAGCAAAGTGCTCCCTTATTGACACCTAAGAATTGACTAAGTCTATTACATAAAATTAGGAACAGAAAATCTAACAGTAACTTGACTTAGTAAGATGCACTAATTTTCAACACTCCCCTTTAGTGCATACTTACTATCAGTAACTCCAAGTGCTGCTCTGAAATATTCAAACTTAGGCTTAGCTAAAGCCTTAGTAAATATGTCTACAACTTGATTGCAAGTATGAATTCCTTTCAACTCAACTTCTTGATTCAGCACCTTTTCTCTAACAAAGTGATGATGAATTTCAATGTGCTTTGTTCTCCCATGAAATATCGGATTTGAAGCAAGTTTTATTGCATTGTCACTGTCACACTCAATTGGCACTGCATAGTTGATCTTACAATAAATATCTCCTATCAAACGCTTTAACCAAATACATTCTTGTGTAGCTATTGTAGTTGCCATGTACTCGGCTTGAAGATTGATAATGCAATTGATTGCTTTTCTTTGCACCATGAAATCACAATTTGAACCGATATTAAAACAATAACACGAGGTTGAGCAGCGATCATTTGCGTCACACCTTAATCTGCATCAGTAAATCCCCTAAGCATAAAAACATTACTTTTCTTATACATAAGCCCATAATTGAGTGAATATTTTATATAACGCAGGATTCTTTTTGCAGCGTCTAGATGAGGAGTTCGTGGTTTTCCATAAACTGAGATATGATACTCACTAAAAATGCAATTTCAGGTCTTGTGGTTGTTAAATAAATTAAGCTACCTACGAGTTGTCGAAATCGTCTCTCATCCTTCAGCAATTTCCCATCTTCTTTATTTAGCTTGAGATATGGCTCCATAGGTGTGGTACATTCCATTTGACTCCCATTCCAAACGCTCCAAGAGACTTTTTGCATAGTTTCTCCGAGATATAAAAATCCACGACTGTTTTCTCCACTTCAAGACCAAGAAAAGATCCAATTTGTCCTAAATTTTTCATTTCAAAATGAATTGACAAATCATTTTTCAAACGGGAAATTTCAGCTTCATTCTCTCCTGTAATTAGCACGTCATCCACATATAATAAAACCAACAAGTGTCCCTTTGATTCTGTTTTCATAAATAAACTAGAATCTGAATTATCAACAGTAAATCCACAAAAGATAAAATACTGAGCCACTTTACCATACCAAGCACGTGGTGCTTGTTTGAGACCATACAACACCTTTTTCAACAAACAAACATGATGAGGAAATTCCTTGGAAACAAATCCTGGAGGTTGTTCCATCAGCACTTCACAATCCAATTCACCATAAAGAAATGCGTTCTTTACATCAAGTTGCCATATCTTCCAATTCTTAAAAGCTGCGAGTGAGAAACTTGACCTTACTATCACCATTTTTGCCACTGGACTGAAAGTCTCTTCATAGTCTAGTCCGTAGCTTTGAGAGAAACCACGTGCAACGAGATGAGCTTTGTACCGATCAATTGTACCATCTGCTTTCTTTTCCAAACGATATACCCATTTGCAAGTGACTGGTTTGCAATTTTCTGTTTTTGGCACAAGCTCCTATGTATCATTCCTCCTTAATGCTTCAATCTCATCTCGCATTGCTGCTTCCCATTCTAAGCAGCCTTTGGCTTCTTCATAACACTCTGGTTCTTCATTTGATGCTCCAAGAAAGAAACATGAAGTAATGCTGCAATGATTCAACTGCACTTCATAATCTTTAAGATGAGCTGGTTGTCTTTTCTCCCTTGAAGATCTTTTAACAACATTGTCACCACCTTCTTTTCTCAAAGCATTCCTTCTTGGGGTTGGAGATTCATTACTTTCTTGATATTCAGACTCAACATTGTGGGAAACCTGTTCATCTGTACTATCAGGAACAGCTGCAACTTTTGAAATATCATCACCAGAATGCCATGATGATATTTCATCAAACAAAACATCTCTGGATGTAACCGATTTCTTTGTCATTGGATCCATACACCTTCACCCTTTTCTGTATGTGTCATAGCCAACAAAAACACATTTCTTTGCCTTTACGTTGAGTTTTGTTCGATTATTCTTAGGAACACGGACATAACATATCGAACCAAACACTCGAAAATAATTTACATTTGGCTTGACACCATATAATATCTCAAAGGGGGATTTTTCTTTACCTGGCCATGGGGGTAGACGATTGATTACATAGCAAGCACATCGAACTGCTTTTGCCTACAGTTCTCGTGGAAGATTCTTATCATGGAGCCATGAAAGACTTGTAGAAGTGAGATGGGCTAGCTTTCTCTCTGCTACTCCATTTTGTTGAGGGGTGTTCGGACACGTCATTTGTCTTTGAATGTCATTGTTGTCACAATATTGAAAGAAATCTGCTGACATAAATTGACCACCGTTGTCACTTCTTAGACACTTCACTTTCTTCCCTAACTCTTTTTCCACCATATTTCTAAATTCAGTAAACTTGGACAGTGCTTCATTCTTTTCTTTTAAAAAATAAGTCCAAGTATATCTTGAATAATCATCCACCAATACAATAACATAATGGTAATTGCTGCAACTTGGTGTTCTTGTTGGTCCCATCAAATCTGTATGAATCAACTCAAGGGGAGTAGTTCTGTGATTAGATGAACTTTTAAAAGGAAGATGATGAGATTTTCCATCTTGTGACCTTGACAAACCACATCTTCATGCACATTCTTTAGCATTGGTAGGCCATCCAATAGCTTCTTTGAAGAAATCTGCTGCAACATTTGGTAACCCACATGGCCTAATCGAGCATGCCATGTTGCTGCATTATTAGTTTGGCTTGCTTTCTTCATATATGCCTCCCCTACTGACATCACAAATAAAGATCCTTTCTTTTCACTAGAAAGAACAACATCAGCTACAACATTTTTAACATTATCAAGCACTTTTACATCATTTGGTCCAAACAAGTCATTTTTTCCAGAATTAGTAATTTGAGAGACTGAAATTAAATTTTTCTTCAAACCTGGTACATGATAAACATCATCCAACTTGACACTTGCTTCATCGGCATCAATATTCACTGCACCTTCTTTACCCACTGGATATGTTGAATTATCAGCTGTGACGATAACTCATTTCCCATTATGTTGTCGCAGCTCTGAGAATAATGAATCATCATCTGTCACATGATGTGAGCAACCAGAATCAATGATCAATTCATCTTTGTGGTTGGCGAAGTTGATTTGAGTTTGATTTGATGCTGACTCAAGAGTAAAATTGTCATTTTCTTCAACTTCTTCAGTAGTAAAACATTGCTCCCAGTTGAGTTGATTACTCTCATCATCTTCACAAGCAACATTTGCTCTAGAGAGCTTTGTACGACAATTTCTCTTGATATGCCCAGGCTTTCCGCATCTGTAGTATTTGATGAACCTGCTACTTTGAGTACTATTATTGAAAGCTCTCTTTCCATCTATATCTTCTTCTGAATTATTCTCATTCAGCTTTCCTCTTGAGAAAAGAATCGCATCTTGTTCAGGACTAAAGCTTTTGGCCATTTGCTTAGCTAAAGCTTCTTGATTTGAAAGTAAACTCTCTAGCTCTTTAACTGATGGTTGTTTCTTCCAGCCTTGTATAGAAGTGATATATGGATTGTACTCCTTCCATAGACCACAAATGAGAAATCTCCTCAAACGTGCTTTACTTATTTTCTCATTCAGATCGAGTTCTGAAATTTCAGCATAAATTTTTTTTACCCTAAAAAAATATTCTGAAATTGACATACTTTCCTGCATAATCATTGCCAATTCATTTTCCAATAACTGTAACCTTGCTGTATTTTTCTTGGAAAATATCCTTTCTAGAGTATCCCAGACTTCCTTTGGAGAGTTTACATCACGAACATGATCAATAAATTCTTTACTGATCGAAGTCCTTAAGGCAAACAAAGCTTTTCCACATTTAATCTTCCATTTCCTTCGTGGTTCAGCATTATCAGGAGTGTCGGCAGGGATCTCTGTATCGGCACCAACAATTAGTTCCCACAGGTCCTGACCTTGAAGATAAGCTTCTATACACATTCTCCAATACCTGTAGTTTGTACCTACAAGTTTCTCTACACCATATTGAGTGTTAGCACTGTTTCCTCCATTTACTACCTCCATGTTTAGAGCTGTAATAATATTTTTTATTTATGGGTCTGATACCATGAAATAAAATAGAGCAGAATTTAAAAGAGCAGAACTGATACTTGGAGAATGAACTTGTTCTTATTATCTTGAAGATAAAAGAAAACTAATACATAAGATGCTGAATTTAAAGACTAAAATTAGAAGAGATTCTACTGAAACTAATTTGCTTAATGTCCCACCAAACTAGAGCAAAGTGCTCCCTTATTGACACCTAAGAATTGACTAAGTCTATTACAGAAAATTAGGAACAAAAAATCTAACAGTAACTTGACTTAGTAAGATGCACTAATTTTCAACATGGATGTTACCCTGCATTTCATAGGTGCAGTGTCGGTTGAGTTAGGAATTTATTTTCATAGACTCGTACCAATGTTACACTTGCAAGACACAGATCTTCATCGATGAAATGTCGATGTAATGCCAATAAGCCTAAAATATTGCTAGGCTACTAATTTTAACTGATAGTGACCTGTTTTGCAATTGCAAACCATAGTCCGATGCCGGTGCGTCTATATTCAAAAACTTTGAGATTCTCTTACATCCTAGTTCTTTTTATTTTTATTAACTTCATATAGTTAGTTATTTTATCTCCTAAGGAAAAATACAAAAACATGTTGTTTGTTTGGTGTTGTCTCACACTCTTTTTATAAACCATGACATCTCGCATGAGTCATTCCTATAGGCCAGCTGCTAGCCCTCCTCCTCCTTCCAAGGCAAGAACAAGAACAAAGCTCCTCAGAACACTGTTAGTGAGAAAGAATGAATCAGCTTTTGTGTAAAGGGAATGAAAGAATACTACACTCTATGCAAGACTACTTAGCATAGAAGAAGTTCAACTTGGCTGGTTTGGGGGAGGAATTCCATAATATAGTCTAGTAGCTCATGGATAGAGACTGGTTTCCTCTAGCTGATATTTCTCTAGGATTTTTCCCTTAGTTGGTATTCGAGTTCTATGCCTCTTATCAAGCAAGGCAAGATCCAATGGGCCACCCTATACCACTTGAGAAGTTTCCTAACTCTCTCTCTATCATGATGTGGGGTTTATATTTTGACATAACTTTGACAGCCATCAACTCATTTTTCTAGGCTGAGCAAATCATTGAAGGATCTATATTCGCACAGAAGATTGCCACCAAATGCAGTCAACTCCAATAGGTATATAATACAACTGTTGTAGACCAATCGTCCTAGGACTCTGTGGAAAGAGAGATTTCTCGTGAAGACCTTAACTTTGAAGCCAAATTATGGCTCAACTTTATGTTTTCCCATCTCATTCCCTCAAAAATTGATCACACGTATATAACGAGGCAACCATTGTTAATTCATGCCTCATACTCAACATTCACATTAATTATGATAATGTGGTGGTTGTGAAAAAGTGGTGGAAATCTAGCAAAAAGGGTATCTTAATGGTATTTAGGGTCTTGATCAACAAATTATATGCTCAAGCAGGTATCCACTATTTTACTTTTGATATTGCTTCCACCATTATTGGGGTGATTGATCTGGATTGAAATAGAGATGTAGAATCCCCTAATATGAAAAATAAAAAAATACAAGTTTTGGGGTCTTTTGAGAGAAGACATGACCAGTGACCAAGCCATGCTACTTCGAATGACCAAACTCCTGTGGTGTTAGGAAATGCCTCCACTTGGGAGGAAACTATGCCAGACTTCTCTCCACCACATTTTATTCCTGGTAAAAGTTCCTATCACAATTTTGTAGAAATCACCTATGCCAATGAGGGCTAACTCGCAAAGCTTTCCAAGGTGTTACCTGCAATGCTTAATAATGCAGCAGAAAATATGATATAAGGTTTGGTGGATAACTTGAACAACTTGTGCAAATGAGTTGATGTGGTGAAAGGTGTTGTCACTACTCTTTGGGCCAATATAAACATAATGAAGGGAAAGCACCTATGACGTCAACAAACATGTCCTTGCTTGAGGAGTCAATGAGAGCACCAAGGAGTATAGTTGGGCCGATAAATGCTTTGCCACAGTTAGAAGACGAATACAAGAATTTGCAGTGAGTTTTGAAGGTGTCATAGAGAATATCTCACTTGTAAATGGGTGGAGCGGGGTCTAGCACGCCAGATGATCAGCCCAAGGATGACAATGAAGAAATAAGAAAAGTGATCAGGATGTTTTTCCCTTCTATTTTTATTGTGCTAGCATTGAGGGCAATTCTAATCTTTAGTTGGTGGTGCTTGTGGCTATTGTACCGTGTTGAATTGATATTTTTATTGCTTTCTATTAATTTGTCTCCTTATAGGGCTTTCGTAGTTGTTTGGATAATACTTTTGAGCCCTTGTCAGACATGTTTGAATGTTTTAGGTCCTTGGTGGGCCTATTTTAATGTTTAAATTGTGCCATTGTTGGACTTGATCTTTTGTTACCGTGGTGTTGTTTTTAGCCATGTTGGTCCTATATTTACATTTTTTTACTACCTGTGCTTGCTACTTGCATTTAGTTCCCTAGCTTGGCCTTGTTCTCTCAATGAACTGTGATTGCGCGATTCTATATTACCTTTGTGAATAGTAAATAATCAAATAAACTCCAAGGATTTTCTTCATACCATGATTCTTTCATAAGGATAAAAATTTTCTTTTTCTTGACAATTCTTTTTGTGTGTCGAATCGGGATGACACACTTCTCGTAGTGGGACCACCAAAAAATTTGTTGGCAAAGGAATTTTGAAAAAGTTTTTTAAAAAATAAGGGAAAAGTGAATTCCAATGCAATCTCTCATCATCACTTGTACATTTTTCATTTGGCTTTGTGATTTACAAGCGAATGTTGATTCACCCGTTGTAGTTTTTCAAAAGTCATTCGAGTCAATTGATTTTCAGACTAGCTTGAGACCTTGTTGGTTCATGATCCCTTGTGAGGTGAGGTTCTGAATAATTCTTTTATATGCATATTCTCTAGAACATGCCCCAAAATGTGATTCAAGGTGAAATTCTTGATATGGCTTGGCATGTAAGAAAAACCTAGGCCATTTTTGAATAGTCACTTTACCCAAATTCTCCTTCCTTTGACATTGATCTTAGTCAACTTCATTGAGCCTTAGCAAATTGCTTCGGTAACTAGGTTGAGTACTTTGTCCTTTTTAATCCTCTTCTTTGGCACCCTCATCTCCCTAATTGCTAATGATGAAATTCTAGGCTAAAAGCCGACGTTAGGGGGAGAAGAAAAGATTGAAAATGTGATGTAGGAAAAAGCCTATGTTTGGAGAAGTGAGCATTAAGAAATAAAAAAGGAATGAATTTAAGTTCTTAGAGCACCATAAGCTTCAATTGAAAAGTGTGTAGTGAACCCATGGATGAAAGATCTAAAAGAAGGAAAACAAAAACACTTGGTGTGAGCTCATATTATTTACATGCCTCATATGAAAACAAAAATGGGTGTTTGAATGAATGATTGATGTCATGAATGGGATAAATAAGGTGAAAACAAGTTAAGGATGTGAGTGTGTCATGATCCAAAGTATACCCTAGGTGTAACTTGGCGTATTCAACCCCAAAAGGCCCTACACAAGTCAATTAGCATACATCATAATAGAAATAAAGATTTCAAGAGTCATATTCTTACATTATAAAAGAGTTTGATAAAGCGTAAGTTTAACATAGTCTCAACAAGACATCTAAACATCAAAAGAAGTTATTAGGACATAACTCATACATCATGTACACATGTCTAAAAACTAAAGTAAGGAAAGAAACATAAGTGGCATAGTCCTCGGAACATGCGGACTCACCAACTCTTGATCTTCGAATCGTCAATGAGAACAACTAGCCACAAGTATGAGAGGTAAGAGCGTCGGACCCTACATTAGTGAAACAATGTAGGCACAAATATGCATTAGTACATTAAATGTACCAAGTATAATAAAAATACATAAAAAGGTATGAAATCGTGCTAAAAATGACTTTATATGACATCCAATGACCAAGCTAAATCATAATATCAAAAGGTTAAAAAACATAAGTCATAATTATGGTCATGTAAGCTTTAACATATTTAAAACACTTGTGAGATACTTTGAAAGTAACCTTAGTTCATTATTGTGTGAAGTTTACCATTAACCGACATAGACCATATGAGCTAAAACATGGAATCTGGTGTCTTACCCGTACCTGAAGAGATGGCATTGCTTGCCAAGGCAACAACCTTAAACTTCTAGCTTATGTAGATCACCTAGCTATATATCCTACAGGGGCACATAGTTAGGGACAAGGAGATTGCTACTAGAGACCCGACCTATACTAACGGGAGAGCCTCCATCTCAATATCCTCTCGGTACCAAGTAAAATCCCACAAAATACACATTAATCATAACCGCTTCATTATCCATGGAAAGGCACAATTAAGCAATCCATCTAGGCTAAAGTTAATTACGATAGATTCTTAAATATTGATTCAACTTAGGTGAGAAAATCATTTAACCTATTGAATCCTTATGTGATAAAATCTTTCACAATCATGATCATATAAGTATGTGAGAAAACCTTTCACAACAACATTTACACTTTCCTCTCAAAGCATCCTCAATTCAATTACGTCAATTTCTTCTAAGCATGCATATCTTTATAAATTCATATATTCGTAGTTCATAAGCTTCATCATGGGTTCGTCATCAAATCATGGATCATTCATGGATTCATGTGAGTTCAACTCAAAATCATGAAATCAATTCAATTCAAGCATCAAAAGATAGAAATTAATCAATAAAATTACAATTGAAGAGATCACATGAGAATTGAATAAAACCCTGACTTTTGAATTGAGAATCTAACTTGTAAATTGGAGGATCTTGAGCACTCTATAGAGTAAAGGACTCTATAGGTGAATACTAACATACCTTAATGATCAAATCCCAAAAGCTATGGTGAATTGGAGACCTTGAAGTGAGACCCTTCTTCTTCTTCTTTAGCTCTAGAGAGAGAATTTTGGGGAAGAACTTGGAGGGAATTTGTGATTTTGTGGGAATAATTTAGAATGGGTAGCTTTAGGACTTAATTCAGTTATATATAGCTTAGAATAGGGGTTAAAACGACATAACTTAGATATCAAACACATAGGGGAAAGTCCAAAATGACCCTAACTTAAAAGCTGACGGGTCCTCTGTATGGACCCCTAAATAGGCCGTACAGAACTTCATTGTCCGTTTAGGGATCCATCTAGATGATCCCAAATCCTGGCAGGTCTAAATAGCATGGCCACTAAGCCTAAACGGGTCGAAGACCCCTAAATGGAGCGTTTAGGGTTTTGTGAACGGTTCATGGTCCATTTCGGGTTTGTGGACTTGTCTGTTAATCCACTTTGACCTTTCTCAGAGTCCAAGGTGTTACAATATCTCCCCTTTAGAAACACTCATCCTCGAATGGAACTCAAGCTAGTATGAAAAGAGTAGGAGAGAAATTAACAACCCATCATGAATGCATTTTCAGCAAAATACACATATCCGAGGAGGAAAACAACTCCAAGCTAAAAACATACTCAAACATCATTTCATTAAACATACTTGCATGCACATTGAAACATGAGAATGACTAAGACACATGAAACCAAAAGAATGAACCATGGAAAGCTAAATATTTCAAGCTAAAGTAGGATGGGAGGGAAAGAGATGAGGATATCGGGACATCATATCGGCCTCGGCCTCCCAAGTAGCACTTTCAACCTCTTGATTCCTGCACAACACTTTCACAGATGCAACTTCCATAGTTTATTCCTCAACCTTCAAACTTGTCGGTCTAAAATCTCTACCGAAACTTATTCATATAAAAGTCTTTCCTTTATACCAAGATTCTCTAATGGTACAGATGTCAGATCTCCAACACACTTTTTCAATAAGGAAACATGGAAAATCGGATGTATCGATGCTAATCATCAGGCAAATCTAGTTCATAAGAAACCTTGTCAATTCGCCTTAATACTTTATAGGGACCAACATAACAGGGACTAATCTTCCCTTTCTTACCAAATCTCATGACACCCTTCATAGGTGAAATCTTCAAGTAAACCTAATCATCAACTTCAAACTCAAGATCTCTTTTTCTAACATCAGCATAAGTCTTTTGTCGACTTGAGCCATTTTAAACCTTTCTCTAATAAGTTGAACTTTTTTCATGGCGACATGGACTAATTCAGGCCCTATTAAAGCAACCTCACCTACCTCAAGCAAACCTATAGGAGGTCTACACCTCTTACTATAAAGAACCTCAAATGGAGTCATACCAATGATTGAATGATAGTTATTATTATATGCAAACACAATCTTAGGCAATTGATCATCCCAATTACTCTTGAAGTCAATCACATAACCTCTCAACATATCTTCCAAAGTTTGAATAGTACTCTCCGCTTGCCCATCGGTTTGAGGATGAAAGGTCGTACTAAGCTTGACACGTATACCAAAACCCTTTTGGAATGACTTCCAAAATTGAGAAGTAAATTGGATACCACAATCGGAGATATGGATAGGGGCATTCCATGCAACCTAACCATTTCCTTTATATACAACTTTGCATAATCTTCGGCCGAATAAGAAATCTTTACATGAATAAAATAATCCAATTTCGTCATACGATCAACAATAACCCAAATCGAATCATGTTGTAACTGGGTGCGGGGTAAACCAACAATAAAGTTCATATTCAATTCTTCTCATTTCCAAGTAGGAATACTAATATCTTGGGACAAACATCCCGACTTTTGATGTTCAACTTTAACTTTTTGAAAATTAGGACACTTAGCCACAAATTCTGCAGTATCCCTCTCATCCCATTCCACCAATAAACCTCTTGCAAATCATGGTAAATCTTGGTGGCTCCCAGGTGAATACAATACTGAGAACTATGGCTTTTGGTCAAACTTGCTCTCTTAAGTCATCAATATTAGGAACGCACAAACAACCCCCCCCCCCGGGGAAAAAGCCTCAATGTACTTTTTAAGCACCACTTCCTTCGACTCAACCAAGATCGGATCAAGGCCTTGCTTTGCTTTCACATCCGACAAAAAAGAATATGTCGAACCATTATGAACAACTATACCACCCTCACTTGAATCAACCAACCGAACACCTAGTCAAACCAATCTACAAGCAACACTCATTGACAACCGACTTAAGGCATCGACTACCATATTGGCTTTGCCCGTGTGATAAAGGATACTCACGTCATAATCTTTTAGCAACTCAAGCCACTTTCTTTGGTGAAAATTCAATTCCCTTTGAGTGAAAACGTATTTCAAACTCTTGTAGTCCGTGAAAACGTCTACATGCAGACAATACAAATAATTCCCCCAAATCTTTAGAGCAAAAACAACTGTTGCTAATTCCAAATCATAGGTAGGATAGTTCTTTTCATGTACTTTCAATTGCCTCGAAGTATAAGCAATGACTTTCCCATGTTGCATCAAAACACAACCAATACCACAACAATACACCACAGAACGAATTGATTCTTCTGTTAGTGTCAAAATAGGAGTCGAAGTGGGTTTATCCTTCAACTCCTGGAAACTTTTTTCACAAGCTTCCGACCATATGAATTTTTACCTTTTTTGACTCAATGTGGTCAAAGGCAAAGCAATAGAGGAAAATCCTTCCTCAAACCTTCTATGATAACAGTCTAAATCCAAGAAACTCCATATATTCGAAATGAACAAAGGTCTAGGCCAATTCTTGGCCGCCTCTGTTTTCTTAAGGTCGACTTGAATACCTTCACTGGAGACAATATGACCAAGGAAAGCAGCATACCTCAACCAAAACTCACACTTGTTGAACTTAGCATATACCTTATAATTGTTGAGAATTTGCAAAAAAATTCTCAAATGCTCAACATACTCATCCTCACTCCGTGAGTAAATCAAAATATCATCAATAAACACAATCACAAACATATCAAGGTATTGCTTGAAGACCCTAGTCATTAAATCTATAAATGTCGCTATAGCATAAGTCAAACCAAATTGCATAACCAAAAAATCATAATGACCATACTGAATTCAAAAATCCATCTTTGGGATGTCACTCTCTTTCACCCTCAATTGGTGATAACCCGATAGGAGGTCGCTCTTAGAGAAATAGCTCACTCCTTGGAGTTGATCAAATAAATCATCAATCCTCAGAAGAAGGTACTTATTATTAACGGTAACCTTGTTCAATTGTTAGTATTCAATATACATGCGAAGTGAATCATTCTTTTTACGAATAAACAAAACTGGAGCATCCCATGGAGAGATACTCGGTTGGATGAAACCCTTATCCAAAAAAGCTTTCAATTGCTCCTTTTATCCCTTAAGTTCTACTGGAGCCATATGGTAAGGAGGAATATATATAAGTTGCATATCTGGGAGAAGGTCAATACTGAAGTCTATTTCCCTTTAGGGAGGAACACCGGGTAAATCATCGAAAAGCACTTTCAGGAACTCATTTATGATGGCGACCTACTCAAGCATAGGGGTTTCAAAATCTATATCCCTAAACCAAACAAGATGATATATGCAACCCTTGAAATCATTTTTTTAGCTTTTAGACAAGAAACAAACTGAACCTTAGGCATATAATTTCCCCCCTTTCCACTCTAAGATGGGCTCATTAGGAAATTGAAACTTAACCACTCGGGTTCTATAATCAACATAAGCATAACAAGAATGGATTCAATCCATATCAAGAATTACACAAAAATCTATCATATCTACAAGATCAACATGAGTGACTCTATAGGAGAAGGAACAATTTCTATAGATTCTCTTTGCCATAATAGATTCACCTATAGGGGTAGAGATAAAAAAAATGTCTAACAACACATCTGGAGTAACATCAAACCTCATAGCCACATATGGCATCACAAAAAAGCAAGTAGCACCGAGATCAAGCAAAAAATAAACATCAAGATGGAAGATTTTCAATATATTGGTAACAATATCGATAGAACCCTCTTGATCATGTCAAGTTTGGAGTGCATAGAATCGGTTTTGCTTTGGAGCACTTGAACCCGAACCACTAGGAAGAATTTTTCTACCATCTCTTCCCTTAGTAGCAAGTGATGGACAATCCCTTATCTTCTGACAACTCTTACAACAACCAAAGAAACCATCCATACCACTAAGCATTTACCATCATGCTTCCTTCCACACTTCACAAAAGTAGACAAAAAAGATCTAGAACCATTTCCTTTCAAGTGTTCATTAACAGCAATATGGATTGGTGCACTAGGCTTCACCCCTACCTTAATGTTTCTCATTTGCCACTTTCTTAGGCATGACCTTGGCATCATAAAGAATTTTTCCACTCCTAGTAATATCGCCATACAATGGCCAAATTTTTTTTGGGTTTTGAAGAGTATTACTTGGAAGTGTATCTTTGGCTCTTTGATTCATTTGAGTCTCTAATTCCTTAAATGAAGCAAAATGAGAGCTCACTGTTTGGATTAAGTTATACACATCACTCTTGATCTCTTCTACTCGGTTATATGTAATCTCGACCCTCTTGAGAACTCATTTAACATATCCTCAATCTTTGAACTTGCTGGGTCACTCACACTTGCTTGGTTGTGGGCAGCATCATATTTTTGTGGAGGCAAATAAATGTTTGAACTTCGATGATTGTACCTCTCATCTACTCTTGCTAGATCTTGCTCATGACACTACGTATCTCGGTCTCTCCATAGATCATCTCTATCTCTCCAACCTTAATTTTCCTCTTGGGGACGCCAATGACCTTGAGTGGTCCTGTGGTACCCAGTCGAGAACCCAACCCTTAGTTGACTAAGTATTTGATATCCTCGTCAAATAAGGAATAAGAAAAATCCTCTTCAATTGATGATGCACCATGTGATCTAATATTACACTTTTTTCGGTGCCCATCATATGCTTAGCTAAAAGCTCTACGTTCGTTATCATTTTCTCTATTTTTTTATCCCGATCTTCTTCCTTCCTTCTCATCTCATTTTCCATGGTCGAAATTTCTACACCCAAATACCTTTCATTGTCCCTAGTATGCTAAGAAATATTGGTCATCGCCATTTTATCAAGAGAAATAGAAGTCAATGGATAAGTTAGGCTTATGAAAGAACCTCCAGTCAAGTTACTCACTACCACTTGGTTCAGGGCATCTACCGAACCATAGAAAATTTGTAGCAACACTCCATTTGACAATGCATGGTTTAAATACATAGGAAACTTCTTTCTAAACCTTAACCACACTTCATGCATAACTTACACTGGTAATTGCTGAAAATTATTTATTTCATCTCGCAATCTAAGCATCCATGAGGGTGGGAAATATCTCTCAAGAAACGCAGTCTTTAGTTCAGCCCAAGATGTTATGGACCCTTGAGGTATTTCATCAATCCATGAAGTTTCTTCTCTGGTCAATGAGTAGCGAAACAAACTTAGCCAAACAGATCCTTGGCTAATGTTCCTCATTTTCTACGAAAGACATACATCCATAAAATTTTATAGATGTCGATTTGCATCTTCTACGACTTGCCCTATAAATATTCCTTTCATTTGAAGAAGGTGCAACATAAGATTTTTTACTTGGAAAAGCGCATTCCCTACCGTAGGTGATAAGGGAATGGCTCTCGCAACACCTAGATCAATGGGCTGATCACCCAAATCATTGATCAACCCAACCACACTCTCATTATCATCTGTGTGGCTTATCTTTCCCTCTTTTCATAATCAGCAACACAAAAAAGTAACAAGAACAAGAAAATGCATGAAAGTTTGAATTCAAAAATCAACTAGAGATGGTCGTAAGACAATCTCTGGCAACAACGTCATTTTTTATGAATGCTTAAGTGTGTTTCATTTTAAGGGCATAGGCGGTCGTTTGGAAAACAATACCTAACTTTAAAGGTCAGGGTCCAGCAACAAGGATTGGCAGTCGGTATCACTCTCCAATGATTTCTCAATCTAAGAAAAACTAGCACATTGTACTCTCAACAAGCATATAAAATGAAGGAATTTAGGGAACAACTATAAACTATCAATATCAAGTATCAAAAGCAATGAATCAACAAAAATAGGTTCTACCGATATTGGAAATAACTAGTGACGTGTACATTTTGATTGGATTTTGACACAATAGGCAAAGATTAATCAAAACCAAATTGGTTAATACATGGATATCATTTAGTCAGCTCGCTCATGCGGCACGTCAGTTCCTTCATCTGTGTGCTTGAGTGATATTAAGTTTCAAATCTTTCAAACACGTTTTTTCAAGGAATGTCTATACACAAGAGAACTAGGGCCAAAAATTTCCTCAATTAGCATTAAAACATAACAATAATTCATGAATTTGAGTCTAATGAGTTGGTAAAGACTAACTCATCAATTGGACTAACAATTACTTCTTCTGTCCAAATTTTGAGATCTAAATAAGTCAGTCATTGACTGTAATTATTTATTTTATCTTTTAACTATTTTGAATTTTTGGAAGAAATAAAAAATCTTGAAGGATCACTTCTTTATTGGCAGAACGAAGGGCTTAATAACGAGAGTGATTCTTTGAGGTAGTGTTCTATAAAATATTCTTGAGACTTTTGATATTATGTCCTTCACACAGGCCATGAATGCTTCTTCTTAATAATTTTCAAATATTTAAATTTTCTTTTAAAAAGTTGAAAGATTATATGTCCGAATATATGATCAAAATTAAATTATATGACTCTTGAAATTTAAATGGCGTCATGTAAATTGAGGCATATAGAATATAATTCATGATGAAAATATAGTTGAAGTAGTAATTTGATAAAAAAAAAACATTTTATTTTTGTCCATGACTTAAATTCTCCATTTACATTTTGATAAGAGTTCACATGCATAGTACATTAGTATTTAGATGTATTGAGATACAGTAATGAAATACAATTTCTTTTTATGAAATATTCACAGATGGCCTGTAAGCAGGATCTACAGGCAATATGTATTGGTGCATTGACCAACATATCATCTTCATATCATATGCACTATTTTGCTTTACATCAGTTGGAATGTTTAAGTGTCACGACCCAACCCACCGAACCGTGTGGGAACCTACTCTAACACCTAAGTAGGAGAACCCTTAAACACAAACGATTGAAAACATGCAGAAATTAAGAAGACTGGAAATAAAAGGAATTTCAAGAAGTTTTTATATAATAAAGAGTTTTAAACAACCCAGTCAAATTTATAAAGAATTGACACCCCCAAGGATCTAGTCTAAACAGGTACAAGAGCATCTAAGATTACAATGTATAAAAAGCAGTAACTAATGTCAAAACTCCCACCACAGGGAAGAAAGAGTAGAAGCTGTTGGAGATTGTCTTCATCTTCATCTATGAAACATCGTGACCCTACAACCAAACTATGCTCAGAGGCATAGCAAGAGTAGTATCAGTACAAACACATATACTGGTAGGCATCATCGGTCAACCCGATGCCCACTGCATAATATAAAGAAATCGACCAGCAGAAAACATGCAATAAGAAAGTACACCCCCAACCTTTATTCTCCTACCTTTGCCATTCACGGATACCTTAAAACATACTAACACTTGACTACAACCCCCTAGTCCATCACCCTCCTTTACTCCGTTTCTTGATCAGAACTTAACCACTTATTCGTAGAGGAGTTCTTGGTTATAGCCACTACATACCCAGCCAACCACTCACAAAATACCCTCACTTCTTATTCATCACAATTCAACTCTTATCTACATTGTATACCCTATCCAAGCTCGCTAACCATTTCGAATACGAATCCCCTTCCCAAGGTAGAGTCTAATTACTATTTAGATCATAACCACTACTCTACTCCTCATTATTTAAGAACAAAGACAACCCCTCTAACCATGTTACATAAGAACATTTGGACCCTCGATCTGCTCTTACAAGACCATATACCCGTGGGCCTGCTCATTCACAATCAATTCCAAAGAATAGATATAAGCCCTTTAATTACAACATAGTAAACACACACATAAAAGATACATAGATCAATTATTATTTTAGGAGCAACATACAGTTCCCAAATATCACTGACAGGTAAACAAGAACGTAACAATCACAAGTGGTCCTATCATGGGACCCACACCCAAACTGTTAGTGTGTCAGAATGTGACACCCGATCCAATTTATATGTGTCGGTATGTGACACTCGATCTAATATTGTAACGACCTATTCCCGTTATTGAAATGCCAACAGGGGAAAATTTAGGGCTGAAAAACTTTTTTGTAGTATTTAGTTTTTCCCAACCTAGTACAGATTTGGACAAAATCGGAGTCTTTAAGGTGTAGGGAAATCTAGTAACAATTGGGTCAGTTAATTATGATTTTGATTACATGAGTAGTTAAATAACTCATTAAGGAATCCGTACGAATTTACGAAATTGAATTTGGGCGAGTAGAACTCTTGGAATTGATCTTAGTGTAAATGATGTTTTCTGAGCATCGTTAGTTAGAGGTGTGTTGTGAAATGGGGATTTTGAAATTCTTTAAATAGCTCTCTATTTTGTGCAACCCGCCTTGGTGGGGATTTTGGTCGCTTTGGCGGGGCCGCTGTAGCGGGGTGGTGGCCGCTGTGGCGGGCCAGACTCGACTTAATGTCGTAAATAAACCCCTAGAAACCTTATTTGGAACTTTTTCATTTTAGAGCTAAGGAACAAACCCCAGGCGACTCTTACTCATTTTGACTATTCTTGAGGCTAAAAGTTAGTTTTTCACTCCCCGAATCCGTTTTTCGATTCGTAGAACGTAATAGAATGGGTGAATATTAATGGGGGAGGGTTGTGTTATAGATTCTATGGTGGAAACAACCCTAATTTGGATAATTGGGATCATGGGTTTGATATAGGGTAATTCATAGAATTGTTAGTAATTTGGGTAATTAGTGATTGTTTATTGATTCCCATATTATATTGATCTTTTGTATTCCAAGAACAAGCAGAACGAATCCAGAAAGGGAATGATCAAGTTTCTTAGGGTTTTGAAGCTTGTTTCGAGGTAGGTGATGGTTCTGATTCTATGATTGTGTGATATATGTTTGTCCTTGCTTTATTATGATACATGTATGTATATGAATGTTGCATTATTGATCACACTTGTTGTAAATGAGATAGATGAATGATGGTTACCATGAAATCATGACTTAATTGTATTATCTTAAGGATATACTTGTGATTGTGATTGTGGTGTGTTGAATGGATCGGTTGCCACGTTCCGGCATAACTAACTTGAATCGGTTGTCACGTTCTGGCATAATTATGGGATTGGTTACCACATTCCAGCATAATTATTGGATCGGGTACTAGGTTTCGGTATGCTAACTGTTTGGGGTTGGGTTTCATGAGAGGACTAATGATTTGATATAATTAGGTATCTTGAAAATGTGAAGTTGTTCATTGTTCGTATATGTTGATGATATTGTATATGTTCAATATGTGCATGTGATTATATTGTTGTATTGACTTATGTATGTTGCACTTAGTGGGATAGCTGCGTGATCCTACCAGTACACTGTGGTTGTGCACTAATACTTCACTTGCTTTTATTTTTATTAAGTACAGGGCATCTTCAAATGACTACTGACAAACCTTGCTTAGGAGATCAGTGATTGCTTGAATTCAAGGGTGAGCCAATTTTTTTGGGCTGCCATGAGTTCTCTTTCATCTATGTCCACATTTTGGACTTAGACTATGTTCTAGTTAGTTGATTAGTTCATTAGATTGAGGTTGCACCCCTTCTTTTTTAGAATTGTTGAACTTTAGATGTTTTGGTACATTGACTTTCAGATTCTAGGTTATTTCTTCTGCATTGTTTAGTTCGTTGTTAGACTTTTGTTGGAGTTTATGGGAACTCCCAATTTATTTCCTTAGTATTTAACTTGCTTCCATAACTAAAATGCCTTAGTTTTGGTTTAGTTGCTTGGTTTAAGTTGTAGTAGAGGTTCTCCCACCGGAGAGTTAGTGTGGGTGCCAATCACAATGGTCTGGGTCATGAAAAAGTTAGTATCAGAGCCTAGGTTCGTTGATCTTGATGTACCAAAATGAGTCTAGTAGAGTCTCACGGAACATTACGGGGATGCCTTTACTTTTCTTTAAGAGGCTATAGGTCTTTAGGAAATCTCTCTGTTTTCTCTTGTCTCCTTTCGTGCTATAACTTGATTCCAATTGGTATCTAACCTTCTTCACTCTTCTATTCGCAGATGGTTAGCACTAGATTCAATGGCGTCAGGCCCGTAGCTCCCATCAATGCTCCAACTGAAGAATCTACAGTGAGAGGTCGTAGTCGAGGTAGGGGTGAATAAGAGCTAGGGGTAGAAGCCGTGGAAGAGTAGTGCCTGCTGGGAATAGAGCTCATATTGAGAATGCTCCTGTGAATGAGAACCCTCATGTGCATCATGAAGAGATTGAAGAGGAGAATTCTGATGTTGGGAATGTTTAGGATGTGGGACAAGAGGAAGTGGTGCAGGCTGAGACTATTGATGTTCCTCCCATAGACCCAGTGTTAGCTTGACAGATTATGTCATTCTTGAATGGGTTGGTTTGTCCTGGAGTGCTTCCTTCTGCTCAAGCAACTCAGGCTCCTACTAATCGTCATGTTGCTTGCACTGCGCCCAAGGTGGGTGGAACGGGAGGTAATGATGCTTTATTTCATCCTTTGTTAGGTTCTATTATGACTGGGAATGAGCATGAAATGTTGACTAAGTTTTTTAAACTAAAGCCTCATGTGTTTCTTAGTTCTAAGAATGAGGATTCTTATGAGTTCATCTTAGATTGCTGCGAGAGGCTTCATAAGTTGGGAATTGTCCATCAGCATGGGGTTGAGTTTGTGTCCTTTCAACTTCAAGGTGAGGCTAAGCAGTGGTGGACCCAGTTTCATGCTCTATTTTTGGATAAATATGCGCCTAGGACTTTGAGGGATCGCAAGAAGGATGAGTTCATGGCTTTGGAGCAAGGTGGTATGACTGTGGCTACTTATGAGGCCAAGTTCCATGCTTTGTCTAGATATGCTACTCAATTAGTGACTTCTGAGGAAGAGAGAATCTGGTCATTTATTAAGGGATTAAATTCTGATTTGCAAGTATTATATGTTCATATGACTTATGCAGGGAAGAGCTTTAATGAGGTGACATACTATGTTAAGAAAGTGGAGGGGGTGAGGCGAGACGGTCAAGCTAAGGCATAGGCAAAAAGGCCCAAGAACTCGGGTAACTTTCAAGGTTCTTATTCCAAGGGGTCCGAAAGGCCAACGCTTGTAGCCAAGCCAATTCAGTCTTCTTTGCCCTCCTCTGCAGGTACTTACTCATAAACTGCATCTCATAATTTTCAAGATAGGCAGGGAGTCGCTACTTCGACGGGCGACAGACCATCTTTTGATCGTACTTGTTACAACTGTGGTGAACCTGGGTATATGAGGAGAGATTATCCCAACCACGTGTCTTAGATTCCGTGTAGCAGCAATCTAGAGCAATGGTACCATAGGGAATGGTAATAATGGTAGAGGACATCCACAAGGTGGGCGAGGAGGTATCAACAAGGTCGTAGAGGTAGAGGAAATCGTAATGCAGGCAGAGGTAATATGCAACCAGGCAGGGAAGTGGTTCATCAAGATGATAGGGCTCAGTGTTATGCCTCTTCGAGCAAGAATGAGGTAGAGGCGTCTGGCGCGGTGATCACAAATACTATTCTTGTATGTGACTAGATGGCTAATGTGTTATTTGATCCGGGTTCTGCTTATTCTTATGCATCTGTGCGATTTACCTCAGAGTTTGATATGATTTGTGATATACTTGATGCCCCTATCCATGTTTTATACCCCAGTTGGAGAGTCAGTCATAGTTACTCATGTTTATTGTGCTTATCCTATTTTGTTTATGGTTTTCAGACTTGGGCTGATTTGGTGATTTTGGATATGACTGACTTTGACATAATCTTAGCCATGACTTGGTTATCCCGCTATTATGTTGTGCTTAATTGTAATACTATGTCCGTAACTCTAGAAATTCCGAGAAGGGAAAAATTAGAGTGGGAAGGGGTGTACAAGCCTAAGCGAACTAAGATCATATCCAATAGTCATAATTCATCATAAATGCTTCACTCTCAAAGCAGTACCTCTCATAATCATCATAAATGCCTAAATCTCAAGACAATTCTAATCATAATTCCTCATATATGCTTCACTCTCAAGCAATTCTAATCATATAGGCTTCAATCCTAATGTATCTCATCAATCCTAGATTGAATTCATCTAAACCCACCAATTCTCCTTTCATGGCATCAAACCCATTTAGATCAATTTCAACCTAGAAACACGGGTTAAGCATGGGTACATGTAAATTCATCCTAAAAACATGTAATCCTATCAATTCAATCATATACAATCATAACCCAATCAATTGGATCAACATTCATCAACACCTACAACATCAGAAGAAAACCCTAACTCAAATTGAGGAATTTCTACTTTTCAATTGGGGAATCTTGGGGACTCCATGGATGAAAAGCCATCACACCTTGATTAAAAAGCCTACAAATGCTTGAGAATTGGAGACTTGACCTCGATCCTAGCTTGAACTCTTTATTCTTCTTCAAGTTCTAGCGAGAGAAATATTTGAGAGGAAGAAGTCTAGTATTTCTTTTGGGTTTTGGAAATAATGACTTGAATGGGTGAGTTTTGGGATTAAAATCACTTATATAGGGGTCCTAGGCTTGGGTAAACGACGTAGTATCAAGTTAAAATAATTTGAAAAGACTTTTAAGACCCTAACTTAAAAACTAAAGACTCTCACGTTGGAGCTTACCAAAGGCCACTCGATGACTCAGCAACTGAGCATTTAGCTCGCTGAAATTTATAGTGAGTCGACTTGGGGGCTAGGTCGACTTTAGGAGATGGGGACTCGACTTCGGCGACACGCCGAATGGAACGAGAAACCCGACTTGGCTTGTCTAAAGTTACAGAATGCAGGACCTTAGGGATCACACCAAAAGGAGAAGAGGTTCAACTTGGTGGATCGCCAAGTCAACTCGATGGATCTCCTAGTCGACTAAGAAGTGAATATTTTCCCTTCTCTAAATTCAGGGTGTTACAATGAACTAATTATACTTTTTAATTCACGATTGAAACTCTTCCCGAGTAACCTAAAGTCCAAGTAGACTGGTCGGTATACAATCATAGAGGTGTATGGGAACAGAGAAATTGAAGTTGAAGATGTAGAAGGTGTCAAATTCAAAGTTGACGGCCAAAGGTTGAAGGTATACTTGGGGAGGGTAGTGATGTGAGAGTTGTTAAAGGGGTTTACTTGGATGACGCTATATCGCGACGTTAAATCAAGCATTTCTTGGGAGGCAACCCAAGTATTAGGGGTTTTCAATAATGTGGGTGTTACTTGTGCAGGATGGAAAGAAGATAGGCGATTGGGAGGCCCATTAGGTGACTCGCTGAAGTCACTAAGTGAAGCTCTAACGAGTTCTCCCTTCGGGTAGCTCACATTTGCGAGAGTATTGTCATATTCGACGACATACACCTCGAATTCGGTGATCCGCCAATGATGTTGGGTGAATCCAACTAGTTCACCCAATAAGCTGCGTAAATTAAGGGGGTGTAAAGTAAACTTCAGGGATATATATAGAAATGCAACAAATTACCTATCTAGTTTAGGTGATTAGTCTGCAGCTCACCAAGTTGGAAATAAATTTTTCATGCACTACAGGCACGGTCGACGATCTGTCAAAGTTTGGCGTTACACCGACCTGGTCACCGATCTCGAACTTCAGGCATTCAGAGAGTCTCTCAATCTAAGGTGGTTTATTTCCTTCTTCGCATTGAGGACACTGTACTTTTCTCTGGTGGGGTGTGAGGCACTTTGGGTGGCCACCCTATGCTAAATAGTATTAGTTGCACTTTTTTCTCTTTACCCTTTGCTTCGTGACATGCTTGAGTTTTCTTTGATAATGATGTGGAGATCGATTGTATGTCATATCTATGTCTTTAATGTTACTCATGATGAGAAATGTGTTTACTGTTGAAAATGGAAGAAGAAATTGGTGTAGCTGCACTTTTATGTGATCTTCTTGAATCTTGTGTTGAATAGTTGAGTTTTGATGTGAGCCTTGCAATGAACATAACATGCAAGCTTTTGATATTTTTGGGCTGTGCTAAACGATTATGCTTGAAGTTTCATGTGCGGTAAGGTTTTACTTTGAAGCATGTTTGTGAAATCCTAGAATTTGCCTTGTTAGTCCAAGTGTCTAGCTTTGGTAAGCGTAAGGAATGATCTTGGGCAAAAATTTCAAGAGGGAACCCAAATTTCCATATCCTTTTGTGACTACCTTGTGAGGGTGTGCAACCATTTTGGCACCAATTGAGCCTAAACCATTTGTTGACAACCACATTGGAACCTATTGAGACAAATTTTGCTTAGCTTCTCACCCAAAATCCTTTTCGAAGCATTGGTTTGTTTGAATTGCAAAGTTAGGCCAAAATCCTAAGTTGGGGCTATGGAAAGGAAGAAGGAAGGAAAATCAAGTGAAAGACAAAGAAAGATGAAGTAAAACTCAACTTTGAAGGGTGTTTCAAAAAGAATGAACCCATATATATATATATATATATATATATATTGAGTTAGTGATGAACAACCTTTTAAAAACTGCACTAAAAAAGAAAGTTCAATGAAATAAAAAAGGGTTTCCAATAAAATGGTTGACAAGTCAAAGTTTGAGTTCTCAAATGAAAAGAACTTGAGAAGAGGTGAAGATGATTGCATTACAAGCCTAAAAGACCTTTGAGATCTTGCATGAACTAGGTTGTGTGATGATTGAAGAATATCGGAAAACTTATGGGATGAAGCTTACATGAATTTCTCTTTTGGGAGAGTGAGAGTTGTGTTGATTCCTTACTTCTTTATTAACTTTGTTTGTGAGAGTATGGAATCATTCTTGATGTGAGTGCATTTGAATGCATTTGTTGAAACATGATCTTTCATTAGAAAAGAAGCTATAGTGAGCTCTATGTCATGACCCGCCACTTTGCCTTTCAAATTTGGCATAAAATAAGGAGTAAGAATCTAGAGCTATGGAGAGGCTAGTGGAAGACTCTAGAATTCCCTAGATCTTTCATTATAAGACTCTAGAATGCCTTAGAAAATATCTTAGAAAGCCTTAGAATTCTCCAGACTAGTAGAGAATTCTAGAAGAGGGACTAGATATTTTATAGGAAGCTTTAGAATTCTCTAGAGTTTGAGAGAATTCTAGAATATAGACTAAATTATAAATATGTAGGGACTTATAAAGTAAATATTATTTCTAGGATTGTAGTATAAATAGAGGGACTCTCATTTGTTAATCATCCAACCAAGTGTAAAGCATTCCACAAAATAACACAAAGCTTTCTTTCAAACCTCTCTCGTATTTCTTTTTATTCTCTTAGTGATCTCAATTTCAAAGGGCTTACTTTAGCTTACAAGATGTTGAAAGATTATTAAGTAAGTTGTCAAGTGTCACACAACGCTTTAGTGATAATCTAAGTCCGTGACAATATGGTATCAGAGCAAAGGTTTGTCACAAAGGGAATGGACAATGAAGGAGACTTTACGCCGCTAGCACCACCAAGGGATGGTGGAAAGAAACACCACAAGGGAAGGAAGTACCTTAAGAGTAGCGAGGAAATTCTGCTCGACCCTACACCAAGCTAGGCGCTAACTTCTCACCCACCTTCGACCAACGAAGCAAGTGATAATGACCGTAAACGAGGATCCCATTGACATCACACTCGGAGAGGAGTAGATCGCAAGGGTTGAAACAATGAGGCAGGTTATGGAGATCTAAGGCAAGCGCTTGAACGAGGTCGATGGCAATTTCAAGACCCTAGAGGACTTCACCCTTAAAGAGAGTGACCACATCTGCAAGGAGTTGGAGGGCCGCCAGTGTGCCGAGTTTGAGATGAAGGAGTCCATCACTTCTTTGTAGTGTCGGCTCATGGAGGCATTAGGAACTATTGAGACCATGAATTCCGAGATCAAAGCACTCAAAGAAGGCACGGAGGTTGGAGGATCATCTTTGTTCAACTGAGATAGGGAGGCTAAGGTTGAGGCTCTATAGTAACCTATGTTCAAAGGCATCCATGACGTGCAAGAGGTGGAGAATTTCTTATGATACTTGGAAAAGTACTTCAAGTGTAGCTGAGTGAAGAGTAATGAAAACAAGATCAACACTGTCGTGTTATATCTTTAGGAGATGTCCATGCTATGTTGGAGGCGTAAAGATTTAGAAATAGGGAAGGGGCTTTGCACCATCAACACTTGGGAGAAATTTTGAGTGGAGTTTAAGAAGGCTTTCTTCTCTAAAAATGTCATCTATGAGGCGAAGCACAAGTTTAGGGAGCTAAAGCAGACGGGCAGCATACGCGCATACATGATAGAGATCACCGCCCACCCTCATGCTTCAAATTCCCAACCTCACGGATGAAGATATGTTTTTCCACTTCATGGATGGGCTGCAAAATTGGGCCAGAACGGAGTTGGAACATCGACAGGTCAAGACTATCCATGAAGCCATCATGCTGGCCAATGCTTTCATACACTTCAGGCATGAAAAGCCCGTTATAGCTAGAGGAGAGGAGATGAGAGGTAGTCATGACCAAGGATCGGGTGATCGTGGCAAAATCAAGGAGCAGTGGCCACATCCCAAGAATTATGATACCTATAGGTCCGATGGAAAGAAGTCTGGACATGATGGTGATTCGGAGAGGAAAACAGACCCTACAAAGGAAATGGTTGCTACATATCTGGTGGGCTGCATGGATATGCAAGGTGCCTTGAACTGAAGAGCCTTGGTTCTATTTTGTAAGAGCAGAAGGACAAGGATGCACAGGAGTAAGAACAAGGTGTAAAGATGATGCAACTATGCGGAGCCATCACAAAGAAGCCAAGGAAGCTGAGAGAATATGGTGCGCAGTATGTCAAAATCATGATTAATGGAAGACCTGCTCGTGTTATGGTCAACACAGGTGTAGAGGCCAACATCATGAACAAGACGGTAATAATAAGGTTGGGGTTGAGGTATAGTCCAAGTAACGCCCAACTTAGGACGGTCAATGCACCACCGACTCCCCTGTGCGGAGTCGCGTATGGAGTAAGCGCTAGGCGAGTGGCAAGGTAAAACCAACTTCACTTCTCTCCTCTAGAGCTCTTTGATATCATTCTAGGGAAAGAGTTCTTCCAAGAGTATCACATGGTGATCGATCCTTACCTCCAACAACTTCTGGTCTTGGAGCAAGAAGGATCTTGTATGGTGCCCCTGGTTAAGGTACCAAAGACAAAATTTTTAGCGGCATCAATGTACAATGGGTTCATCCTCCATATTAGCAAAACCTGACATACTTTCATCATCATACATGCGACTTATTGCTCAACTGTTTTGACACTAAAAATAACAGAAAAGTAAAAAAGAAAACATGGTGCATGAAACCTCAAATCAGAGATCAAATAAAAGTAATCTCTAGCCAATACTTGTCAATGAAGCCATATTTTAATAATGCTGAAGAACACCTCACAATTAAGGTATAGGCAGTCTTGTGTAAAGATAATATCCAATTTTATGAGTTGGGATCGAACCACAAGGATTGGTAGAAATAATTATGCTTTATTTGATCATCAACTCAAGACTAACTAGCACGATGTAGTCCAAATATACATGTAAAATTGGGGGGAGTTGGGAAACACAAGATTTGCTTTAAATTTAAAGTATCACAATCACATAGGTCAAAACAAAAGAGAGATTCAACAAGTTGAAAATAATTAGTGGTGTGTGCAATATCGATGGGGTTTCAACTCAATTGGTAATGATTAATCAATTACAAATGAATCAACATATGGATAACATTTGGTATACACTATATCTAATTTTCTCTCAAACCAATAATATGTACATCTTGGGCTCCTCTACACCCCAAGACCATGTAAACAAAACACCAAGCATTGCTTGATTGGATTAGGCTATCTCTAGATCTACCCTTAAATAAGAATTCAATCAGATTAGACTATCTCTAGCTCTAATCCAATGACCAATTTCTCAAAGTCTCACTAATGAAGACTTACCAATATTATTTTTCGTTATTAAATCAAAATAGAGTTAGAGAGTTAAACTAATGTTTTAAACCTTTGATATTTAGATAAACCTTGAAGACAACCCTAGATCCATGCATAATAACTAACTTTAGCATTATTTAATCATTGCCCATTAAAGTATACACACATATAATGCATACACACCCCTATCTAGAGATTTAGCTACTCGTAAATAAGGAAATAGAGGACATACAAACAACAAAATATTCTATTCCATTATGTTAGTAATCAAATTCAGATCCAAGTTTAGAGAAGTACAATTTCGGGTTTACTTATTTAGCAGCAAAAAGTCCTTCAATGTTTATTTTCTATTCTCCACTTTGCAATGATGAAAACTATTCTTCAATATCCCCCAATTGGAAAGAAGATGATAGTAAATAATTATACATATCCCAATAATATCCTTCGAACTATCCAAGGAAATCATTTTCAACGTGAAGTATGAGTTTTCCCTTGAACGTCTGTATATTACTTGAGTTGCACTAGTGAAACACCGGTGCAAAACCTTCCAATGCCAATGTGGCAGTGCTTTAGTGCACTACAAATCAGTGGCACCTGAGTCTTCACTGGCGAAACACCAATGCAAAACTATCAATAACAAGTGCCTAATATAGAGTCTTCCCTCCTAACCGGAGGAACATTGATGCATTCTAGCTGGATGTCAGTTCCTCACTGGTGTGTTTAATGATTTTTCATTCCAAATCTTCCATTTTTCATTTCCCAAGATATGCCTGCACACAAGAAAACAAGGGCCTAAAATCTCTTTTATTAACATTAAAATATAGTAAGGTCATGAATAAGAGTTGAATAAGTTGGTAAAATACAAACTCATTAGCTTGGTACTAAGAGTCATCCTCTTTCTGATTTGTGTTGAGCGAGATCCTACTCCACCCTCTTAGGAGTGAGCTATGGCCAATGACTTCTTCAACACCTACTAAAGATGGACATTCTCTTCATTGGACCACTGATCTATATCAATGCCAAAGTTGCCTAATAAATAATTCATTGACCCTAGCGTATCTCTCGGAGGAGCCAATGCTTCATAAATGAAGGTTATGTCCCCAGATGTTATCGATGTTTTCCCTTCCTTATAGTTATGTTAGATTGAAGAGAAGCTATTGCACCTTTAACAACATCAACCCTCTTTCACATGTTGTTCTGGCTGTCAACGAGTTTCTTCATAGCATTTTTACAACCTTTTTTACTAAGGATCGGGAGAGCCTTGAAAAACTTGATAGGGTGATTCTTATTAGCATATGTCATGTTAACTATCTTCTAAAAAACCAATTAGTCTAGGAGGGAATATAGGCTAAGAAAGCCTCGGAAGTTTTTCCTCAATGTTAGAGGCATTTCCTAAGAATGCAGGAGTGGGGACATCCAGACTAGGCTAACTTACATCATAAGTAGGGGCATTATAAAACACTCCCATATTTTGCATTCTTTTCTTTTTGTTTATAAGAGCCTCAACGTCCTGCTTCCTCTCAATATCAATAACCTCAATAGCAGGGCAAACTTTGTCCAACTCAAAATATGGTTTCTCCTCTAGAGCACACAACTTGCTAATAAGAACAGGGAAAGGCATGAAAAATCTTGTTGCTAAGATTTCCTCTTTATTTGCTTGACCACAATATTTTTGAAGTATCCATAGATGTTGAACATGATGCAAGTGATGGTAATGACTACCTCTATATGGACCTTGTGATCATCCTCCAAAGGCATGAGGTGAGAGCAACCAAAATCAAGTTATAACTTGGCCTTGAATGTGAGGAATTTCCTATAAATCTCATTGCCTAATGTAGCCCAAGCAGGCTAGCAAACCAATATGACATCAACCACCCTTTGAAGTTGGTGACTTTTGGAGGTAATTTTCCCTGAGAATATACACCCTAGAGAAATAGGCTCATTCTAATAAATTGATTTAATGGGATTAAGGGTGATATCAATCTCCTTCCCCTGCACTAAAACTGAAGGTAAGTAGGGGAACTCTTCTACCCTTCTCTTGTTCTTCATTGATTCTTTCCTCTCTTGATAAGAGGCATATAATTCAAGTACTGAACTAGGGAAACAACCACCCGTTGCATCCAAAAATTGCAACCAATCCCTATCAATAAATTGTTGTGTGATGTTTGGGAAGTACTCCCAAATTTAAACTCTTTTTAGGAGTCAAAGACCATATTTTCTTAAACTTAATGAAATAGGTCTTAATGCTCTCCACATAGAATCATATCCTATCCTCTTCATTGGCCAGAGTCGCAGGAGCTTTGATCTTGCTTTTGCTCTTGGAAAAGGAGGAAGCCTTGTGGGCATTCCTATTAGAATGTTTCTTGTTTGACATCATAGTGTGTAAAAGAAATGGATACCATACAAACATAACACCATTTTTTGTATTTCTCTAGAATAAATAAAATAAACAACTAGAAGAAGCTAATAAAGCAAAATGAAATGGAAATGCAATAATCTTAAAGAAGATAGGAACTAGGCAACACTTGTGAGATACATGCGACTCATAGGTGCAGACCTGCAATTCGCATGTCAAGTGGATGCTGGAGATAGAAAACTAAAGCCAATTAAGTTGACATGCAGTGGCATCTGTGTTTCGTACATTAAGACCTATGACACGCATGTGTAATGCCTATGCAAGGCAGTAGAGATGATATCCTATGACTTCATCTACCTTGAACTGGCAAGACATATGGCAACACCTGACACACGCATGTGCTTGGCAGTGCTCAGAGTCTTCCATGGGAGGCCTAAACTCAGTTAAGCCAAAAATTTTAACTTATTAAGGACTCTAACATGTATCAAACTCCCTAAAAGATGAATAAGACTTCACTACAAAACACTAACAACTTCTCTTAAGAAGGAAGTTACCATCCGTCATCGGGAACTTTCAAGTTATACACACGATTAAATATAATTCATCAAAGTTCATAATTATTCTCATCTATAAATGTTAACCTCATCATTGATCAATATCTAATTAAATCACTCCCATGACATCAATGTATGCAAGTCACATTCAAATCAACCAAAATATCAAGAAATCAAAGTAATGATGAGTTTTCCCTTAGGAATGACACCATCTAATTCATCATAGGGCCAATCCATGCAATACGTAAACAAAGATGGGTTACTCAGACTTCATCCCCAACTAAAATTTGACGATATCACTAAGTGATTACCAACACGAAAAATCACACAAAATAACATTCATCTATTAGATTCCAATTTCAAGAACAAGCACTCCTCATCAAATAAATTTCAACAAATATGTTCTCTTAATCGTAGTTTAGAAAACAAATCTAATATGCTACTACTCTTATACTTCACATCTAAACAAATATCAACATTCAAAATAGAGTAACACACCAAAGATGAGATGTGAGAGTAAGTGAAAAACAACTTGAATTTAGGGAGTTCTTCCAACTGTGGTTTCTTTGAAATATCCAGAGGAAATGTTCAATCCCTTTACCGATGTAGTGGTGTGAAAGGAAAGAAGTTGTGGAGGAAGTACGAGTATATGAGTTGTACGAGTTGGGTTATGTACGAGGGAACGTTATGGGTTTTTTCATGGACAAGAAGATGAAGGGGAAATGGGAAATTAGAAGGGTTTTATGAGAAGGGGAATCACTGATCATATAAAGGATTTGGGAAAATGGGATTAGTGGGTTGGAACCAAGTTGGGTCATCTAATCAGGCTAATTTCAAGAAAAAGACCTTACCTAATCTTGCGTTGGTATATTTTTGTCGCATTATTGGGTTAATTTCAAGAACAAGGCCATACCTATGCTTGCACTGGCCTATGTGTTTCGCATGTGTGAACATGCGACTAGAATGTACCATACAATTGATGATGTTTTAGTATTTTTCTTGCCAATTCACTTTGATGGACATGTGTCACACATGTGTGCAGTAGGTATGCACCTGCATAACACATGTTGCACACATGTGCTCAATTGGGTCAAAGTTTCTTCCATGTATTTTGGTTGATGTTTGCTCTCCACCTGTGTTTAACAATGTGGCACCTAAGACTCACATGTTTTGCACATGTAACTCCCATGAGCACTTCCAAAACTTGGCACTCCTTGTTCTCTTACATCCCTAAAAAAAAAAAACAAAAAAAAAAAAAACAAAGAGTGAAGTAAAAAGAAATTGAAAAGTACTTGAGATGCCTCCCAATAAGCACTTGATTTAACATCGCGCTTCAATTGTACAACCTAAAGGATCAACAATAATCTAGATGTGGAACTTCTTCACAAGGACTCTCAACCACTTCATCCTTTGAATCAATCACTGATAACACTTGATATTAATTTGGTGGCTTTATTGACTTGCACACAGTGAACATGACCTCCTCACTACCAACTGGAAACTTAAGTTCACCCGTCTCAACATCTACCAATGAAGGTCTGATAGCTTAACATGAGTGTCTTAAGATGATAGGCACCTTGAGGTCTACATCACAATCCAATAACATAAATCCCATCAAAAGGATGAGCTTGTCAACTTTCACCAGCACATCGAAAAGAATTTCCACCAAATGTTTGATTGACCAATCTTCCATGAGCAACCACATTGGAGTAAGCTTAGGGTCTTCTAAGCTCAATTTCTTAAATATCCCAAGGGGAATCGAGCTTTTACAAAGCCCAAAGGTCACACAAAGCCTTGTTAAGCAAATACACTCCAATTGTGCATGGAATCGTGAAAGCTACTGAATCTTCTCTTTTGGGTGCAAAGTTTCTCTCCATAATAGCATTGTAATGATCTGACACATTCACTTACTACATCAATAATATTCTTCTTTTTTCAATAGATCCTTTATAAATTTAGCATACCTCAGTATTTTTAATAAGAGATCCACCAATATTACATTCACGGACAATTTACTAAACAAGTCAATGAACTTCTTGTAACTCCTCAAAAGTGTAAAAAGTCAATTGGAAGTTGGAACGAGAAAAGCAATTTGGAAATTTGTAAAAAAAAATAGACTTCTATGGATATGTTTAAGGAAGGTGAAAGGGTCCACGATCAGTGAACCCAACCTTGTGAAAAATTCCTAAGGCAATGGTCTAAGGACGGGTTCAAGGAAGGTGAAAGGGTCCATGGTCAGTGAACCCAACCTTGAACTCGAACCTTATGAAAAACATCCTAAGGCAATGGTCTAAGGATGGGTTCAAGGAAGGTGAAAGGGTCCACGGTCGGTGTACCTGAACCTTGTGAAAAATATTGTAAGTCAAGGGTCTATGGAAGGAATCAATAATGGTGGAAGAGTCCACGGTCAGTGAAGTTATCCTTGAACACAAGGCTTGTAAAAATTATTTAAAGGCAATGATTCAAAGACAGGTTCATGGCCAGTATAAGGGCCCACAGATGGTAGATCCATCCGTGGAGATTGACTTAGAAAATCCCAGATAACCCTCTTGTTCACGATTGCTTTCACTTATGGTGAAGCGATTAACGGTCTGCGAAAGGCTTCGTAGAGGGTGTTTCGGCAGTTTTTAAGTCATGGCTATTTGAATATTTTTCTATACATTTAATACGTAAACTATGTCATTTTGACCCTAATTTTAAGCCCTATATAAGATTTCTAAGTTAAAAAATTACCCATTCTTAATTCATTCTACTAATTCTTAAATCCCAACACAATTTATCTTTCCCAATTCTCTCTTAAGCTAAGGAAGAAGAAGTTAGGGTTTCAATTCAAAGTCATCAATTCACCATTTCTTTTGGGCTTTGATTATCAAGGTATGTGGGATGTCACCATTGGATTTCATTCATCCAATGGGTCCCAAAGGATTTCTAAGTTTCCAATCCAATTTCTCCTAACATGCTTAGGGTTTCATGTGATCTTTATGGGTGTTAATTGATGTTGATTTAATTATTCAATTTCAATCTTTCTACGCATGTCTTGATTAAACTACATGATTTCCTATTGACCTATGCATTATTCATGATGTTGACTATACATTTATGAAGATATGAGTATGAACAAATCTATTGATATGGGAATGATGATTTATGAAAGTTTATGCATGATTTATGAAAAGATGTTTTATGATATAAAGGTTGCTTTCATGATAAGAATCAATGAAATTATGAAAGGATTTCTCACATTAAGAAATTGTGAATGCTGAAATACTTTCTCACATATGGTTTAAAGAGCTACTCTATAATGATTTAAGCTTGGATTAGTAACTAAATTGTGTTTTTCCATCTATGATGATTATGTTTATGAAGTTGACTATTTTGTTGGGATTCTTACTTAGCACCGAGAGAACTTTAAGGTGGAGGCTTAAATAGGGTAGTCTCTAGTAGCAACCTCTCGTTCCAAACTATGTGCCCCTGTAAGATTGTATTAAATGACCTAGCTAGTGGATCCACAAACAATATATGATATGATATGGAGTCCTACCTTGGTAAGTTGACTCTCCCTTTCAATGTGGGAGTAACATTGAATTACATGGTTAGCTAACATGGTCTATTGTCGGTTAATCTAGTATTCAACAAAGTGAACTAAGTTACTTTATAAGGTTTTATGCCGCTTTCATATGATTTTAAGATGCTTTGACCATGTTCATACTTTACGATTCTTCTTTAAAGGTTTTACTAGTTTAGCTTGGTCATGCATTTAATGTTTTCCTATTATGTCCCTTTATGATCATGTTTTCATGTTTATGTATATCCCTAACACATAGTACATTCTATGTACTAATGCATACTTGTGTCTACATTGTTTAATAATGTACTGTGTGATGCTTATTCTTCCTATATTTGTGGCAAGTTAGCACTGAGAGATTTTGAAAACTTCGTGTGTCCTCGTACTTTAAATACAATGTCACATTTATTGCTTTCCTTATGTTTTCATTTTCAGACTTTGTTATGTGGTGTACGGGTTACGTCCCATCCACTCTTTTGATGTAATAAATGGTTTGTCAAGACTTTGATGTATTCCTATTTATAAGTGAAACTTTGTAGTTCTTATGAGATTTCATGCTTTTCTCTATGATGTTGTGTATATGTATCTCACGTGGCTTGTGTAGGGACTTTTGGGGTCTTATACGTCATGTCACGTCTAGGGTATACTTTGGGTTATGACAAACTTGGTATTTAGAGCACAAGGTTCTTGAAAAAGGTCATAGGAATTCTGACAAACCGTGTTGAGTATAGTCTTGTTCTTGAATGTGAATCGTGCCACATTTATGAAAAAATGGCTACAAAGAGTTTAAAAACTCCACTTATTTCATTACTCTAAAGTCGTGACATAGAGTCTATCTCTATAAATATCCTTCTCGTAAATCACGATCGATCCTTTTCAGGATATGACCCCTCGAATAACTTATGTGAGAAGGAATGTAGATAACGACAATGTGGAACTAGAGGTTCCTCAAGTTCCAGTTGATCCTTTGCATGAGCAACTAACTCATGTCAAATTCCAAGCCACTTTTCAAGTGTTAACTCAAGGTATGATGGCTAGAGACAATAGAGAGGCTAATGTTCCCGTGAAATCAAATATGGGTACGACGGCAACAGGGATAAGGGACTTCACTTGGATGAATCCTCTAGAATTTCATGGTTCTAAGGTTGATGAAGATCCTCAAGAGTTCATTAATGAGGTGTATAATATTGTAGGTTTCATGGGATTGACTATGCTTGAGAAGGTGGAGTTGGCTACTTATCAACTCAAGGGTGTTTCTCAAGTGTAATTTGAACAATGGAACAATCAAGCGGGTCCCCTAGATTAGGAGAAAATTTAACGCTACTTTTTCTAGATTTTTTCTTTCTTTTTGAAATAAGAGAAGCGAAAGTTCTTAAGTTCATTAATCTTCATCAAGGTAATAAGAGTGTGAAGGAGTATGCTTTGAAGTTTACTCAATTGGCTAAGTATGCTCTGACTATAGTTGCCGACTCTAGGGCAAGGATGACTAAGTTTGTGTAAAGTGTGTCCGACTTGGTTGTCAAAGAGTATCATACCACCATTTCAATCAAGGAAATGGATATATCTCATTCGATGATACATGACCAATGAATTGATGAGTAAAAGCTTTAGGAAAGGGAAAAATAGTCCAAGAGGGCAATGATACGCTCAAATTACACCTCCCTAAAGAAGTTTAAGCGATCGTTATCAAGTAAAGAACCCAACTTGTAGGTTGGGGTCGATCCCATGAGGAATATGGTTCAGACTTTAAACTTAACTCACTATTATATCCATTTAGTCAAATTATTTACGAGGAAAGTAAACATGGGGAATTTTGTAAGTAAGTAACAAATTTAAATGCATAAGTGACAAGTAGACAAGATATTAACTTTGGTTTATCAATATGAGAAAGAAACTAGGGTATGTGTGTTCCCCACAAGTTCTTAACACAGTAATCCTAATAATAGTAATCCTTTCATTGTGTTTTACATGCAAAGTTGGTAAGTTAGGTATCCCTAAGTGATTGGTCCTCCAAGTAGGGAATTTCACCATGCACCTTGGTCCGGCTACGGGTGTATGCTTTACTAACCCTTACATTTTACCCCAGATTAATCCATTAAATCTCTATTGTTTAATCCTTTTCTCATTCTTTACCTCTTTGGTCAGTCAAGTAAGAACGAGGCGAGTTCTAACATGTGCACTCGTTAAAAAGACTTCTAAGCGAAACGATTAACAATACATGCATAAACACTATTCAAGAATTACTTAATTATTATTCATACTGTGTTAATTGCTCATGGTTCCCACAACCCTAGTTATGAATTTAGCTACTCATGCTTGAGAGTTCACAATTCATAATTAAGAAGAAAGAATTCATGAACTTACAATTAGAATAGATGAAACCCGAAATCTTCAATTGAATTTCAAAGTGAAAATCTTATAAAACAAAATTCGAAAAGTTAAATCCTAAGAGTTTGTAAATTAATTCCCAAAGAACAAAAACTAGAAGTTTACAATAATGTCTAACCCCCCAAAATGAGGATTACAACTCCTACTTATAGAAAACAAATCCTAAATAAAATAGGAAACAAAATAAGGAAATAAACTACTAGAACGCGACTTCTATCGATGGCATGGCATAAGGACCGTGGGTCGACCTATGGTCCGTAGGTCACCCTCCATGGCTCAACACTTAAAAACTTCATCAAGTGTTGGAACCTCAATTTCTATGATCTCATTGACGGTTGTGGAGGACGGGCAATGGTTCGACCTACGATCCGTCATCCGATCCGTGGTTCCATACTTGGTCAGACTTCCCTGATCATCCACCAACAATGCAGCACCTACGGTGTGTGGATTGGACTACAGTCCATCCTAGCACTTTGTGGACTTAATACTGAAACTCAACTCCCAGACCAGGACCTAGGATTGCCCATCCACAGCCCGTCGTTAGACCTACGGTTTGTGAGTGGCTATGTTGGTGGCTACTTCTGCACTTTTCAGCTCGCATCTTCATCAACCGCATCCAAGCCTATTTCCTGCAAGAATTACACATAAAACATTATTCCTAATAACAAATAACCCAAGAAACACACAAAGTCTAAGTGAAACGCGTCAAAAATATCGTAAACTCAAGGTATATCAACACCCTCAACTTAAACTTGTTGTTTTCCTAAAGCGACACACTAAACTCTAAACGACACTTATGTAGAAGCAGATATACAAACTTAAGCAATCACATGGCTTTCTCAATCAATTCCATCATTTTAGTGCAAATCCTTTCATCTAGACTCAACAAGCTAACTCATGCGGATCAAAACACGACATAGATTGACCAATAGACACCACAACATGCATTTTTCTCAATTACCAAGGTACCAATTCTCCAACAATGTAACTAGTTCCCTCACTTCAAAAGAAATCTTTTTTCACACACAATAGATATGAATTTCAAGTTTTAGGATCCATTCAGCGCTCACACTCAGAACTGACTTCAAGTACATTTAGTTCTCAATACCATATGTATGCCCTTATTTTCACTGCATAGACTCTCCAAACTAGTCACTAGGATCACTATAGGTCAGGTAGGGTACATTTGGGTATTTTTTAGTGACTTTCTGCCCTCCTTGACATTACATTGGCTTTTTACATCTTTTCACAACCAATTCTTGACATTTTTTTTCTGCTCTTTCCCTTGACTCTTTTCAACACAGATGTGATTTTGCATTTATTGCTCTTATTTTTCCATTCTTCTTTTTCTTTGTTCTCTTCAGCATCTTTTTCATTGCTCTTTTTGTTTCTTTTGACTTCAACCACATCTTTTGTTTTCTTTCTTTTCTTTTGTTTTTCTTTTTTCTATACAAAACTCTTTTCATGCCCTTTTTATTTCAATGCCCTTTTTCATAGCCACCATCAACTTATGTATTTTGCATGAGTTGAGGTGCATAATATCCGATGTCGGACCAGAGCCAAGATTAAGGTAACTTTTGAATTAGCCACCCTCAACTTAAGTTTTTGGCCTAAGTTAAGGTGCACATGTCTAAGGAGGGATCGGGGCGAAGACAATTATTTTAGGGAAGGTGAATTAGGTGTATTGAAGAAGTGGTCTACATTAGGCTCAAACATTTGGATCAAGGGGAACATTTATTTGTTTTGGTTGATCATTTTAGACTTGAGTGGACTTATTTGAAGGGCCTATGATCATTTCCCAACTTCTAGCCTAGATTATCTTAGCAGGACCAACGGGGCATGTTCTGGATTGGCACATACTGTATGAACTTTCAAACTTTTCTCACACACACTTGGCATATTATTTCATTATCGGATTATTGAATTACCTAGTTCAAGTTTTAGCTAAAGTCATGCTATCATACTGGTTCCTTATCATGTCATATGAAGATCCAACACATTCAACTCACTTAGCTTATAGATCTAGCACTTTTCAAAATTTTTGGACGGGTATCAATTTCATGCTTTTTATGCCATCATGCTTTCATTCTTCTACTTACTTTTACACATACAATCCTAAACATGCCAGTTCAACAAAAAGTAAATAGTCTCTTGGGGAAAAAGAACAGAGGCAAGAAAACCCTAAGAGAGGATAATGAGTTGGGTTACTCAGACTTCACTCTATGACTCACAATCCATTCACCTCACCCCTAACAAAATAAGGTGCAATTTCCCTCAATGCACAAAAAAAATAAAAATAAACTGTAGGATGAAGCGAACCTGTGGTGCAAATGCACCGAAGACCATCAATAAGAGGGTGGATCCAATTTCCTAGAAGTCGCTGGATCAACATTGGGGACGACATCAGTAGCGCCCTCACCAAGTATGGGAGCACCATCAGTAGTGCTCGAAATGCCAGATGGACCAACATCTGTCTCACGGGCCCGATCTTGTCTCCTCTCCTCATCAAGTATAGACGCCCATTGGGCCACCTCAAGCTTTTGTCGCTCATTTTTCTTCAATCTCCGAGCCTCATTAGTGTCGGAAGGGTGATCAGAGCAATGGCGCTTCCTAGCAGCACGGGAAGGATCGGGTGGTGGCATAGTGTTGCCAAATAGGGAAGTCATCACCACCTCATCCTTTTCCGCCTCGGGTGCAGACTCTGGTACCTTCTAAGCAAGGGCTAGTAGGGAAGCAATATCAGCATGGAGGCTAGCCAACTCTATCTGGAAAGTGGTCACATCTATGGTAGGGGCAGGCGTCTCCAAGAATCTCAACTCAAAAGCATCCAAGTGCTTATGAACGTCCTGAATCTTCCAATCAATCATCTGCTCCATCCTAGCCTCGGACTCCACAATAGAGCGCTGCATCCACGGCTTTAAATGCTGCAGCAAGGTGACCATCTAGGTGTCAAACTTCTAGACTCTAGCAAGAGCAACCACAGTGGACCCAGAAGAGGGGGTGGCTCAGGAAGAGCTCGGGGCTTGGCTAGTGGCAGTGGATGGTGGAGCCTGTGCATCAGTAGTGGCTGGAATAGAAGAGCCATCGTCCTGTCCTTTTCCACATCAACACCAAGATCAGCACCCAATGGCGAGACATCAACTTGTGGATCTTTCCGTGGTGCAGCAAGGTTGGCATCATCCCAAATAAGGCCAATCTCCAATGTCTTAGTCACCTCCAACAACCTGTCACAATGCCAAATATGTATTAAAGCCTCCCTGAAGAGATGGAAAATCAGACATGGGAAAGGCAGAGTGGTGGTGGTTCGAAAGGCCCTCTTGTAGATCTCGACAGTAAGGATGCGGGAGAAATCAAGCTCCAAACCTGCCAGAATAGCAACAATTATCACCGCCCGGTCCCAAGTGACAACATTGTCCTCCTGAGTAGGGGAAAGTCCATTACAAACCAGTAGCTAGAAGAACTTTGATGTGAAGCTCAGAGTTGCCTTTCTGATAGGAAGTGTCATGTCTCTCACCCATTCAGTGCCCTCGTGATCCTCAGCTATATGTCTGGCCATCCATTGTAGAAGTGTCTTCATCTGCTTGACATACCTCTGAAATGCCCTGCTCTGAATGATGCTCATCCTGTAGTCTTACTCTGCGTATTAATAGGCAAAGTGTAGTCTGGACCATAGATGAACCGGCAAATGGTGGCCTCTGAGATGTCAATGGGATAGTGCACACTAATTTGAACTGAAGTGAAGGCTGGGCCAGTGGCTTTGCCCACTTGGATATGGAATTTCGGATGGTGGCAGCATAGGAAGCATAAAACTCTTGAGTCATCTCCTCATTGTAGTTCCCGGGGGCCTGTGCCATCCACTCATATTTGTGCCTCTGGAATAGCCCCTCAATAACTGGTGCAGTGTGGAGGGTGCCTGTAAGGACCCTACACTCCTTAGTAACAGTCCTAGCCATATTCCGGTGTTCATTCAGCATAGTGCAATTCTCATATATCTGGTACTGGCTATCCTCGTACCATCTATTCAGCTCAGCAGCATTAAGGAGAGGCTCAACCCTGGGAGGTATCCAGATGTCTCCTGAGCTATCAACATCAGATGAAGAAGTGGGATTGTCGCTAGAACTAGAGCTGAAATGTGTTGCCCCTCCTCAGTCTAAAGGTAGTGACCTTGACCTCGTCACACGTTGAAATAACCTACTAGGATCACCTAGTAGTGTGGGGTGCAGTAGGGGAGACCTTGGTGGCAGGTGGGATGTACTTTGTATTACTGTCCTCATCTATCAAATGTCGGGAATGGGCGACTAATTTGGACTTGCCCTCTCGTGCATAGGTAGAAGCTTTTTTCGGAGCCATGATACATGTGGAAGCTTATTTAGTACCCAAAGAACACAAAAGGACCAATGAAATAATTTTAGAACAAAATTTGGACGTAGACGAAAACTAAAAAAAAATTCAAGCAATAGTTGAACTGGTCACCCACAGTGGGTACCTACAGTCCATCGATGGAATGATGGTCCGTGGGTCCCCTCCGTAGGTCGAATGGTGGAAAATAAGGTCCTAGAAGGGGAACCACGGATGTGCAGAATGATCTGTCAAATGAACGACGGACCATAGTCCACACCGTGGTTCTAGACTTGGCCCAATTTTTGTGTGCTACTAATCCACGGACCCCCACCTACGGTTCGTGAATGGGGCTCGTTGATCAGTTCTGAGCCAGGCAGCCCATCAACTTTTGTACTAACCACATTTTCAACAGACAGTCAATCACACTAAGTCTAATCATGCATTTCAACAAAATATATGGTAGTTCATCATTCTTAGGGTTTCGATTACACACAATTCAACTTTTTAACACACCAAACCAACGAACCCTAAGTCAAAACTTCCAAGTAGACCTATTAATGTATTTAGTCGATTATATATACCTACACACTCACATACCATCATTCCAAGGGTGTTTCTAGCTTATAAATTCAACACTTTAATAATTAATTAATCAACCCAAGGTGAAGTTCATTGTTGTGACTTTAATTGAAACAATAAAATATTCAAAGTTCGGGAGAAATCAACTTACCTTACAAGTAATCAACAATGGTGAGTGTTTGATTCTAGTACAAGATCTTTAGATCAACGTGGACACTGAATCCAGACCATGAAAGCTTTGATGGAAATAGAGAAGAGATTTGGGAGAGAAAGGGACATATGGGAGTGGGAATATGAGTTGGATCAGTTGGGGAGTGATATAGGGGGTTATTAATGGATGATTATGGGTAATTGGAAGGTTGAAAACGTTTGGGGGGGGGGGAGGGAAATATGGACTTGGGAAGTGTTTTAAAAATGAGGGGTTTTATTTATTTAGGGTCCGGATCGGGTCCGATAGAAACCCATGTTTGGACTCGTGAGACCCTATTGACGGTGTCGATCGGGTTCGTAGGTCATGCTGACACTTAGAATAAAATGAGAACATACTTCGATCTACTGACGCCATCCACAGTCCGTGGATTGACCAACGTACCATCGAATGGGATTCGTGGACCACCGCACAGCTCGTTTCTGCAGAATCTACCTTTTCATCCCTGCATACGTAGCAACCACTAGGACTTTCTTTTTACATTTTTTGGACAATTTTTAGACACAAACTCTATTCTATATCTAGCCAACACTAAAATGTAAAGATAAACACCCATCTAAAGAGCTACAAAAATTCAAAAAGAAAGAAGAAAACTCCTAAATTGAAAAGAAAATCCTATAGTTCGCTAGATTGTACATCTTGGGTTGCCTCCCATGCAGCGCTTGATTTAATGTCGCGATACGACGCAAAAACCTTGATTACTTAGACTTCATCAAAATAATAGGCCTTAATCACTTCTTGCACACTCTCAAATTTCCCCAAGTAGACTTTGATCTTTTGTTCGTTCACTTTGAACCTCATTCCTTTCTTGTTCTTGAGCTCGACCACTCCATGTGGAGATACTTGTGTGACTTTGAATGGCCCGGTCCACTTGGACTTGATCTTGCCAGAAAACAAGCACAACCTTAAGTTGAATAAGAGACTACATCACCCACAACAAATTCTCGCTTTTCAATATTTTGATCATGGTACTTTTTCATCTTCTCCTTGTACAAGGCTGAACTTTCATATGCCTTTAGGCGAAACTCATCAATCTCATTTATATCATGCAGTCTTTGACTCGATGTGGCGCCCCAATCCAAATTTAGCTTCTTTAGCGCCCACATTACTTTATGCTCTAGCTCTACAAGAAAATGGCATGACTTCCCATATACAAGTTGGTAGGGGGACATACCTATGGGAGTCTTGAAAGTGGTGCGATAGGCCCATAGAGCATCATCAAGCCTTCTTGACCAATCAATTTTGTTAGCATTCACAGTCTTTGCAAGGATTTGCTTTATCTCTCTGTTTGACACCTTAACTTGCCCACTTGATTGCGGATGGTAAGGAGTGGTTACATTGTGACAAACACCATATTTCTCTAGCAACGCCTTGAACAACTTGTTACAAAAGTGAGAACCTCGATCGCTTGTGATTGCCCTTGGTGTATCAAATCTGGAGAATATACTCTTTTTCAGGTATGTGGTGACACTCTTTCCCTCATTGTTTGAAAGCGCAATTGCCTCCACCCATTTTGATACATAGTCAGCCACAACAAGAATATGCTTCATCTCATATGAACTCACGAATGGACCCATGAAGTCAAGACCCCAGGCATCAAATAGGTCAATCACCAATATCGGGTTCATAAGTAGTTCTTGCTTTTTTAAAATTCCTCCTTCTGTTTGGCAACAATCACAAGATTGGTAAAATCATGAGCATCTTGTTGGATGGTAGGCCGGTAATACCCACACTGCAAAATTTTATGAGCAGTTCGAATACCACTATGGAGCCCACCAACAGGCAATAAATGACACGCCTCTAGTATACTCATCATCTCAACCTCGGGCACACAGCGATGAATAATCCCATCAGCACAAATACGAAACAAGTAAGGCTCATCCCAAAAGAACTTCTTCACATCAAACATAAACTTTTTCCTCTGGTGAAATGACAAATTTGATGGAACCAAATCGCTTGCCAAGTAATTAGCAAAATCTGCGAATCAAGAGATAAGATCATAAGAAGCAGCCAATACTTGTTCATTTGGGAATACATCATTAATCTCAGCCCCATCTCCTAAATAGAGCATAGCTTCCTTCTCCAATCTTGACAAATGGTCGGTAGCCTGATTTTCTGTTCCCTTTCTATCCTTCACCTCAAATCAAGCTCTTACAACAACAATACCCACCTAATCAACCTTGATTTTGCATCCTTTTTAGCCATCAGATACCTCAATGCAGAATGGTCAGTATGCACTATGACCTTACCAAGTATGTAGGATCGAAATTTCACAAATGCGAAAACCATAGCATGGAGTTCCTATTCAGTCACAATATAGTTCTTTTGAGCCACATTCAGAGCTTTGCTAACAGAGTAAATCGGATGAAGAATCTTCTCTCGCCTCTATCCCAATACCACACCAAGCGCCACCCCACTGGCATCACACATCACTTCAAATGGTTGCCCCCAATCCGGTGAAATAATGAAAGGCGTTGATACTAACCTTTATTTCAACTCTCTAAATGCTCTCAGACAAGCATCATCAAAATCAAACTTACACTCCTTTTCAAGTAGCTTGCACAATGGGTGTGCAATTTTCGAGAAATTTTTTATGAACCTCTAGTAGGAACCGTCATGCCCAAGAAAACTCCAAACACCTTTTATAGATATAGGTGGTGGAAGATTTTTTATTACCTCAACGTTGGCTCTATCAACCTCAATACCTTTTTGTGAAATACGATGACCCAGAACTATCCCCTATTTCACCATGAAGTGGCACTTTTCCCAATTGAGCACAAGATTGCATTTTTCACATCGTTATAGTACCTCAGCCAGATGCATAAAAAAATCATCAAATGAGTCACCTACCATAGAGAAATCATCAATAAATACCTCAATCGTGTCCTCCACCAAATTTGAAAATATTGACATCATACACCTCTGGAAAGTCGTTGGAGCATTACACAACCCAAATGGCATCCTTTTGAAGGCAAAAGTCCCATATGGACAAGTGAAGGTGGTTTTCTCTTGATCTTCCGAAGCTATGGAGATTTGATTGTATCCTGAATACCCATCTAGAAAGTAATACCAACCCTATACTAGCAAGACGATCCAACATCTAGTCTATGAACAGCATCGAAAAGTGATCTTTTTCTGTCCAAGCATTTAGCTTGCGGTAGTCCATATATACTCTCTATCCAGTCATTGGCCTCATTAGGACCAGTTCATTTTTCACATTAGGAACCATAATAATCCCACCTTTCTTAGGTACACACTGAACAGGACAGACCCAACTACTATCTGCAATGGGGTATATGACTCCAACATCCAACCATTTTATAATTTCCTTTTTCACTACCTCTTGCATAGGTGGATTAAGTCTCATTTCGTGCTCAATACTTGGCTAACTGTCCAGAATGAGTTGGATTTTATAAGAACAAATACTAGGAGGAATCCCAATAATGTCCGCAATAGTCCATCCAATAGCCCACTTGAACCTCTTCAACATAGAAACTAATACATCTATTTGTTCCCCACTCAAATCAGCAGCAATGTTACCGGTAAAGTGCCATCTTTCCCCAATAATACATACCTCAAATGAGATGGTAGAACCTTGAGCTCCAATTTTGGAGGCTCTTCCACAAACGGTTTTGCAGGTGGAGAGTCACGATTCTTCATATCTAACTCTAATCTTTTTGGTTTGGAACGGAATTCGAACCTATCAAGTACGACAACTAATTCATCATAGTCTTCAATACCATTACCGTCAAAATTCATCATTACCGCTGCCAGTGCATCAACACCCAACATCTCTTCAATAGACACTTTAGAACCTCGCTCCATAATATGATTCACCACCGATACCGACTTGAGACCGCTTTCCTGCTTCATAGACCTATAAATATTCAAAGTTACCTCCTCATTATTCAGTCAAAACTTTATCTTCCCTCTCTCCATATCGACTAGGGTATGCCCAGTAGCAAGGAATGGTCTTCCTAGGATGATGGGAACCTCAAAATAAACTTCACAATCAAGTATCACAAAATCCACTGGAAAAATGAATGACTCCACTTTCATAAGGACATCTTGGAGAACACCAATGGACTTCTTTACAGTTCTTTCACCCATGAGTAGACGCATTGTTTTTGAGCCCCTAAACCCAACTTTTTGTAGAACAACAATGGCATCAGATTAATGCTGGCACCCAAATCACATAGAGCCTTTGCAAAATGCAACATACCAATGTTACACGGAATAATGAAAGCTCCATGATCCTCTTTTTTTTGCACAAGTGACCTCGTAGCAATGGCACTACAACGTTGCAACCTCTCATCATTCTCAAAACTGACAGTCCTCTTTTTGGTCACCAAGTCTTTTATGAATTTTGCATACCCAAGCCTTTTCTCCAAACCTTCTATCAATAGAACATTAATGGAAATTTATTTCAATATAGTTATGAACCTACGGTATTTTCCCTCTTTGGTATTTTTCACCAATCTCTGTGGAAATGGAGGTGGAGGTCTAGGCATGGGAACAAATTTTTAGGTCGCTTCTGCTTCCTTCTCTGTAGCAACTTTTGACTCTCGAGTAACCTCAATCTCATCAGCATCTTTTTACCACTCTTTCAACCTTAGACTGCATAGGGGGATCAATGGCCTGCTTACCTCCGCGAGTAGTGACTGCCATACAATACCTATCATTCTTCGAATTCTGGATAGTGTTGCTAGGAAGTGTGCCAAGCTGGTGTGGGTTCACAAAAGTGGACAACTGACTAAACTGCTGCTCAAGTTGCTTGATCGACACTGCATGGGCATCAACTTTTTGATCGATTCCAGACAAGCCATTTCACATCTCTTTCATATTCTCATCAGTTGCATCAAACCTTTTCATCATCTTTTGCATCATATCCTCAATGCGAGACATACTACCACCAGCCTCTCTATTACCAGATTTCATATTACCAGGTGGAACATAGGGCCCAACTCTCTCATTTCTATTGCCATAGTTGTTCTGGTTATAGTTGTTATCACGATTGTAGTTCCCATCCTGGACATAGTTTCCCTCTTGATTGTAGTATCCATAGTTCTGACCTTTGTTTCCTTGAACTTGGCGCCAATTATTTGAGTTGAAACCTTAGGCGTTGGTTCAGAAACCCCTGTTTGATTATTAACCAAATATGCATCCTTTTCATAGTAACATTCCTCAACTGGTGGTGGTAGAGGTCTAGTTAAGTAGTTTACCGCTTTCATTTTTTCTGCATCTTCACTCACATGTTTCAATACCAAGCCCATTTCTGCCCTCATTTGAGCTATCCATTCACGAATATCATCATTTGCTTGATTTGGTGCAATTTGGACCGCGAACGTGTTCCTTCCATTATTAGCCTTTCTGTTGCTCCATGCCTTATTGTTTCAGGAAAGCTTCTCTAGTTTCTTAGCAATCTCCTAAAAAGTGCACTCACCATATGATCCTCCAGCAATAGTATCTAGCACAACCTTTCCATTGTCATCCTCCCCTCTGTAGAAATACTCCTTCAGTGACTCATCAGCAATGCAGTGATTCGAAACACTTCTAATGAACGCAGTGAAGCTATCTAATGAAATGCTTACAAAATCTCTAGGTAGTGCTACAAAATTGTTCAGTTTATCCTTGTGATTTAGCTTCTTAGACACCGAAAAGTACTTCGCCATGAGCACCCTATGCAGTTGGTCCCATGTATGAATCAAATTGTATGGAATCTCAGAAAACCACACCGCAGTATCACCAATCAATGGTAGAGGGAAGACTCTCAAACCTATGACATTCATATCCAATTCCGGTAGTCGCACACAACTCTTACAAACACTTCTCAATTTAGCCATGTGACCATGTGGATATTCCGAAGCTAGACCAGGAAAAAACCCTCTTACTCTAAGCATTTGTATAAGACTGCTGGTCACCACAAATGTATGCCTTGAGTGTGCACATTTACAACCCTAGGAGGCTGCAATTCTACTCCATCACCTAGATTCTCTCCAATTGGATTGTTGTGAAGCCCTTGATTATTATTTTTTCTCAAAGTTTTACTCAACTCTAGATCGTAGGGGGTCAATGGTTTGCCTCGACTCCGTGTACTTGGCATACACTAGAGTAGAAACCTTCAGAAAAACAAGAATAAAAGAAAAATGTAAAATCAGGAAATACTTGACTAAATTTCAACAATGTAGTTAAACTTAATCTAAAAGCCAAATTCCCTACAGCGGAGCCAAAATTTGATACACTCAAATTACACCTCTGTAGATAAGTATAAGCGATCATTATCAAGTAAAGAACCCAACTTATAGGTTGGGGTCGATCCCATGAGGAATATGGTTCAGACTTAAGCTTAACTCCCTATTATATCCATTTAGTCAAATTATTTCCAAGGAAAGTAAACAGGGGGAATTTTGTAAGTAAGTAACAGATTTAAATGCTTAAATGACAAGTAGACAAGATTTTAACTTTGGTTTATCAATATGAGAAATAAACTAGGGTATGTGTGTTCCCCATAAGTTCTTAATGCAGTAATCCTAATAATAGTAATCCTTTCCTAGTGTTTTACATGCAAAGTTGGTAAGTTAGGTATCCCTAAGTGGTTGGTCCTCCATGTAGGGAATTTCACCATGCACCTTGGTCCGGCTACAAGTGTATGTTTTACTAACCCTTACCTTTTACCCCAAATTAGTCATCACATCAATGTATGGCTTAGTTTTCACCCTCACTCCAATTGGCATTAGACTATTAGATAACATCCACTAAAGCTCTATTGTTTAATCAATTTCTCAATCTTTACCTCCTTGGTCTGTCAAGTAAGAACGAGGCGAGTTCTAATGCGTGCACTCGTTAAAAAGATTTTTAAGCGAAAGGATTAACAATACATGCATAAATACTATTCAAGTATTACTTAATTATTATTCATACATTATTAATTGCTCATGGTTCCCACAACCCTAATTATGGATTTAGCTACTCATGCTTGAGAGTTCACAATGAATAATTAAGAAGAAAGAATTCATGAACTTACAATTAGAATAGATGAAACCTGAAATCTTTAATTGAATTTCAAAGTGAAAATCTTATAAAAACGAAATTCGGAAAGTTAATTGCTAAGAGTTTGTAAATTAATTCCCAAAGAACAAAACTTAGAAGTTTACAATAATTTCTAACCCCCAAAAATGAGGATTAAAACTCCTATTTATGGAAAACAAATCCTAAATAAAATAGGAAACAAAATAAGGAAATAAACTGCTAGAACGCGGCTTCTGTCAATGGCATGACCTTTGGGTCGTGGGTCAACCTACGGTCCGTAGGTCACCCTCTGTGGCTCAACACTTAGACACTTCATCAGGTACTGGAACCTCAACTTCTCTAATCTCATTAATGATTGTGCAGGAACGGTCCGTCATCTGCTCCATGGTTCCACACTTGGTCAAACTTCCCTGATCTTTCACCTACGATGCATCACATACGATCCATGGAGTGAACTATGAACTGTCCTGGCACTCCGTGGACTGAATACTAAAACTCAACTCCCAGACCAAGACCTACGACTTCCCATCCACAGCCCGTCGTAAGACCTACGGTCCGTGAGTGGCTCCGTTGGTGGTTACTTCTGCACTTTTCAGCTCGCATCTTCATCAACCGCATTCAAGCCTATTACCTACAATAATTACACATAAAACATTATCCTAATAAAATAGATAGCCCAAGACACACACAAACTCTAAGTGAAATGCATCAAAAATACCGTAAACTCATGGTATATCAGGCAAGGACTGGTTATGGTGACTTTTCACAAGCTAGGTCCGGTGGACATGGGCATCCTCAATTCTGGGAAAAGTTTTTTAGTCAAGGATCTTCTAATGCACTGATTCTTAAAGATAGGGTGTCTAACCCTAAACCTCAAGGAGGTGGTGGTAATAGGTCTTCTATCCCCACTTGCTTAAGGTATGGTAAGAAACATGATGGGAAATGTTTGGTCGGTATAGATGGTTGCTTTGGTTATGGAAAGAGTGGTCACATAGTGAAGGATTTTCCGTTGCAAGCTAACAAGGGTAAGGATGTTAGGCAAGCTCAGCCTAGTGGTTCTGGTTCGTGTGTCCCTCACCATAATAGGTTATATGCTCTTAAGACTCGACAGGATCATAAGGGTTCTGCGAATGTGGTGACCGGTATGTTGCAAGTCTTTCATTTTGATGTGTATGATTTGCTTTATCCCGGTGCTACGGTATTCTTTGTTACTCCTTATTTGGCCATAATATTTGATATTGGTCTTAAATCCTTTCTAATCCCTTTTATGTCTCTACTCCTATCGATGATTCTATTGTTGTAAGAGATTTTATAGAAAATTTCCAATTTTCATTTCTCATAGAGTCACTCATGTTGATCTTGTATAGCTTGATATGTTAGACTTTGATAGTATTCTTAGGATGGACTGGCTCTATGCATGTTATGCTTCCATAGATTATAGGAATCGATTGGTCACATTCAAGGTTCTGAACGAACCTATCATGTCATGGGAAGGGGGAAACAATGTTCTTAAGGGACAATTTATATTTTTCCTAAAGGCTAGGAAAATGATTTCTAAGGGTTGTATTTATCATCTTTTTTAGGTTAGGTATAAATATTTTAAAACCCTTACTCTTGTGTCAGTTCTGATTGTAAATGAGTTTCTGAAATTTTTTCTCAATGATCTTTCTAGTGTTCCTCCCAAAAGAGAAATAGACTTCGAAATTGACCTTCTCCTAGACAGAGCCTATTTCTATTCCTCCTTGCTGCATGGACCCAACATAACTTAAGGGGTTAAAGGATCAATTTAAGGATTTTCGGATAAGAGTCTTATTAGAACGAGTATCTCTCCATGGGGTGATCCGGTGTTGTTTGTTTGAAAGAAGGATGGTTCCCTCTAAATGTACATTGACTATCGGCAATCAAATAAGGTTACCAATAATAATATTTATCCTATTCCAAGGATAGATGATTTGTTTGATAAACTTCAAGGAGCAAGTTACTTTTCAAAGATTGACCCTCGGTCTGGTTATCACCAATTGAGAGTGAAGGAGAGTGAACTTCCAAAGATGGCTTTTTGAATTTGATATGGCCATTATGAATTTTTGGTGTTGTCTTTTGGTTTGAAAAATGTACCGGCGACATTTATGGATTTGATAAATAGGGTATTCAAGCAATATCTTGATATGTTGGTAATTGTGTTTATTGGTGATATTTTGACTTACTCACAGAGTGAGGATGAGAATATTGAGCATATGAGGATTGTGTTAAAAATTCTCAAGGATCATAAGTTGTATGCTAAGTTTAAGAAATATGAGTTTTGATTGAGGTTTGTTGCTCTCCTTAGCCATATGATCTTCGGTGAACGTATTCAAGTTGATCCTAAGAAAATTGAGGAGGTTAAGAATAGGCCTAGATTGTTGTCGGTTGTAGACATACAGAGTTTCTTGGGTCTAACAGGTTATTATAGAAATTTCATGGAAAGATTTTTCTCTATTGCTTCACCTATGATAACGTTGACTCAGAAGAAGGTAAAATTCTTGTTGTGGAAGCTTGTGAGAAGAGTTTCCAAGAGTTGAAGGATAGACTCACTTCAGCCCCTATCTTAACAATACCGAAAGGACCAGATGGTTTTATGGTTTATTGTGATGCTACATGAATTGGTCTTGGATGTCTTTTGATGCAACATGTGAAGGTCATTGCTTATACTTCAAGGCAATCAAAGGTACATGAAAAGAATTATCCAACTTATCATTTGGAGTTAGCGGCGGTAGTGTTTGCTCTAAAGATTTGGTGGCATTACTTATATGGTGTTCATGTAGACGTGTTTACTGATAATTTGAAATGTGTATTAACATAAAAAAAATTGAATTTTTTTTTTTTAAAAAAAGATGGGAAAGATTAAGACATGAGTGTCCTATATCACCCTAGTAAGGGGAATGTGGTGGCAGATGATCTTAGTCGACTATCGATGGGAAGTGTCGCTTATGATGAGGATGCTGAGAAGGAATTAGTCCATGATGTTCATAGGTTGGCCCAATTGGGTGTTCATTTAGTTTGTTCTAATGAATGTGGTATAGTTGTTCATAATGATTTCAAATCATCTTTTGTATCGGATGTAAAGGCTAAGCAAGATCTTGATCCGACACTAGTTGAGTTGAAGAAGTCCATTTCCAAAAAATCCATTGAGGCTTTATCCTAAGGTGGAAATGGTGTCCTTCGATATCAAGATTAGTTATGTTTTTCAAATGTTGATGAGTAGGAAATCAGATTTTAACAAAAGCTCAAAGTTCTCGGTATTCTATTTACCTAGGAGCCACCAAGATGTACCATGATTTGTGGGAAGTCTATTGATGGAAGAGATGAAGAAGGATATTGTGGGATTTGTGGCTAAATTTCTACATTGTCAACAAGTGAAAGTTGAGCATAAAAAACTAGGTGGTTTGGCTCAAAACATTAGTAATCCTACATGGAAGTGGGAAGATTTGAATATGGACTTCATTAAGGGTTTACCTTGCACTCGTTGATAGTTTGATTCGATTTGGATTATTGTGGACCGAATGACAAAATCAGCCCACTTTCTTCCTGTTAAGTCTTCATTCTCATCGGAAGATTACACCAAGCTTTATATTCGAGAAATAGTAAGATTGCATGGAGTTCCCTTGTCCATTATCTTTAATCATGGTACTGAGTTTACATCTCAATTTTGGAAGTCATTTCAAGAGGTTCTCGGTACTCATGTGAAACATAGCACGACTTTCCACCCTTAAACCGATGGACAAGCCGAGTTTATCATTCAGACCTTAGAAGATATGTTAAGAGATTGTGTAATTGACTTCAAGGAAAATTGGGATGATCATTTACCATCAATTAAATTTGCGTATAATAATAACTATCATTCTAGTATTTGGATGGCACCGTTTGAGGCTCTTTTTGGTAGGAGGTATAGGTCTCCTATAGTTTGGTTTGAAGTTTTTGAGGTCTCTTTGATAGGGCTCGAGTTGGTACATGAGGATATGGAAAAGGTTCGACTTATTCGTGAAAGGTTAAAAACGGCTCAAAGTTGATAAAAGTCCTATGTTGATGTTAGAAGAAGAGAACTCAAATTTAATGTTGATGATTAGGTCTACTGGAAAATGTCACTCATGGAGGATGTAATAAGATTCGGAAAGAAAGGAAAGCTTGGTCCCCATTATGTGGGCCCATATCAAATTTTAAGGCATATTGACAAAGTTGCTTATTAACTTGTATTGCCTAATGATTTAGCATAGATACATCCCGTATTCCATGTCTCTTTGTTGAAGAAGTGTGTTGGAGATTCGACATCCATAGTGCCTTTAGAAGGGTTGACAATTAAAGAGAATCTTTTTATGAAAAGGTTCTAGTTGAGATTTTAGACCGAAAAGTTCGAAAGTTGAGAAATAAAGAAGTTGCGTCTGTGAAGGTACTTTAGAGGAATCAATTAGCCGAGGGTGCTACTTAGGAGGCTGAAGCCGATGTGATGTCCCGGTATCCTAATCTATTTCCCTCCACTCCTATTTTAGCTTGAGATATTAGCTCCTCGTGGTTCATTCTTTAGGATTCATGCGTTTTATTCATTCTCATGTCTCCATATGCATACATGTTCTTGAAAACTTTGTTTTTGATGTTATGATCTAGCTTGGAGTGATTCTCCATGTTTATGAGCATTTTCATGAGATTTGCATTCATGTTGATTTGTTAGCTTCTCTTCTACTTTATTCATGTTATCTTGAGTACTATTGAGGATGAATTTCACAAAGGGGAGATATTGTAACACCTTAGAAATGTTAAAAGGGAAGAACTTCATGTTTTGGCTACAGGTTGTGACCTACGAGTTCAGTCTATAGTTCGTAGGAGTTTCTATGGGTCGTAGATTGAACTCGTAGGAAAGAGATTGAGTTTTTGGAATTTCAATTTTTGGAAGTTGACCTACGAGTAGCAAGGACGAACTATAGGAAGTTTGACGGACCGTAGGGTGGCTCCATAGAAAGGTCCTAGACTTAGTAGAATTTTGGGCTAGAAGTTGAGAACTACAAAAGGGTCTACAGAATGTAGGAAATTCGATGACTCATAGAAAGGTTTCATGGAAAGTAAGGTGAATTTGAGTTTCTAAAGTTTGTTCTACTGTTAACCAGTACGGGTCGTAGAAAGTTCTAAGAACCATAGGTCCAAACCATAGAAACCATCTGGAAAATATTTTTAATAGAATTTGGGTAGTTTCCTTTACATTAAATGTCTATACGACGTCGTTTTACCCCTATTCTAAGCTTATAAATACCCTTATACCCCAAATTTTCCCCAACTCTCTCATTCACCCAGATTTCCAAATCCTTTTTACATTCAATCCCCTGCAATTCTCTCCCAAGGTCAAGAAGAAGGTTAGGATTTCCAAGCACCGAGTCTCAAATTCCTCCATTTCTTTTGGGCTTTGAATAGAAAGGTTTGTAGGGTTTCATCAATGGGTTTCATTCACCTATTGAACCTTAAAGATTTCTCAATTATCCAACTTCAGTTTTATCAATTTTATTGAGTTTTCATTCAATTCTTCATGGATTATAATGGTGTAGATTCAATTGTTCAATTTTGATCTTTTTATGATTTTTTTCAACTCAAATACATTCTTGTCAATTGATTTTACTTGAACCCATGCATTGATCATGATTTTTAACTATGTACTCTTAAAGACATGAATTTATGAAGAAGTTATGAATCTATGAATGATGTTTTTATGAAAATTATGCATGATTTATGAAAATAAATATTTTATGATTTTGGTTGCTTATGATGGGCATCAATGAAATTGTGAAAGGGTTTTCTCACATATAAAGGATCATGGTTTGGTGAAAGGTTTTCTCACACATGCATGATTCAAGGTTTAAAGAGCAATTTTATACTGATTTAAGCTTGGATTAGTATATTTATTGTGATTTTCCATGTATGATATTATATTTATGAAAATGACTATTCTCTTAGGATTTAACTTAGCACCGAGAGAACTTTGAGATGGAGGCTCAAATAGGATAGTCTCTAGTAGAAACCTCGAGTTCCAAACTATGTGCTTCCGTAGGATTTTCTTAAGTGACTTAGCTAGTGGATCCACATATAGCATGATATGATACGAAGTTCTACCTTGGAAAGTGGAATCTTCCTTGTCAATGTGGGAGTTACATAGGATTCCATGTTATAGATCGCATGTTCTATTGTCGGTTAAAGCTAATATCCCATAAAATAAACTAAAGTGACTTCAAAGGTTCTTATGAAGCTTTCATTACAAGTTCAAGATGCATTGACCATGTTCATGATTATGATTCTTCTTTAAAGGTTTTACTATGCTTTAGCTTGGTCGTGCATATCATGTCCCCCCCCCCCCTTATGTCCTCTTATGATCATGTTTTACGTTTTTATGCATACCCCTCATACTTAGTACATTTCATGTACTAATACATACTTGTGCCTACATTATTTCACTCATGTAGGGTACGACGATCTTCTTCGTCCCGCTCGTGGCTAGTTGCTTGATTACTTGAAGTTTAAAGACTTAGCGAGTCCTCATGTTCCAAGAACTATGTCACCTTTATTGCTTTCATATTTCTTAGTTTATGGATTTTGTACGTGGTGTCTGGGTTACGCCCCAACCACTCTCATGTATAAGATTGGCTTGTCAAGACTATATTAGATTTCCTCATTTACGTCAAATGCTTCATTTTTATATGAACTCTCTTTATTCTATTATATTGTGTTATATGTACATCAAGTTGCTTGTGTAGGGACCCTCATGGTCTTATACACCGTGTCATGTCTAGAGTGTACTTTGGGTCATGACAAGCGGTCTGCACACTTCGCAATAGTGGGATTCCTCCCACGATAGTGGGATCAGCGAATTTACAAGACTCAAAATTCTGAGAAAAGCCATGTTTCACCACATAACCCATTCCCTACTTATCCTGACATATCAAGTCCATGCCAAGATAAATTCTGAAAGTTCTACTTACCCAAATTCGATTCTGAAAGACCTCATGGAGTCCTTAATATCTTGGCTACAAGAAAACATTAACCAAACTTCAACATTACACCCCACTCATTCCTTGATGGCCCTAAACCTCACCTAGCCCAGATTCTACCTGAGACTAGCCTAGCAAAAAAAATTATGTCACTACCAAAACGTTTTCTAGCCCAAATTCTTTCACTGTTGGCTTACTCATAACAACCGGATCAAGTCGTCATCCGAATTGGTAATGGAGGGTGCCATTTGTGGTGGGAGGGTAAGAAAACTTAGAACTCTGTGAGGAGAGAAAAAACTCTTGATACCATATAAAGGTTTGAGATGTAGAAGAGAATAATGATTTTAGTCATGAAAAATGTGCTCCTATCCAATGATACATCGTGATCTTATAAGATACAATGCAACTAAATACAGGAAACCTATTGGAAGTTCTAATGGAATAAAAAATACTAGAGTACGGAAACCATATAGCTAGAAAATAGGAAATAGTAGTGAAATCCTAAACAAAAGGATAAAATTATTATCCATTAATATTTATGCCCAACAATTTTATGTGTAGACACACACGTCCTATGTGGCATATACAAATCAGTTAGAGTGTTTCTTATGCAGATTGTTGTTGATATCCAATTTTGACATACCTATAATCCATTTTCAGATTACTATTCGATTAAATATATATTTAAAACTTATTTCTTTTATTATATTCTTAAATTTATATTTATCTTTATCCAATTAACTATATATTTTGGTATTCAGAATGAGGTGTATTTCTTTTATATGAAAAGTTATGATTATTCATTTATTTGTTTCTTTTATTTAATATGTGCAATATTTTATTAATCAAATAGTAATATATTTTTTCCTCCAAATTATTGAAGTTATATCCATTTTAATCCAATTTTGTTCAATTTTAACCTAATTGATAAATTAGGACCCAATATAAATCCCAAGCCCCAACATTTAATCATAGACATCCATCTCATCTTGATCAACGGTCGAGATTAAATCCTCTACCTTTTCCTATTTATTCACCCAAAACCTAAATCACTTTTCATCTTTCTCCTCTGTTGAAGACGAGCCGCCCCACACCCTCACTATACTCTCCTCAACCGTTGCTCTACTATGAAACCACCGTGAAGAGCCGGCTACCTTTGGTGAAACCACAACGCCTCCCTTCTCCTCCTCTCCCTCATCAACAAACAACCAGAGACCAGCTACCAAAAAACCACCACACCACATTCTTTCCGGCAAAACAGTCAATACCTTTGCCTCCACTCATCAATCGCCAACCACCAACACTAAACATCCACTGTCCAAAATTTCAGAAATACTATCATGAAAACACCATTATAGATCTGTGACTGACACCCAAAACCTCATCTTCTACACCATAAATCAGCTACAAAAAAATGCAACCATGGGAACACTATAATGAAACCACCATTCTGGCAAGGTCAAAAACTTGAAGTTCCAATTCTAAGTCTTTTTTAGTTGATGATTTTTAGAGGTGTTGATGTAAGTTCCTTGACCTAAAGGTACATTTCTTTTGCTGCTTTTAAATTCATCTTATCTTTTAATTTGGTGGATGTTTCAATTAGGGGAGGAAAAATGAGACCTAACCCACCAAATCCATTTAAGTTTGGGTGGGTTATCAACCCGTCTATTTATTAGATCAATCTATTTCAATCTATTAAAAATTGGGTTGATATGTAACCCAAATTGACTCATGAGAAATTTTGTCAAAATATTTTTGATTTTTTTCTAATTTGTTATGTTATATATAGCCATAATAAAGATAAATAATAATTTTATTAGGTATAGAAAACTTTTAAAAGAACAGATGAAACACTTAAAATTAGTAAAATTGAGTTTGGTTGAGTCTTGACCCGTTCTATAATCCATTATTTGACCCGTTTTGACCCAAGTAAATTTGGGTTGGGTCTTGACCCATTTGTTTTCTTGACCCGGCCAAATTTGACCAATCTGTCCAATTGTCATCCCTAATTTTAAGAAATTTAATCTTATATCTGTGATAGCATGTCTTAGCTTTATTTTTATTATCTTTGTGTATTTGCCTATTCATTAATATTATTGGGTTCATTGAATTTAAGGAGTTTTATTGGAAATGTTTAAGAATATTAACTATTAACGCTATATGTGATCATAGATTAGCAATATTGAAATTTGAAATTCACCTGAAATCTTGTCACTATAATCCTTACTAGTTTTAGTTTATTATTAATTGTTTTACATGAATTCATAACTATATGATAGTTAGCTAGTTATTCGTTATTGTCTATATTATTTGCAAATTCTCTTTTTGTTCCATTAGTTCGAGCTAGAATAATTAGGCTGTATAGCATAAATTTTGATAAAATTTAAGGCCCAATTAATTTAATCGTGAGAAAAAATGAGATGAGATACAAATTTATTTCAGATCTTCGAATCTGCTTAGTTTGATGTGTTTACTCATTTTTAACTCTTTTTCTTATTATGTGCCTACTTTGATTAAGAGTCTTTATTACTTTATTGTTTAACTAGTTAAATCTTAAGAACATACATACTTTCAAATGGAATCGTCACCCTAGTGGACGCCATGTACATCTGGTAAATGATTAAAAAAGGACAGGCTATAGCTGGCTTCGTCCAGGTGCATTTGGAAAATGATGAAAAAGAACAGGCTATATCCGACTTCTTATATGAAGTGCACCTATAGCTTTATAAAAATAAAGCAACTAGCTATTCCCTCCTATTCTAATTTTGTATGTTACCCTTTTAAAAGTCTCAAAAGCTTGACAACTTTGATTATTATGTTAAATTATCAACATACTTTATTATAATACTAACATAAAAAGATAAGCATATATTTTAGCTTCACACGATTTTTTAAAAATTAAAATATTTTATTTAGTACTCTTGAATAATATTTTTAAATAATTCTTTTCGTCTTGTCTCAAAACATCTAAGAGAGATGATCATAAAAAAATGGAATAGAGGGACGATCATAAATATATATATATAGTTGATTTATCTTAATTTGTTACATTAATTGGCCACCAAATTTGAGGTGGAACATATGTTATTAATAAGTTTTTCTCATTATTTGTCATTTATAATTACTTCATTTTAAGCTTAATGTATATGTATTCATTCGACCAAGTTAGTTTCTCTACCCTTTACTCATCTCATTTTCAACTTAGTTTCTCCTTTTATTTGTGTTATTCAATTACTTTAAGTATTCTTATTGGAAGAAATCAGGTCATTCTCTATCCTCTTTGATTGTCAATATTATAAGTTTTTCAGTTTTGTCTAATGGCTTGAGAGCATACATGTTTAATTGAACTCATGAACTTTATGGCTTAACTAGTTTTGTATGTATCATTGGTTGTAATCCATGCCTAAAATCGCATACTAAATAATTTCATCTTGTCTTTTAATGTTATGTGTTTGGGAAAGCTAGAATTATGATATCTTTAGAATATGGTAATTTTTGTCCATATAATAAATTTTTCGATTTGTTTGAAGTTATAACTATTTGTTAGTACAATAAAATATTCTTTAATGGCAAGTCTCATATTTCTTTTGTTCCTTTTGTTTTCCTTATTTTTGCATCTAATAAGTCCATTTGATTAATATTTTTTTAAGCATGTTAACTAGTAAATGAAGTCTCATGTTTGGTTACTTGACTTTTTTAAACTACCTAAATTTTACGCAACAAAAAAAAATCATGTTTGAAGTTGTTTTTACTAGATATGTTTAATTATATCTAATAAATGATTCCTTACTTAATAATTTAAGGGGTGTTTGGATTAGCTTTTTTTAAGTGGACTATAAGTTAAAAGCCATAAGTCATAAGTTGGGAAATCCCAACTTTTGACTTTTTTTGGGTACTTTTTAAGCTTTAAAAAAGTTCTTTTGTTTTACCCAAATACTTCAAAAACTAAAAACGTGCTTAAAAGGCAAAAACCACTAAAAATAAGTTAAAGTGTTTTTTTAAAGTACTTTTCAATTTTTAGATGTATTTGGTAAATCACAAAGTGTTTTACTTTAGGCTTAAAAAGAACATAAAAAAAAAAACAAAAAGTTGAAGTGGGTAGCTACCTACTTTTGGTTTTTGGCGTTTGACTTTAAAGTAACTTAAAAAGTTTGTCCAAACACCCCCGTAGACTTTTCTTACACTAATTTATTCAGTTTTTCATAGTTTATCTCATCATTTTTTAAATAAATGGCATTTTTTCACCACACATATATTTCCCCTACATAATTCACAAGATTCAGCTAGTACTCATATTTTGTACCTCGAAAGGTGTCTAACACATTCCTTTCAAGGTAACTTGAATCCTTACTCGGCCTACGATTTCACATACTCTTTAAATTAAATTTATTTGTTAGCTTAGTATAGAATGATATCCTAATGCGCCTTTAATTCATTAGGTGGTGAGTCTCTCTTTTTAAAACTCGGAAAAGAGTTGTCACATTGTTGGCCCATCTTTCACAAGAATAATGGGACGCAACAATTGTCACGTAGGACTCTACCTTCACAACATGTTTTCTTTTGGGGCGTCAAATATAATCAAAATAAAATCAATAGGACAAAGTTATTAGAATAATTGCAAAGAAGGTTTCCCATTACAGTTATGAATCCTGAAAAAAGACTTATCCATCTTGTTGAACAAGTCGTTGAATAGAAACTAGAGTCTTGTTTATTTCACAACTCAATAATCAATGAAAGACATTGCTCACTGATCACTATGAGGAGTGGATCAAGTTCCATGTTAAACTTTGCAAATATTATAAGAACACAAAGATTATGTCTGGTTTTTGCAGTTCTCTCATAATAGGAAGTAGTTAGCCTCATCATCTGTTCATTGTTCGATTATTATATGGGAGGTAATGTTTTAAGCAACAATTTTCTAGTCACTAGGAACCTGTGTCATTTATAACATGGAGCCTTGAGGACAATCAGCTTCTCACTTGTCGAGTAGAGAAGGTTGTTTGACTGTGGGATGTAAACTCCAGTGAATGTATAAATATATTTAAAGGCAAGTCTTAGGAACCAAGAAATCCAATTTTGGAGTAGAGAGGGAATGTAAAACTCTTAGCCATAGGAAAACTTGATCTAGTCCACCAAAGTAAGACCATACAACAAAGCGTTCTAACTTATGCCCGTGATATATGGTTAAGAATTTTACATTCCCTTGTGTACTCCAAAGAAGAATTTCTTAGTTCACAAGACTTACCTATGTATGTACATATCTATACATTCACTAGAGCTCACATCCACAATCGAACAACCTCCTCTACTCCACAAGTGAGAAGCTGATTGTAATGACACAAGTTCCCTGTGACCCAGATAATTATTGCTTCAAACATTAACTTTCATATAATAACCGAAAAATCAACAGATGAAGAGGCTAAATACTTTCCATTATGAGAGAACTCCAAAAACTAGATATCATCTTTGTGTCTTGTAATATTTGCAAAGTTTTTGATCTTTTCGGGATGTGCTAAATGATTGTGTTGAAGTGCCATGTGTGGTGAGATTTTACTTGGAAGCATGTTTGTGAAATCCTAGAATTTACCTTGTTAGTCCAAGTGTCTAACTTTGGTAAGTGTAAGGAATGATCTTGGGCAAAAATTTTGAGAGGGAATCCAAATTTCATATCCTTTTGTAACTATCTTGTGAGGGTGTGCAGCCATTTTGGCACCATTTGAGCCTAAACCATTTGTTGACAACTGCATTGAAACCTCCTAAGCCATATTGCCCCTAACTTCTCACCCAAAATCCTTTTCGAATCATCAGTTTGTTTGAATAGCCAACTTAGGCCAAAAGCCTAAGTTGGGTGTGGAAAGGAAGTAGAAAGGAAAGTCAAGTGAAAGACAAAGAAAGATGAAATGAGACTCAACTTTGAAGGGTGTTACAAAAAGAAGGAGTCCCTCATTATAAAATAAAAAATAATAATAATAATAAAATAAATATATATATATATATATATATATATATATATATATATATATATATATATATGTACTACCTTAAAAGCATGAACTCTCAAACTTGAATGTTGAATTACTATAATACCCCCAATTAAAAAATACTCAATTTATTTTATTTATTAATTTAATTATTTGTATTATATTAAAAATAGATACCTTTTGACATTAAATGGTTGTGATTTTTTCAAAGAGTTGTGACTTTTCCAAAAGGTTGCAACTTTTTTGATGGATTGTGACATTTTCTATGAGTTGTGACTTTTCGAAGGGTTGTTATTTTTCCAAAAGGTTGTGACTTTTCCAAAGGGTTGTGCCTTTTTCAATGAGTTGTGACTTTTCCAAAGGGTTGTGACTTTTCCGATGAGTAATGACTTTTTCGAAAGGTTGTAACTTTTATGATAAGGCACATATTCATAGTACAATTTGTTAGCTATAAATAGAGGAGTTTCTTCTCACTTTTAAACTACAATTTTTTTTAAGTTTTGTACTCTTCTTCTTCTCAAGGGTTATTTGCAGCAGTTGATTAAGTTCAAAATTCAACGAAATTAGAGGTATCACATAAGAAAGAGTTGGTGAACAAATTATAGCAAATAATTCAACAATTCCCACTCGTATTTTTTATTACAATTTTCATGAGTTAACAATGACAAAAAGTTGTGGGAAAGACAATAATAATAAACAAATATGAAAAAAAGTCACATGATTTGGGTAAGATATTTCTTCTTTGTTTTTTTATTTTTTATTCTCTTACCCTCACGAATGAGTTTCTTTCTAATTTTGCTAAAATAACGGGCATCAACATAGTCCATTGAATTATTAGTTTGAATGTTAAATCCACTATTTCAAAAATAGATTTTAACTTTTACTTATAATATGATAATATAATCATGATAATAGTTATTTTTAATATATATATATGTAAGTAAAAATGAACGGATCAAGTAAAGATTTGGTGGCAAGAGATTTCAATCAAATGGAACACTATAGTAAATATAACATGAACATATATTTTCGTCTTCCTTCTTCGTTGGTTATGTATTGTTCCATATATTTTTTTTTTCTTTTTTATATTTATATTGAGTATGAAATTTTTTTAGTATGAATTTCCTCTTATTTGTATTCATTTTAATTTGAGAAAATGTTATGTCACAAGATACACTCCTTGCTAGCTATATAAAAATAGATAAGAAAATAGTGATTGATCATAAAACAATCTTAAATCAAATTAAAGATTCTATAAATAATACTGAATTTTATTCATCTATTAACTTTTACTATTGAAAAAGTTTAATATTTTATATCACGATACATCTCCTATAAGATAGTAGATTCTTTCATTAGACAACAACTATATGATATGTATGCGGGACAAGACTACAACTCTACAAAGATAAGTTAGAAGCTTAAAGAAATGAAATTTATTTTCACCAAAGGTGATGTTGTTCATATATTATAATTAAATTATGCCATTGAAATATATATATATATATATATATATATATATATAAAAAACAAAGAATTGGTCAAACTAAATATTTGACCTACACTCAAACCTCTATTTAACCATCATTCGTTTTAACAGCAAAGTACCTTTTTTTGTTGTTGTAAAATTACCTCTCTATGATAGTCTTACTCAAGTATTAATTGAGTAATAATAATATTTTGTAAAAGATAGATTGCGTATAAAGATAAAATATTGAAATATTTATGGTAATCCTTATTAGTGTCATGCACATACTACATTTCAAGTATGAATATTTAAGAGAAAATTGTACTTAAATGGTGTCCATCATTTATGTTCATAACCTCAAGAGGAAAGGCTACTGGTGACATTTTTGTATTGATATTTTTGTAAAATTTTTGTTGGTTAGATTTGCTTACAAAATTGAGTGAAGTAAAAATACTACTAAACAAAAGTCACTTTCTCCCCACATTTAAACATTGAATGTATTTTGAAATGTTTGAATGATATCTGGTCATTTTGATCTCAAAATACAAGTAATTCTATGAAAATTTGTATTAATTACTTAAAAACACTTGTCCTATGTTCTTTCAAGTATAATTATTTACTAAAAAGCTTTAATTTAGTAATATTAATTCTATTTTACAGCATTGTATACTATATATACAATACACATGTGCAACGCAAGTGCCGTGAAACTAGTATATATTATAAGTGGGAAGCCTCCAAGTGAAAAGTTAAATTACGAAAATGACCTTATAATATCATAATATTGATGGACAAAGATGTAAATACACATTAATTATTAATAAATATTATCATATTCTATTAAACACTATTCTTATATATTTATGGACAGAAATATAAATACATATTAATAACAATAACAATAATAATAATAATAATTAATAATAATAATAATAATAATAATAATAATAATAATAATATTCTAAAATGAAAAACCCCATAATATTACTTCAAGTTTTGGAAGTTAAAACACAACTTATGACATGAATTAATATAAATACAACGAATATTTGTATTATTAAATGATAGAAGAAAATCAAAAGTTTTGCAATATTTGAAACAATCTCTTCAGATACTCCTACCGCGCAAACCTACACATGAATTAATATAAATACAATGAATATTTATATTATTAAATGATAGAAGAAAATCAAAAGTTTTGCAATATATAAAACAATCTCTTCAGATATTCCTACCGTGCAAAACTATATAAAAAAAAAATAAAATCAATGAATTATATTCATAAATTATCTCAAATGTTAAGTAATAGCTACAATAAACATTGTTGCAAAACTTTTGATTTCCTTCCATCATAACTAGCGTAAATTAATGATGAATTTTCTACCTGATAAATTAAATTTAACTTATATAAATGGACATTTAGCATATAACTAATTCTCACTATTTGGATGAAACAATATAATATATCGTATTTGTAAACTTATCAGGTATGTAACAAAAAATTCAGCCTTTCATGTTTACATATGAGTCATTTAGTTATTATTTCTAAAAAAAATTATTTTGTTTTTTATGTTGTGCTTCTCACATGAATGAAAGAATAAGATAATTTTGTTTGGAATGCTAAGAATATTGTCGTCATATATAATTTCTCAAGCTTTTGGTATCTCAGTAATACTCAATAGTGTAGCAATATTTATCGTCTTCTTATTTAGCTATCTCTAGAAGGTAAGCACAGAAAAGTTGGTTCAACTAATTATTTCTTAAATTCTATTTGTGTTATATATAACTTCTCTTGATTTTTTTCTACTCATCGTTACATTTTAAAGTACAGTCGTGTAGGAATCTTGCAGATATCACTATGTACATATATCAAAATGATCATGAATGTCGAAACTTTATGACTTTGTTTTCTTTGATAATATTCTAATTTGTTGATAATGATCATTTCTTAGAAATGATTTTGCCTCTATAATTTGCCTTTTGACTTTGGATACCTTTAAAAGGGGATTAATTCAATAATATTTAATTTACGATATGCAAATAAGTTATAAAGGGAACGAGAAGAATCATCTATTGATTTTGAATCTCTAATAAATAATTATAAGTCCTATTAGACTAAGAACATTCTATCTTCACAAATTTTAACCTCGCCTTCTATCCAATCCAAGATCAAAGGCATGCGACAATATCACCTCCTTTATAATTGTTCAATAATTTAGTGATATGCCATTATTTTATTTTATTCCAACTACATAATAATCAAGTCTTCACAATTTATGGATAGTAAAATTGTCAAAAAACTGACTTATAATTTAATTGTTCTTGCAAATGATTATTATGGATTACACGTGCAACGCACGTATCCAGTACTAGTATTATTAAAAGTGGGAAGAATCTAAGTCAAAAGTTGAATAACCATTTTAGCCTCCAACTAAATAAAAAATGAAAACATTAATTAATTAATTATTAAATAATAATCCTATAATATTAATAAATTATTATACTAATGCTAATCATCATATAGAGTTAGCCGTCACTTCAAATTCCATCTCCTATACGGCTACACATCTTTCCAGAAATCTAACAGTAGTGATTAGGATTCATAGACATCACCAAGCGCACCTTCTACTTGTAGAGATGGGTCACTTCAAGAACTACGTCCATGCTCTCAGGCTTGGTGTATTTTTTCTCTCATTTTCTTTCTATTTTGTTTGATTAAATCTTGAGTAATAATAGATGATAATTGCACTTTTCTAATGAGGCTTTGTTGCATATGGTGGTGTAGAAGTGATCTTAGTAGTGATGCCATAAAAAATTGATGGTTGTCATTGTATGTATGAACTCAATGATTTCTTGTAGCATATTGAATTTTTCAATCAACAACGTAACTTTTTCCCAGAGTTGTTATGTGCCATGATGTTAATATATATGAGCTATCAAAATGAATTCCTTTAAAATTATTTAGATCAGTCTATTTAACTTTGCTGCAGTGTTATTTTTCCTACGTACTTAACTCCGTTTTCTCAAGTAAATATAGTACTTTCGTTAGTGTACTTGATAATCAAGAATTTCACTATGAATTGACGGAAGAAAAAAAAAAGAACCTTTCTGATAAACATTTTCATCTCAGCACTTCTTTCTTCACCATCAAACACAATGTCTTGGACCCTTGATTATGAAAGCAATAGAAACACGGAGACAAGAGAAGAGAGATTTCTTATTCTTTTAATAAGTATGTTCACATGTACATAATATGAGCTCCTATGCCTCTATATATAATATTGATGGAGGCATAAAAGGTTGTTATAACATAGCATTAACATGGGAGATTATGGGGTGTGAGAGTTATATACATTATGATGTATGTAGTGAAGGATTAACTATACATCATAGAGAATATTCGGAGACATCCATAGTTAGATTTCATAACCAAAAATCAATTATTATTGCTTTTTTATTTTTGATTTCCTATTATTCAGATTATTTGATGTCCAAACTATAGGGACATCAAATCCATATTGCTATTCTTGGATCTAGAAAAATAGTGTGCTTTCTTGAATTAAATACACTCTCTCTTATTTATACACATACAATGAGATTAGACGTTGACGTAATTTTTTTCCTTTTTCTATTATCATTTTTCTTGAAAGTTTTAAATGTTTTATTTCTTGTGTAGCTAGATAATAATCTAGCATTTCGATAATAGTAATGAATCCTTTGTTTACAAATTTCTTAGAAATTGGGACATAATATCTACTCCTTTAACATGTATATAGTCAGAAAAAAATTATGTGCATATGGATGAATATATAACTTTTAATTTACAAGTGAGGATTTTATACTGGCTACAAATTTTATAAAGTAATAGGGAACAAACGTGCAACGCACGTTCCCAAAGCTAGTAATACTAAAATTGGGAAGCTCTAAAGTTTAAAGTTGGATTACTATTTCGCCCTTACATTAAATCAAAAATATTATAAAATATAATATTAATTAAATATTAAATAATAATCCTACCATATTATACTAATCGTCATATTTATATTTATATAATTATTTTTTTATTAGTAAGAAGTTTGAGTTCAAATAATGTGAAATTTTGAGAAAATGATAAGTCTATTAACCATTTATTTTTTAATTCATTTGGATGTGTATGATCTGAGGGTGAACAACAATACAATGTGGACAATCCAAAAGATGATCTGAGGATTTTACTTAATTATTGATGTTTTATCTCCAACACCAACTTGCTTCATACCAAAATAATAAACTGACTAGCTCTTTCATTTTGTGTTGTTATGGTAATATTATCCACAAATATTAATGTGATTCTTTTGAAGTCAGCACTTTCCAAGTTTCTTTTCAAGTCGGCCTTGAGAATGTGATATTCAGAGAAGCCCCAGTATATGACGTAAATTGAATTTAGTAACTAGAAGAGAGGATTTGTACATCCAAAATAGAAAGCATTATCATTTGTTAAAAGAATGATATGTTGATAACTTTATCGTTATAAAAGAGAAGAAATCAACATAAACGCGTTGAGTCCTACTAGTCCAGATGAATTTATTCTTGACGGTGATATCCACGTTTAAGAAACTGCTACACCTAGTGCAACTACAGAGAATGACACCGAGAATATGAGGACGGCTGTTTCTTCTGGACCATCAACTGTAGAATATAGAAATGCTCATGAATTATCCATCGAAGTAAGTTAAGTATCTATTTTTTCACCTTGAATCTGAAATGTAGTTTCCCTGAAACTGTTTTACCCTTCTAAGCATTTAGTGTTTCTGCAGCCTTCTGAGGAAAATAATTGGGATTTCTCTTTGACAAGATGTTGTTGCAGAAAGTCAACCAAACGGTGAAACATCATTATCTTGAGTGAATTATATTTCATCTCCAATGCTTGATGAGAAGCTTTCCATATTTACCATATTGGAATTCAAGGTTCTGACTCGGATTTGGTGTTCTTATTGCTTTTTCTTAGGTGGTTAATAGTGGTGTACCTCTAGCTTGGGATTATCTTGATTTGGAAGGAACATTTGCAGATGTAACTTTTGATCACCTCAAAGTAATTGTGTTTGGAAACATTTTCCGGACAAATCCTCTTCTGCATCGATCTATGAAGTCTCCGGTTCTTCTGAGAATCATAGTTGAAGCATCAATCTATGAAGATCATGGAAGTATGAAATCCCAGATTGAGCTGGTGAAAATATCAGTGTTTATCACCTAAAGCAGAAGTTGTCTTCAAATAACTAGTAGTATATGATTACAATCCTCTTTGATCTTAATGCGTCTTTAATCAAACCATACCTTTGAAGCAAATGTATTCTTGTAGTAGTAGTAGTATATTGCTATGTAGTGTGTTATCATAAGTTGAGCAGAGTATTTAGGATTGATGTTTTGACTATTTTGCTACATTTCTTATGTTATGGACCATTACTTAGTCCTGCAAAGATGTCTACTTCATAAGTGACGATGTATTTATAAATGAATTTCACTTGTAATAAAAAAATGGAAACTTTCGTATATAGCTACTCAACGATCACACATGACTTGAAATAACTCAAATCGGAGCTCGGATGAGGGTGAAATCACCATTTAAAAATACCCTAAATTGGTTGCTAAAAGTAAATTCTAGCCGCTAAAAGTTCAATATCTGGTCGCTAAAGGCCTGCACCAGATATCAACACTTTAGCTAGTTTGCTCAAACTCCAAATTCTCCAACGGAGTGTCCAGGATTTATTCAGAACTCCGCGCATGCAAATGAAATATGCTACCCCATCGAATTCGGCATTCCGGACTCAACGGAATCATCAATACTTCCATCCGACGTTGTTCCGATGAAAGGTGTGTGCCACACCCAAGTGTCGTTTTATGTTAAAAATCACAAGAAGGCTCAAAATGAGATCAGAAGCCTAGAGAACCGCACGAAAGGTCTGTATAGACCAAACTCGACCTTTCGAAACTAACCGCACTGATGGAATTTTTATCCAAGCACGTTTACTAAGAATGTTGCCCAAAGTCGACACTTGGCTTAAGCTTCAAAGTTAAAATGCCTAACGACACAAACTCACACCAGAAGTCTCGCGCTCCAAAACCAACCATGCTCTTAGCATAAAACGACCCCTCAGAAGCTGATGAAATCGTCAAAATTACATTCTGAAGCCGTCTTCCTGAACTTTTGACTGAAGTCAATCATTCAAGATTCAAAGGCTCCAAAACACGAAAACTTGCACAAAATCCAAACGAACGATCCGGCGACCGAACATTCAGTCTTAGCAAGTCATAAATGACTTGTGGTCACTACAGTAAAGCTCCAAATGTTGAAAAGATCAGAAAATGACATGGAGGGTCATTAAAACCTAATGACGAGGATCCTTGGTATGCTATGGATAAATATACCAGCTTTGAAATTGCATATGGCTCCAATATTCCCGATAAGTTTTGTTCCTACTTATGATTATTCCATTCTAAATTTTTATCCATTTTTTTAATAAAAAAATAATTTTTTTTTCTTATTATTCTATTTTGTGTTCTTGATCATAGCACGTATTTCATCCATGGCTATTTCTCTTTTTTTTTTTTTTTTTGATAGGAAAACATCCATCAGGATACATTTTAAATTTTAAAAATATAATAATACTATGATATTTATTTCACTAATTAAGTTTGCAGGTAAAAATTCCTTGATGAGTTTCCTTTAATTTTATTTGTTTGTGGAGTTCATATTTACATGACATAAAAATTAATTTATTTTACTATGTGAATTTCTTAATGATACATTTAGTTGAGTACTGATTTTGTTGATACAAATGTCTAAGTTGAGTAACTTGATTAATACAAAACAAAGTTTAATGACTTTGCTAGATAAATTCTCGAAGTTGAGTGACATTTTGAAATATTAATTACACATTGATGATATTAAGACTTACACTAGGTAACAGTCATTTTGAATAGGACTTTGAGTGAAACAAATTGATCAACAAGAGAGCCTGTTCTAGGGGATGTTTCTGTTAGTTCTTGTTTGAATTGGGTTTTAGTTGTTTCTCTTACACTAGGTAATTGTTAAAATAACATGTATTAACATAAAGGGATGGTGACCTCATAAAACCAATTTGTGGAGATACATAATTGATCAATTAGTAGAAGAATTTAGCACTCAAATGGCTCTTTGATCAATTCAAACTGTTTTCAATTAAATAAATGCTAATTGTGCTGGACTAATTCTTTGTACTTGATGTCATTTTAATTATCCATCTTATAATTAATTAAGAAAACATCCAACGTAATCCTTGAACAAATCAAATGGAATTAAGCTGACAACATAAGTTTCCAACACTATAAATACCACAATGTCAATGGTTCGTTTCCTCACACAAATCAACCAAAAATAATAGATATGGCAAAGTACACTACTTTTCTCGCCCTCCTCTTTTGTCTCTTCCTTGTTGCTGCAACTGGTGAGGTAACATGATTTTATATCTATCAAATATAATTATTTGTTTAATATTACAAACTTATAGAATATTTATTATTATTAAACTTTGTGACTATTCAAACATTTCTGATAAGTGAAATTTTATATCTCAAGTACATAACAAACCGGAAAGTTGAGTAAAGCTGAGGCTATACTCATGCACACTCATGGATTCCTTCTTAAGAGTGAGGAATTCCCTTACATTTGCCTCTCTTAGTTCACGGGGAAAGAAACACCCCGTGAAGGCTTCTTCGTACACAACCCAACTTACAATTGGTGCACCCTTAGCTCTACTTTTCTTCCATTGGTCGCACCACACTCTAGAAACACCCTCCAATTGGTATGCAACTAGTTCCACATGCTCAGCATCAGCAACATAGATAACCTCAAAAATCTTCTGCAACTCTTCCACAAAGTTTTTCGGATCCTCTATGACACTTGAACCGGTGAAGTCAGGAGGATTCATCCTTAGAAACTCACGGATCCTGGATGTATCAACCACATCCTATCAAACCCCTCTCTGTTGCCTAGCTTGGTTGGTAACCACTTGACTCAACATTCAGATAACATTCAGATAACGTCCTAGAACTCAGCATTAGTGACCTCTCATTGGGGTTGCACTTCTGGTGCATTGGGTACCCCTTGATCATGAGGATCAACATTCCTCCTAGCAGGAGGACCTCGGACAGCTCTTCGTGGAGGCATGATTTGAAAGATACGCGCAAGCACGAATCAGAAAGAAATTTTATAAAGTTAAAACTCTATCGCACGAAAAGAGTATGAAAGAAGTAAGATAGTTCCTAAATGTTGTAGCCTCCTAATTATAGATGTAGCGCGCTTCATACTGATAACTAGGACTCTACAGTCACAACTTCATAGACCCCATTGGACTCTTGAACTCTATTCTATGATACCAAGTTTTTCATGCCCCGAGCTTACATCCTGTGCGCGACCAGCACTTGAGAACCATTGCTGGCCCTAAGCGAACCCTTGGCCTGGCTCAACTCTTAACGAAAGACTTACTCAACATTAAAAGAACTCGAAAGTAACTTTACTCAACTGTCTCAAAAGGTAACTCAGAATCTTTTAGAATCAAAACATGCACTAGCTAAAGAGGCAACTCAAGTCTAGAATATTAACAACTAAAATGAAAAGACTTATGAACTACTATGTATCTATCTATGAAGCCATTAGTACTATGAATCCTAACAAAATTGAAATAGATGAAAATAATTAAGGGATCCTCCGGAAGCAAGGATGCTCACCAAGCAAATGTGGAACTCTACTGGATCAACGAAGTGCCAGTTGATGATCCTAGTTATCTGTTTCTGCATCATGAAAGATACATGCAAAATGTCCTCAATACATAGAATATACAAGCATGTAAGAGGAATACTGAACATAACCTGCAAGCTTGAACTTGGAAAGAAGGAAACATACTCACCTCAAATCGACTCGACTCAACCTCAACTCATGGATACTCAACTTAATGTAGTATAAAAAACAATAAAAGTGTAGTTTATATAAAGCATTTTAAAATGTAGATAACAACTCAATGTATTTAAATATACATTAGTAACTTAGTTTGTATGTAAAGATACAAATAACTCTATTTGGGAGATTCTCTAACTGGCAATCATCACTATGAGCTATGTGATGATACAACGTCTCATCCACACTGCTAGAACTGAACTATACATTGCCGGTGTGATGCCCCAAGCCTACACCCTGGGTGGGACTAGCACTCGAGAACCATTGCTGGCCCCAAGCGAACCATTGGCCAGACTTACTTACTCAGCGGAAGACTTAACTCATGAAGAAAAATACTTTTAAAAGTAAGCTGAACTACTCAATAAACACTTAGAATGTATCAAGATAACATTCACTGGCCAAAAGTGGCAACTCAAGTATCAACCATTAAAATAGGAAATAGGAACTCAAGAACAAATATCTGACTGTTATGAAGCCTCTAAACAACTGAGATGGATATCGGGAAAAGACCCTCAACATCTTAATGAAGTAATAATAATACTGAAAGGAATAAAAGAGATCCTCCGGAAAGCAAGGAAGCTCACCAAAAGACTCTGAGTGCTCAACTGGATCAACGATGCACTGGATGCTGATCCTGGTTACCGGTGTCTACATGATACAAAGATACAGGCCAAGTGGCATTAGTACATTGAATGTATGAGTATTCAATTGGAATACTAAACATAACATAAGCGTGAAAGAAATCTGAAAAAAACACTTACACTGGCTTTACTCAACTCATGAATAACTTAACTCAATATAAAGCAATATAACATATGTAATATATGGAAAGCTTGTAAAACAGTGGAAAACAACTTAGTTCATTAAAGAAAAATGCAATAACAAACTTACATTTACTCATATAATAAAGTAATATAGTTTTTGTGGGAGTTTCTCTAAAACCGACAACCACCACTATGAGCCTAAGTGGTGATACATCGTCTTGCCCACGCTGCCAGAACTGTCCTTTACTTTGCCGTCATATAGAATGCCTTAACTAAGTGGATCCACTAGTCTATGCTAAAATACACTCAAGGGGTCATCTATAAAGTATGATCTTTTACTACCCATGATGGCTACATGGTTTATGGAGACGTGAGTTATCTGAACTCAAAGTCGTTCCCATATCGGTGCTCAATACTACTCCCAAAATACTCAGCTCATATGTTTAAAAACACAACTTCTTTCTTTGGTTTGAGCTAATTACTCAAAACATACCTTAAAAGCTCTCTTGGAATCGATGTTCCCTTTCTTGCTCAAATGTGACTGAAAACTAGCTTAAAGGCTCTTTTGGAAATCAAGGTTTCCTTTCTTCTTTAAATGTGAAAACATTTACTCTTTAACTAAAAACTAGCTCAAAGGTTCTTTTGGAAATCAAGGTTTCCTTTCTACTTTAAATGTGAAAAAAATTTACTCTTTGGGAATACATAGTCCCGATATACTCTTTTGAAGAAATTAACTTCAAACTTTACTCTTTACTCAACTCAAAATTCAAGTCTTAAAACAAAGTTAAAACATTTGTAAAAGACTTTTGGAAGACTCTATGAACTTCTCTTGACTTGACTCTTAACTTCTCTTCACTTGACTCTTAACTTTCGTTGAATTGAATTATGGATTCAAGGTTCATGATCCCATGTTTATGGATGATTTCATGATGTTTAGACGTACCTTAGAGTATTGGAATCAACTAGAAAACATAGGTACGTTGCTAAGGAACTAGTATGGAAAGATGGGGAAAGAATGGGAAGAACTAGCGTCCCTAGCACTCTGAGAGGCGCGGGGCGCCAGCCCTTGAAATTAAGAGAGTGACTTGGGGCGCTCTGGCTGGCAAGGCGCCCAAAGGTCAAAATTCAGAGACCCCATCTTGGGGCTCTGAGACGGGCGACACCCTAGGACCCTACCCAGGTGCTCCCCAACTTTTCTTCCTTGTTTTTCATCTTTAAACCCTCTAATTTCACTTGGTTCTTTCCCTAAACACTTAGAATTGATTATACCCTCAATATATACTAGATTCAACTTGAAATTACACCCAAAAACATGAATCAAACTCAAGAAAACTTCAACAACACAACCCACAAGAATTCAAACGAATTTCATCAAGAACTCAAAGGATTTACTTTCGAATCTAATATACTTCGCTGAATTGAATCATGATTGGCGTGTGGGTGAACTAAACCAATGCTATGTGATCTGACATACCTAGTAGGGATCACCCCTTGACGAAATCCACCAGCTAAATCCTTATGAACGATGATCTTGGCTCTTTTCTCCTTTCTTCTCCTATTGTGTTCTTTCTCCAAAAACCCTAACTTTATTTTTCCAAAAGCGTAAACTGAATCCTATCAGTTTAGACCTTAAAAATATTACCAAAAATGAATTAATTAAGTTGGGTTTGGAAAAGATGAAACTACCCTTCCAAAATCTGGATTGGACTTTCCTTAATCGAACAACCCAACTTCCAGTGGGCATATCTCACTCATACGAACTCGGAATCGCACAAACTCGGCGGCGTTGAAAATATTATTCCAAGATATTTCCTAAGATATATGGAAGCAGACCTAACTCATCCTGAGCTAGGAGTCATGGTTGTTTGAAGTTGTGCAAAAACCCAAACTTGACATAACTTAACAAATTTCCAGATTTTTCATTCTTTCCAAAAACAACTCTTTCTAATTCTAGCTCTTTCTAGTTCTTTCAAAAAGCAAGGTGTTACAATATCTCCCCCTTGGGAACATTCGTCCTCGAATGAGATTACTCTTACTAGGCTAAGGTGTAACATCTAACATTCAGCTCAAACACCCAACAAGCAATGCAAAACAACATGTCAACTTATAAATAAATACCAAGAAAAGGATTAGTACCTTGATCTGGATATCTCCGATTTCAAATAGATGTGGATATCTCTTCTTCATATCCTCCTCAGCTTCCCAAGTAGCTTCCTCAACAAACTGGTTCCTCCAAAGAACTTTGACTAATGCTACTTCCTTAGTCCTTAAATTGCGACTTGACGATCTAGAATCTAAACCAGAATCTCCTCATAAGATAAGCTATCCTTGATACCAATATCTTTACTTGGGAAGGATTTCACATGCAGTTCTTCAATATGGAAATGTGAAATACCGGATAAACCGCTGCTAACTCTTGTGGTAGCTCTAACTCATAAGCTACCTTTCCAACCCCTTTTTGATATCCGGTCAGGACTAATATACCAGGGCTAAGTTGCCCCTTCTTACCAAATCTCATAGCACCCTTCATAGGTGAAACTTTCAAGTAAAGCTAATCATCTACTTTGAACTCTAACTCCCTTCTCCTAACATCAGCGTAGGATTTCTGACGACTCAGCATCATTTTCAAACTCTCTTGAATGACTTTCACTTTCTCTATAGCTTGATGAACTAAGTGTGGTCCTATCAACCCTTTTTTACCAACTTCAAACCATCCAATAGGAGATCTGCATCTTCTCCCATAAAGAGCCTCATTTGGAGCCATTTGGATGCTAGCATGGTAACTATTGTTGTAAGCAAACTCAATGAGAGATAGGTGATCATCCCAATTACCCTTGAAATCAATCACATAATATACCTTGATAACTCAAAACACCATCTCCCCTTTGTTCAAAAGCCAGCACTTTATGCTTATGAACACTTGCCTTTAATTCAAGCAATAATGGATCTTGGTCTTGCTTCTCTGTTACTTCTAACACTAATGATGATTCTGCCCCATTCATCACCACTACTCGTCCTTCTATGGAATCCATTAGTCGGACTCCTAAGCGTGCATTTCTATGCACATCTTTCGCTAACTCTCTCTTTTCTTCCTCAACATGGGTGGTACTACCCATAAACAATATTAGTCTTACCTGGGTGGTAAAGAATATTCATGTCATAATCCTTGAGTAATTCTAACTACCTCCTTTGTCTGAGATTAAGTTCTTTCTGAGTAAACACATTTTGAAGGCTCTTGTGATCAGTGAATACATCTACATGAACACCATAAAGATAATAGTGCCACATTTTCAAAGCAAAAACTACGACAACCAACTCTAGATCATGGGTTGGGTAATTTTTCTCATGAACTTTCAACTGTCTGGAGGCATAAGCTATAACTTTGCCATTTGCATTAATACACAACCCAAACAAATTCTAGATGCATCACAATAGACAATAAAACCTTGCGTACCTTTTGGTAAGTTCAAAACTGGGGCAGTAGTCAACCTTTTTTTCAATTACTGGAAGCTTTTCTCACAAGCTTCAGACTATTGATGCTGAACTGTCTTTTGAGTCAACTTGGTCAAAGGGGATGAAATATATGAGAACCCCTCTACGAACCTTTTATAATAGCCATCCAAACCCAACCAACTCCTAATATCAGTTGGAGATATGGGTCTAGGCCAATTCTGCACTGCCTCAATTTTCTGAATATCAACTTTAATTCCCTCTCCACACACAATGTGGCCTAAGAGTGCCACAGACTCAAGCCAAAACTCACATTTGGAGAACTTAGCATACAACTCTATATCTATTAGAGTCTGGAGAACTATTCTGAAATGACTAGCATGATATCTTTTATTCCTTGAATAGATTAGTATGTCATCAATGAAGACGATAACATACATATCTAAATAAGGTTTGAATACTCTATTCATAAGGTCCATGAATGCTACAGGCGCATTGGTCAAACCAAAGGACATAACTAAGAACTCATAATGACCATAACTGGTCCTGAATGTTGTCTTGGGGATATCACACTCCCTTACTTTCAACTGATGGTAGCCAGATCTGAAGTCAATCTTAGAAAAACAAGAAGCACCCTGAAGTTGATCGCACATATCATCAATTCTCGAAAGAGGATACTTGTTCTTGATGGTAACCTTGTTCAACTAACGGTAATCTATACACATCCTAAGGGAACCATTTTTCTTTTTCACAAATAAGACCGAAGCGCCCCAAGGTGAGACACTTGGTCAATAAAATCCTTATCAAGGAGATCTTTCAATTGTTCTTTAAGCTCTTTCAACTCTGTTGGTGCCATTCTATATGGAGGAATAGAGATAAGAAGAGTATTTGGAAGAATATCTATATTGAAGTCTATTTCTCTCTCAGGAGGGACCTTGGGAAGATCATCTGGAAAGACTTCTGGAAACTCTTTTATTACTGAAACTGGCTGAATAGGAGGTATCTCAACACTAGAGTCATTAACTCAGACTAAGTGATAGACACACCCATTGGAAACTATCTTTCTTGCCTTAAGGTATGAAATGAAATGACCTTTAGGCACTGCTGAACTACTTTTCCACTCTAAGACTAGCTCATTTGGAAACTGAAACTTGACAACTCGAGTTTTACAATCTATGGAGGCATAACAGGCATGAAGCCAGTCCATACCTAGAATGACGTCAAAGTCTACCATGTCTAACTCAATTAAATCAGCCATGGTGTCTTTGTGATTGATGGAAATGACAAAATCACGATAAACACGTTTAGCTAGAATAGACTCCCCAACAGGTGTAGAAACACAAAAGGGTTCACAGAGTTTCTCAAGAAGAACATCAAAACTATTTGCAGCATAAATAGTTACAAAAGATAAACTTGCTCCTAGGTCTAGCAAAGCACAAACATCAAGAGTAAAGACTTTGATCATACCAGTGACAACATCTGGAGTGTTCTCTTGCTCTTGACAACTAATGATAACATAAAGATGGTTTCCTCCTCCACCTGCCCCTGAAGTAGCTCCTCTAGATACAACTCTGTGTAGTGGGGAAACTGAAGAAGACTGGACTCTATTTCCCCCATTCCCACTACCTTGCTGATTCTTAGGGCACTCTTTCATGAAGTGGCCCTCTTGTCCAAATTTGAAGCAACCTGACTGGCCATCACAACACTTACCTGGGTGGGTTCTACCACACTTAGCACATGCAGGAGCCCAGTTACCTCCTTGTGTCACACTTCCTTGAGATTGGGTAGGTCTATCTCTAAAATTCTAGGAATTGTGACTTTTGTACTCACATTTGTTTCTTGGTGCAGGTGCACCAGCAGATAATGGAGCAGGTCCCTTCTGCTTATGTTGGAAAGAAGACCGGTTCACATTACTCTTTCGTTGCTCAATTTCATCCCCTGATGTCTTAACTCTTTTATTCTAAAACTCTTCCCTATCCCTCAGCTTGTCCTCCTCAACTTGTTGCACATGTATCATCCGCCTTGCTATGCCTATGTCACCTATTAGCATAACTGCCTTACTTTCCTTATCTGACAGATGAGACAACCTAAAAACGAATAAACTCATCCTGCTCCTCATGTTGGCAACCATCTCTTTGCTTTTATTAGCTCACGGGGAAAGAAACTCCCCATTAAAGTACTCTCAAAACAGTCTAACTCAAAATCGGCTACGCGCAAGTACGAGTTAGAAAGAAACTTTTTAGAGATAAAACTCTAACGCACAAAATGAGTATGAAAGAAGTATAGGAATTTCCTAAATGTTGCAGCATCCTAATTATAGATGTGGCACGCTTCACACCGATAGCTAGGATTGTACAGATATGACTTCATAGACTCCCTAGTACTCTAGAACTCTGTGCTCTAATACCAAGTTGTCACACCCCGAGCCCATACCCTGGGCAGGACTGGCACTCAAGAACCATTGCTGGCCCCAAACGAACCCTTGGCCTAGCTTACTTACTCAGCGGAAGACTTAACTCATGAAGAAAAATACTTTTAAAAGGAAACTGAACTGCTCAATAACACTTAGAATGTATCAAGATAACATTCACTGGCCAAAAGTGGCAACTCAAGTCTCAATCATTAAAACATAAAATAGGAACTCAAGAACAAACATCAGACCGTCTATGAAGCCTCTAAACAACTGAGATGAATATCGAGACAAGACCCACGACATCCTAATGAACTAATAATAATACTGAAAGCAATAAAAGGGATCCTATGGAAAGCAAGGAGGCTCACCACAAGAGTCTAAGTGCTTAACTATATCAACGATGCGCTGGATGTTGATCCTGGTTACCTGTGTCTGCATCATACAAAGATGCCGGCCAACTGGCATCAATACATTGAATGTACGAGTATAAGAGTGGAATGCTAAACATAACATAAGCTTGAAAGGAATCGGAAAGAAACACTTACCTTGGTTTTACTCAACTCATGAATAACTTAACTTAGTATAAAGTAATAAAATAATTGTAATATATGAAAAGCTTGTAAAACAGTGGAAAATAACTTAGTTCGTTAAAGAAAAATGCAATAACAAACTTAACTTTACTTATATAGTAAAGTAATATAATTTCTGTGGGAGTTTCTCTAACCGACAACCACCACTATGAGCCTAAGTAGTGACACATCGTCTTGCCCACGCTGCCAAAACTTTCCTATACTTTGCCATCATATAGAATGCCTTAACTAAGTGGATCCACTAGTCTATGCTAAAAAGAACTTAAGGAGTCATCTAAAAAGTATGATCCTTTACTATCCATGATGGCTACATGATTTATGGAGACGTGAGTTATCTGAACTTAAACTCGTTCCCATATCGGTGCTCAATACTACTCCCAAAATACTCAGCTCATATGTTTAAAAGCATAACTTCTTTCTTTGGTTTGAGATAATTACTCAAAACTTAGCTTAAAAGCTCTCTTGGAATCTATATTCCCTTTCTTGCTCAAATGTGACTGAAAACTAGCTAAAAGGCTCTTTTGGAAATCAAGGTTTCCTTTCTTCTTTAAATGTGAAAACATTTAATCTTTAACTGAAAACTAGCTCAAAGTCTCTTTTAGAAATCAAGGTTTTCTTTCTTCTTTAAATGTGAAAACATTTTACTCTTTGGGAATACATAGTCCCAATATACTCTTTTGAAGAAATGAACTTCAAACTTTACTCTTTACTCAACTCAAAACTCGTGTCTTAAAACAAAGTTAAAACATTTGTAAAAGACTTTTGGAAGACTCTATGAACTTTTCTTGACTTGGAAAACTCTGGATGGCGCAACGCCCTAGAGGTCAAAATTCAGAGACCTTTTCTTGGGGCTATGAGAGGGGTGACGCCCCAGGACCCTACCTAGGTGCTCCCCGAGTTTTCTTCCTAGTTTTTCTTCTCTAAACCCTCTAATTTCACTTGGTTCTTTCCCCAAACACTTAGAATCGATTATACCTTCAATATATACTAGATTCAACTCGAAATTAAACCCAAAAAGATAAATCAAACTCAAGAAAACTGCAACACAACCCACAAGAATTCAAACGAATTTCATCAAGAACTCAAAGGATTTACTTTCAAATCTAATATACTTTGCTGAATTGAATCATGATTGGCGCGTGGGTGAACTAACCCAATGCTATGTGATCTCACATACCTCGTAGGGATCACCCCTTGACAAAATCCACAAGTTAAATCCTTACGAACGAGGATCTTACCTTTTTTCTCCTTTCTTCTCCTCTTGTTTTCTTTCTGCCAAAACTCTAACTCTATTTTCTAAAAGCGTAAACTAAATCCTATCATTTTAGACCTTAAAAGTATTACCAAAAATGATTTAGTTATGTTGGGTATGGAAAAGACCAAACTACCCTTCCAAAATCCAGTTTGGACTTTCCTTAATCGAGCATCCCAACTTCCAATGGGCATATCTCACTCATACTAACTCAGAATTGCGTAAACTTGGCGGCGTTGAAATGATTATTCGAAGATATTTCCTACGATATCTAGAAGCACACATAAATCATCCTGAGCTAGGAGTTATGGTCATTTGAAGTTGACCAAAAACCCAAACTTAACATAACAAATTTCCAGATTTTTCATTCTTTCCAAAAACAGCTCTTTCTAATTCTAGCTCTTTCTAGTTTTTTCAAAATGTGAGGTGTTACAACTGGGGTATAGAACTCTTCAACTAAGTAGATCCACTAAGCTATGCTTAAAAAACAATAAGAAATCATCTAAAAAGCATGACCCTTTTCTACCCACATTGGCTTTATGGTTTATGAGGACTTTGTGTTATCTGAACTCGTCCCTATATCAGTGCTCAATACTACTTCCAAAATATAACTTAGCTCATATGTTTAAAAACATTTCCTCATCCTCAATTTTGAGATTATTATTCAAAATATTTCTTTGAAAAGAGATAATACTTAAAATTCCTCATGAACTCCTTTGGAAATCAGTGTTTCCCCTTATTTTAAATGTAAAAACATTTACTCTTGGGAATACTTAGTTCCCATATATTCATTTAAAAAAAATGAAAGTCAACTTTACTCATCCTCACACTTAAGTACTCAAGTCTTAAAACAAGTTTTAAAAGATTGTAAAAGACTTCTCAAAATGTCTCGAAAGAACTCCCTTGAACTTTGCTCTTAACTCTATCTTGAATTTGAAATGTGAATTCAAGAATTATGCTTTGTAATGTAGGACCTCTCAATGATTTAGGAAGGTTAAGATGGTTTATCATAAGAACGAGTGAAGACCCAATTTAAAGAACACTGGCGTGTCGCAAAGATGGAATTAAATTTTTGGTCGTGAAATAATTTTTGAGGCAGAGGACTCCGTATCCTCTCCGCAATGGGAAGAGGGGGTAGTTATGTGGGGACTAAAATTCTAAGAGCCTCCATGACGCGGACCTGGGAGCAGTTATTTGCATGATCTTTTCTTCTCCTCCCCTATCTTGATTCAAGTCATACCCAGTGCAAATCTAATGTCAAGATACATGAATTCTCATAACCTAGAACATTTTTATTTAAAACCCACACAAGAACTATGCTCATATGCAATTGTAACCTCAAGAACTCAACAAGAACTTTAATATAAAAGAATGAAGCACAAAACCTCAACAATGAAATTACGGATAAAAATCACATGATTGATGTGTTGGTGAAAGAACCAACACTATGAAAGCTTACATAACTCGATTTGGCGAAAAAACTCCTCAATTTGCAAGAGATCTTGTTCATTCTTCCTTTTCTCCTCTTTTCTTCTTCTTGAACTCTCTTCTAAAACCCTAAGCGTAATTTAGGATTTGTAAAACTGACCCAATTTAGATTTGACCCAAAAATATTACTAAATTCATTTTAATATGATGGGGTAAGGAAAAGACCAAAATACCCCTCACTAATTCGGGTAACTTTCCTTAACTAGACAGACTAACTTTAAACGGGCATATCTCCCTCAGCCGAACTAGAAACTTAGAAAACTCAGTAGCGTTGGAAAGAGGATTCCATGACATTTCATTTGGTATCTTATGGGCCACCTAACTCATCTTGTATTGAAAGTTATGGTCGTTTGAAGTTGACCCAAAAAGTCACAACTTAAGCATTATTTGAAAATTTTCTCAATTTAGCTATTTTCATTTTAGCTCTTTCTAAGGCAGGATGTTACAAATTTCATAATGTATCGTATCATATTCAAATATTTCGTGGTTAGATAAACAAGACACAAATTTCATTGTATCGTTTTGAAAATTTATAATGAAATATAAAGTGTAGGAGAATATTCGAAATCAATTTATATATTTTCAACTGCGTTAAGATTTAGGCTTTTCTGTACTGTTACGATATTCTTTCCCTTGTCATAAGTTACGAGTATATTTTACAAGTTTACAAATGCCATAGAACACGCACAAATAACATTAAATTTTAAATTTAAGTGCTTAAATTATTTTGTACATGTATATGAGTTAGATAATAAATATTTTCATATTGTCAAAGCTAAAAGTGGAAGGTATTTTATTAAGCATGGCTATATTAAGAAATATACATTGTTGAACAAGAGCAAATTTAGAAAATATATAAATACAATAAAAATATTTACCCAAAAAATTATAATCAATTTAAATATTAATTTAGTAAAATATATGTCACAAAAGAATGACGCAATAAAAACTTCTTCAATAATTCAATAACATAAATCTAATTAGGAAAATATGTAATTTGTAATTACTATTTTTATGGATTGACAATGACACAATTAAACTTAAAAAGAAATTTAATGAATACTATGATTTTGGTTCAAATCCTACCTAATAAGGAATCATCATAAATATTTTTACTTTTTTGTTATTTGAGTTCATTTTTATCAAATAATATGATGATTTTCTCGCTATAAATACTTGGTTAGAACAGAAACCCAACATCACATTTTTCTTATATTCTCAATTCAGAAATTTAGCCATGAGAAGACGTAATGGCCGCAAAAGAATTGTAATTGCGAGGATGCAAAATTCAAGAAATAGACAAGTAACATTCTCAAAATAACGTAATGGCCTATTTAAAAAGGCAAGTGAGTTATGTACTTTATGTGGTGCTTATGTTGATGTTGTGATTTTTACTTCTAGCAACAAAGTATATTCATGTGAACATCCATCCGTATAGTTAATTGTGGATAAGTTTCTTGGAGAAAATCCTCAACTCGACTCTGATGCTCCTAACCCCACCGTTGAAGCTCATAAATATTTCAATGTTGATGAGATCAATAATGAACTAAAAAAGATGGAGAATTCACTCAAAAGACAAAAAAAAAAAACATGGAGAAGCGCTCCAAGCATTAAGGAACGAACTTCCATATGAACAACTCAACTTTTCTGACCTTAAAAGGTTGAGTGAGCTTTTGGAAGCTGCAGATGAAGAAGTTGAAAGAGTAGCGAGCCAACTTATGGAGGGTAGGATTGAATTTCCATATCAAACTATTGGAAGCCCTTGCTCCTCTAAGAGTTGAGGAAAACAGTTTGTCCGATTTCGATGAAGCACCATCTGGATCCCATGAATAGATTATTTTTTTAGCTTTATGTAAAATTCAGTGACTTGATTGTTTACTTAAAGAGTAAAGTTTGTCATATCTATGATTATGTTTGCTATATTTATGATTTCAATTTTTACCTTTGAATATGTTTATCATGGAATAGGATGGAGTTTTATTAAGTACTTCCTTCATTTTAATTTCTTTGTCTTACCCTTTTTAGGTTAGTTTAAAAAAATAATGTCTTTGTTTCCTTTTTGGCTGCTCTTAGTTTATAGTTTTCATATGTCATGTTTAAAACCACAAGAATAAAGAGTATTTTGTTACATTTCACATATCATTAATTTATGACCACAAGATTTAAAAGTTATTTTTTATTTTCTCAATTTTCATGCCAAGTCAAAATCAGATAAATAAATTGAAATGAAAAGGGTATGCAGTAATTTGTCATTTGAAATAGATGTATACGTGTTGAAAGAAAAAGTAGTAGGACAATATTGAATAAGAAAATGAAACTCATGTCAGATAGCTTGAAGTGCAACATATCTTATTTTAAAAAAAATAAAATTCTTATCTGTTTCTACATATAAAAACACTGTTACTTTAATATGATTGATAAGCAAGGCTTACCTCCTCACTTCTACTTATACATATTGATTTTTTTTTTTTTATCATTATTGTTATTAAAATGACAATTAACATACTGTTTAGTGGAAAATATTGATAAATAATTTTTTTTGTATTGTTACGATATTTTTTCACGTGTCATAATTGATGAGTATATTTTATGACTTTAAAAACGCTCTAGAAGACATACAAATAACATAAAATTTTAAATTGAAGTGCCTAAATTTTTTGTATATTAATATAAATTAGACAAAAAATATTTTGATATTGTGAAAGTGAATAGTAGAAGGTCTTTTATTAAGCATGACTATATTAGAAAATATACATAGTTGAACAAGAGAAAATTTCGAAAATATATGAATATAATAAAAAATATTTACCTAAAAAATTATCATCAATTTACATAATAACTTACTAAATCATATGTCACAAAAGAATGACATAATAAAAACATTTTCAATAACATAAATCTAACTAGAAAATATGTCGTTTGTAATTACTATTTTTACGGATTAACAATGATACAAAATAAATGGAAATATGTCAACTTTAACTTTCTATTTGAAGTATTTTAAATATTTTTTAAATATTGTGTTTTCACTTATTATTTATTGAAAGGACAACTTTCTGTCTTCGAAAAAAATTATATTTTTTTCTTATAAAAAATAAATTGAAGTACTGCTAATTCTATGAAATTTAGTATCTTTAAAGTAATATTTAATATGTATCATAAATGAATTTTCTTGAAATATGAACTATAAATATCACAATTTGTATATTTTTATTATTCTTTGTTATGATTAGTGAGAATATATAATAATTTTTTGAAGTAAAAAAATTTGTATGTATATATGTTTTACATGTAAAAATCATAGGTGTGAGAGATTTGATGTGAAAGTAATATAAATTGTTCAACATGTAGATGTCTAAGGATAAAAAGAACAAGTGTCAATGAAAAAAGTTAATAACCTACACAAATTAATGTAAAAACAAAAATATCATGCGAAAGAGATAGGGATAAGTTTATTGACGAAGAGGTACCTCTATTTTAATATTGTATCATATTCATTAGTTAATATGTTGAATTCTTTTGAGAGTCTAATGATTATAAGTCTTACCACGGGGAACAAAAATACAAACAACTGTTTTCAACAAAGATGTTCATGCATGGAACAACTATTTTCAACTTAATCAAAGTTACTACATTATAAATGGAAAGTTAAAAGGAGCTAAACCAAATCTATAATTTGTGCATAAGGACCTCAAAAGTAGAATTCATGAACAATACAGAGTTCGTAGAGGACAAAGATCAATTTAAGATTCAACAATTTTTGAAAGAACTTATTTCCTTCGATGAAGTTGAAAAGATTACTAATGGGAGTTTTTTGGTAAATTTTAGTAAATGTTTGTTGTGTATTACACCCATAAATAAAATTTGTATTTGATAACACATTTTTTTCAGCTGAATATGATGTGTATTCTAATCAAAGTAAAAGCACTAAATGGAGAAGGACGAAGCTTAAGACGAGAAGTAATTGTTACAAATGAAAGGTAACTTTATACTTACTATGCATCCTTGATATAAAAAGTTAAACGTTCTTAAGCTTTTATCATAAAGATACCTATTTTTACGTATATAGGTATGATAAAAAAAAATCATGACTATATGGGGAGAATTAACTGAAATCGAAGAACAAATACAAAGAGCCTTGAAAGTGACAAACCAGTTCTTGCCTTTTGTGATGTGAAATGCTCCATTTACCAAGGTACAAATCTCCTCAAATTTTATATATGAATAAAGTTTCAGACTACATAAAAGTATCACAAAATTTATTACTCTTGGCAAAATTGGGGATTTGTACTTTCCACAATTTCTATTAGTAGTTTGCTAATCAATCCACAATTTGAAAAGGTCAACAATATCCAACAATGGTAAACAATACATCTTTCTTCGCTTGATGAGAATTATATTTCATCTCCAATGCTTGATGAGAAGCTTTCCATATTTACTATCTCTAGAATTCAAGGTTCTGACTCGGATTTGGTTTTCTTATTGCTTTTTCTTAGGTGGTTAATAGTGGTGTACCTCTAACGTACGATTATCTTGATTTGGAACGAACATTTGCAGACGTAACTTTTGATCACCTCAGAGTAATTGTGTTAGAAAACATTCACGGGACAAATCCTCTTTTGCATCGATCTATGAAGTCTCTGGTTCTTCTGAGAATCTTAGTTGAAGCATCAAACTATGAAGATTATGTAAGTATGAAATCCCAATTTGAACTTGTGAAAACTTCAGTGTTCATCACCTAAAGCAGAAGTTGTCTTCAAATAACTAGTACTATAAGATTACAATCCTCTTAGATCTTAATACATCTTTAATCAAACCATACCTTTGGCTAAATTGTTTTTGGAAGTTGAAGAAAATGGATAGAAAAAGGAGTGTTCTTGTAGTAGTAGTAGTAGTAGTATATCACTATGTAGTGTGTTATTATAAGTTGAGTAGAGTATTTAGAATTGTTGTTTTGACTATTTTGTTACATTTCTTGATGGTTTGGCAACTTTGTAAAGCATAGAGATTTTGATGATAGACAACATAAACCATGTTAATATAATTGAGCTTAGAATTCAAAAGTAGCAATGCGGGAAAAATACCTCAAGCAGAAATAAAAAAAAAAAAAAGGAAGAGTTTGTGTTAAGAAGTAATTCAAGTCAAAAGAGGAAAACATTAAAAGGAAAAGAGTACAATGCAAATAAGGAAAAAATGGCATACGAGTTCTAAAAGAAAAATGAAAAAACCTAATTTCCTTACTTATACAAATCGGGCACACAAAAATCAACACCTATAAAAGGACAAGGCGGAAGCATGAATAATGTGGTTTTTTGGACGTTCATAAATAGAGTGGTTTATTCTAAGAAAGAGCAAAAGTAATTCAAGGATACTTACAATGAAAAAGAAAGAAGATCTAGGGTTAGAATTCTTCTAAGAGATTAAAAAAAGAGTTAGGGAGAGGTTTGTAACAAGAAGCGAGTTTGACTTCTTGGAGAGTTAAGGAGAAATTTGTGACAAGAAGTGAGTTTGAATTCTTAGAATGATAAATAGAGATTCATTACAGAAAGCGAGTTTGACTTCTTAAGGAATTGAGAGTTAGTTCTTAGGTTGATAAGTTGTAATTGTGATTTGAGTTTGAAAAATAAAATTGGGGTTTTCCCTTCCTTGAGTAAGGAAAGTTTTAAGGAAAACATATTTGTTTAATTGCGTTAACTTCTTTCGTAGGAAAACATACAAGAACCTGGTTATTGCATTAGGGGTAAGGTTTCTTCAATTGGTATCAGAGCAGGTCTTTTCATCAAAAGATTTACATCTTGAAAAGGATCAATAGTTACACCAACAACCCCACAGGAAGAAGCTTAGGAAACATGACCACCACTATTCAATCGAAAGTATTATGGATGGTGGAAAAATCGCATGATGGACCATCTTATAGGAGAAAACCCAGATCTTTGGGGAGTTGTACTAGATGGACCAACAATACCCATGAAGACCGAAGCTTATGGAGTTTCCAAGGTACCAAAAGAAAGGAAGAAATGTGTAATACTCTAGAAATTAGTAGGCTAAAACTAGAGCTAAACGATTGAGGGTTAGAGTCATAGAGGTGGGCTAGGGCCAATGGAAAAGGGGCAAGGGCCAAGGCACGGGCCAAGGTTGTTAAAGCCTTTCCAAGCACTACCCCATGACCACAAGGGCCTTCATGACCAGTGGTGGTCACCACAAGTCGTGGTGCCACTCGTGAAGGTGTAGGCACTAGCCTCCCCAAGGCTGCCCCAAATTGGCTCCTCCATATGCGCTACTTCACGGCTCGTAAAGCCTTAGATGAATTGTGGGAGTTGCCTTGGTCAAGCCTCGGTGGTGTGAGTATGGTGAAGAAAAGTGGCTTAGCCACTGCCTCAAGGTCCACGAGAGGGACCATGGCTCGTGGAGCCCCTCATGAAGATGCCTTGGGCTTGTGAGCTAAGAGCACATGTTGCCCAAGCTACTTCCTCAAGTCCATGGAGGGAACCACGGCTTGTGGTTGTGACCATGACTCGTAGAGCCCCTCGTGGCACCTGACAGATCACTTTAAGTGAGGGCTATTTTGGGAAATTCTGTTTTAAGTCCTATCATAGTGGAGTCATTTTTGGTAAGCTGAGGATCACTATATAAGTCATTTTTTTAGAAAAATTCACCTAAACTAAGTCATATTTTCACAGCAGCTAATTATTTCCCAAAGTTCATCTCCTCTCCTAAAATTCTCTCTCTAGAACTTCAAGGAAGAAGAAGGAAGTTGGTGCTAGGGTTCAAGGAGCAAGTTTTTCTACTAAATTTTATTGGATTACATTGCTAAGGTATGGTAGTCCTTCATCCATGGATAGTTTTAATCCATGGAATCCCTTCAAAACCCCAATTTCAAAGATAGAAATTCCCCAAAAGCTAGGGTTTGTCTCCAAGTCATGGATTCCTTTGGAAAATGATTCTATTGATTCAATTACTTTATATTATGACTGAATAGATGATTTATTATAGTTTTATGATGAAATATCCCAAGAATTCATGAAACCCACATATTACTCAATTATGATCTTGTGATATGGGTTTGTTGATTATAGAAGAATGGTATGAGATTATGTATGTAGTGATTGGGCTACTTGAATTATGATTATTTCCATGTGTAATGTAGTAATTCTAGATGTGTTGATTGAATATGATCTATGGTCCTTGAAGGGCAAAGTATGAGAATTATGCATGATTATGAGGGTTATGTATACACTTTAAGAACACTTTGAGAGTAAAGTGAATATGCTTATGATCTAGTTGTTGTGTTGTTGGAGGTTGTCCTCATATGCACACTTATGTATGAATATGGTATGATGTGAAAGGTGTTCTTACAATATGATGATTCTAAGGTTGAAAAGGTATTCTCACCTTTTGAATAGATAAGCTATAGTATGAATTATGTTTGATTGCTTGTCAAGACATTCTTCCATGAATATGCACTTAAGTCAAGACTTAATATGTAATCTATGGGAATTGACGCTTAGCACCGAGTGGATATGAAATATGTGATGGAAGCTTGTATGGTACTTGAGTCCGGCTTCCAATGAAAACTTTTACACTAGTTGAGTCCGGCTTTCCAAATGGGTTCCTTCTACCTTAGTTGAGTCCGGGTTCCTAAAGTATGTATCTCATGAGATGGAAACCTTATACCTCAGTTGGGTTCGGGTTTCTAGTAGCAATCTCCTTATCCCATAACTATGTGCCCACATAGGTCTTTAGCTAGTGGATCCACCTAAGATAAGATTATGGTTCTACCTTAGGCAAGTAGGACAACCCCTTTTCGGTGTGGGGTAGACACCGGATTCCATGGTAAGCTCACATGGTCTATGTCGGTTAAGGCTAATTTCCATTTACAATAGTATGAACAAGAATATGAATTATGAACAATAGTTACTGAAGAAGCTTTACTTAGAATGGGTGAGATTATGGGATCTTATTCATGCATTGAACAAGTATGCTTTGAGGGTATTTATGGTATGCTTCTCTTATGATATGATGATCTATGAGTTGATTACGCTTATGACTTATGATTTTCCATTATCTTCCAAATGATGCTTTAACTTAGTAAATTTTATGCATTCAGCTAAAATGTCTCTTTTAAGATGTTTACATGATTTTATGCATGGCTATCATACTTAGTGCATTTTTGTACTAACCCATATTTTCCTACATTTTTCCCAAGTGTAGGTCTGGTTATCAAGGCAGTCCTCATTGTGGCTAGAGCTTGGATTTGTTCATTTCTCCTTGCTTGTTGGTGAGTCCTCATTATTCGAGGACGGATATTTCCATTCAGTAGTTTCATTCTTGTATTTGACTTTCAAATTATATTGTATGGGTTGTGACCCTATTTGATTCAAGTATTGTAATAGATGAATAATTAAGACAAGTCTAGACTTTTGCTTTCCTTTATGAAAATTTTGGACTTGAAATGCATTTTTACTCTTATTGTTTTATTGCTTATGTTATGATATGCTAAGTGGCTTACATGGAGACTTTCGGGGTTCTATGTGCCTTGTTACGTCTAGGGGGTACCCTTGGGTTGTGATAAAATGGTACGTAGAGGACAAGCTAGCAATACAAAACAATGCAAAGGCAAAAAAGATCTTGATGTGTAGTATAGGTGTAGATGAGTACAATCGAATCTCATCACACCAAGATGCCAAAGCAATATGGGAAACGCTGCAGACCACTCATGAAGAAACTCCTTATGTAAATCCAAAATTGATAATCTAAACAAGCAATATGAGTTGTTTAGAATGAAAGAAGGTGAAACAATACAATAAATCCATACCAGATTCACCGCCATTATTAATGAAATCTACCCTTTGGGAGAAATAATTCCAAATGGAAAGGCAATCAGAATACTCCTAAGTATTATTCCAGAATCATGGGAAAGTAAGGTTGAAGCTATCACTGAAGCAAGGGATCTGGATAAGCTGGCAATGGATGGATTTATTGGAAATCTTATGACTGATGAACTTAAGAAGAATCAAGAAAAGGAAATTGGAGGAAAGAGAAAGGAGAAGAACCTGCTTCTAAAGGCTAGAACACCAGAAGAATTGCACTAATGAACAAAAGGTTCTCAAGAATGTTAAAAAGATGACAAACATTTCAAACGAGAGGTCCTCAAAAGGTGACTAAAAATTCAAGAGAACAAGTATGTCATAAGTGTGGAGACCGAGATCACTTTATCAAGTTTTTTCCACTCTGGGCACTGCAACACAAAAGGAGCTACCTAGAGAAAGGGAAAGATGTAAAGAATGAAAAATACATCCCCACAAATAGACGGATGACCAATCAATAAGCATATATCTCAATAAAGAAAGCATTCGATGCAATGGGGAAGTCGTCAGAAGAAGAATTTGAGGATGAGGAAACAGAAAATCAGTCACTACTTGCAATCAAGAAGACATAAACATATGATTTTCTCGCAATGGTGGCCTTAACTAAACCAGGCAAAGGAAGAAAAATCTATCAATAACGAGAAACAATTTAAGCACTAATGACTTGTTCAGATTTTGAAGAAGAAGAAGAAGCATGACCATGTAAGCTTTCATCATATTAAAGAAAATGTTGAGTCTTACTGAAAAAGGGAACTAGAATCCCTACTATGCACTCTCATAAATGCATATGAATCAACCTGCTCCAAAAGAGAACTAATAATGGAAGACTATGTGTTTCTGAGAGATGAAAATGAGAACTTATAAAAGTAAAATAATTTCCTTGAGAGTAAGTTAAAAGAACTGAGTAATAACTTACACGTTATGGTCAAAAGAAATGAACATCTCCAAAAGAAACCTCACAGGACTAAAATGGAAGTAAAGCACCGCATGAGATGGACCAAGTCCTCCATACTACTCAATAGTCTCCAAAAGAGTCAATCCTCCACTAGACATGGAATAGGTTTTGATAAGAATTCATCAAATCCAAATGTATATTGCTTATGCATTCATTGTGGATTGACATGCCACAAAAGTGATGCATGTATCAAAAAACAAACTACTCATAAAAACCATTTGAACTTTCTCAAAAATCACATAGAAAAGGAGTCACGAAACTAGTTCCTATATCTAAAGTTCTTCCAAGTTGGGCTAACAAGAGTCTCATTCACCCATTCTCTAAGAAACTGGGACCCAAGTGGATTTGGGTACCCAAAACTAACCTATTATTAATAATTGTAGGTATCAGAGGGAGGAAAGCTGAAGAAATGGTACTCGAACAATGCATACCTCGGACACATGACTGGTGATAGGAAAAATTCCTCTCAATGAGGAATTTCAAAGGCGGAAATATGGCTTTTGGAAATGGGAAAAATGGAGAAATACAAGGAATTTGAAAGGTGGGTCCTAACTTCACTCAAGCAATAGACAATGTGTAATATGTGAACAGACTACAACATATATACTAAGTGTATCCCAAGTTTGTGAAAAAGGAAACAAGGTGATCTTTACCATTGACGAATGTAGACTGATGAACTCAATCATAAGGAAAATGTTCCTTCTGAGAAAAAGGCATAAGAATGTGTACAAGACTAACATTATGAGCCCTCTAGACAACTCACTCATTTGTCTTAGCACCGTCACTGACATTTCCCTTCTCTGGCACAAAAGAATGGGGCACATAGGTTTTTTTACAATCAATAAGCTCATATCAAGGGATCTGGTCAAAGGACTACCTGCAAAGAAACTCAATGGTGAACAAGTCTGTAGGGCATGTGCTCAATGAAAGCAGGTAAAATACCAGCATCCATTCAGATCATGGGTTAGAGTTTGAAAACTATAAATTCCTAAACTTCAGTGCCACAAATGGTGTTGATCGCAACTTCTTTGAACCAACACCACATCAAAATGGTGTAGTTGAACGCAAGAATAGAACATTGGAAGATATTGCCTGAACTATGTTAATATCAAGCAATCTTCCAAAATCCTACTGGGCTGAGGCAGTAAACACTGCATGTTATCTTATTACCATGTGCATGATTAGGTTAGCATTGAATAAGACTCCCTACGAACTGTTAAAAGGAAGGAAACCAAATTTGGCACATCTTAATCCATGTTGGTGTATCTTCTATGCACACAACAATGGGTAGTACATTTTAGGAAAATTTGATGCCAAGAGTGATATAGTAGTGTTTCTTGGATACTTATCACAAAGAAAGGCTTACAAGGTGTGCAAAGAGGACAAATCATGTAGAGGAAGCGTCCATGTAATTTGACGAAGAAAAAAGCACAATCGCAAGGAATGATGAATATAATCAGGATGATCTAGCCTTGACAAATTTCCAACAACCTGGAGAAAGCAAATCAAATGATAATCTACCGAATAAACCAGTCGATAAGTTGACTCCAATTATTCCCAAAATGGCAGATGTGGAAGAAGTTGTAGAACCTGGTCCATCGACATTAGAAAATACATTAATAAAACATTCAAATAACTGGAAGCATCAAAGTTCTCACCCAATACAAAACATTCTTACTCCATTGGATTCAGGATTCATACTAGATCGAAACTAAGAAATATATGTTCTTTCTTAGCATATTGATCCTGAACAAAAAATAATCAAAAAAATGCTTTCAAATCTAGAGTAGATTATTGCCATTTAAGAGGAACTTATCCAATTTGAACGAAGCAAGGTCTGGAACCTGGTTCCTCAACCACATAACATATCAGTAATTGGAACTTGTGGGTATTTAGAAACAAGCTAGATGATCAAGGAAAAGTCACACGAAGAAGGCCAGGTTAGTAGTGCAAGGATAAAATCAAGAAGAAGGAATAGACTACGATGAAACATTTGTCCTCATAGAAAGAATGGAAGAAATCAAGATGCTAATAGCATTTGCAGCACACATGGAGTTCAAACATGATCAAATGAATGTCAAGAGTGCCTTTCTAAATGTGTTTCTTCAAGAAGAGGTATATGTCAAACAACCTCTCGGGTTTGAAAATTCAGATCATCCAGAGTTCATGTACAAACTAGACAAAGCATTGTATGGGCTAAAGCAAGCACTAAGAGCATGGTACAATCGCTTATCAAGTTTCCTTCTCACACATGGGTACTCAAGGGGAAAACTAGATAATACTCTATTCCTTAGGAAACAAGGTAAAGATTTACTCATAGCTCAGGTATATGTAGATGATATCATATTTGGGGAGGGGGGGCAGATGTTGAACTTAGAGTCGAATTCGCACAACTAATGAGCATCGAATATAAGATGAGTATGATGGAAGAAGTTAATTTCTTCCTAGGTCTTCAAATCAAACAATCTTCTTTTAGTTACTCAATCTATCAGCAAAAGAACATTAAAGAGCTGCTAAAGAAGTTTGAGATGAATGAAGCGAAGACAAATGACACCCCATTGGAACAACAACCAAGCTTGATAAGGATAAAACTAGTTCTTTGGTGAATGACATAATGTATAGAGGAATGATTGAATCTCTTCTATATCTAACTGCCAGCAGGCCTGGCATTGTATTCACCATAGGTCTATGTGCTAGGTTTCAATCTTGCCCCAAAGAATCCCATCTAAAGGTTGTGAAAAGGATACTTTGCTATCCCAAAGTTACGGTGAACTTGGTGCTGTGGTATCCAATAGGAGACTCATTTGATCTGATAGGATTTGCAGATGCAGACTATGCTAGATACATAGTGAGCACGAAGAGCACATTCGGTATGGCTCACTTCCTAAGACCATGTCTTATGTCCTGGGTAACAAGGAAACAAAATTTAGTAGCCCTTTCAATAACTAAAGCGGAATATGTTGTTGTTGCATCCTGTTGTGCCAAATTACTTTGGACAAAACAACAATTAGTGGATTTTGGAATCAGGGTTGGCTGCATACCCATTAGGTGTGACAATACATGTGTTGTAAACACGGCAAAGAGCCTGGTCCAGCATAAACGGATCAAACATATAGATGTGCGGCACCACTTTCTTTGGGAAAATGTTGAAAAAGGCTTCATGATCATGAGCTTGTGCAAAACTGAGGACGAAGTTGCAGATATCTTTACTAAAGCTCTTGAAAGAGAACCATTTCAGCGAAATCATCTCGCCTTAGGGGTGATGTTTCAAGACTGATCCTTATCTCCCTTGTCCTCAAATATTCATAGCTTAAAGTCTTGTGAAATATAAAATACAACAACTATTTCTCACTAACTCATCTTGGTACCATGTATTAGGTACACATCTAAAGTGGGATAACAAATCAACTAGGTCTAATGATGTTACCCTTAGTTTTCTATAACTATGGTACAAAAGTGCTCATATGTCTAAGACTAGGTTCTCATCCTTTCAAATATTCATTTCATCCTCCTTATTTATCTTTGCATCACACTCATATATATGACCTTGTCCTCATCCGAAGCTTAAAGAACTCAGTTCACTTTCTATATCTCTTTTTAAAAATAAAACCAGATTCCTAAGAAGGAAATTCCTCAAAAGCCCAAAATAAAAGAATCCCTTTCTCACATTTTCCCAAATGTTACCTCCTACATCCAAGCACCCAACCGTTAATCACACATCCCATCACTATCAAACTACTATCGTTGCATTCGTCCTCCAAAGATTTCCTTTCAAACATCATTCACCACCTCTACACCACAATGATTAACCCCATGAAACCCAAAAATAACATAAAACCCTAGAAAACTCCATGGCTAATACTCCATCTTTCATCATATACTCCGACGATGAGAGCTCATTCACCTCACTAGAGTGAGAATCAATTTCGGATATGCCTGATGCATCATATCAGGGGGAAGAATCTCTCTCCAATGACACATTGTTAACTCCGCCACCACCATATCCTTCTTAGAAATCTCCATCTCCGACTTGTCCCTCTTCACCCTTGACAACATTCCCCTTTAGCGACCCTTTTACTCCCTCTCCATCGCCTCCTTTCTAAAAAAAACCCAAAACCTAACCTATCCACTTCTACACCATCTTCTCAAATAGAAACCCCAATTCCAACAATCATAACCAATCCTCCTCAACCACCAACCACTACTCCCCAAAACCTGGACTTGAAAATTCCCCTCTCAGTCTCATACGTCCACAAGTCCCAAGGCGTCTATGCAAGCACATCACCGCAAAGAAGACCATTGTCTGTATCCCTTTCACTAGAAGTACGAGTCAGGCACAGATAAGCGAAGTGACTGAATCAAGTAAAAAACATCGTCATACAGGTAAGTCTCCAGTTCAACCACCTTTTTCCTAGTCTTGCTTGATTTTGAATTTGAGGAAGTATCTGAGTCTATTCCCTCTGTATCCTCTCCAGTTGCACAAAAAAAGTAAAACTTTGGCAAATTCTTGGCTATGAGGAAGGCACGCTACTTTGGATCCAAAATAGTTCTTAGGGGTAGGACTTTTCATCTAGAAACCAGGACCCTAGATGCGATTAAGAGGGTTTTCAACTTATTGGATTTTCAGGGGTTGGGGGATTTGTTTCTTGATACTAGTCTGATGGTATATGAGCTTGAGGTTGTGGAATTTTATGTAAATCTTAATGTGCTAGAGGAAAATTTTGCCACTTAGTCTGTTAAAGGGGTGGAATTGGTGTTTGATCATCTTAGGCTTGGGGAAAATTTTCATATACCTACAGTAGGGCTGGTCGAATACGTATGGGCCAAAGATGAAAACTGCTTGCTCACTTCCAAATATTCCCAGGGTAGAGCTACGACTAGGGCCAGGAAGGTGTTTAAGGGTGAAATAATTACTATTTCAAAATCTGATGTTTGAGTTGGTTCATAAGGGGTTCTTGCCTAGAGGGGAACGAAGACATGAGATATCATTTCGAGACATGGGGATCGCAAATGCATTGGAGAACAAGTATCCCATTGATTGGATAACTCTGATGATCAAGCATATGGCAAGGGTTACTGATCTTAAACCTGGTCCTCACCCGTAGGCTTATGAGAATATTCTCATTGTAGTTTTAGGGCTTCCAATGTGCTGTTGGGGGAAGGGCGAGCTCTGAATAGAAATAATATGGTTACCAGGTCATACTAACTGATTGTCACCTTCTTGCTGAGAATTATCAGGTTGTTGCTACTTTGGATCCTCGCGTTATTGGCCCTGATGCAAGTTTTCTGAATGATTTACATGCTGCCAGGGCACAAAATGTTGTTCTTCAGGCCGAACTTGAAACCTTGCGTATTGATCTAGCTGTGTTTTAGGGGGAAGTCGATCGACTGAAGGACCAATTGCTTCAACAACAACTTGAAAGCAATGCTCGAGTGGATCGCATCCTATAGCTTCTTTCCCCTATCTTAGCCTCTGTCACAGCCTTCCTCTTCCTCCTCTTAAAATTGTCATTCCAACTCTTTTTTGCTTCAGCTTAAGACAATGTTACACTTGTTGTGTGGTTTGGAATTTGGTGGATATATTGGTGGAGCTCTGTGAGCATAAACCATAGTGCATCTTATTTGTATGGTTAATCTATTTTTGCAGGTGATGTGTTTTTTTGGCCTATGTTAGGATGACTAATGTCTTTAGATTGATATTGATATATGCTGATTTGTTGTAGGTGTTGCCCTTTTGGGCTCTGAGTTTTTGAGCTTATGTTGTTTTTATACTTTACTCTTCTTTTTTTATTTGCCAAAAGGGGGAAGTTTTATTTTTTTGTCTCACTAACATTGTACATGACATGAAGTTGATTTGTCGTCATCAAAAATGGGGAAATTGGTGGTTTGGTAACTTTGTCAAACATAGAGATTTTGATGATAGACAACATGAACCACATGAATACTGTGGGTTTTTGCACATTCATATATCGAGTGGTTTATTCTAAGTAAGAGAAAAAGTAATTTAAGGAGACATACAACAAAAAACAAAAGAAGATCTAGGGTTAGAATTCTTTCAAGAGATTAGAAATAGAGTTAGAGAGAGGTTTGTAACAAGAAGCGAGTTTGACTTCTTGGAGAGTTAGGGATAGGTTTGTAACAAGAAGTGGGTTTGACTTCTTGGAGAGATAAAGAGAGATTGGTTACAAGAAGCGAGTTTGACTTCTTGGAGAACTAAGAGTTAGTTCTTAGGTTGATAAGTTGTCATTGTGATTTGAGTTTGAAGAATAAAACTGGGGTTTTCCCTTCCTTGAGTTTAATTGTGTTAAGTTCTTTGGTAGGCAAACATACAAGGACCTGGTTCTTGCATTAGGGGTAAGGTTTCTTCATTTTCTTATGTCTGGAACCATTACTTTGTCTTGCAAATAAGTCTACTTGATAAGTGACAATGTATTTATAAATGAATTTTACCTGTAATAAAAAAATTATAGCATGTGAATTTCATGTGTGAACTTTTACTGAGATGAAATTTGTGTAAAACTGCAGCTTTTGATGAGGGCTTCTAGTATTGGACAATTTATGAAATGAAGAGAGGAGTCAAGGCACATCAAGATTTTCATGATAGACGAAACCAAAGAGGGCCAGTTAACCATCGTGCGGAAAATAGATACAATATGGAACAAGTCTCACATGATTTTTAATGGTAAATAAATTCATATTTGTTGAGTGTATCTATTTCCGCACAATATTAACTAGTTGTGGTCCTCTTTAATTTCCCATCTCAAAGAAATCATGGTGTATCTTGACTCCTCCCCATGTTTCATAAATGCTCCATTACTAGAAGCCCTTCCAAGAAACTACAGTTTTTAATAATTTTTCTTAGTAAAAGTTCACAAAGTGTCACACATTGAGGCTACCCCCTTGACGTAAATATGAGACCTAGGATCATGAATGACCCCAAGCTAACCCTGAGCTGACATATCATAAGCAAAAATGAATATGTCTATGAAAAATAAACTAAATCGAAAGCTAAACCATGAGATAACTAATAGTGGGGAATACCCAATACCGGACTGAATATATAAATACTGAATAAGAGTTAATAATACTGGACTATAACTCGAGATACTAAAGCTGAATCTAACTATGTCTGAATAAAGCCTCTAACTGACTAGAGATGCTGGGACATACCCCAGCTAACTCTAGCAAATCTGAAACTGAAATGAAAGACTAAAATACGAAAACATGTCTATCGTCCTCGAAGTATGAAGACTCACCACTGATGATGCTGAATGTGGATCGGGAATCGATCTATGCGTGATCTGAATGTTGAGGACATGAACCTACATCATGAAAAGATGTAGAGCAGAGTATGTGTAAGTACTTGGAAGGTACTGAGCACGCAGAATAGGATAAAGATGAACAAACATATAGCGGAACAAACATACTGAGCAATGATATAATCTGAACATGATGGAGATATTGAAATATATAGAAATGAACTAAATTGAATACAATGACCAAGTACATAACATGTTGAGACTGAATACTGAAATATAATTGAAAAATTGGTCAAATGCACTAGAGTCTAACCGTGGGAGCTACTACTAACCGAAATAAAATCACGTGAGATAAACATGGAGTCTGATGTATATGCCCCATCGAGAGGACCTTATATACCTTTCTAGGAGTATAAAGGCATGACTGGCGTGATCACTAATTATGATGCCCACAAAGGGGAATTATAAAACTACGGGGGCACGTAGTTCTGGGACTATACGGGTACGCTGAACCATAAGCCAACTCGGTGTTAAGTCTACTCCCAACTATATGTATATGATACATTATGATTAAAATACTGAAATGCTGAATAGCTCAAAATATTGACAAGCAAAAATTGAGAATGTAACAATTATATACTGATAATGTGACATTCAAAAAAACGGAAGCATGTATATCTTGTTTAATTGACCTAGCAAGTGTAATTCATGAACTATGAGAATCTACAGAACTAGGGTTCAGAGTTTCACGCAAAGAACTAAGCAATGATTCCATGAAAACATGCTAATCTGATTAGGAATACTCTAACAGCTAAATCACAACCAATATCTAAGGTTTTAGCAACACTAAGTCTAAGCAATATATAGGAATCAAGAATTTGACTGAATTCTAGGGACCTAGTGGATGAAAGGAACCCACTCATGAAATCCCACATACCTAGTGACGAATTTCACGAAGAAATCTTTCGATTTGGTGATCGAACTGAAGAAAACTTGCTACGTTCTTGGAGGGTTTTGGGTCACCTCTTTCTCTTCTTTTGCTCTAAGTTTGATGAATTTTGGTGAATGAATAGCTTAGGGTAAGTTTTGATTTAGTCACTAGGCCAAACCTGACAAAAACGACGTAGTTTAGTGATTAAATGACATAGTTTAGGTGTTAAACGGATAAGGGAAAAGACAAAAATAACCCTACTTAAAATCTATTGAAGCCACCGACGGCCCCTGACCGACAGGCCGTGGACTGAACGACGGTCCGTCCTGGCAGGGCGTCGTTTGGCTTTAGAAAGTAGGTGTTGAGGGTCACAATCTATGGATCTAGACCACGGCCCGTGGTCTGACCTACGGTCTGTAGGTCCGGCCGTGGATCATGCCTTTTTTGAAAATTCTGGGTGGAGCTGAGGTGGCCAACCATGGGCCCCACCCATGGTCCGTGGTTCAACCTACGGTCCGTAGGTGACCTCCGTAGGGGGCACCTATAACTTTTGAAAATCTGCAATTTTTGCCCTTTTCAAATCTAGGGTGTTACACAATGCATGCGAAGAAGATATTCAACCCAATCAAATTCAACATTTCGGACTCAACGGAGCGGTTGAAACTTCTATTCAAGTTCATCTCGATAAAACAGATTCCCTCATCCAAACTCCATTTTAAACTAAAAAAATCCACAAGTGGGCTTGTAATTAGCTCGGAAGACTCGAGATCTGAACGAAAGATTGTTCTAGACCAAACTTTGCATTTCAGAGATAACCATGCTGACGAAATTATCATCTAGGCATGTTTACCAAGAATATTTACCAAGGTCAAACTTATGTCAAATCTTAAAAGTTAAAACACCTAATGACACAAACTTACACTAAAAGCGTCAGCATCTGCGCCGACCATTCCACTAGTCTAAAATAACCCTTCTGAAGCTGATGGAACCGTCATAATTGCATTAAGAGGTTGTCCTCTTGAACTTTTGATCGAAATTGACCGTTCAAGGTTCAAAATCTACAAAACACATGAATTCACATAAAAGCCAAACGAACAACCAGGTGACTAAACTATCAGTCCCAACAAGTCATAAATGACTTGGGGGTCACTATACGAAGGCTCTAAATTATGAAAAAAGGCATAAACATAGAAATGACCTGGAGTGACACCATTTTTCGGCATTATCAAAGTTTGTCATTTATAAGGTTCATATAATTGATAAAATAAAATTTACTACAGTTATTACTCCATAGTTGATTGATATGATATTTCTAATATATTAATCCAAAAGAACTAACATTAGACACATCCACTCTAATCATTAAACACAAACATCAATAGTAATCTCAAACACTAACATTTAACATATTCACTCCAATATTAGTATTATGATGTCTCAAAAACTTTCATTAGACACAATCCACTCCAACCATTAATCATAAAAATCCGTTACATCTATTCAATCAACATTATTATACTTAATTGTCTAATACAATTGACATAACTTCATTAATTGCCATTAGGATTACTGCCACCACATTTTCTTACAAAAAGATAATTAGAAGTTAAGAAATACAAGTAAATCGCCATCTAATCAGACATACCAGTTGAAGGATCTGATTAAGTACCTTTCTTTCATCTTTAAAACAGTAATCAACATAATAAACCCATTGATCTCATGGAATTCCCACTGGAACTTTATCCCCTATCTCAGCTCTGCTCTCAAGAGGGTCATAAACTTCATCATACAACTTTATCTTTCTCGCGTCCCACTTCTTACACATAGAATTATAAACATATCGTCTTTCATTTGATTCGGTGGTCCTAGAACAGAATCGTGGCTTCAAGAATTAAAAAAAGAAATAGTTCTAACACTCCGAAAGTTTCAAATATTTAAGCAAATAAATAATCTAAAAAGTACAAACTAGAATAATCTATTAAGCCATCTTGTAGCTTCAGTATTCTTAATTATATCAGAAAGATATAAGAAACACTTTTGTAGTTCCATTTTTAACCAAATAAAGAGAGATAGAAATAGTTCTAACACTCCGAAAGTTTCAAATATTTAAGCAAATAAATAATCTAAAAAGTACAAACTAGAATAATCTATTAAGCCATCTTGTAGCTTCAGTATTCTTAATTATATCAGAAAGATATAAGAAACACTTTTGTAGTTCCATTTTTAACCAAATAAAGAGAGATTTAACATTTCTTAATTGTAAATCCTTAGTGTTGGTGAAAAATGAACTCGAAGGAGAAATACCAGAAGCTTTAGGCATTTTAACTATACCCTTATAAATAGGTCAAAGCAACGGTTGAAGTATGTCGTACGTAAATCTAGACATTTTTTTTAAAGTGAATTGGAAATATGGATATGTCTTTTGTTAAAATTCCACAAAATCCTGATAGAATGCCTTGCCCTTCACAAATAGGATGATCTACATCGTCAAAAACAATCACAATACATTCTCCATGAAACAAATTACAAGTCTCTTTTCTTGTGAATCTGAAAAGATAAAAACCAGCATTCGACAACTAAAGAGAGAAATGATATGTTTTTTGAGTAACCAAAATAATATCAAAGCACAAAAACATCATATTCACAGCAGTTAATCCTCAACCACTCCATAATTGTTGAGGATTAGCTAGCCAGCCCCCACTAGAAGCGAGAAGAATAAGAAAATAGTCAGCCCTCTATAGTAGCGAGAAGAAAATGAAGAAGAAAGAAGAAAAGAATTGGAAATTAACTGAAATTATCTATTGCGGCTACCGTCCAAAGCCGCATAGACTCACGTCCACTAGGCTTTTTGGATGGTTTCTGCAGTGTCAACATGGCCTGAACTGATGGAATCAGATGTATTGTAGCTTGAATCGATGGAATTGGATGTGTTGCAACCTAAATTGAAGGTATCGATTGAAGAAATGACGTTAACTGTTATTGACGGAGATTTTGATTCGGCTGTTGATGATGAAATAATGTATCATTAAGATGCAGAGGTTGTGATTCAGTTGTTGATGAAGAAATTATTGCACCTTGTAAAGTAGATGCTGAGTAAAATGAGTTCCATAAATCTCATAATGCTTAGGTTTCGACATATCTACAGGCAATAAATGTAGATGAAACACACACAATAACAAATTAATAATTAGGTGAGTATCTAAAGATAATCTTCATTGGATAAGTTGATTTTGATTGAACAATTTCTCATGTAAGGGAAAATTGTTTTCTCAAATTACTGATTACCATAGTTAGCGTGTTCCATTATTGATCAGCAGATTCAACATCACTCATTGTAGCCTTATGATCTATAATGATGAAGGCAATGCAAACAATGTTGTGATTAGAATTGTAGTATGCATTAGTTAATGAACATTGACTGTGCTTATAAAGTTTCTAGTAGTTTTGTTAAAGGCCATATTGAAACTTATTGCTAAAGACTGTTAATTTTATTTGAGGGGCAGGATGATGGCACTGATGAAACTAAATTACTGGTTATTGTGATTTAGACTTTAGAAATTTTTCATGTTCCTTTCTGAGGATTTAACCTTGTAGCTATTGTCCATATGTTACTTTCAATAGTTCGAAGTTAACAGTTGCTTTACCAATTTTGTCTTTTTGCATTTGCTTGACTTGTGATTGTTACCTGCATTGTCAACATGCTTTGAACTGATTCTATAAGCGACTAAAATTACTATCTTAATACATCAGAAGTTATATAACTAATTTAGGTTTGCTTATATTTTCACTTTTCTCTAGCGAGATTATGCTTTAACCTTTTTAGGATATCTATTATTGTTAAGAATTGAATTTATTCATTAGTTTAAAATTCCAAAAGAGGCATAAACTAAACTAGAATCAAGGGATCAAGCATAACTCGAAATACATGAGATCACATTGCTACTAGAGTGATATTAGGGCAACTCGCTTTATGAAAAAAAATTCATGAATTCTAAACATTGAGCACAAAAATTTGGCTCCACAAATTCAATGATATGAAGATGACTTATATGACTAGTTTTAAATTTCTGGATCACCGATCAGTTAATCTTGAACATGATATGGTTAAAATACGTCATATTTCTCCCTTTTCTGTCAAGATCCAATTTCTCAGGTCATGATATACATCCCACTGGTAGGTAAGCTTAGCCCTTAGCCCGGATCCATAAGCAACGAGCTACCAAGAAGAAACCAACAATAAAATGCAAAAGCCTATATCAAGCGAAGAAAAGATAATCAACAGAAAACAATATAGGAACCATCCCAAGACCTCGTAGCAGTCAGTAGTTGAGCATCTAATCCAAAATAAGATTACACGGCTTCTACAAATACATGATAAGCATAGGTTTTCTCTAAATACAACATAATGACTAAGCCTAGCTAACAAAAGATGGAAATTGGTAACTCCGAACGCTAGGAGTTCACCCAAGTCTCCAAAAACTCTAAGCTGCTCAACACGACTCCACATCAACGGTGATAACTCAAGTTCAAATCTGCAAGGGGCAGAAGTGCAGTATGAGTATCAAAAAGGGTACTCAGCAGGCAACGGCTGACTGTGCTCAAAAGATAGCACAAGCATAAGTAACAAGTAATAAGGAAAGCATAGCACAAGTAACTAAACATAAGACGCTAAAGTAGCCAGGAAATAAAGAATAGAAATAGGAAACAAGGTGTAAGAAGTAGAGCCAATAATGCACCTGGTTCACAAGACAACAACCTAATTGCAAGATACTAAGATACCAAGTCAACTACCCAATGTCAGGAGGACCCACAACTACAATTCTAAAGTCAAAACCTACTAGGTAACAATAAAAAAATAGTAGAGAATAGCATATAGTCAAACAATAACCTAACTGAACTCCATAAGCGTAGAAGGTACAAACAATAGACATAACCCCACCGACCCACATAAACTGAAGGGTACAAAGAACAAACAAGTATACTAGTGATAGGCAATGCATATGAATGTAGGGTGAGCAGCAAAACCATCACTAACCATCCAAACCTCTAACCAGAGGTAACGACCTCGAACCGCAAAACATCAGCCTCACACTGCGAATAACGGCTTTGAAACGTCAACATTAACCTCAGAATGGAAATAATGGCCTCAAACCTTGAGCATTAGCCTCGAACTGGAAGAAAAACCCTCGAACCGCGAATAACCAATAATAGGGCCGCCTACCTAGTTAGTAAACTCCCAGGAGCGCAGTAAGACCAAAAGCTTGCATTAGGGCGTCGACGTGCTGATTAGTCAATTAAAAAATAAGCATATCCCATATGACTCTAATATCTTGTCACGACCCAGATCATCGTGATTGGAACCCACACCAACACTCTGGTGGGAGAACCAATACTACAACCCAAACCAAGCAAATAATCTAAAAGATAAGGCATTAAATCAAACACTAAGGAAATAAAAAAAAGAGTTCTCATAAACTCTAACAAAAGTCTAACAATAATAACTAACAATGCGGAAGAATAACCTAGAACCTGACAGTCAATGTACGAAAACATCTAAAGTTCAACAAGTCTAAACAAGAAGGGATACAACCCCATACTAAAGAACTAATCAACTAGCTAAAACAAATATCTAAGTCCAAAAATGGTGGACATAGACGAAAGAGAACTCATGGCAGCCTGGAAGAATTGGCTCACCCTGAATTCAAAGTGACGATCACTGATCTTCTAAGCAAGGTCTGTCAATAGCCGCCGGAAGATGCCCTATACTCAACAAAAATAAGAGCAAGTGCAGAATCAGTACACAACCACAGTGTACTGGGAGGATCACGTGGCTATCCCACTAGTGTAACATAAACAAGTCAAACAACATTATAATTACATGCATATATATCAACATATACAATATTAACAACATTTACGAACCACGTAAATCTTCATATTTTATGTCAAATCATTGGTCCTCTCATGGAAACCCAAACAGTTAGCATGCTAGAACGTGGCAACCGATCTCATATTTATGCCGGAACGTGGCAACCGATCCCATATTTATGCCGAAACGTGGCAATCATTCCAAGTTAGTTATGCCGAAACGTGGCAACCAATCTCATTCACACACCACTATCACAATCACAAGTATATCATCAAGATCATACATTTAAGTCATGATTTCATGGCATTCATCAATTATTTATCTGATTTACAACAAGTGTGATCAACATTGCAATATTCATACATATACAAGTTTCATAATGAAGCAAGAACAAGCATACATCACACAATCATAGAATCACAATCATCACCTACCTCGAAACAAGCCTTGAAACCCTAAGAAACTTGATCTTTCCCTTTCCGGATTCATTCCGCTTGTTCTTGGAATACAAACAATCAATATAATATGGGAATCAATAAACAATCACTAATTACCCGAATTACTAACAATTCTATGAATTACCCTAGATCAAATCCATGATCCTAATTATCCAAATTAGGGTTGTTTCCACTATAGAATCTATAACACAACCCTCCCCTATCAATATTCATCCATTCTATTACGTTTTACGGATTGAAAAATGGATTCGGGGAGTGAAAAGCTTACCTTTAGCCTCAAGAATGGTGAAAACCGAGTAGGAGTCACCTGGGGTTCGTTCCTTAGCTCTAAAATTTGAAAAGTGAATAATGAGGTCGTTTAGGGGTTTATTAACGATTTTAATTCGCGTCGGGCCTGCAACAGTCGCCCCGCCAAAGCGGCAAAACCCAGCACCAAAAGCGGCATTCTTGAGACAGAGAGCTATTTCAAGACTTCCAAAATTCCCATTTCACAACACACCTCTAATCCACGATGCTCAGTAAATACTTCTTACGCTACGATCGATTTCAGGAGTTCTACTTGCCCGAATTCAATTCCATAAAGTCGTGCGGATTCCTTAACAAGTTATATAACTACTCATGTAGTCAAAATCATAAATGATTCACCCGATTGTTACCAAATTTCCCTACACCTCAAAGACTCCGATTTCTTCCAAATCTGGACAAGGTTGAGAAAATCCAACTACTACGAAAAAAGTTTTCCGGCTCCAAATTTTCCCCCGTTGGCATTTTTATAACGAAGGGAATAGGTCGTTACATATCTCAAGTATAAAAAGGAGCACGTCCCTAACACTTGTAATCTCAAAAATAATAAGTCAAGAGATCCAGGTGGTATGACTCCCATCAAAACCTATTTAGTATAAAAATCGAGGAAAATAGTATCTCATCATAAATGATAGATATGCCAATGCATGGGCCGGGATCATACCACAAAATTTGTGAGAATGAGCAAACAATATAATGCATGTCATCACTAGCATTCAAACAAAGCACTCAAAATCAAATAATTATATAGCTAATGAAACTACACTACCAGAGCAAAGAGTCCTAACTTGGGATCCAACTAGTCCTCGCATACTAATCAACAAGCAAATATATCAAGAAGAGATTTCAAAAGCAATAAAGATGGAGAAAATCCAAGGGACGATGCCCTACCCCAATCACACCGCTCTAGTCCTAGACTGAGCAAAGCCAGGACTAACCTACGACTACCACGAACCACTAAGGTTGCAAGCATCAACGCTAGAAGAACGACCCAAAACAAGCCCTAAAGGGAGCAAATCATAACTACTAGGAGATAAAACACAACCTAAAGAATCTAATGTCCAGCCAAGTCTATTGCCACCATAAACTAATCCTAACAAGGATAAGCAAGACCATATAAGCCACAAGTGAAGCCACAACCTAAACTAAGAATTCTAACACCTACAATAAGCTCAAGGCTCCTACGAAATCAAGAAATGATGGAATTTAGTAAGTCAAGTAATCCAGGTGGTACGAGTCCCATTAAAACCAGTTTAGAATAAAAATCGAGTAAAACTGTATCTCATCATGAATAATAAATATGCCAATGCATAGGCTGGGATCATACCATAAAATTCGTGAAAATGAGCAAACAATGCAATGTATGTCATCACAAGCATTCAAACAAGATACTTAAAATCAAATAATTATACAACCAATGAAACCACGCTACCAATGTAAAGAGTACTAACTTGGGATCCAACTGGTCCTCACATACAGCCTCAGGCCCAACAGTATAATCATAAGCCCAATAAGGATACAACATGCCCACTACTAATCAACAAGCAAAGGGACCTAGAATAGATTTCAAATTAATAAATGGGGAGCAAACTCAAGGGACAATGCCCAACCCTAATCACATTGCTCCAGTCCCAGACTGAGTACAACTATAACCAACCAACGACTACGATGAGCCACCAAGGTCACAAGCATCATCACAAGGAGAACGACATAAAACAAGCCCTAAATGGAGCAAACTATAACTACAAGGCTATAAAACACAATCTAAAGCATCTAATGTTTGCCTAGTCTAAGGCAACCACAACTCGATCAACAAGGATAAGCAAGATCATCTACACCACAAGAGAAAAGACAATCTAAACTAATGATCCCAACACCCACAATAAGCCCAAGGCTCCTACAGGATCAAGAAAGGATAGGATAACAAGAGGAAAACAAATACCCCGAAAATACCATATGAAATTACATGAAATCTATACTAGGCATTGTCTAAGAAGCTTAATCAAGACAGTACATTGAAGCCTACCTCAAAGCCGAACACGAACGCTCCAAACACCACCAAACTATCAAATTATCAATCACAACGTTATTATAGATGTTTACACACTAAAATCACTACAATTGGAAATGGACCCAAAATTGAGTCAAAACGCGAATGTGGAACCCGTACTAGGAATCTCAAAATTAACTCCGTAAAAAGGTCCTAAACTAAGTCTCTATCTTGTCTTCCAAAATTAAAGACAATCCAAACCTCGAAAACAGCCCCTATAACATGTAAAATTCATAAGAAAATAAAGTTAAGGTAGTAACTTTGAGCTCAAAGTTTGATATATGGTCACTAAAAGCCTGCGCTAGATATCAACACTTTGGCTGGTTTCCTCAAATTCCAACTTCTCCGACAGAATGTCTAGGATTCATTGAGAACCCCGTGCATGCAAATTAAATATGCTACCCCATCGAATTTAGCATTTCAAACTCAATGTAACCATCAAAACTTCCATCCGAGTTTGTTTCAATGAAAAGTGGTTCCACATCCAAGTTATGTTTTAAGCTTTAAACCACAAGAAGGCTCAAAATGAGATCAGAAGCCTAGAGAACCGTACGAAAGGTCGTTCTAGACCAAAATCGACATTCTAGAGCTAACTGCACTGACAGAATTTTCATCCAAGCATGTTTACCAAGAATGTTGACCAAAGTCAGCCCTTGGCTTAAGCTTCAAAGTTAAAACGTCTAACGACACAAACTCACACCATAAGTCTCGGCGCCTAAACCAACCATGCCCCTAGCCTAAATAGCCCTTCTAGAGCTGATGAAACTGTCAGAATTATAATCTAAAGCCATCTTCCTAAACTTTTGACTGATGCCAACCGTTCAAGATTCATAGGCTTCGAAATATGAAAACTTGCACAAAATCCAAACGAACGACACGGTGACCGAACAGTCAGTCCCAACAAGTCATAAATGAAAAAGCTCTGAATGTTGAAAAGATTGGAAAATGGTGAAAATTACATGAAGGGTCATTACAACATAATTACGAGGATTTTTGGTAGGCTGTGGATGAAGATACAAACTTTGAAATTGCATATGGCTCCAATATTTCCGATAAGTTTTGTTCCTACTTACGATTATTCCATTCTAAAGTTTTATCCATTTTTTTTAATTAAAAAATAAAAGATTTTTTTTCTTATTCATCTATTTTGTGTTCTTGATCATAACACGTATTTCATCAATGACTATTTCTCTTAGTTTTTCTCTCTTTTTTTTTTTTATAGGAAAACATCCATCAGGATACATTCTAAATTATAAAAATATAATAATACTATGATATTTATTTCACTAATCAAGTTTGCAGGTAAAAATTCCTTGATGAGTTTCCTTTAATTCCTTGATGAGTTTCCAAACTTCAACATTACACCCAACCCATTCCTTGATGGCCCAAAACCTCACCTAACCTAGAAAAAAAAATTAAAGTCACCACTAATATGTTTTCTAGCTCAAATTATTTCACTATTGGCTTACTCATAACAATCGGGTCAGTTCGTTATAGGTAGTGGTGATGGTTGCATCCAAATTGGTAATGGAGGGTGCCATTTCTGGTGGGAGGGTAAGTAACTTAGAACTCTGTGAGGAGAGAAAAAACTCTTGATACCATAAAAAGGTTTGAGATGTAGAAGAGAACAATGATTTTAGCATTGAACAATGTGTTGTGTTCCTTATATAGAACAAATACAACACTGAAATACTAATCCAATGATACATCGTGATCTGATAAGATACAGTGCAACTAAAATACAGGAACCTATTGGAAGTCCTAATGGAATAAAAAACACTAGAATACGGAAAACATATAGCTAGAAACTAGGAAATAGTAGTGAACTCCTAAACTAAAGGATAAAAATTATTATCCATTAATATCTATGCCCAACAAATTTAGGTGTAGACACACATGTCCTATATGGCATATACCAATCAGTTAGAGTGTTTCTTATGCAGATTGTTGTTGATACCAATTTTGATAGACCTATAATCCATTTTCGAATTGCTATTCAATTAAATATATATTTAAAACTTATTTCCTTTATTATATGCTTAAATTTATATTTAGTTTTATCTGATTAACTATATACTTTAGTATTCATAATGAGGTGTATTTATTTTATATAAAAAGTTATGATTATCATTTATTTATTTCTTTTATTTAATATGTGTAATATTTGATTAATTAAATAGTAATATATTTTTTCCTCCAAATTATTGAAGTTCTATCCATTTTTATCCAATTTTGTTTAATTGATCAATTAGGATCAAATATAAATCCCAAACCCCAACTTTTAATCATAGACATCCATCTCATCTTGATCAACGGTCGAGATTAAATCCTATACCTTTTCCTATTTATTCACCCAAAACCTAAATCACTTTTCATGTTTCTCCCCCGTTGAAGACGAGCCGCCCCACACACTCAATATCCTCTCCTCAGCCGTTGCTCTACTATGAAATCATCGTGACGAGTTGCCCGCCTCCGATGAAACCACAACGCCTCCCTTCTCATCCTTTTCCTCATCTATGAACCACCAGAGACTAGCCACCAAAAAATCACCACACCTCTCTTCGTCCCCCTCCTCTCTCCTCCTCCCTTCTTTCCCAGTGAAACAGTCAATACCTTCGTCTCCACTCATCAATCGGCAACCACCACACTAAACATTCACTGTCCAAAATTTGAGAAATATTATCATGAAAACAACATTATATATCAGTGACTGACACCCAAAATCTCATCTTCTTCACCATAAATCAACCACAAAAAATGCAACCATGGGAACACCATAGTGAAACCACCATTCTGGTAAGGCTGAAAACTTGAAGTTCTAATTTTAAGTCCTTTTTAGTTGATGATTTTTAGAGGTGTTGATGTAAGTTCCTTGACCTAAAGGTACGTTTCTTTTGTTGCGTATAAATTCATCTTGTATTCTTATTTTGTGGATGTTTCAATTAGGGGTGGAAAAATCAAACCTAACCCACCTAATCCATTTAAGTTTGGGTTGGTTATCAACCCATCTATTTATTAGTTCAATCTATTTCAATCTATTAAAAATTAGGTTGATATGTAACCCAAATTGACTGATGAGAAATTTTATCAAAATATTTTTGATTTTTTTCTAATTTGATATGTTATATATAGCCAGAATAAAGAAAAATAATAATTTTATTAGGTATAGAAAACATTTAAAAGAATAGAGAAACAATTAAACTTAGTAAAAATTGAATTTGGTTGAGTCTTGACCCATTCTATAACCCATTACTTGACTCATTTTAATCCAAGTAAATTTGGGTTGGGTCTTGACCCATTTGTTTTCTTGACCTATTCCCTGCCAAATTCGACCAAATCTGCCCAATTATCATCCCTAGTTTTAATAAATTTAATCTTATATATGTGATAGCATGTCTTAGCTTTATTTTTGTTATCTTAGTGTATCTGCCTATTCATTAATATTACTGGGTTCATTGAATTTAAGGAGTTGTATTGGAAATGTTTAAGCATATTAACTATTAACGCTATATGTGATCATAGACTAGCAATATTGAAATTTGATGTTCACCTGAAATCCTTTCACTATAATGCTTACTAGTTTTAGTTTATTAAGTATTGTTTTACAGGAATTCATAACTATATGATAGTTAGCTAGTTATTTTTAATTGTCTATATGGTTTGCAAATTCTTTTTTTGTTCCATTAGTTCGAGCTAGAATAATTAGGCCGTATAACATAAATTTTGATAAAATTTAAGGCCCACTTAATTTAAACGTGAGAAAAAAATGAGATGAGATACAAATTTATTTCGGATCTTCTGATCTGCTTAGTTTGATGTGCTTACTCATTTTTAACTCCTTTTCTTATTATGTGCTTACTTTGATTAAGAGTATTTATTACTTTATTGTTTAACTAGTTAAATCTTAAGAACATACATACTCTCAACTCTTTGAATATTGTTACATGTACATCGTAATGGAATGACATGACTTGGAGTTCAGCCACAATAAATGGAGATGTAAACCCTCGAAGCAAAACTCAAGTGGAATCGTCACCCTAGTGGAGGCCATGTACATTTGGTAAATGATGAAAAAAGGATAGGCTATAGCTGGCTTCATCCAGGTACCCTTGGAAAATGATGAAAAAGGACAGGCTAAAGCCGACTTCTTATATGAAGCGCACATATAGCTTTATAAAAATAAAGCAACTCGTTATTCCCTCCTCTTCTAATTTTATATGTTACCCTTTTAAAAATCTCAGAAATTTGACAAATTTTATTATTATGTTAAATTATCAAGATACTTTAATATAATACTAACATAAAAATATATACATATATTTTAGCTTCACACGACTTTTTAAATATCAAAATATTTTATTTAGTACTCTTGAATAATTTCTTAAAGAATTTGTCTTGTCTCAAAGCCAATAAGAGAGTCGATCATAAAAATAAATGGAATAGAGGGAGTAACACGAATTGGGTCTATTTCCAGCCTTGGCATATCCTGATCTCATATTTTCTCTTACCTTTTTCACTTTATTTATATATTGTTGATTTACTTATTTATCTTAAGTTGTTACATTAATTGGCCACCAAATTGGAGGTGGAACATATGTTATTAATAAGTTTTTCTCATTATTTGTCGTTCATAATTACTTCATTTTAAGCTTAATGATATGTATTCATTTGACCAAGTTAGTTTCTTTACCCTTTACTCTTCTCATTTTCAACTTAGTTTCTGTTTTTATTTGTGTTATTCAATTACTTTAGTATTCTTATTGGAAGCAATCAGGTCAATCTCTTTCTTCTTTTATTGTCAATATTATAAGTTTTTCATTTTTATCTAATGGCATGAGAGCATGCATTGTTTAATTGAGAACTTTATGGCTTAACGAGTTTTGTATGTATCATTGATTGTAATCCATGCTGCCTAAAATCGCATACTACATAATTTTATCTGGTCTTTTAATGTTATGTGTTTGGGATAAACTAGAATTATGATATCTTTAGAATATGGTAATTTTTGTCCTTGTAATAAATTTGTATATTTTTTAAAGTTATAACTATTTGTTAGTACAATAAATTTTTCTTTAATGGCAAGTATCATATTTCTTTTGTCCTTTTTATTTGATTTATTTTTCCATCTAATTAGTTCGTTTGATTAATATTTTTTTAAGTATGTTAACTAGTAAATGATGTCTCATGTTTGGTTACCTGACTTTTTTAAACTACCTAAATTTTACGCAACAAAAAATTTCACGTTTGAAGTTGTTTTTACTAGATCCATTTAATTATAATTAATGAATGATTCCTTACTTAATAATTTAAGGGGTGTTTGAATTGAGTTTTTCTTAAGTGACCTATAAGTAAAAAGCCATTAGTCATAAGTTGGGAACTCCCAACTTTTGACATTTGACTTTTCTTTGGTACTTTTTAAGCTTTAAAAAAGTGATTTTGTTTTATCCAAATATTTTCAAAACTAAAAATGTGCTTAAAAGACAAAAGCCACTTACAAATAAGTTATGTGCTTTTTTAAAGTACTTTTTAGTTTTTAGACGTATTTGGTAAAGCATAAAAAAATTTTCTTTCGGCTTAAAAAGTACAAAAAAAAAAAAAAAAAAAAAAAGAGTAGGTAGCTACCTACTTTTGGTTTTTTGCATTTGACTTTTAAGTAACTTAAAGTTTATCCAAACACCCCTTTAGTTTTTTCTCACACTAATTTATTCATTTTTTCATATTTTACCACATCATGTTTTAAATTAATGACAGTTTTTCACCACACATTTCCCCTACATAATTCACAAGATTCAGCTAGTACTCACATTTGGACATCGAAAGGTGTCTAACACCTTCCTTTCAAGGTAACTTAAATCCTTACCCGGCCTATGATTTCACAGACTCTAAAAATTAAATTTATTTGTTAGTTTAGTGTAGAATCATATCCTAATGCGCCTTTAATTCATTAGGTGGTGAGTCTTCTCTTTTTAAAACTCGAAAAAGAGTTGTCACGTCGTTGACCCATCTTTGATGAGAAAAATAGGACACGAATTTTGTCACATGGGACCCCACCTTCACAACATGTTTTCTTTGGGGCGTCCAATATAATGAAAATAAAATCAATAGGACAAAGCTATTAGAATAATTGCAAAGAAGGTTTCCCGACTACAATCATGATTCCTGAAAAAAGATTGATCCATCTTGTTGAACAAGTCATTGAATATAATCAATGACATTGCTTACTGATCACCATGTGGAATAGATCAGGTTCCATCTCAAACTTTGCAAACATTATAAGAACACAAAGATTATGTCTGGTTTTTGTAGTTCTCTCATAATGGGAAGTACTTAGCCTCATCATCTGTTGATTGTTCAATTAATATATGAGAGGTAATTTTTGAAGCAGAAATTTTCTAGTCATGAGGAACCTGTGTCGTTTATAACATGGGGCCTTGAGGACAATCTACTTCTCACTTGTCGAGTAGAGAAGGTTGTTTGACTGTGGGATGTAAACTCTGGTGAATGTATATATATATTTATAGGCAAGTCTTCGGTTCCAAGAAATCCATCTTTGGAGTAGAGAGGGAAAGTAAAACTCTTAGCCATATGACAACTTGATCTAGTCCACCAAAGAAAGACCATACAATGAAACATTCTAACTTATGCCCGTGATATATGGCTAAGAGTTTTAGATTCCCTTGTATACTCCAAAGAAAAATTTCTTAGTTCTAAAGACTTACCTATGTATATATATCTATACATTCAGTAGTGCTCACATCCCACAATCGAACAACCTCCCCTCTACTCCACAAGTTAGAAGTTGATTGTAATCAAGGCCTCATGATATAAAATACACAAGTTTCTTCTGACCAGTAAATTGTTGCTTCAAACATTAACTTCCATATCATAACCAAAAAGTCAACAGATGATGAGGCTAAGTAATTCCCATTATGAGAGAACGGCAAAAACCAGACATCATCTTTGTGTCTTGTAATATTTACAAATTTTTTAATCTTTTTGGGATGTTCTAAATGATTGTGTTTGAAGTGCCATGTGTAGTGAGATTTTACTTGGAAGCATGTTTGTGAAATCCTAGCATTTGCCTTGTTAGTCCAAGTGTCTAGCTTTGGTAAGTTTAAGGAATGATCTTGGGCAGAAATTTTGAGGAAACCCAAATTTTCATATCATTTTGTGACTACTTGTGAGGGTGTGCAACCATTTTGACACCATTTGAGCCTAAATCATTTGTTGACAACCGCATTGAAACCTCCTGAGCCAAATTGCGCCTAAATTCTCACCCAAAATTCTTTTCGAAGCATCGATTTGTTTGAATAGCCAACTTAGGCCAACATCCTTTGTTGGGGGTGTGGAAAGGAAGGAGAAAGGAAAGTAAAGTGAAAGACAAAGAAAGATGAAATGAGACTCAACTTTGAAGGGTGTTGAAGTTTGCTTTTAGTTACTGTAGTAACTTTTAGCAAAATAAGTTATTTAGTTTGAATAAATTTGAATTTTGAATTTTAGTTAGTTTGTTTATGTTGTTGAGATATTTTAGGTTGTTTAAATTTTAAATTATGCAGATTATGTGTTTTATGTTGGCTATTTAAAGCCCCTCAATGCTTAATAAAATTATTGAAAGCAATTGAAAGTCATTTCAATCCATTGAGAGAAATTTTCAATCTTTTTGTGCTGCCCCATTTTTAAAAAATACCAACAGTAGTATTAGAGCTTCATTAATCTTAAGGGATCTGTGAAATCTTCCAAAGAACTACCATACATTTTTAACCCGTAAGGGCTACCTTTTTAACCCATCAGGGCTATCCATTTTAATCCATCAAGGCTACCTTTTCAACCGGTGCTTTTTTCAATGCACAGGCTTTTCTAAATCATTTTTGAACCAAAATAATGGCAAGCAACAGTCTTTCTTTGAATGCCCCAAAAATTTTCATAGACGAAAACTATCAAATTTGGTCTGTGAGAATAAAACCATATTTTGAAACATATGTGATATGTAAGCTTGTGATGAAAGAAAAACCCTTACAAACTCTCTTTGCAAATTATACAAAAGTTCAGATTAAAGCACTTTCAAAAAAACTTCTACACAATACAATGTCATCGCATGTGTTTTTGAAGAACAAAATCAAAAGAAGAAAAAGAAAAAAGAAGAAATTTTGCAAGTTCAAAAACAATGAAAAAAATCCAGCATCAACTATCAAAGAAAAAATTGAGGAGAAGCATTTTTTTCAATTGCAGTAACTAAAGCAAAGGAGGAGTGTTGAAGTTTGCTTTTAGTTATTGCAATAACCTTTAGCAAAATAAGTTATTTAGTTTGAATAAATTTGAATTTTGAATTTTAGTTAGTTTGTTTATGTTGTTGAGATATTTTAGGTTGTTTAAATTTTAAATTATACAGATTATGTGTTTTATGTTGGCTATTAAAGCCCCTCAATGTTTAATAAAATTACTGAAAGCTATTGAAAGTCATTTCAATCCATTGAGAGAAATTTTCAATCTTTTTGTGCTGCCTCATTTTTAAAAACACCAACAAAGGGTGTTACAAAGCCCTCCTTATAAAAAAGAATATGTATATATATATATATATTGAAATTGGGAAGTTCCAAAGTTTAAAGTTGGATTACCATTTTACCCTTACATTAAATCAAAATATTATAAAATATAATATTAATTAAATATTAAATAATAATCCTACCATATTATACTAATTGTCATTTTTATATTTACATAATTATTTTAATGTGAAATTTTAATGGGCATAAGAAAATATCAGCACTTGCCAAGTTTCTTTTCAAGTCAGCGTAGAGAATGTGACATTCAGAGATTTCCTAGTATATGAAAATTCGTAAAAGCACAAAATCCCTACTATTAGAAAATTCGTAATATGAATGTTGAAGATTTTAATTAGTTTTGTTGTATGATAGAGAATTGTACTGTTGATGCAAAGAGGTTAAAGAAGTAAATTGAATTTAGTAACTAGAAGAGAGAATTTGGTGTTTTTATTGCTTTTTCTTAGGTGGTTAATAGTTGTGCACCTCTAGCTTAGGATTATCTTGATTTGGAAGGAACATTTGCAAATGTAACTTTTGATCAGCTCAGAGTAATTGTCTTAGGAAACATTCGTAGGACAAATCCTCTTTTGCATCGATCTAGGAAGTCTCTGGTTCTTCTAAGAATCATAGTTGAAGCATCAATCTATGAATATTATGGAATTATGAAATCCTAGATTGAGCTGGTGAAAATTTATGTGTTTATCACCTAAAGCGTAAGTTGTCTTCAAATAACTAGTAGTATATGATTACAACCCTCTTCAATCTTAATGTGTCGCTATGTAGTGTGTTATTATAAGTTGAGTAGAGTATTTACGATTGATGTTTTGACTATTTTGTTACATTTCTTGATGGTTTGGAAATTCTGTCAAAAATAGAGATTTTGATGATAGACAACATGAACCACATTCATAATATGAGCTCAGAATTCAAAAGTAGCGGGCAGGAAAAAGACCTTAGGCAGAAATCAAAAAAGGAAGAGTTGTGTTAATAAGTAATTTGAGTCAAAAGAGGAAAACATTAAAAGGAAAAGAGTCCAACGCAAATAAATAAAAAGGGGCATACGAGTTCTAAAAGGAAAAGTAAAAAAACTAATTTCCTTCCTTATGCAAATCGGGCACACAAAAATCAACATTTATAAAAGGACAAGGCGGAAGCATGAATACTATGGTTTTTTGCACGTTCATAAATAGAGTGGTTTATTCTAAGCAAGATCAAAAGTAATTCAAGGAGACTTACAACGAAAAATAAAGAAGATCTAACGTTAGAGTTCTTCCAAGAGATTAGAAAGAGATTTAGGGAGAGGTTTGTAACAAGAAGCGAGTTTGACTTCTTGGAGAGTTAAGGAGAGGTATGTAACAAGAAGTGAGTTTGACTTCTTAAAGAGATAAAGAGAGATTCGTTACAAGAAGTAAGTTTAACTTCTTAGAGAATTGAGAGTTACTTCTTAGGTTGATAAGTTGTAATTGTGATTTGAGTTTGAAGAATAAAACTAGGGTTTTCCCTTCCTTGAGTAAGGAAGGATTTACAGAAAACATATTTCTTTAATTGTGTTAAGTTCTTTCATAGGCAAACATACATGAACCTGGTTATGGCATTAAGGGTAAGGTTTCTTCAATTGGTATCAAAGCATGTCTTTTCATCAAAAGATTTACATCATGAAAAGGATCAATGGCTGCACCACCAACCTCATAGGAAGAAACTTCACAAACACGACCACCACTGTTCAATCGAAAGTATTATGGATGGTGGAAAAATCTCATGATGGACCATATTATAGGAGAAAACACAGATCTCTGGGGGAGTTGTACTAGATGGACCAACAATACCCACAAAGACCGAAGCTGAGGGAGTTATCGAGGTGTCACACCCCGAGCCTACACCCTAGGCGGGATTGGCACTCGAGAACCATTGCTGGCCCCAAGCAAACCCTTGGCCTAACTTACTTACTCAGTAGAAGACTTAAACATAGAAACAATCTCAAATAAAGAACTTATGAATTAAACCTAGAATATCTTTAAGGAAACATTCAAACTAGCCAAAATGACTACTCAAGTCTCATAGCAAAACATCTGAAATACAAGACTAAAGAACTACAACTACTCGTCTATAAAGCCTCAACAAAGAGGGATGTCAGGACAAGACCCCTGATCATCCTAACAACTAAAGTAATAAATCAAATGATAAAGGAGTCCTCCAGAAAGCAAGGAGGCTCACCAACTAACTCTGAGTACTCAATTGGATCAACGAAATGCTGGATGCTGATCTTGGTTACCTGTGTGTCTGCATCATAAAACGATGAAGGCCAAATGGCATGAGTACATTGAATGTATCAGTATGCGAGGGGAAAACTAAACATGACATAAGCTTGAAAAGAATATGAAAGTAACACTTACCTTGGCTTTACTCAACTCATGAATAACTTAACTCAAATGCAAAGTAAAAACAACAATAAGGGTGCAGTTTATACAAAGCATTTAAAACAGTAGGTAACAACTCAATTTGTTAAAGAAATGCAATAACAACTCAGTTTACATATAAAGTAATATAATATTGTGGTGTTTCTCTAACTGACAACTATCACTATGAGCTTAACTGATGATACAGCGTCTTGCCCACGCTGCCAAAATTATCCTATACTTTGTTGTCATATAGGATGCCTCAACTAAGTAGATCCACTAGTCTATGCTAAAAAGCACTACAGAATCATCTAAAAATTATGATTCTTTCTACCCATGATGGCTACATGGTTTATGGATACTTGAGATATTATGAACTCACGTCCCCATATCGCTTCTCAATACTACTCCCAAAAATATACTCAGCTCATATGTTTTAAAAACAAAACTCTTTCTGTGATTTGAGATAATTACTCAAAAACTAGCTCTAAGGCTCTCTTGGAAATCGGTGTTTCCTTTCCTGGCGATTCTCTCTTGGGGAAAGAATGAGCTTCTTCCATGATTCTCTCTTGGAGTTCATCCACCCTTGGTACACACAATCTACCTTGATATATCAATACACCATCTCCCCCTTGTTCAAAAGCCATTACTTTTTGCTCATGAACACGTGCCTTCAATTCAAGCAAAATTGGGTCTTGGTCTTGCTTTTATTTCACTTCTAACACTAATGATTCAACCCCATTCATCACCACTACTCCTCCTTCTGTGGAATCCATTAGTTGAACTCTCAAGCGTGCAAGTCTATGCACATCTTTTGCTAGTTCTTTCTTATCTTCCTCAAAATATGCGGTACTACCCATAGACAACCTGCTCAAGGAACCAACAACAACATTAGCCTTACCTGGGTGATAAAGAATACTCATGTCATAATTCTTGAGTAATTCCAACCACCTTCTTTGTCTGAGATTAAGCTTTTTCTGACTAAACACATACTGAAGACTTTTGTGATCGGTGAACACATCCACATGAACACCATAAAAATAATGCCACCATATTTTCAAAGCAAATACTACGGCAGCCAACTGTAGATCATGGGTTGGGTAATTCCTCTGATGAACTTTCAACTGTGTGGAGGCATAAGCTATAACCTTTCTGCATTAATACACAATGAAAACCAACTCTAGATGCATCACAATATAAGAAAAAAACCTTGAGTACCTTCTGGTAAGGTCAAAACTAGGGTAGTAGTCAACCTCTTTTTCAATTTCTGAAAACTTTTCTCACAAGCCTCAGACCATTGAAATTTCACTATTTTCTGAGTCAACTTGGTCAAATGGGATGAAATAGATGAGAACCCCTCTATGAACCTTCTATAATAGCCAGCCAACCCCAAGAAACTCCTAATATCAGTTGGAGATGTGGGTCTAGGCCAATTCTGCATGGCCTCTATTTTTTGAGTATCAACTTTAATTCCCTCTCCAAAAGCAGTGTGGCTTAAGAATTCCATAGACTCAAGCCAAAACTCGCACTTAAAGAACTTGGCATACAACTCTCTATCTCTTAGAGTTAGGAGGACTATTCTGAGATGACTAGCATGATCTTCTTCATTCCTCGAATAGATTAGTATGTCATCAATGAAGAAAATAACAAACATATCTAAATAAGTTTTGAATACTCTATTCATAAGGTCCAAGAATGTTGCAGGTGCATTGGTCAAACCAAATGACATAACTAGGAACTTATAATGATCATAATGGTTCCTGAATGCTATATTTGGAATATCACATTCCCTTACCCTCAACTGATGGTTGCCTGATCTGAGCTCTATCTTAGAGAAACAAGTAGCACCCTAAAGCTAATAAAAAAGATCATCAATTCTCGAAAAAGGATACTTATTCTTGATGGTAACCTTGTTCAACTAATAATAATCTATACATATTCGAAGGGAACCATCTTTCTTTCTCACAAATAAGATCGAAGCGCCCTAAGGTGAGACACTTGGTCGAATGAAACCCTTATCAAGGAGATCTTTCAACTGTTCTTTTAGCTCTTTCAACTTTGTTGGAGCCATTCTATATGGAAGAATAGATATAGGACGAGTATCAGGAAGGATATATATACCGAAGTCTATCTATCTCTCAGGAGGGACTCCAGGTAGATCATCAGGAAAGACTTCTGGAAACTCGCTCACAACTGGAACTGACTCAATAGGAGGTGTCTCAACACTAGAGTCATTAACTCGGACTAAGTGATAGACACAACCCTTGGAAACTAACTTTTTGCCTTAAGGTATGAATGAAACGACCCTTAGGCACTATTGAATTGCTACTCCACTCTATAATTAGGAATTTGGAACCTAACAACTCGAGTTCTACAATCAATGGAGGCATAACAAGCATGAAGCTAGTCCATACCTTGAATGATGTCAAAATCTACCATGTCTAATTCGACTAAATTAGTCATGGTGTCCTTATGATTGATGGAAATGACACAATCACGATATACTCGCTCAACTAGAATAGACTCCCCAACAGGTGTAGAAACACAAAAGGGTTCACAAAGTTTCTCAGGAAGAACATCAAAATTATTTGCAACATAAGGAGTCACAAAAGATAAACTTGCTCCTGGGTCTAGTAAAGCATAAACATCAAGAGTAAAGACTTTGATCATACTAGTGACAACATCTGGAGAATTTTCTTGCTCTTGACGACTAGTGATCATATAAAGGTGGTTTGCTCCTCCGCCAGTACCAGATGTAGCTCCTCTAGGTGTAGCCATGTCTGGTGGAGTAACTGATGAATATTGGGCTCTATTGCCCTGATTCTCATTACCTTGCCGGTTCTTAGGGCATTCTTTTGAAGTGACCCTCTTGTCCACACTTGAAACAAAATGTGGAGCAATCACGACACCTACCTGGGTGGTTCCTACCACACTTAGCACATGCAGGAGCCCAGTTACCTCCTTGTGCCACACTACCCTGAGACTGTGCATGTCTAGCTCTGAAGTTCTGCAAATTCTGGCTATTGTACTCACCTTTGTTTCTGGGTGCAGGTTCACTACCAGATGATGGAGCATGTCCCTTTTGCTTTTGATGAAACGAAGAAAGGTTCACATTACTTATTTGCTACCCAGACTCACTCCCTATCTTAGCCTTCTTTTTCCTAAACTCCTCCATATCCCTCAGATTCTCTTCCTCAACCTGCTACACATAAAGCATCAATCTTGCTATATCCATATCCCCTATTAGCATAGTTTCCTTGCCCTCTTTGCTTGACAGACATGACAATCCAGCAACATGTAAACTCATCCTGCTTTTCATATCCCCAACCATCTCCAGAGCATATTAGGAAAGTTGGGTGAACTTCAAGCTATACTCATGAACACTTAGTGAATCCTATTTAAGGGTAAGAAACTCTCGAACCTTAGCCTCTCTCAATTCTCGGGGAAAGAAACACCCCAAGAAAGCCTCCTCAAATATCGCCCAAGTCAAAATTGATGCACCCTCAGCTCTACCCTTTTTCCACTGGTCAAACCAAGTCCTAACAACATTTCCCAGTTGATATGCAGCTAGTTCCACTCGCTCAACAATGGCAACGTGCATAACTTCAAAAATCTTTTGTAGTTCCTTAATAAAATTCTCTGGATCCTCATTAGTGCTCGAACCAATGAAACTTAAAGGATTCATCCTCAAGAACTCTCAGATCCTCGAAGTATTAGCTTCTTCCTGTCGAACCCCACTTTGTTGCCCAACTTGGTTGGTCACAACTTGGCTTTTTTCGGATTGCTTCCCAAAATTCAGCATTGGTAACCTCTCATTGGGGTTGCACTTCAGATGCATTAGGTACCCCTTGCCCCTCACCATTCCTCCTAGCAGGATGACCTCGGACAACTCTTCATGGAGGCATGATCAACTGAAAGACACACACAAGCACGAGTTAGAAGAAACTTATTAGAGATCAAACTCTAACACACAAAATGAGTGTGAAATAAGTGAGATAATTTCCGAAGTGCTACAGCCTCCTAATTATAGATGTGGCACACTTCACACCGATAACTAGAACTCTACAGACACGGCTTTATAAACTCCCTAGGACTCTTGAACTATGTGCTCTAATGCCAAGTTTGTCACGCCCCGAGCCTACACCCTAGGTGGGACTAGCACTCGAGAACTATTGTTGGCCCAAGCAAACCCTTGGCCTGGCTTAATTACTCAGCTGAAGATTTAAACACAAAAACAATCTCAAATAATGAAATTATGAATTAAACTTAGAATGTCTTTAAGGAAACATTCAAACTAGCCAAAATGCCTACTCAAGTCTCATAGCAAAACACCTAAAATACAAGACTAAAGGACTATAACTACTCTTGTATGAAACCTCTTCAATAAAGAGAGATGTTAGAACAAGACCCCAGATCATCCTAACAACTAAAGTACTAAATCAAATGATAAAGGGGTCCTCCGGAAAGCAAGGAGGCTCACAAACTAACTCTGAGTGCTCAACTAGATCAACGAGGCGTTGGATGCTGATCCTGGTTACCTGTGTCTGCATCATAAAATGATGCAGACCAAATGACATCAGTACATTGATTGTAAGAGTATGTGAGGGGCAAACTAAACATGACATAAGCTTGAAAAGAATCTGAAAGTAACACTTACATTGGCTTTACTCAACTCATGAATAACTCAACTCAAATGCAAAGTAAAAACAACAATAAGGGTGCAGTTTATACAAAGCATTTCAAATAGTAGGTAACAACTCAATTTGTTAAAGAAATGCAATAACAACTCAGTTTACATATAAAGTAATATAATACTGGGGAGTTTCTCTAACCGACAACCATCACTATGAGCCTAAGTGATGATACAACGTCTCGCCCACGGTGCCAGAACTATCTTATACTCTACCGTCATATAGGACGCCTCAACTAAGTGGATCCACTAGTCTATGCTAAAAATCACTACAGAATCATCTAAAAAGTATGATCCTTTCTACCCATGATGACTACATGGTTTATGGAGATTTGAGCTATTATGAACTCGCGACCCCATATCGCTGCTCAATACTACTCCCAAAATATACTCAGTTCATATGTTTTAAAAACAAAACTCTTTCTGTGATTTGAGATAATAACTCAAAAACTAGCTCAAAGACTCTCTTGGAAATCGTTGTTTCCTTTCCTGCTCAAATGTGAAAATATTTTTAACTCTTGGGAATAGTTAGTTCCTGTATAATCTTTGAAGAAATGAACTTTACTTTTACTCTTTACTCAAAGCAAAACTTAAGTCTTAAAACAAAGTTAATACATTTGTAAAAGACTTTTGGAAAACTCTAAGAACTTCTCTTGACTTAACTCTTAACCTCTTGACTTGACTCTTAACTTTCCTTGACTTGAATTATGGATTCAAGGTTCATGATCTCATGTTTATGGATGATTTCATGATGTTTAGATGTACCTTATAGTGTAGGAATCGACTAGAAAACATAGGTACATTTCTAAGGAACTAGTACGGAAAGAAAGGGAAAAAGTGGGAATTCTGGTGTCCCTAGCACTCTGAGAGACACGGGGCGCCAGCCCTGAAATTTCAGAGACTGACTTGGGGCACTCTGGCTGGCGCGGAGCGCCAGAGGTCAAACTTCAGAGTCTGATTTGGGGAACGTTGAGAGGCGGGGCGCCGCAGCCCCTTCCCTAGATTTTTGACAGATTTTCTTCTTCGTTTTTCAACCCTAAACCCTCTAATTTCACTTGGTTCTTTCCCCAAACACTTAGAATCGACTATATTATCAATATATGCAATATTTAACTCTAAATCACACCTAATTTCAAAAATCAAACTCAAGAAACTTCAACAACAAGAACCCACAAGATTTCAAACGAATAACTATTAAGAACTCATAAAAATTGCTTTCAAAACGACACAACTTCGCTGAATTGAATAATGATTGGCGCGTGGGTGAACTAATCCAATGCTATATGATCTCACATACCTCGTAGGATTGAATCCTTGGCGAAACCCACAACCAAAAGTGTACGATCTTGACCAATCTTGACGTTTCTTCTCCTTTCTCATCTTTTCTCTTTCGCCCAAGTGTGAATTTCCATTTTTCAACTGATCTAATTCTGATTAGACCCCAATTAAAATCCTAAAAATGAAATAAAATAATTGGGTAAGGAAAAGACCAAACTACCCTTCCAAAATCCACATTAGACTTTCCTTATCTAAACAACCCAACTTCAAATAGACATAGCTCACTTATACAAACTCGGAATTGAGTAAATTTGGCTGTGTTGGAAAGATAATTCCAAGATCTATCCTAGGTATCTTGAAGCATACCTAACTCATCTTGAGCTAGGAGTTATGATCGTTTGAAGTTTACCTAAAACTGAGACTTAACCTAACTTAACCAATTTTCCAGATTTTTCATTCTTTCCAAAAACGACTATTTCCAATTTTTAACTCTTTCTAGTTCTATCAAATAGCAAGGTGTTACACAAAGTACCAAAAGAAAGGAAGAAATGATATGTAGCGGACAAGCTAGCAATACAAAACAATGCAAAGGCAAAGAATATCTTGATGTGCGGTATAGGTGCAGATGAGTACAATTGAATCTCATCATGCCAAGATACCAAAGAAATAAACTGACTAGCTCTTTCATTTTGTGTTGCTATGGTAATACTTCACCTTGAATATAAAATGTAGTTGTCATGAAACATGGATAGACCTTGAATATTGTTTTACCCGTCTAAGCATTTAGTGTTCCTACAGGAAAATAATTGGGATTTCTCTTTGACAAAATGTTGTTGCACAAAGTCAACCACACGGTGAAACATCATTCTTTGAGTGAAATATATTTCATTTGCGATGCTTGATGAGAAGCTTTCTGTATTTACCATAAATGGAATTCAAGGTTCTCATTTGAATTTGGTATTTTTATTGTTTTTTCTTAGGTGGTTAACAGTGGTGTACCACTAGCTCAAACAAGATATGCAACCCAATCAAATTCAACATTTCAGACTGAACGGCAGTCGAAACTTTTATTCAAGTTCGTCTTTTTAAAAAGTAATTCCCTCACCCAAACTCCATTTTAAACTATAAAAATCCGCAAGTCGGCTTGGCTTGGAAAAATGAACCAAAAATGCCTTGTAGGTTTCCAATTAAAAAAAGGAGACAAGTGGGCCCCTTTACTTTTTCTCTACTTTTTATTTTTAATATTAATAAAAGGACTAAAATAATAACATATTTTGTAGTTGTCCAGACAACTACTGAAGTTATCCGGACAACTACTGAAGTTGTCTGGACAACTACTAAAGTTGTTTGGACAACTAGTGAAGTTGTCGAACGACTAAAGAAGTTGTCCCCACAACTACGATAGTTGTTGGAAAAAAGTGTAAAAGTTAAAAGTTTGGGACTATTGAGAAAATATCTTTTAACCTTATTAATATTATTTGTCACTTCTACCTAATTTTTAAGACTTGAAGGACTCCTACCTAGTTGACTAACTAGTTTGTTCCTTTTATCCAACAACCTAGTCAGCCAATTAGGTAGGAGTCCTTCAAGTCTTAAAAATTAGGTAGAAGTGACAAATAGTATTAATTAGGCTTAAGTCATCCATAGTCACTTAAAGTTGTACGCATATTTCACTTAGAACCTCAATCTAACCTTACCTATTGAACACCTACACCAGCTTGAATTTGAACTATTTGAACACTTTTTTAACAAATAACTACAAGTATAAGAGGTGTGTAATACACTCGCGCTGATGTGACAATTTGACGAATGAATAACATACATATGGCATTTTCAGCCAAAATATTTATTAAAAATTATAATTTAAAAAAAAAAAGAAAAGGAAAAGAAGGTCTTTGTCCACCCATGAACCTTTGAGCCACCATCAGGTCTCTTTGTTCAACTTTTCCTTTTCCACATTTGATTTTAAAGAAAAAAAAATTGAAATAGCAAACTACATATCCTTGTTCAATTTCTTCATTTTTATCCTTTTTTTAATCTTCTCAGTTTCTAAAGAAAGTTCAAAGAAACAATTAATGGTGAAATTGATATGTTTCAGTGAAGAAATTTTTCAACTCTACAAAAGAATTTTTGAAATTGTTTGTTTGAAATCAACGCTTCTTCAATTTCTTCACTTTCATCCCTTTGCTCATCTTTTTTACGGAAAGAAATTAAACCGTTAATGAAGGAATTAAGTTGTTTTCAGAAGAAAAAAATACTTATTTCTAAAAAAGGAATTTCGAAATTACATTAGCTGAACTCACTTCCATTTGCTTCTTTTTATCTCGTTTGTGTGCTTGGTACCGGAGGAAAATCAATTTCATGTTGAAAATTTTTAATTCTTGAAAATGGTAGGGGTGCTTTCCAGATGAATATGGTAGTGGTGAAGGAGAGAATGAGGTGGTTGACGATAAGAGAGAAAGAGAAGGATGAATGGTGGCAGCAGTATCGGTGGAAATGGTGGAGATGGTGGTGGAAGTAGTTACGTCAAGTTTAATTAAGGAAGAAAGAAGAAGAAAGAGATATAAAAAATGCAAAAAAAGATCTCTCACGCTCTGAATGTCTGTGTACTGCACTTTCCATGCCACATCAGCGAAAAATGTTTAATAGGTACTAGTTTTGAATAGTATAAGTGTTCAATAGGTACAGACTCTAATAGAGATGTTTAAGTGAAATATTCGGACAATTTTGAGTGGTTGTGGATGACTTAAGCCTATTAATTAGGTTAAAAGATATCTTTTCAATAGTCCCAAACTTTTAACTTTTACACTTTATCCAACAACTGTCGTAGTTGTGTGGATAACTTCTTTAGTCGTCCGACAACTTCAGTAGTTGTCCAAACAAATCTAGTAGCTGTCCAGACATCTCCTAACAACTTCAGTAGTTATCCAGATAACTAAGAAAAATGTTACTCCATCTGTCCCAATTTATGCCACTTACTTTGCTTTTTAGTCCGTCCCAAAACAAATGACACATTTCTATATTAAGTAATAATTTAACTATAAATTATCTATTTTACCCTTAATGAAATGATTTACAGTCACACAAATTTTTGTCATTCATTTGGATCACAAGTTTTAAAAATCTTTCTTTGTTAAACTCCGTGTCAAGTCAAATTACTTCACATAAAATGAGACGGAAGGAGTATTAATTTAGTCCTTTAATTAATATTAAAAATAAAAAAGTAGAAAAAAGTAAAGGGGCTCACTTCTCACTTCTCTGACTGCTACACCGCCGCTGCGTCCACCATTTCTCCGTCACTTCTTCTCCACTCAGCTAAGTCATCAGATTCAGAATTTGGATATCTATATTTTAAGGTATTTTTTCTATTCCTCTCACGTCTTTGAATTTGCTTATCTCAATCTTCACAGATTGAATCTCACATTGAAAAGTTTATGACAAATTACTGGGGGTAATCATTAGGCAAGTTCATTTTTTTGTTGTTTGTATAGATTCATGGATAAATTTGGTAATTCTGTTGTACTTTTCGTGGGTAAAATTCGAAATCATCAAATTTGAACGGTGATTTTGCTACCTATGCTGGTAATTGCAAAATAATGAAGAAATAGCCTTTTCAGTTTTTCTAAGAAATCAACTCTGTCGTTCTACTGGCAATTAACTCTAGGAAATGAATAGCCTTACTGTATCTGCTATGGCAACTTGCTTCGGGGGAAGAGAAAAACAGTATAAGAAAATTAGAATAGTTCAAGGGGAAAGAGAAATAAAAGAGTTCTGAGCTATTTTAGTATTTTCTAAAACCTCTCATAATTTTCAATCCACATAGATTAGAGTTTTCATGGTGGGAAAGTGCACAGGACTTTCAGATTCGAATCTATAGTTTAGCACTAGCGTTGAATGATTGTAAGTGATATTTTTAGTGAGACTATGTGCTTTACTACGTTTTCTTTTATCAGTTCTATGTTGTTAAAATAGAAGTCATGGACATATGGTTATTATAACTGAAAGAAAGGTAATCAATCAGTTATTCATCAAAGTTTCATTTATTCAATGACCAGAATTAAATGGAGATAGCAATATCTTACAGGTAGTTGTAAAAAATTGAGTATCTTTAAAATGTGTTTCTATTTCTGCCCAACAGTTCATATGATTAATGATATGTCTCTACTATTTTGGTAGGTTTAATGCTTTGATTCTCATCGAAAGGTTTATGACACATGAAATAGAAATGTTGTTACAAAAGGACATTTGTAGAGTATTGATGAATTTGGAGCTTCAGTTTCTGATTCTGTTGGAGCACCTTTTTTGTTGTAATTGCTTATTAATATTTTCACTATGGTCAGTCCTGCTCATGTAATGCCTCTGGTGGAGATAGTCCAGATGTTGATAAAGAAAAGTTATCATTTGTTCATATGAGAGATACCAACTAGTTTTCTCTGTAGTCTGCAAATGCTATTCTTCGTGGTTTCTTGTGATTAATGTTTTCTCTGTAGTCTGCAAATGCTATTCTTCGTGATTTCTGATGATTAATGTTTTCTCAGTCTGCAAATGCTATCCTTGTGATGAATTGATATTGTTTCTAAAGGGTTACTCAAATTCTACATCCTATTGCAGTAACCAATGTGTTTGTCTTCAATTTTTTGGCAGCCAATATGTCACTGATCAAGAAATTGTTGAGTGATATTCTTTCCCATTGTGAACAAGGCATGTCGTGTTTTGGATGATGGGGTTGTAGTCCAAGCATCGGACCTTGATGTTGTTTCTGTACTTGAAATGAGTTTTCCATCTTACTGGTTGGTAATCTACTCTCTGAAAATGTGTATTAGCGTTTCAGTTCTACTACGTGGCGAAATTTTTAAAATTTACTGTTAACTTTTCAAGTGGAGTTCTTGAGGTGTGTGAGAGAACAGTATGATATGATCTCTGATCCTATTTAATAGGACATGATCTCTAATACAAGTATTGCATATCCCACAGAAGGTAATATGAATCTTGTCCAATACATGATTAATGATGACGAGTTTGTATGGGTTTTTAATCTTCACTTAAAGATTAAATTGGGATGATGCATTTACCAATCTCTAAGTTTGGATGTTGCATATACTAATCTCTAATATATCAGTCTGATTTGCATATAGAAAGTTGACTTTGAGAAGGGTAGTACTTCTGCATCGAATTTGCTACAGGTATTCATGAAACATAAAAAAATATATCACTGATGGAACATTTGTTTTTTCTAACTGTGCGCAACATTCATTTGTTACAGGAGAACATCAGGAAGCATGCCCTGTTCCTCGCTCTTCCTTTATGGTTAGTTTGTTTAAAGTTTTCACTATGATATATATCCCCAATATTTTCTTAAAAAAGGAAAACCTAAGTTACAAAATATGACATAAATAAGCTAGGACGATTATGATGTAAATACAAGAAGTAATTAAGATTAATAGATATAGTTCAAAGAAAATGGACTTGAATTGTACAAAGACAAGTTGCATATAATTAGTCTTATAGGCAGATTCTTAAAGGAATTGTGTGGTCTTGTCTATAGCTTCAGTATGTGCACGTTGCATTCAAGGTAGATAATGCATTGTGTTATTCTTCCTTCCTGACTAATTTCAGTTTCATTGTCTATTGAGACCGAATAATTGCTATTGTTGCAGGCTTCTCTGAGAGGCAAAGAAAGCGGAAAGAAGAGCATGATGAAGAGTTGCATAGGAATCGAGGCAAGTTTTGACCATTCGTTTTTTGGATAAGATTTATAACTAAATTAATTATGAGGAGTATTGCTTGACAATTGCTTGATAATATAGACAGCAGTCCATATCTGATGAAGTTTTCCACCATTTCGGTTGATTTTTGACTTGTCTTTTTTCTGCTTTACTGCTTCACACATAATAGAGTATAGAGTAAAATAGAGTAGAAAATGCAAAGGTGTATGAGTGAAGTCAGGTTAAGTAAATAGGATAAAGGAAAAGTTAACTGAGAGATCTAATTTGGATCAGAGATGCTTACAAGAAAAGGATTGGAGCTTGATGAAGAGTTGCAAAGGAGCGCATGTACTTGTTAGTTTCTTATTTCTTTTTCTAAGTTATGGTTTGTGTCCTAAACATTAGTTTTTAGACTTTAATACTCTTTAATTGCTTAATGAAGTAATTAGACCAACAAGCAAAGGTGTTTAGAGAAGTTGTGAGTTGAGTCCAATATTGTGTACATAGAGACAACGTATCAGATTTTTTTTCGTATTTATGGTCTTTTGAGTTGAGGAAAGTCTATTGTATATTTGATGACCTTTGGGATTAATTTATGTAAACTTCTTCGTGATTTAATCAAATCTTTGTATATTTTATTCCATGAGATATTTTATTAATTTTAATTATGATTATGATGTATTGATTTAATTACAACCTTGCAAAATCAAAGCTGATAGCGTTACCAAGGTACCAAAAGAAAGGAAGGAATGAAACGTAGCAGACAAGCTAGCAATACAAAACAATGCAAAGGCAAAGAAGATCTTGATATGCAGTATAGGTCCAGATGAGTATAATCGAATCTCATCATGTCAGGATGCCAAAGCAATATGGAAAACACTGCAGACTGCTCATGAAGGAACTACTCAGGTAAAAGAATCCAAAATTGATAATCTAAACAGGCAATATGAGATGTAAGGTGAAACAATACAAGACATGCATATCAGATTCACCGCCATTATCAATGAAATCTACTCTTTGGGAGAAATAATTCCAAATGGAAAGGCAGTGAGAAAACTCCTAAGTATTCTTCCAGAATCATGGGAAAGCAAGTTTGAAGCTATCACTAAAGCAATGGATCTGGAACTCATTGGAAATCTTAAGACTTATGAACTTAAGAAGAACCAAGAAAAGGAAATTGGAGGAAAGAGAAAGGAGAAAAAGTTGGTTATGAAGGCTACAACACGAGAAGATTTTGAGGTGGATTTTCTAGATGAGAAATAGTTTCATCATCATTCATAGAGGTGATGTCTACTTTATTAGGATTCTTCTCAGTCAACACATAAGAAGTGTTGAGAAGACTTAAGTAGAAAAATATTTTACCCTTCCATCTCTTGAAATGGTTACCATTGAACCGAAATGGCTTGTTAATGTCTCCCATCTTGACATCCACGGTCTTTTCAACTGTAGCCATTTTTAATCTCCTTAAAATTGTTAGTGAAAAATTATAATGTAACAGAATTACAAGATTACAAGTGAAAATAAAATGAAGAAATAAAAATCTCTTCAGAATGAGGCGCGGATATCTCGCTCTCTTTAAGGAGATTTAAGTTAACTACAACAAATTTTTTCACCGGTCCAGCAGTAGTCCTCTTGACTTGTCCCTTCCAGGATACAACATCCTAATCAAAAAGTATAACTCAACAAACTTTGGATAAGAGTTGAGTTCAAAGCTTCACGAAAAGAACACCTCCCTTCAACTAATAAGAACTCTATTTTTTGACAAACTTTATGTACTCTATATTTTTCGTGTGTATCTATATCAAATGAAGACCACCACTATTTATAGTTGAGGAAATCTTCCTAGCAATAAATAGGAAGATAATGGGGTAGTAAATAGTGAAGATAAATGGGTTAGAAGTTACATATGTTACAAGTATAATGGAAGAGTAAAATAATGAAATAAAGGTGAGGGGTAACAAATGCACCAACGTGGAAATGTTACACTTTGACCATTTGCCGACGTTCACTGGAACGTTTATACCAAATGTTTAATTGCAATAAATCCAAACTAAACCTCTGACACCAATGACCAAGGCAGCACGAAGGAGGAGAAAATAAACAGCCTTTTGAGATAAAATATGATGAGCCATTATAATATAATAATAACAATAATATTAAAATGCTCTAAAGACCAACAGTTCTCCATAAGACAAATGGTCACAGTAATTATATCAAAGAACCAAAACATCATATTCACAACAGCTAATCCTCAACCACTTCATAATTGTAAAAATCCTCTAGGTGGAAAAAAGTAGAAGAAAAGAGTGAAAAAAAGATTTGCTTGCCAGCCCCCACTAAAAGTGAGAAGAAGAAGAAAATTGTCAGCCCCTTACAGTAGCGAGAAGAAAATGAAGAAGAAAGGAGTGGAAATTAACTGAAATTACCTATTGTGCCTACCGTCCAATCCCGCATAGACTCACGTCCACTAGGCTTTTTGGATAGTTCTGCTGTGTTGACATGGCCTGAACTGATGGAATCTGCTGTATTGTGGTTTGAATCGATGGAGTTGGATGTGGTGCAACCTGATTTGAAGGTGTCGATTGAAGAAATGACGTTAACTGTTGTTGACGAAGATTTTGGTTTAGCTGTTGATGATTAAATAATGTTATCATTAAGATGCGGAGGTTGTGATTCAGTTGTTGATGAAGAAACTATTGCACCTTGTAAAGTAGATGCCGAGTAAAATGAGTTCCATAAGCTCTCATAATGCTTAGGTTTCGACATATCTGCAGGCAATAAATGTAGATGAAACACAATAACAAATTAACAATTAGGTTGAGTATCTAAAGATAATCTTCATTCGATAAGTTGATTTTCACTGAACAATTTCTCATGTAAGGGAAAATTGTTTTCTCAAATTACAGATTACCGTAGTTGGCGTGTTCCATCATTGATCAGCAGATTCAACATCACTCATTGTAGCCTTATGATCTATAACAATGAAGGCAATGCAAACAGTGTTGTGATCAGAATTGTAGTATGCATTAGTTAATGAACATTGATTTTGCTTATTAAGTTTCTAGTAGTTTTGTTCAAGGCCATATTGAAACTTATTGCTAGTGACTGTTAATTTTATTTGAGGGGCAGGATGATGGCACTGATGAAACTAAATTACTGGTTATTGTGATTTAGAGTTTAGAAATTTTTGTTGTTCCTATATGAGGATTTAACCTTGAAGCTATTGTCCATGTGTTACTTTCATCAGTTTGAAGTTAACAGTTGCTTTACCAATTGTGTCTTTTAGCTTTTGCTTGACTTGTGATTTCTACCTTCGTTGTCAACATGCAACATGCTTTGAACTGATTCTATACGCGACTAAAATTACTATCTTAATAAATCAGAAGTTATATAACTAATTTTAGTTTGTTTATGTTTTTCACTTTTCTCCCGTTAGATTATGCTTTAACCTTTTTAGGATATCAATTATTGTTAAGAATTGAATTTATTCATCAATTTGAAATTCCAAAAAAAGGCATAAACTAAACTAGAATCAAGCGATCAAGCATAACTCGAAATACATGAGATCACATTGCTACTAGAGTGAAATTAGGGCAACTCACTTTATGACAAAAAAATCATGAATTCTAAACATCGAGCACCAAAATTTGGCTCCACAAATTCACTGGAATGAAGTTGACTTATATGACTAACTTTAAATTTTTGGACTCACCAATCAGTTAATGTAGAACAAGATATGGCCAAAGTACGTCATATTTCTCCCTTTTCTATCACGATCCAATTTCTCAGGTCATGATAGCACCTACAACATCCCACTGGTAGGTAATCCTAGCCCTTAGCCCGGAGCCATAAGCAATGAGCTACCAAGCAGAAACCAATAATAAAAAGCAAAAGCTCATATCAAGCGTAGAAAGGATAATCAACAGAAAACAATATAGGAACCATCCCAAGAATTGACATCAGTCAGTAATTGAGCATCTAATCCAAAATAAGAGTACAAGGCTTCTACAAATACAAGATAAGCACAAGTTGTCTCTAAATACAACATGAGACTAAGCCTATCCAAACATAGATGGAAATTGGCAACTCAGAACGCTAGGAGCTCACCCAAGTCTCCAAAAACTCTAAGCTTCTCCAGATGACTCCACATCAATGGTGATAACTCAAGTTGAGATTTGCAGGGGGCAAAAGTGTACTATGAGTACAGAAAATGGTACTCTGACTAAGCTCAAAAGATAGCACAAGCATAAATAAAAAGTAATAAGGAAAGCATAGAACAAGTAACTAAACAGGGGATCTTAGCGTAAAGGGTATTTTCTGAGTAGTTAGATAAGTCATTAAGGAACCAGTACGACTTTACGAAATTGAATTCGGGCGAGTGAAACTCCCGAAATCGATTTTAGCGTGAAGGGTATTTTCTGAGCATTGTTGGTTAGAGGTGTGTTGTGAAGTGGGGATTTTGAAATTCTTTAAATAGCTCACTATTTTGTGCAAGCCACTTTGGCACTGGATTTTGTCGCTCTGGCGGGGCCGCTGTAGTGGGGTAAGGGCCGTTGTGGCGGGCCAAACACAACTTAAAGTCATAAATAAACTCCTAAACTACTTTATTTTGCACTTTTCGATTTTTAAAGCTAAGGAACGAACCACATGCGACTCCTAACATTTTTCCACCATTCTTGAGACTAAAGGTAAGTTTTTACTCCCCGAATCCGTTTTTCAATCCGTAGAACGTAATAGAATGGGTGATTATCGATAGGGGGAGGGTTTTGATATAGATTCTATGGTGGAAGCACCCATATTTTGGATACTTGAGATCATGTGTTTGATCTAGGGTTCATAGAATTGTTAGCAATTCGGGTAATTAGTGATTGTTTATTGATTCCCGTGTTATTATGATTGTTTGTAGACCAAGAACAAGCGGAACGAATACGAAAAGGAAATGATCAAGTTTCTTAGGATTTCAAGCTTGGTTCGAGGTAGGTGATAGTTGTAATTCTATGATTGTGTGATGTATGTTTGTTCTTGCTTCATTATGATACTTGCATGTATATGAATGTTGCATTATTGATCACACTTATTGTAAATGAGATAGATGAATAATGGTTACCATGAAATCATGACTTAATCGTATGATCTTGAAGATATACTTATGATTGTGATTATGGTGTGTTGAATGGATCCATTGCCACGTTCCGGCATAACTAACTTGGATCGGTTGCCAAGTTTTGGCATAATTATGGGATCGATTGCCACGTACCGGCATAATCATTGGATCGGGTACCACGTTTTGATATGCTAACTGTTTGGATTTGGGTTTCATGGGAGGACCAATGACTTGTCATAATTGTGTATTTTGAGACATGTGAAATTGTTCGTTGTTTGTAAATGTTGATGATATTGTATATGTTTGATATATGCATGTGATTATATTGTTGTATTGACTTATGTATGTTGCACTTAGTGGGATAGCCACATGATCCTACCAGTGCACTGTGGTTGTGTACTAATACTGTACTTGCTCTTATTTTTATTGAGTACAGGACATCTTCAAGCGGCTACTGGCAGACCTTGCTTAGAAGATCAGTGATCGTTCGAATTCAAGGGTGAGCCAATTCTTTTGGGCTGTCATGGGTTCTTTTTCGTCTATGTCCACCATCTCCGGACTTGGACTATGTTTTAGTTAGTTTATTAGTTCATTAGATTGGGGTCGCATCCCTTCTTGTTTAAACTTGTTGAACTTTAGATGTTTTGGTACATTGACTTTTAGGTTCTAGGCATTACTTCTGCAATGTTAGTTTATTATTGTTAGAGTTTATGGAAACTCTATTTATTTCCTTAGTATTTAACTTGCTTCCGTAACTTAAATGTCTTAGTTTTGGTTCAGTTGCTTGGTTTGGATTGTAGTAGTGATTCTCCCATCGGAGAGTTAGTGTGGGTGTTAATCACGATAGTCTGGGTCATAACAAAGTTGATATCAGAGCTTAGGTTCGTTGATCTCGATGTACCAAAACAAATCTAGTAGAGTCTCGCGGAACGATACGAGGACGCCTTTACTTTTCTTCGAGAGGCTATAGGACTTTCGAAAATCTATCTATTTTCTCTTGTCTCCTTTCTTACTATAAGTTGATTTCAATTGGTATTTGTCGATTCAAATTAGTATCTAACCTCCTTCACTCTTTTGTCCGTAGATGGTTAACACTAGATATAACGGCGTCAAGCCCCTAGCTCTCGTCAATGTTCCAGCTGAGGAATCTGCAGCGAGAGGTTGCGGTCGAGGCAGGGATAGAGGAAGAGCCAAGGGTAGAGGCTATGGAAGAGTAGCGCCTTTTCGAAATGGAGCTCCTGTTGAGAATGCTCCTGTGAATGAGAACCCTCCTGCACATCATTAAGTGATTGAAGAGGAGAATGTTGATGTTGAGAATGTTGTCGACGTGGGACAAGAGGAAGATGTATAGGCTGAGACTACCGATGTTCCTCCCATAGCCTAATGTTAGCTCGACAGATCATGTCATTCTTGAAATAGTTGGTTGGTCCTGGAGTGCTTCCTTCTGTTCAAGCAACTCAAGCTCCCGCTAATCTCCCTGTTACTAACACTTGCCCAAGACGGGCGGAATGGGAGGTAACGATGCTTTCTTTCGTCCTTTGTTGGGTTCTGTTATGACTGGTAATGAGTATGAAATGTTGACTAAGTTTTTGAAGCTAAAGCCTTCTATGTTTCTTAGTTCTGAGAATAAGGATGCTTATGAGTTAATCTTAGATTGCTATGAGAGGCTTCATAAGTTGGGAATTGTCTATCAACATGGGGTTGAGTTTGTGTCCTTTCAACTTCAAAGTGAGGCTAAGCAATGGTGGAGAACTTATATGGAAGGTAGATCTTCAACTTTACCTCTACTTACTTGGATCCAGTTTCATGCTCTATTTTTGGAGAAATATGTGCATAGGACTTTGAAGGATCGCAAGAAGGATGAGTTCATGGCCTTGGAGCAAGGTGGTATGACTGTGGCTGCTTATGAGGCCAAGTTTCATGATTTGTCTAGATATGCTACTCAATTGGTGACTACTGAGGAGGAGAGATCCGGTTATTTATCAGGGGACTAAATTCTGAATTGCAGGTAATTACTTGGAAACTCCATCTCATAATTTTCAGGGTAGCCAGAGAGTCGCGTCTTCGACGGGCGACATATCATCTTTTGATCGTACTTGCTACAACTGTGGTGACCTGGGCATATGAGGAGAGATTTTCCCCACCCACGTGTGTTAGATTTCGTGCAGCAGCAGTTTAGGGCAGTGGTACCCGCGGGGAATGGTAATAATGGTCGAGGGCGTCCATAGGGTGGGCGAGGAGGTAATCAATGAGATCGTGGAGGTAGAGGAAATGGTAATACAGGAAGGGGTGTACAAGCCTAAGCAAACTAAGATCATATCCTCCATTCGGGCTAGAAAATTGGTAGAGCAAGGTTGTTTGGCTTATTTGGCTCATGTTAGGGATGTTGAGGTTGAGACTCCATCCATTGGGTCTATTTCTATGGTGTTAGAATTTAGAGAAGTGTTTCCTAATGACTTGCCTAGTATGCCTTCGGATAGAGATATAGATTTTTGCATTGATTTAGAGCCTGATACTCGTCCCATTCCCATCCCTCCATATCGCATGACTCCAGCAAAATTGAGAGAGCTTAAGGCTCAAATCTAAGAGCTTTTTGATAAGGGATTTATTCGTCCTAGTGCTTCCCCATGGGGTGCCCCAGTCTTGTTTGTTAAGAAAAATGATGGTAGTATGAGAATGTGTATAGATTACCGGCAATTGAATAGGGTCACTATTCAAAACAAAAACCCTTTGCCTCGAATATATGATCTTTTTGACCAATTGCAAGGTGCATAGATTTTCTCTAAGATTGATCTAAGGTATGACTACCATCAGTTGAAAATTAGGCCCGAGGATGTGCCTAAGACGGCATTTAGAACTCGCTATAGACACTATGAGTTTTTGGTTATGTTTTTTGGTTTAACTAATGCGCCTGCAACTTTTATGAGTTTAATGAATGGGGTGTTCAAGTCATTTCTTGATTCTTTCATCATAGTCTTTATTGATGATATTTTGATCTATTCGAAAAGTGAGGAAGAGCATGCCGACCATCTTCGTATTGTTCTAGATGCTTTTGGGAAACAAAGGTTGTATGCTAAGTTTTCTAAGTGTGAATTTTTGTTGACTTCTGTTGCATTCTTGGGGCATGTAGTTTCAAAAGAAGGGGTAATGGTAGATCCTCAAAAGATTGAGGTGGTTAAGAATTGGGTTCGACCAAGTTTTGTTACTGAAGTTAGGAGTTTTGTGGGGCTCGCTAGCTATTATCGTCGATTTGTAAAGAACTTTGCTTCTATTGCTACTCACTTGACTAATTTGACAAAAAAGAAGATACCATTTGAATGGACTGAAAAATATGAGGAGAGCTTCCAAAAGCTCAAAACTCTCTTGACCACCGCACCTATTCTAACGTTATCGGTGGAAGGTAAGGATTTTATAGTTTATTGTGATGTTTCTCATTCTGGGTTAGGTGCAGTGTTAATGTAGGATAAGAATGTTATAGCCTATACGTCACGCCAATTGAAGGTGCATGAGAGAAATTATCCAACGCATGATTTGGAGTTGGCAGCGGTAGTATTTGATCTTAAGATCTGGCGACATTACCTCTATGGTGTTAAATGTGAAGTATTTACTGATCATCATAGTTTGCAGTATGTGTTCACTCAAAGGGATCTGAATTTGAGACAGCGAAGGTGGATGAAGTTACTTAAAGATTATGATGTCACCATTTAATACCATCCGGGTAAGGCTAATGTAGTGGCAGATGCTTTGAGTCAGAAGACGTTGAGTATGAGTAGTTTAACTTGCCTAAGTGTAACTAAGCGACCTTTGACTAAGGAAATTCAGACCTTAGAGTCCAAGTTCATGCAGTTGGACATCTCAGAAAGAGGTGGAGTGTTAGTTAGTATTGAAGTAATGGCCACATTCATTGACAATATCAAGGCCAAACAATTTGAGGATAATAATTTGGAGGAGCTTAGGAAGAAGACTGTGAATGGTAAGGCACAAGAGACCACTCTGGATGCGGATGGTGTGCTCAATTTTAATGAGAGAATATGTGTTCCTAGAGTAGATGACTTGATTGAGAAATTGTTGGCAGAGTTTCATGGTTCGCGATATTCTATTCATCCGGGTGTGACCATGATGTATCGAGATTTGAAGCGAATTTATTGGTGGCCGGGCATAAAGAAGGATATAGCGGAGTTTGTGGCAAAGTGTCCAAATTGTCAACAAGTGAAGTATGAACATCAAAGGCCTGCAAGTTTCCTTCAAAAAATGTCATTTCTGGAATGGAAGTCGGAAAGGATAGTCATGACTTTTGTGGTTGGTCTTCCCAAGACTTTGGGGAAGTTTGATAGTGGTTGATAGATTTACTAAGTCAGCCCATTTTATTTCGGTAAGAATAGATTATAATGCTGAACAATTGGCTAAAGTTTATGCGAAAGAAATAGTAGGTTGCATGGGGTGCCCTTTCTATCATCTCAGACCGTGGTACCCAATTCACATCCAAGTTTTGGAGGAAATTGCATGATGAATTGGGCACACAACTCACTTATAGTACAACCTTTCATCCACAGACAAACGGGCAGTCAAAGAGGACTATTTAAGTATTAGAAGACATGTTGAGGGTATGTGTGATTGATTTTGGAGGGTGTTGGGATAAATTCATACATTTGTGTGAGTTTTCCTATAATAATAGTTATCACTTCAGTATTGATATGACATCATTTGAGGCGTTATATGGGAGGGGGATGTAGATCACCCATAGGATGGTTTGAGGGTGGAGATGTGAAGTCATTGGGGGTTGATTAGTAAAGGATGCTCAAGATAAGGTGAGGAGTATTCAAGTTAAACTTCTAGCAGCCCAAAGTAGACAAAAGAAGTATGCAGATCATAAGGTGAGAGACATGACGTTTCAAACCGGTGAGAATGTTCTTCTTAAGGTATCACCCATGAAAGGTGTGATGAGATTTGGCAAGAAGAGCAAACTAAGTCCGTGATACATTGGTCCCTTTGAGGTTCTCGAGTGTGTAGGACCAATAGCGTATAGATTGGCTTTACCTCTTAATCTATCAGGTGTTCATCCGGTATTTCATGTCTCCATGTTGAAGAGATATCATGGTGACAGGGATTATATCATTAAATAAGACTCAATTGTGTTAGACAAAGATCTCTAATATGAGGAGGAACCGGTTGCAATTCTTGATCGTGATGTGCGTAAGTTCAGGACCAAGGAGATTAAGTCCGTGAAAGTTTAGTGGAAGCATCATCCAGTTGAGGAAGCTACTTGGGAAACCGAGAGGGACATGCAAGAGAAGTAACCCTAATTGTTCGTCGATTCAGGTACTATTTCAAACTTTCCTTATCCTATTTTTCCTAAGTTTTGTCACTCGGGAACGAGTGATGGGTAAATTGGTATCTATTGTAACGATCAGGTTCCATCGTTATAGAGAAGCCAACGGGGGAAAGTTTAGGGTCGGAAAACTTTTTTGTAGTAGTTGGATTTTTCCAACCTTGTTCAGATTTGGTCTAAATCAGAGTCATTGAGGTGTAGGGAAATCTGGTAACAATCGAGTGACTTATTTATGAATTTGATTACATGAGTAGTTAGATAAGTCGTTAAGAAACTCGTACGACTTTACGAAATTAAATTCGGGCGAGTGGAACTCCCAAAATGGATCTTAGTGTGAATGGTATTTTCTGAGCGTCGTTGGTTAGATGTGTATTGTGAAGTGGGGATTTTGGAATTCTTTAAATAGTTCACTATTTCGTGCAAGCCGCTTTGGCGTTGGATTTTGTCGCTCTGGCAGGGCCGCTATAACGGGGTGAGGGCCGTTGTGGCAGGCCAGACGCCACTTAAACTCGTAAATAAACTCCTAAACGACTTTATTTTGCACTTTTCAATTTTTAGAGCTAAGAAACGAACCCCAGGCGACTTCTAACAGTTTTCCATCATTCTTGAGGCTAAAGGTAAGCTTTTCACTCCCCAAATTCATTTTTTGATCCATAGAACGTAATAGAATGAGTAATTATCGATGCGAGAGGGTTTTGATCTAGATTCTATGGTGGAAACAACCTTATTTTAGATACTTGGGATCATGCGTTTGATCTAGGGTCCATAGAATTGTTAGCAATTTGAGTAATTAGTGATTGTTTATTGATTCTCGTGTTATTATGATTGTTTGTAGACCAAGAACAAGTGAAAAGAATCTGAAAAGGGAAGACTCAAGTTTCTTAGGGTTTCAAGCTTGTTTCGATGTAGGTGTTGGTTGTGATTCTATGATTGTGTGATGTATGTTTGTTATTGCTTCATTATGATACTTGCATGTATATGAATGTTGCATTATTGATCACACTTGTTATAAATGAGATAGATGAATGATGGTTACCATGAAATCATGACCTAATTGTATGATCTTGAAGTTATACTTGTGATTGTGATTGTGGTGTGTTGAATGGATCGGTTGCCACATTCTGGCATAACTAACATGGATCGATTGCCATATTAAGGCGTAATTATGGGATCGATTACCACGTTTCGACATAATCATTAGATCGGGTACCATGTTTCGGTATGCTAACTGTTTGGGTGTGGGTTCCATGAGAGTACCAATGACTTGTCATAATTGTGTATTTTGAGACATGTGAAATTGTTCGTTGTTTGTAAATGTTGATGATATTGTATAGTTCGATATATGCATGTGATTATATTATTGTATTGACTTATGTATGTTGCACTTAGTGGGATAGCCGCGTGATCCTACCAATACACTGTGGTTGTGTACTGATACTGTACTTGCTCTTATTTTTGTTGAGTACATGGCATCTTTAAGCGGCTACGGACAGACCTCGCTTAGGAGATCAGTTATTGTTCGAATTCAAGGGTGAGCCCATTCTTTCGGGTTGCAATGGGTTCTCTTTCGTCTATGTCCACCATTTTCGGACTTAGACTATGCTCTAGTTAGTTGATTAGTTTATTAGATTAGGGTCGCATCCCTTCTTGTTTAGACTTGTTGAACTTTAGATGTTTTGGTACATTGACTTTCAGATTCTAGGCATTACTTCCGCAATGTTAGTTTATTATTGTTAGACTTTTGTTAGAGTTTATGGGAACTCTATTTATTTTCTTAGTATTTAACTTTCTTCCGTAGCTTAAATGTCTTAGTTTTGGTTTAGTTGTTTGGCTTGGGTTGTAGTGGTGGTTCTCCCATCGGAGAGTTAGTGTGGGTGTCAATCACGACGGTCTGGGTCGTGACAGATGCCCTACCCCAATCACACCACTCAAGTCCTAGATAAAGCAAAGATAGGACCAACCCACGGCTACGACGAACCACCAAGGTTGCAGGCATCAACGTAAGAAGAACGACGCAAAACAAGCCCTAAATGGAGCAAATCATAGCTACGAGGCGATAAAACACAACCTAAAGAATCTAATGTCCATCTAAGTCTAAGGCCACCACGAATCAATCCTAACAAGGATAAGTAAGATCATCTAAGCCACAAGTGAAGCCAAAACCTAAACTAAGAATTCTAACACCTACAATAAGCTCAAGGCTCCTACAGAATCAAGAAATGATGGAATTTAGTAAGTCAAGTGATCCAGGTGGTACGAGTCCCATTAAAACAAGTTTAGAATGAAAAATGAGTAAAACAGTATTTCATCAAGAATAATAAATATGTAAATGCATGGGTTGGGATCGTACCATAAAATTCATGAAAATGAGCAAACAATGCAATGCATGCAATCACAAGCATTCAAGCAAGAAACTCAAAATCAAATAATTATAGAGCCAATGAAACCACGCTACCAATGCAGAGAGTACTAACCTGGGATCCAACTGGTCCTCACATATGGCCTCAGGCCCAACAGTATAATCATAAGCTCAATAAAGATACAACATGCCCACCACTAATCAACAAGCAAAGGGACATAAAAGAGATTTCAAATAAATAAACGAGGAGCAAACTAATGGGGCAATGCCCTACCCTAATCACATAGCTCCAATCCTAGAGTGTGCACAACTAGAACCAACCAACGACTACGATGAGCCACCAAGGTCACAAGCATCATCACTAGGAGAACGACATAAAACAACCCCTAAAGGGAGCAAACAATAACTATAAGGCTATAAAACACAAGCTAAAGCATCTAATGTTCATCATAGTCTAAGGCAACCACATATCCATCCTAACAAGGATAAGAAAATCATCTACACCACAAGAAAAGACAAAGTCTAAACTAAGGACCCAACACCCACAAAAAGCCCAAGGCTTTACGTAATCAAGAAAGGATAGGATAACAAGAGAAAAGCAAATACCCAACAAATACCACATGAAATTACATGAAATCTATACCAGGCATTATCTAAGAAGCTCAATCAAGAAAGTAGACCGAAGCCTACCTCAAAGCTGAACACGAGTTCTCCAAACACCGCCAACTATTAAACTATCAATCACAACGTTATTACAAATGTTTAGGCACTAAAATCACAACAATTGGAAATAGACCCAAAATTAAGTCAAAATGGAAATGTGGAAACCCCAATAGGAATCTCAAAATTGACTCTGTCAAAAAGGTCCTAAACTAAGTCTCGATCTTGTCTTCCAAAATTGAACACAATCCGTGCCCCGAAAACAACCTTAACAATAACATGCAAAATTAACAATAAAATAAAGCTAAGGCAGTAACTTCAAGCTCTAATTTACCTCAAATAGAAGATCCTCAACATCTTTTAATCAAATACCCAACACGCTCCCAACGATCACGCAACACTTCAAATCATTCAAATCGGAGTTCGAATAAGGGTGAAATCGCCATTTAAAAATAAGGATCGAAAACTAAAATTTTTGGGTATAAATACCCAAAATTGGTCACTAAAAGTAAACTCTGGTTGCTAAAAGTCTGATATCTAGTCGCTAAAAGCCTGCACCAGATATCAACACTCTAGCTGGTTTGCTCAAACTCCAAATTCATGGACATAGTGTCCAGGATTTGTTGGAAACCCTATGCGCGCAAACGAAATATGCTACCCCATCAAATTTGGCATTTCGAATTCAACGTAACCATCAAAACATCCATCCGAAGTTGTTTCGACAAAAAGTGGGTTCCACAACCAAGTTACGTTTTAAGCTAAAAACCACAAGAAGGCTAAAAATGAGATCACAAGCCTAGGGAACTGCACGAAAGGTCGTTCTAGATGACAATCAACATTCTGGAGCTAATCGCGCTGATGGAATTTTCATCCAAGCACGTTTACCAAGAATTTTGACCAAAGTCAGCCCTTGGCTTAAGCTTCAAAGTTAAAATACCTAATGATACAATCTCACACCAGACGTCTCGACGCTAGAATCAACCATGCCTCTATCCTAAAATGGCCCTTCCTAAGATGATGAAACCGTCAAAATTATATTCTGAAGCCGTCTTCTTGAACTTCCTACTGAAGTCAACCGGTTAAGATTCAAAGGCTCCAAAATACGAAAACTTGTACAAAATCCAAATGAACGATCTGATGACCGAACAGTCAGTCCCGAAAAGTAATGACTTGTGGTTGCTACAGGAAAGCTCTAATTATTGAAAAGATCAAAAAACGACGACATTAACATGGACTCATTACAACCTAATAATGAGGATCCTTGATAGGTTGTGGATGAAGATACAAGCTTTGAAATTGCATATTGCTCCAACATTCCGAATAAGTAATTTGTTCCTACTTACGATTATTCCATTCTAAAGTTTTATCCATTTTTAATTACAAAAATAAAAGATTTTTTTCTTATTCGTGTATTTTGTGTTCTTGATCATAGCACGTATTTCATCCATGACAATTTCTGTTTTCTCTTTTTTCTGATAGGAAAAAATCCATCATGATAGTTTTTAAATTTTAAAAATATAATAATACTATGATATTTATGTCACTAATAAAGTTTGCAGATAAAAATTCCTCGACGAGTTTTCTTTACTTTCTTGATGAGTTTCCAAACTTCAACATTACACCCCACCCATTTCTTGATGATCCTAAACCTCACCTAGTCTAGATTCTACCTTAGACTATCCTAGCAAAAAAAAATTAAGTCACTTCCAAAAAGTTTTCTAGCCCAAATTATTTCGCTATTGGATTACTAATAACAATCAGGTCAGATCGTTACAGGTGGTGGTGATGGTTGCATCCGAATTGGTAATGGAGGGTACCATTTCTGGTGGGAGGGTAAGAAAACTTAGAACTCTGTGAGGAGATAAAACTTTCTGATACCATATAAAGGTTTGATATAAAGAAGAGAACAATGATTTTAGTCATGAACAATGTGTTCCTTGTATAAAACAAATATAACACTGAAATACTAATCCAATGATACATCGTGATCTGATAAGATACAATGCAACTAAAATATAGAACCTATTGGAAGTCCTAATGGAAAAAAAAATACAAGAATACGGAAAACATATAGCTAGAAAATAGGAAATAGTAGTGAAATCCTAAACTAAAGGATAAAAATTATTATCCATTAATATCTATGCCCAACAACTTTAGGTGTAGAAAAACACGTCCTATGTGGCATATACAAATTAGTTAGAGTGTTGTTGTTGTTGATACCAATTTTGACAGAACTATAAACCATTTCGAATTTCAATTCGATTAAATATATATTTAAAACTTATTTCTTTTATTATATGCTGAAATTTATAATTAGTTTTATCCAATTAACTATATACTTAGGTATTCATAATGAGGTGTATTTCTTTTATATGAAAAGTTATGATTATCATTTATTTATTTCTTTTATTTAATATGTGTAATATTTTATTATAAATAGTAATATTTTTTTTCCTCCAAATTATTGAATTCCTATCCATTTTTATCCAATTTTATTTAATTATAACTTAGTTTATCAATTAGGATCCAATATAAATCCCAAACCCCAACTTTTAATCATAGACATCCATCTCATCTTGATCAATAGTCGAGATTAAATCCTCTACCTTTTCCTATTTATTCACCCAAAACCTAAATCACTATTCATCTTTCTCCTCAGTTAAAAACGAGCCGCCCCACACCTTCACTATCCTCTCCCTAGTGTTACTCTACTATGAAACCACCGTGAAGAGCTGCCCGCCTCTAGTGAAACCACAATACCTCCCTTCTCCTCCTTTCCCTCAGCTACGAACCACTGGAGAATAGCCACCAAAAAACCACCACACCTCTTATTCCCCCTCCTTTCTCCTCCTCCTTTTTTGCTGGTGAAACAATAACTACCTTCGCCTCCACTCATCAATCGACAACCACCAACAATAAATATTCACTGTCCAAAATTTCAGAAATACTATCATGAAAACACCATTATAGATCCGTGAGTGACACCAAAACCTCATCTTCTTCACCATAAATCAGCCTCAAAACATGCAACCATGGGAACACCATAATTAAACCACCATTCTGGCATGGTCGAAAACTTAAAATTCTGATTCTAAGTCCGTTTTAGTTGATGATTTTTAGAGGTGTTGATGTAAGTTTCTTGACCTAAAGGTACATTTCTTTTGCTCCCTTTAAATTCATCTTGTCTTCTAATTTGGTGGATGTTTCAATTAGGGGTGGAAAAATCAAACCTAACCCGCCCAATCAATTTAAGTTTGGGTGGGTTATCAACCCGTTTATTTATTAGCTCAATCTATTTCAATCTATTAAAATTTGGGTTGACATGTAACACAAATTTACTCATGAGAAATTTTGGCAATTTTTTTTTGATATTTTTCTAATTTGATATTTTATATATAGCCATAATAAAGAAAAATAATAATTTTATTACGTACAGAAAACTTTAGAAAGAACAAATGAAACACTTAAACTTAGTAAAAATTGAGTTTGGTTGAGTCTTGACCCGTTCTATAACCCATTACTTGACCCGTTTTGACCCAAGTAAATTTGGGTTGGGTCTTGACCCGTTTGTTTTCTTGACCCATTTTGACCCGGCCAAAGTTGACCAAATCCGCCCAATTGTCATCCGTAGTTATAATAAATTTAATCTTATATTTGTGATAGCGTGCCTTATCTTTATTTTTATTATCTTAGTGTATTTGCCTATTCATTAATATTACTGTATTAACGCTATATGTGATCATAGATTAACAATATTGAAATTTGAAGTTCACCTAAAATCTTGTCACTATAATACTTACTAGTTTTAGTTTATTAAGTATTGCTTTACATGAATTCATAACTATGTGATCGTTAGCTAGTTATTCTTAATTGTCTATATGGTTTGCAAATTCTCTTTTTGTTCCATTAGTTCAAGGTAGAATAATTAGGCCGTATAGCATAAATTTTGATAAAATTTAAGGCCCACGTAATTTAATTGTGAGAAAAAATGAGATGAGATACAAATTTATTTCGAATCTTTTGATCTGCTTAGTTTGATGTGCTTACACATTTTTAACTCTGTTTCCTATTATGTGCTTACTTTGATTAAGAGTATTTATTACTTTATTGTTTAACTAGTTAAATCTTAAGAACATACATACTCTCACCTCTTTGAATATTATTACATGTACATCATAATGGAATGACGTTGCTTGAAGTTCAACCACAATAAATGGAGATGTGAATGCTCGAAGCAAAACTTAAGTGGAATCGTCACCCTAGTGGACACCATGTACATTTGGTAAATGATGAAAAATGGACAGGCTATAGTTAGCTTCAAACAGGTACATTTGGAAAATGATGAAAAAGGACAGGCTATAGCTGACTTCTTATATGAAGTGCACATATAGCTTTATAAAAATAAAGCAACGCGCTATTCCCTCCTATTCTAATTTTATGTGTTTCCCTTTTAAATGTCTCAAAAATTTGACAACTTTTATTATTATGTTAAATTATCAACATACTTTAGTATAATACTAACATAAAAAGATATACATATATTTTAGCTTCACTCGACTTTTAAATATCAAAATATTTTATTTAGTACTCTTGAATAATTTCTTAAAGAATTCTTTTCGTCTTGTCTCAAAGCATCTAAGAGAGTCGATCATAAAAAAAAAAAAAATTGAATAGAGGGAGTAACACCGAATTAGGTCCGTTTCCAACCTTGGCATATCCTGATCTCATATTTTCTCTAACCTTTTTCACTTTATATATATATATATATATTTGTTGATTTACTTATATATCTTCATTTGTTACATTAATTGGCCACCAAATTTGAGGTGGAACCTATTTTATTAATAAGTTTTTCTCATTATTTATCGTTTATAATTACTTCATTTTAAGCTTAATGTATATGTATTCATTTGACCAAGTTAGTTTCTCTACCCTTTACTCTTCTCATTTTCAACTTAGTTTCTCTTTTTATTTGTGTTATTCAATTACTTCATGTCTTCTGATTGGAAGCAACCAGGTCAGTGTCTTTCTTCTTTTATTGTCAATATTATAAGTTTTTTCATTTTTATCTAATGGCATGAGAGCATGCATTGTTTAATTGAACTCATGAACTTTATGACTTAACTAGTTTTGTATGTATCATTGGCTGTAATCCATGCCTAAAATCGCATACTACATAATTTCATCTTGTCTTTTAATGTTATGTGTTTGGGATAGCTAGAATTATGATATCTTTAGAATATGGTAATTTTTTTTTGAGTAATTTCCCTAGATAGTCACTCATGTTTGGGAAATTACCTAGTAATATCACTTATGTTTGTTTTTAAGACTACAATATCACTCAACTTTATATATTTCCTCAAAATATACTTGATACAAAAAAGGCATCATCTCTCTCCTAATGAGATGCCATGTCACATTATTCCTTTTTTATTATTAGTAATTTTTTAATTTTTTTTAGACAACCCATATATTATACCTAGTAAAAAAAAATTACATAGCGCCAAAATTTTTTACCCTAGTTCTGGGGATTCAGAGGCAAATCCTATATTTTTTATAAATATACTGCTAAAATTATATGGATTAAGATATGTAATTATTTTTGTATTAACCTAATTGAGACTTTATAAGTATCTGGCTATAAATGCTACGTGTATAAAAACAAACTACCTAATACAAATTATACATATTTTATTTTTGTCTTCACCTATATGAAACTTCTTTTTCTAATCTCTTTTACAATTATCCATGTTTACGTCCAGATCAGATTAATTAAAATATACTTTCTGTGTTCCTCTTTATGACGCAGAAACATAAAACACACATAGACACACTTTATTCTCAATCACATATCCAAATCATAATTTAATTTAATTTTTTTTTCAAAATATTATAAAATTTAATAATTTATATATATTAAATGATTTTTTATTAAATTGATATTTGAATCAATATTACTAAGTTTGATCGAATTTTGTAATCGAAGTGTTAGCTCCGTCCATGCTCACACATAGAGAACTACAATGATCTTTGTCCTAACCTCTATAAAACTTTTTCTTTTAATTTTCAATGACATAAATATACTTTTTCTCTTTTAATTTCGGTAAAGAAATTCAAATCTCAAAAGTCAGATGAATTATTTTTTAATTGTAGTTTTTATATATGTCTACTGAAAATTCTAAATTATTAATTCACGACTCATATTTGGATTTGCCTCCGAATCCCCTAGAACTAGGAGAAATTTTGGCGCTATGTAATTTTTTTTACTGGGTATAATATATGGGTTGTCTAAAAAAAATTTAAAAATTATTAATAATAAAAAAGGAATAGTGTGACATGGCATCCCATTAGGAGAGAGATGATGCTTTTTTTGTGTCAAGTATATTTTGAGGAAAATAAACAAATTTGGGTGATGTTGTAGTCCTAAAACAAACATAAGTAATATTACTAGGTAATTTTTCAAACATGAGTGACTATCTAGGGAAATTACTCAATTTTTCTCCATGTAATAAATTTGTAGATTTGTTTAAAGTTATAATTATTTGTTAGTACAATATATTTTTCTTTAATGGCAAGTCTCATATTTCTTTTGCCTTTTTTTTTTGTTTTTGCATCTAATTAGTTCATTTGATTAATAATTTTTTAAGCATGTTAACAAGTAAATGAAGTCTAATGTTTGGTTACCTGGCTTTTTTAAACTACCTAAATTTCACGCAATAAAAAATTTCACGTTTTAAGTTGTTTTTACTAGATATATTTAATTATAATTAATAAATGATTCCTTACTTAATAATTTAAGGGGTATTTGGATTTGGTTTTTTTAAGTGGCCTATAAGTAAAAAGCCATAAATCATAAGTTGGGGACTCCCAACTTTTGGCTTTGACTTTTTTTTTTGTACTTTTTAAGCTTTAAAAAAGTGCTTTTGTTTTACCCAAATACTTCCAAAACTAAAAACGTGCTTACAAGCCAAAAGCCACATAAAAATAAGTTAAGTACAAAAAGTACAAAAAAAATAAATTAAAAGTAGATAGCTACCTACTCTTGACTTTTTAAGTAACTTAAAAAGTTTGTCCAAACACCCCCTTAGTCTTTTCTTACACTAATTTATTCAGTTTTTCATATTTTACCACATCATTTTATTAACTAATGACATATTTTCACCACACATTCCCCCTACATAATTTACAAAATTCAGTTAGCACTCACATTTTGGACCTCGAAAGGTGTCTAACACGTTCCTTTCGAGGTAATTTAAATCCTTACCTGGTCTATGATTTCACAGATTCTTTAAATTAAATTTATTTGTTAGTTTAGTGTAGAATGGTATCCTAATGCGCCTTTTATTCATTAGGTGGTGAGTCTTCTCTTTTTAAAACTCGATAAAGAGTTGTCGCGTCATTAGCCCATCTTTAACGAGAAAAATAGGACACAACAATTGTCACGTAGGACCCCAACTTCACAATAGGTTTTCTTTGAGACACAAATGGGTAGTATGTTGTCTCGTCTCTACCCCAGAAAAAAAGGGGGATTGCCTAGTGATACTATGGCAAACCCCAAGAATGAAGTTTGAGTAGGGACTTCCATCGTGTCACGAAGTTAATTAAGGCGTTGCTTGGGAGGCAACCCAAGTTTTAATTTGCTTTCATTTTGTTTTTGGAATAACGTGGGTTGATTGTGCAGGTTGGCAAGCAAAATGTCCAGTCGGCGATCCTGACTTTGTCCACTGTTTGGACCCCCCCATTAACTGGAGGTCCTGTAAAACTTGGTGAGGTAAGTATCCACTCAGCGTGTCGCCGAGTGGATCAGCGAGGAAAAATAACATCGCTAAAAGGGTGTGAACTAAACGGTTTTACAAGGCCAAAGGTTAAACTTTCAAACTCTTTCACATTCCCTCACTTTTAACTCATTACAATCACACCCGCACTTCAAATTTCCTATAATTTTGCATTTTCTTGTTTTTTGGTTGTCATTCTCCTATTCGGATTGGAATTGTTTGCCGCCTAGCTCTACAGGTTCATATATTCGACATTAAGGTTGGTTTTTAGAACCCTAAACTCTAAATTAGTGGTTAAACTCAAATGCATTGTTATAAATTGTGTTGATGTGTGTTGGGCCTCTCTGAAATAGTAAATGTGTGCTGGTGTGCCTATTTCAGTCTTGATATCGTGCCTAAATTGCCTGAATTGTTAATTTCCCAAATTTCATGCTCTAAAATTGATTATAAATTGTTGGGTTGTGCTATTTTGTTGTTGGGTCTAGACGGTTGAAGTTTGAGTAACCCAATTTGTGCTAAATGATGTGCTTTGCCTAATGATGGAGTGTTTGACGTCATTCTTAAGGGATAAAGTTGTCAAATGACCAATTTTGTCCGAACCGGGGGAACTCTGAGTACCCAAGTGGCATGGGTCTAATATGTCTGGGCTTAATTGAAAATGTGTGTTGTTTAATTTTGTTTTCGAGGGCTGTGGGGTTGATTTTGGAAGTTGAGGTTGAGAATAGGCACGTTTGGCAGTTTGGCGAGCTGGGTCGAGCTCGCCGAACCACTCGGCGGTTCACCAAAATTCCCCCAGATCGCCTTTAATTTCATGCTTTAAGTGATTTTGGTTCTGTAACTTTCAACGAGAAGCATGAGCTCGCCGAAAGTCTTCTTTGATCACCCTTTTTGCGCCCCTAACCCCTAAAATGCACTGTAACTTTCGGCGGGCTTGTTTGTGCTAGCTGAAAGGCCCTTCCCATCACCGACATGCCATTTTCCTGGGAATTTTTTGAGCCAATACTTTCGGCAAGCCATATCTGGCTCGCCAAAGTGATTCGGCGACTCGCCGATCGTATCAGCGAGTCTTTCTGCATTTTATTTTCTGTATTGTTCCTGAATTGTTCTAACTTATTTTTGTGTATTTTACAGATATGGATAGAACCAACCTAGATATGCCACCCCGCAAAAGAGCATGTGGCATAGTGATCAATAAGGGGCAACTAACCCTCCTAAAAAGGGAAAGACGGCACCTCCAAAGGGAGGAAAAGGCAAGGGCAAGGCACCCGAAGCTAAGAGTCCAGAGCGCGACTCCAGCAGTGATGGGGATTCATTTACCTCTGAAGTCTCACTCTCCGAGCCTGATGATGACCAGCTTCTACACTCCCGGTGAGCAAACATTTGTGCTAGGTCTCGCTGAGATTTGTTTAGAGTTCCAGAGGCCACCCCTCCTGCTGATGATATAGTGTTAGCTCCTACACAGAAAGTGGCTCTAGAGCCAACGGTTCAAGGTCCTCCTCCCCGGCTACTCAATAGACTTAAAGCCGAGGAATTGAGAACGATTCTAGAGGAGAATCTATTGTCCACAGAAGGCCTAGTGGGAAGATATTCCTAGGTGAGGGACACACTCCAGTACCATCGCTTCGAGCAGTTTACCAAGCCCCAAGGCCCATAAATTCCTACATGGGTCTGGGAGTTCTACTCAGCATACGTTGACCTGGTCCCTAAGGGCAAGAAGAAGGCTAGTGCTTTCAGACTGGTAGTGTTTGTCATGGTACGGGGGACAGTAGTAAGATGCGGTCGTGATCATATCAACGCTGTATTGGAGAGTGGGTAAATTTTTTACTACCCAAATGTGGCTACCACTACGACACCTTTGGATGATATCAAGGGGTAGCTTGCCCCCCTCATTTCTAACACCACCTCCAGGTGAATTGAGGTAGCAGTCCAGATCGAGAAAATGGATTTGAATGTAGTTGCACGGTACTAGTTTAGATTTATTAGCAGCTCCATTATGCCTTCACAGAATGAGTCCATCCTCCGCCATCCAAAGGCGTCCTGCCTTGGGTCAATCATAGCCCGGAAGAGCATTGACTTAGGACTCATCATTGAGTAGGAGATGGCCATGAGGGCCAAGAAGTGCCAGACGTCCCTTTCCTTTCCGATCTTGATCACAAAGTTGTGACAGCATGCGGGAGTTCTTTGTAATGAGAAGAAGGACATCGAGGTCACCCCCACTTCCTCCACAAACATCTGGCGTATAGAGGCCGAGTACACTCGAGAGGAGGCAGACAGGAGAAGAGTAGCTCCGGTAGATGCATCCCTAATGGCTGATGTTGAGATGATACCTGCAGAGGCATCTTTGCCTACTCCGGCTTCTGGGCCTTCAAGTACACCTGCTTCCATTCCTCCCAGGCTCCTAGTGCTTCTACTGCTTCCTAGCCCACCAGGATTACTCAGGCCATGATCCTTAATATGGGGCACTTAGCCCATTCTGTTGATGTACGGGCTACCCGGTTTGAGGTTACAGTACCTTGGATGATTCAAAGTGCCATCCTAGCTGCATTGACACCTCTCCGGGCATCTATTGACACTCTCATGGTGAGAGTAGAGACTTGTGAGAGTCAACAGGGGGTACTTTAGAGGTTACGGCTTTGAAAGCTGAGATTGCTGATTTGAGAAAGGATGTGGTCTACTTGAAGTCCACAGACTTCACTTCACTTTTGGAGGTAGCTGATGAGTCGGAGGTAGAGACAGACGAGGAGAAGATGGAGGTGCAAGATGAGACAATCTATGGAGACCTACCAGACCTAGAGGAGACGATTGTAAAGTCTGTGATTCAGACATCACTGACAGAGACGTCCATGGTAGGCCCTATTGGAGCCAACAGTGCTGATGTTGCACCACGCATTGATGCCCCGACAGATGAAGCGACTGTGTAGACAGGACCTTTCTTTACCTCTATCTCTATCATTTTTACTGACTTTTTATTGTTTTGTTGCATTTGAGGACAACTACATTTTTTATTTGTGGTGGGGTGAGTTATTTCCATACCTACCTCTTGTGACTATCTTTTGTATATATTATTGGGTTTCTTGTTTTCAATAAAAATGGTTTTTGACCCTTTCTAAAAATTTTGCCACCTCTTGTGTGTTATTGTGGTTGTTCTTGTGCAAATTTGAGTATCAGTCATGATCAATACCGATGACTTGAATAGTGCTCTTAATAGAACAAAAATGAATGCGCGGCTACGATGAGGCCAAATGAAGTTGCCTTGACAATGTGTGAACTTTGTGCATCTCGTTGTAACTAGCCGATTATCGAATGAGTCTCTTATGATGAACATTGCACACTAGCGAAAGTGTGGAGTCGTGTTTGATATTGGTTCAATGTCTTGTGTGATGAGCTTATCGTGAACCTTGTATGATGACACCTACAATTTTCCCCGTTGGTCCGGTTGACTAAGTGATGCAAGCTCTTGAAATGATCTTAGGGAACAATTTTGAAGAGTGAAATAATTTGACAATATACCTCTTTTATGGCCAACCTTGTGAGATGTGTGAATCTTGCTTGAACACCCTTTGAGGTTTATCCTTTTCTTTAAAGAAACTTGATGCAATTGGAACCCCTCTCTATCCATTCACCCATAATCCTCATGAAGTGTGGTTTGTTTTAATAGCCAACTTAGGCCAAAAGCCTAAGTTGGGGATATGGTGAAAAGAGAAGGTAAATCAAGAAGTGTGAAGAAGTCCCCCTTTATCTATGGTTTTGAAAAAGATGGAACCCCTCCATACAAAAAAAAAAAAAAAAAAAAAAAAAGAAGAAGAGAAAAAGAAAACAAGAATGAAAAATAAAAAGAATGAAAAAGTTGTGGAATAAAATTGTGAAATTGCGAAAGTAATGGGGTGTTCGATATTCCATGAGAAGTGAATAATGGGGTGAATTTTGAGCATGAGTGAAAATGTTGAAGAGAAGGAAAGAAAGTGATGTGCATACCACATTTCATGAGGATAGCAGCCACTGAGCCTAATTGACCATACCTTTACACTCAGCCCCGTTACAAGCCTTGAAAAAGACCTTTTTGATCTTGAGTTAGCTGAAACGAATATTGGCTGGAAAATAAGGGAAAACCTATGGGTAAATTCATGCATGTGTTCATCTTTGTGAGTGTGAGAGTTGTATGTGATTTCGAAAATATAAATTGTTGAACTACTGTGTGTGAATATGGAATCATCTTTGTGTTAGGGTATTTGAGTACCTTTGTTGAGCTTGAACTTGCATTTGAAGCAAGTATTGTGAACTTGAGAATCTTTGATAATGGTGAGTCACAACTTGATTCTTTGAGTGCACAATTGATCCTTGCATGAGTAAGTTGAGTCTTGTGTGTGCATTCATGTTTTAGTCTTTTGTGCACTATTTGAGACATCCTTTTTGAACTGCTGAACTTGAGTTTTACTTGAGGACAAGTAAAAGTTTAAGTTAGGGGTGTTGATGAGTCCAAGATTTGGACTCATTTAGGGCTTTATTTATATAGATTTAGTGTCCTCAAATGCTTATTTTGTGCCAATAACTAATGTAAAACCCTTGATTTCAAGGTATATGGATTGAGGAACAAAGCAAGGACACTAATTTGCAAAAAGGAACAAAGCAAGCTGAAAGAATGAAGAAAAGCAAGCCTGGTGATCACCAAGTTCACTTGGCAAGTCACCGAATGGCTATTTGACCGCCTAAAGTTCCAATGTGCCAAGCCCTGAAGGAAAGAACCAAGTCGGTAAGAGGAAGGAGTAGTCGGCGGATCACCGAGTGGTTTCGCGATGCAGTATTAGATCGCCCAAAGTTACAGACCTTAAGGATACTGAATTCCAAGGCAGAAGGGCGATGGAAATGACCAAAGGGCGACTCGCCGAGTGGTTCGGTGAGTCCGACTTATTTCACCAAGTGACTTTTCACAGCACATTTTTGGCGACTATAAATACATTTTTAAACATTTAGTTTAGTATCTAAGCTCATATATTTTCAGTCTAATATTGAGTTTTGAACTGGGGAGACAATTTTCTCTTATTTTTCCTAAGTTTTGAAGAATTGAAGTTTTTCACTTTTGAGAAATTGGAAGTGGGTCTTTGAGATTCTTCGAATTGGAGCATTGTAAGGACGAATCTACACTTACCCAATTGATGGATAATCAATTTGGTAACTTTTTCTTACCTTTTTATGATGTCTAGCTAAAACCCCAATTTTGGGGGTGTGATTATGCGATTATGGGCTGAATTATTTCATGGGTATTTCTAATTGTTAGTTTAAATGCTATTTAGAAGTGAGTTCAATCATTAATTATGGTTTAATTTAAGAATTGTAGTTGCAAATACAGTTCTACCCTTGTGTTTTTAGATTGCTCGAGAAAGAGGTTATAAATCTAAACTTATTGATTGATGGTCTATGGGTATTGGGTTGACCTGGGTTCAGCGCGAAAGAGTGAATCCTAAACCCGATCCCATAAATTCAGCTCGAGAGAGTGAATGGACTAAAGTGTGGGTTGTTCTTATTTTGCATGCTTGTTGATGTTCGAGAGAAATCAACTTAATTCGGGGTAAAATGTTTGAGAGAAAGCCTCTATAGCCTAGCTTACTCACTAATATCTAGCTATTTTCGAATAGTTGAAATTACCCATTTGTCTATATTAGCCTATAATCGAATCACATCCCAAGAACCCGTCTCATTATTGTTATTTCGTATTGTTTGCCACTGTTTGTAGTTGATAATTTCAAACCAAAACCCCCCATTTGACTTTCGTGTCACCCCCTTATTTGAATAATGTCTTTATTCAATAATTTTTATTCCTATGACTGATTTGATCATGTTAATACTTAATAATTTTTATTCCTATGACTGATTTGATCATGTTCATACTTCCCTATTGAATCTTAAACACGTACCTCTCCCTGTGGGCTAAAAATTAGGACTAGGGTCAGTCACCCTCAAGTCCCAAAACTACGTGTCCCGTAGGTTGTAAGTCCTCTCTGTGGGCATCATTTTAGTGATCACGCCAAACATGCCTCTATACTCTGGCAATGTATATTGGTTCCTCTCGATGGGGCATATACATTGGACACCACATTTATCTCATGTGGTTTTATGTTGGTTATTAGTAGCTCCCACAGTCCAGTCAGATTCTATTGCATTGACCATGTTATTAGTTACAGTTCAGATTTGAGTTTCAGCATGTTATAAACTTGGTCATTGCATTCAGTTAGTTCATGTTCAGTATTCTCAGTTTAGTATCATGGTTACATCATATCATTGCTCAGTATTATGCTTTTTTCAGTTATGATTATTGTTCAGCTTTACTATATCCTGCATGCTCAGTACCTTTCAAGTACTGACGCATACTCTGCGCTACATCTTCTTGTGATGAAGGTTCAGGTCCTCAGTTTCCAGATCATGCATAGATCGGTTCCTAATCTCCAGTTCAGCAGCATCAGTGGTGAGTCATCATTTTTCGAGGACGAGTGACATGATTATTCTCCTTTGCTTTTAGTTTTAGTTTCAGTTTTGCTAGATTTAGCTGGGGCCTGTCCCAGCACTTCTAGTCAGTTAGAGGCTATTTTCAGGCATAGTTAGTTTTAGCTTTAGTGTTTGAGTTTAACTTTTAAGATGTTGTTGAACTCTCACTTTTCATTTATTTAGATAGTATATGGGTATTCCCCATCATTTAAGTTTACATGATGATTTAGCTTCTGCACAATACTTTCCTAATTTAGTTTATTTAGTATGCTTATGATATGCCAGCAGGATTAGCTTGGGGTCACTCGTGATCCTAGGTCCCGTGTCTGCATCCTGGGAGTAGCTTCGGGGCGTGACATAGAAAATAAGAAATAGTAGTGAAATCCTAAACTAAAGGATAAAAATTATTATCCATTAATATCTATGCCCAACAACTTTAGGTGTAGACACACACGTCCTATGTGGCATATAAAAATCAGTTACAGTGTTTCTTATGCAGATTGTTGGTAATACCAATTTTGACACACCTATAAACCATTTTCGGATTGCTATTCGATTAAATATATATTTAAAACTTATTTTTGTTCGTATATGCTTAAATTTATATTTAGTTTTATCCAATTAACTATATGCTTTGGTATTCATAATGAGGTGTATTTCTTTTATATGAAAAGTTATGATTATCATTTATTTATTTCTTTTATTTAATATGTGTAATATTTCATTAATTAAATAGTAATATTATTTTTCCTCCAAATTATGGAAGTCCTATCCATTTTTATCAAATTTTGTTTAATTCTAACTTCGTTTATTAATTAGGACCCAATATAAATCCCAAACCCCAACTTTTAATCATAAACATCCATCTCATCTTGATCAACAGTCGAGATTAAATCCTCTACCTTTTCCTGTTTATTCACCCAAAACCTAAATCACTAATCATCTTTCTCCTCAGTTGAAGACGAGCCGCCCCACACCCTCACTATCCTCTCCCCAGCAGTTGCTCTACTATGAAACCACAATGCCTCCCTTCTCCTCCTTTCCCTCATCTATGAACCACTGGAGACTAGCCACCAAAAAACCACCACACCTCTCTTATTCCCCCTTATTTCTCCTCCTCCCTTTTTTTCAGTGAAACAATCAATACCTTCGCCTCTACTCATCAATCGGCAACCACCAGCACTAAATATCCACTGTCCCAAATTTCAGAAATCCTATCATGAAAACACTATTATAGATCCGTGACTAACACCCAAAACCTCATCTTCTTCACCATAAATCAACCTCAAAAAATGCAACCATGGGAACACCATAATGAAACCACCATTCTTGCAAGGTCGAAAACTTGAAGTTCTGATTCTAAGTCCTTTTTAGTTGATGATTATTAGAGGTGTTGATGTAAGTTCCTTGACCCAAAGGTACATTTCTTTTGCTTCTTTTAAATTCATCTTGTCTTCTAATTTGGTGGATGTTTCAATTAGGAGTGGAAAAATCAAACCTAACCCGCCCAATCTATTTAAGTTTGGGTGGGTTATCAACCCTTCTATTTATTATCTCAAACTATTTCAATCTATTAAAAATTGGGTTGATATGTAATGCAAATTGACTTATGAGAAATTTTGTCAAATTTTTATTGATTTTTTTTCTAATTTGATATTTTATATATAGCCATAATAAAGAAAAATAATATTTTTATTAGGTACAGAAAACTTTTAAAAGAACAGATGAAATACTTAAACTTAGTAAAAATTGAGTTTGGTTGTAACTCATTACTTGACCAGCTTTGACCCAAGTAAATTTGGGTTGGGTCTTGACCCGTTTATTTTCTTGATCCATTATGACCCGGCCAAATTTGACCAAATCCACCCAATTGCCATCCCTAGTTTTAATAAATTTAATATTATATATGTGATAGCATCTCATATCTTTATTTTTAGGAAAAAGGGTCAAAAATGCCCTTGTACTATGTGAAATGATCAAAAATGCCCTTCGTTTATACTTTGGTCCATTTATGCCCTTATAGTCAGTGAAATGGACCAAAAATGCCCTTAAATGAAACGGAAGCAAACGGAAAAACTTAAACCCTAATTAGTGTTAATTTGTCAGCTCCGTCTCTTCATCCGAAGCCAACCCCATTTTTCTCCTAGATTTATTTCCTTCTCCTTCAAAACCCTAGCCTCCTCTTCTAAATATCTCATATATGCTCAAGTGAGTGTAGAATTTTCTTCTATTTTCGGTAATTTTGACATTATTACAGATGAGATAAGATGAATAGTAGCCACCATAGCCACTAGATTCCAACTCTTAAATGATAAAATCACCTTGAAAATCATTTTTTTTCTTTAAATAAACTCTCTTTTACACTCTAAAATGGGGAATTATCTAATATTTACATCATCATCTTCTCATGAATTTTCATCAATGAAATACAATACTACTCTTTGTATGAATGCTGGAAACAAGTATTAGTATTTGTAACACCCCATATTCTACGTGTACTAGTTCTATTTATATGATGCTTATAAATTGCCTTGTGGTATAGTTATGGACTCGGTTTCCTATGTGACTAGTGACAATAGAATAGGTTTAAAGTTGCAATACCCCGTGCCTTCCAACACATATACGACTAAGTGAACTCAAAAACAATTCAAACTCGAGATAGTAAAAGGTGGTATTCGATGTAAAAGTCAAAGTGGTCAAGTGCGTATTAGTTCTACAGTCTTGTAAAGAAACTAAGATTGGTAAAATGGTGTAAAATAAGTGAGGTGTTTGCTTGACTAAATTAAGCTAGTAGGTGACAAGTAGGTGATGCACCTACTTAGAATTAGTGGACTGCAGTTTAAGTGAAAAGGGCAAGTAGGTGATGCACCTACTTAGAGTTAGTGGACTGAATTTTAAGTTAAAAGGGGAAAGTAGGTGATGCGCCTACTTAGAATAAGTGGACTGCATTTAAGTGAAAAGAGCAAGTAGTTGATGCACCTACTTAAAAACTTGTGGCAGAAATTAAGGAGGTGATGCACCTGCTAGCTTAAAAGTAAAGGACCATATTATTTCTCCAATTTATTAAGTGAAAACGTCCAAAAGGGACCTCTAAAGCACTCAAGCTTATCACATCTCCTTCATCACGTATTCTCTAGAAAATTGCTCCCAAGGAAAGCCATAGAAGCTCCAAGAGCTCTGGTCTATAGCTTCACCATTAAAATCTAAAGCAAACCCTTTGTTTTTAAAGTACAAGTTAGTAGAACATATCCCATCTTAAGTTATAATTCAAGTGAATAATCTGATTTAACATCAAGTTAAGGGGGAGAGGACAACCTAAACCTTGAAGAATCCAAGTCTTAGCAAGTGAGGTTTCTGTCCAGCAAGGTAAGCTATGAAAATTTTCATCCCTCTCTTGTTCTTGCATTGTTTGTAAAAGTTTTTATGTGTTAATGAACTAAGGAGTGTTGTCTCTATATGGTGTGAGCTTGGTAAATGTTCAGGAAGGAGGTGTTGGTTGGGACAGCCATGGAGTGGAGTCCCCTAAATTTTGATTGTGAGCTCGTTTTGAGCATCTTAAATGTAATGTTAGTTGGAACTCACGGAATGTTGATTGAAAGTCGTATGTTCATATTGCTATTTCCACATTGTGATTCTTAGGGACTATTTTGTGTATCATAAAATAAAGGGGTGTGGCTGGATATGTGCAGAGAAGTCATGGGAACTGGTTATAGGATAGAACATTGAAAGTGTAGTGATACACCACTTAATTGAGTGTTGCATGAGCTTACTTCCTGCCATCCCTTTGTATATTGATTTCCAAACGTTATAAAACCTGAGGAGTTTCGGAGGACCATAAAAGAAGGTTGTATAGAATATGAAAAAAAATTAGAGGAGAATGGGTGGGAAGAACACCCTTGATGGGATCAATTATAGACTTACTGCTAATTACTGTTTTGGTCTGATCACGTAGCCCAAACTTGTTTATCAACTACTAATGCTAGTTTTATTATTTACTCCATTGTAGATAAATAATGTGAAAGGAATACGGTTAACTCATTGTAATATCCAAAGTTGTGTAGGAAGGTATGTAAGGCTATTCGATTTCCTATTTCTTTGGCATGAATCCAACACTTATAAGCTTTCTAAGTGCCCTTGTTAGTGACTGATCCATAGTTGCAGGTCCTACTCCCTAGAGCATTAAAGTGAGTACTCTAATTTGAGTTTATTACTAAATGTGCGTGCTTACTCTACCAAGTATTAGCATGCAAGGTTTAAATGTGTTTCATCGTCAAAGTACCCTTGGCACATATTCCCCTTATATAAATCAAAGTGATCCTAGATTACACATGGTACATATGTTTATATGTTGTATATACAATCTGCCCATATTAAGCCAACTTGCTTCAATTGTCTATTCCATCATATATGTCATCTTGTCACATGTTCATATGTTCCCTTTATTGGTTATTACTCCATTGTGTTAGACTATTATGTTACCTCACAAGAGCCCTACTTGCTCTATTGTACATTTTATATGTACTTACTTGGAATATGTATCCGTCCTTAAGTTGAATCTGCCCACGTTCTCCCTTGGTTCCACTTTCATGTGTACCTTGTATTTGATATTAGTTAGTGAGTATTTGGCTACCATATAGAGTGCAAATCTCTTGGCTGAATTTTAAATGTCTTCACTTGATATGTGCTTCAATATGAGATGTCAAAATGCTTACTAAGTCAGATAAGCTCCTAAATATTACGTTGGTGTCACATTTGCTTCCCATGTCATTGTTATTATCGTAAGTCCATACTCACATGTCTTCTACTAGTAGTTCATAGTTCCAAGTCTCAACAATGATTATGACCACCAAAATAGCAATCTCAAAAGAGTTATGATCATCAAAAGAATAATCTCAAAAGAGGTATGAACATCAAAACAACAATCTCAAAGATTAAAGAATCTAAGTGAAGCAATTTGTGTAATGATGGGTGGCAGCCCAGGGGCAAATGCCTAGCATGGGTCAATCCCAATTGGTATGGAAGGGTGGCAGCTCAAGGGCGAAAGCCTAGCATGGGCCGATCCCAATTGGTATAGAAGGGTGGCAGCTCAGGGGCGAAAGCCTAGCATGGGCCGATCCCAATTGGTTGAATTATGAGGACAGCATCCCAGGGGTTAAATGCCTAGCATGGGTCATCCTCTTCTACCACTGATCAGCTGGTCATTTGTATCATATGCCTTATAAAGATTTGAACGCACAGAAAAGTAAAGAAAAGAATGTAACATACACGATTCCAAAAGTATAAGCAAAGGTGGTCTCTAATCCTTACCTATTTGTATTTGGTTTCACTTGAGCTCTCATTTTACATATGGTTGCATTATGCCTTACATATTTAATACATTATTTCGTACTGACGTCCCTTATTGGGGACGCTGCATTCCATACTGCAAGTACAGGTACTCAACTAGTAGATCTCCCCCATAGAAGCACATGATACTTAGCGGTTGTTGGTGAGCTCCAGGTTGATTCGAGGCTTTGCTAAGTCTTTACTATGTGTATTTTGATAGTTGTACAGTCATGGATTCTAGTAGAGCCTTTGTAGACATTTTAAAAATATCATCTATAATCATAGGTTTACCTGTCACATGTATTGGTTCAGCTAGTCGACATGTGTTGTATATGTAGCTTCTCAATAGCAAATCTATATGCATAGTAGTTCACTTTCTCGTCATAGGTCACTTGTAAAACATGTGTTCATCTAGTACTTGTCCGCCTAACCTAGGGTGAGGTGTGACATTATTGCTGATGAGTTGCCACAAAGTGGTGGTAGTCAAATTCTGGTATAGCATATATTTTGATAAAATTTAAGGCCCGCTTAATTTAATCGTGAGAAAAAATGAGATTAGATACAAATTTATTTCGGATCTTTTGATCTGCTTAGTTTGATGTGCTTACACATTTGTAACTCTTTTACTTATTATGTGCTTACTTTGATTAAGGGTCTTTTTTACTTTATTGATTAACTAGTTAAATCTTAAGAACATACATACTCTCAGCTCTTTGAATATTATTACATGTACATCATAACGGAATGGTGTTGCTTGGAGTTCAGTCACGATAAATGGAGATGTAAACGCTCGAAACAAAACTCAAGTGGAATCGTCCCCCTAGTGGAGGCCATGTACATTTGGTAAATGATGAAAAATGGACAGGCTATAGTTGGTTTCATCCAGGTACATTTGGAAAATGATGAAAAAGGACAGGCTATAGCCGACTTCTTATATGAAGCGCACATATAGCTTTATAAAAATAAAGCAACTCGCTATTACCTCCTATTCTAATTTTATATGTTACCCTTTTAAAAGTCCCAAAAATTTGAAAACTTTTATTATTATGTTAAATTATCAACATACTTTAATATAATATTAACATAAAAAGATATACATATATTTTAGTTTCACACGACTTTTTAAATATCAAAATATTTTATTTAGTACTCTTGAATAATTTCTTAAAGAATTCTTTGTCTTGTCTCAAAGCATCTAAGAGAGTCGATCATAAAAAAAAATTGAATAGTGGGAGTAAAACCGAATTGGGTCCGTTTCCAGCCTTGGCATATCCTGATATCATATTTTCTCTTACCTTTTTCACTTTATTTATATATTGTTGATTTACTTGTTTATCTTCATTTGTCACATTAATTGGCCACCAAATTTGAGGTACCTATTTTATTAATAAGTTTTTCTTAGTATTTGTCGTTTATAGTTACTTCATTTGAAGCTTAATGCATATGTATTCATTTGATCAAGTTAGTTTCTCTACCCTTTACTCTTCTCATTTTCAACTTAGTTTCTCTTTTTATTTGTGTTATGCAATTACTTTATGTATTCTTATTGGAAGCAACCAGGTCAGTCTCTTTCTTCTTTTATTGTCAATATTATAAGTTTTTCATATTTATGTAATGGCATGAGAGCATGCATTGTTTAATTGAACTCGTGAACTTTATGGCTTAACTAGTTTTGTATGTTATCATTGATTGTAATCCATGCCGCCTAAAATAATTTCATCTTGTCTTTTAATGTTATGTGTTTTGGATAGCTAGAATTATGATATCTTTAGAATATGGTAATTTTTTTCCATGTAATAAATTTGTAGATTTGTTTAAAGTTATAACTATTTGTTAGTACAATAAATTTTTCTTTAATGGCAAGTCTCATATTTCTTTTGTCTTTTTTATTTTCTTTATTTTTGCATCTAATAAGTTCATTTGATTAATATTTTTTTAAGCATGTTAACTAGTAAATGAAGTCTCATGTTTGGTTACCTGTCTTTTTAAACTACCAAAATTTTACGCAATAAAAATTTCACGTTTGAAGTTGTTTTTACTAGATCTATTTAATTAAAATTCATAAATGATTCCTTAATAATTTAAGGGGTGTTTGGATTGGGTTTTTTTAAGTGACCTATAAGTAAAAAACCATAAATCATAAGTTGGGAACTCCCAACTTTTGGCTTTTGAATTTTTTTTTTTTGTACTTTTTAAGCTTTAAAAACCTGCTTTTCTTTTACCCAAATACTTCCAAAACTAAAAATGTGCTTAAAAGCTAAAAGTCACATAAAAATAAGTTAAAGTGCTTTTTAATTTTTAGATGTATTTGGTAAAGCACAAAGTGTTATACTTTAGGCTTAAAAAGTACACAAAAAAAAAAAAAATTAAAAGTAGGTAGCTACCTACTTTTGACTTTTAAGTAACTTAAAAAGTTTATCGAAACACCCCCTTAGTCTTTTCTTACACTAATTTATTCAGTTTTTCATATTTTACCACATCATTTTTTTAATTAATGACATTTTTCACCACACATTTCCCCTACATAATTCACAAGATTCAGCTAGTACTCACATTTTGGACCTCGAAAGGTGCCTAACACCTTCCTTTCGAGATAATTTAAATTCTTACCCGGCCTATGATTTCGAAGACTCTTTAAATTAAATTTATTTGTTAGTTTAGTGTAGAATGGTATCCTAATGCGCCTTTAAGTCATTAGGTGGTGAGTCATTTGTTTTTAAAACTTGATAAAAGAGTTGTCATGTCGTTGGCCCATCTTTCAATAGAAAAATAGGATGCGACAATTGTCACGTAGGACCCAACCTTCACAACAGGTTTCCTTTGGGGCGTCCAATATAATGAAAATAAAATCAATAGGACAAAGCTATTAGAATAATTGCAAAGAAGGTTTCCCAACTACAATCATGATTCCTGAAAAAAGACCGATCCATCTTGTTGAACAAGCCGTTGAATAGAAACTAGAGTCTTGTTTATTTCACAACTCAGTAATCAATGAAATGACATTGCATATTGATCACCATGTGGAATAGATCAGGTTCCATCTCAAACTTTGCAAACATTATAAGAACACAAAGATTATGTCTAGTTTTTGCAGTTCTCTCATAATGGGAAGTACTTAGCCTCATCATTTGTTGATTGTTCGATTATTATATGGGAGGTAATGTTTGAAGCAAAAATTTTCTAGTCCCGAGGAACCTGTGTCATTTATAACATGGGGCCTTGAGGACAATCAACTTCTCACTTGTCGAGTTGACAAGATTTTTTTACTGTGGGATGTAAACTCTGGTGAATGTATAGATATATTTATAGGCAAGTCTTCAGTTCCAAGAAATCCATCTTTGGAGTATAGAGGGAAAGTAAAACTATTATCCATAAGACATCCTGATCTAGTCCACCAAAGAAAGACCATACAACGAAATGTTCTAACTTATGCCCGTGATATATGGCTAAGAGTTTTACATTCCCTTGTCAACTCCAAAGAACAATTTCTTAGTTCTCAAGACTTATCTATGTATATATATTTATACATTCACTGGTGCTCGCATCCCACAATCGAACAACCTCCTCTACTCCACAAGTGAGAAGCTTATTGTAATCAAGGCCCCATAATATAAATGACACAAGTTCCTTGTGACCAGAAAATTGTTGCTTCAAACATTAACTTTCATATAATAACCAAAATATTAACGGATGATGAGGCTAAGTACTTTCCATTATGAGAGAACTGCAAAAACAAGATATCACCTTTGTGTCTTGTAATATTTGCAAAGTTTTTTATCTTTTCGGCATTGTGCTAAATGATTGTGTTTGAAGTGCCATGTGTGGTGAGATTTTACTTGGAAGCATGTTTGTGAAATCCTAGAACTTGCCTTATTAGTCCAAGTGTCTAGCTTTGGTAAGTGTACGGAATGATCTTGGGTAGAAATTTTGAGAGGGAACCCAAATTTTCATATCCTTTTGTGACCACCTTGTGAGGGTGTGCAACCATTTTCGCACCATTTATTGACAACCGCATTGTTTACTCAAAACACTGATTACCGTAGTTGGCGTGTTCAATTATTGATCAGCAGATTCAACATCACACATTGTAGCCTTATGATCTATAATGATGAAGGCAATGCAAACAATGTTGTGATTAGAATTGTAGTATGCATTAGTTAATGAACATTGATTCTTCTTATAAAGTTTCTAGTAGTATTGTTCAAGGCCATATTGAAACTTATTGCTATAGATTGTTAATTTTACCCGACGGGCAGGACGATGGCACCGATGAAACTATATTACTGGTTATTGTGATTTAGAGTTTAGAAATTTTACATGTTCTCTCTGAGGATTTAACATTGTAGCTATTGTACATGTGTTACTTTCAATAGTTTGAAGTTAAATACTAATTGACTTGTGATTTATTCCTACATTATCCACATAACTAAGTTAAGTTTGCTTATGTTTTCACTTTTTTTCGGTGAGATTATGCTTTAACCTTTTTAGGATATCAATTATTGTTAAGAATTGAATTTATTCAGCAATTTGAAATTCCAAAAAAGGCACAAACTAAACTAGAATCAAGCGATCAAGCATAACTCGAAATACATAAGATCACATTGCTACTGGAGTGAAATTAGGGCAACTCACTTTATGACAAAACTTTCATGAATTCTAAACATCGAGCACCAAAATGAGGCTCCACAAATTTAATGGAATAAAGATGACTTATATGACTAACTTTAAATTTTTGTACTCACCAATAAGTTAATCTAGAACAAGATATGGCTAAAATACGTCATGCTTCTCCCTTTTCTATCACGACCCAATTTTTCATGTCATGATAGCACCTACTACATCCCACCAGTTGGTAAGCCTATCCCTTAGCCCGGAGCCATAAGCAACGAGCTACCAAACGGAAACCAACAATAAAAAGTAAAAGCTTTTATCAAGCAAAGAAATGATAATCAACAGAAAACAATGTAGGAACCATCCCAACACCTGACATCAGTCAATAGTTAAGCATCTAATTCAAAATCAGAGTACGAGGCTTCTACAAATACAAGATAAGTACAGACTGTCTCTAAATACAACATAAAAACTAAGCCTAGCCAAAAATAGATGGAAATTGGCAACTCCGAACGCTAGCAGCTCACCCAAGTCTCCAAAAACTCCACTACCACAAAAAAAGGATTTAGTGGCAATTAAATATACCCTTTACCTGCCAATGGTGTTTGGCTGCTATATCAGGGGTCGGCAAAGCATATTGCGGCCTTTCAGACAAGCGCTGGTAAAGCTAAGGTGTATTGCCGCTAAAATCCATTCATTTTAGTGGCAATGGTTTGTGGCCATTAAGATGGCTACTAAATCCAATCTAGAACAGGTAGTTATACTTATGTAGCATCCATTTTTATAGCCGATAAATCCAATTTAATTGTCGTTAAAACACGCTAGTTATGGCGGCAATTAAGATGACTGTTAAATCCAATCTGAAATGACTAACATGCTCATGTAGCGTCAATTTTTATAGCCGGTAAATTGAATAAAATTGCCGCTAAAAGTTATATCTTAAACGACAATAGTTTGGTAGCAATTATAAAGGCTAGAATATCCTTTTGAAAAAATCTTAATTTTTCCCATTTAGCGTCAAATTTTTATGGCTAGTAAATTCACTTGTTTGACACTAAAAGTCACAAGCTTTAACAACCAATTGCTTAGCCACCATCAATAGTGACTGCACCCATTCATAAAATTATCTACTTTTCACTTCTAATGATAAACTAGTAAATCCAAAAAAAACTATTACTCAAAGAGAGTCTATTAGAGGCGACAAAGTTTGTCAAATGCTAAAAAAATATATGATATTAATTAATGAAACATAATATATATTATCAAACCCAACAAACAAAAGTAAGTACTAATCCAAAATATAGTATCACAACTTAAAAATAAACATATATAATTTGAACGAAATAACTAATATTCATTATATAACCAACCCTATAAAATAATGTCTTCAATGAATTTCCACCACTATTTGTCACACTGAAATATTCCACAGGCAAAATTTTGAACTTCAGACTCTATGACCTGAAATAATAAAATAAATATGTCAAAAGATGAAATCTAATGGATAAAAACCATCACTAGTTAGGAGCTACAACATATCAAAACCATCTGATGGTTACAAAAATCTCATCAACACTAACCTATATGAGCTCAAGCTCTTTCTATCGCAAATGATTGGGACCACAAGGGATATATTATTTGGAGGAGCAGAAAAATCACTCAACAATAATAAGCAAAACAGAACTAACCACCTCTGAAAAGCGAAGAAAGATATAACTACACGCAGCAAGTACTTATGTCCAAGGTTAACTCTATCTATTCTTAAACAATGTTGATGAATATGTGGAGCACCTATTTTGTATGAAGTTTCTCATCTACTACTCTTAGATACAGTAAAAGAGGGTGGCTTGCTACAGCATCAACCATGGTTCTCAAGACAAAACGTTGTCGTTTCAGTGGTGCCAAGATTTGCCCTGGGAGAGGTATCAGATTTATTCGTTCAGATTCTCAGGTATTTCTATTCGTCAACTCAAAATGCAAACACTACCTCCATAACAAGTTGAAGCCATCCAAACTTACTTGGACAACTATCTATCAGAACCAACACAAGAAGGATATTGCAGAAGAGGTGACGTACCGCTAAGAAGCCTTACTCTAGGTCCATTGTGGGTGCAACCTTGGAGGTAATCCAGAAGAAGAGAACTGAAAGGCCAGAAGCTCAAGATGGTTCTAGGGAGGCTGCTCATTTTGAAATTAAGGAAAGGATCAAGAAGATAAAGGATGAAAAGAAGGTTAAGAAAGCAGAGCTTCAGACCAAGTCCCAGAAAGCTGGAGGAAAGGGCAATATGTCCAAATGAGGTGCATCAAAAGGTCCTAAGCTTTGTGGCGGAGGAGGAAAATGTTAAGCTGTTGTTTATGTTGTTTCCTTATTAGAAATAGAATGCTTTGTTTGAATAGAAATAAAGTGCTTTGTTTGAAGACATTATAAGCAAAGACCTTCATTTACATGTATCTCATACATCTGCAGACAAAAATCTCATTGACAGTTATTGCATTTGGTTGCAAATGCGGCTGTTGATTCTCCACATACTGTTGACTGCTTGTGGGTTCCTTCCCTATTACAGATGTAAATTTTTTTACTCTTAAACAATATATATTTTTTAAAAAAAAAAACTACTTTGAATAATCATCTAAGACAGATAAAGTAGGGGATCCACTGAACATGTCGAGCAGGACAGATATTTAGGATAGCTTGTTAACGTTTTACTTTTAATAAAGGATCTGTTGTACTTTGATATCCTTAAGAATCAAAGAACTTGCTGCAACTTTCAAACTTATTGATCCCTTCATTATATTTTAGTTAACTAAGATGACCAAACAAAAAGTATCAATGGCCTATCCCTATGTGCATATATATATATATATATATATATATATATCAGGGAGCAAACACAACATCAATGGGAACATTATGAAACTATAAAAATTTTATAGCAGGAAGATCTTTGATATGCAAGAATCCTTAAGTGGTAAGTTGAGTGTTGGTAAAAATAGTTAAACATATGTATGCAGCCTCAAGACCAAAGAATATCAAATGAAGTGATGAGTGAAAACACCTTTGAAACAACTAATCAGGATAATGGTTTCTCTCGACTAGGGCTAACAATCAGATATCGATTATCTAGCCTTTATGATTTGAATCGTGATACTGTATCACCAGTTCCAGTTCTACTGTATAAGGTCTTCATCATTTTTTTTTTTCTACTAGCTAGTGAGCAGTGACTACAACGCAAGAATGATTTACAAGTTACATTTAATCGTAGCCTAGATAATTCTGTTTATGATAGCTATTTTAATGTCTTTCTCTTAACAAAGGAGATGTTGTTCTGTGTCTTCCCGGAGAATTAAGGAATTCACTGCAATGTTCAAAGCTTATATCAGCCTAATCTAACCCCCAACATTGACATTGGTAAATTTTCTACAAATTCTAAGTTGAATCGAAACAGGATACTACTAATCAACACAATTCCTCTAATGATTTTCATGTCACATAGCAAGCTCAATCTTAACTTAGTTTCTCCACAAGAATTTTATTACCTCAATGCATTTTATTTTTAGCGTCTACGCCTATGTACAAATCTATATCATGGAGAAAACACAACATCAAAGTGGATATTCAGAGAAAGCATATTGATTTAGACTCAAGAAGTCAAAGAAGGAAAATTCAAAAAGTAGCACTAAAGGATAAAAATGAGTAATACCATAAGAAGTTGGAGTATTTTCAGCAATAATAGGCCCAAGGCCGGAGGGGCGGATCTACGTGTAACGGTGGGGGTGCCACGGCACCCAGTGATTTCGGTTCAAACTTTGTATATATATGTATATATGTATAAGATATCAGTATATATTAACTTTGCCACCCAGTAAACAAAGTTGTGAAAGGTGCTGCTGGCAGAAGTTGTGGTCTGCCACACTCTCAATGCAGGTTCGAACCTTGCTTTGGGCATTAATTTTTATGGCTTTCTCGAAGAGCTTCTCAGATCTTTTAATTCCTATTAATGTGGGAAGGGTTTTAGTATTTATTTTTTTCTTCCATTGGTTCTTATTTATATGCTATTCTTTAATAATTCAAATAGACTCCTTTTTGCTTTAACTAATTCTTAATTTTTTGTACTTTCTCTTTCACTAATTATTAATCTCTTGATGTGAGTATTATGTGTGTATTCTTTATCAATTAACAACAACTGAATTATGAACGTCACATAAATATTACTAAGATTATATTTAAATAGTATCTTTTTTAAGTTTTAAAAATGATGAATATTATTATGTTAGGGTTCTTTTAATTTAAAGGTTCTTCCGATCTTCATCGACTTTAATTTCTTGCTAAGTAAGATGACGGGGTTGAAACTATAATTTTTATTCTTTCTCTACTATATTTCAACAACTTATAAAAGTTTGAATTTTTAATGTGGAAAATCCATTTTACCGCAAAGTTTTAGAGAATAAGGCCTCTAATTCCTTAAAATAAAAAATTGAATTGTTTAGTTATCTCTAACCTCAGAATATAAAAAAGAAAATATTACAAACAAGTAACATGCATGTTTGATCAATTTGTTTAATCGAAAAAGATAAATAACCCGAATTATAATCTAAAAATGGAGGAACCGACCCGTTTATCTTACTTGGATGATGTGGCACCCACGACCTCCAAATCCTAGATCCGCCTCTGAATAGGCCTCCTTGTTGTTTGAGGTATTTATCCACGGTCACTGTCAGCGTCCGGGACCTGATAAATATTAACACGATAGTTAACAATACTTTTATAGGATTAAAAATCTATAAGAATTTCTAATCCGGTTACTTGTTCACTCGTGGTGCTATTGATATTTTGAGGCACTGATTCATTAAGAGCATATTTGCGCATCAATTGTCTCATTTGGAGTAATTCTGATTGCATATTCTCATGATTTTGTTTCATTAGATTCATTTCTTCATTTTGTTTTGCCTTTAACTCAGTAATCTCATGTTTTAACCGTTGTACAACTTCATTTGATGAATCCTCTTCATCAATATTTTCAAAGGAAGATCTGCTACCCCATAGAACATAGAACAGAAGGAGTGGGACCAAGTCCTAGACCACGAACATATCCACTTCTTTCATTTCCCAGCACATGGGAAGACACATCACATTTCCAAGCAACACAGTGAGAATCTTGGTCAGTAGATCTCTCACTATTGCTCATCTTTTCATTTATCATGTCCTGGCCAAAGAATACATATTAAATCCAATTTTGAATTCATTTATTTGCCTTTAAGTGTTTTTCCTAACTATTTCCCGATTTGGAAAATAAAATAAAGAAGAAATCTTACAATTACTTTGGCAGAATCATCATCCAATGGTCTACCGTCCACACATTTTTTTATGAGTTAATATGAAAACTTCTGCTCATGTAGGCTCTACAACATTTTCAGCCTAATGCAATAAAATTGATGTCATCTGTATATGGCAAAAAAGGGGTAAAATATTATAATTTGTATTTTCAACAGGTTTACCTTCTCATCCATCAATGTAGCAATACTTTTTGATCCTTCCGTGTAAGGCATATTTTGTTTGGCCCTATTGTTTATATTTTCTTGGGTATGTCTCTGTCATTGAAAAAGTAAAACGATATCTTAATGATTTATAAATAAAAATTGGGCATAACAAAATCTAAACACTATGAGAATATATGGACTATCATCCCAACACAATCTTAATAGACTATTAAGAAGATTCTAGATGCTAAGGATTACTTCACTGCTAGTTAAGCCAAAATCTTCATTAAATTACTAGCATTTTATATCTACCATTTATCTGAAAGTAGCCTTGACCACTGCTCCAGTCTTAGTTCTTCCTTATTTTTCTCAGGAATTCCCAGTAGAAACAGATGCCTCAGGAGAAGGAATTAGTGTTGTTCTTGCACAGGGTTGTAGACCCATGCCTATCTACAAAGATTAAAGGACAAAGCTCTGACTGTATATGAGAAGAAGTTATTGGCCCTAGTCACAGTTATGCAGAAATAGAGACCCTACTTACTTGGAAGACATTTTACCATCAAGATAGATCATCATATTCTGAAGTACTTACTAGAACAAAGAATTACTACTCCTAGCCAACAGAAATGATTTGTCAAACTACTTGGTTATGACTACACAATATTGTATAAGAAGGGGAAGGATAACTTGAGTGTTGATGCCCTCTCTAGGAAGGAAGAAATGATACAGCTATGCAGCATTCCAGGAGTACAATCCACATTGCTAGAGGAAGTCAATAAATCATGTCTTGCTGACCCTCACTCACAGAACATTATAAGAAGGGGAAGGAGAACCTTATAGAGTTTTTACTTTTTGATTTCCAGTTTATTTTGAAAAATCAGGTTAACTGTTTTGAAGATATAGTATAAAAGAAACTATGAAGGGTTGCTCAAGATATTCATGTTTGAGGATAAATAACAGAAACTAGTTGTGATTTTGTAGCTTCTACTTACAGATTTAAGTTTTTGATAGTTCAAGTATTTAGAGCTTCTTGATTATAATACACTTAAGTCTTATGCAGATGGCTGAAATGGGTTGTACAAATGGACCTGATTGTTTGTTATGTAGTAGGAACCTGAGGCAATTGAGCACCCTTTAAGTGCCAATTTACTGCTTTGTTTGGTCTCAACTTCTAAAATTCTAAAGGGTGTGCCAAATGTCTTATGGGCTGGTCTGCTAAGGTTAGTAGGGCTATACAAAATGCTAGAAGTAGTTAAACTTAAGCCAAAATTTTCATTAAATTACTAGAAGATTGTAGCTACAATTTATGGTTGGAAAAGAAACTATCTATGTAATGCTTTCACAATTAAGAGTATTCTAAGAAGGGTTGCTGAAGATATTCATGTTCGAGGAGAAATTACAGAACCTACATATGGTTTTGTAGCTCCTACTTACAGATTTTAAGCCTTTGACGGTTCAAGTATTTAGAGCTTCTGATTGCAATACACTTAAGGCTTAGGTAGACTGTTGAAATGGGGTGTACAAAATGACCTTATCATGAACCTAAGACAATTGAGTACTTTTTCTTTAAGTGTCAATTTGCTGCTATAATTTGGAATCGACTTCTAAGACGCCTAAGGGTGTGCCAAATTTCTATGGGCTGGTCTGTTGAGGATAGTTGGTCTATACAAAATGCTAGAAGCCATTCTAGTTAAGCCGAAATCTTCATAAAATTACTAGCAGATTGTGGCTACCATATATGGTTAGAAAGGAACTATCACGGTAAAGCTTGCATAACTAAGAGTAATCTATGAAGGATTGCTTAAGATATTCATGTTCGAGGAAAAATTACAGAAACTACATGTGATTTGGTAGCTCCTATTAACAGATTTAGTCTTTTGACAATTCAAGTATTCAGAGATTCTGATTGCATTACTAAAATCAAATAAGTACATCACTTTTTATAAAAAAAATATTCACACAATATACCATCCAAAAACTCAAAGTCATTCACCTATTAAGCAATTTCGTATCTTAACAATATCAGTACGTATCATGAACTGTTAACAACTTACAACTAAAGCTCAATTGTTAAGGCCTCGCTTCACTGAAGCGAGAAGCGATAACGACTCGCTTCATTAAAGCGAGAAGCGTGAAATAAAGTGCACACTTTTTCAAGTAAGACGTCGTCTTATGGTATGAGTTACATTCTTCTTCTTCTCTGAGCTGAAAATTTTAGAAACAAAGAAGAGAAGAAGAAGAAGAATGTAACTCATACCATAAGACGACTTCTAATAAAATTCAGCAATGACAGTGTAATTTTCAATTTATCAATTGCACAAATCATACAGTTGTTAAAAGAGAACTATCACAGACTAAAAACACAAGTGTCATCAACTCTACTTGGTTTCAAGTTCTTCAATAATGCAACTTGAACAGAGAGAAAAGAGGAAAAAGTGCTCAGTTTCTAAACTTAGTGAAACAACTTTAAAAATCAAGCATTCCTCTTCAATTAAATCCCAATTAAATCAAGAAGAAAGAGTTCTAACTTAATAAAATCCTGAAGCCGAACATACAGATCAACATACCAAGAAACTTTTTAAATAGTTTGATACTTCGGTGAGATTATCTACTAAATATGTATTCATGTTTTCAAGTAAGTATCAGATATATCAATAAAAAAAATTGATCCTAATGTTGTTGATTCAAGTAAGAACATTGATATTCATTAATTAGAGTCGAAAAACATTCAAATAATCATGAGAGTTGAATATATTAACAACAACCTTAGCAAATAGAGTAATAAATTCAATCAATTACCCATCAAATTAAGAGCAGTCATAAATCACACAACACACATACAGGAAAAAAATTACTTTAAGAAAATCACAAATCGTCTCAATTGTTTGAGTACCTTGGAAGCAAAATATTTGTCCGATGCAGACAAGAAAGTGAATGATACGTTCAATCCAGTAAAACCTACAAGAAAACATAAATTAAGAACAAAATCGAGAAATCTTTACACTTCACATGGTTCCCGAACTCAATTCTTGTTCAATTAGTTAACATAATTGACCCAAAACCCTAGCAGTGGCTATGTGATGAGGGTTTGTTTCAGTAAAATCATGAGTTTGTATGACATTAAAACCTTAGGATTACATGTGATGATTTGGATATTGTGCTACCTGATAGGTAGAGATGCAGTGAAAGATTGATATTATGGAATTAAAATTTTGAATAATAACGTGAAAGGCAGATATGCTAGCTTACGATGAATCTCCTTGCTTGAGCGATGTATTGAGGTGATAGAGAGAGCAAGTCTCGACTTTCAGCAGGAATAGGGTTTTTTTAGTTTCTTATTAACAACTGGAGGGAATAGTTAATTGTAGTAAAAAAAAATTAGAGGGAAAAATTAATTGGATGAAAATTGCCTTGAATTAGTGACTTTTAATGGCAAATTATTTGTATTGTCAGTAAAAATATATCTTTTTGCGGCAATTGTTCATGTGCCGCTAATATTTCAACTTTAACAATTAATTAGCAGCAAGTGATTAATTGCCGCTAAATAATTGCCACCAAAAATCTATTTTGTAGTAGTGCTCTAAGCTGCTCCGCACGACTCCACATCAACCGTAATAACTCAAACTGAGATCTGCAGGGGGAAGAAGTGTACTATGAGTACATAAACGATACCCAGCAGGTAACGGCTGACTGAGCTCAAAAGATAGCACAAGCATAAATAACAAGTAACAAGGAAAGCATAGCACAAGTAATTAAACAGGAGATACTAAAGTAGCCAGGAAATAAAGAATAGAAATAGGAAACAATGGGTAAGAAGTCGAGACAAGAATGCACTTGGATCGCAAGACAACAACATAATTTCGAGCAACTAAGATACCATGTTAACTATCAGTGTCAGGAGGACCAACAACTACAATTCTAAAGTCATAACCTACTAGGTAACAATAAAAAAAAATAGTAGAGAATAGCATATAGTCAAACAATAACCTAACTGAACCCCATAAGCCCGAAAGGTAGTAACAACAAGTATAACCCAACCGGCCCCCATAAACCGAAGGGTACAAACAACAAACAATTATACAAGTGATAGACAATGCATATGAATGCAGGGTAAGTAGCAGACCCATCACTAACCATTCAAACCTCTAACAAGAAGTAACGACCTCGAACCACAAAACATCAGCCTCAGACTGGGAATAAGAGCCTTGAACCGTCAACATCATCCTGGAAAAAACTGGGCTCTAACCATGAGCATCAACCTCTAACCGGAAGAAACAACCTTAAATCGTGAATAACCAATAATGGGGCGGCCTACCTAGTTAGTAAACTTTCAGGGGCACCAGTAAGACCAAAAGCATGCATGAAAGGGTGTCGCCGCGCTGATTAGTCAAGTAAAAATTAAGCACATCCTAGATGCCTCTAATATCTCAAGTATAAAAAGGAGGACGTCCCTAATGCTCGTAATCTCAAAAATCAATAAGTCAAGTGATCCAGGTGGTACGAATCCCCTTAAAACTAGTTTAATGTAAAAATTGAGGAAAATAGTATCTCATCATAAACGATACATATGCCAATGCATGGGCCGGGAACGTACCACAAAATCCGTGAGAATGAGCAAACAATGCAATGCATGCATCACTAGCATTCAATCAAGGCACTCAAAATCAAATAATTATACGGCCAATAAAACCACACTACCAAAGAAAAGAGTACTAACCTGATATACAATTGGTCCTCACATACGATCACAGATCAAACAATATAATAATAAGCTTAATAAGGATACAATATGCCTACCACTAATAAACAAGCAAAGGGATCAATAAGAGATTTCAAATCAGTAAAGAAGGAGCAAAACCTAGGAACGATACCCTACCCCAATCAGACCACTCAAGTCCTAAACTAAGCAAAGCTAGGACCAACCCATGGCGATGACGGACAACCAAGGTTTCAAGCATCAACGCAAGAAGAACGGCCCAAAACAAGCCCTAAAGGGAGCAAATAATAATTATGAGGTGATAAAACACAACCTAAAGAATCTAATGTCCATCCAAGTCTAAGCCCACCACAAATCAATCCTAACAAGGATAAGCAAGATCATTTACGCCAAAAGCAAAGCCACAACCTAAACTAAGAATTCTAACACCTACAATAAGCCCAAGGCTCCTATGGAATCAAGAAATGATGGAATAACAAGAGGAAAGGTAAATACTCGGCAAATACCGTCCAAAATTACATGAAATATGTACTAGGCATTTTATAAGAAGCTCAATCGATAAAGTAAACAAAAGCCTACCTCAAAGTCGAACACAAGCCCTCTGAATCCACCACACACGAGCTATCCATATCTGAAATGCCTCTGTACACTGCCAAACTAGCAAATTATCAATCACAACGTCATTACAGACGTTTTGACACTATAATCACAATAATTGGAAATGAACCCGAAATGGAGTCAAAACATGAATGTGGGACCCACACCAGGAATTACGAAATTGACTCCGTCAAAAGGTTCTAAATATCCCAAGGAACTTGTGCCTTGAAAAATAGGCATAGTCTGAGCTCGAAAATGGGCTTAAACGGTCCATGCAACAAAACACAAGAAAAACACCATTAAAGGACTTGGGCAGCCCCTTCCAGGCAGAAATTACCTCAACATACCAACTTCCATGCTTCCTCGATCAATCTCACACGTAACCATACCAATTTCAAATGAAAACGCAACTTGAATCACCCAAAACAGAGCTTCCAAGCTTGAGATATCAAAGTTTTAAAATGAGGTCTGAAACTGATATTTCACTATTTAAATAGCAACGATTCTGGTCAGTAAAAGCTATATCTAGTCGCTAAAACACTGAATTCTAGTTGCTAAAGGTCTGCACTAGCAATACCAGACTTTGCTATTGTTCAAACTCTCCAAACGGACCCTTGGAATTCGTTCGGGACCCGATAAAAATAAATCGGATATGCTAACCTACTAAATTCGACATTGTAGACTCAATGAAACCATCAAAACTTCCATCCGAGATCATTTCATTGAAAAGTGGGTCCCACACCCAAGTTTTGTTTTGAGCTAAAACCCACAAGAAGGCTCAAAATGAGACTGAAAGCCTAAGGAACCACACGAAAGGTCATTCTAGATCAAAATCGACATTCTGGAGCTAACCACATTGACGGAATTCTCATCCAAGCTTATTTACCAAGAATCTTGACCAAAGTCAACCCTTGGCTTAAGCTTCAAAGTTGAAATGTCTAACGACACAAACACACATAGGAAGTCTCGGGACCTAAACCAACCATGCCCCTAGCCTAATATGGCCCTTGAAGAGTTGATGAAACTGTCAAAATTGCATTCTGAGGCCGTCTTCCTAAGCTTTTGACTGAAGTCAGTCGTTTAAGTTTCAAAGGCTACAAAATATGAAAACTTGCACAAAATCTGAATGAACGACCTGATGACCGAACTGTCAGTCCCAACAAGTCATAAATGACTTGTGGTCACAACCAAAAAGATCTAAATGCTGAAAAGATCGAAAAACGAAGAAAATGATCTGGAGGGTCATTACTTTTCCCTCTATTATTTGAAAATAGATAGAATAAACAAACAACTTTTTTGTTAATTTCAGTAGAGAAGGGCTAGGCAATAATCAATTAAGGAAAAACAAAAGTAAATTACAATTTGAAAAGAAAAATAAAAAAATGCGAACGAAAATACCTGAGATTCAGCCATTTACAGCACCAGCAAAAATCGAAATAAGCAATTTCTGCTTAGAACCAGAGTTGAAAAATTCAGCATCTTCAACCATTGATTATTCTTATCTACTAAACCAAAGTTGAAAAACTCAGTAATCAATCAACGATTTTCTCATAAGAGCTAATACACGTTGAAGAAATTCGAATTTGATAAAAATTGAGAGCGGGAGAGGAGTGATCGAGCTGTGAGAAATGAGACGAGACTCGTGTTTCTCCCGAGTCTAAATGGTTCTGCGATTTTTTGGGGAAAAAAAAATTAAAGCTAAAAGATTTTAATGGTTCTTTATGTCTAATTATAAGAAATGAAATTAAAGGAGGCTAATATTTTTGTAAGGAATAGATGGGGTTACGACCCTCACAATCTAGTGAAGAAATCAGAAGGGCTGAGATAACCCCCACAATTATATTTTTGCAGAGGTTACTGCATCCACCGTAATTAAACCTCCGCAAAATTAGCTTTTTTTGTATTGAAGTGCAAGAAGGATTATTTGAGAAAATATTTTTATGGACTAAACATGGAGAGAAAGAAACTCGTGTCCAACATTGAAATATTGGTTCACTTGCATAATAGGAAAGAACTTGGGGATCAGGAGAAAACACGTTTGAAGGATGACATAAATAAGAAAATTTATGTCGAAGTAGAATTGGAATATTTAACCAAACTTGGTTTGTTTTTGGAAAGCAAAGTGTAGAAAATTTTGACCATCAACACTCCCATATAAAGCACCACATTGATGGAGTACCAATAAAATCACTCACCAAAATTTACCATTAAAGAAAATTAACATAGAAAAATTAATTAGTTTTTATACTATGTAAATATGAACTCCACAAATAAATTAAATAAAAAATAATCTTGTCAAGAATTTTTTACAAATAAACTTAATTAGTGAAGTAAATATTATAATATTATTATGTATTTAAAACTTAAAATGTACCATGATACATGTTTTCCTACCAATATGAGTACAAAAATGCGAGTTTTTTTTTTTTTAATTTCTCACTCGGTGTCCGATACCCATATTGGAATCCATCTAAATTCGGATTTGCACTGGAAAGTCCCATATTGAGGGGTAAAGCGCTCTCTAACAAAGAAAACTCCATACCTATGGGAAGTCAAACCCGAGACCTCTTGTTAAGGGTGAAGGAGTAATTACAACTCCACCACAAGCTCTTTTTCTTGATGCTACTGTCACACCAACTCCAATATTGCCTGGCACACTGCCCTTGTCACGACCCGATTTCTCAAGTAATGATGACACTTACTACACTCCACCAATAGGTAAGCCTAACCCGTAACCTGGAGCCATAAGCAACGGACTGCCAAGCAGAAGCCAAGTACAAGAAGTAAGAGCTTAGAACAAAGCAGAAAGAGGATAATCAACAAAAACAATATAGGAACCATCTCAAAAATAGTCATCAGTAGTAGTTAAGCATCTAATCCGAAATAGGAGTACAAGACTTCCACAAATACAAGACAAGTTCAGACTATTTGTGAATACAATGTAAACACTAGGCATATAAAAAATAGATGGAAACCGATAGCTCCAAACGCCAGGAGCTTACACTTATCTCTGAAACCTCAAGTAGCTCCACACGACTACAAATCAACGATGCTAATTCAACTGCAATCTGCACAATTTGAAAGGGGCAAAAGTGTAGTATGAGTACCAAAAATTGTACTCAGTAGGCAACTACCGACTGAGCTAACACAAGCATAAACAACAAGTAATAAGGAAATCATAGCACAATTAACTAAACAAGAGATACTAAGGTAGACATGAAATAAAGAATAGAAACAAGAAACAAAGGGTAAGAAGTTGACTCAAGAATGCAACTTGATTGCAAGCCAACAACCTAATCACAAGTAACTAAGATACCAAGTCAACTACCTATGTCAAGAGGACCCACAACCACAATTCTAAAGTCAAAACCTACCAGGTATTAATAAAACAATAGCAGAGAACATAAAACAGTCAAATAATAACTTAACCATATCCCCATAAGCCCGAAAGGTAAAAATAGAAAGCATAACCCAACCGACCCCTATAAATTGGAGGTTACAAACAACAAACAAATATATTGGTGATAAGCAATGCATATGAATACAAGGTGGGCAGCAGGACCATCAGTGACCATGTCAAACCATAACCATAGGACTCTAGTCAACTCCCAGCCCAGCTAGCAAGAGTGACAAATCAATCTAGGCCCCCCACCCATACAGTCCACCCTCAGGGGCGTAAGCTGCCCTGCTAGAAAGAGTGACCCAGAGCGTGTATATTTCAAAAAGGATCTCAGTTTTCAAGGCCTCCTAACCAGTCAGTCCACTCCAGGGGTGTAATCCGCCCAGTTAGCAAGAGTGACCCGGGGGTGTAGGTAAAACCAAAGGCATGAAAGAAAGGGCGTCAACGCGTAGGGTAGTCAAGTGGAAATTGAGCACATCCCAAATGCCTTTAATATCTCAAGTAGGAAAGGAGCACACCCCTGATGCCTCGTAATCTTGAAATTTAGTGAGTCAACTGATATAGGTGGTATGACTTCCATTAAAACCAGTTTAGAATAAAAACTGAGTAAAATAGTATCTCATTATGAATAATAAATATGCCAATGCATGGGCGGGGATCGTACCATAAAATCCATGGAAATGAGCAAACAATACAATGCATGCCATCACAATGCAGCTAATGAAACCACGCTACCAATGCAGAGAGTAATAATCTGGGATCTAATTGGTCCTCACATACGGCATCGAGCCCAACAGTTAATCATAAGCTTAATAAAGATACAGCATTCCTACCGCTAATCAACAAGCAAAGGGACCAAGAAGAGATTTCAAATCAATAAAAGGGGATCGAATTCAAAGGACGTCGCCCTACCCTAATCACATTGCTCTAGTCCCAGACTGAGCACAACTAGAAACAAGCAATAGCTACGATGAGCCACCAAGGTCACAATCATCATCACAAGGAGAACGAAATAAAATAAGACCTAAAGAAGCAACCTATATCAATGAGGCTATAAAACACAATTTAAAGCATTTAATGTTCAGCCTAGTCTAAGGCAACCATAAGTCGATCCTAACAAGGATAAGCAAGATCATCTACACCACAAGCAAAACGACAACCTAAACTAAGGATCCCAACACTCACAATAAGCCCAAGGCTCCTATGAAATAAAGAAATGATAGGATAACAAGAGGAAAAGCAAATACCATATGAAATTACATGAAATCTATACTAGGCATTATTTAAGAAGTTCAATCAAGAAAGTAGATTAAAGCCTACCTCAAAGACGAACATATGTGCTCTGAACACAGCTAACTATCAAATTATCAATCACAACATTATTACAGATGTTTAGACACTAAAATCATAACAATTGGAAATGGACCCAAAATTGAGTTAAAACGGGAATGTGGAACCTGCATTGGGAATCCCGAAATTGACTCCGTCAAAAGGTCCTAAACTTAGTCTCGAACTTGTCTTCCAAAATTGAACACAATCTGAGCCTCAAAAATAGCCCACCAACAACATGCAAAATTAACAAGAAAATCAAGCTAACGTAGTAACTTCGAGCTCCAATTTACCTCAAATGAAGGTTCCTCAACATCTTCTAATCACATGCCCAAGTAGACATTACGCTCCCAACGATCACTTAGGACTTCAAATAACTCAAATCGGAGCTCAGATGAGGGTGAAATCACCATTTAAAAATTAGGACTGAAAACTAAAATTTATGGGTATAAATACCCAAAATTGGTCGCTAAAAGTAAACTCTAATCGCGAAAAGTCTGATATCTGGTTGCTAAAAGCCTGCATCAAATATCAACACTTTAGCTAGTTTGCTCAAACTCCAAATTCCCCAACGGGGTGTTCGGGATTTGTTCAGAACCCCGTGCGCGCAAAAAAAATATGCTATCCTATTGAATTTGGCATTCCCAACTCAACGGAGCTATCAAAACTTCTATTCGAGGTTGTTTTACCCAAGTTCCATTTTAAGTTAAAAACCACAAGAAGGCTCAAAATGAGATCAGAATCCTAGAGAACCACACGAAACGTCGTCTAGACCAAACATATTATTTCAAAGCTAACCGCGCTGACGAAATTTTCTTCCAATCACATTAACCAAGAATGTTGACCAAATTCAACCCTTGGCTTAAGCTTCAAAGTTAAAACACCTAATGACACAAACTCACACCAGAAGTGTTGGGGCCTAAACCAACCATTCCCCTAGCCTTAAATGACCCTTCCAGAGCTGATTAAACCGTCATAATTACATTCTGAGGCCGTCTTCCTGATCTTTTGACTAAAGTCAACCGTTCAATATTCAAAGGCTCCACAATATGAAAACTTGTACAAAATCTGAACTAACAATCCAACGATTGAACAGACAGTTCCAGCAAGTCATAAATGATATGTTGTCGGCAAAGGAAAGATCTAAATGTTGAAAAGATTGAAAAACAAAGAATATGACATGGAGGATCATTACAGCCTAATGACGAGGATCCTTGGTAAGCTGTGGATGAAGATACAAGCTTTGAAATTGCATATGGCTCCAATATTCCCAATAAGTTTTTTTTCCTACTTACGATTATTCCATTCCAAAGTTTTGTCCATTTTTTAATTAAAAATAAAAGATTTTTTTCTTATTCATCTATTTTGTGTTCTTGATCATACCACGTATTTCATCCATGTATATTTGTCTTTTCCCTTTTTTTATTATAGGAAAACATCCATCAGGATACATTTTAAATTTTAAATATATAATAATACTATAATATTTATTTCACTAATTAAGTTTGCATGTAAAAATTCCTTGATGAGTTTCCTTTAATTTTATTTATTTGTGGATTTCATATATACATGACATAAAAATTAATTTATTTTACAATGTGAATTTTCTTAATGATACATTTAATTGAGTACTGATTTTATCGATACAAATGTCTAAGTTGAGTAATTTTGTTGATACAAAACAAAGTTTAATGACTTTGCTAGATAAATTCTCGAAGTTGAGTGATATTTTGAGATATTAACTACACATTTATGATATTGAGACTTACACTAGGTAACAGTCATTTTGAATAGGGCCTTGAGTGATACAAATTGATCAACAAGAGAGCCTGTTCTAGGGGATGTTTCTGTTAGCTCTTGTTTGAATTGGGTTTGAGTTGTTGCTCTTATGCTAGGTAATTGTTAAAATAACATGTATTAACATAAAGGGATGGTGACCTCATAAAACCAATTTGTGGAGATACATAATTGATCAATTAGTAGAAGACTTTATCACTCAAATGACTCTTTGATCAATTCAAACTGTTTTCAATTAAATAAATGCTAATTGTGCTAGACTAATTCTTTGTACTTGATGTCATTTTAATTAACCATCTTATAACTAATTAAGCAAACATCCAATGAAATCCTTGAACAAATCAAATGGAATTAAGTTGACAACATGTGTTTCCAACACTATAAATAGCACCATTTGAATGGTTTATTTCCTCACAAAAATCCACAGAAAATAATAGCTATGGCAAAGTACACAACTTTTCTCACCCTCCTCTTTGCCTCTTCCTTGTTGCTGCAACTGGTGAATATAATGATTTCTTTAAGATTACGAACTTTTAAAATATTTATTTTTTATTAAACTTTGTGACGAGTCAAACATGTCTGATAAGTAAAATTTTCTATGTCAAGTACATAACATGAGATTTCAATTTTCTCATTGTTGCAGAAATACAAATGGCAGAAGGGAAATACTGTTGGAAAAAAAGTGACAAGTGAAATGGGCCTTGTCAATACTCTTACAAATGTAGTTATCATTGCGAACACTACTATGGAGCTAAATATGGTATCTGTAAGAAGTACAAACGATGGGGTCACAAATATTACTGGACAAAATATGCTTGCTATTGCTACTCCTCTTTCCACTACTAACAAACTTTCAGTTTCTCATGGCTTGGCTTTGACTATGTAAACAAATAATTAAGAAGCTACCTATTTTTTGTGTGTGACAATGTAATAAGGCTAATTTATGTGTTTAATCATTTTGGCCAAGATTAGCATGAAGAGCAATTGTATGTTGTGCTTTTCTATGAGTTTTAATTGATGCGAATTATGGTATTTTTCTATATAAATATTTATTGTGTAAAGTACCATGCAGGGCTAAGCTAAAATTAAAAATTACTAACTTTAATGGAAATATAATCAGGGTAAATGAAATAGTAGCGGAAAAAACAAGGCTATATATATATATATAGTGAACAACAACAAAAGTTACAAAAGATCCATCTCAAAACCAGATTGGCATCATTACAGAATTACTACAAAAGACTGAGTATAGGACTAGACATATACAAATATACAGACTCTCGGAATACCAAAGACTAGTCAAAATATACAAAAAGAAATGACTTAACTCTAGACGCTTGTAGGCTCACCCTCAATCTACTACTATCAACTGCACTATATGAGGATCAACGCGGTCGACTAGAGCTTGGACCTACATCAGGAAAAAGAGATGCAAAGTGTGGTATGAATACCAAAACAACGGCTACTCATTAGGCATCATATACCGACCAAGCTCGATATTGTAAAAACATAACAAAATGCAAGTAAGTAAAACAGTAAGTAAGTCAGCTGTAAGGGCACAATAATCGTAAGATAAGGCATTAGTTGCATAGGGAAAATCTAAGTTTGAATCTAATCTGAACTAGATGAAACCAAAGTAGAGAACCTCATAAGCCTAGAAGGTGCATACAAGAGATAGAATAGACAAATTAATAATCTATCCATACCCCATAAGCCTGACGAATACACACACGAGCTTATATTAAGGAGAACAGTACCAAAGAACATATAAGAACATCAACCATAAACTCAAGCAAAAACTAATCAGAATCTGACATCAGTATAGTCATGAAAGAGGCATGACTCATCTTGTAATCTTACAATAGAATGGCTACAATGAAGACTAGCTTATTATGTAATCTTACTTCGAAAGGGTCGATCATTCCCTAACATCGGAATTCCACATGAACCTAGCTCCTTCAGGAATTTTACATCGAAATGGCTAGTCCTTTTCAGAATCTTACATAAAAAAAGCGACAACCAGACTAAGAATCTCTGAGAATATTACATTGTAACAATTAGTCAATTCTAGAATCTTACATCGGAATAAACATTAAGAATCTAGATTCTCCAAGAATTTTACATCGAAATAGCTAGTCCCTTCCATAATCTTACATATGAAGATTACCACACAAGAGCCGATCTTTCCCAAAATCTTACATCGGAGGATCCAATCACACAAAGAGTAGAACTAATGATCTAAGGCAAGACTAAACACAAAATACCCCAAGAAGACAATACCAAAACCAAAAAGGGTTTCCGCAGGTCAAAATCCAACCAAAAAGGTCACATCTAACCTAAATCTGAGCTAGATGAACAATATAGGCTAAAGTCTTAGGCACACGTTAGCCAACCCTAGGCTAAGGCACTAACTATGCAAATAACAAGGCAACTCCAACTCATAACTAGATCATGGGAGCAACAATAGCAATAACGACAACATTAAGGAATATTATACTCAAATAAACTCAAAATAAGGTTAACGAAGTAATAGGAATGTCAACAAGAATTAAACGAGCTAACTTATCCCAAAAACTAGCAATTCATCATCTTAGAACAATCAACTAACTAAGTCTAAGGGCAGTGAAAGGCAGACTCGAATGAGCTCGTCGACTAAGGTTCAAACACCTGAAGCCTAAAGCAAGAGAAGGGTAAGCTATGGAGTAAACGACGATCCACTGAATCAACTTGGTCAGCCGAACTAACATCACCGAAGTGGTCACACAGTGAATTTTGGGCCAAATTTTGGAAAACTTTAAATAGCACAAAGGAAAGAGAAAATACATTTTTTTTAGAATTTTAGATAATACTTTTTGAGAGATTTTGGAAGAAAAAAATACTTGGGTATTGATTCAATGTAGTAGATATTATGTTATGCTCTGTTTTAGGTCTATTTATTCATGAATTTAGATTAATTAGTATGGGGTTAACTCATGGGTTAAAGTTGCAAACTCAAACCTATTTTCAATCTTCGATTGATGCTCGAAAGAGATTGATTGGAGTGGGTAAGTAGTCTAATGCTTGCAATTTAGGTTTGATGTCTATGATTTGCTTGAAAGAGAAATTATGGGTCAGATCTATTTGCCCAAATCTTCTTGAAAAAAGAGATTTCGTAAGGTAGTGGGTTGTTTTGTAATTCACACAGATGAGACCTAAAGAAGACTCTATGAAATGATATAATAAGATCAAAAGAAGATTAGTGTCAATGATGATGACCCAGCCTATCCATGTTTATTCAGCACTATTGAGCACCACAATTACCCCTATGTGACATTAATTCCAATCCCCACATTCTAGATTGATTTTTAAATTATTTGAATTCGTCATATTTTAGTTTGATCTTGACTTGTGATAACAAAATCCCTTTACATAAATTTGTTGGAATCATCCCCTGCTCTTTGAATTGCTATAAATGAATGAGTTTACAATCTAAAGTTCCTAATTAAATTCCTTGCCTTACAGCATTCTCTGGGGGATTCGACCCCTACTCTTAGTTGAGTATTTTTATTGGCAGCGATCGCTTATTCTGTTAATTATTTTGGAGGATAGTTTGAGCTTTATGCAACACCCCCCCCCCACCCACCCACCCACCCACCCAAATTTCGAGCTCAAACCAACTGCTATGGAGTTAAAAAACCAAGAGAAAGTGAGTTGAAATCGTTGAACCAACAATTAATAGACCAGTCACTTACTCATCACGATTGTGGGGTCTCAACGCTTGCAATTCTGATGGTCAATCGTTGACCAGGCCCACTAGCCCTTCATCGCTATCGCGATGGTCTAGGTCCGTGAATGCAAAAGCCAAGAAACTGACCTTCACGACCGCACCACAAAGATTGCTTCAATTTTATATAGTCCCTTCGATTGTTGACTTGTAACCTGTAACTGCTTGATTTAGTGATGTTTATCCTTCTGGTCTAGGTCGTGGTTATTTAGTCTTTTGAACAATGAGTTTCTTGCAGTAAAATTTCTGGTCATCTGAAAAAATTGGGTCTTTTCTGCACAACATGGATAGCTAAAATAACATGTATTAACACAAAGGGATGGTGACTTCACAAAAGAAATTTGTGGAGATACAAAATTGATCAATTGGTAGAAAACTATATCACTCAAATGTAAGGATGATAAGTAGTAAGTTTAATTAGTCTTTTTAATTATTGCTTTGTAATATGCTGGTTGACTTCGTGAAGTTTTTTTGGCAAATCCATCTGGGATATGTCATGATTTTTTACTCTCTCAAACAAAGAGTTTTTCATAATAAAATTTAGGGAAAAAGGTAAAAAATGCCCTTAAATTATGCAAAAGAAATAAAAATGTTCTCCATTTATAGTTTAGCTCAAAAATGCTCTTACCGTCAATACTTTGGTTCAAAAATGCCCTTACAGTAAATACTTTGGTCTAGAAATGCCCCTATGGGTCCAAAATGCCCTTTTCTGAGTAAATATACTATTATTTTTTCATTTTAAACACAGCTTCTTCCTAATTAAAATGTTATTAAATGACACTATTCTTGTTTTCTTTCTTCTAAAATCAATTTAACAAATTAAAATGTAGGACATATTTTTGTTCTTCTTAATATCATTTTATCAATTAAAATAAAATAACTTCATGTACCCTTTCGACAGGTAATATATGTCATTTATATAAGATCATAATAAATCCATCATTAATTTATATTTATATAACGATAAAAAAAATGATAACAAAATAATAAATATTTTAACTTTTTTTTGAATTAAAGTAAGATAAAAATTTTCTAATTTTAAAAACATTATTAGAAAAAGAACGTGTTAAAAAGAAAATAATAATATATTTATTTGGAAAATGAGTATTTTTGACCCATTAAATAACAATAAGGGCATTTTTGGACACAAGTATTGACGACAATGCCATTTTTTTACCAAACTACAAAAGAAAGGCATTTTTGTTCCTTTTACATAGTTTAAGGGCATTTTTGAACCAAAGTATTGATGGTAAGGATATTTTTGAGCCAAATTATAAACGGAGGGCATTTTTATTCTTTCACATAGTTTAAGGGCATTTTTAACCTTTTTCCCTAAAATTTATTGTGTTCTTATTTTCTGCAATTACATCTTTGAAAAACTCGGTTCTTCAATACATTAGGTAATCATCAAAATAACATGTATTAGCACAAAGGGGTGGTGACCTCATATATAAAAGCAATTTTTGGAGATATGGAATTGATCAATTAGTAGAAGACTTTATCACTCAAATGGCACTTTGATCAATTCAAATTCTTTACAAGTAAAGAAATGCTAATATATTGTGTTGGACTAATTCTTTGTACTTGATGTGTCATAATTTAATTATCCATCTCTTATGACTAATTAATCAAATATCCAACGTAATCCTTGAACAAATCAAATGTAATTAAGTTCACAACTTGAGTTTCCAACACTATAAATACCATCATTTCAATTGTTTGTTTTTTCACCAAGAAATCAACAGAAAATAAGAGTTATGGCAAAGTACACTACTTTTCTCGCCCTCCTCTTTTGCCTCTTCCTTGTTGCTACAACTGGTGAGTCAACATGATTCTATAGCTACCAAATATTTAAGATTATGAGTTTTCAAAATGTTTATATTTTTTTTTATTAATATTCAATTTTCTCATTTTTATAGAAATACAAATGGCAGAAGGGAAATACTGTTGGAAAAAAAGTGACAAGTGGAATGGGCCTTGTCAATACTCTTACAAATGTAGTTATCATTGCAAGCACTACTATGGAGCAAAATATGGTATTTGTAAGAAGTACAAACCATGGGGTCACAAATATTACTGGGCAAAATATGCTTGCTACTGCTACTCACCTTGCCACTACTAAAACACTTCCACTTTCTCATGGCATGGCTTTGACTATGTAAAAAAATAACCATTCTATGTGTGTAACAATGTAATAAGGCTGATTTATGTGTGTAACCATTTTGGCCAAGCTTTGCGTGATAATCAATAATGTTGTATGCTTTATTTTTAGTATATTAATAGATTTGAACTATAATATTTTTATATATTGTGTAGAGTACCATGTAGGGCTAAGCTAGAATTAATAATTACTATATGACTCGAGATACATGTATAACGCACGTGCCGGAGAGTTTGTAGAGAAAACATTAATTGGGACGATAAAAAATTCGAATCTATTTGAAAACTTTGAAAAAGCCTACTTAACATAAATATATCATGTTATTTTACAATTTTAGAATGTATCTAATTCCCAAATTGTGAATTACATACAGAGGAAGCTGCTAAACCTGGAGAAACTATAGTTAACATTTTTCGAAATAAAAAAGGAATTTATTTATTTCGAAATAAGTTAAACCACAAATGTGATATCATTCTTATACCATTGGGATAAGAGTCATACAGGTCTCTATTGAAATTGTTAGAGGTGAAAAAGAAGAAAATGCTTAACAAGAGAAAATATACCTAAAGTGCCATTCTGCATTTAATGGACTATGCTATTTGATATTTTCAGAGACTATCAATTAAAACAAACAAAAAAAAAAAAAACAAAAAAAAACAAAGAAGCAAAAGACAATAAATTAATAAAATTGAACAGCTATGTTTAGAAATTATGTGCTTCTTGCAAGATGAAAAAAATAAAAGAAGAAATTCACACTGCTCTTTTTGTGCGTTACGCTTTTCTAGGGAAAAAAAAAAAGCATTTCTAATATCACAGGTTCATTACATAGTGATTTTTAAAGTCTTGAGTTGCTTGAGTCAATCTTTGTTTTTGAAGTCCTCTTTTGTTCATTTCTTTAGCATATGGGCACGTCCTCGTTTTGAATTATTTGAATGAATGTCTTATGTCTAGAGGCGGATTCGCGATACAACAAACACTGTTAATAAATCTCTAACGTAAATTCTCAGAAGCATTGTTAACAAGCATTATAGTTTTGTTTGGTTCATTGAGAAAAAAACTATTACTACTCATAAAACATCATGTTTACGGATCCTTTTTCGTGGAAAGTACTATATTTTTGAGTTAAAAAGTTTTATTAATTTCATTTAGTAAGATTGTAAGAATTCTGGAAGTCGAGATGTTCTTTAAGAATTGTTAGAACTTGGACTACGCTTCAGTTGCTGAAAGGAAATGGCTTACACGAGTGAAGATTCTAATGTGCTTATTGAGATAAAAGAAAAATAATGATTCTCAAACACACCACTTGCATATTAGCAATCAGGTACTTGTTTGATTATCTTATGTTCCTTGCAGATCTAGTCGTAAATTTGCAACTTGACCAAGAACATTTGTATGTTTTGGGTTGTGAGTCGCACATGTCGATTGACACGATCCGATATGTCCCAACCCGAAGTTTTCTTTACTCTGAAAAAGAGATAAGTACCAATTTGGAAAAGGGATGGGAACTGTTCCAACGAATAGTGATTTCCCTTTTTAATGGGTGTTGAACACTTTTTAGAAGATAAGGGTGAGGAACACAAAAAACAGAAAAACAGAGGGAGAAACAGAAAAGAAATTTCTATCTTCTTCACTGATATTAACAAAACAAAAGTGACATTTAGTTTTTGGAATCATAGCTTTGATTCCTTGAGACTTAAAGTTGGACTTGGAGCAACCTTTCACACGACTTCATTATCATTCCGTAGTTGTTAACAGGTACACATTTTCGTTCCTGTTATGATATTCTGACAATGGTATCAGAAGCCAAGGTTAATTGTTTTATATTTAAATAATATAGTTGCTCACTGCTTGAACTCACCTGTTTGTTGTTTGAAAGTTTTAGTATCTAATAATAGATCGAATACTCATTCAATTTTTTTGGGGGGAATCAAATCTGTTGTTATAAATTGGTTGTTTAAACATGGAGAAGAAGCAGTAATTTTTTTTTGTTCATAAGAATTGAACATATATGGTGAAGAAGCACAAGTAAAAGAAATAGCCTAATTTCTATGAGATATAAATTAGAACGACTTTGCTGAATAGAAAGAAGTTAAGTGTCATTTAAAAAAAATTGTCCTTTACCAACAATGATTCTCTTTTATTTGATTTTATTTTTGACTCGAAGTACTACTTCATATTGTAGTACAACGCTTACTTTTTTAAAAATAGGAAGAAAAACGTGTGAGCCTAAAAAAAAGTAATTGATTCTATTGTACTTGTTTTGAGAAAGTAGCTTGTACTTTCTATTTTTTTTTGTTGAAGGAGTCAATATGGTTTTTAATAATTTCTTAAAAAAGTAATAATTAAAAAAAGAGACAAAAGTGTGACGTGACATGTTTATTCATTAAAATATATATATTTATGAAAAACAAGTTCAGTTTCTTTTAGGAATATGAAGTGTTATTTCTCATTTTATAAAAATATAATATAGCATGTAATGTGACTTTGGCATTGTTTGTTTTGAAAATCTCATATACATCAAGTGGCTTCATTTTTTTATATATTAATTTTTAAGGGAATTAATATAGTACTGAAAGGGTTGGTACTTTATAAATAACCATATGTTTATATATGTGTGGAAATATATTATGGTTTTGAAAAATAATTAAATTAGTCTTGTAATAATTCTCTTAAGAGTAAAGTCTTTTTTAATAAATCCCTTTCCCTTCTACAAGAATTTTGTGACATATGTTGTCGCATTAAATGATCTTTAACCATATTTCTGATTTTTTGTTCCCATTTAAGATATGGCTGAACGGAAACATGCTCAAATTGCTCCAAGTGGTAGTGCTATTAATAGAGGAGCAAAAAGAAATAGTAGAAGGAGGCGACGCAAAAGATCAAAATAAAAAATGATTCAGATTCGGAGCCAGAAGTCATAAGAAATGATTCAAGGATACTGCAAAATATGATCAGAGATAAAAGAACATGCAAAAGACAAGGAAAAAGATTATATGAAGAGTTCAAAAATATCAAAATGGACTTGTCTGACCTATTACTTGATTTTTTTTTTTAAAAAAAATTGGATTAAAATTAGTCAAATTTATGATTATTACATCTATGTTGAGGATTGCGTTCGATTAGGTATTTGATATAATTCCTTACCAGATTATTGCAAAAGAAACTAGTAGACATCTATCGTGATTTTGATCCTAACAAACCATTATGGAGGTTCACAGTGAATCTTGAAGCTAGATGGCCAACGTGATCACATAGGACCAATCTAATATTTAAGTATTTATTTTGTTTTTGCATATTATGTAATGGACACTTTTGATTATGTTTTAATATGAATATACGTGTTTTATCAAATTTTTAATTGGTGTGTTGTTATTCCATTGTGCATTATCATATGGTGTTAATTATTAGAAACCTAAATCCTTGTGGTTATGGCCTAAAATATATTAGGATACACATTAAGAAATTAATTTAAAATTTTGATTAAATATTTAGTTTGTAGATGATGATTGGATGCTTAAGTGTCTTTTCAATTTAACATAAAATATGAAACCTTTATGAGAATTAATTTACTTGAATGTGTATGTCACATGAAAAATTGATTTAGAATTATTGCCTTATTATCTCTCACAACATACATGACATCAAAAAGCATTATAGCTGACTCAAACAAAGGCAAAAAACTGAACGGTGTCAATTACGACATATGGAGTCGTAAAATATGGTATGTGCTGGAAAAAAAATGCTCTACACGGTACAAATCATGTTTTGAATCAACCAGAAGAGGAAATTATTGAACAACACAGAAGAGACCTTTAAACTTATAAAGCTTGGAAAAAGGTTAATTCCACTGCACGCGAGATAGTTATGTGGTTGATGACCTCATACATGAATATGAGGAATTTCCTACTACTCATGCTATGTGGAAATATCTGCGAGGAACATATGGGGGTACATCAGTAACCCACCTTGGACAGTTGACTATTAAATTTGGCACTTACAAGAAGTGTCATGATCAAAATGTCAAACAACACCTTAGGGTGATGTCAAACATGATAGCTCAACTCAAGAATGCTTTAATTGTTCTTTCAGATGAGCAACAAGTCCATGCAGTGATTTGGTCTCTTCCCATTAATTAGGAACATTTGAAGGTCAATTTGACCCATAGTGATAACATCAATACCTTTTCTGATGTTGCTCACCATATTGAACTTAAAGATGAGCGACGTGGTGATGCTAAAGATTCTTCTAATACCTTTGTGGCGGAGTCAAGTGGTACAAAATATAAAGGCTTCAATCACAAGAAGAATTGAAAAAGAAATGGAAAAGACAAAGAGGCCGGAGAAGCACCCTCCAAGAAAAAGAAGAAGCCAAATTCCAAGAATGGAAAAACGGTTTTTCAAAAAAAGAGACAAGAGCAAAATGAAGTGCTACAATTTTCAAATGCTGGGATATTTTTCTCGTGAATGTACCGAGCCGAAAAAGGTAATATTTCTAAATGCATCTCTGAGTGCTACATATGTTTCTAGCACTTCTTTACTAACTGAATCTTATCCTATGTGGATTGTAGACTCAGGATCCACTTACCATGTGAGTCGAGATCAAGAAATGTTTGTAGAGTTGCATTGAGTTTCATCTAAATCAAGGCTGAGCTACGTAGGAAATAATGCCAAACTAGAATTCAAAGGGATATGCACTTGCAAAGTAGACTTGTGCGGTAGCCGTTCTTTGATGTTGCATGACGCCCTATATGCTCCAAAGATTCGACAAAAATTAGTATCTGTGTCCGTTCTTTTAAACATTCATTTCGATTTGTTTTTTAGTCGTAAGGGTGTTCGAATAACTCTAGATAATGTTAATATGGTTTCAGACTTCATTATGATTGTTTTATCATTTTAGATTGTAATCCTTCAACTTACGACTATTATGTTGACCGTTGTGTAATGGCATGTTAGTCAAGTAACAATGATATTGATGTTATTACATGACATGCAAGATTAGGTCACATAGGGCAAGATCGAATGAATAGGTTGGCAAAGGAAGGACATTTAGGTTCTTTTACCAAAATTGAAATGTCAACTTGTGAAAATTGTCTTGTTGGAAAGATTACACGTAAACCATTTGGAAAGGCAAAAAGAGCCGAGTTTTCACTTCAATTAATCCATTCTGATATTTGTGGTCCAATAAATATGAAGGCAAGGTCTGGTGCTACATATTTCATTACATATATTGATGATTTTAGACGCTTTGATTATGTCTATTTGATTTCTCATAAACCTGAAGCACTTGAGTGCTTTAAAGGATATATGAATGAAGTTGAAAATCAATTAGATAAAAGAATATATGCTTTAAGAACTGATCGAGGACGTGAATATTTGTCAAAACAATTGGAAGAATTATGTACTGAAAAGGGTTATTATTAGACAATTAAATACTCCTTATACACTCCAACAAAATGGTGTAGCTGAAAGAAGGAATAAAACATTATTAGACATGACTAGGTCAGTGATGGTGCAGGCAAATTTGTCTCTCTTTCTGGGGAGATGCATTATTGATTGCGGCCCACATATTGAACAAAATATCTACTAAATCAGTTTCTTCACTCCTAATGAACTTTGGACTAGTCATAACACAAAACTAAATGATCTACGACCATGGGGTTGTGCAATATATATTATAAATCATTTTGGTGTGTTTGGTAAACTAAGTCCAAATGAAAAGAAATGTATCTTTATAAGGTACTCTGAACGCTCCAAAGGGTATGTGTTATGTTTATGAACTGAAGGATGGAAGTATAACTGAAATTGTATCAAGAGATATCATATTTTTGGAAAATGATCTTCCTAAAAAGGGTGAACTAGATGAAGTTGAGCCTCTCTACAAAATGTTGATTTAGAAGATCAGGTAGAGTTGTCAGATATACTTGATAACTCAATGGATCAAGAAATGAGTCTTGGTCCAATTGGGAGTTATGAATCCCAAAGTTCTATAGAGGAATATGAACTTCAATTACGTAAGAGTACAAGAAAAGGTGTACCTAAACGATCACATGTTAAGGTTCTAGGTTTGCGTAGGATTTGATGACATTTCAGTATTGTAAAATAACTTGATTGATATAATATTCCCTTCTATATAATTATATTAAATTTATGTTCAAATGTGGTATGCATATGGTATTTTGTAAGAAATAAAGTGTGTCGAACAAGTCGAGAGATTGGCTCTCTCACACGAGCAATCACCTCTTACACCGAGGAACGTGTAGAGATAAGTTTCAGCACCATATTATGATTTGTTTTATGAGCCAGGCAAGTGTTTCTCTAATAAATTAAGTTTAAGAATCACTGAAGAGAGAAACTAGGGTTAAACATCTAAAGGTGTTTAGACCAAGGTAATCAAAAGAATGAGACACATACAACAATATAAGGTGAAAATAGCGTAGCACGTGTTTCATACTACGTGTGTCAAGTGATCAATGGGTCATGAATTTTATCTATATTAAATCTCTTAATATTAGAATATCTTATATAGTCATTATTCAATTCAGATCCATCTTGATTGATTTCTCATTTTTTAGATGGTTCCCTACTTCTTCATTGTGTGACATCCTGAAAAGTTAAAATGACTTTTCAATGAAATACCATTTGACCTTTTTCTGTTTCTCGAAGTTTCAATCAATGTTGCTACTTTAGCATGTTACTAATTGCCATGAATGATTTGGCAGTTCAGTGCATCTCTAGGAAAGCAGTTGATTAGGAACATATAGATTCAAGTAGAAAGAAAAGACAATTAATTGAATAATAAACTTATATACAAAAGCCGACTATTGCACTAACCATATTGGTATTGAGTGTATAAAATTAAACATGAACTCGAGTTAACCTCTTTAAGAGTATGAGGGATCGAAGAAGTAACTACTAAAGTAGTGAATGAAGTTTGGGGTACTGTAAGTAATAGTGTCCTTAAACTACTAGTGAATTCTTTCCACATGTGATTGAATTCCTATGTAGGGCTTGTAAAAAAAACCTTGAAGGTGAGCCTTGGTACTCACAGGTCGCACAAACTATTTGTTGTATGAATTGTGTTTTTAGTTGATATCATATTGATTTGGGTCTTGTCCACCATGTGCGTAGTGGGAGATGTAAGTTTTGGGTTGTGGGTCGCCCATGTAGATTGACCCGACCCGATATGACCCAACCGGAAGTTTTTTTTCTCTGAAAAAGAGATAGGTACCAATTTGAAAAAGGGGTTGGAATAGTTACTTTGTAACTGATCCAAACATATACTGATTTCCCTTTTTAATGGGTGTTGAACGCTTTTCAGAAGATAAGGGTGAGGAACACAACAAAAGAAAAACATAAAAGAAATTTCTATCTTCTTCACTTATATTAACAAAATAAAAGTGAATTTAGTTTGTGGAAACATAGCTTTGATTCCTTGAGACTTAAAGTTGGACTTGGAGCAACCTTTCACAAGACTTCATTATCATTCCACCGTTGTTAACATGTACACATTCTCGTTCCTGTTACAATATTCTTAGAACATTGCACATGTTTAACACTAAGGATTACTTGTTTCAGTTGGATAAAAAATATATGGAAGTAAAACGAAATTTGTGTGAAACATAGTTCATGGTTAAGACTAAACAATTTGATTTTCCCACGTAGTGTGTGTGTGCATTCTCACATTTTAATCTATTCTAGTGTCAAGCAGAGGATATAGTATGGAGTTTGAAAGATGACAACTCTTTTTATTCGGATACCAATGGAACAACAATAAAGTCTTATTTATTAGGGAAAAATCTTAAAGGATGATCAAGTAATTTTTCATAAAATGACCTTTTATACACTTTATATATCATATTTAGTATAGTTATAAATGAATCAACGTACATAATTTTTCTTATCTTATCAAGCTTTCAACCAGGCCGACATAAGTAAATTTTGTCTCTTTGCTCTTATAAATTATATTTCTTTTCCCTATTAGAGACTTAACACTTATTAGATCTGCAACATGGTGATGCTTTGCATCAGGTTCGCCCTGTCCTAGGCATATCATCCAATGATAGTTCATCTCGTCCCCCAGGTTTTGTTTTGGATACGTTCTGATCATGAATGAAAGAAAATATCTCAATTCTTGTTACTTTTTAGCGAATTTGACATGCAGGCCATCATGTACTATTTGAGCTAGCAGTTACTTACTTTAGCTCTAACTCCAGTGCAAGCCATAGCACGGGTACTTATGGGATCTCGTTAGGTACTCAACGGGTAAGTTGATGCAGATTGCAGAATGTTCATTGACATATTATCATTCATATCATCCGTATTGTTCTTAATAGTATAAGTGTGGTTGCCTACCGTAATGATGTCAATCAAAATAGTAATACAATTTCTTGAGATTTTTTATTTAGCTAATTAGTCTGGTTGTTGAAGGAATTCCGTAAAGCAATGAGGTACTAGGAATTCCAGAAACTGAACAGTTAGCAAGACTATATTCATTGGTTGTTGAAGGAAATCCGTAAAGCAATGAGGTACTAGGAATTCCAGAAACTGAACAATTAGCAAGACTACTGTCGTCTACTAGGAATATGCTTATAAATAAAATGTCACCTTTGTTTCTTGTAAGTGCTAGCTACAGATGTCTGTTTGATTAACTATTTTCCCATTCCATTAAATATTGATGTGGAGAACGTTCTTGTCAGTAACTAGTGTTGAGCGATTCTATGGCGAGCCCACATACAACAATATCTAAAATACTGATGCGGAAGCTAAACTAAATCAAGTTTATTAACTCAAACATCGAAAATAGAAAGTATCCGAATAAAAACAAGCTGAAACTAATCTGATTGTCTATTAGCCTCTACTAAGATGAGTTGCTAGGACAAGCCCTTAGTTGTCCCTAACTGTCTAAAACTAAAATAACAATACTGAATGGAATGTAAAGGATGTCCTCAATAGATGAGGACTCACCAAAAGTACTACTAAGCCGAGCTGGAGTCATACTAATCACGACCTGAATGTTGAACGTCCAAACCTATATATCAAATAATATAGGTAGAAAGTATGCGGTCAATAGTTTGAATGTACTGAGTATATGAGACATTCATAATAAGGCTGATAACTGAACATGACAAGTCTTAGATGCTAAGCTATAAATATATAACTGATGTAATGAATAAGTAACATACAACTGGAAAATACTAAATTGTAACAAACTCAAAACATGATCATGCACCAACTGAGAGACTGTACTGGACTGTGGGAGATACTAAAACTAACATATAACCACGTGATCTAGACATGGAGTTCGATGTATAGTCCCCATCGAAAAGGGCTCAATATACCTTGCCGAGATATATATAAAGTCTAATATGATATGATATTGTACCACTAAGGTGATAATGGTGCCTACAAGGGCTACACAGACCTACATCGGGAAATAATTCTTGAACTTAAGGGATTGTTACTAAAGGTCTCAATGAATGCTGACCGTAAGCCTTCATCTCTAAGTTTCGCTTGGTGCTAAGAAACTCTCCCAACTGAATTTATGTAGATAATTGTATGATAATTCAATAATACTAATAAAATGATAGGAACGTATTTCGAATGATAAATGCATGTAATGACCCTCTAGGCCATTTTCTCCCTTTTGCATTCTTTTCGGCGATTAGAGTGTTACTAATATCTTCCTCAATGAATTTTTGTAAAGCTGAGAAAGTAATACCAGTATTGTTTGGTAAAACAAACGATGACTGAGGAGGGTAGACAGCTTTCAAAAGATTACCACTCCCATCTTTATAAGTTCTTTCAATAACGTTAATATATAATGGTAAATAGGTGGTTATAAACCAACGAACAAAATATATAATTTGACTATGTAAAGAACAAGTTTCATAAAACTCTTGAAAAGTACAATTAAGATCTTCTTTGCTATAAGCATCAAAGAACCAAGTTTTGAACCGATTTCATTTTTCATCAAAAAAATCTTTTTGAATATGTTTTCTTGTCAGGGATCCTGGGCTAAAATCGATTTGGTGTGAAAACATTAAGAATCGTTGAGGTCAAACTCCATCTCGGAGACTGAAGGAATATCCTTATCAGAAGCATCATCATTCACCTGAGCTATATTAGTTCGAGGATCTTTACCTTTTCGACCACAGAGTTTCCATCGAAACCAATAGTACGTAATGAAGCCGCATGATCTCGGGCTGGACTATATATCGGTTCAATAGGGAAAATATGATGAATAGCAAGCAAAAGTCTGGGACTTAAAAAGAATGTCTATTATTACTGTGATTCACAAAAGACATCAACCTGTTGTTAGTAAAAGACTGCCTATGAGGCGTGTGGCTATGATCCGCGAACTGTATACAAATCCTTCCATTGAAATTTTGGGAAATATGAGAAAAATCAGAATTAGTAACAGCATATGTTAACTGATTTGGGGATATAACCAAATTTAGAGTCCATGAAGTAGGGAAAATCTATTTCTTCCCACTTAATAGGTCTTCTAGTAGTGACCTTAGACCTTGCAAAATTGGTTTCCACCAAAATAGTTTGATTGAAAATATCATATAATCTACATCTAGGATTAACAGTAATAATAATTTAAAATAGATTCGGTAAGATAAACAAATAAGTTCCGAACCAGGCACATAATTATAACCATGAGTTTTAAAATTTAATGTTAAAGCATCGAGAATATTTGCATTAGTAAGAGATAACTGCAAATTAGGCTGAGTATTGAAATAGACGGGACCATAGGCCACCGTAGATTCTATCGAACCCATAAGAGACTGACGAAAATTTAAATTTCTAGCATCACGAAGAGCAACTAAAAAAGTCTCAGGCAACCGTTTAAGGGTAAGAGGTTTGAAAGCAATTTGAACTATGCCAATATGCAGATAATTATACTGATTTTTATAAAAATTCACATCGCGCTAGTTTAGCAAATGAATAGTCTGTTCAGACGAATTAAAAGCAAGAGACTGCTCAATTGTTTTAATCAATTATTTGGAAGATAGTTTATCAAACCAACCATAGTCATAGATAGTTTTAATAGGGACTTTAGGAATCGTCTACCTGTTTAACAAGTCAAGGTTTTGAGGTATATCTACCTCTTCAAGTCTAGTACTTTTAGTACTCGTTTCTCCCAGATCCATGGGTGAAAGATCATATCTATGTCAAATAGTTCACCTCCATCTCATGTATACCATGAAAAGTTCTTGGCTCTGATACCAGATTTACAGGATCAGTGACTTGGCGGTAGTCTGCCCAGTTGTAGTTCTAGCAAGTCAAGCATCCTTAAGCTAGCGGTAGTCCGCCTACGAAAGAATCGTAATACACAAGAATTTTGGCATAGTTTCTCGGACTGCACGATGATACTTTTAACTGAGCAAAGGGTCTGTCAGGAGTCTAATACATACATCTTATTGAGCCCATGTGTCTTGGCAGTTCTAACCGAGTATGGGGCGCCCTACTTATCAAACTCCTTTTTGGGGCTAAAAACCACGGCTGACCAAACGGAGTCACTAAGACAAAGCCAATAAGAGTAGTAGTAGATCCAACTGTACCTCGATCCCAGAACCAAGTCGAGAAGTCATACTAAAATTCCTTTATATTTAAATAAAGCTTAGATCCATTCATGGTCTATATAGGAGAGAAATTAGTTAATAATAATAATAATAATAATAATAATAATAATAATAATAATAATAATAATAATAATAATAATAATATTATTATTATTATTATTATTATTATTATTATTATTATTATCAACTATGATGATTATACTTATGGAAAGCTCATAAGTGCTTGCGTACAAGAAGGAATTTCTTTATGCAATGAAATCAAGTTGAATCAATAGATTAAGAGACACTGTCTTAATGAAAGACAACAATTGGGAGAATTTTGTGAACAATTCGCTCTAGATATTCCCAAGACTGCTTCAAAAGATAGAAAGGAGAAGCAGAAAGAGAAGCATTCTTCCAAAAATAGATCTTCCAAGACTAATATTCCCTTTCTCAATATTATGACCCAAAAATCTGACCTTGGTTTGAAATAAAGCCATTTTTGGAGCAAATATAACCAAACCATTTTGGATAATTATTTTTTTTAATAGATCAAGATGTTTAAAATAAGTTTCTATATTTTTTGAAAATACAAGAATATCATCTATGTAAACTATAATGAAATTACTGTATGGTATGAAAATATCATTCATGATTTTTTGAAATTCTGATGGAGCGTTCTTTAAACCAAAAGGCTAAAACCACAGAAGAAACTATTACTATTGATAGCGATCATCAGACTTTTAGATTATTATCTGAAAATGATTTGGCCCCTTATAAGGATATTTATAGATTTATGCATATTGACTTGGTACAGGTGGCATCTAAGCCCCTTACTTTGAGAGGTCTACCAGAAAGCTTTAGGGATTTCTTCCAATTATGATTTCTACCATCTCTTAAAGTTGTTATAAAGCTTTTTGGTAGACCTATCAAAGTAAGGGGCTTAAATGCCACCTGTACCAAGCCAATATGCATAAATCTATAAATATCCTTATAAGGAGCCAAATTATTTTCAGATAATAATCTAAAAGTTTGATGATCACTGTCAATAGTAGTAGTTTCTTCTATGGTTTTAACCACCTGTTTGAGACCAATTGTTTAAAGGCATAACGTTCCATTCAAATTGACCCATAGGGACATGGTTTTTAAGAAAATCGAGGTTATTACTCTCTCCTTCATATGAAGATGAAGATGCTGAGTTATTACTCAAATCCTTTCGAGTCTCAAAGCTATCAAGTCGGACTTTTATGATGACATTCTTTTCTTTGAGGTGCTGAATGTCTTCTTTGAGATTATTAATCTCTTGTCTTAGATCATTGATTGTAGTAGGAGAACTTATGAGTTTCCTCCTTTCTAGTAGAAGATTCTTAACTTCTGCCATGGTATATGAACCATCTTTGGTTGGAATCTCTTCTGTAATATGACTCTTAGAGGCAGATGCCGCATTATTGATCTTATTAATAATATATGCTCTTATTTTTGGATCCTTTACCGTTTCTAAGAGCTCTATGATCTTGTCATTATCAATGACATTGATGCTCAGTTCCTTAAACTGAGAATATATCTTATAAAGATCATCTTCTTCTTTTTCCTTGTTACATTCTAATCCTTATTGACAAGGTAAGCAATCATCTTCTAAAGACATATAATCTTCTTGGTGAAGAGCTTTGAGATCTTCACTCGTAGAGGAGTCCTCCTGGTTGCTATATCCTGAATCTAATTTTCCTGAATCAGAATTAAGAATTATCTTGTAAAGAGATTCTTTAAGATTATCCTCTATGTCAATTTCTGAAACTTCATCATTAATATTATTTTTAGGAAGGGCTGCTCCCTCAATAACCCATTCTTGTGGGAAATCAATTTCCTCCCACTTAATAGGTCTACGAGTGACAACCTTAGATTTTCCAAAGTTAGTTTCTATTAAAATAGTTTCATTTTTAAAATCAATCATTTTACACATAGGATATAAAGTGTGTAAGAGTTTATAATAAATTCTATAACAAATGCATACAACTTCAATTCCAGGCATATAATTCCAACCTCTATATAAGATGATGTAAGTTTTAGTAAAGAGGCAGGTTTTAGAACCCCCCCCCCCTCTCTATATATATCTCTCTCTCTTGTAATATTTTCCTTGTAAGCTTTTAAGTTTGAATAAATAAAGCTTTCAGTTGGATTTGTACATCGGCTGGTGTGGAGCTTGTCTCTAGGTACTGTTCTCTTTTGTTTTCCCTTTTATGTATTTAGCCTAAATGATAGGCTAAACTATTTGTGTTGAGCTATAACATACTAAGTTACTATAAGTAGATGACATTGTGTCTATTATGAAGACGATTTAAACAGTAGTACTATGATCTAGTATAAGTAATCCAGTCATTTTTTGAAAGGCAGTCGAAGAGATCCATTGGATTACCCTATGTGAGGGTGGACCCGAATAGTAGAAGCTTTCATTAACTCTGCCAGGATTGCTTATGTTTGTAAAAGTTCCTTAAGTATACTGAGCAATCCGTATTCACTTTTTCCTAACTTTCTCTGCAAAGAGGTTTGGCAAACCATCTATAAATTTGGACTTCTAATGAGTGCTATTACACTCCGGCAACTCCATAACTCTGCTCAAGAAAACATCCTTGTAGAATCTGAATGATGTAAGTGTCTTACACCTCAAATTTTAAAGTAAAGTTCTAATGGTCTCACTATTATTCGACCATCTTCCTGAAAAATGTTCTATAATATTAAGAACCAAAGTATAAACGACATTTTGGGTAATCTCCAGTCCCTCCTACTTAATTGCTTAGAGAATAGTATCTCTTTGTTGTTGGTTGAGATAGTTATCCCACTAACCTTTAAGTTGACCGGTAAACCCTGCTGTAATCATATCAGCAATAGTCTTATCACTATTCTTGTTGGTTTTACAGATAGTACAGTACATTAGCATTCTATGTACCATTGTATAAATTTGTCTATCTATATACCCATCTATGTTCCATTCATAGATTTCTTTCCCATTATAACTATTAGTTATAATATGTTCATGCTCTTCCAAAAGAACATCTTGGGGAGTAGGTCTAAGATAGTAGTACATCCTTTGGACTGGTTTCTGGCATATTTTTCTGAGATTTTATTAATCTCATCAGAAAACTCTATCTTCTTGCTGCTTTCTCCCTCTAAAAGGTTATTAACCTTTGAGGGCTTTAGGTTATTACCTTTAAAAGTCTTTTCTAAGAAATTCTCAGAATTTCCTGGCCATGAACTTTGTCTTCAAGATCCTTGTTGATTAACTTACTCCAGAACTTTGTATAAAAAGCTCGTTGTAACCATGAGAAACCCTCAGAAGTATTATGAATTTCTACATTCCATTTCATAATCCATGGAATAGAAAATTCTATAAAAAAAAGTACATTACAGACATTCATTCAAAGAAGATATTATCTTGCTCCATGCTTATAAGCTTGGGGGATATGTCTATCCATTCCGAATATAAATTCTTGTATTGTTTCGGTAGAATTTTTATTGAAGGACCGTATAAAGTCCACCATCTACAAAACCAATTTGGGATTGGCTGAGTAAAGACATTAGAACAAATCTTAATAAACCATGAATGCTTTCTATTAGCATTCTCATATAACAAAGCTTTATTAAAGCTGTCAACGTAATCCCGATAGTTATATTTTACACTGCGATCTTTTGTTCGGGATGGATATAATCCCTTTCCTTTAAAGGGCTCATTCCCCATTCTTCTGGTGTAAGAATATTATTATTATTATTATTATTAATAATAATAATAATAATAATAATAATAATAATAATAATAATAATAATAATAATAATAATAATAATAATAATGTTCTCTGTTTCTCTCCTTGATCTTGTGTCGTCATTTGTACAAGTGTGGTTCTCGTTGTTGCACTTTTGTTCTAATAATTAGGAATTAGATGTATTAAATAGCACTATTTTATTTTTATATATGGGCTAAATGATAAATGATATTAAATCAATTATGAGCTTGACAATCATCAACTAAATCAATTAGCTAAAATTATTCATTAATTAACAATAGAAGTCAACCGAATAGTTCAAAATTTCTATTTAAATTCTTATGGAAAGAGTGGAAATAGTTCTAGTGCTCATATACACTAGTAAGAGTAGCACTCGGGCGCAACATAGACAGTATTATTGTAAATTTCTAAAAGTCCGTACAACATGATATGTCTAATGGTGTGATATTGAATGTGTCGCTAAGAACATGTATAAAATGTTGTGTCTCTATTTTTGAAAAGATTGTTAGATTCATAAAAGGGATCAACAACTGTCAGAATAAGCTAAATGAAACTGCACATTTTGAGCACAGATGTGGGTGTGCGACATCTCTTTGGTTGTCCCACAATTGGTGCTTGTGTCAGTAGTGTATGAAGTAATATTCGTGTGAGCTGGATATATTTATTCCCTTAACATCTGCGAAGGAAGGATACAATATATATTGAATTAAGTCGCACATAGAGAATCCATATGTTTGTAGAACTTTTCAAATGCAATAAAACAGTACTTTCTAAGAATTAACAAGTCAGTGAATGAATTTTAATACAAAGTGAGGGCGAGGGTCTCATATAACTGTAGGAATGTTTATTCACATTTTTGCCACTGCCGTGGAATTACATTAGGCTTTAAACAGAAAAGAGTAACTTACTTGAATCTAAACGAGAAGAGGTTCGCATGAATCATCTCATATCATATTGAAAATCTTTCCTTCCTAAACTTTCGTAACCATTCAGACAACCTTCCTGAGCTGCAAAACAGATGGTATCACGTTAAGATGACCATGTTGAGCTAAGATGGCATACAAAGATTCTTTCACGATTACCTACAAAAATATAATCTCTGTGTGCCTATCACGACTCAGGGGTACATGATGTGAGGCCAAAATATATATTTTAAATCATTATTTGCCTCATATTTAGTATTTATATATGTCCTTTTTGAGCCTGAACATAATAGTACATTTTATTTGTAGAATTAAATTGGTGTGAAGATGAAGAAATTTGGAATTAAAACGAATTAAAGATGGAAGGTTGAAGAAGGAAATCAAGCAGACAGACTAATTGATTAAATTCAATATAATAATATATAATATGTGAAGGCAGAGAATTGCGAATTGCAAAATACAATTTGAGTAGGAATCAAGTTGCCACATGGCAGCCAGCCAAAGGCAAAGAAATTAGCAAAGAATTACCTAACTGAAGGCGGACGAAGCAGTGTTTCAAACGGAATTCAATTCCGTTTGGTTTTGGATTCCCAATGTATTTTGGACTCAATTATTCAGGATTTTCTACATCTATAAATAGTCCATAAGAATAATTATTAAGGGAGGAGGATACAATGTTGAAATATTTAACTTTTGATTTAGGGTTTCATCTTTTCTTCTCTTTTATTTATTTTACATCTTTTTTTGAATAATTGATTGTAATTGCTCTATGTCTATGTGGAGTTAAACTTCCCGTTCTTGGATTATATTTACTTACAAAATGATTGTTTAGTGATTTTGATTAGTCATAATTGTTTATCAAATTGGTTGTTCCTATGTTCTTGTGATTACTATTTTGATGCTTGATCGCCATTAAAATAAATTTATTGTCTTCTTTTGAACTCAGGAGAGGAATAGAGGGATAGAATGTGGAATATAAGAAGAATGATTTTTTCTTGAATATCACTTTAATTAATTTGTGTCTAGGATAGGGATATACCTAGGTGTCTTGCTTGGCTCAAATAAGGGAAGACAACGTAATGCTCCATAATTGGTTCAGTCTATCCCCGCTCAATGATGTAGTTAGACTGTCAATTGTGGTAGAGGGTTAGAGGTTGGGAGATCATGACTATATCCCGTGAATCAGCAACTAGATAATCAAATAAGTTGATGAAATTGATGCTAAACATGATTGTTAGTTAAATCATAATCCTAGATCGATTCATTCATTGATTGTGTTAAATATCTATCATTTAGTTATTTTCTTTATTTTTAGTTTAGTTAATATATATTCATCTTTGAAATCCTCCTCTTAAATAAATAATTAGAATTAGTATAATTTAGTAAGAATAATTAATTGACAAGTCCTTTGGGTTCGATAATTCGGCTCTTTTAGGCCCACTATATTACTTGCGTGGCCACGTACACTTGCGTGTGCAATTGGAAGCAATAGTGCACCCTAGATGTACGTAACATGGCATACAAGACCCCGAGAGGCCGCATATAAGCCACTTAGCTTTCATAACATAAGATAATAGAATGTGCAGAAATTTAAAATATTTCAATAACATCAAAGTCTTTTATAAAACGAGCGGAAGTCTAATACACTTGTCTCAAACCATCTAAAACATGAATATCCTTGGGATGTAGCCCATACAATAGTTCTAAACATAAAATGAAAGACATAAGAACATGGTGGCTATCTCCTCGAATACTATGAGGACTTACCAAAACTTCAATCCTTGCTTCTACTAAGATCCTAGCAATGGGGATGGAAGTCAATATCGCGGGGCCCAACATTTGATAAGAATGTAGGCAAGAGTATGTGTTAGTACAAAATGTACTATATATGATAGCTAGCATAAACATCATCATCGGCATAGCATAAGCATTAGTCAACATAAGACATAAGCCATAACCATAAGAGATAACAACATAGTCATAGGCATAATTAATGCACATAAATCATCATAATGTATGAGGAACACTTCTCAAGTAACCTCAACTTATCCTTAGCTAGGACTTGGGAAATCCACCTGTAGTCCTACATATCAAGGAAGGCAACTCTAGCAACAATCCAAGCTAATCATACATCATACAAGCAAATCTCATATTAAAACATACTTACTATACTTCATTGAAGTAACCTTGATTCATCATAAACATGCTACTTTGATTGGGGACTAGTCCCTCTTTAGCTATCTCTACTATTCATGGAAAAGTACTTCTTTACTAGTCCAAGACAAGTCATCACACATGAATGGTTACGATTTACCAATTCAGGGCTATCAAGGAAAAACACCTCATTATGCTAGACCAAGCTATCATGGAAGGTATACTCTCATGCAAGTCCAATCTACTCAAGGAAGGGTACTATTACTTAATCCAAGCTACCAATGATATGGTTTGGCCTTACCAAGTCATGCTATCATGCAAGCATTCTATTATGCTAGTCCAAGCTAACCTTTAGAAGGATACAATTTTTCAATCCAAGGCTATCCATGAGATCCGCTATTCAAGCTACCATGCATGTTCTTGTCTTACCAAGTCAAGTTATTCATGAAGGGATCTCATATCACAACTTCAAGATATCATAATTAAACATGTTTTGATTCATTTTAGGTGAGCAAACCTTTCAACCAAGAATGACTTAATGTGAGAAAACCTTTCACATTTATACATTCATACATACATAAGGTAGGTCATGTGGATAAAGTTCTTCCACAACAATTCCATCTACTAATCTACCATTATCATATAAGCTTCACTCTCAAAGCCTTAACATTCATAATTCATCATATTAGCTTTACTCTCAAAGTCAAAGCAATCAACATTTATAACTACAAGACTTACTCTCAAAGAAATACTTCTCATAATCATCACATATTCCTAGATCTCAAGACAGTCTAATACATGCTTCATTCTTAAGCAATTCTAATCATATATCATCATATAGGTCAATCTCAAGCACTACTAATCATGATTCATCATGTATACTTAAATCTAATTCAATTCATGTCTATATGCTCTACTATCAAGCAATCTACAATATATATATCATCAATCCTGGAAGATTATCTCAATTTTCCCTTTCAAGGAACAAAACTGACTTTCTTCAATTTCATCTTTCTAGACATGGGTTAAATGAGAAAAAGAGAGGACTTCTTCTTATTCCCAGGAGAAAGCTCTTTCTTATCGAGATATTAGGCATGGGTACATGTAATTTCATCCTAAAAACATGATTTACTACCAATTCAATCATAAACAATCATTATCCACTCAATTGGATCAACATTATATTCATCAATACCCACAACATTGGAAGAAACCCTAACTTAAATTGGGATCTCATCTTAACAATTGGGGAAAACTATGGAACTCCATGGATGGATGAAAATATATCATACGTTGATTACAAAGCCCACAAATGCTTGAGGAATGGAGACTTATCAAGCAAGAAGGAAGCGACTCTTCCCATGGCGGAGTCACCATTAGCTCCCACTCTTTCTTCTTCTTCAAGTTCTAGAGAGAGAAATATTTGAGAAAAGATCTTTTGGGTTTTCTTTTTTTTTTTGATTCTAGGGAGAATGACTTAATTTGTGGGAAATTTGGGAATAAAATGCTTATATACGTTTATAGGTTAGGTTAAAATGACGTAGTATAGCTTTAATAAAACTATGAAAAGACTTTTAAGATCCTAACTCAATTTTAAAGGAACTGCTTGCTGAGGCTCGCCCAAGACACTTAGCGACTCGCCAAGTGAACCCTTGGCTCACCTAAAGTTCCAGTAGCTCACCCTCCTGGAGCAGACCACATTGGCGATGGGGAAGCCCTCTTGGCGATGCGCCAACCTAAACGCGTGCCCCGACCTGGATCGCCCAATTTTCCAAAGACTGGGTCCTCTAGCGATCCCTGACGATCATTTGTGGATCTCCAAGTCACTTTGGCGACCACACTGCCCCTCACCAAGTTACCTTAGGAAGGAAATGTTTTCCTTCAATAATTTCCTAGGTACTTTAGGCTCTTGCCCTCTTCCATGGCTTGTTACCCCCACACACTTAGCCCTAGTTTAGCCTACTAGATTTTGGAGTGTTACATTATCTCCCCCTTGGGGACATTCATCCTCGAATGACATTTCTAGACACCTTTTGGAAGTAAGGACTCAATACTTGCAGCCCATCATGCATACATCTCATCTTAATACACACAACTAAGGAGGAACTTCATCTTCAAGCTAAACATACTCAATGCAACACAAGGAAGTAGGAACTTCATCTAACAACCCATTATGCATGAAATCTCATAAATAATCATGTTCAAGGAGGAAATCCATCTTTGGGCTAAAAACATGCTCAACACAATCTCGTGGAGCTCATATGCAATTCATTCTCAAAAAGCATTCATTCAGGAGGAAGCACTCAACTCCGAGCTAAGGCATGTTTTTCAATTCATCTCATGAAGTCTATAGGCAACTCATACTCAATGCACTACAACATGAGGAAATCAATCTTATAAACTCATTTTATTTCAAAACAGAAGCTTTCATGAACATGCATAACATAGGGAAATCATGGGAACACCTAAATACACATGAATTCTAACAAGGAGCTAACCATAAGGAACTCTCCCTTGATTCTCACTTTCTTAACTTTTCGGCCTAACATCTTAACTAGAACTCCCTCGTAGGAAGAACTTTCATCTACTCCTAAACCTTCTAAAGGAACTAGGGATGTCGGATCTCCAACACACTCCTTTAGACTTAGTGACATGGAAAACTAGATGCACCTATGCCAACTCATTAGGTAAAGATAACTCATAAGCACCCTAACCACATGTCTCGAGATCTCTCATGGGCCTACAAAACAGGGACTGAGCTTTCCTTTCTTATCAAACTCACTACACCCTTCTTGGGTGAGATGTTTTCAAGTAAGCCCAAATCATAAAGATTAGGAACACACAATGACTTTCTATCTAAGCACACCATCTCCCCCTTGGGAGGAAGCCTCAACAGACTTTCTAAGCACCGTCTCTTTCAATTCTACTAAGGTCGGATCAACCTCACTTAACTTCCACATCTAACACAAAAGACGATCTAGAACCATCTTAAACCATAACACTACCCTTGGTAGAGCCTACTAACCGAACGACGTTACCACAAACTCATAATGACCCTACCGAGTTCTAAAAGCCGTCTTCGGGACATCATCATCTTTCACCCTCTTTTGGTGCTAACCCGACCTAAGATCAATCTTAGAACGGTAACTAGCTCTTTGGAGTTGGTCAACACTTAAATCTACCTCCCTCACCCTAACTAGGTAGTACATGCAACCCTTAAAAGTCATCTTTAAGACAAGAAACAACCCAAACTTTTGGCATAGATTTCCCCCCTTCCACTCTCGAATAGGCTCATTCGGGAACTAACAACTTGACTATACGGGTTCTACAATCAAATAGGAGCATAAGAGGAGTTCAACTAAACCATCACAAGGATGACATCAAAATCTAGCAAAGCATAAACATCTAATTAAAAATCTTTCAACATATCGGGATCCACGTCGGAGCACACTCTTGTTCACCTCTAGCTTGAAGTGCATAGAACTGATTTTTCTTAGGAGCATCGAAACTCGAACCTCTAGGAGGAACTTGCTTCCCCTTTCTTCCTTTAGCCTTTGCCCTTGGACAATTCCTCATTTTGTGACCACTTTCACCACAACTAAAGCAACTCTCCATGTTGGCTAAACACCTACCCTCATGTCTCTTTCCACACCTAGCACAAGTAGGACATAGGGATTCACTACTAATTCCTTGCAGCTTAGAGTTAGACACCCATCTTCATTATACTTAGGAGCATTGCTAGAACCTTGTCCGTAAAACCTTTGTCGATTCCTAGAACGACCATGTCCATTGGACCTATCATAGGAGAACTTATCATTATCCATTCTAGACCTCTTTTCCTCCCTGGATCTCCTTTTTAGTTTCTCCACTTCAGTTTGTTGGGCATGAGTCATAAGATGAGCAATATACATATTGTGAACAAGAATAGCCGTACAACATTCTTTCACTACCAAATCGGACACACCCGATATAAACTTACTCATTCTCGACCTAGAGTCGGCCACTATAGATGGAGCATACTTAGATAATTGAGTAAACCTCAAAGCATATTCCTTGACACTCATACTACCTTGCCTAAGGTTAATGAACTCAAGAACCTTAGCCTCTCTCATCTCTAGAGGAAAGAACCTATCAAGAAAAACATTTTTAAACCTTTCCCACACTGTGGGACCTATCTCTACCGATCTTGCTTTTTTCCATTGGTTGAACCAAACTTGAGCAACCCCCTTAAGTTGGTAAGTAGCCAATTCCACCTTCTCTACCGGAGTAACTCCCATAATATCCAACACCTTATGGACCTCATCTATAAACTCTTGAGGAACTTCCTCCATCTTTGAACCATAAAATTCTGGAGGGTTCATCCTAGTAAAGTCCCTCACTCTAGAAGTCGTTGTACCTACAACATTTGAGTTCACAGGGACTACAACCTCCCTATTGGCCTGGGCCATCACGGCTTGAGCAAACACTTGAAAAGCCGATCTAAACTCCGCATTAGTCACATTCTCAGCCATAGGGTCAACCAGAGCTTGTGGAGGAGCTTCTTGATCCACATTGTCTTCCTTATACCTTCTAGCATTAGCCCTTGTAGTAGTCATATCCTGAAGACCATCGGGTAAGGATTAGGAGAAAGACCTTATAGAGTTAAACTCTATCGCACGACTTAGATTAATGAAGAAGTGAAGTTTCCTAATTATCTAATAGCTTCTCATTCATAAATATGGTGCGCTTCACACTTATGAACAGGACTCTACTAAACATGGTTTTGAGACATCCTAGAACCATTCTAAACCTTGTGCTCTGGTTACCAAGTTTGTCACAACCCAGGGGTACACCCTACACGTAACATGGCATACAAGACCCCGAGAGGCCCCATATAAGCCACTTAGCTTTCATAACATAAGATAGTAGCAATGAGCGGAAATTTAAACCATTTCAATAACATCAAAGTCTTTTATAAAACGAGAAGAAGTCTAATACACTTGTCTCAAGCCATCTCAAACATGAATATCCTTGGGACGCAACCCATACAATAGTTCTAAACATAAAATTAAAGATATAAGAACATGGTGGCTATCTCCTTGAATACTATGAGGACTCACCAAAACTTCAATCCTTGCTTCTACTAAGATCCTAGCCACGGGGATGGAAGTCAATATCGTCGGACCCTACATTTGATAATAATGTAGGCAAGAGCATGCGTTAGTACAAAATGTACTAAATATGAAAGCTAGAATAAACATCATCATAGGCATAACATAAGCATTAGTCAACATAAGACATAAGTCATAACCATAAGAGATAACAACATAGTCATAGGCATAATCAATTCACATAGATCATCATAATGTAAGAGGAACACTTCTCAAGTAACCTCAACTTATCCTTAGCAAGGACTTGGGAAATCCACCTCTAGTCATACATATCAAGGAAGGCAACTCTAGCAACAATCCAAGCTAATCATACATCATACAAGCAAATCTCATATTAAAACATACTTACTATACTTCATTGAAGTAACCTTGATTCATCATAAACATGCTACTTTGATTAGGGACTAGTCCCTCTTTAGCTATCTCTACTATTCAGGGAAAAGTACTTTTTTACTAGTCCAAGAAAAGTCATCACACATGAGTGGTTACGATTTACCAATTAAAGGTTGTCAAGGAAAAGCACCTCATTATGCTAGACCAAGCTATCATGGAAGGCATACTCTCATGCAAGTCAAAGATACTCAGGGAAGGGTACTATTGTTCAATCCAAGCTACCAATGAAATGATTTGGCCTTACCAAGTCATGCTATCATGCAAGCATTCTATTATGCTAGTCCAAGCTCACCTTTGGAAGGGTACGATTTCTCAATCCAAGGCTATCCATGAGATCTAATACTCAAGCTACCATGCATGGTCTTGTCTTACCAAGTCAAGCTATTCATGAAGGGATCTCATATCACAACTTCAAGCTATCATAATTAAACATGCTTTGGTTCATTTTAGGTAAGCAAACCTTTCAACCTAGAATGATTCAATGTGAAGAAACCTTTCACATTTATACATTCATACATACATAAGGTAGGTCATGTGGGTAAAGTCCTTCCTCTAGGCAGTCCACTAGGCGACTGTGGGTGCACTTGACGGATCGCCAAGTCACTTTGGCGATCACATTGCCCCTCGCCAAGTTGGCTTGGGAAGGAAATGTTTTCCTTCAACAATTTCCTAGGTACTTTAGGCTGTTGCCCTCTTCCATGGCTTGTTACCCCTACACACTTAGCCCTAGTTTAGCCTACTAGATTCTGGGGTTTTACACTACCTAATATCTCATCATCAGAATTTATTTATTTTTAGATTACGGAGTAAATGAGCTTCTAAATATGCTATTTCATTAATTAGTTTTTTTAAGGGCTTGATATTTCACATAAGTATGAATTTCATAATTCCATATGTGGAAAAGAGTATGAATACCTTCATATACCGAACATTCACTAATAAGTACTATATTTTTAGACTTGTAATGCTGCTAATACGTTACCGCGCCAGCACTTAATTTGGTAGTTTATGAATGATTGGAAATGAAAAATGAATCACTTTTTTCGCCTGATGGAAGCTTAAATTGTCACATATTGTAAAGGCAGAGCAGACATTTAATTATTTTTCAGGGAAAAATAAAAGGGGAGCAAACACACACGAAAATATGAAGTAAAAGTGGGAAGAGTGGAATACCTTCTATATTTTAGAGCCAGAGCTTGGCTTCAAAGCAGGTTGTCGCATTATTTTTCTTTAACGGTTGTTCACTGTGGATTCAATTTTGATTAGACGTTGTAAAATGAGAAAAAGAACTATTTGACATTAAAAGAATCAAATATTGCAAGTTCACTTCATGTTAGATATCTGAAGTGAGATAGTAATGAGCTGGTTAAATTGCACAGACTCTCTTATGATTTGGAGGGGCCAAATTTTTGAAAGCAAACCTATTTCAAACGAGGGGCGAATGAAGACACACTGTTCTTCGTTGCAGTAAGTTCATTTGTCTTTTATCTAATGAATTTAATCTTTGTAGAACTACTTAAATTCTTCTATCATTTATCTTATGAAGTTAGAGATTCAAATAAAAAAATCAGAAAGTGTTGATGAGACACCTAAAAAAGGGAGGAGGTTGACCAGCTTTTAAACCATCATTGGTGGTCCACATTGAAGAGATATATTCTATAGTCGATTTAGCACAATATATGTTGTGAAATTCTCTTCAAATCTGTATTTATATTTTATTCAATCTTTAAATCAGAGTTGTTAACTACAACTATGATAATCTCCAACAGGTGAGGCAAGAAGAAAAGATGAAGTTTGGCCGCCAACATCAAATACTCTGTATAATGTAAAAGATTTAGTAGCACCTAATGGGTCATTTTTCTTGTTTCCTCCTCCTCGCAGTCTTCTCTCCATTCAAGAGAAGAAAACCCGCAAAACTATGACTCTCCATTATTTTGTTACATATGTAATTCTTCAAGAAAAAAATCACTAAATATATCAGTTATAGTTCTTACAAACACAGAAACAATTACGCCTCTCATCAAAGAACATATATCATTGTACAAGGTATATAAATATTGTAGGTCTTACCTTTAAGAGCTTGTGTATGCTCTTTCAAAAATAAACGAACTGGGAGGATAAAAAGTTATCTGACACAATCAAGTTGAAGAGAGATCAGAAATTTTCTTGCAACATACAAAATTCACACAACAAAAATCAGAACAATTTAATTTATACCGATCAATTTAGTAAAGTCAATATATCCTAAGAGTCATAAATAAAATGTGAAGGAAAAATTATATCATCGAAAGATTTGTAAATAGATTAGATTTATCCTAAATTCTAATTTATGTAATAGCACCATGACAATAACAACTGTAAAGCTTTATCTTAAAATCCATTTTCTCTTATATCTAAACACCATGATAGTAAAATTGTAAATTAACACAAAACAAGGGTAAAAGATTGAAGACTCACCTGATACGAACAAGAAGTTCTAAGAAGGCAAAATCAAAACACTATACAAAATGCAGCTACAACATATGCAAAGTTAGAGAAACACGACACTTACCTAAAGAATTCAACACGTGGCACACCGATGATTGAATAACGAAAATAACCCTTGAAAGCAAGATGACAGGACGACGCTCAGTTGCTTAAGTATATAGCCCTTAAAAAAATATAAGTCTATTTAGTATATAATGTTTTACAAAAATATGTTATTGTTTTAGATGTCTGATGCCTCTATTCATATGATAACTATATGAAATATCAAATGATATCATGAACATGAGTATTAATATAATTTAGGAGTTATGATTATCAAAATTCATGAAAGTAAGGAAAATAAATACAATTAAATATCAAATGATATTATGAACATAATTATTAATATAATTTAGGAGTTATAATCATCAAAAATCATGAAAATAAGAAGAATAAAGATAATCAAAATTTTCTATCAAAGAATATGAAGAAATGAAGGAGTAGTAATTGACATATTCATTTTTGTACAATAATAAGAAATATATAAACAAAAAATTGTCAAAAAATGAGAAAAAAAAGATGAATATGATTCTTGTCCAAAAAAAAAATTATCACATCACTTTTTTTTATCTAAATAATTTATATGTTGGTAAATAAAGTGCATTGAGAGAGACAAACAATTTTAGTAAATTGTTTTTATCCTAACCAAATACTTTTGCATTTTGAGTACGGACCCAATATATCATTGTAGTGATCTCTGAAAATTGCAACAACAACAACAACAACAAAAATTGCAACAACAAATTTCAACAACAAATTGCAACAACAACAACAACAAATTGCAACAACAACAACAACAAAAAATTGCAACAACAAAGTGCAGCAACAACAAATTGCAGCAGCAGCAGCAACAACAACAACAACAACAACAACAACAACAATGTCCCAGAAGAGTGAAGGGCATATTTGCTCTAGTTTTTGGACGGCAGGGGCACTAATGTCCCAAAAATATGACGGAGGGTATCTGCATACCATTTACGATAGTTTAGGGGTATATTTGACCTTTTTCCCTAATAATAATAATAAGGGAAAAGGGTAAAAAATGTCCATGTATTACATGAAATGATAAAAAAATGCCCGTTGATTATACTTTGGTCCATATATGCCCTTACTGTTAATAAAATGGGCCAAAAATGCCCTAAAGTATAATGGAGGCAACGGAAAATACTTAAACCATTTAATTAGTCTTAATTTGTTTACCCTCTTCTCTTTTTCAAAAAAATATTTTTTTTCCTCCTTCAAAACCCTAGTCCCTCTTCTAGATTTCTTAAATCAAGACTAATTGATTTAAAACAACAATATTACTAGTACAAAATAACCAAATCAAACAAATATTTCACATTTACACTTGAAGATCACCTAAAAGTTGAACACACAAAGTACATATCGTCAGCAGTAGTAGTTTTTTCAACGTAATTTATTGCATCGAAATTTCCTATGACAAAGATTATCGACAATAGTAATCCCTTGTAAATTGTTGGTAGCAGTCAATTTTGAGGCATTTTGGTTGGAAACAAGGGAAAACAGAGAAGTTGCTCTGTTATTGAAGCTTCTCGGCTGAGGTAGATCTAGGAAATCAATGGTGACTGGAGGCTGAAACTCTAATCGAGTTCTATGGTGAGAAGAGCCCTCGATGGAGTCAGCTCGGATGAGCATGTGATTGCTCTGATTAGAGGTGTTGGAGAGGCAACGGAAATTGTTGTGGTGAGATTTCTGTTTCTTTATGGTGTGGAGGAGAAATGAGATTACACCTTCCATGATAAGTTCCTTCTTGATGATGGATAATCTTTTTGAGTTTTGGATGTTTAGCTATTTAAGTTTTGATGTTAGAAATGAAGTTGGGTTCAAATAAAGAGAAGAGGGTAGAAAAATTAAGATTAATTAAATTAAGTATTTGATGTTGCCTCCGTTATACCTGAGGGCATTTTTGACCCATTTCACTAACAGTAAGGGCATAAATGGACCAAAGTATAAATAAAGGGCATATTTGATCATTTCATATAGTATAAGGGCATTTTTGACATAATAATAATAATAATAATAATAATAATAATAATAATAATAATAATAATAATAATAATAATAATAATAATAATATATATAAAGTTACATATTAATAATCATTATAAATAATAAAAGTTGATCCACATAACTACACAATTATCTCTACATACTTTCTTGAGTAGCATAATAACTCCCTTTTCTACTTTTATTTTCAAAATATCCTAACATGAAAACATGATAAGTTAACCTTAAAACAATAACAAAAAACATAAAAATAAAGTTAACTAATAAGTAAAAACTTTAAAGAATATTTAGTTATGAGTTAAAGAGGAAAGGAGGACTCCGTTTTCAACAGAACATAATTCGATTCTCCAAAAACTACATACAAAGAGAAGAATTCAATAAAAATAATCAGATTCTCTAGAAACTACAAAAACAAGCAAAAAATAATAATCAAGAAACTACTCCTTTTGTCCCTTTTTACTTCTCCAATTTTAACATTTTACTTGTCTCTTTGACAAATAAAAAATAATAATATTTTTTTTACCTATTATACCCTCAATATATTTAGAAAATTAATGATTTTGAAAAAGGTAGAACCTCTTTAATGAGTAAATTAATTTCAAACTACTATCAATTAATAGGGGTAAAATTGTAAACTCACTATTTCAATTATTATTTTCTTAATAGGTGTGCGAAGTAAAAATTGGACAAGTAAATATGGACAAAGGGAGTATAAAAAGAAGCAAAAGAGAATATCAAATTATTTTTTTCTAAAAAGAATTCATGATTTGTATCGTCAAGAATAAAAAAAAATATTAAATGTATAATTGCAATAGAAAAAAGTAAAAATTATATTAGACATGTCAAATTATTTTACCTCGTAAAATTAAACTATGCAAGAATGTCTATTATGGATATTTTCTAGAAACCACAAAGAGAAGCAAAGAGAAAAAAGTCAAATCATTTTTCTAAAAAAACTCATAATTCGTATAATTAAGAATAGATAGAAAAAAGTGATAATTATATTATGAATGTCAAATGACCTCATAAAATAAACGGAAAAATGTCATATTTACCCATATACTATTATAAATAGTTTAAATATGCCCTTTGTTATACTTTTGATCCAAATATACCTTTATCGTTATACTTTGGACCACATATACCCCTCATCCGTTAAATATTTGAATCTCAATCTTAAAATAGACAAGTGGAGGATTGGGATTAATTTGAAGTACCCATATCCTTTTTGTCCAAACCAACACCCAAAATAACCCACTTAAACACTTTTTTACCCAACCCCATTTATAAGTAAACAAAAGCACAATCAATTGTTTGTCAAAAACATTACTAATTGGTTAGCTTCACGCAGTACATGAATTTGGTTTTAAAAATTACTGTTTCTATTTGTTTTGCCAATCAAAAATACAAAACCTTGAAAAAAATTGCAAACTTCTTAAAAATAGTTCACTGTATGTTGTTCTTATTGAGTTCATTGTCATGATTAATTAATTCTGAACTTTTTGAAATATCAACTGATATGATGCTTGAAAATTCATTGGTTTCGATTCATCCGCTAAAATTATAAGGCATATTGGGTGGAGAAGTTGGAAACGAAATTGTTGGGTCTTCGAATCGATATTCATGTGGCCGAATTACTTCTAAAATTTGTGAATGGAAGTTGTTGTGAATCAATGGAATATTGAAAATTATTTGGGTTAGTATTTTTTTTAGCTGAGATTTTCTCTTGCCTGATATTATTGAGCTAAATTCAGTTTTGGCCTTTTGGGTTCTTTAAATTTGATGATGAGCTTAAAAAAAATTCAAAGTTTTCTAATAGTTTTTCACCGTTAACTCATCAAAATTTCAAGTTATTGAGATTTTGAAGTGAATGTGTGTGTTCAGATGTTGAAAATCATCAACTTAGATGAATAAAGTTATTATTGAAGCGGTCAAAATTGAATTGAAGATTGTTATTTTTGTGGCATTACTGCATTGTTGTTTGTTGATATTAGAACCTTTATTTGGGTTGGGTTATGAGTTATTTTGGGTGTTGGCAAGGACAAAAAGGATATGGGTCCTTCGAGTTAATCCCAACTCTCCACTTGTCTATTTTAAGATTGAGATTCAAAGAGGGTATATTTGGCTCAAAGTGTAACGGTAAGGGTAAGGGTATATTTGGACCAAATGTATAATGAAAGACATATTTAAACTATTTCTAATAGTACAGGGGTAAGTATGACCATTTTCTGTAAAATAAAACTATGCAAGAATGTGACATTGTCATTACATGTCTTTCTCTTGCAAAATTAGATCAAAGATGCAAAAAAAATGACCAACCAAAGAGAAAAAATGAAGAATAAGAAACATAAAAATAAAATAATCATCATTCATGTCTCAAAATAAGTTTTTATAAGTATGATTTTAAGGAGTTATAAATTTGTATATTAAATAATTTGAAGGTTATGAATATGAAAGGTTAAGAGTTATAGACATTACTAAATTAGTTAAGAGCTGAATTTATGTAATTGAAGAGGTATGAATTAAGGAGATGATTTTATAAAATAAAATAACTGAAAAAAATTAGAAGAAACGTCAAAAAACCCACAAAAAGGATAAATAGAATTCTTGGCCATTGAGAGAGGTGCCACATTTTTTTTTTTTATCTACCTTAATGTTATGAAATATATTATGTGAATGCCCATTAAATGTTAATATCTCCACTACTTTTTATCATTATGTGTAGTAATACCCACATCTCCACCACCTCTTCATTTATCTTTCATACCACTAAATTTTCCCCACATCCTCAAGGATTAATCTTTTCTGAATTTATGTAAATATAATAATTTTGAACCTCTTTGTAACCAAGATGTAGCTGTAGCATAGTGATAGATCTTTTTTAAAAAAAAATTAGCCCTCACGTCCAAGGTTCGAATGTCATTGTGGTCATTTTTTTTTTATCTCTTCTACATTTAGTTTCAGGACCAATCTTTCACGTTTCTTTTTATTATTTTTTTTATTTTTAAAAGAGAAGATTTAAACAAAAAAAAAAAAATAAATCCAAACGTTCGTGCTTATTCACACGTTTATATTTTTATTTTTCGAACCCCTGAATGAAAATCATAGAGCCGCCACGTCTCCACCACCTCTTCATTTATCTTTCATACCCCTTAATTTTCCCCACATTTTCAAGGATTAAACTAATGTTTATGGCTTTTTTTTTTTGTATGTCCTTTTGTACAGTAAAACCTCGATAAAATAATATTCGATAAAGTAATAATCTCACTAAATGAATATTTTTCTTCGGTCCCAACTTGGGCCAGTTATATTAAAGTAATATTCTCGCTAAATGCATTAGATAATAATTAAAAATAAAGTATTAAAGGCCCAGAAAAAATATAAAGTAATAATTACTAGAATACATTAATAATTTATATATATATTTAATCAGTCAATAATACTAGACCAATAACTATTTCTTTTTAAAATATAATTCTATAGTTGATTGTTTTTTCTTCCCACCAAAACCAAAATTAATCTCATCCTTAACTTTTTGAAGAGCAAACACAATTTCGGGAATATTTTGTTCGTGTTGTACCAAATAGTTTGAAATTAGAAATCTCTTCATATTCTATATACATGAATACAATTAGAAACATTAAACTTCACTAAATTCGTTTAGCTTTCCTAGATTTAAATAATAAATATGCAAAGACTACACTTTTTAGTTTCCTAGATTTAAACTTTTGAAATTCTTAATTCAAATATTTTTTTTTCTTTCTTATGGCACATACTACAAAATACTCTCTAAAATAATAAATATTTATTTATCGATAAATAAATATTTTATGCATTTATCGATAAACTAATAATCTCGATAAATGAATATTTTTTTCCAGTCCCAAGCACATGCATTTATAGAGGTTTTACTATAATACTATAAATAGAGATCTTGAGTATTATGTTGTACATACTTGAATATATTTGAAAGAATAGTAATAAAATTCTCTCTGGTCTCTCTATTTCTATTATCTTCATCTTGATATTGTTCTAACCTTAATTTCATAACATATTGGTTGACAATTTTAATATTTACTTTTTAGATTTAATTAAATAAAGTAAAAACTTAATTAAGTTTATAATAGTTAAGTAACATAATTTTTCTATAAAAATAATCTGAAAAGTAAATATGCATTGACATTTGCCATTTTTCATAATCTGAAGCTCAAAAATATGTTTTTTTTTAGAATAATTAGTCAAACACAATATGCTTATTAAAAATACTTTTTAAATGAATTAGTCAAACACAAATTATTTTTCTCCAAAAGTATTACTTTTCTAGTTTCTTTTTTTTTTTTTTTTTTTAAAGTGCATCTAAATAAGCCCTTCATAGCATTTTTAAAAACATCATCAACCATTAATTATTATGCAAAATATTTTTAAAATTAATAAGCAAACTCAATTTATTTCTTACCAAAAAAATAGTTTCAAAATAAATTGATTTTTTTAGAAGTATAAATCTTAAAAGATTTCCGTGAGGTAAAAGTTAAAACAAAAAGTAAATAACGTTAAAGTTGGTATTATTTTTCTTTTTCACAGTGAAAAGAATTAAAAAAGGACGTCGCATAGTTAATGTGTCTTTTTGAAAATTCTGAAACTGATCAAAAAATGATATAATAATATAAGTTTGAAATTGTTTAGGGGTAACAAAACGGCCGCATAGTTAAGTTGTCGTTTTGAAAATTCGGGACAACTTCATGTGTCATTTTATGTCTTTTCTCCATTAAATATAATAACTCCAGTACTTCTTACCATTATGTGTAGCAATATCCACATTTTCACCACTTTCTCATTTATCTTTCATAGTTCTTAATCTTCTCCGCATTTACAAGGATTAATGCAATGTTTATGACTTTTTTTGAATGTTCCTATGTAACACTATAAAATAGAGATTTTGAGCATTATGTTGTACACATTTGAATATATTTTAAAGAATAATAATAAAAATCTCTCTGGTCTCTTTGTTTATATTGTCTTCATCTTCATATTGTTCTAACCTTAATTTTATAACATATTGATTGACAATTTTAATATTTACTTTTTAGTTTTAATTAAATGAAGTAAAAACTTAATTAAGTTCATAATAGTTATTTAGCATAATTTTTCTATATAATAATATGAAAAGTAAACTTGCACTTTTCATAATTCGATGCTCAAAAGTATTTTTTAGGAAAATAAGTCAAACACAATTTAATTATCAACAATACTTTTCAAAATGAATTAGTCAAACACAATGTAATTATCTTTAAAGTGGAATAGTCAAATAAAAATTATTTTTCTCCAAAAGAATTACTTTTCTAATCTTTAAAAAAAAATAAAAGTGTGTCCAAATAAGCCGTTCGAAGCATTTTTAAAAACTTCATCAAACATTAATTATTATGTAAAAATACTTTTCAAAATTAATTAGCAAATACTACAATTTATTTCTTACCAAATTTAAAAATAAATTGATTTTAGAAGTATAAATCATAAAATAATGTCGGTGAGGTAAAAGTTAAAACTGAAAGTAAATAATGTTAAATAGAGTACTATATTAAAGTCTGTATTTTTTTCATAGTGAAAAGAATTAGTAAAAAAGAAAGAAAGGAAGTTGTATTATGTTTTGGAGAAAGAAAGAAAAGTTTGTAGTGGGCGCGCAGTCCCGAGTCCCTTGTTTTGAACCGCCCACTGTGTCATAGAGATTCAGGTGGCGTATTCCACGCAGCCCCCAAAGAAGCGAAAATACTTTTTTTTTATTAATAAAATAAAAGATTAAAGAAAGAAGGTGTACTGAACTCACCTCCATAACATCGTTGAGCTTGTTCTCTGAAATTCCAACTCCAATGGCAGATTCTGTTTTTGCTCATGTTGTTCGTGCTCCTGAAGATCCCATCTTAGGGGTGGGTATATTACCTCTTTCCACTCCTGACTCCTCTTTGTTTTTGTTGTTAGACTTAGGACCAACTTTAAAAATTAGTAATAATCAGTTGATGATTTGATCTTGGAGATCATTTGATTTGATTGATGGCTATGTGGTTTTCCCTTGTATTGCATGGATCTAGGTTTTTTCTTATTTTGATTCAATAATACAGGTAACAGTTGCTTATAACAAAGATAGCAGCCCAGTCAAAGTGAATTTGGGTGTTGGCGCATATCGAACTGAGGTCTCTCACTCACTCTTTTCCTTCCTATTTCTTTAATCTACATACGTACAACTTGTTCATTCAATGAATCTTTTTTCCATTTCCTCCCCTTATGTATAATTAATAAAATTAAATCAATTATATTTGTTTCCATCATTGCAATGATACAAATAAAGATATTTTGTTGCTGCTACCTCTTTTTTTTAGTGATTGGTTCTTTAATCCTAAGCTAATTGTTATTGTAAAGCTTGAAGAATCATTATTCTAATGCCAACTATAACTATGACAGGAAGGAAAACCACTTGTTCTTAATGTGGTGAGACGATCTGAACAAATGCTTGTCAATGACACGTGAGTTGGTTGCTAAATTAGACACTTATCTTATTATGAGAAGATATAATCACTTGAAACCAACATAGTAATCTAAGACTCCTATATAATGTAGGTCTCGCGTGAAGGAATATCTCTCAATTACTGGACTAGCCGATTTTAACAAATTGAGTGCCAAGCTTATATTTGGTGCTGACAGGTTTGGAGATTTTTAAATATTGCTGGAGTTTAAATGGGTGCATTTTCTAGTACGAGAGACAGTCTCAATCCATATCTGTTTTTATCTCTTTTCTTCCATAAGTTAATAATGTCTTTTTCACGTTTGCTTATTGGAAGGTGAAAATTGTGGTAGTGTCTTCTTTAGCACCATTTCCTTTACATAATCCGTACATGTCGTGCATATATCCTTTTCTTATTGATAGTAAAAGGCTGCTGAACCACTTATCATCAACAACAACTACGCCTCAATGCCAAGCTAGCTACTGAATTATCACTGTCCATGTCCATTCCATTTAGACCTGTCTAGCTGAACCAATTATCTCTTTAAAGAGAAAAGAAATGCTGCTGATCCTTCAAAGTTCTTCCTTCAGTCTTTCTTGATATTTGGATGAGAGTTGCTTTATCCCCTGCAATATAGAGAAACTGATGACCTTTATTTGGTATTTCATCTTATTATCACGGCCTTGCATCAAAAGAAAATTGTTCTAAACTTATTTTTCCCTCCTTTTTGTTGTACTGATTATCTGTGCATGGTGAATGTGATATCAAGAATTCTGTTTCTTTTATAACGATTTTACTCCTTGTTAAGTTGAGTTATGAGTTATTAATTACTTGTTAGGAGATAAATTTAAATGTATCTATGCTTATGTATTTGTTCCGTTGCTGATACAGCCCTGCCATTAAAGAGAATAGGGTGACCACTGTTCAGTGCTTGTCGGGCACTGGTTCTTTGAGGGTTGGTGCTGAGTTTCTGGCCAGGCATTATCATGAAGTAAGTATTCCTTACACTCTTTCCCTTGATATGTCTGAATCAAAATGACACTTGAGTGAACATTCTACTGTTTGTCTTGTTTCCAGCATACTATATATATACCACAGCCAACATGGGGAAACCATCCTAAGATTTTCACTTTAGCTGGGCTTTCAGTAAAATATTATCGTTACTATGACCCAGCAACACGAGGCCTGGATTTTCAAGGTACCACTGTTACCAATGTTCTTAAGTACTCTTTGTAAATAAGAACAGACTCTAAAGATTAAAAAGAAAAAGAACTCACTCTTTTTATGCACTACTTGACTTGCTCCTTGTCGTGTTTGGATAGATCTATATTTTATGTGTACCTAGAACAAGATCTTTATTTATTTAATTTTGCTTTTCTTTGCTATAGATATAATCACCTTATCTGTGGCTTCCCCTGCTTTTGGTGTTGAGTATACTTAAAAGGTGGGTTTATTATGACCCTTGCAGGATTATTGGATGATCTTACTGCTGCACCCGCTGGTGCAATAGTTCTTCTCCATGCTTGTGCTCATAACCCAACTGGCGTTGATCCAACAATTGACCAGTGGGAAAAAATCAGGAAGTTAATGAGGTCCAAGGGGTTGTTACCTTTCTTTGACAGTGCTTATCAGGTTAAGCTTAAGATGTGATTTTGACATTCAAGTGATACTTCGTTTAGAATGATTGCTAAATAATTTGAAGCCCACAACCTATGTACTAATGGGCTTCTCAACTGACCCTACTGTATTACATATTTTCTTGATATTGCAGGGTTTTGCCAGTGGCAACCTAGATGCAGATGCACAATCTGTTCGCATGTTTGTGGCTGATGGTGGTGAATGTATTGCAGCTCAGAGTTATGCCAAAAACATGGGACTGTATGGAGAGCGTGTCGGTGCCCTTAGCATTGTAAGTCCTTTGTCAGTTTAGTTACTTTCCCTTTTTATTAAGTGATACCATTGGGGGCTGAAGAATTATCATACTATTTATGTCTTAAAGATACTGTTTTTCTTTAAATACACTATTCAAGTTGTATTCCCTGAAAAGTTTAAAGTTCTGCAGCACAATGAACAGAGTCTCTAAAGATTCACAGCCAGATTTAAAAGATTTGAAGGCTGCTTTATTTGGTAGATGTGCACTTGTTTACTTGGTGTTGCGGCCTCAATACAATTCTGGGATTTTGGTTATCCTCTCTCTTCTTTTGCGTGTGGCCATGATGTTTTTGTCCTTCCTTCTTTCTGCCCTATTGCTATTTTTGAGGGCTTCCGTGTCCATTTAGATTGTAATTGGACAGAGTGGAAATGGTTGGTAAAGGATAATATGTTTAGGGAAAACGGTCATTCTCTTTGCGTTTTAGCTAATAGACACTCAAAGCTGAACAAGGCTAATATAATTTTTTGCTGTAGGTTTGCAAAGATAGCGATGTTGCAAGCAAAGTCGAAAGCCAGCTAAAGATGGTTATAAGGCCAATGTACTCAAATCCACCGATTCATGGTGCGTCTGTTGTTGCCACTATACTCAAGGACAGGTTTGTGCAGCTATTACAATATTCTTTTTGCTTGTCAGTAGATAGTATATAGCTTCTATATTTTGACGTGGTTGTTATCTATTGGTAATAGACAAATGTATGACGAATGGACAGTTGAGCTGAAAGCAATGGCCGACCGAATTATTAGCATGCGCCAACAACTCTATGATGCCATGCAAGCTCGAGGTATCTGATTTTCTGATTTGTTCTTTCTAGTGAGGCATGCTGTGTCTGTCTGATTGGTGTGACTGGTACTGCTATGAGAACTTTTTCGGGAGAAAACACATGTAATTGTTCCGTTTAGTATTAATGCAAGTTTAAATCTGTTTTGCAGGTACTCCAGGTGATTGGAGTCATATCATCAAGCAAATTGGAATGTTCACTTTCACAGGATTGAATGCTGAGCAAGTCTCGTTCATGACTAGAGAGTATCACATTTACATGACATCTGATGGGTAAGGACACCCGACTGTTGATGGTGGTTTCATTCTTTAGTTTGTTACGGTGGATCACTTAGAAACTTAATGAATTCGAACTTAGAAGTGCTTATAGTTGATTGTTTCGGCTTGAATTCTTTAGTAAGGAGAAATTTCGAACTGAAAGTTTCAGTTTGGAAAATAAGCATAAGAAAGTTCAGCTCTGTCGTCCATATCAGTACTTAACTTTACCGAAGAGATTGCTGCTACTGTTTTTCTTCCCCTCCTAGCTTTTCTAAAAGCATTACATTCAATCCATGGCATATTCACTTCTGTGGTATGAGTTGAAACATCTTTGTTGAAGTTGGGTTTGGTTAAAAAAGATGCTCATTACTAGTGACATTTTTCTCCTTGAATTTTTCAAAAGAGGAATCATTTTCTCCTTTCTTATTTGCAGGAGAATTAGCATGGCAGGTCTTAGTTCTCGGACAGTTCCTCATCTTGCTGATGCCATGCATGCTGCTGTTACTAGGGCGGCCTAGAGTAGTTGCATTCAAGAGCAGTTTTATTAATATTGAATCTACTTTCCATGATCGCCTCCTTATCCTTTGATGTTAAATAAGACGAATGTGTCTATGTAGACATAATTTATATTTGGAAATTTCATTCTAAAGGAATTTGCTGAGGTCTTCTGCTCAGGCGAAATGTTATGAATTCTTATTTTCTCGCACATGTTGGTTGATTGATGAATTAGAAATATTGGACGTCAACAAGTATTAGCACATACTTGGAAAAAAATAATAATCCTAGGTTGCTCGCTGTTGTGAATGATGATTTCTACTTAAAACTATGAAGTGAGTTATGCTGCTTTACAAGATGAACATGAAGCGTTTAGTCCAAAAATGGATCTCTTTCTTCTTGTGTTTATGGTTTTTTCTCTCTCATGTTTGGGGAAGAGCCTCCAAGTTAGTCTTATTTATGTCTGCCTCTCCTTGTTCCATATTCCAGCCCATGAAGTCAAATAAAGTCATTGAGGTAGGTGTTTCTGCTGTACAATCCGACTCTTGTTTGGGAGTGGACACAACACTTTGTGGTTTTTGAGGTGATGAATCAGCTGAACGGTTCCACTTTGCTATTGCAAGTGATGGATCTTGTGCGACAGAATCTGCGTATAGGACATCCTCGATGCGTGATGTAACTGTGTTGGCTAGACTCTCTAGCACTCTTGAATAGCTCTCTAGAACAGAGTGTCCGACGTCCTATAGTAAGAAAGGTGAAGGAACACACACTTGATAACATGTTCAATCAATATTATCATAATTAATATGATACTACTGCTACTACTACTACTACTTACTCTGTTATATTGAATTTTACTTATCTCAAGGGAAGATTGAGGGATTTCAGGAAATCTGTGTTTTATCAAGAGTAAGATAGTCTCTGCTCTCTCTTCAAACAGCTCCCTCTTCTCCAAACTCACAGCTGGAACCCACGAAGATTTTGCATCTTTTTGGTGCATCTTTCTCTTCCAAATCACAATAGATGCTTCAATTCTGTCTTTCAAGTTAACAACTTTGTGTTCCGATGACATGTCCATTGTTGAAAGGAATTGTTCTGGATCAAAAAACTCAACCGTGATGTTCTTGTAGATTGAATCACCAAGACTTGATCTACCATTCTACAAAAAACAAAAAAGACTCAGATAGTATATTAAAATGTCTCTTCTTTCTTCAATAATGAGTAAGTGAATTCTTCTCACCTTAGGGAGAGACTCAATGTAGTTTTCAGGGACTTCCATTTCTGCTAGTATTTGGGCATTAATCGCCATGGATGCTTTGAGTACTTGGTTTACACAATCCTTCTGATATTGTAGCCATCTTCTCGATTCATCTGAGAGGCCTTCGGGTGGAACCTTGATGGTAGGTAGCCACCACTTGTCACTTCTCTGGACACCTTTTTCAGAATCGTCAGCATCTTTTGAGATATACCAAAATTCTTTTGCGTCTTTGAAATTATCTAAGCAATCCTGATTCATATATTTATGTAGAATTAAAGTTGATCCAAGTTGATGCAAATAACAACACTATAGGGTAGGGTAGGGTCAGTGGCGGCGGATCCAAAAAATTTATTTCATGGTTGCTCAATTATTTTTAGTTTGAGAATTGCTATATAAAGTGGGTGCTTAGTTGATACATTTGAATGAATTATTAGATATTACAAACAAATATTAGTGTTTATCGCAAAAAGCAATGGGTGCTTAAGCACCCATAATCCATAACATACATCCGCCACTGGGTAGGGTAGGGTTCTCACAATGAGCATTGCATCGAGCTTCTTAAGAGCAGGGATGTTCATGAGCAGATCTTTTCTTTGTTGAGTAATCATTATCTGTCAAAACAACTTATTGTTATTTCAATCTTTGAATATTGAAGATTAAGATGGTGAAATACATACCTCCATGTTTGTTCCGTCTTTTGATTTTTGTTGTCCAGGGACAAACTCAACAATGTAATCTGTGACAGATAGAAGCCAGTCGATTTCTTTTCTCCATCTTTCTTTTCTCTTTTGAGACATGGGCTCCAATTTTGATTGTTCTCCAAAAATAGAAGCTATAATAACATATGTTGGAATCAAGAGTTAGATAAAGTAGTTGTGTGTTTTTGATTATATTATATTATATTACCAGCTAGATTGGTAATGACATTTGATAAAGCGAGAGCTGATGAAACACCTTTGCCTCCTCCTGACATGTCCTCTCCTAAAAGCATCTTTGAAAACCTTTCTTTCATCAACTCCATGTCTGGATAAATGTATTTACATCAAGTTCAATCATGTTGTGTATCAAACTATATAATAATACTGTGAAGAATGAATTACCTGAAGGTTTGGCTTTTGGTACCTTGGTGGTCAAGGTTGAAACAATTGATGGATCAAAAGCAGTACTATCTATATGTTGATTTTGTAAAGGTATTATTCCTCCTCCTCCGATCTCCCCTTCGTCATCACTACTACTCTCCCCTCCAATGCTATGTGCCAATTTACTTGGAAGCTCTAGTATCTTCCTAAAATTGAAAGACCTCGACTTCTGATACTTATTTTCTTCCTTCACCATTTTTGTTTCAATTCCCTAATTACCAGATATCTAATCACGAAATAATAAAAGATCTGTCCCTCTTTGATGTAATAATACTTTCTACAAGTTTCCCTGCAACAATTCATAAATATATAAATCCCTATTTATAATGTATGATTTTTTAACAAAGGGATTCAATTCAGACCCTTTCAACATTGAATATTAATATGTTTTTGCCCTCAAAGAATGTGAGAAATGGAAAATTAAGAAAACCTTCCCTAATATGAGAATCATGAATGTGTAAAAAGGTTTTTTATTCACCTGAATTTTCTCAAGGGGTTTGAGAAAATAAGGGAAACAATAATAAACAACACATAATAGTTCTTGGTTTGTTTTAATAGAATGGGGTTGATTTTTCACATGTAGCACAATGCCTGGGAAACCCTACAATCCACAACTAACTATATTTTATTTTGAGATGGGAGTCTATTTGTCGGGTGACTGCCATAAATAGAAACAAGACAATAATGGAGTCAACCCTTTTACTCGTACTAGATTTTACACAAATTTCATAGTGTTATCACTATTTTTTTTTCAAATTACAAAAATTCCTTAAATTTGGTGGAATCCGATACATACCAAAACGTCCCGATACATTGCATCTCGGTTTCAGATACATTTCTCAACACCCTGATACATCACGTACACCTCGATATATTGTAAAGTGATGTATTCAACCGATACATCATGTAAGGTGATGTATCCGACTAATACATCGCGTAAAGTAGGGATTTTTGTAAATTTTTCAACGAAAAAGGGCCTAAAATACCCTCGAAGTATTGGAAATGGTACACAACTACCCCCATCCACCTATTGACTCCCAAATACCCTTCCCATCCACCTTTGGGTCCAATTTTAGCCACTTCTTTAATGGACTACCATTTAAAATAATTAAATAATCCTTTTAATTACATGGCGCTCAACCATTGGTTGCAATTTAATTATTTAATATAATTTTAAACTAACCCATTACCCACCGATTTGTAACTAAACCCGCCCCAATACTTACTAAACCCACCAGCCCCAATACAAAAAAAACCCATCTAATAAAAACAACCCTAAACCCTTTGTTCCCAATATACACTTCATTTCCCCAATTTAATTTCAATTGTCTTCCTATTTAGAAGATCAGTGTTCATCTTCTTCAATTTGTTAAAATTGTCAGCATCTTCTTTGATTTCTTCTCTTGAAGAACTTCAATCCTGTACATGTAAGTGCGGATTTATGGCAATAGATTTTACTGCTACAACTAGGGGTGTAGAAGTCAAGCCGTAAAGTCAAATCGAATCGACGAACCAAATCAAACCGAAAAAAAAATGATTTGTTGTTTGGTTTGGTTGATTTGGTGGTTGAAAAAAAAACGACCACTCTTGGTTTGATTTGGTATTAAAAGAAAAAAAGTCAAACCAAACTCAAACCAAACCGACATAATATATATATATATATATATATATATATATATATATATAAAAGTCAAATTGAACTCAAACCAAACCGACATAATATATATATATATATATATATATATATAATTTTATTTTATTTATAGATACAAAATATTATTTATAATCTACTTTGTTATTATATTTTTAAGTTAGTTTATAGTTTTCAATGTTTATATATTTTATTTCAAATTTGGGCTTGTTAAATTTTTTAAATATTATATATATAATTTTATTTTATTTATAGATAAAAAATATTATTTATAATCTACTTTGTTAATATTTTTAGTTAGTTTATAGTTAAATTTGGGCTAGTAAAATTTGTAAATATTTTATTTTGTATTAAGATCAAAGTTACAATTATATCGTTATAGTTTTTCAAATTCGAAGTTAACAATTTACTTTGTAAATATTTCATTTTGTATTTAGTTTGATAGTATCCTTTAATCTTATTAATTTAACATAATGAATGTTGATATTTAAAAAAAAAATTATTTTGTACTCATGTGAATTTTATCGTCTTTACGAAAATTTCTATTCATTTAAGATTTCTTAAGTTTAGCTTATCACACAGGTAACTGAAAATATATTTGATCTTTTTTTCAAATACCGTATAGTTGTAAAAAATCGAAACAACCGAAAAACCAAAAAAATCCGAAAGAACCGACTAAAACCAAAATAAAAAAAATCGACTTTGCGCGGTTTGATTTGGTTTTTATATTTAATAAACTGAAATAATTAGTTTAGGTTTTTTTAATGAAAAACCAAACCAAACCGACTTATGTACACTCCTAGCTACAACTCTTAAAAATGGTGGACGTCGATTCTACAAATGTCGTCGTCTTGGGTCAAAATTCTTGTGGTTATTTCAGTTGGATTTGAAAACTTCCACGTCGTGTGTCAACCATGATTCATAATAATGAAATGCATATTTATCAATATTTCTCCACTCATTTTAATAGTAAAATAAGAGAATTCACTAATTTAGTTGAAGGTAGACTATTATGCATAATGAAGGTGTGCTCTACATTGAACCTTCACTTAGTAAAACAATAACCTTTACTCCAAAGTCAATAATGGTCTCAGACTTTAACAATAACTGCTTAAGGGAAATAAAGTATCATTTCTTAATAAAACAATCAAAGTGTTGACATAAGCTTTAATAGCCAGCATATTACAATCTTGTGCTATCTTGGTTTTCGTAAGTGTTTTTTGAGAATAAACTCATTCTCATATAAAGCGGCCTACTTTCATACTCACATAGGTGAAATCTGTCATAGGTTCTCCTATAATTTAACACCCCACTCATATGAGATACAAGGTAGGGTTTCCTTATATATGACTTAATAATTTGGACTTCAATTTTCATCCCCCTTGATGTGCTTTAGACCCTTATGTCATGACCTGCCATTTTGCCCTTCAAATTTGACATAAAAATAAGGAGGAAGAATCTAGAGTTATTGAGAGAGGTTAGTGGAAGACTCTAGAATTCCCTAGATCTTTCCTTTGAAGACTCTAGAATGCATTAGAAAATATCTTAGAAAGCTTTAGAATTCCCTAGAAAATGTATAGAATTCTAGAATAGGACTAAAGTGTAAATATTATAGGGACTTGCAAAGTAAATATATTATTTATACTTAGGCCCCTAAGAAGTAGTATAAATAGAGGGCCTCTCATTTGAAAATCATTTAACAAAGTGTAAGCATTCCACAACCAATACAAAGCCTTCTTCCAAAAGCTTTCTAAGTCTTTACTGACCTTCTCTTAGCGGTCTTAGTTTTAAAGAGCTTACTTGAGCTTACAAGATCTTGAAAAATTAGTGAGTAAGTATCATCGTCATCTCTACTAATCTCCGATCTCCAATGCTATGTGCCAATCTACTTCGAAGCTCAAGTATCTTCCTAAAATTGAAAGACCTCGACTTCTGATACTTATTTTCTTCCTTCACCATTTTTCTTCCAATTCCCTAACCACATACATAGGAGATCTCTGATCAAGTTTCCCTTCAACAATTAATAAATATACAAATCCTTTTATAATTATAATGAATAGTTTTTAAAGAAAGGGATTCAATTGAGACCCTTTCAACATTTAATATTACTTACTATTGGCACACCCCCTAAATTAGTGTTTGCAATAGACCTTTTGTACATATATTTTTGCCATGTGAGAAATGGAAAATTAAGAAAATCGCTCCTTTTTGGTCTAAAATGTGAATCATGAATGTGTAAAAAGGTTTCTTATTTTGTTGAACTTTCTCAAGGGGTTTGAGAAAATAAGGGAAACAATAATAAACAACACATAATAGTTCTTGATCAGTTTTAATAGAATGTGGTTGATTTTTCACGTGTAGCACAAAGCTCGGAAAACCCTACAATGGACAACTAACTATATTTTTATTTTGAGATGGGAGTTTATTTGTCAGGTGATTGCCATAAATAGAAACAAGACAACAATGGAGTCAACCCTTTTATTCGTACTAGATTTTACACAAATCTCATAGTGTAATTACATCTTATCACTATTTTTTTTTTCAAATTATAAAAATCCCTTAAATTTGGTGGAATTCAAATACATCCCAAAACGTCCTGATATATTGCATCTCAGTTTCGGATACATTCCTCAACGTCTGGATACATCACGTATGTCTCGATGTATCGTAAAGTGATGTATTCAACCAATACATCATGTAAAGTGATGTATCTGACTAATACATTGCGTAAAGTAGGGATTTTTGTAAATTTTCAATAGAAAAGGGCCTAAAATACCCTCGAAGTATTGAAAATGGTATACAACTGCCCCTATCCACCTATTGGCTCCCAAATACCCTTCTCATCCAGCTTTGGGTCCAATTTTAGCCACTTCTTTAATGGACTACCATTTAAGATAATTAAATAATCCTTTTAATTACATGGCACACTAATTAACCTTAACCACACCTCATCCAATACTAGGTGTGGGCGATCGTAATCTAGTATAAAACCAAACAAAAGGTTGGGGTTGAACACACGGGGAGTGGTGCAAGTTCGAATTCAGTTATGAAGTTACAAATGTAATTTAATTAGTGGTAGGAATATAAATTATCGTAAACATTTAGTTAAATTGAAAGGGGTGACAACAAATGTCAGATGGGGGGGGGGGGGATTGGTTTGTCAATAATCAACTGAAACAATTATGAAAACAAGGGGTTTCAATAATATTAAGAGGAATTCTCGGGATGTGATCGATTATAGGCTAATTATGCTATATGGATAATTGAAGTTTATTAATAATTTGTTGAATCTTGTGGGTAGGCTAGACTATAGGTACAATAGTTTTCTCTCGAACAACTATTACGGTTCAGGCGAGTTCTCTCGAACCTCGACAAGCTTAGCACTACAAAACAACTCAAAACCTTAATTTATCTACTCTCTTAAGCTAGATAGGTGGGAGTGAGTGAAGATTCACTCTCTCGAGCTGAACCCATAACAACTCACATGCTACAATCATCAATCGATAACCTTGGTTTTAGAACTTCTCTCTTGAGCAAGTCCAAAACACTAAGCTAAAATTGTATTTGCAACTACAATTCATGAATTACTACTCACCTTTGATCAAACCCACATTAAAACAACAATTAAATCATTAAAAAACAATACCATAAGCTAATTAAGCCAATAATCACATGATCACATGCCAAGAATTGAGGTTTTAGCTACACATTATAAAAAGAGAGAAACGATTACCAAGTATATAACCATGATCTGGGTAAAAGTTTTCAAGTCTCTACAATGCTCCAATTGAATAAATTCGAAAACCCAATTGCAATTCCTCAAAATTTTGTCTGAAAAGCTTCAAAGAAAACTAAAATTCTTTAGAGCTCTGGAATCAGAACTGTGGGTACTCAGGGAAGACTCTTTTTTCTCTGTTTAAATTTCAATTTATAGTTTCCCAATTTTTTGCCTAAAAGGCCATTGGGCGAAGTAAGTTGCGTCTCGCCAATCCAGTCGGCGATCTTCTCTTTGCAACAATTAATCTTTGGTTTGTATTGACCATTTTTCTTCAGGGTTCTGTGACTTTAGGCTATCAAGGTTGCTATCGCGGAGTCATTCGGCGATCTGCTGATTGCCCATTTTTGTCGCCAAGTTGGTTCCTCCCTAGGGCTGGCACACTGGAACTTTGGGTGAGCTAAAGTGCCACTCGGTGGTTCACCGAGTGGTCTTGGTGATCACCATGATCACTTTTCTTTACTTCTTCAGCTTATTTGCTCGTCTTTTCCCGGTAGTGTCCTTGCCTTGTGCCTTAGTCTTCATAACTACAAATCAACACTTTAACATTAGTTTAGAGCATAAATTAGGCATTTGAGGACACCTAAACTATCAAAACAAAGCCCTAAATGATTCAAAATCTCGGACTCATCAACACCCAACTTAAACTTTTGCTTGTCCTCAATTAAAACCCAAGATCAATTGGTTCAACAATGATGTCTACAAATAGTGCTACTTAAGACTCAACATAAATGCACACAAAAGGTTCAAACTACACATACAATGCTCAATTCTGCACTCAAAGATTCAACTTGCAACTCACCATTATCAAGTGTACTCAAGCTCACAATGCTTGCTTCAAATGCAAGTTCAAGCTCAACAAAGGTGCTCAAATGTTCTCACAACAAACAATGATTCCATATTCACACAAAACTTCATAACAATTTAAGGTCCTGAAATCATATACAACTCTCACGCTCATGAAGATGAACACATGTGTGACTCCACCCATAGGCTTGCCCTTATTTTACAATCAATGTTCGTTTCAACTCACTCAAGATCACAAAGGTCTTTTTAGGGTTTGTAATGGGGCTGAGTGTAAATGTATTAATCATTTAGGATTAGTGGCTTCTACCTTCATGAAGTATGGCCTGAAAATCACTTCTTCTCCTTCTCTTTCACATTCAAACATGTTCATAATCCACCCCATTATTCAACTAAATATGAATCATCGGATACCCCATTTCTTTTAATCCTTTCACACGCTTTATGTAACACCTCGTAACTAGAAAGAGCTAGAATTAGAAAGAGTCATTTTTGGAAAGAATGAAAATCTGGAAAATTGGTTAGATTATGTTAAGTTTGAGTTTTGGGTCAACTTCAAACGACCATAACTCCTAGCTCATGATGAGTTAGATGTTCTTCCAGATACCGTAAGAAAGATCTTGGAATTATCTTTCCAACACCACCGAGTTTACTCAATTATGAGTTTGTATGAGTGAGATATACTCGTTTGAAGTTGGGATGCCTAGTTAAAGAAAGTCAAAACCGGATTTTAGATAGGCATTATGGTCTTTTCACTGCCCAATTAATTAATTTTGTTTTTGGTAATTAAGTTGGGGTCTAAACTGATTGGGTTCAGTTTACACTTTTGAAAAATAAGTTAGGGTTTTGAGAGAAGAGAAAATAAGAGGAGAAAGAGAAGGAGAAGCAAGGAAATCGTCAAGTTCTTGTTGAATTGCTTGTGGATTTCGTCAAGGGTAATCCGTACGAGGTATGTGAGTTCACATAGTGTTGGGTTTGTTGACCCACGCGCCATACATGTTTATTTCAGTATGATTTTCGTCCTAAAAGATTGAGACTTTGATGTTCTTGAGTTGTATTATTGAATTGCTTTCGTTCTTGAATTTAGGATGAGATTGAGGAGTTCTTGAGAGTTTAAGGTTGATTGTTAGAGTTATTTTGAGTTATATTCTTGTGTACATGTGCTGGGTATCTGAATCTAAAGAAAATTTGAGAAAAAGAACCGAGTTTAGGTGAATTGGGGTTAAAAAATGAAAAGGAAAAAGTCGGGAAAAATTAGAGTCCTAGTCTGCGTCGTGGACCTACCCTAGCTTTTCCCAGAATTTTCTTTTGTGTTGCAGAGTGGTCACTGACCGTTTTGCCTTAAAATTTATTTCGCAACCAAATATTTAAATGCGTCTTCGCGTCACGTACTTGCTTCCAGACAGTGATTTCTTGATCTTTTCTCATGTTTAACTATCTAAAAACACTCCTAAACATCATGAGATCTTTCCTATCACAAATCACAATCCTTGAATACATAATTCAATTCAAGGATCAGTTAAGAGTCAAGTCAAGAGAAGTTAGAGCCAAGTTAAGAGGAGTTCATAGAGTTTTCCAAAAGTCTTTTACAAATGTTTTAACTTTGTTTTAAGACTTGAGTTTTGAGTTGAGTACAGAGTAAAGTTTGAAGATCATTTCTTCAAAAGAGTATATCGGGACTATGTATTCCCAAAGAGTTTAAAATGTTTTCATGTTTAAAACAAGTGAGGAAACTTTGATTTTTAAAAGAGCCTTTAAGGTACAGTAAAGAGTAAATGCTTTCACAATTAAGCAAGAGAGGAAACTGTGATTTCCAAGAGAGCCTTTGAGCTAAGTTTTGAACAATTATCTCATACCACATAGTTATGTTTCTAAACATATTGAGCTAGTATATTTTGGGAGTAGTATTGAGCACCGATATGGGGGAGAGTTCACACAGCTCTTAGCCCTCATAAACCATGTAGCCACCATGGGTAGAAAACTCATACTTTTTAGATGATTCCTTAGTGCTTTTTAGTATAGACTAATGGATCCACTTAGTAGTCAGGTTCTATACCTTCGGCAAGGTATAGGATGACCCTGGCAGCGTGAGGCAAAATGTTGTATCATCATAATAAATCTTAAGTGATGGTTGTCGGTTAGAGAAACTCCCACAAAAGTATTTTGTATTCTTATATACACAGAAGTATCTTGTATTTTTATATACATCTAGAGTTTTATTGTATCTTTGCATACATATAGAGTTACTATTGTATTTCTAAATACACAGAGTTGTTATCCATGTTTTAAAAGCTTTTCTTTATATTGCATTCATATTATTGCTTTATATTGAAATGAGTTAAGTTGAGTTGAGTTGACCCTAGGTATGTTCTTTTGGTTCCTTTCAAGCTTATGTCTTGTTTAGTATTCCCCTCGCATGCTCGTACATTCAATGTACTGATGCCATTTGGCCTGCATCTTTTAATGATGCAGATACAGGTAACTAGGATCAACATCCAATGCATCGTTGATTCTAGTTGAGCTCCAGAGTTTGTTGGTGAGCCTCCTTACTTTCGGAGGATCCCTTTTATTATTTTTAGTAGTTTTAGTTCATTAGGATATTGTAGGTCTTGTGCCGACATCCATATCAGTTGTTTAGAGGCTTCATAGACATTTAGATGTTAGTTCTTGAGTTTTCTATTTCCTGTTTTAATGGTTGAGACTTGAGCTGCCACTATTGGCCAGTGAATGCTATCTTGATACATTTTAAGTGTTTATTGAGTAGTTCAATTTACTTTTAAAAGTATTTTTCTTCATGAGTTAAGTCTTCCGCTGAGTAAGTAAGCTAGGCCAAGGGTTTGCTTGGGGACAGCGATGGTTCTCGAGTGCTAGTCCCACCCAGGGTGTAGTCTCAGAGCGTGACAAACTTGGTATCAGAGCAAAGAGTTCAAGAGTCCTAGGGAGTCTATGAAGCTGTGTCTGTAGAGTCTAGTTATCGGTGTGAAAAGTGCCACATCTATAATTAGGAGGCTGCAACACTTAGGAAATTTTCTCACTTCTTTCACACTCATTTTGTGCGTTAGAGTTTGATCTCTAAAAAGTTTCTTCTAACTCGTGCTTGTGCGTGTCTTTCAGATCATGCCTCCATGAAGAGCTGTCTGAGGTTGTCCGACTATAAATAATGTTGAACCACAGGAACAAGGGGTACCTAATGCACCAAAAGTGCAACCCCAAGGAGAGGTCACCAATGCTGAGTTCCGTGAGGCTATCCGGATGCTGAGCCAATTTGTGACAAGAAAAGATGGGCAACAAAGGGGAAATCGACAGGAAGTGGCTGATACTTTGAGGATCCATGAGTTCTTAAGGATGAATCCTCCGAGCTTTACATGTTCTAGTTTTACTATAGATCCAGAGAATATTGTTGAAGAGCTTCAAAAAGTTTTTGAAATCATGCATGTTGCTGATATTGAGAGGGTGGAACTAGCTGGATACCAAATGAAGGGTGTCACTAGAATATGGTTCGACTAATGGAAGAAGAACAGAGCTGAGGGTGCACCACCTACAAGTTGGGCTTGTTTTGGGGAGCCCTTCTTGGGCGTTTCTTCCCCTGAGAACTGAGAGAAGCAAAGGTACGCGAGTTTCTCACTCTTAGCAGGATTCTTTGATTGTTCATGAGTACAGTATGAAGTTCACACAACTTTTCCGCTATGCTCCTGAGATGGTTGCTGACATGAGGAGCAGAATGAGTTTATTTATTGCTGGGTTGTCTTGTCTGTCAAGTAAGGAAGGCAAGACAGCTATGCTAATAGGGGATATGGACATAGCAAGGCTAATGATCCATGTGCAACAAGTTGAGGAGGACAAACTGAAGGATAAAGAAGAGTTTAAGAATAAGAGAGCTAAGACAAGGAATGAGTCCGGGCAACAGAAGAGTAATGCCAATCGGTTATCTTTCCAAAAGAAACCGAAGGGACCTTCTCCATCATCTGCTAGCGCACCTGCACCAAAGAACAAAAGTGAGTATAATAGTCAGAATTTCAGAGCCAAACCTGTCTATTCTCAGGGTAGTATGGCACAAGAGGGTAGTAAGCCTCCTGCATGTGCTAAGTGTGGTAGGAATCACTTAGGGGCATGTCGTGATAGCTCCACTGGTTGTTTCAAGTATGGCCAAAATGGTCATTTCATGCGAGAATATCTAAAGAACAAGCAGGGTAACAATAATGGGGGCAATAGAGCCTAGTCTTCTTTAGTTGCTCCACCATACAGAGTTGCACCTAGAGGAGCTATTTCAGGTATTGGTGGAGTAGAAAACTACCTATATTCTATCACTAGTCACCAAAAGCAAGAGGATTCACCATATCTTGTCACTGGTATGATCCAAGTTTTTAACTTTTAATTTTTATGCTTTGCTAGATCCAGGAGCGAGTTTATCCTTTGTAAGTCCATATGTTGCGATGAATTTTAATGTTCTTCCTGAGGAACTTATTAAGCCCTAGTATTTCTACACCTGTTGGTGAGTCTATTATAGCAGAAAGAGTCTATCGTGATTGTCCTGTTTTCATCAATCACAAGAGTGCCATGGCTGATTTAGTTAAGTTAGACATGGTAGATTTTGATGTCATTCTTGGTATAGACTGGCTTCATGCTTGTTATGCCTTAGTTGATTGTGGGACAACAGTTTAGTAGTGCCTAAGGGTCATTTTATTTCATACCTTAAGGCGAGGAAGTTAGTTTCCAAGTGGTGTGTCTATCACAGAGTTCGAGTTAATGACTCTAGTGTTGAGATACCTTTTATTCAGTCAGTTTCAGTAGTAAAAGAGTTTCCAAATGATCTTCCTAAAGTCCCTCTTGAGAGAGAAATAGAATTCAGTATAGACATTCTTCCAGATACTCCTCCTATATCTATTCCACCATATAAAATGGCACCATCAGAGTTAAAAAAGTTGAAGGAGCAGTTGAAATATTTCCTTGATAAGGGTTTTATTCGACCAACATAAAACAATCAAGGTGTTGACATAAGCTTTAATAGCCAGCACATTACAACCTTGTGCTATCTCGATTTTCATAAGTGTTTTTTGAGAATAAGTTCATTCTCATAGAAAGTGGCCTACTTTCATACTCATATAGGTGAAATTTGTCATGGGTGCTCCTATAATTTAACACCCCACTCATACGAGATACAAAGTACCGTTTCCTCATATATGACTTAGTAATTTGGACTTCAATTTTCATCCCCCTTGATGTGCTTTAGACCCTTATGTCATGACCCACCATTTTGCCCTTCAAATTTGGCATAAAAATAAGGAGGAATAATCTAGAGTTATTGAGAGCTTAGTGGAAGACTCTAGAATTCCGTAGATCTTTCCTTTGAAGACTCTAGAATGCCTTAGAAAATATCTTAGAAAGCTTTAGAATTTCCTAGAACATGTAGAGAATTCTAGAATAAGACTAAAGTGTAAATATTCTAGGGACTTGTAAAGTAAATATTATTTACACTAGGCCCCTAGGAAGTAGTATAAATAGAGGGCCTCTCATTTGTAAATAATCCAACAGAGTGTAAGCATTCCACAAGCAATACAAAGCCTTCTTCCAAAACCTATCTTTCCTTACATTCTCTTGGTGGTCTTAGTTTCAAAGGGCTTACTTGAGCTTACAAGATCTTGAAAGATTAGTGAGTAAGTTGTCAAGTGCCGCACTGAGCTTTAGTGACACTCGAAGTCCATTATACTTATCTTGCTAAGGCCTTAATTTATGAATTTCCAAGATTATCACAAGTTTTAAGACAAATAATATTGATGATATACCAATGATCAATATGATCTCACAATATTGTGTTTTCTTCTGATGAGTCTGAATTTATCATTATAGTAACGATTATGTATTGTACCAATAATATTGGTGCTATCGTAATTAACCAAAATTAGAAAAATAAATTTCTCAAAATAAAGTGTTTGATATGATAAAATCAATCATTTTTTCACTAGTTGAAGCTTAATGATTTTTTTACTTCAACCTCCATAGTAGAATTAGCAAATAATATAATTTTCTTTTCTCATTTCCAACAAATAGCACCAAATTTTCTCATATGCACCAACAAAACTTTTAAGTATACCATAATATTTTTTTCTCATAAAACAAGCCACTAAATATCGTACCAAGTAAATTTTCCTAATACATACTATACTTAATACACAATTTCATATAAAGTGCAATTAGTCACATGTCTCATAATTTTTATTAGGCTAGCTAAGTCTTTCTTTCTTCGTCACACCATTTCCACTATTGAATCAAAAGGAGTTGCAAGACTCGCACAACCAATAAGATTGTCTTTCACAATTTTTTCAATATTATGTGACTTGACAAGGAAATTTCGTCACATGGTTTATGTTATATTTTCATTCCAAGAACAAAAGTTATCTCGCCATACATTTCATGTTAAATGGCTACCCAACATGTTTTTCATAATTTATTTATACCTCTCATGTTAGAGTCATAAGTCATCCCATTATAACCAAACTACAGCATGTGATTTATTTCAAAATAAACTCATAATACTCTTTTTAGATAATTTCTCGAAGATACAAAAAATCACCGTTTCAAAATGATTTTTTCCATTTTATAAACCTCCACTATTTTAAGAATTTAAATATCAGTTTTTTCATGAAAAATAGTATCACTTTTTGCATGAAATATATTAGGTAAAAAGTTTTTTTGCTTTACATTTTCTCCGCTTGAATTGAGTAAGTAGAAAAATATTTTACCCTTACATCTTTTCTCTTCTCTTCCATCTTTTGAAGAGAGTGACATTGAACGGAATGACGATCTCCTATCTTGATATCTGCACTGTAACAAAAACATAAATCTCCTTAAAGTTGTTGGTGTAATATACCACATATACAATAAATTACAGTTGAAAATAAAATGAAAAAAAAATGAATAAATTATAAATCATTCAGGTTGAGGCACGAACATCTCACTATTTTAAAGGAGATTCAAGCCCAATGTGGCATAATCTACACCGATCTAGCAGTATCACTCTTGACTTGTCCCCTCCAGGATACAACAACCCAACAACTTCATACAATTCAAGCAACTCCAGATTAGTTGAAGAGTCCAAAGCTCCACATAAGAACACCTTCCTTCAACATATAATTAATCTCTTTTATATAGTGAATATAGTTGAAGACTTAGAATATTTTCTTTGTCTCAACTCTCTCTTTTACTACACTAACCTCACTACAATAAATTTCCACACTTTTCATTTTTTTTTTTTTTTGAGATACCCTTCACAAAGGAAGAAACACCACTATTTATAGGTGAAAAGTCTTTCATATAATCAATGGATAGAATGAGGGGTAGTAATGTGGATAGATGAATGTAGTAGATGTTACATAAGTTACAAGAAACTAATAGTCATACGAGTTACAAGAAACTAATGACCCTGAGAGTTATAAAAAACTAATAGATATCTTTTACTACAATTTACACTCATTAACATATGCACTTAGCGGTTAAAATAGCTTTTGTAGGTAGTTCTTTTAAGGATACTTATACTATATATATTACTAACTGTTTTGCTAGATATATCAATAGTATATCTATGCTTTGGAGAAATATGAATAGATTCATTCATTAATTTTATAATATTTCAGATTACATAGAAAATTATGTGCACTACAATAATAATTTAGCTACTTTCTTCTAGTAAAATATGTCTAGTCAAATTAAAAATATCCCAGTTTATTTATCCAAAATTATCTTGGGAAATAGGTGGGATAGTCCAAGATAATTAGATAAAGTATAACATTCATAAATTATATCTTGTAAGAATTTAGCCGGACTACTTTTTGACAGGAGTCTGGGTTCTTTAGCTAGGGAATTTTGTGAGTTTGGTTGGAACATTGTCCGTTAAGCTAAATAGTTGTTCTCTTGTAGTGATTCTACTTCATTTACAACAATGCTTCATGTAGAGAAAATTGGGAACCCCAAATAAAGGCATAATACATAAAACATGACTCTTAATTTGACTTTAGCAGACTATGTACTCCAACTTTGAGTATGTACAAGTAGACACTTAAACTTGTACATAATACAAGTAGGACGCCACATATAATACAAAATTGCCATATAGGGTGCCATGTATGACGAATCTATCTATTTGTTCAATTTTTTGTATTCAAGTTTAAGTATCTACTTATGCACACCCAAAGATAAATGTCATAATTGTCAACTGACATCAAATTTTGAGTCATATTTATGTATTATGCCATGAGGATGGTTCTTGACTTGTTTTATTAAGTCACGTTGACGTAGAAGGAATTTCCGTTATTGTCCTCCCGTTTTTCTTTAAGCAATTATGAAAGCGATGGATTGATGGTACATTTCAATCTTGCTCCTTTCTTCATTTAAATCATTTATAGGTTGGCCACCTAAGGAACGGTTGCGTTTACATTAAACAACTCCAAACGGTACAACAATTCAAATGGTAATGCAAGTTCAAAAAAATAATTCCTTTCCAAATAATTATTGCATATTTCGAGTAACAACAAATCAATCTTTTTTGAATTATTTTTTTGAAATAGGGGGTAATAACTTGTATTTTTAAATTTAAGGGACAAATAAAAGTGAATATATATTGCTTTGCCGACCAAGGCGTTCAATCCGACTCTGACATGCATGTCGGTGGGAATTGAAGAAAGACTGCCGAAGAACTTGACTATTAGAGCCCGTTTGGATTAAATTAAAAATTTATCAAATTTACTTTTAAGTCAGTTTTTGACTTTTAAAAGTGTTTGACAAATATAAAAATAACTTAAAATAAGTAAAAAGAAATGACTTAAAATAAGTTACAAAGTATTTGACAAGGTAAAAAAATGACTTAAAATAAGTCAAAAATAACTTAAAATAAGTAAGAAATCAAAAATAGGTCTCCCCATACCTTTTATTTTTTGAGTTAAAAGTTTTTTTAAGCCAATCCAAACGGACTCTTAAACGGGGTTGAATAAGCTTTTTATACCCCTCACAATTATCAACCATTCAAGCTTTTATCTTTTATCTTAAATTACGTTATGATTTCTAATTACCGTTTGAACATGATTTGGAATCGTTTTAAAATTTCAAATTGTCTAAAAAGTGGAATTTTACATTCCAAATTATTTTAAAATGTAATGTAATATTTTATATAAGTTTATATTTTATAAAAAGATTTTACATATTGAAAAAAATAAAAATTTATGTAATTGATTATATTAAAGAAAAGCTAATTGTTATTGCTGATTAGTGAATCTTTAAAATTAAGAGAATTAAAGAAAACCTCTAATTAATGATGGAGCAGCCCCACGACCCCCACCGCTCCAGCACAACCCAAGAGTGATGAGCTATACACCCATGTTGACATCAAGTTAGAATTATGACCATTCATTCATTCACTCATCGAGAAGTATTCAAGGGTGATGAATTCAAATTAATGGGGTAAATATGTTTGGGACTATCGAATAGTTAAAGCATAAACGAAAGCTAGAATTACTGAATATTATTCTCTTTCTCTCATATTAATTGATCATTTTCTATTTTTCATGGTGCTTAAGAAATTATAAATAAGAAGATAACTTTACTAATTCACCTCTTAATTTTTTTTTTGGAAATTTTAGAAACAAATGTGAATACTTTTAAAATGAATTAATTGCAAGGGTAATATATGGAAAAATATTTAATGCTTTCTTGATTTATTAAGGTGATGAACTAATGTAGACAACTACTCCCTCCGCCCAACAATAGTTATCCATTATATTATTTTTGAATTTCCAATAATACTTGTTCACTTTATAAAATTAATGAATGATATTTACATTTTCTAAATTATGCTTATCATTAATTATATTCATATCTCTATTTCATTTGTCAAAATATTGTATTTATCATATTCACAGATAATATAATAAAGTTATCATTTTAATATAATTTTTTAAAAAATTTACAAAATAAACAGTGGATAAATATTATTAAACAGAATTTTTTTTTTAATATAATAATCAACTAATATGGAAGAGAAATAGTATTACTCTGTCTCATGAGGGTAACAAAAGAATAATGATACCGGATGGCTTTATAATTTTTTTTTTTTTTTTAAAATAGAGTAGATAAATAATTGGGAGAATCGTCCTCAAAAAAACAAGAGGAGTTGGTAGCAGAGGGGAAAGGAAAGAGAGAATTTAATAAATTCACGGGCATTTTCTCTTTGTTAGTAACTTGCACAGAGAAGCAGTGTAGGTGTCTGTGTGTGATCCAACGCCCTTCACCTCTTTTTCTTCAACTACCACATTTAAATCCCTCTTCCCCCTTTTCCTAATTCAACTTCATCCCATATACAGGGAGGGAGCTTGGAATCTTTGTTTATTGATTATTGAATGTGGGATCTGGATTATTTTTTTATCTGACCTAGTAGTAGCTAAGGTAAGTTACTTTTTTCTTCATTTCCACTTTGATAGACAAGTTGAAGAATCAAGTCTTAACCCCATATCATTTGGATCAAAATTCCTTTGTCTACTTGCAACTTGTATTCTTTAATATATGGACAATGCCTCTAATCTGAATACTCCATTTGTCTAGTCATACACCCACCCTCAACTACTGAAAATTTAATTTGGATATATATGCCTCCAGACAGTCTGAGATCAGCTGTGTACAGATCCTTTGTCACTTGTGATGATCCCAAAGGTGTTGTGGAATGTACGACAATCAGAAAATCACAAATGGAAAAAAACGTGTCTTGTTCATCAGACAAGGAAAAAGGAAGAGAAACAGTCTGCAAAGATAGTCACACATCTTCCTTCCACCTAATGGAGGTGTCCAGAGAAGCTCAAAAGCTGAACCAAGTGATCGACTCATGGTCTAAGGGTATGACCATAGAAAGACATTCCAATGATATCATCGCTAAAGATTTGTTGAAAGGAGCCCTTGATTTACAGGAATCACTTGTGATGCTAGGGAAGCTGCAACAAGCTTCACAACATATGGCAAAGTTGAAGAAGAAGAAGCAGAAAGATAAGCCTCAACTTGATGGAATACCCATTCAAAGAACCAAGTCTGAAAGGATTTCAGAACATAGGCTTGAGTTTCAGAAACCAAGATTTTCTGTTGATGGGGATTGTTTTGATGAGCTTAGGGAAGTCATAAGAGATAACTTTGCTAGACAAAATCTGTTGCCACCAAATTCTGCTTCACAAAAGTCTCAGTTTCAAACAAGTGAAAAGGAGTGTGTTGGTACAAGGAAAATGATTATATCATCAGATGTCCCATCCACTAGTTCAAGCCAGTCCTCCATTGTTCAATCCCAACAAGTTACCTCTTTTGATTATTCTCCGCTGCAGGAGAAGCCAGATGGGCCAAATTTAATTGCCAGACTGATGGGTCTTGAAGAAATTCCTAGAAAGCCCCACCACCAAACTACCCAGAAGCACTATGAGAACGTCAGTGTTGTCAAGCAGACCAGACCTATATTTGATATAGATTTGCCAAAAGCAAAGAAGCCAACATTCATCAGTCACAAGGTGGATCCAAAAAGAAAAACATTGGATGAAATAATAGAAACCATGCATTTTAAGGGGCTTTTGAGAAGCAAGTCTACACATAAATCTAATAGTGTTTCAGGTTTGCTAAATAAGTTTGTTGATTCTCCACCCATTGTGATCATGAAGCCTCTATATTCACAGGGTGAAATGTTTCCTCCCTGTAACCATGAACAAAATCCATCAGGCTCTAGAAACAAATGGGAAGAAAGTTCATCTGATGATCAGAAGGGAGCATCGAATTTCACTATATATAGGAAAATGCAGACAGGAAAAGATCATAATAATAGATACAGCAAAGAAAAAGGGCGCAAGGATCATGGTGAAGCACCTTCAAAATCAAAGACTCTTCAATTTTTGATTCAAGGGAAACAGCCTAAAACAAAGATTATAGCTTCTTCTCCTGGAAAGTATCGTGGTGAAGCAACTGCAAAATCAAAGACTTTTGATGTTCTGAGTCAAGAAAAACAGCCTAATACAAAGATTAGAGCTTCTTCTCTGGGCAAGGATCTTGGTGAAGCACCTTCAAACTCAAAGATGCTTAGAGTTCTTCTGCAAGAAAAACATCCTAATGCAAAGATCAAAGCTTCTTCTCGTGGCAAGTATAGTGGTGAAGCAACTGCAAATTCAAAGACTGTTAAAGATATCATTCAGGAAAAACAGCCTAATACAAGGACTAGAGCTTCTTCTCCTGGAAAGACCCGGCAACCAAAGAAAGAAGCAATTGGAAAAAGAGAGGACGGGACTCAACGAGTAGCTCCTGCTATCAGAAACTCTAAAGAAATGAAAAATGCCAAAATAGATGACAGTGCTAAATTTCAGGACCAAAGCAAGATGAGCACTGTGAAAGTGAGAAAACCAGAGAGAAAACCATTGGTTACACAAGCAAAAAGTACTATATATGATCCTCAGCGCATCACAACCACTGCATCTCATAACTCCATTAAGAGGAAGAAGAATGTTAAAGCTGACAAGTCCATCAAGAGTACCCCCATTGCTACAGTGAGTACATAGTTATTACTTATATTTTTGAGTTTTAACCATCTTTCTTCTGGAAGCTATGTTTCTCGTCTCTCGTGTTATTATTTATTGTACAAGTTCCCTTCTTTAACACATGTTTAGGGGACACTATTCTGTAGATGTTGGTCCTCATGTGGAATTAACAATGGAGGATTTCTTTAGTATTGTCCCAGACTAATGGAATATATTGATACAGGTTGCCAACATAGAACACAAAGATGAAAGTATTGAAATGGTGCAGACAGTAGATAAAGACACAGATATAGCCATAACCGAAGTTACATCCTCAGAAGAGTTTCAGTTAGAAAAAGGGGCTGATATCTTTGAGGATCTTGTCACTGGTACGGCACTTCATTATTTTGCCAGTTTCATGCAAACGTTCTGGTAACTTTAGAAACATTTTTTCAATTATTCATCATACATAGGCTTGTCGAGTAACTATAATGTTGAGTGTTGCAATGTGGTTAGATATATATGCTAGACATTGTTCAACAAACAAGAATGATGTTATCTCCATATCTAGGAGACCAAATTTGAATGGTATTTATATTCTTCTTTTGCAGCTTAGAATATTTTCTTTCTTCTTAACTTGGGAATAATGGTATATATGATGATAATATAGTAGTTTAGTCAACAGCACAGCAGCTTTGTATAACCAAAACATTAAATGAAAGATCTGGTGGACTCAAAAGCTTCCATAAACTCTTTATGTATACGTGCAGTTGACAATGAAGAAGATGTTCTATAAGAAGTTTTTTTCTAGTAAGACTTACAAATATTTATATCTTGATAACTCGATTACTGTCTTTCTGTGTGGAAGTTCCAAATCTGTCTGCTAACTAGACTCTTAGAGAACAAGTGTTGAAATACCTGCTAGAAGTAATTGAAGTCGTCTAACGCACTTCAACCTTTTAAAGCCACACACAGAGTGTTATAATAATTGTACTTCCTCAGGAAAAGCCTGTGCACATCTGCCTCTTTCGTCTTCCATACCGTAAGAACCATGATAGAAGCTGTTGCACATGGAAGTAGCTACTTATAGTCATCACTCAAGTTCCAATAGTCCTTTAGTTATCTTATAGGAAATACATTCTGCATACGACTTGTGGTTGATCCAAGGAGATTTATCATTGTGAAAATATTCTAAAATATTACTTCTTCAATTGCAGATAACACTGTCAATGGTGAAAGTTTCCCTTGTGAATCTAGCGTTCTATCAACCCATTGTCTCGATGACATCAAATTAGTGGAGCACATTAACTATAACATCAATGTAGACTTCACTGAGAATGAGAACTTCAACTCCAGAGCCACTACAAGGTATTTACTTTTGAGCAGTGAATCGTTCCTCTGTCAGTCCGAGGAGCTTTTTGAAACAGATATGTGGGAACCAACTGTATGGCAGACAACTAGTGTAGATCATGAAATTGCTGATAGCACACTCTTACTTGATTGTGCAAATGAGTTATTAGAAAATAAAAGGTCCCAATGTGCACTGACAGTTAATCCGTTATCACTGAAGGCCATTAAGATGAGAAAATTTTATGTATCCTTTGATAAGTTGGTGAATGAAATTTGTGATGGGATTGAAGTTCTGCGAAGTTACAATAAGGTGGCTGGCAAGAACCTTTCAGCTGATGCTGTTTATCCACTGCTACAAAGAGATCTATGGTGCAAGGGGGTGGCCGGCAGTGCATGGGATCTGGCTTGGAGAACTGGATTAACTAACAATGAAGTTGAACAAGTGGTAACTGACATTGAGAAGTATCTTTTAGCTGCATTTATCGATGATTTGTTGACCGACTTCATGCTATAGCACTAGTACATATTCAGGTTGGCGATTTAGGAACTTGACTTATATAATCTGTAAAGTTGGAGAAACTTTAAAGTTGTCTCCATGTGACCTAGTGGTCATGGGTTCGAGCTGTGGATGCAGCCACTGTAGGTCTACATCACACCTCTTGGGGTGCTGCCGTCCCTGGACCCTGCTAAGGCAGAATGCTTTGTGTACTGGACTGCCCTGCCCCACTTATATAATTTGTAAATAAGAATCCAATCGAGGAGTTGAAAGAGGGTGTTAAGAGGCTGAGGAGTTGAAGTTACTAGCTCAAATTACGTTTTAATGCTGAGTTGATATTAAATTTGTACATTTCTTGCTGATATAGTTATGTAAATGTAGTGAATCTAGCTATGATTTGTTCTATTGCAATTTCGAAGCTTGATCAGTTTTGTAGAGTTTGTCAAAGCAACCAAAAGCAGCACTTGCATCATAATCTTGATGAGAAACCACGTTTCTGCAGTAAAATAATTGAATTACAACTTTATTTAGAAGGATGCAATATATGTTTTAGTTATATAACTTTGTAGAAAAAAACTCTATTACGGGTGAGGCATACCAAGTCATACTTGTGTGAGGCATTATTTGATTGACAAATGGACAGCTATGAGACCCGCATTCCAAGTTGTCAAAGAGTTCTTTTTCATACTAAAATCAATTCCCCTCCCCTCCCCTCCTTTTTTATCTTCTTCCTTGTTTAATTCAACCGCTATTAGTTTTTTTTTTCTAGGGAAAATGATGCTTTTAGTCCCTGAGTTATCGCATTATTCCTCTTTTAATCTTTGTGATATCTGACTAACCACTTTTTACCTTCAATTAAGCGATGACAAGCATTTATCTGTCATGATAAGCCTCAAACATATATGCAGTTGAATACCCTATTTCTAGGAATGCTTCGTATTCATAGAATCTAATAAGGAGACTTTTCATGAAGTCGTTCATCTTCTGAATAGGCACAACCTTTAGTTGCTCTCTTTCTGAATAGACAAAACTTTTTGTTGCTTCCCTATCCTAACCAACAAAACTTTTTGTTTGCTCCTTTTATGATGAGACAAAACTTTTTGTTTAATTTAAAATTTAATTATTAAATTCAAATTTTAAATAAACAATTTTTTTCAAAAATAAATTACAAAAAATAAATCTTTTAATTAATTAAAGATCCGACCTGACCAAAATAAATAAATATACGACTCAATTAAATATAACAAATTCAAGTCCAATCATTTATATAATTAGACTTATTCAATTAAATAGACTAAATAAGTTAGGCCTTAAAAGGACCTAAAAAATGGCTTCTTCCATCAATGTGAACTTTTTCTTTATATTTACACCATTTTTTCTTCTAGACAAGATTTCGTATTTCTGTTCTCATTCCTAAGATCACCATTTGTTTAATCATCAACACTACAAATAGGCCACAGAGCATCCTGATCCCCTTCATCTATCATCCTTGAACAATCTCTTTGAACTCCTAATAAACTACTTTGTTTGAACTATTTCCTTGAACTCTAGAAATTACCTTGAACATTTGATAATTATCTTCCATAGCTATGACATATTAATTTCTTTAATTTAGCTAGCGTATGGTCACAAATTTCCAAGTATTTTTGGTAACTCAGTTTTGAGTGAAGTTCTGTTATCCGTTTGATTATATAGATTTTGAGAGAAATATTTGACATCAAAAAAAAAAAGATTTATACAAAAGGTTCTAAAAATTATTCAATTACCCATAAGTTTTCTTATAATTTTGTCTTAACCCTTTCTTATCTTGAAAAGGGACAATACGTTGACCATTGATGGATATTGAATGAGTCTCTGTAGCAATGCACACCATTATCCAATTGATAAACATATCAGGGAAGTTCATACTCACAAATGTTTGCTTCAAATATGGCCACTCCACTGAGTCATATGCTTTCCTCATGTCAACCTAGAGCATACACCTTAGGAACACTCCTTTCCTACCATACTTTTTCACCAATTCATGGCTCATAATAATGTTTTTTGTAATCACTGTTATTGGTACAAAAATTTGACTGGCCATTATCTATACTAGAAAGTCTATGATCTTTTGTGTGCATCTTATAATGACCTTGGATATCAGTTTGTACAACAGGATATGGGTCTAAAATCAATTACCCTAGAATCATTTGGGACTTTAGGTATAAGGGTAAGAGTAGTACAATTTATAGCCTTTCGTATTCTCTCGATCGTAAAGAGAACTCCAATATTGCTGTTGTGACATTCCTGCAAATAACTAGCCCCACTTTTTTAAAGAATTTTCACGCCCCGAGCCTACACAGTGGACGTTGCCGGCACTCGAGAACCATTAGTAGTCCTCAAGCGAAGCCTTGGCCTGACTGACTACTTAGTGGAAGACTTACTCAAGCAAAATGGGACTCCAAGTGTGTAATTAAACTCAAAATATCTCAATTATAACTTAATGAATATCTGGAAATACTTAATAAAACATAAATAACCGTCTCAAGGTCTCAAAACATCACTAAGGAAAATAATGAGAGACTCCTCAACTTCTAACTATCTATGAGACTTCTAAATACTAAGATAGATGTCGGGACAGGACCTTCGACAACTTAACAAAAGCTAGACATAAGTGTGAAGCCCTCTGTAAAGCAAGGAGGCTAACCAAAGCTAGCTGGAGTGCAAATGGTATCAACGAAGCGCCTGTTGATGACCGTGAACACCTTATATATATCATAAATAAGATGCAAGTCGAATGACATTAGTACATTGAATGTATGAGCATGCAAGGGGAACTGAAAGCATATATAACAGAACTGATAAGACTGGAAGACATACTCACCTTAACTCAACTCCACTATAAAAGCAATAATAAGAAATGCAATATTTTAAGTTTTATCAAACAAAAGATATCAACTCAAGATATAATAAAATATAGTAAGTTATTCTTTACTCTTATTTGGGAGATTCTCTAACCGACAACCATCACTATTAGCTATGTGATGATACAACGTCTCGCCCACGCTGCTAGTACTGTCCTATACCTTGTTCGGGTATAGAACACATCAACTAAGTGGATCCACTAAGCGATTCTTAAAAACAATAAAGAATCATATAAAAAGAACAACCCTTTACCCATGTTATCTACATGGTTTATGAGGAATGTGAGTTATCTGAACTCATCCCCATATCGATGCTTAATATTACTCCCAATTATATATAAACTCATGCTCAAGTGTATAAAACATAACTCTTTCTCAATTTGAGGTAATTACTCAAAAGATCCTCTTAAAAGAGGTACTACTCTGAAACATCTCTTGTCACGACCTAGACCGTCATGATTGACACCCACACTAACCCTCTAGTGGGAGAACCATTAATACTAATTAGCTAACCAAGAACTACACAACTTAATAAAAAATAAGTCATTTAAAGATACGGAAGCAGGTTTAAATGGAAAAATAATATAGAGTTCCTATAAACTCCAAGGGTTTAAATAAACTAGACAAACTATTGCGGAACAACAACCCCTAGAGCCTGAAAGTCGTTGTACCAAAACTCTACTAACAACAAGTCTAAGAACAAGGGGTACAACCCCGAAACTAACAAACACTTTAAACAAATAGTCTGAGTCCGAAAAGAGTGGACTTAAACAAGAGAGATCCATGGCAGCCTGAAAGAACTGACTCACCTTTGAATTCCATCACACTCAATAGTCACCTAGCTGAGGTCTATCAATAGCCGCCTGAAGATGCCCTGTACTCAATAAAGAACAAGCCAGTGTAGTATCAGTACACAACCACAGTGTGCTGGTAGGATCACGTAGCTATTCCAATAAGTGGAACACATGCAAGTAACCACAACATTATAAAACAAACATATACCGAACATATACAATATTAATCATCTTTTCAAGATTAATGTAGCATTCCACGTTCTCAATAATACACATTGGTTATCATTTTAGAGCAACATACAGTCTTCCAATATCAATCATCATTAGATATTAACGTAATCATCAAAAGTAGATACACAACACAATTTAATGGTCCTCTCATGGAACCCAATTCAATGGTCCTCTCATTGAACCCATACCCAAACTATTAGTGTGCCGGATCGTGACACCTGTTCTAATATTTATGCTGGTATGGCAATCGATCCAAGTTAGTGTGTCTGATCGTGACACCTGTTCCAATATTTATGTCGGTACGTGGCAACCAATCCAAGTTAGTGTGTTGGATCGTGACACCCGCTCCATTCAACAAGCCACAATCACAATCACAATCACAATCACAATGTATATTCTCACAATCATATAACAAGAGGTGATTCATGGCATACACTTATTCAATTATCCTCATTTATGATTAGGGTGATCAATAATGCAACATTCGCATACATACATACATTATAATGAAACAATTACAAACATATATCAGACCAACATGAAATCACAACTTATCAAATTCAAAGGACTAACCCAATTTTATACGCACTTTCTTACTAAAATACTTTAATTTCCTTCACCCAAGTATACTCATTGGGACTTTCTTTATCCATAAGCTTGTCATTTCGGTATCAATCCACTCCATTATGGCTTAAGATAAAATCACTGGTCCTCGTATTACCCTCTTTCTTCATAACAAACAAGATAGGAGCACCTTACGGGGAAGCACTAGGGCAGATGAAACCTTTATCAACAAGTCCTTTGATTTGAGCTTTAAGCTCTCTCAATTCTACCAGAGCCATGCGATAAGAAGGAATGAGAATGGGGCGACTGCCAATTTCCAAGTCAATGCAGATATCTATATTTCTATCTTGAGGCATACTAGGCAAATCAGTAGGAAACACTTATCTAAATTCTGACACCACAGGAATAGACTCAGACTCAACCCCAACATCCCGAATATGAGCTAAATAAGCCAAAACAACCCTTTCCTACCAGTTTCCTAGCCCACACGAAAGATATGATCTTAGATAGCTTAGGCTTGTACCCTTTCCCACTCTAACCTTTCCCTACCCGAGATCTCTAGAGTTATCGACTTAGCATTACCATTAAGCACATCATAATAGGGGGACAATAAAGTTATGCCTAAGATTATATCAAGTCAGTCATATCCAACATAACCATATCAACACCAAATATGAAAATCCATAACACAATAGGACAATACGATATACATGGGTGACTATGACTGACTCTTCAACTGTGGTAGAAACATGGATGGGGGCATCAAGTATATCACAAATCATATAAAATTCTTAGGCAAATCGCACGGACACATAAGAATTAGTAGAACCCGGATCAAACAACACATTAGCCATCCGGTCACAAACAATAATAGTACTTGTGATCACTGCATCAGACCCCCATCCTCGGTCTTGCCCGGAAAGGCATAAAACTGAGCTCTGTCATCTTGATGGCCAACCTCCTTGCTTGGTGATGAGTCAGAGATTTGGAATCATTTAGGGCTTTGTTTATATAGATTTAGTGTCCTAAAATGCTTAAATTGTGCCAATAACTGATGTGAAATCCTTGATTTTCAGGAATATGGATTGAGGAACAAAGAAAGGACACTACCAGGCAAAAAGGAAACTTTGTTTTACCTTTTTATAATGTCTAGCTAAAACCCCAATTCTCGGGGTGTGATCATGTGATTATAGGCTGATTTAGCTTATGGGTATTGCTAATTGTTAGTTTATGCTATTCAAAAGTGAGTTTAATCATTAATTGTGGTTTAATTTAAGAATTGTAGTTGCAAATGCAATTCTATGTTTGTGTTCTTGACTTGCTCGAGACAGAGGTTTTAGAACTAGGTTTTTAATTGATGGTTTGTGGTTATTAGGTTGATCTAGGTTTAGCTCGAGAGAGTAAATCCTAAAACCAATCCCACACATTTAGCTCGAAAGAGTGAATGGATTAAGGTGTGGGCTACTCTTAATTTGCATGCTTCTTGATGTTCGAGTGAAATCACTTGATTCAGGGTAATTGTTTGAGAGAAAATTACCTCCCTTATTGTCCAGCCTACTCACTAATATCTAGTTATTTACTAATAGTTGCAATTACACATATGTCTATATTTTCCTGTAATCAATCACATCCCAAGAATCCGTCTCATTATTGTTAATTCTTATTATTTGTGACTGTTGTAGTTGATAACTAAAACCAAAACCCCCCCATTTGACATTCGTATCACCCCATTACTTGATTATGTTTTTAATCGATAATTTCTATTCCTGTGACTGATTAGACCACATTCATACTTCCTAATTGAATTTGAAACACGTATCGCTCCCTGTGGAATTTGGCCCCAAATCATTTAGTTGGGTTTTATACTTATCTATTGTTGAACACCTAGAATTGGATGAGGTGTGCTTGAAACGTTAAATCAAAATGGCGCCATTGCTGGGGAGTGGTGTTGTTTGAAATTCTTTTGGTGAAGTTGAATTGCATTCTTTTTAGCCATAGTTGAATCTACCTACTTTTAGTTTTGGTTTGGTGTTCCTTGTTAAAATAGATGAGGAAATGAGTGTCAACGGAAGCAATGGTAGCCAAGTGGGCCACCAAGATGACATCAGGAATCTCAATGATGTCAATTACCCGAATGTTAATGACCAAAATCTAGTGGGTGGAGTTGGTGCCATTCGTTTACCTCCGGCTGAGGGAAACACGATGTTTCACATTACAAGCACCATGTTGCAACTCTTACAATTGAAATGTTTGTTTGGTGGGCTGGCTTATGAGGATCCCCATGAGCATATTAGGAATTCTGTTGATGTTTGTGGACCGTTCTCATTTAAGAATATATCTCAAGAATAGGTTCGGCTGAGGTTGTGCCCATTTTCTCTAATGGGAGAAGCATGTAAGTGGTTGACTGAGTTACCAAGAGATTCTATTACTTCATGGGATGAGCTTATTACTGTATTCCAAGTGTGATTTTTTCCTTCTTCGAAGATGATGACACTTAGGGACAGTATTCAAAGCTTCAAACGTTTGGATAGTGAGACAATCCATGAGACTTGGCTAAGGTTTAAGAAAATTGTGCTACAATGCCCAACTCATGGATTGCCTGATAATGTACCGCTGTAATAATTCTATAGAAGCCTCGATTCGGTGAACAAAGGAGTAGCTGATCAACTTTCTCCGGGAGGTTTAATGCAACAACCTTATGTGATAGTAGCCTTACTCCTTGATGTCATGACCAAGATTAACCGAGCATGGTACACCCATGAAGATCAAGTCTCTCCTCTTACTTACAAATTGACAAAGGAACAGATTGAAAAAGATCAAGAGAGAGACCAAAACATGGAAAAGATGATGACCCAGCTGGACATCTTGCCCAAGAATGTCATGGGTGCTGGTACTAGGAGTGTTAATGTTGTCGGTGTTGGTGGTGTAAACCCCGAAGAGGCCAAATTTAAAGAGTTGTACAATGAAGAAGTAAACTTCCTAGCCAACCAAGGAGGAGGTTATCATGCAAACTACCCAAGGCCGGGTGGTAATCAAGGTTGGAATAGAGATGAGGGCTGGAGATATTGTGACAGAGTGACGTGATTGTAACGCCACTTAGAAGGAAAGAGAAGCGGAGAAGGATAGGTATGTTTTTCCCCACGAGCGTTAAAAGCCCAAAGATTTTGAGGGTGGCCATACGGAAGACATGCTCTCACGCATTCTCAATAAGGTTGAAGGGTTCGATAAAGTTTTGAAGGAAATGAAGAAAGATGTATCGACTCTCAACCAAACGGTGACCTCTCATTCCGTCTCTATCAAACAGTTGGAGACCCAAATGGGTCAAATTTCTTCACATCTCAACCCAAGACAACAAGGAGGGTTGCTTAATGACACTATGGCAAACCCCAAAAATGAAGCTTAAATGGGTACTTGCGTCGTGCCACGACGTTAACTAAGGCTCTTCTTGGGAGGCAACCCAAGTTTTTACTACTTTGTGTTTATTTTGGAATAACAAGTGTTGATTGTGCAGGTTAAAGTGTGGAATGTGTTTGAAAAATGCAGGTTGGCAAGCCAAGAGTCTAGTCTGCGACTCACCAAAGAGGTCGGCGAGCCCGACTTGAACCGCCGTTGGACTCACAAAAATCACAAGTGAGAGTCTGTAAAACTCAGCGGGCCCATGGATGATTCGGCAACTCACCGAATAGGTCGGTGAGCCTGACTTTGTCCGTTGTTTGGACCCCCAAATCAACAGGAGGTCCTGTAAAACTCAGCGAGGTAAGTCACCACTCGGCGGATCGTTGAGTGGTTCCGCGAGGACGACTAATACTGCTGAATGGGCCGTGAACTGAAAGATTTTAAAAGTCCAAAGACTTAAAATTTCAAAATCTTTTATATTCTCTCATATCTAACCCCGTACACTCAGACCCACACTTCATATTTCCCGCATTTTTGTTATTGTACTTGATTTTTGCTGTTGACCTCGCGCTCGAATTTGGATTTCATTGCCACCTAGCGTTTCAAACTCTTATTTCGGCATAAAGGTTGGTTTTCTAAACCCCAAACTCTTGAATAGCGGTTGAACTCGAATACACTTGTTTAAATCTTGTTGTTGTGTGCTAGGCCTGCACTGAAATATTAGTGTTGTGCTAGTTTGCCTATCGTAATTTCATAATTGTGCTTAATTGCTTAAATTGTTGATTTCCCGAGTTTTGTGCTTTAAAATTAATCATAAATTGTTGGGTTGCAGTAAATTTTTGTTGGGTCTAGTCGGGTGAAGTATGAGTAACCCCCAATTGTGCTAAATGATGTACTTTCCCCAATGAAGGATCGGTTGACGTCATTCTTAAGGGCAAAAGTCGTCAAATGGCCAATTTAGGCCAAACCGGGGAAAGTCTGAGTACCCCGATGGCATGGGTCGAGTGGGTTTGAGCTTAATTGATAAGTGTGTAGTTTGATTTTGTTGTCGGGGGTTGCGAGCTTGAAATTGGGAAATGGGGTTAAATTTGGCACATTGGGCAATTTGGTGAGCTGGGTCGAGGTCACCGAACTGCTCGGCGGTTCACCAACATCCCCCTTGATCACCCTTAATTTCATGTTTTGGCTAGATTAGAGTCTGTACCTTTGAGAAGAAAGCTTGAGCTCATCGAGTTCACTCGACGACTCGCCAAAAGTCTCCCTTGATCGCTCTTTCTGTGCCCCTAACCCCTAAAAAACATTGTAACTTTCGACGGGCTATTCTGAGCTCACTGAGTAGTATCGGCGATTCACCAAACGGCCCTCAACTTCGCTGACCTACCATTTTTTTTGGAAATTTTCAAGCCAGTCTTTTCAGCCAGCCGATTTGGCTCTCCAAAGTGACTCGGCGACTCATCGATTGGTTCGACATGTCTTTCTGCAACTAAAATTTGAGATTTTTCTTGAATTATTTCTAACTTTTCTCGATGTTTTTTGCAGATATGGCTAGGACCAATTGGGATGAGAGTGGAATTCTGTCCCGCAAATGAGCACGGGGCATCGAGATTAATGAGGGAGTAGTTGCTCCTTCTAAAAAGGGAAAACAAGAACCTCTAAAGGGAGGCAAGGGAAAAGGGCAAAGCGCGTGTAGCAGAGAGACCAGAGCACAACTCCGAAAGTGATGTGGATTCTATTCATTCTTAGGCCTCATTCTCCGAACTTGAGGATGACCAATCACTTCAGACCCAGCGAGCTGAGATTCGTGTCAGAGTTCATCAAGATCCATCTAGGATCCCAGAGTCTAACCCACTTGTTGATGATACAGTGCCAACTCCGGCACAGACGGTGGTTCCATCACCGCAAGTTCAGGGTCCTCCTCCCCGGCTAGTCAACATGCTAAAGGCCGAAGGAATGAGGACCATTCTGGAGAAAAAGAGATTGTCTACGGATGGTGTAGTGGACAGGTATCCTAATGTGTGGGACACTCTCCGGTTCCACAGGTTTGAGCAGTTTACCAGGCCCTGTGGCCTCTATATTCCCACATGGGCCTGGGAGTTTTACACGGCGTACGGTGACCTGGTACCGAAGGGAAAGAAGAAGGCCAGTGCCTTCAAATTGGTGGAGTCCGTCATGGTCTGGGGGAAAGAAGTGAGATGTAGCGGTGATTATATCAATGCTGTACTTGATAGAGAGTCAAGTTTTGCCTACCCAAGTTTGGTTGCCACTGTGACACATTTGGATGACCTCAAGGGATGGCTAGCTCCCCTTATTGCTGATACCATTCCGAGGTGGATCGAGGCCAGAGTTGCTATTGAGAAGAAAGATTTGAATATTGCAGCTCGGTATTGGTTTGGGTTCATAAGCAGCTCGATCATGCCCTCACAGAATGAGTCCATCTTTTGCCACCTAGAGGCCGATTGTCTCGAATCAATCATAGCCCAGAAAAGCATCGACTTAGGGCTAATCATAGAGCAGGATATTGCCATGAGGGACAAATAGTGCCAGACTTCCCTTTCTTTCCCTGTACTTATTACAGAGCTATATCTGCGGGATGGAGTTCCTCGTGACAAGAAGAGGGACATTGAGGTGACACCTACATACTCCACAAATATTTGGTGCATAGAGGCCGAGTACACATGGGATGAGGCAGATAGGAGGAGACCAGCTCTGGTGGATGTATCCCTGGAGGTTGATGTTGAGTCCATACCTGTAGAGGCATCTTTTCCTACTCCGGCCTCTGGGCCTTTAGGTACATCTGCTATCACTGCTTCCCAGGCCCCAGGTCCTTTTGCAGCTTCCCAGCTTACTAGGATTACTCAAGCCATGCTCCTCAAGATGGGGCACCTAGCCTATTCTGCCGATGTGCGGGCTTCTCGGCTAGAGGTCGAGGTGCCTTGGATGATTGAGCAAGCCATCTTACGTACATTGACACCCCTCCGAACATTTATTGATGTTCTCACAGCGAGAGTACAGACTTGTGAGAGTCGACAAAGGGTTACTTCCAGGGTGACGACTTTAAAAGTCGAGGTTTCAAATTTGAGGAAGGATGTGGACTATTTGAAGTCCACAAACTTCACTTCTCTCTTTGGGTCAGCTGAGGCTCAGGATGTCCCGAAAAATTTTGAGATGCGTTCGGCTACCACCGGAGATGTGCCTATGGATGATGTGGCAGCTGATGATTCAGAGGCGGAGACCGATGAAGAGCAGATTGATGCTCAGGAGGAGACCATCTATGAGGACCTGCCTGATTTAGAGAAGACGATTGTACAGTCAGCCATTCAAACATCGCTGATAGAGACGTCCATGGCAGGCTCTAGTGGAGCAAGTGTTGCTGTTACACCGGGCACGGATGCCCAAGACCAGAGTGTGACCCCGGGCATTGATGCCCCGACAGATCGAGCGACTATGTAGACATGATCTTTCTTTATCTCCCTCTCTGTTGTTTTTGTGATTTTGATGTTTTTGGTTGCATTTGAGAAGAACTGCTTTTCTTTTGTGGGTGGGGTGAGCTATTTCCATACCTACCTTTTGTTATTACATTTTGTGTATATATTAGTTTTTTGGTTTTAAATTATGTGTTGATTCTATCTTGTGGATGTTTGAGCTTGTAGCTCCTTGTTTTTAAATAGAAATGGTTTTTGACCCCATCAGAAAATTTTTGCCACCCCTTGTTGTGTTTGATTGTGGTTGTTCTTGTGCAAATTTGAGTATCGGTTATGATCAATACCAATGACTTGAATAGTTCTCTTAATCGAACAAAAATGATTGTGAAGCTACGATGAGGCCAAATAAAGTTGCATAGACAATGTGTGGACTTTTTGCATCTCGTTGTGACTAGCCAGTTATTGAACGAGTCTCTTATGATGAGCATTGCACATATCAAAAGTATGGAATCTCGTTTGATATTGATGCCAATGCCTTGTATGATGAGCTTTCTTTGAACCTTGTGTGATGACACCTAGAATTTTCCCCATTGGTCCGATTGACCAAGTGATGCAAGCTCTTGAAATGATCTTAGGCAACAATTTTGATGAGTGAAACAACTTGATAATATACCTCTTTTTGTGGCCAATCTTGTGAGATGTGTGAACCTTGCTTGAACCCTTTTGAGCCTTATCCTTTTCTTGTAAGAAACTTGAGCAATTGTGACCCCTTTTTATCCATTCACTCATAATCCTCATGAAGTGTGGTTTGATTGAATAGCCAACTTAGGCCAAAAGCCTAAGTTGGGGGTGTGGTGAAAAGAGAAGGTAAATCAAGAAGTGTGAAGAAATCCCCTTTGAGCCAAGGGTTTTGAAAAAGATGGAACCCCTCCATATAAAAAAAAAATGGAAAGGAAATAAAAAGAAAAAGAATGAAAAATTCTGAAATAAGTGATGAAAATTGCAAAAAGAAATGGGGTATCTGGTACTCCATGTAAAAGTGAATAATGGGGTGAACTTTGAGCATGATTAAAATGTTGAAGAAAAGGAAGAAAGTGATGTTCAGACCACATTTTATGAGGGTAGCAGCCACTAAGCCTAAATGACCATACCTTTACACTCATCCCCATTACATGCCTTGAAAGACCTTTGTGATCTTGTGTGAGTTGAAACGAGGGTTGATTGGAAAATAAGGGCAAACCTATGGGTGAAGTCATGCATGTGTTCATCTTTGTGAGTGTGAGAGTCGTATGTGATTCCGAAACTATAAATTGTTAAAGAATTGTGTGTGAATATGGAATCATCTTTGTTGTGAGGGCATTTGAGTACCTTTGTTGAGCTTGAACTTGCATTTGAAGCAAGTATTGTGAACTTGAGCATCTTTGATAATGATTAGTCACAACTTGAATCTTTGAGTGCACAATTGATCGTTGCATGAGTAACTTGAGTCTTGTTGTGTACATTCATGATTGAGTCTTATGTAGCACTGTTTAAGACATCCTTTTTGAACTGCTGAACTTGAGTTTTACTTGAGGACAAGAAAAAGTTTAAGTTGGGGGTGTTGATGAGTCCGAGATTTGGACTCATTTAGGGCTTTGTTTATATAGATTTAGTGTCCTCAAATGCTTAATTTGTTCCAATAACTGATGTTAAATCCTTGACTTTCAGGAATATGGATTGAGGAACAAACCAAGGACATTAACAGGCAAAAAGGAACAAAACAGGCTGAAAAAATGAAGATGACTGAGCCTAAGGATCGCCAAGTGCACTGGGTGTGCCACCGAGTGGCTCATCTGACCACCTAAAGTTCTAGTGTGCCAAGCTCTGAAGGAAAGAACCAAGTCGGTGATAAAAATGAGCAGTCAGTGAATCGTCCAGTGATTCCGCGAAGCCAAGATAGATTGCCCAAAGTGAGAGACCTTGAGGATGCTAAATGCCAAGGCGAAAGGGCGATGGAAGAGACTGAAGGGAGGCTCTTCGAGTGGATCGGCGAGCTCGACTTACTTAGCCGAAGGGGCTTTCGTAGCTTATTTTTGATGACTATAAATACATTTTTGAACATTTAGTTTAGTATCTTATTGACATTTGAGATAAATTTTAGTAAGTTCTATCATCTGGAGACAGATTTCTCTAGAGTTTTCTTTAGCTTTGAAAGATTGAAGAAATTCACTTTTGAGAAATTGGAAGTGGGTCTTTGAGATTCATCAAATTGAAGCATTTTAAAGATGAAATCACTCTTACCTAGTTGATGGATAATCAATTTGGTAACTGCTTTTACCTTTTTATAATTTCTAGCTAAAACCCCAATTCTTGGGGTGTGATCATGTGATTATGAGTTGATTTAGCTTATGGGTATTGCTAATTGTTAGTTTAAATGCTATTTAAAAGTGAGTTTAATCATTAATTGTGGTTTAATTTAAGAATTGTAGTTGCTAATGCAGTTCTATGTTTGTATTCTTGGCTTGCTCGAGAGTGAGGTTTTAGAACTAAGGTTTTTGATAGATGGTTTGTGGGTATTGGGTTGATCTGGGTTTAGCTCGAGAGAGTAAATCCTAAACCCAATCCCACATATTTAGCTCAAAAGAGTGAATGGATTAAGTTGTGGGCTATTCTTAATTTGTATGCTTGTTCATGTTCAAGAGAAATCACTTGATTCGGGTAATTATTTGAGAGAAAATTACCTTCCTTATAGTCCAGCCTACTCACTAATATCTAGCTATTTACTAATAGTTGCAATTACACATGTCTATATTTTCTTGTAATCGATCACATCCCAAGAATTCGTCTCATTATTTTTAATTCTTATTGTTTGTGACTGTTGTAGTTGATAACTAAAACCAAAACCACCCCCATTTGACATTCATGTCACCCCTTTACTTGATTATGTTTTTAATCGATAATTGCTATTCCTATGGCTGATTAGATCACATTCATACTTCCTAATTGAATCTGAAACACGTACCGCTCCCTGTGGGATTCGACCCCAAGTCATTTAGTTGGGTTTTATACTGATTTACCATCGTTGAACACTTAGAATTGGATGAGGTGTTCTTGAAACGTTAAATCACATGGTTGCACTGCTCCTCTACCCACTTTACCATTTCCCCGGTCTCTATGGCCTCGCTGATTTCCTCCTCATATGCCCAGGTTATCCACAATTGTAACACACTTAATAACTTAACCAAGTAAACATCGCTGCTATTGGAGCAGTCGTATCATGACCTCCTCTTGATATACAAACAATCCATGAAATCATAGTATAGCTTCTAACCTCAATTGACATAACTTAATTTCATCATTCACTAAACAACCCATACATGTTATGACAACAATACTAAATGCATTTTCCAAAGTAATAGTGTTCATTATCTAGCCGTCCCTTACCAAAACTTCTTGAATGTTGTCACCTATAACTTGAATCTGCAAATTTGACCATAATCCCTTCACACGTGACGATAGTAGCGAGCGAGCCCCACAAAACTCTTAATTTAATTCATAGAACTAGGTCGGAACCAATTCCTATCTACTTAAATCTTTTGGGCATCTACCATTACCCCTTCCCTTGAAACTACATGCCTCAAAAAGGCAACTGAAGTCAATCAAAATTCACACTTAGAAAATTTCGCATACAACTTTTGTTTCCCAAGAACACCCAGAATTATACGAAGATGGTCGGCATGCTCTTCCTCACTTCTCAAATAAACCAAAATGTCATCAATAAATACTATAACAAACGAATCAAGAAATGGTTTGAACGCATCATTCATCAAACTCATGAAAGTTGCAGGAGCATTAGTCAACCCGAATGACATAACTAGAAACTCATAGTGCCCATAGCGGGTCCTAAATGTCGTTTTGGTATATCCTCAGGTCTAATATTTAACTGATGATAGCCAGACCTTATCTCATTCTTAGAGAATATTGATACACCCTGCAACTGGTCAAAAGATCATCTATTCGAGGCAACAAATACTTGTTCTAATGGTGACCCTATTCAACTGTCGGTAGTCTATACACATCCTCTCTTGCTAGTGATGGTGTTACCATTTTTGTTGCTCTAGTTTGGACCATAGAGTGAAGGAGGAAATATACCAATTTTATCACCCAGATACCAATTGGATTCAAGTCATAGCATGAAGGAGTAGAAAAAAGTGAGTATTTCCTAAAGTCCTATAGCCTCTTGAAGAAAAGTACGGACGTCTTTGTACTATTCCCTAAGACTCTACTAGACTCATTTTGGTACAATAATATCAACAAACCTAGGGCTCTGATACCAGCTTTGTCACGACCCAGACCATCGTCATTGGCACCTACACTAACCCTCTAGTGGGCGAAACATTAATATTAATTAGCTATCCAAGAACTACACAACTTAATCAAAACTAAGGCATTTAAGGATACATAATCAGGTTTAAATGCAGAAATAATATAGAGTTCCCATAAAATCAAAAGGGTTTAAATAAACTTGCCAAACTATTATGGAAGAGCAACCCGCAGAACCTGAAAGTCATTGTACCAAAACTCTACTAATGACAAGTATAAGAACAAGGGGTACAACCCCGAAACTAAACAAACACCTTAAACAAATAGTTTGAGTCCGAAAAGAGTGGACTTAAACAAGAGAGATCCATGACAACCTCAAAGAACAGGCTCACCCTTGAATCCAGTCATGCTCAATAGTCACCTAGCTGAGGTCTATCAATAGTTTACTGCAAATGCCCTGTACTCAACAAAGAACAATCAAGTGTAGTATCAATACACAACCATAGTGTACTGGTAGGATCACGCAGTTATCCCAATAAGTGAAACAGATGCAAGTAACCACAACATTATAAAATAGACATATACCGAACATATACAATATTAGTTATTTTTTCAGGATCAATGTAGCATTTCATATTCTTAATAATACACATTGGTTATCATTTTAGAGTAATATACAGTCTTTCAGTATCAATAATAATTAGATATGAACATAATCATTACAAGTAGATACACAACACAATTCAATGGTCCTCTCACGGAACCCAATTCAATGGTCCTCTCATGGAACCCATACCCAAACTGTTATCTTCGCCAGAGAAGATGGCTTGAGTTCCTTAAGGATTATGATATGAGTGTGCATTACCATCCTGGTAAGGCCAATGTAGTAGCAGATGCTCTTAGTAGACTATCTATGGGTAGTGTAACACATGTTGAGGAAAAAAGAAAAGAACTAGCAAAAGATGTTCATAAGCCTACTCGCTTGGGAGTTTGCCTTATGAGCATATCAGATGGTGGTGTAATACTTTAGAATGGGTCAGAATATTTGTTGGTAGCGGAGGTTAAAAAGAAGCAGATAGTGATTCGATATTGCTTCAGCTAAAGGGTGCAGTCCATCAGCAGAGAGTTGAGGTTTTCTCCCAAGGGGGAGATGGTGTGCTTTGCTATCCGTGTTGATTATATGTTCCTAAGGTGGGTGAGTTAAGACAACAGATTCTTCCAGAAGCCCATAACTCCAGGTATTCTATTAATCCAGATGCCACCAAGATGTACCATGATCTGTGGGAAGTCATTTGGTGGAATGATATGAAAAAGGATATATAGGATTTGTGCCTAAATGCCCTAATTGCTAGCAAGTAAAGGTAGAACATCAGAAACCAGGAGGTATGACTCAAGGGATCAACATTCCTACTTGGAAGTGGGAAGTGACCAACATGGACTTCATTACAGGTTTACCTCGTATTTGCAGACAACATGACTCTATTTGGGTGATAGTTGACAGAGTTACTAAGTATGCGCACTTTTTGGCTGTTAAGACTACAAATTCGGCGGAAGGCTACACTAAGGTTTACATTAATGAGAGAGTGTGGTTGCATGGGGTTCCTTTGTCTATCATTTCAGATAAAGGTCCTCAATTTACCTCTCATTTCTGGAAGTCATTTCAGAAAGGTCTTGGTACTCAGGTTAATCTTAGCACAACATTTCATCCACAGATGGATGGTCAGGCAGAACGTAACGTTCAGACCTTAGAGGACATTTTGAGAGCTTGCGTTATTTCAAGGGTAGTTGGGATGATCACCTTTCTCTTATAGTGTTCGCCTACAATAATAGCTACCATTCTATTATTCAGATGACCCCTTGTGAGGCATTGTATAGGCGTAAATGTAGATCTCTAGTTGGTTGGTTTGAAGTAGGTGAAGCAGCATTGATAGGGCCAGATTCGGTTCATGATGCCATGGAAAAAGTTCAGCTCATTAGAGATAGACTTAAGACAGCCAGAGTCGCTAGAAGTCCTATGCAAATGTAAGGAGAAAGGACTTAGAGTTCCAAGTTGAAGATTGGATTTTTCTAAAAGTGTCACCTATGAAGGGGTGATGCGATTTGGGAAGAAAGGGAAGCTCAGTCCTAGATATGAGTTAGAGTTACCAGCAGAACTAGCAGCAGTGCATCCGGTCTTTCACATTTCGTTATTGAAGAAGTATGTGGGTGATCCAACATCTATAGTACCTTTAGAAAGTGTGGCTGTGATGGATAGTCTCACTTATGAAAGTGTCACCTAGTGGTAGGGTTTATAGCTCTTTCCCTCCATCTCCAGCTATTTTAGTTTTTCATTCGAGGACGAATGTTCCCAAGGGGGAGATAATGTAACACCCCATATGCTAGAACTACCTAATGTAGAGTTTTCAGAAGTTGCAGGTGTAACCCACGGTTGCCACCCACAGACCGTAGGGTGACCCACGGTCCGTTCTGGTGGTCCGTGGATGGCCACCTTCAAACCTCCCCAGAATCAGCCAAAAAATCCTTCTAAGGCATGACCCACGGCCAGACCCATGGATCGTAGGTTAGACCACGGACTGTGGTCAAGGTCCGTGGATCAAGGCCCCAAAATTTAGCTCCTAATATCAATCGACGGCCAACCAGAACAGACCGTCGGTCTGGTCCGTGGGTGACCCTCAACAACTTTTAAGTCAGGGGTTATTTGGTCTTTTCTCTATGCGTTGGACCCCTAAACTATGTTGTTTAACCTCTAAGCTACGTGGTTTTGGTCAAATTTAGCCTAGTAACTTAATTAGAACTTACCCTAGTCAACTCATTCTTCAAAAATTCATCAAGTTGAAAGAAAAGAAGGAGAAAGAGTCGACCAAGCCCTAGTCCAAGAACGCATCGAGTTTTCATCAGTTTAAGCCCAGAAATAGAAAGATTTCTCCGTGAAATTCGTCACCAGGTATGTGGGATTTCACTAGTGGGTTCCTTTAGCCCATTAGGTCCCCAGAATTCAGTCAGATTCTTGATTCCCTTAATATTATCTAGACCTAGGGTTTCTTGAATGTTAGAAATTATTGGTAGATGTTAGAATGATCCAAATTAGATTATCATGATTTTAGTATTGTTTTGCGTAGATTCTTTCATAAATTCAGAACCCTAGCTATGTAGTTCTTTTAGTTCATGAATTACATATGCTAGGTCAGTTATCTTAGTTATATATGCCTCAAATTTGAATGTTTCATTATCAGTATATTAATGTTGTATTTTCAGTTAGCATGTCAGTATTTTGAGCTATCAAGTATTATAAAAATTTAGTCATAAATTGTTAATTACATAATCAATTACGAGTAGCTTAATACCTAGTAGACTAGGGTCAGTCACCCTCAAGTCCCAGAACTATGTGCCTCGTAGTTTATAAGTCCCCTCTGTGGGTATCAATTTATTAGTGATCATGTCAGTCATGCCACTATACCTCTGGCAGGGTATATTGGGTCCTCTCGTTGGAGCATATACATTGTAATCCACATTTAGCTTATGTGATTTTATGTCGTTTATTAGTAGCTCCCTTACAGTCAGATTCTATTGCATTAACCATGTTATCAGTTACAGTTAGATTTCAATCTCAACATGCTATAAACTTTGTAATTGCATTCAGTTATTTCATGTTCAGTATTCCCAGTTTAGTATCATGCTTATCTCATATCATTGCTCAGTTATATGTTTGTTCAATTACATTTATTGTTCAGCTTTACTCTATCCTATATGCACAGTACCTTTCAAGTACTGACGCATACTCTACGCTACATCTTCTCATGATGTAGATTCAGGTCCTCAGCTTCCAGATCACGCATAGATCGATTCCCGATCTTTAGTTCAGCAATATCAGTGGCGAGTCCTCATTTTTTGAGGACGATTTGACATGATTATCTTTTCTATTTTAGTCTTTAGTTTTAGTTTTTGCTAGATTTAGCTGGGGCATGTCTGAGCACTTATAGTTAGTTAGAGGCTTATTTCAGACATAGTTAGTTACATCTTTAGTATTTGAATTTGACTTTTTAGTTGTTGTTAAACTCTCAGTTTTCATATATTCAGATAGTATATGGGTATTCCCATCATTTCAAATTACTTCATGATTTAGCTTCCGTACAGTATTTTGTTAGTTCATTTTATTTAGTATGCTTATGATATGCCAGCAGGGTTAGCTTGGGTTCACTCGTGATCCTATGTCTCGTGTCAGCATCCAGGGGGTAGCCTTGGGGCGTGACACTAGCAATAACCATGAATTGGTATGAAGCTAACTCCACGTGCTCTGCATCGGCAATATGCGTAACCTCAAAGACTTTCTCAAGTTCTTCCACAAAGTTCTTTGGCTCCTTAGTGATATTCGACCATTTGAACTCTGGGTGTTCATTCTCATAAACTCATGGATTCTGGATCTATTAACCACATCCTGACGACCGACTCTTTGTTGACCAGCCTGATTTGGCACAACATGAGTCAACATCTGAATAACATTCTTGAACTCAACATTGGTGACATCTCCATAAGGGGTTGCACTTCTAGTGCATTGGGAACCTCATGACCTTGAGGATTAAAATTCCTTCTAGTAGGACGTCCTTGAAATGCTCTTCGTAGATGCATGATCTAAAAAGGCACTTGTATGCACAAGTTAGAGGAAACATTTATAGAGTTGAACTCTATCACAAAAACAACAATAAGAAGAAAGTAAAATGTTTCCTAAATGTTGTAGCCTCCTAGTTATAGATGTGGTGCACTTCATTATGTTTGCGTAATCAAAGACACAACTTCCGATGCAAGTGTCTATGATCGTGCAATAGTATAATAACCCAACCAAGGGTTGGGGTCGAGTCCCAAGGGAGTGGTTTTGAGAATTAATAGAAAAATAAAATAAGTTCTAACTAGTCATACCTAAAGACATTAATGGTTAAAAACATTGTAAATTAAAGGGGGATACAAAAGTGTCAAATATCGATTTGGGGGTTTTGTCACAAGTATAGCAAAAACAGTAAAATATAAAGGAAATCAAATATGTGGAGAGATTCTTGGGATGTGACCGCAATATATATTGGCATAAATCGTTGGGTACATGCTTTTGATAGGAAATTTTCAAGATAATAGTGACTAGGCTAAGCTTTAGATGGAAATAAGCTCCCTCTCGGGCAACTTACCCTGTTTCAAATGGGTTCCTCTCGGACACCCATTTGCCGAATGAAGGCCAGCATACGCCTTACCCCACTCACTCTCTCGAGCTAAGTGTTAGGATATGGGACTAGGGCTCACCCTCTCGAGCTGAACCATATGTCAGCCCACTCCTTAGGCCATCAGTCTAGCTGTCTTGGTTTCGCGGCCTCTCTCTCGAGCAAGCAGAAAACACATGGGTGGTTTTGTATTTGTAACTATAAACCCATTAAATTAAACCACAACCGCTAGGTGAAATCACCATTAAAATACATCTAACCTATCAATAAGGAAAACCCAACAACAATATCAACATATATTTGCTAAATCACACCCCAAGAATGGGGTTTTTAGCCACACATCAAGAAATAAGAAATTATACCTAAATGAGCTTGCATTCAAATGGGTATGAAGATTTAAGTCTTGTCACATGCCAAGAATGAAGAATCCAAGAGACCCAAGTCCAAATTCTTGGAGATGAAACTCTCTTCTTCTTCAAGTTTCAGACCCTCTCAAATTGAGAGAAAAAGCACTAAAATATATTAATTGTTTCACACTGAAAATCTCGTGATACTAAAATCTGATACTAAGCTATAACTCTCAACGAGTATTTATAGTTTTCAAAAATATGTGCTACAGCGGATCATTCGGCGACATTAGTTGGAATCGCAGATCAACTCGGCCATTCGTCCTTTGATGTGGTTCATCACCGTCTTCCACCATCCTTCAGCATCGTCGTGCTCTAGGTCATTGGGCGACATAGTACTGCTTCGCGGAACTTCTGGGCGATGCACCGACTGCTCCCTTTTTCTGCTGACTTAATCCTTTCTTTCAGGCTCAGCACACTGGAACAAAAGGCGAAGTGAGACCCTTTGGTGACTCTCCAAGTGGACTCGGTGATCCTCAGGCCTTCATTTTTTGATTCTTTTCAGCCTTTTCATTCTTTTTTGCGAAATAGTGTCCAGGCTTTCCTTCAAACTTCAAATACCTGAAACGTAAGGGTTTTCATCAGATATTGAGATAAAATAAGCTTTTTAGGACACAATTTCTATTAAAATATTACCCTAAATGAGTCTAATTTGTGGACTTATCAACATCCCAACTTAAACTTTTGCTTGTCCTCAAGTAAAACTCAAGTTCATCAGTTCAAATAGGATGTCTCAAATAGTGCTACACAAGACTAAATCATGAGCATACACAACAAGACTCAAATTACTCATGCAAAGATCAATTGTGTACTCAAAGATTCAAGGTGTGACACACTGTTACCAAAGATTCTCATGCTCGCAATACTTGCTACTTGTGCAAGTTCAAGCTCAACAAAAAGTATCTAAATGCCCTCACATAAAGAATGATTTCATATTCACATACAGAGGTTAATCAATTCAAGATCAGGAATCAGATGCAATGCTCATACTCAAAAAGAGGAACACAATGCATGTTTTCACCCATAGGCTTGCCCTTATTTTCCAATCGATCTTTGGTTCGCCTCACTCAAGATAAAAAAGGTCTTTTTAAGGCTTGTAATGGGGTTGAGTGCAAATGTATGGTCATTTAGGATCAGTGACTTTTTCCTCATGAGATGTGGTATTCTCAAGGCATTCCCTTATTTTCCTTTATCAATTCTTTTTCTAGTGCTTCTAAGTCATCTTTTTATTCACCTCCAAGGAATGCTTGGAAACCCAATTTCTTTTGTACTTTTATTCTACAACTTTTTTTTTTTTGCATGGAGGGTTTCCATTGTTCCGCAACACCATGGGTTAAGGGAGACCTTTCTTACACTTCTTTACTTCTCCTTTTCCTTTTCACCACACCCCCAACTTAGGCTTTTGGCCTAAGTTGGCTATTCACTAAACCACAAATCAAGAGGATTATATGTAGTGGGTTAAATAAGGTTTAGGGTTCATCAAGGTTCTTCCAAAGAAAGGTAAGGCTCAAAGGGTGTTCAAGAGAGTTGCACATGCTCACGGGTAGGCCACAAAAGAGGTATATGTCAAGTTTGGCTCACACTCTTCAAAAGTTGCCTAAGATTATTTCAAGAGCACACCTTACTTAATCAATCAGACTAAAGGGGCAAATTCTAGGTTTATTCATGCAAGGTTCAAAGTAAGCTTATCACACAAGGCATCGACACTTAAGTTAAACAAGACCACACACTTTTGCTAGTGTGCAATGATCATAACAAGAGAATCAATTTGATAAATGGCTAATCACAACGAGATGCAAAGAGTTCACATATTGTCTATGCAACTTTATTTGGTCTTGTCGCAGTTGCATGTTCATGTTTGTTCAATTGAGAGCACCATTCAAGTCATCGGGATTGATCAAAACCGAGACTTGAATTTGTACAAGAACATCCACTTTCAACACAAGAGGTGGCAAAAGTTTTTAAAAAATGAAAATTTTTCGGAAGGGTCAAAATCATAATCATTTTTGTAATTTAAAACAAAAGAAGCCATAAGCTCAAACATCCACAGAGAGCACTATGAACACAATTTATAAGCAGACAACACAAATATATACACAAAAGGTGTGGGCCTCATCCCACCACAAATAAAAAAGTATTTGTCCTCAAATGCAAATAAAAATGTTCAAAAGTAAACGTATAATAAGACAGAGAGGGAGGTAAAGAAAGGTCCTATCTATGAAGTCTCTCTCTCTATCGGAATCTTAGTGGCTGGTGTAGTAGCCTGTATATGGGCATCAGTGCCCGGAGTAGCCTCGGACAGAATAGCAATACCGAATCCACTAGGAGCTGCTGTGGACGTCTCAGTCGACGGTGTCTGGATCATCGGCTGCACAATCGTCCCTATAAGATCTGGCAAGACTCTGAATATGCCCTCATCTCTGCTCACATGTGTCTCTTCAACATTCACTGGTATCAACTCCTCATCAGTCTCTACATCTGACTCTACATTCCCTACATCATCCCTCTGCATATCTCTGCTGGTAGCTGGAGGAATCCCCAAGGTCTCAGGAGCATCTTTGTCATCTGCTCCTGTATTAGTGTAGTGAATTCAGTAGCCTTCAAATAAGCTACATCCTTCTTCAACTCTGTTATTTCAGCTTTTAGTGCTGAAACTTGGGGTGTCTCTCCCTGTTTGCTCTCACAAGTAGTGACTCTGGCAGTCAGATCATCAATAGTGGTCCTAAGGGGGGTCAGTAAAGTCAAGATGAAACTGTCAATTATCCCTGGGATGGATCCCTCCAACGGCGTCACCTTCACATCCGCTGAATAAGCCAGCTGCCCCATCTTCAGGATCATGGCATGAGTGCTCCTAGTGGGCTGGGAGGAAGAGGATGTATCTGGAGTCTGTGAAGGAGAAAAAGGAGCGGGTATACCTGAAGGCTTCGAAGCTGGAGTAGACGAAGGTGCTTCAGTTGGTAATGAGTCTACATCGACCTCTGGAGAAGTATTTGCTGGAGTTGCTCTCTTCCTGTCAACCTCCTCTCATGTGAACTCGTCCTCTATATGCCAAATATTGGTGGAGCAAGACGGGGTGACCTCTATGTTGCTAGCAGGGTCCCGGGGTACTCTGGCACACCGACATAACTCGGTGATCAGAACAGGAAAAGGCAGAGATGTCTGCATTTGTTTGGCTCTCATAGCCATCTCCTGTAAAACCAGCAGTCCCAAGTCGATCCGTCTCCTAGCCATGATAGAACCAAGGAAAGCTGCTTTAGGATGACGCAGAATGGACTCGTTCTGGGATGGCATGATAGTGCTACTGATAAAGCTAAACCAGTACTAGGAGGCAATGTTCATATCACTCTTCTCAATTAGAGCACCTGCCTCCATCCACCTCGGGGTGGTGTTAGACATCATCGGAGCTGACCAACCCTTCAAATCATCCAGGGATAGAACAATAGGCAAACCTTGGTAGGGCAGTACCGAGTGCAGCAGTCGACCCAATACAACATTAATGACACTCTACCTTCTTGCCTCTAACCATAACTGACTTCACCGGTTGAAACTCACTAGCCTTCTTCTTATTCTTTGGGACCAACTCTCCATAGGCTAAGTAGAACTCCTGGACCCAAGAAGGAATGTAGGGGCCCCGTGGCCTAGTGAATTACTCCAATTCATGTTACCTGAATGTGTCCAGCACCTCAGCGTGCTTACTTTCCAAACCCTCCACAGATAGTAACTTTTCTTCTAGAAGGGTTCGTAAACCATCGCCTTTTAATCTGTTCAACAATCTGGGTGAAGGTGGAGCTACGGGAGTGCAGGGGCCACTAGAGGTGGTGCTAAAGCTGTCACTGATTCAGTAGTTGGAGGAGTGGTAGTTGAGGGAGTACTGGTGGTTGTGGGCTTAGGTCTGGCCCAGAGCGCATCCCTTCGTTTATCAGAGGCTGTTCATCCTCTGGTTCATCAAAATCTGGCTCAATAGCTACTCCTTTTTTAGCTATATGTTTCTTCCTCTTACCTTTGTCTCCCGATTGGAGGTCATCCCTTCTCCTCTTTGGAGGGTTTGATCCTCCTTCATTTATTGTAATGCCCTTTGGCTTTTTCTGGGGTGGTTCGATTAGATAGGTGCGTACCATATCTGCAAAAGATTGAGAGAAATTAAGAAGAGAAAATCAAATTCTAGCACAACAAATCTTGTTGCAGATAGGCTCGTCGATCTAGTAGGCAAGTCGCTGAACCACTTTGGTAAGCTAAGTCAGGCTCGCCGATGAGGTTGGCTAAACAATAAAGGCAAGTCGGCAATGGTAGAGTATATTCGGCGAATCGCTAACTACTTTTGGTGAGCAAGGATTTGTCCGCCGAAAGTTACAGTGCATAAGGGTCTCAGCGGTAGCATACAGAGGGTGATCAAGGGTACTTTCGGCAAGGCATTGAGTGCGTTCGGCGACCCGTGGTTTCTCGCCAAAATTTATAGTCTCAAACATCCAATTTGACATGATGTTAAGGGCGAGATAGAGACATTAGGCGAACCGCTGAACGATTTGGTAAGCTCGATCCAGCTCGCCGAATGGCCCAACATGCCCATTTTCAATCTTCTCAAATTCAATCCCACAAACCCCGAAAGCAAACTCAAAGCATGCATTAACAAAATTTGAACAAGACCCATACTACCCATCACCCCGGGGTACTCAAATTCCTCCTGGACTTGCTGCATTTGGCCATTTGACGATTTTTGCTCTTAAGAGGGGTGTCACCCTCTCTATCATTGAGCAAGTTTTTGACATTTAGCATAAATGTGGGCTACTCAGATTTCACCCAAACAATGCTAAATGTGGGCTACTCAGATTTCACCCAAACAATCAAAACAACATGCAATCATTACCCAACTCATTAAAAAGCACAAAGATTACGGGCATTCGTCAATCAAACATCACAGGCAAAATTTTTTAATTAAAATAGGCATGTAATTATTCTAATCCTATCAAAGAGGCCTAGCACACATCACTAAGAGACAATTATTGCAAATGAGTACAAAACTTTCGAATGTAAATATGGGAAAAGGAAACCAACCTTCAATGTCGATTAAATTTGATTTGAAAAGCTAGGCGGCAAAGTGTTCCAATTCCGAGCACAAGTCCCAAACTAAAATGCTAGAGTAATGCTAAATTAAAGAAGATACTACCTTAGTGCGAATTTAGGAGATTTGTAAGCGAGGGAAAGTGAAGAAGTTGAAGTTTTGAATCTTTTGGCCATTATAAACCGTCTAGTTCGCGCTCGTTCGACGACTTTAGTTGCAATTGCTGATCCACCTGGTGAGTGGCTGAGTGGTACATTGTCCCGCCGATTGTTACAGGCTTGTCAATTTCTTGGGATAAAGATGGTGGTCTAAGTCGAGATGGCGTACCTGGTCGGTGATGCGCTGAATTTCTTCTCAAGGTCGTCGAGTTTTACAAGCTCTAATATGAACTTGATTTGAGCCAAACGGCGGGTCAGGTAAGGCACGCCGGCCTGTTCAGCAGTCCACCGACTGACCATTCTCTCGCTAATCTATATTTTTCACCACTTTCCTCATTCTAACCTGCACCACTAACACACTATTATTTATAAAAGAAAATTTAAGCAATTAAAACCTTGGGTTGCCTCCCAAGAAGCGCCTTATTTAACGTCATGGCTCGGCGCGAGTCCTTACTCACTCCCCATTGGTTGGGTTGGCCCTAGTGTTACTAGATAACCCCAATAGTTCATTTGAGTGAAGATGAGGCATTGCATAATTCAGGAGTGTCCTGATCAGCTGGATCGATCTGGAATGAGAGCCAACCATTTGATTCAACACTTCAATACTCTCCTTCATCTCTTCCAACATTTGATCTTATTCAGTGATGTTTTGGAGAATGATTTGGAGTGTGTCCTTGACAAAGTTGTTCTCCCTGCCTCTAGACTGCTTCCTCTCATAAGGAGGTATATACCTCCCTTGACTCTTGCACTCGTTTTCGACCTCTGTTATTTTGGTGGCCAACTTGTTCAGCTGAGTTACCAGTGCAGGTAATGTGAAGTCCCTCTCGACTTCTTACTTCATCTCAGCCGAGTTGCCACCATTTCCCTCAGCCATGCTCAAGGAACCTACCTACACCAACAAATTTAAAGAAAAACAAAACTAAAAATAAAGTTAGTAAACTATGATTATTGAAAGTAGAATTTGAATTAAACCAAAAACTTTAACGTAACACCACTCTCTGTCAGCGGCGCCATTTTAATTTTTGTGTAATCAATGACACAACTTCCAATGCAAATGTCTACGATCGTACAATAGTATAATAACCCAGCCAAGGGTTGGGGTCGAGTCCCAAGGGAGTGGTTTTGAGAATTAATAGAAAAATAAAATGAGTTCCAACTAGTTGTAGCTAAAGACATTAACGATTAAAATCATTGTAAATTAAAGGGGGACACAAAAGTGTTAAATATCAATTTGGGGGTTTTGTCACAAGTATATCAAAAACAGTAAAATATTAAGGAAATCAAGTATGGGGAGAGATTCTTGGGATGTGACCGCAATATATGTTGGTATAAACTGTTGGGTACATGCTTTTAATAGGAAATTTGCAAGATAATAGTGACTAGACTAAGCTTTAGATGGAAATAAGATCCCCCTCGGGCAACTTACCCCGTTTCAAATGGGTTCCTCTCGGACACCCATTTGTCGCATGAAGGCAAGCCTACGACTTACCCCACTTACTCTCTCGAGCTGAGTGTTAGGATATGGGACTAGGGCTCACCCTCTCGAGATGAACCTCATGTCGACCCACTCCTTAGGCCATCAGTCCAGCGGTCTTGGTTTTGCGACCTCTCTTTCGAGCAAGCTGAAAACACATGGGTGGTTTTGTATTTGCAACTACAAACCCATTAAATTAAACCACAACCGCTAGGTGAAATCACCATTAAAATACATCTAACCTATTAGCAAGCAAAACCCAACAACAATGTCAACACATATTTGCTAAATCACACCCCAAGAATGGGGGTTTTTAGCCACACATCAAGAAATAAGAAATTATACCTAAATGAGCTTGCATTCAAATGGGTATGAAGATTTAAGTCTTGTTACATGCCAAGAATGAAGAATCCAAGAGACCCAAGTCCAAATCCTTGGAGATGAAACCCTCTTCTTCTTCAAGTTTCAAACCCTCTCAAATTGAGAAAAAAAGCACTAAAATATATTAATTGTTTCACACTGAAAATCTCGTGATACTAAAATCTGATACTAAGCTATAACTCTCAATGAGTATTTATAGTTTTCAAAAATATGTGCTGCAGCGGATCATTCAGCGACATTAGTTGGAATCGCAGATCAACTCGGCCATTTGCCCTATGATGTGGTTCATCACCATTTTCCACCATCCTTCGGCATCGTCGTGCTCTGGGTCATTGGGCGACATAGTACTGCTTCGTAGAACTTCTTGTCGATGCACCGACTGCTCCCTTTTGTCTGCTGACTTGATCCTTTCTTTCAGGCTTGGCACACTGGAACAAAAGGCGAAGTGAGACCCTTCGGCGACTCGCCACATTGGAACAAAAGGCCTTCATTTTCTCGTTCTTTTCAGCATTTTCGTTCCTTTTTGCAAAGTAATGTCCATGCTTTTCTTCAAAATTTAAATACATGAAACTTAAGGGTTTTCAACAGATATTGAGACAAAATAAGCATTTAAGGACACAATTTCTATTAAAATATAGCACTAAATGAGTCCAATTTGTTGACTTATCACTTCACACTAATAAAAATGACTCAACATTCATGGCTTCATAAACACCGTAGAACTCTTTAACTCAGTGCTATGATACCAAATTTATCACGCCCAAAACCTACACCCTAATAGTGGCTGGCACTCAAGAACTATCATTGGTCCTTAAGCGAACCCTTATCCTAGCTGACTACTTGGCAGAAGACTTACTAAAGCAAAATGGGACTCCAAGTGCATAATTAAACTCAAAATGTCTTAATTATAACTTAACTCAATGAATATCTGGAAATAATTAATAAAACATAAGTAACCGTCTTAAGGTCTTAAAACATCAATAAGGAAAATAATGAGACACTCTTCAACTTCTAACTATATATGAAGCCTCTAAATACTAAGATAGATGTCAGGAAAAGACCCTCAACAACTTAAAAAAAGCTGGAAATAAGTGTTAAGCCCTCCAAAAAGCAAAGAGGCTCACCAAAGCTAGTTGGAGTGCAAATGGTATCAACGAAGTACCTGTTGATGACCCTGAACACCTGTATCTGCATCATAAATAAGATGCAGGTTGAATGAAATCAAAACATTGAATGTATGAGCATGCAAGGGAACTGAAAACATAAATAACTAAATCGATAAGACTGGAAGACATACTCACCTCAACTCAACTCCAATATAAAAACAATAATAAGAAATGCAATATTTAAAGTTTTATCAAACAGAAGATATCAACTCAAGATATAATAAAATAATAGTAAGTTATTGTTTACTCTCATTTGGGAGATTCTCTAATCAACCTCCACCACTATGAGCTATGTGATGATACAACGTCTCTCCCATACTTCCAAAACTATCCTATACCTTGCCGGGGTATAATACACCTCAACTAAGGGGATCTACTAAGTTATGCTTAAAAGCAATAAGGAATCGTCTAAAAAGTACAACCATTTACCCACGTTGTCTATATGGTTTATGAGGAATGTGAGTTGTCTGAACTCATCCCTATATCGGTGCTCAATACTACTCCCAATAATATATAAACTCATGATCAAATGTATAAATCATAACTCTTTCTCAATTTGAGGTAATTACTCAAAAAGTCCTCTTAAAAGAGGTACTACTATAAAACATCTCTGAACTCATATACTCATTTAGAAATCACTGTTTCTCTCTTTTAAATGTAAAAGTGTTACATTTGGAAACACTTAGTTCCCTTATACTCTTTTTCAATCATAAATAGAACTCTTTTCATTCTCATATCTACTTTCTCAAGACTTAGTTTAAAACCATTGTTGATTAAAAAAGAATTCTCAAAATGAATCAAAAATACTTCTTAAACTTTCCTCTTAAACTTACTCTAGTTTGGAATGTAAATTAAGACACGTGATAAGGACACATAGAATCTATGAAGGATTAATGGAGACTTTAGAAACTAATACAAAGAAGAGAACGTAGTCACAATTTAAAGGAACACGTTCGAAAAGAAGCATAGAAATAAAAAGGACTGAGCAACCTTGCCGTACTACTGTCGTAGGGCGCCAAACCCAAACATACTAACCAAAGTTAGGGGTGCACTGCTGGCATGGGGCGTCAGGCCCCAAAATACAGAGCAAAATCCCTGGTGCTATGGGTGGCGTGCCATCCCAACACCTACTTAGATAATCGATGAGTTTTTCTTTTCAATTTAGGGTCCTAACTTTTTTAGAATTAAGTGATTCCTCCTATACTATTCTTGATTCGCAAAACCAACACAAATTAATAGAATTTCTCATACAAACCTCCTCAAAATATGACTCTTACCAAATAGCCACAACTCAAAAGAATTCACCACCCCCATTGTTAAAAACTCAAACCAAAATCAAGAACTATGCAAGAATCCTTTAGATACAATGGTTTTGCGGAAAAATTAGATGTATTGAATGAGGAAGAACAAGTCCATCACCATGGGAAGCCTTACATACCTGGAAAGAACAATGTTCTTGGGAAAATCAATGAGATCTTGACGAACGCTTAAAACCTAGCTCTTTCTCCTCTTGAACTCTTCTCTTATTTTTCTAAGCATTTAGGAACAACAAATAATGCTTGAAGATCTGATTAGACCCTTAATTGTGTGAGTAAAAATGTGCTAAGCCTAGTGGGAAAAGTAAAAGACCAAAATACCTTTTTCTAAAACGAATGAGATGTCTTAAATAGAGGGACTTCACTCAAATGAGCATAACCTTTTACTGCAAGCTCAACATTAAGCAAACTTGGCGGCGTTGGAAAGATGACTCAAATACCTTCAATTTGATAGCTCATGGTCCACCTAATTTCTTATGTGCTAAAAGATATGATCGTTTAAAGTTGACCCAAAATTAAAATCTGATGGGTGACTTGTACTAACCTCTATTTAGCTCTTTTGAAGTTCGAGGGGACATAGATATGCAACACCTCAGACTTTGAAAGAGAAAAAAGAAATTCGTGCAAGTTCTCAAGGACCAACAACTCTTCGCAAAGTTTAGTAAGTGCAAGTTTTGGTTAAGATCCATGGCTTTTCTTGGTCACATTATTTCCAGAAAGGGCATTGAGGTAGGTCCTAAGAAGACATCTGTGATTAAGAGTTAGCCTAGATCTCTATTCCTTTCAGATATTAAAAGTTTCTTGGATTAAACCAATTACTATAAAACGTTTGCGGAAGGGTTTTCTTCAATTACCTCTCCATTGATGACATTTACCCAAAAGAAAGTCAAATTTGGTCGGAGGCGTGTGAAAAGAGTTTTCAGAAATTGAAAGATAGACTTACTTCCGCTCCAGTGTTGACTTTACCGGAAGGAACCAATGGGTTCGTTGTTTATTATGATGCTTCAAGAATTGGGTTAGGATGTATCCTCATGGAAAATGGGAAAGCTTTGACTATTCCTCAAGGCAACTTAAGGTGTACGAAAATAACTATCCTACCCATGATTTAGAACTAGCGACAGTTGTGTTTGCTTTAAAGATTTGGAGGCATTACTTATATGGTGTTCATGTTGATTTATTTACTGACCACAAAATTTTGCAATATGTGTTTAAACAGAAGGATTTAAATCTTCACCAAATAAGATGGCTTGAGTTACTAAAGGATTAATATATGAGTGTTCTCTATCATCCCGACAAAGCGAATGTGGTGGCAAATGCTCTTAGTCGATTGTCAATAGGTAGTGTTGCTCATGTAAATGATACTAAGAAGGAGTTGGTTCGTGATGTATATAGATTGGCAGTTTGGGTGTTCAGTTCGTTGACTCCACTAAAGGCGGTGTTATGGTTCATAATGGTTCAAAATCATATCTTGTGTCGAAGTGAAAGCAAATCAAGGTCTTGACCTGATCTTGATTGAGTTGAAGGAAACGGTGCTTAAGAAGTTAGTTGAGACTTTCTCCCAAGATGGAGATAGATTACTTCGATATCAAAGTCATTTGTGTGTTCCTAATGTAGATGACTTGAGAGGGAAAATCTCATCAAAAGCCTATAGTTCTCAATATTCCATTCACTCGGGAGCCACCAAGATGGACCGTGACTCGCAGGAGGTCTATTGGTTGAACAGGATGAAGAAGGATAATGCGGAATTTGTGGATAAGTGTCCTAATTGTCAACAAGATAAAGTTATGCATCAAAAGCCAAGAAGTTTGTCCCAAAATATCAGTATTCCTACTTAGAAGTGGGAAGATTTGAATATGGACTTCATTATTGGTTTACCCTGCATGCGAAGACAACCTAACTCAATTTGGGTTATAGTTGATCATATGACGAAATCAACTCATTCATTACCGTCAAGGTTTCTTATTCGGCGGAGGAGTATGCTAAGTTATACTTGAGAGAAATGGTTAGGTTGAATGGAGTTCCCTTATCTATTACTCTGATCATGGTACCCAATTCACTTCTCAATTTTGGAAATATTTTTGAGAAAAGGGCTTGGTACTCGTGTTAAGCTTAGTACGACCTTTCATCCTCAAATCAATGGGCAAGCAGAGCGTACTACTCAAACTTTTGAAGATACGCTGAGAGCTTGTGTATTTGGCTTCATGGGTAATTTGGATGACCATTTGTTATTATTGAGTTTGTGCATAATAATATTTATCACTCAAGTATCAGTATGGCTCCATTTAAGGCTTTATATGGTAGGGGGTGTAGATTTCCTATAGGTTGGTTTAAAGTAGGTGAAGTTGATTTGATAGGCCCCGAATTGGTCTATGATGCTATGGAGAAAGTTCGACTTATTAGGGAAAGGTTGAAAATGGCTCAAAGTCGACAAAAGTCCTATGCCGATGTAAGAAGAAGAGATCTTGAGTTCAGTGTGAATGATTGGGTCTATTTGAAGATTTCAACCATGAAGGGTGTGATGATATTTTGAAAGAAATGAAACTTAATCCCCGTTATATGGGTCCATATCAGATTTTGAGGTGTATTGGTAAGGTTGCTTATGAAGTTGAATTGTCTAACGACTTGGCTTCTGTGCATCCAGTTTTCCATGTTTCCTTGTCGAAGAAATGTGTTGGTGATCTGACATCAATAGTACCATTGGAGAGTCTTGGTATAAAGGATACCCTTTCTTATGAAGAAGTTTTGATTGAGATTTTCGACCGGCAAGTTTGGAAGTTGAGAAATAAAGAAATTGCTTCTGTGAAGGTTATTTGGAGGAATCAGTTAGTTGAGGGTGCTACTTGGGAGGCCGAGGCCAATATGATATCCTGTTATCCTCATCTTTTTTCTTCTGTTCCTACTCTAGCTTGAGGTATTTAGTTCCTCATGGTTTACTATTTTGGTGTCATATGTCTTAGATATTCCCATGATTCCTCATTTATGCATGTTCACGAAAAGCTTGAATTTTGAGAAAATTGGTTAATTTTATTGATTTCTTCATATAGTGTGCTTTTGAGTATGAGTTGCATGTAGACCCTATGAAATTATGTTTTGAACATGCTTTAGCTTGGTGTTGATGTTTCTTCTTCGAATATGTGCATTTATGTGATTGCATTCATGTTGGGTTTTTAGGTATAGTTACTACCCTCTTTATGATGTCTTAAATCTCATTTGAGGACAAATGTTACCAAGGGAGAGATATTATAATACCTCAGATTTGAAAAGAAGGTAAATTGCAGAATTCTATAGTGTGGTGCCAGTACAGACAAAACCACCGATGGTCCGTAGGTCGGACCAAAGATGGTAGGTGGGAACCGTTGGTGGAAAGCTCCAATGATTTAGAATGTCAAGTCCAAGTACTCCTTTACTGTTCACCCGGATGATTCTTCACCCAATGTATGAGTCGTAGGTAGGTCTCGTAGATGAATTCGAGACTTAGTGAAATTTTGAGGGCCAAAAGTTGGACTTACGGTGACCATGTACGAACTGTAGGTTGACCAATGGACCGTACATGGGTTCCATCATTTGAAGGTCCAGAAACAAGTTTTTGAACACTATCGATGGTAGAACAGGACGATCTGCAGTTGGAGCTATGGACCGTAGGTCCAACTGTCATTGGGGTCCAACAGTTAATTTTAAAGGGGCTTTTGGGTCTTTTCCTAATTGTTGTAACCCAATACTATGTCATTTTAACCTCTACCCTAGGCCCTACATAGTGATTTTAAGCCCCTAAAGCACCCAATTCAATTCACTCTCTTAAATTCCCAAAAGTTGATCAAGTTCATCCTCTCAAATATTTCTCTCTCTAAGGAAGAAGAAGAAGTCTAGAGTTTCAAGGTCAAGTCCGTAATTTACCATTTGCTTGAGGGCTTTGAACTCCAAGGTATGGTAGTCTTCACCTATGGAGCTCTTTTCTCCATAGGGTTCCTAAAATCCTCTTTTCTCCATAGGGTTCCTAAAATCCTCAATTTTGTAAAGATAGATTCCCCAATCAAATTCGGGTTTTCATTCAATTGTCATGGGTTCCTTTCAATGTTGTTCCAATTGATTGCTTTATGTCTTCGTATTCATGAATTAAAGCAATTGCATGCTTTTAAGTTGAATTCCCCATGGACACATGTATAACCTATGTTTTCTAGACTATGGTGATAAAATGTGGGTTTTGAACTATGAAAGATGAATTTATGAAGATGTGCATCTTCTTTATGAAAAATGATTTAAGTTGCTTTGAGAGTGAAGCATAAATGTTGTGAAATGATTTCTCACGTACTACTTAATACATGAATGCGAAAGGGGTTTCTCACATAAATGATTCTTAGAGTTGAAAGGTTTTCTCAACTAAACTTTGAATCAAGAACTAAGAGCTATTCGAATGAATTCTAACTTGGATTTGCCATTTGATGTGCCTTTCCATGGATAATAAGACAAGTTAAGATTTATGCCTATTCCATGGGATTTATGTTTAGCACCGAGAGAATATTGAGTTTGAAGCTCATCCGTAGCTTGAGGCTGGGTTTCTAGTAGCAATCTCCCTATCCCATAACTATGTGCCACCATAGGTTTGTCTTAGATAGACATTAGCTAGTTGATCCATTTAAGCTAGAAGTTATGGTTCTTACCTTGGCAAGTAAGGATATCTCTTTCAGTGTGGGATAGACACCAGATTCCATGTTATAGCTCACATGGTCTATATGTCGGTTAATGGATACTTCCCACAATAATGAACTAAGGTTACTTCTAGAAGTATCTAACATGAGTTTGGAAGATGATTTTACTTGCATTGACCATGATCACGATTATGCTTCATAACATTTTCATATTATGGTTTAACGTGGTCTTTGCATGTCATGAAAAATCCTTTTAGCATGATTTCATAACTCTTATGCATTGCTATCTTATTTGGTACATTCTTTGTACTAACACATACTCTTGCTTACATTGTTTTACTAATATAGCGTCCGACGCTCCTATTCCACATCCTCGTTGCTCGTGATCACCTTAATAGCTTTTGAAGATTGGGGATTCCTCATGTTCTGAGGATATAGCCCTTTATTGTTTATTGTCTTTACTTTCCATATGTTGTATGTGATGTATGGGTTACGTCCCAATCACTCTTTTTTGTAATATATGGCTTTTAGACTATGTTAGACTTCCTCTACTTTTTGACTAACTCTGGGATATAAAATTCTTTCAATTCCACCTAAGATTCGTTCTCTAGAGTTGCATCAGTTAATGCATACTCCCGCCAAGTCCTTTAAATGTACAAACTTTACAAGCGAAACGATCTCGTTCAACATGTCTGCCATCTGTGATATCCTTCTTGACCTTAATATCTCCCTCTTCAATAACATCTCGAATGAAATAAAATCTGACATCAATATGTTTGGTACACTCATGAAATCTTTGATTTTTAAAAAATGAATAGCACTTTGACTATCACATATTAGAGTCGACTCCAACGTCCTTATCATGGTTCTGCTCAAAAGTTGATAGTATGGCGTGGAGATGTAACCCTCCAACATGTGCCTAGAATTGAAAAATAAGAAAGTTGATGTGTTAACTGCCCTAGCTTCAACACTAACTCTTCCTGATCAAACATAAGTTACTATCTGCCAAAAATGGGTAGTACCACCACCCGATGAGCACGAATATAAGGAAAATGACCTTCAGCATCTTATCGTTATTTATGAAGAAGCAAAGGATGATTGGAGAAAATACATTATCGACTATATGTGCTATGGGATACTTTTATAAATCTAAAGAGGACACATTATATAGAAGATCATTTGGGGGAGTACTCTTGTGTTGTTTGGGAATAGAAGAAGCAGTCCAATCTCCATGAGAAGCACATGTAGGAGTATGTGGATCACATAGATCTGGACCTGAACTCCACTTTAAAAAAGGAATGGGGTATTATTGTCCAACCATGGTAAAAGATTGGTTAGACTATGATTGAAATTGCCAGTTTCATGAGAATTTCATACATCAGTCACCTGAAGTATTAAACCCAACTATCACATCTTTGACATTTGTCACTTGGGGATTGGATGTTGTTGGGACACTACCAAAATCTTCAGGTGGACACCTATGCATCTTGGCCACAATAGATTACTTCTCAAATTGGCCGAAGTTGTTGTGCTAAATGAAGTGAAGAAAGAAAATGTTGCAGATTTTATCTTAGTGAATATCATCTATCACTTTGGCATCCCTCACAATATAATAACTGACAATGGAAAGCCATTTGATAACAAGTTAATGAAGAAGATTTGTGATCTCTATGGCTTCAAGCAACATAAATCTTCTATGTAAACATGTTGCCGCCAATGGTCTGGCTGAAACATTAAATAAGACTCTATGCAACCTATTGAAGAAAGTTGTCTCAAAGTCCAAATGAGATTGGCATGAAAGTATGGAAGAAGCTTTGTGGGCATATAGGATGACATACTACACACCAACTCAAGCAACCCCATATTCACTTACTTATAGAGTTGAAACAGTCCTACCACTTGAGCGTCAAATACGTTCCTTAAGACTCGCTATTCAAGAAAGGCTCATTCAAGAAGAAAATGCTCGACTACGACTTACCAAATTAGAAGCACATGATGAAAATAGGCTAGAACCTCAACAAAATCTTAAATGTTATCAAACTCGTTTATCACATCCTTTTAACAAGAAGGTTCACTTAAGGTGCTTCCAAGTTGAAGACAAAATCTTGGCAGTAAGAAGACCCATCATTAATTTGGATAAGTCTGGGGCAAATTTACCTAGAAGTAGGACAAACCTTATATCATACAAGAAGCGTATTTAAATGGCGCTTACAATCTTGTCAAGGCAGATGACATAAGGAACGTCCCTATTAAGGAAAAATTCCTCAAGAGGTACTATCCTTGAACTAAGAGGATGCTTCTTATTAAACGAGCATAAACTGCATGACTCTCCTGCCCCGCAAGAGTATAAATTGTGCACAACACCCCAAAAAACACTCTCCCAGATCTACGTTGTGACTTGATCCTTTTCATGAGGTACGTTGGCGCTTAAAGTTATATTATAAGTTCAGCTGTATGAGTGTAAAAAATCCACATATTCACATTTGATATGTCACATGAAAGTTAAGACTGTAAGAATTTTATTTTGTTTTATCAAACTTCAAACTTGCTGAAGTATTGATGGGTCAGTAGGAGGCAAACCCTTATAAAATAGGAGCTTCTTTAACAATATGCTTAAAGTCTTTAAATTCAGCCCAATATACAAGTTAAATTCTTTAAATTCTTCAAGAATAAAATTTGAAGTCTTCAAATCCTCCAAGTACGCAAGTTGAAGTTTTCAAATCCTTCTAAGTCTCCAAGTTGAAGTCTTCAAAAGTATAGAAGTTGAGGTCTTCAAATCCCCAAAATATGCAAGTTGAAGTCTTTAAATTTTTCAACTATACAAGTTGAAGTCTTCAAATCCTCCAAATATGAAAGTTGAAGTCTTCAAATCTTCAAGTTTGCAAATTGAATTCTTGAAATCCTCCTATTATACAACTTGAAGTCTTTAAATCGTCCAAGTATGACAAGTTCAAGTCTTCAAACCTTCCAAGTATGAAAGATAAAGTCTTCAAGTTTTCAAGTTGATGTCTTCAAATCCTCCAAGAGTGCAAGTTGAAGTCTTCAATTTTTTCAAGTTTGCAAGTAGAAGTCTTCAAATCCTCAGGATGCAAGTTGAAGTCTTAAAATCCTCTGAGTATACAAGTTGAGGTCTTTAAATCCTCCAAGTATATAATTTGAAGTCTTTAAATTTTTAAGTCTCCAAGTTGCAGTCTTCAAACCTCCAAATATGCAAGTTGTTTAACTACCATACCTTAAGGTGGAAAAAATTGTCCCTTTGCAACTTCCTTTGGCCTTTTCACATATTTATTCTTAAAAAGATCTTTAATTTTCCATGCCTAAAGGTAAAAAAAATTATCCCTTTCATCTTGAGATGGTATTTTCATAGATTTACTCTTAAAAGGATTTGTAAAATTCCATGCCTTAAGGTGTAAAAAATTGTCCCTTTTCACCTTAAGCAGGCCTTTCCACGGATTTTCCCTAAAAGGATCTCTAAATTTCATTGCCTTAAGGTGAATTTTTTTTTTCCCCTTTGCACCTTAAGCCGGCCTTATCATGAATCTATCCTTAAAAGGATCTTTAAATTTCCATGTCTTAAGGTTGATAAAATTTTCCCCTCCACACCTTATACTTAAGTATTTGGGATATCACAAAGCCTCAAATTAGTGATCTCAAAGCGAGGAATTTAAGCACATCCCTTCGCACCTTATGCTTAAGTATTCAGGATCTCATAAGGCCTCAAATTAGTGATCTCAAGATGGGAATGTTAAACACATTCCTTCACACGTTATGCTTAAGTATTTGGGATCTCATAAAGCCTCCAATCAGTGATCTCAATGTGGAGATTTTAAATACATCCCTTCACACCTTATTCATAAGTATTCAGGATCTTATAAAGTCTTAAATTAGTGATCTCAAGCAGTGGCGGATCCAGAATTTGAAGGTTATGGGTGCTCATGTCCTTTAACGTAGAGTTGCTTGCCAAGAAAGGTTTCCTTCTAAAAGCTTACTAATATTTTTATAGTTTAGTTAGTAAATGAAATACTAAAAATAGAAAAGTGAAAAAACAATAAATCGAAAAGAAAATAAAAGCAAACAAATAGCAGTGAAAAGGTAAAAGAAGAGTAAAAATGTTATAAAGAAACTTCACCTGGACTCAAACCCCCACACTTGAGGTCGTCAGCACAAGCTTTAAGTGGCACCTGAGGACCAAAGCGCCCATCAAACCTTTAGGTTTTTGGGTGCTCAAGAATTAATTATATCAATTTTCAATATTTTCTATGAACATACACAAATTTTCATCGGAGTCAATGGGTGCTCGAGCACCCGATACCCTCTACGTTGGTCCGCCCCTGATCTCAAGGCAGGGATGTTAAAAATATCCCTTCACATCTCAAGGTAAAATTTATGTGTTACGAAAAAAAAAAACTCTCCATTATGTAGGCTCCAAGAAAAATTCAAATATTGCTTCTATTAACCTATAAAAAACCACATAATAAAAGAAAATACAATAAAGGAGGGGATAAATACCTCACGGTTGATGCTTGCGAATCACTTCCAAGCAAAAGCTCACTAATTGGTGTTAAAAAATACATATGAAGGGCATGGTCGTATTTATAGCCAAGCAATGGCAATTGTTCACTCCTAATTGATACTGGTTTAAGTGTTACAATTCAAGGACAGAAAAAATATTGCGTTGGTCCAACTAAAAAAAACCCAAAAAGAAACACTATAGGCAGCGTAGGTGAAAGAATAGAGCAAAGGAGTTATTCTTGAAATCAAATAAGGAAAAGTAAGAGGCGGGTCCCATAAATTTGCAAGAATTAAACTTCCTATATATATAATGATTGAAGTCTTCCAAGACATTGGGGAAATAAATCAATAAATTGTATGGATGATTTCAATTATTTATTTGACTCGAAATTGATTCAATAATCGATTCATACTTCAATCATAGTCTTCAAAAAATAAAATATTTTGACAAGACTTGAAGCAGGGAGCCTTTGTAATCATTTAAAATTTATTACATATAAATTTATAAAATGATTTGGATTATATTAAATTTATGAATATATTAGTCCAAATAAATATTTTGGATTAATATAATTGGGTTAACTATTTAATTCAATAAATATGAATTTAATTAAAGTCCATATTAATTGATTTGGGATACAATAGATGAAACCAGTTTGTTTAGCTCAATTTAATCTCATCCTTGAGGCCTACTTTGTTGCCACGTGTCAAATGACGTGGTATGCCAAGTCAAACAAAGAAACCTATAGAATCATGTCATATGTAAAAATAACTAGCCCACTTCATAAAGCCCAATATGTCATGTCACTTCAATCTGATTGGCCGAAGGGAAATTTGTTCCTATCACAACTCCTCTATTCACAAACTATAAATAGGGGGTCCTCATAAATTAGAACAAGACCATAAATTCTAACAAGAAGCGAGAGAAAACTCGTGGATCAAACGCCATAGATTTCTCAATAAGCTACAAGTTCAAGAATTCAAGCATTCAAGTTCAAGAACATGCCCAAAAGCCCTTGAACTCAAGTATAAGTCAAGTTCCAGATTCAAGACCAAGCGCAATAGCCCTTGAATCTATCTCTGAAAAGATGAATAAGAGGAGGAATCATAGAGATTGTAACACTAATTCTTTGAAATCAATAAATATGATAGTTGCGATGCTTTTCCGTTTTATGATTACTATTTTCTCGATGCGACATTTATTATCAGCTAGAGTATTTCTGTCATGATCGTGATTTCTGGGAAATTTTCTTTTCTACTGTAGTACTTCACAACACTTTGTAGTGATACTAAAATTAGTACATCCCTTCCAGAAGGTATTTGAAAACTGAAAAAGTAATGGCTCATAATTACCTTCTAACATGGAAGAAAACAATGACAATATTGGAGGATTTCGTGTCTGAAATTCATATGATCCCAAATGAAAGACGTTAACTAAACAAACACATTAATAGCACTCTACAAAAGAAATATACATATACTATTCATCACACATCAAGTCCTCTAAGATAAGAATAATAACAAAATAAGCAAAAAGGCATTAAAAAATGTTAAGGGTCATTTTGTAACAAATCGACCTTTTATTGTGCTTAGAATAGCTTCCTTAGAGGATACTGCTCATAGCATATTATGCACATTCACTTCATCTAATAAAGTAAAGACACTATTCATAGCTATAATCAATACATATTATATGATGTGTAAGGTTATGTAAAATATTACATCACTAGTACAAATTTTATGTTGTATAAGGTTATGTAAAGTATTCAGTTGAAGGCATAATCATATATATAGACTCAAAGTGATTAGCATGCAGGTTCCATAATATTTAATGAATAAACAAATAGTAAGATGGAATTAGAGAAATAACTTGTACTTGGGTCATACCAACAAATGAAACACAACCAAAAGAATTATAGATAATGATTTTATGTCTTGAGATAGTAGTTAATATTTTGTGCTTTTGCCCAAGAGTTTCATCTGAAAAAAATAAGAGATCATATAACAATTCATATCTATCAGCACATCCATAAATTGACCCTTGTAACTTCTTCTATGAACAAGAACTGATGAACATTCAAGTTTAAACCACTCAAAATGTAATGTAAGCTATGGAAACTACATCGTTCAGTACCCTTCATCAACATAACTTTACATAGTTTTGTCCTTCATCCTATTGAACTTCTCTCATAAATAAACAGTAATGGAAGACCAGAGAACCTAATAGTTTCTTTGATAAGGCTATAGATATAGATAAAATATTTTATACTTCCACAATGTTTGGAGTAACTAGTTGTTTACATGTTTTACAAGTTGAAAAACGTCTTATTTCAATAATGTTTTGCTTCACTGAAGAACAAATTGCTGATATTTTTACCAAGGCTTTTGGAATGTATGCGTCCACCAGTGATCACAGGACTAGGTACCCCGAAAGAATAAAAGTGCATAAAATAAACAACACAGTGTAAAACAGACACACGAGTTTTACGTGGAAACTTCCTTGCTCAAGGGACTAAAACCAAGACCTGTCACACAGGGTTTTCAACAGATTTCACTAAAACTCCAAGCGAAAGTGAAATGCAGATTACAACCACGACAATGGGACCAAATTCTTAGTCCCACACTAAGTAATACTCCTATTACTTACTGAGCCCAAGCAATGCATCCATTGCCCACTATATTAAATATCACTAATTAATATTGACTTCAAAACGTAAGACACAAAGTTAACTCTAACAATGTTCTTACCCTCACTACACACAAGAGTTTGAAACGTTTCTTATAAGAGTGAAACAAATCCTACAAGTTTAGCTCAATACGAACATTCAAGAACAAAGACAAGTACGGAAAGCAAATCTTCAGTTGATTAGGTTCCTTGCTGTATAAGTCTTTGTTGAAGATGTCCTTCTCTTTTTAAGCTTATGAATTTTTAGAAATTTAAAGTTTTGTTTGCCAAATCTTGTTTTGTGTCTTGTGAGAGGATATTATATTAAATGGACACAAACCTCTTGAAACAACCCCATTGGCTGAGAGCCTGCTTCTCCAAAAAGACGAGCACCTATAAAATCAGAGGTTGCAGCTTTTCTGATAGCTGCCTTGTCGTCTTTTCAGATACGTAGTCTTCCAGGGACTAGGTCCCTTGGAATGTGTTCTTAGTGAATTCTTGATTAGACTTGCTAACTTTCTCTCTCTTTTTGAATGATTGAATCTACTTGTTTTTTGTCATTTTGATTATATCAACCAAACAAAATTATTGACCAATGGACAAACAACCTCGTCCATATCTATTGGAGATGTATGCTGATGACTTCACCAACCCACTGACAGGACAACTTTATAGCTGTACACCATTATAAATCTAGACGAGAGAACTCTTCCAAGGATCGGGTCCCTGAATTTGTGAGAATCATCAAAACACCTAGAATATAACATTTCACCCTTTTTGATGATGACAAATAAATTTTACTCACACTGATTTTATTCATTCATTAACCCCGTCATCAGTCCCGATAACAAAGATCTGGTCCCTTGTTAGATCCCTAAGTTGTTAAATCATCAAAACTTATTGATGAGTCCACAACTTGGACTCATTTAGGGCTATATTTTGATAGAATTAGTGTCCTCAAATGCATATTTTGTCTCAATATCTGATGAAAACCCTTAAGTTTCAGGTATTTAGAGTTTGAGGCAAAGTTACTACTTGGCAAGAAGGAACAAGGCGGCTAAATAGAACGAAAAAATGAAGACCTGAAGATCACCGAGCCTAGTTGGTGAGTCACCGATCGGCCTGGAGATCACCTTTTGTTCTAGTTCGCTGAGCCCTAAAGGATAAGGTCAATTTGGTGATGAAATGAAGCAGTCGGCATGTCGCTGAACAGTTCAGCAAATCAGTACCATATTGCCGAACGACCCAAAATGCAAAGAGGCTAAAGGCAAAAGCAGGAAGGCAATGAAATCAACCAAACAACGGATCACTGAATGTATCGGCGATCCCGATTAACTTCGCCGAAGGGTCCTTCGCAGCACATTTTCAAACACTATAAATACTTGTTTAAATTTCTATCTTAGTATGATATCACTATTATTATTAGAAATTTTTACAGTTTTGAGAGAGTCTAAGTTTTAGAGGGTTTTGGAGACTTTGTTCTAAGACCTTGAAGATTCAAAGGGTTTCAACTCTAAGAAATTGGACTTGGGTCTCGAAGATTCTTCACTTTTCACCTATTTTAAGACTTAATCCTTCATACCCAGTTGATGGAAACTGATATTTGTATATATTTTTTATCTTTTTTTCATGTCTAGCTAAAACCCCAATTCTTGAGGTGTGATTTTGTGAATATGGGTTAGATTATCTATTGGGTCTTGCTTGTTGATAGTGTATTTGTTGTTTAAATGTGATTTCGTTTAGTAGTTGTCTATGAACTTAATGGAGTTGTAGTTGCAAATACGATTTTATCTTAGTGTTTTCAACTTAAAGCAAAAACTCGATGTTCGAGAGAAATCGAGTTGATTCGGGGTAAGTTACTCGAGAGAGAATTTACCCCCACTATAGTCTAGCCTAATCACAAATGTTCAACAATTTACTATCAAAAGCATGTACCCGATATTTTAGTTTATCTCGTATTCCTATCGTATCCCAAGAATCCCATCTCTCTATCTAGTTTTCATATATTTTTGCTGTTTGTAGTTGCTAATTAATACAAAACCCCCTTTTGATAATTGACGGTTGTGTCACCCCCTTTAGATTTAGTATGTTTATATTTGATAATGTCTATAGCTATGACTAATAAGAACTAAATTTTATTTTTCTATTAATTCTCAAAACCGCTCACTTAGGACTCGACCCCAACCCTTAGTTAGGTTACTTTACTATTGTACGATCGTAGACACTCGAATTGGAACTTGTGTCTTGATTATGCAAACATCAAAATGGCGCCGCTGCCGTGGAGTGGTGTTATTTGACAATTTTTAGTTTAGTAAAATTTTTGTTCTTCTTAGTCGTATTTTACTAACTTTATTTTTAGTTATGTTTTCTTTGCGTTGTTGTTATAGGCAGATACCCTGAGCATGGCTAAGGGAAATGGTAGCAAATTAGCTGAGATGAATCAAGAAGTGGAGAGGGACTTCAAGTTAACCGCCCTGGTAACTCAGCTGAACGATTTGGCCACCAAAATATTAGAGGTGGAAGACCAGTGCAAAAGCCAAGGGAGGTACATACCCCCTCATGAGCGGAAAAAAGTCTAGAGATAGGGAGAACAATCGTGTTGAGGACACACTACAAATCATTCTCCAAAAGATCACCGAACAAGATCGAGTGTTGGAAGAGGTGAATGAGAATGTTGAAGTGTTGAATCAGATGATTGGCTCTCATTCTAGATTGATCTAGTGATTAGGACACTTATGAGTTATATAGTGCCTCCTTCCCACTCAAATGAACTATTAGGGTTACCTAGTAACACTAGGGCCAACCCTAATGATGGAGAGTGAGTAAGGACTTGCGTCGAGCCACGACATTACCTAAGGCGCTTCTTGGGAGGCAACCCAGTACCTTAAATACTTTATTTTTGTCTTAGAAATGATGGTGTTCTGATTTTGTAGGTTCGAGTGTGTAAAGTATGTGAAAAGTGAAGGTTGGAGGGCATAAGTCCAGTTAGCGAATCGCCGAGGAGTTTGGCGAGGCCGACTCAGACCGCCGTTAGACGCAAGAAAATCTTACATCAAATTCTATAATAATCAGCGAGTACTAGGAGCAACATGGTGAGTCACCAATTAGGTTGGCGACCCCGGTGAAGATCGCCGTTTGGATCCTCACTTAAAGGTCCTGTAAAACTCAGCGAGGTAAGTAACCACTCGGTGGATCATCGAGTAGCTTGGTGAATTTAACTAATATCACCAAATGAGTGAGATCTGGATATGTTTTTATAAGCCGCTGGTTTAAACTCTCAACCTTTTTAATTTTCCTTCACTCTCGATCTTTGCAAAATCGCACCTACTTAGTATTTTCAATATTTCCACATTGGGTAAGCATTTTAGTTGATTGATTTGTGCTCGGAATTGGATTACTTTGCCGCCTAGCATTTCAATCTTGTTTTAATCAACAGTAAAGGTTGGTTTTCCCAAACTCCACATTTATTTTTGATATTTGAACTCTTATGCAAGTGATATTATCTGGTTGTCGTGTGCTGGGCCTCTCTGATAGGTTTAGATTTTTTAAATTCCAAGTTTAATTCGTAAATCTTGCCAATTTTATCTTGATTTTTGAATTCCCTTTTTGTTGCGCGTCAACATGAGTTAAATCTTGTAGGGTTGTGCGTGCGGGGTGTTTAGCATGGTTAAGTGTTATGGGTCTGAGCTTAATTGTACTAGTGCATAGTTTAATTTTTCTTTTGGGGGTTGTGGGGTTGAATTTGAGAAGGTGGGTTGCATAAAGGCACGTTGGGCTGTTTGGCGAGCTGGGTCAAACTCACCGAACCACTTTGCGGCACGCCTAATGACCCCATCACTCCTTTAATTTCATGCTATCTGTGTTGTTGGTTTTTGTAACTTTTGGCGAAAAGTCTTTGGTCGCAAAAAGCACTCGGTGACTCGCTGAAAGTGTTCTTGATCGCCCTTTGTCTGCACTCCTGAACCTTTATTGCACTGTATCTTTCGGCGGACAAAGACCTGCTCATTGAAAGAGTTCGGCGACTCACCGAAAAGACCTTCCATAGCCAACATGCTAAATTTTTTTTAGCTAATCATGTCGGCGAGCTCGACCTTGCTCGCCAAAGCGATTTGGCAATTCACCGATTTATTCAGTGAGTCTTTCTGCAACTGTGCTTACATGAATTTGATTTAGTCTGTCTAACTTTTCCCACTATAATTGCAGACATGGCTAGGTCTAAAGTTGTTGGGAGAAACATGCCACGACAAGGGAAAGCAACAGGGATTACAGTCAATGAGGATACAGCTGCATCCAGGGGCCAGACCGCAAAACTTTCCGCAGCTGGTGGAAAAGACAAGGGCAACGACAAAGCCTCTGAGTTATTAGAAGCAAGCTCCAGTAATAATGGCTTTTATACCAATGACCCCAATCCATCTGAAAGTGAGGCACAGAGGGTTGATTTACGATCCAAAAAGCTGAATGATACAAATAATGCTGGCACCTCCAGTACAGGGTCCTCCGCCTAAGTCAATGAATAGATTAAAGGCTGAGGAGCTGAGGATGATTCTTGAGGAAAAATGTCTGTCCATAGATGGGGTTATTGACAAGTACCCAGAGATAATGGAGTGCTTGAGACACCACAAGTTTCAAATCTTCACCAAACCTCGTGGTCCTTATATTCTAAACTGGGTAAGAGAGTTCTACAATGCATACAATGCACTAATACCTCAGAAAAAGCAGCTAGCAGTAGCTTTCAAAGAAGTTGACTACATAGTTGTTAGAGGCCGAAGGGTGAAGTGTGATAGTGAGGCAATCAATGTAGTCTCGGGCATGTCCATAAATATTAGGGATCATTGCCAACACTTGATCAGAAAAAAAAAGCTGGATGAGATGAAAGAGTGGTTAGCCCCGTTGATCTCAGATGATTCTCCGAAGTAGTTGAAGGAAGGAGCTCCGATTGAAAAGAAAGATCTGAACATTGCCGCAAGATTCTAGTTTGATTTTATCAGTAGCACAATTATGCCATCCCAAAATGAGTCAGCTCTTCACCTTGTCAAGGCAGCCTTTCTGGGTTGCATCATAGAGAAAACTCGGATAAATTTGGGTACACTCATTGCTTTAGAGATACTCATGCGTGCAAGGCAGCGCCATACCTCACTTCCATTCCCAGTATTGATCATGACATTGTGCAAATGATCTTGGGTACCTCGAGATGCCAAGAAGGATATGGAAGTGATGCCCACACCCTCTACTGATATATGGAGGATCGAAGCCGAGTACCTTAAGGATCAACCAGAAAGGAAGAAGACAGCCTCGGTGGAGTCAGTGAACACAGAATCATCACTTGCAAAGGAATCTTTACCTACTTGGATCCCTAGACCTTTAGGTATATCTATTACCACTGCTACTCCTGCTGACACTCCAGGTTCTTCTGCTGCTGCACTACCTCCCAGACCTACTGTTGTTGCTGCTGTTTCTTGGCCTCCACTCACCCAGGCTTCTCTACTCCGGATGGAACATCTGGCCCAATCTGCTAATTGTCGGGCTGCCAGTCTAGAGGCCTCTGTTGTGGGCATGATTTAGACTACCCTTGTTGACACTGTGACACCACTGAGCATTGCCATTGATTCCTTAGAAACTAGGATAGTGGTGTGTGAGCACAACCAAGGGACTACGAAAGAGGTGACAACTTTAAAGGCTTCCATAGCTGAGCTGCAAAAAGATGTGAACTACCTGAAGTCCACTGATATGTCCATGGTATTTGGAACAATAAAGACTCCAGATGTGCCTGAGATGCCACAGACCACCACTGGACATGGGGATAGATCGGAGCAGACAGCCTATCCTGAGTCAGAGGCAGAAATTGATGAAGAGATGCTTGAGGAGACTGAGGGAGCTACAGATGAAGATCTGACTAAGACTGAAGCAATTATGATAGATACTGCTGTGCAGGCTTCCTTAGCAAATGCACTTGTTGCTGGATCCAGTGGAGCTGGTCCTTCTAAGGTCACTCCAGGCATCGATGCCCAGACAGAAGGAGCGACCACTTAGACAGGATCCCCTCTTTACCTCCCTTTCTGTCTTTCTTTAATTTACATTCTAGATATTTTATTATTTGCATTTGAGGACAAATTGTTTTTAATTATGGTGGGGTGGGGCCCACCTTTGTGTGCTATTCGTGAATCGTATTTTGTTTATGTATTTGCATTGTAAGCTATAATTGTGTTAATACTGCTTTTGTGGAAGGTTTAAGCTTGTGGCTTCTTTTGCTTTAAATTGCAAATGATTTTGATCCTTCTGAAAAACATTTCACCACCTCTTGTATGTACTTGATAGTGGCTGTTCTTAGCAAATTTAAGTCTCGATTTTGATCAATACCAATGACTTGAATAGTGCTCATAATTGAACGAACATGAATGTATGGCTACGATGAGACCAAATGAAGTTGGATAGACAATATATGAACTCTTTGCATCTCGTTATGATTAGCCATGTATCAAATTGATTCTCTTGCGATGAACGTTGCACACTAGCGAAAGTGTGGAGTCTTGTTTGACTTTAGTGTCGATGCCTTGTGCGATGAGCTTACTGTGAACTTTGTATGACAACACCTAGAATTCACCCCATTGGTCCGGTAGACTAAGTAAGGCTATCTCTTGATATGATCTTAATCAACTTCGAAGAGTGTGAGCCAATTGGACATATACCTCTTTTGTGGCCTATGTTGTGAGTGTGTGAACCTCTTTTGAACACCTCTTGAGCCTCACCTTTCTTTGGAAGAAACTTGATGAAAACAATGACATTTCTTTATCCATCACCCATAATCCTCATGAAGTTGTGGTTTGTTTGAATATCCAACTTAGGACAAAAGCCTAAGTTGGGGGTGTGGTGAAAAGAAAATGGAAAGTCAAGAAGTGCAAGGAAAGTCTCCTTTAACCCATGGTGTTAAGAAAAATGGAACCCCTCCATATAAAAAAAAAAGAGAAGAGAGAAAAAGAAAAAGTATGAAAAAGGAAAGTTGTGGAATAAAGTTGAAAAGTACAAAAGAAATGGGGTTCCCAAACAATCCATGAGAAGTGAATAATGGGATGACTTATGAGCACTAAAGAAAATGATGAAGAAAGAGGAAAGGAAGTGTTGCACGACATTTCATGAGGATGAATGTCACTGAACCTAAATGACCATACCTTTGCATTCATCCCCATTACAAGCCTTGTAAAGACCTTTTTGATCTTGAGTGAGCTAAAACAAATGTTGATTGGAAAATACGGGCAAACCTATGGGTGAAAGCATGCATAGTGTTCTTCTTTTTTAGTGTGAGCGTTGCATTTGATTCCGGAGCTTTAAATGATTAAACCGTTGTGTGTGAGTATGGAATCATCCTTTGTGTGAGGGCATTCAAATACTTTTGTTGGGCTTGAACTTGCATTTGAAGCAAGTATTGCAAGCATGAGAATCTTTGTTAATGCTGTGTCACAACTTGAATCTCTGGGAACACAGTTGATCTTGTCTTAAGTAAATTGAGTCTTGTTGTGTACATTCATGATCGAGTCTTGTGTAGCACTATTTGAGACATCCTTTTTGAACTGCTCAACTTGAGTTTTACTTGAGGACAAGCAAAAGTTTAAGTTGGGGGTGTGACTTATCATTAGCTTCTAAATAACATTTTCCCATTTTTTATGATAACAAACTTATTTACTAGTTCCCCCCATCAACAGGACTCTTCAGGTAATTGGATTGGTCCCTTTTTTGCATCATTTCTGAAGTTTGTCAAATCATCATAACTTCACATTAAGCAACACAATAGCATTTTCCCTTTTTTTGATGATGACAAACTTGTTCAACTTCTTCCCCCTATCGGCATGACCATGTCTTTCATTGATTCCCCCTATCGGCCTAACCATGTCCTCTTCAAGTAGCTAACAACATTGCTAACATCATTGATCTCATACCTTAACAATTTTCCCCCCTTTTAACATCATAAAAAAGGGTTAAAGTAGTAAACCAAGTTGACAGAAATGTAGTTCAAGCAAATTCCTGGCCACTTGGGCAACACTGAGTATGAGTAAAAATGCATAAAGTAATGAGACAAGTCAATAGAAGCAAGACATTTATCATTCATAAGTAAAAGATTAGCAATCAAAGCATTGCAAATATTATTACGAATGAGAACCAAGACAATACCTACTGGGTTTCGATAGAAAAGGAGGAGGTCTGACACGAGAATTTAGGAAGAGACGGGATGGCTTAGGAGCAAGGGATTGAAGAAATAGGATTAGTAGATCATATCCCTTAACATGGTTTTTAATAAGCCTCTCTTGAAGTTCAACATTCTTTGCTTCTCGGGCTTCATGTTGTTGTCTCAACCTGGTCCCTCTGATTGTGCTGTTTCAGAATCTGAGCCTTTACGCAAACTATTTCAATGTCCCTGTTATCAAGAGCAACTTCCATAGTTCCAACGCAAGCTTGAGTTTCTTATGATAGAAAGAGTGGTAAACTTAAACTTATTCAAGGCCTCCGAGATGCATAGATCAATAAAAGGAACCATTTTTTGTTTTTTTAAAAAAAAATATATTTCAAGGTTAGACAGTGTCCCATTCAGAATACTTTGAGTTCTTAGAATATCAACCCTTTCATTTTTGAACATCATCTTTTCTACCTTCTTCCTTTTGTTTGCTGGACCTAGTCCCTCTTCACACTCAAAAATTTCTTCATCGGAAAATTTTCTAGTAGGAACAAAGGGTTTAAACATTTGAAGTGTTTTTGAGAGAGGATAAAAAAGGGTTTTGAAAAACTCTGATTTTTTGAAGGGGATTTGAATTTTTTAGGGAGATGGAAAGAAATATGGAGTATAAAGGAAGTGAAAGGGTATATCATGTGAAAAGATGTGTCATTTTGGTGTTCAAATGATGGGACAACTGTCAGATACCTGAATGACATATATGTGGCAATTGCAACGACTTTCATGCATAATTCAAAATGCAATGTTAAGATTGCCAACCTTTGAGAACGGACTAGGTCCCTCTCTGTAGTTTGAATATGATTGCCTGGATCTATCCTGACCTCCATTTTCCTTCAGCCCTTTTTCCATGTGTGTATAACTACAAAAGGTATGAGACTGAACTTGCTAAAACATACATACCTGAAAAATAAGGATACTTGCTCCCTTTGCCTAGTCATAAGAGGATTGATTGCTTCTGGCAAGATCCATTCAATCAGGTTTCATCATTCCCAACTTCAGTTTGATTATCTCAACCAGGTCTTCTAAGATCTTCAAGCTGCTGCTTGATCTACAAGAGTTGAGCACATCAAGTTGCAATTGCTACATTATCTACCTCAATTGTTTAAAGATCAACTAAATCTTTCCTTTTAGTTTCCCATGAGTGAGAGATCAACCTAGAACATAAGCCATTCCTAAGGTACTCTTTCTATCAACTTGATACCCAGCATAATCAGTATCACCATATTCCTTCAAATAAAAAAGTCTCCTGATGGACAGAATAGAACCAAGTCCCTATCTTTTTCAAGTGTCTTAGGATTCTCTTAGCAGCCTTAAAATGTGATTCTGTTTGACAAGCTTGGAATCTTGCATAAATCCTAACACTTGTATAATTTACATCTGGACCAAATCCATCAGTATCCAACTTTGATTTAGTCCCCATGGGAGTATCAATTGACTTGGCATCCATAATATGAAACTTCTTCAGTAGCTTCGCTGAGCTGGAACCAGGTCCATGTTCTTGACAAACTGGTCCTTGCTTAGGGCTTTGATGAAGATGTCAGCCACTTGATTTTCCATTTTGCAAAGCTTCATGATGACATTAACCCCTTTTAATATTGTCTAGACTTCAATTATATTAAGACTTTTGAGCAGCTCATTGATGTACTTTTCATGACAAACTAGAATACCTTTAGACGTTTACTTGATCTACAGCTCCAAGAAGAAATTTAATTCTTCCATCATGCTCACTTCATACCTCACTATTCCTGAGTGCAACAAACTCTTCACACAACATCTCAAATGGTTGCTTCAAAGATGATATCATCAATATATACTTGAATAATCAGCACTTCCCTTCTTTGTGATTTTGAAAAGAGGATTGTCAATTTTACCTCTTTTGAAACCATTGTTGAAAAGGAACTCCGACAACCTATCAGCTGGTCGGGGAACCGAGTGGCATACTTTTCTTCTTTCAAATTGAGCTTGATGAACTTCTTCATTCTCACCTTTAGAATTCACATTATCAGGTTGAAGTGCATCATCTTTGTTCATCATTGGGGTTGCTGGATTCATGAAGAGGATATTCTTCAGCAAGCTTATTGTTTAGACCATCTCTTTGAATCTGAGGCAGCTCTTCCATCTCAGAATCTTTTTTGTTTTGCAGCTTCTCAATTCTTCCAGAGTCATCAAAAATCACATGAACACTTCCTTTAATGCACAATTTTTGTTTTTGTACACCTGATAAGCCTTGCTAGAGGAGGAATATCGCACAAATATTCTTTCATCACCATTAAGATCAAACTTCTCAATATCATCCTTTTGGTCACAAAACATGTAGTATTCACCACTTCAGCCCGAAAGTTCTTTGAAAGATTCATAGCCTGCTCATTCCACTTGAAGGATGGTCTAATCTGCTTCTCTTTAACACAAGCATCGTAAACTTTGTCATCTACAAATTTTATTTTGGGCAGACCATGGACCAAGTCCCTTGACATAAGTTTGTTCAGCAGAGGAGCCCTCACATAGCTGACTCTCCTGAATTATTGATCCGTATTCTCACCTTGACCGCTAAGGCAAGTGAGACTGCTACTACGAGCAATGTTCAGATCAGCAATATACATGTTTTTGCATCTCTTTTCTATCAAGATCATCACCTGAGATAACAAATTTGTGACACCACATTTATCTGATAAGAACTTTACTTCAGTTTGTTCATCACAAATCTGTGAAACACTTGAAAGATTGTACTTCAACCATTGACATAGTACACAACTTCAATGGAATGTTCCACAGATTTTCAAGTCCTGCCTATATCAAGAATGTATCATTTGTTGCTATTTCCAAAAGAGACACCTCTACCTTGAAGTGCCTTAAGAGAGAGGAAGTTTTTCAGTTTTCCCAGTCACGTGCTTTGAGCATCCGCTATTCATGAACCAGCACTTGCTGTTACTACTTCCTCTCACGTGCATACCATATCACTTGTTAACCTTGGAACCCACTTTAGTTGGAGTTCCCAGTAAGCAGATAAAGGAGTGATAAGAGAATTCTTTGTCTAGTGAGGCAAACTAATTTTCTTCAACTTAGGACCAGAAGCAAGACCATGTCCCTTCTTCTATTTATTCCTCTGTTTGGAATAGTTTAAAGAACTCTCTTCATATTTTTTCAAAACAGGACAGTCTTTCTTAAGATGTACATCTCGACCATAATGTACACATAACAAATTATCAACATCAGAAACATTTTTGCTGTGAGAATTGTATGGGGGATCTATCTTCTCACAACCTAGGCCTCTTCTACTGTTGTTGTCTTGACCAATTAGATTTGTAAGAATCTTAGAGGAAGTGGTCCATTTGAGGGATTTGTCTAGTTCCTCTTTTACACGGACCAGAACCTTCTCTTCACAAGATTTCTTTCTAGAGCCAATTCCATCTTCATTTCAGCAGTGTGCAACTTATTTTCAAGCTCTAGCTGCAAGCTACTGGCCTCTTTCTTTCCTTTTAAAACTGTAATAGTCACCCCTTTTATCTTTTCCTTCAATTCTAGATTTTCAGCTTCTATAACAACTATTTGATTTTCAATATCAGATATTTGGGCAACTAAATAAATTTTTCCGTCTTAAGAGATGTCTAGCCTACTGTTCACGAGATCATTTTCAATCGTTAGCTCACTTATAAAGTCAAGTAGTACAACATTTAGCTTTCTTAGTTTACTAGTAGAAAATGTATTCAAGTTTTGCTTGAAGTATGATACGGTTACCTTTTCATCAGCATCTTCCTCATCTAACTTTTCCATGAAAGCATCATCAGAGTGTTCAGAATCATTTCAATCACTTGAGGAATTTTTCCATACAGTCAAATCCTTCTTCACCACATGATACACAGCTTCTCTTCTACTTGACTTGTCACAGACCTGGTCCCCCTCTCTATCTTTGCTTTCTCCAGACTTGACATATCCCATGTGGTCAGCCTTGTGCATCGGGCAGTCTCTAATGGAGTGACCTGGTTGATCGCACTTGTAGCACACATCACTTGAGCTTGTAGCCCTATCAAGATTTTTCTATTTCATGGAACCTCCACGTTCTCTCATGATTTTTTTGAAATCTTTGAGTGAAATGACCTAAGTTCTCATTTATTTAAGGGGTTTCACTTTGTGACTCCTTGGAAGCAGGTGATTCGTCTCTTTTTGTATCTTTGTTCCGATCAACTTCATCAATCAAATCATTCATTTTGTCTTTGACCTTGAGAATGAGACCCTCCTTTTTCCTGTGTATCTCATGAACTTGAAGATGTTCAAATATTTCATTCAGAGTTACCACTTCAGGATCCCTTGTCTCATTGCCAAACACAGATTCATTTGTCCAAGATCTGGGAAGAATTTCCAGTATCTTAGAGACTTGCTTGCACACAGGGACATGTTCTTCAAGGAACATAAGCTCATTGGTGATGTAGAGAATCTGGTACATATTTCATGAATAGATTCACCTTCTTTTACGGTGAAACTTTCAAACTGAGTAGTAAAGAGATCTAGCTTATTAGATTTCTTTGTTTCCTCAGTGCCCTCATATGTTGTTCTCAACCGATCCCAGATTTCCTTGGCTGATTCACAAGATGAGATCATATTGTATTCATTTATACTAATGCCACACATAAGTCGCTTCCTAGCTTTGTGGTTTTTCTAGTCTTATATTTTGTTAGAGTCATTATATTGTTGTCGAGTTTTAGGAATGACTGTAGTTACCTCTCCATATTTAACCTCCATAGTTGGCACATAAGGACCTTCACAAATAAAGTTTCATACCTCAATGTCCTCAGCCATGAGATAGTCACTCATTCAAATATTCCATCATCTACAGAACTGACCATTAAAGAGAGGTGGTCTTATGGGGGACTGACTTCTTTGCAGGTTAGGTGGTGTCGCCATTCCTCGTAGGAACCTCTCTCTTAGTGTTAACCAGATAGAGAGACTAGGCTCCGATACCAATTGTTGGAATGTATGCGTCCACTAGTGATCACAGGACCAGGTCCCCTAATAGAATAAAAGTGCAGAAAATAAACAGCACAACGTAAAATAGGCAGAAGAGTTTTACGTGGAAACCTTCTTGCTCAAGGGAGTAAAATCATGACCTCTCACACAGGATTTTCAACTGATTTCACTAAAAATCCCAGCATAAGTGAAATACATATTACAACCATAACAATGAGACCAAACTCTTAGTCCCACACTAAGTAATACTCCTATTAGTTACTGAGCCCAATCAATGTATCCATTGCCCACTATATTAACTATCACTAATTAATATAGACTTCAAAATGTAAGACACAAAGTTAACTCTAACAATGTTCTTACCCTCACTACACACAAGAGTTTGAAACATTTCTTATAAGAGTGAAATGAATCCAACAAGTTTAGCTCAATAGGAACATTCAAGACAATAACAGGTATGGAAAGAAATCTTCAGTTGATTAGGTCCCTTGTTGTATGAGTTCTTGTTGAAGATGGCCTTCTCTTTTTAAGCTTATGAATTTTTAGAAATTCAAAGTTTTGTTTGCCAACTCTTGGTTTGTATCTTGTGAGGAGAGATTATTTTAAATGGACACAAACCTCTTGAAACAACCCTTTTGGCTGAGAGCCTGCTTCTCCAAAAAAATGTGCACCTACCACATCAGAGGTGGTAGCTTTTCTGACAGCTGTCTTATCATCTTTTCACATAGGCAGTCTTGCAGGGACCAGGTCCCTTCCAATGTTTTCTTAGTGAGTTCTTGAGAAGACCTTCTAACTCTCTCTCTTTTTGAATGAATGAATCTACTTGTTGTTTGTCATTTTGATTATATCAACCAAATAGAATTATTGACCATTAGACAAACAACCTCATCCATTTCTATTGGTGAAGTATCCCGACGACTTTACTAACCCACTAACAAGACAACTTTACAACTGTACACCATTATAAATATGGACGAGAGAACTCTTCCAGGGACCGAGTCCCCGCATTTGTCAGAATCATCAAAATACATAGAATATAACAAAGGCAATGAGTAGAGAACAATTTGAGAAAAGTAGGTTAGATTTGGGGATGATTAAGATTGCATAAACTATCCTCAATGATTGGCTAGAAAACAAGTTCCTTGTTAAACTATTCTAGCTAAGATGTTATACTTGTCAAACTTGCACAAGAAATTTGTGTATCTCAATTCTAGATATTTGACTTTGTTTTATCATAGTTATGTATTAGATTGTGGAGAGAACTTCTAAAAGAGAAGGAGATCAAAATACAAACTATCAAGTATGATCTAGAAAATTTTATGTTATTAAATGACTAAGGTGAATCACCTAAGCATGCTTGTTACGTTCAATGAATAGCCCTTTCCTACCCGTTAACCATCACAATGAAAGAGTCTAATTTGTTTCTTTTCCAAAAAACTATGCCAAAATGACATCAAAGAGTCACCTCCACCATCATTACACATACTCTCTCTTTAACTGTTTCACTTCCTACTCATATTACTCATAAAAAGAACCAAAAATAATCCATTCATTCCTTTTCAAACCCTTTTTCTAAAACTAATACCCATCTATCTACATGGATTAATCTCCATCAACCATTCCTGCTTAAAATAAACATGCATATAATTTTCGTGAAATGATATTGCATGAAACTACAAATCTTACCCTTGAAATTCCACTTGTCAAACCCTTAAAATTATTGGATTTTGTTGAGTGGAATACATTTGAGAATCAATTATCCAACTGCCCAAACATTCCCCCATTCCCACAAAGATTATCCACTGAAGCTCTAGACATCCACCGCCTTTGCATAATGTCCAGTTTAGTCTTCATTCAAGCAAGCACATTTCCTCCCTATTTAGTCTTCATTCAGTGCCAAGAGGTTGGCCCATATCTACATTTGAGAAATGGTTCATCTTTATAGTGTGCAGTCTCTCCTATATAATATTGATGGTGCTTAGTTCACTTCAAGATTTTGGAGGAACTTTCATGAGGAGTTAGGCACTCATGTCGACCTTAGCACGACTTTCCACCCATAAATTAGTTATCAAAGCATACTATTTAGGTTCTTGAGGATATGTTCCAAGCCTATATGTTGGAGTTTGGAGGTAAGTGGGACCATTTCTTACCTTTGGTGGAGTTTGCGTACAATAAAAGCAACTACTAATGTTTTCATATGGCCCCGTTTGAGGCCCTATATGGTACGTATTATCGCTCTCTGTCTAGTTGGTTTTATTCTATAGAGTGTAGACCGCATGGAACACCCTTGATTCAGGATGCTTTGAACAAGGTGAGGGTTATTTGGGATAAACTCTGGATAGCTCAGTGTTAGTACTAGAGTTATGTTGATCGTAGGCATCAACTTTTATGATTTTAAGTTGGTGATCGAGTTTTCCTCCGTGTGCCACCCATGAAGGTCATGATGAGATTTGGGAGACGGGTAAAACTTAGCACTAGGTATATTGGGCCTTTTGAGATCCCTAGGACAATTGGTGAGGTTGCTTATGACTTGGCCCTACCTCTAGTATTCTAAGCTGTCTACCTATTTTTCTATGTTTTGATGCTACGTCGGTATGTTCCTAATGAGTATCATGTGCGCTAGTATGATGCAATAGGGTTGGATGACCATTTGACATTGGTGGAGGAGCCAATTGCCATTCTAGCAAGAGATGTGCGGTGGTTGTGCTCGAGAGCCATTCCTATGGTTAAGGTCCATTGGAGGCATCGTCCACTTGAGGAGGCTACTTGGGGGACTCAACAAAAGATATTTGAGCCTTCATGTACTTCTTGTCTCATTTTTTCACAAACAAAAGTCTTTTTTAGTAGTTGATGTTGTAATGACCGTCTAGGTCATTTTTGTGTTTATGCTTTCTGTTCATTATTTACAGCATTCCTATAGCGACCTCAAGTCATTTATGACTTGCTAGAACTGACACTTCGGTCACCTAGTTGTTCGTTTAGTTTTATGCATGTTTTTATGTTTTGGAAATTTTGAACGGTCATTTTTGTCAAAAGTTTAGAAAGACGACCTTAGAATCCAAATCGGCGATTTCATCAGCGCTGGAAGGGTCATTTTAGGGTAGTACCATCATCGACACAACTTTTGACTCTTTTAGTGCGAGTCTATGTGATTAGGCATTTTAACTTTCAAGTTAAGGCATAAGTGTAACTTTAGACAACATTTTGGGTAAAAGAGCTTGGATGAAAATTCCATCAACTCAGGTAGCTATGGAAAGTCTAGTTTGGTCTAGAACGACCCTTTGTGTAGATCTTGAGGCTTCTGGGCTAATTCCCCCCTTATGGTTTTTGTTCAGAATAGAGTTTGAGTATGGGGACCTTTTTTCTGAGATGACATCGTATGGAAATTTTGAAAGCTTCGTTTAGTCTATAATATTGAATATGGTTGGGCAGCATATCTCGTTTGCATGCATGACATTCAGAATGATTTGGAATGCCCCATTGCAGATTTGGAAACTTGCCAAACCAGTTGATATACATCAGCTAATGCATGCCGAAATTGGTCTTTGTGTTCGTGGACTTTGGGTCGGGTTCGTAGAGACCAGGGACTTGGTTACCACGTTCGTGGGTCTAGTCCATATTCGTGATGTGTTAGGACCCTTTGCCTTCAAGTTCGTGGGGGTCGACCGCGATGGTGGACTTTAAGTTTCTTGGTTTTCACATTTTTTGGCTCCTTGCTGTGTTCATGATGGGAAATTATCAAAAGCTCTACAATGCAGGACCGCTGGGTTTCCTTCGAGAAGAGTAAATTTGTTTGGTCTTTTATTTAAAGACCAAACGCGAGGCATCAAAGTCATCAATATCCAAATAGCAATTTATCCTCCCATATAGCTCAAAATTTAATGATTCAAAGTCCGGTGGATTTGTGAAGGTTGTGGCTACACCGTGGAGTTATTGGAAGTCATTGGCAAACCTTATTTTGTGGTACAATTATGTTATATCTGGATTTTTAGTTTCTTTGTTGCTTTTAAATTATAAATTTTTGCATGTGTCATTTGTTCGCTGTTCTGAGCCCCAAATTATGTTCCATTTAGGGACACAAGTTCAGGGTTCTATTTAGGACCTTTTGATGGAGTCAATTTAGGAAATTCCAGCATGTGTCTTGTAATTCCTGCCTGACTCCAAAATTGGTCAATCTCTAATTTATGTGTTTTTGGTGTCTAAGCGACTATACTGATGTTGTGTTCCAACTTTTGATAGTCTGGAAGCATTTGGAGGCTATTGAGAAAGCAAAAGATCCAGCCTTGCAATTGGGAGCCTGTGTGATCGGCCTACAAGTAGGGTACGAGTTCCTTCTATTTTATTAGTAAATGTATGTTGATTAGAATGAATTAGGAGTGGGTACCTAGTAGTTCTTCTTTTCCTTATCTTAGAAACCATGCTTAGGCTTGACTAGACATATTTTTATGTGTAAAACCATGCTAGTTGGGGATTATATGTGTTTCGGGTTGTTATGATTTGATTTTTTATTGTTACTTGTTATATATTTGAGCATGTTCGACTTTCATCTAGGATTAGATTAGTGTTGCCTTAGACTTGTGATCGTTTTAGCTTGTTAGCCTTGTTTCTTCTTTGACGTCAGTTTTGATGTACTAGATCTCTATAGACTGGAGTAGCAGACTTGACTCTGATAGTATGTGTCGTAGCTTATGCGTTTTAACAACTTTATTGATCTTCTGCTCTCTCCCCTATTTCTGAAAATCTGATGTGTTACTAGAGATTTTTGCTTCTTGACAGCATGGGGTTGTATTGTTTTAGGCTTTGAGCCTTTTAGTTATTCTTTGTGACTGGATGTTGTTCCACATATTCTTGGTATTGATATATGAGATCTTCTTCAGAGTTCAGACACCTCTGAGTCACTCATTCAAGCTCGATGACTTATGTCCTGGGAGTGGACTGGATGGTTGGGTGGCCTTCATAAATGAGATCCTCTTTGGAGTCGACACACCCTAGGTCACTCTTGCTAGCTGGACTGGGAGTGGATTGGCTAGTTGGCTAGCAAGATTTATTGCCATTATTGCTAGCTGGGCTGAGAGTTGAATGAATTGTTGGGTATTTGTGGTTACTTGGGCTAGGAGACCGACTTTAACGTCGTGGTACTCTTCTCTCATTAGACCTAGCTATTTTGTGTACATGTTAGGCTTATGGGGGTCCATTCGAGTTTTATTTAAACTTGCACATGAGTATACCTTCTGGACTTAAGGGGTCCGCTTAGGTTTAATTTAGTTGTATTTATATTTACTTTTTGTATGCTCGTGTGCTTTCTTTCATATCAACTTTGACCTTTGTTTCTTTAAAGATTCTATCTTTTCTTATTGATTTTACCTTCCTTTCTTAGTTCACCTATGATGCCTACTGAGTACCTTTATTTTGGACTCATTCTACTCTCTCCATCTATTTTGTGATGCAGGTCCTAGTACCAGCAAACAATGGTGATTGTTCGTGCCATCTTCTGCAGCTTTTGGGATTGGAGACGTGGGTGAGCACTTGGCGTCATGGATCAACCTATTTTTTTCTTTACTTATTTAGCTAGTCTTCTGCTTTTTGAGACAAGCTTGGTTTGGGTCCTCTTTTAGGACTTGTACGTTTATGTTAGACAACCTAGTACTTATGACTTTTAGGTTCTAGGAGTAATTCTCTTGTATAAAGTTTTTGATTTGCTTCCATTTCTATTTGGTTGTGTTGTTATAGTGTTATAATGATTAGTTCTACCCTTATACCTATTATTTATTGTTCTAGCTTATAGGTTGGCTTACCTACTTGTGTATTATAGTACGTGACATCCTCTTGAAACACTACTTAATAGAAGAAATGATTTCCAACGCCATTTAGCATGAGTTGAACAGAAAATTATTGTTACTTGAAGATCAGAGCATAAAGGAAAATGACTAACAATATCCCCTAGCAATATAGTTTATAAAATATGTGCTTTATATATGGATTGGTTGTTCTATCTTTCAAATAAGAAATAAATTTGTTTGACCCCTTCTGTACAAACTAAGTTTTCAACCTTTGAATATCTGAGTGAATCACCTATGCATTGTATATCATGAAAGTTGACCCAAACACAACCAAAATTTCACCTTAAGTTTCCATGTGTTAACATTTTTGCCCAATATTTTTATACTTGACTTGATCCTCAGGATACTTGATGGTAAACTTTTTTTGTCCAATTTTAGCGGGGCTTGTTAATAAATTGGTTAAAACAAGTACGTTTCTATTTTTTTTAAAAATTAGCTAAAAATAAAAAGGGAGTAGACTCAAATATGCCACTGAACATTGAGAAAAGGTTCATCTATGCCATCCGTTAAAAAATTGGATCATCTATGTCATTTATGTTTGAGAAAATCCATGCCATTATATGTACCCTTGGGAGATAAATTTTTGGTGCAAATTAAAGAATGTAGCATATTCTTTGTAGGCTTAGCATGCTTTATCTATTTGTAAGTCTGCACTGTCTCTCTACTGTTTTGCAAAAGAAGTAGAGAGATGCATATGAAGTTCAATTTCGAAGAGCAACCACACTTTATTGGTTACTTGTTCTCTATTCTTCTTATGTGTCATATACTTAATAAGATTATGTCCTATTTGTTCAATGAAGGGAAGCATTGGAGCAACACTAAATTAAGTTCTCTTTGTGTGATCTATAGATCTCGAATTTGAGTCTTGTTATCGACCATTTGTGTAAGGGTGCACCAATATTGTTTGTTTTAGGGTAGACCGCTGCCTGCATTACACTCCATTGGGTTGCCTTTTGTTTTTGTTTTCAATTTGTTACACCGTAAAAATAAGACCTTGAATGACGCTATGTAGCGTGCAATGTGTGGATTAGACGCACGTCACAACTTCAAACTTTGTTTCAGCAAAAAACTCTAGTATCTAAACAGAGAAAGATAAACTAACGAGCTTATTATCCTCCACAATTTCATTGGAATGTATGACTTCTAATAATTTTGCCTATAACATAACTTTCTAGTTCCATTGGAATGTTAAACTAAAGAATCAAAAGCTCATTAATGATGTTGTAAATATATGAAATGGACTTAATCATTTGATAACTTTGGGAATTTTCCAACTCAATAGCAATTAGATAAAGTTATAGAGTACTCGTTGCGACTTGAATCTTCTTAAGAAAAAGTTAAATATTTCATGCATCAACCTGAAAAATTGTTCTTATTTTTATTGTACTTATACTTTAACCAGCATATACAAAAAACAGGATTGATTTATCATATGTTCACTCAACTAATATTTATTATATCAAAAAATCATCTTTCTTCTTGATTCTAATTTTCTTCAACAAAGAAAATACTTTTTTGTTATAATTACTTAATAGTAACAATTATTAGTTGAGTGACTATCTGAAAAAACTAAAACATGGATAAAAAGATAAAAAATATACTTTGAGTTTAGCCAGTCAATAAACTTTAGTCAAATTCAATTAAATTGTTGTAATCATTTATAGCAAAATGCATATGACACATCTTAGCTTAAGCTAAAGATAGCTTTCAATTAAATGTTTTACCTCTACCAAAGAATTGATAAAATCAAAACTCAGATTTTGTTTCAATAACATCAATTCTAAAAAAAAAAGAGATCTCTTTTTCAACTCAAAATAAAATTATGCAAGCAATCCTTGTTCCTAAACGTTAAGCTTTATCAACTCCTTAAAAAGCCTTAATGCAAGAAATTACTTAAAAATCATTAAAAAAAAACTTTAAGCTTTATTAACTCGTAAAAAACCTTAATGTTTTATTCTTGTTCTTGAACATTGTCTTCATTACAAGAATGAATTGAGTTATTTACCTCCATGATGACTTGTATTAAGCCTTAAACCCATTCCTTTAGATGATATTTCAACCCTCTCTCTAGTTAGGACTTTCTGTAAGTGGATCCGACACATTATCTTTTAACTTTACACAATCAATTGTGTGATAATTTCACTCGAGTGTAGTTTTCTAACAATATTATGTTTATATCTTATAGGATGGGACTTCATGTTATACATTATGCTCCATGACCTACGTATTGCATCTTGACTATCAAAGTGTATCCATACTGATGCCAAAGGTTTGTGTAACATCTCGCTAATTAAAAGAACTAGAAAGAGTTAGAATTGGAAATAGTCATTTTAGGAAAGAATGAAAAATCTGGAAATTTGTTAAGTTATGTTAAGTTTGGATTTGGTCAACTTCATACGACCAAAACTCCTAGCTCAAGATAAGTTAGGTGTGCTTCCAGATACCGTAGGAAATATCTTGGAATTATCTTTCCAACGCCGCTGAGTTTGTGCAATTCTGAGTTCATATGAGTGAGTTATGCCCATTTGAAGTTGGGTTGTTCAAATAAGGAAAGTATAATCTGGATTTTTGAAGGGTAGTTTAGTCTTTTCCTTACCCAATTAAATTATTTAATCTTTAGTAAGTTATGTGGGGTCTAAACTGAGTTAGTTTAGTTTACGCTATTAAGAAATACACTAGGGCTTTGAGAGAAGAGAAAAGATGAGAAAGGAGAAGAGAAGTTCAAGATTCGCCTAGTTCTTGCAATTTTGGTTGTGGATTTCGCCAAGGATTCAATCCTACAAGGTATGTGAGACTTTCATAGCATTGGGTTCATTCACCTACGCGCCAATCATGTTTGATTTAGTGAAAATTTGTTTCTATAAAGTTGAAAGTATGATGTTCATGAAGTTTGCTTAGTTCTTGAGATTTGATGGGATTGTGGAGTTCTTGATGGAATTATATCGATTTAAGAGTTGTTTTGAGTTAGGTTCTTGTATATATATACTGGGTATCTGAAACTAAAGAGGAATTGATGAAAAGAATCGAGCTTAGGCGAATTGGGATGAGAAAATGAAGGAGGAAAAAGTCGAGCGAGTTTCGGCACGCAAGTCCGTGTCGTGGACTTGCTCCCCGAGTGCACAAAAATCACCTCTGATTCGCGGTTAGGATGCAGACTCGTCTGTTTGAAAATTTAATTTTCCAATCAAATATTTAAATACATATCCGCTTCGCGGACTTGTTTCCAGACAATGATTTCTTGATCTTTTCTCATGTTTAGCTATCTAAAAACACTCTTAAACATCAAGAGATCTTTTCCTATCACAAATCACAATCCTTAAATCCATAATTCAATTCAAGGAAAGTCAAGAGTCAAGTCTAGAGGTTAAGAATCAAGTCAAGAGAAGTTCGTAAAGTATTTCAAAAGTCTTTCACAAACGTTTTAACTTTGTTTTAAGACTTAAGTTTTGAGTTGAGTACAAAGTAAGAGTAAAAGGTCTTTTCTTCAAAGATTATATGGGAAATAAGTATTCCCAAGAGTTAGAAATGTTTTCACATTTGAGCAAGAAAGGGAACATCGATTCCAAGAGAGCTTTTAAGCTAAAATTTGAGTAATTTTCTCAAACCAAAGAAAGAAGTTTTGTTTTAAAAACATATGAGCTAAGTATATTTTGGGAGTAGTATTAATCATTGATGTGGGGATGCTAGTTCATAATAATTCAAGTCTCCATAAACCATGTAGCCATCATGGGTAGTAAAGGATCATAGTTTTTAGATGATTCCTTAAGTGCTTTTTAGCATAGACTAGTAGATCCACTTAGTTAAGGTGTTTTGTATGACAGCAAAGTATAGGACAGTTCTGGCGGTGTGGGCAAGACATTGTATCACCACTTAGGCTCATAGTGGTGGTTGTCGGTTAGAGAAACTCCCATAGAAATTATATTACTTTATTATATGAGTAAGTTGAGTTGTTATTGCATTTCTTTAACAAACTGGGTTACTTTCTACTGCTTTAAAAGCTTTTCATATATTACATGTGTATTGTTGCTTTATATTGAGTTAAGTTATTCATGAGTTGAATAAAGCCAAGGTAAGTGTTTCTTTTAGATTTCTTTCAAGATTATGTTATGTTTAGTACTCTCCTCGCATACTCGTACATTTAATGTACTGTTGCCATTTGTCCTGCATCGTTTTATGATATAGACACAGGTAACCAGGATCATCATCCAGTGCCTCGTTGATCCAGTTGAGCACTCAGAGTCTGTTGGTGAGCCTCTTTTCTTTTCGGAGGGTTCCTTTTTACATTGGTTTCTAGTATTTCAGTTGTTAGGATGATCGGGGGTCTTGTCCCGACATCCCACTTTGTTTAAGAGGCTTCATAGACGAGTAGCTATAGTTCTTTAGTCTTATTCATTCAGATATTGTTTAAAGGCTTGAGTTTGCCTTATTGGCTAGTTGAATGCTTTCTTATTAACATTCTTGAGTTATATGGTTTTGTGTTTGTTAAGTAAAGTCTTCCGATGAGTAAGTCAGGCCAAGGGTTGGCTTGGGGCCAACAATGGTTCTCGAGTGTTAGTCCCACCCAGGGTGTAGGCTCGGGGAATGACAACAATGGGGCTTGAATAATAACATCCCACTAGTTCTAGTCAGTTAAATCCATGTTCCAATTGTTTATTACATAAACTTTCTTGCATTCCTCTTGTTTCTGTTGAACATAAACGTTGTGCTCCATTTGAAATAATTTTCTCAGATGTATGGGGTCCTGCACCTATTCAATCTCATTTTGGCCATATATACTTGTTTTATTTGTTGACGACTTAACACGTTTTACATGGATTTATTTTTTAAAACAAAAGAGTGAAGTCTACAACATATTTCAAAATTTTGAAAGCTTAAATAAAAGACAGTTTGGTGTGAAAATTCAAGCTTTCAATTCAGATTTGGGAGGTGAATATCAAAAACTTAACAAATATTTTCAATCAGTTGGTATTCAATATCGCATAGCATACCCCTATACTCATGAACAAAATAGAACGGCTAAACGGAAAATTCGACATCTTCAAGTAATTATCCTAATCTCTCTCAGAACCCCATATATTGATGCAAATGCCAAGAATGAGCTATCGCAGCTCCTCATTGGACTCAGATTCCTAACACCATCTTTAAGCAATTATCCTAATCTCTCTTAGATTTCCAACACCATCTTCAAGTCTCTAGTGTATCACATAATTCTACCCCATCCTTAACCCTAACAATAAATAGAACCATAAATCTTCTTGTTGATTTCATACAATATTTTCCCGAACCACCTCCACAATCAATTAATTCCCGAACTCATAACATGATCTTGTGTCCTACAACCATGTCCAAATGACGTGCCTTCATAGCTATAACCTGTCAAAATTACCTTAACAAAGAGCCAACAACATTAGCTCAAGAAAAACCATTTTTAGAATGGAGAGAAGCAATCCAAAATAAGCTAAATGCACTCCTTCAAAATTAAAACATGGACTTTAGTTCCATGACCACCTAGTAAGAGTATTATTCGGAACAAATGGATATTCCAAATCAAGCGGAAATCCAATGGTGATATTGATAGGTACAAGGATCGTTTAGTGGTGAAAGGCTACTTCTAACAATGTGGTGTAGGTTTCTCTCCTGTTGTTAAATTTACCAGTGTACGTATTGTGGTATCGCTAGCAACAATTCATCATTGGCATATAATACAAAATGATATTTTGAATGTTTTCTTGCATGGACATCTGGAAAATGAGATTTACATCGACCAACCAACCGGTTTTGTGCACTCTTCCTGTCCGGATTATGTCTGCCAACTACATCAGTCACTCTATGGCTTCAAACAAGCTAGGCGGATTGGTTCCATCACTTATAAACTTTCTTAATACAATCAGGATTCACTCCATCAAAACCTGATATCTCTCTTTTAATTCTCTGCCAAGGTGATTTGAAAATTTTCATTCTTGTTTATGTTGATGACATCTTGTTAACATGTTCAAATCCTAGCAAGTTGGACTCCTTCATCGGTTCTATGAAAACGGTCTTTCCTGTTAAAGACTTAGGTACAATACATTATTTCTTGGGCATTGAAGTAAGGGCCCACACTGTAGGCTTCTTGCTCACTCAATAGAAGTATGTAGAAAATTTGATAGTTGAAACAAATATGTGGACATCAAAACCATGCTCCACACCTATGGATATCTTGCCGAACTTAAACAAATTCATAGTAACTCCTTTTGCAAATCCAGAACAATATAGAAAGATCATTGGGGCATTCTAATACCTCACTCTAACCCGCCCCGACATTGCATTTTTAGTCAATAAGCTTGCTCAGTTTATGAACTATCCAACAGATGTTCATTGGCATGTAATCAAACTAGTCATTCGTTACTTGTGTGGCACCAGTGTTCATGGTTTACTCTTCAAGAAAAATTAAACCTTGCAGCTTCAAAGTTTCTCGAATAGTGACTGGGCTGGCTTCCAGATGATAGACTATCCATTAGCGGATAACTAGTATATATGGGGTCCAACTAAATTTCATGGTCATCAAAAAAGCAACCTGGTGTTGCTCGTTCATCTACTGAAAGTGAATACAAAGCTTTGGCAAACATCGCATCTGAAGTATTGTGGCTCAACTTCTTAATTAAAGAGCTTAGAGTTTTGAATACCCTCCCAACAACTCTCTGGTGCGACAACATTGGTACTATCTACCTTTCTTCAAATTCCATTTTTCATTGTCAAACCAAACTTGTGGAGCTGGATTATCATTTTGTTCGTGAGAATTCATCTCAAGTGCTGACAAACATGCTGATATTCTGACAAAGCCAACGTGTTCAAAATCATATCTCTATTTTTGTGACAAGTTCCTTCTTCACTACCTTCTGTCATCAGCTTGAGGGGGGGGGGTGTTAGTTCCCTACATTTCTCTACCTCTCATTATCCATTTTACTATTTTATCATCGGTAGAACACTATCTTTTGTAGTGGTTTTCATTTTGTATCAGTTATCTTATTTTCATAGACATCTCGTAAAGTAAAACATGTATATATATTTCTATTGTAACCACAGATGTATCAGAGGGAAATACGATCATAGTTCCTCAAGTTATTTCTACTCTCTTATATTACATTGACAACATTGATATCCAAATACTTGAACTTGTGAGGTAGCTTTTCAATGTAATGAGAGTGTGAAAGGCTAATCCTTGTGGAGTCCTAAGGATTCTTATACCTATGATCACATTAGCAGCTCCAATTAATAAATTTGTTTTCATATTCATTTGATGAATTTGAAGATCATATACCACAACTAGTGCAATTAACATCTGAATGGATGTAATCCTAGTTAGTGGCCATTATGTGTCAAAATAATTAAGGCTTTCTTTTTATCTAAAGCTTGTGACGACACATCTTGCCTTGTATTTGTCAATAGTTCCATCAACATTATTTTTGTTTTGAAGATTCACCTTGATACCAAAGGCTTATTTCTTGGAGGAAGGTCAATCAACTGTCTAGTATGGTTGCTCAAGATTGAATCAATCTCACAATTGACAGCTTCTTTCCAAAAGTTTGAATCCCATAAGACATAGCTTCTTTGAATGTATGAGACTTGCTTTTAAGAGGAAATGTTACAAAATTAGATCCGAAGTAAGTAGATGCCCTTTATTAAGTGTGTTCTCCATTCGTTCTTTCCATGGTTGTTTAGACCTTTCACTAGATGACTTAAGTTTAGTTTCATTTAGATATATGTGTTCAAAGAACTTAATGACATCTGATTCAATTAGCAAATTTTCATGATTATCTGATTGTTTAGACGTTTGAATAAAAAATTGACATACTTTACTATTTGTAGCATATCCAATGAACATACAATCCATATTTTTGGGTCCTATTTTGACCCTTTTAGGGATATGACCTTGGAGTTTGACTAGACAACCCTACACTTTTCATTTCTCATATGGAATAGATTGTGTCTTGAAAAGTAGTAGATCACTATCTTTCAAGAGTATATACATTAAGAGGCGACAAGCAATTCTTTATTAGGATACACTAAAGCCTGAATAGAAAACTTTCTACTTCTCCCTTTCTGAACAAAAGAATCTTTTTGTTGTTCCCTTTTGCATAAGGATAGCTTCCCCCACAATTTTGTGGTAATCCTGAACTTATAAGTAACACATTCAATATTTCCTTCAAAGTTTTGTTTTATCTTTCCGAAATTCCTTTAGATTGAGGTGAGTATGGGCAATATCTTTTTATCCAACTAAATTTCAACTTCACTTTTATATTGCCTAGATGTTTCTATTGTTTCATCCTTATCATTAATCAAATATACATAACAATATCTAGTTCCAAGTAGAAATATTGAGTTTGAAAAGACACTCTGTGAGGTGACTTTTGTTCTTTACTTTGTATAACATTGTTAGATACGAACATTGTTTAGAGCCAACACCTTGCCAGATGTCCTTTTTAGAAGGACCTTTCCATAAGCTTTAATTTGGTGGTTATAGTATTACATATGAACATAGTCTCACTAGGTTCAATAAGGGCAATATGAGCCAAATACTTCCTTTACAACACAAAAATGACATATGATTTTTCACAAATATTCATGTCGATACAAGTAGTTGTATTTTAATAGAGAAATATTTTTATGAAAAATCACAACATTTTAAGTGAAACTCTTTCATAAGAGAACACTACTCTTATGAAGAAGTATATACTTAATTTGGTCGTTTTATACTAGTCATATGATATACTAGTAAAAGAGAAAATCAATAACCACATTATCTAATATACTCCAAGAGTTTTGTGGGTCTAACATAATACAAAAATGTCATTGAATTTCATATTTTGTGCTACAACATTTAAATTAGACACCCATTTCAAATATAATCTAAAAAAACAAATTCAAGTACTTTAAAATAATTTACCATACTTTCAACTTGTATACCATCAAAATACAAATTGGCAGCATGAAGCCTCTTTTAGAGATAATATTCTACAAAAGAATTGTTAGTGCTTCAATTCCCTTTTAAAATCTTTACAAAATATCAAAGTTCAATCCATCGACATTGCAGGCACAAATTCACTGACTTTATGTAACCATTTTTTCCTGTCATAATTAGACAGACAATTTAGTATTTAAAATACTAACAATAAAGAATAAATCTTTATACAACTTATTTCTAGTTAACAATGAATTTTTTATATTCTACAAATTGTCAACCAAATAAACATTGAATGTTGTGAAGTTTTTATGTAAAGTTTTATATTCTTCAAGTCGAAATATTCATTCAAATAGAGTGTTTAAGAAATTGGTGAAATTTTTATATTCTTCAAACTAAAGGAATGCACAATTTGATTTATTCGGTGAAGTTTTTATATTCTTCAAACCAAAGAAGTAGAAAATCAGAAGTTTTTAGTTTCCAAAAATCATACACGATCAAATTTCACACATAGTAGAAAACTATACTAGTTTTAGTCACCAAACTTGACCATAAAATATTATTTAAAATGTTCTTAAACATATTTAAAATGGAAATTCACACTTCTCAATATATGACCCATTTGGTACGCTACCAAATTGAATAAGTAAAATCTCTTTATTGATGACAATCTATTAATTGGAATTTGTACCTAAACTTATTGGCTCTCTTCTTGCTCGGCCACACTCAATAAGTTAAAGCATTAGAGATTGTGAATAATCAGACCTGTAGCATATTAAAGTGGTACTTTACATCATAAATTTCTTTTGTTATATGATAAAATGATTCTCTTTCTCATTCTTTTTTCTCTCCAACAAAATAGAACACAAAAAAAATCCCAACAGTAGAATAATTTCATACAATTGTTGTTAATATGTATCACTAAAATATATCACTAAAATATTTAGAACAATAATTATGGAGAACTTGATAAGAAACAACATAGTTTAAAGAATATTTTCGAACTAGAAACTTAAAACCAGTAAATAAAAAAGAACTCGATAATATAGTTTCTCTAGAAAGAATATCGATTATACTGAACCCCAATGTTTCCTTAAGGAAATTATTCCCTCAAGTACCCAGGGTTAATGGAATATTCTTTCCATAGTAGAGTGATCTTACATACCGGTGTATTAGTACATAAAATCATGGTGTCAATGAACCACTCAATGACAGTAAAGTACACGAGAGTTTGTTAGTGGAGAAGAAGAAGTAGTTCTGAAATTCAGAAACTTCGTTCTTGAAAAATAAGAGGAAATCCCTTTATTTATAGACAACAAGGGCAATGCGAACATGTGCTTATTGTGCCTTATCGAAAAGGTCACAACCCTTTGGGAAAACTAAAAAGTCATAACCTTTGGTAAAAGTCAAAACCTTATGGAAAAGTTGCAATGTTTCATAAAAGTCACAACTCCTCAGAATTGTCAAAACTCTTCATAAAAGTTGCAACTTTACACAAAAGTCACAACTTTTCATAAAAGTCATAACTCTTCATTTTTCATTCACCCCTTTTTAAAGCCAACAATTTTTACAATACTATTGTTTTCTATTACTAAAATAAAGGCAAAAAGAAATAACTATCATTTTTATCCTTTTTGAAGACCATATACATTGTCTAAATATTTCCTTTTATCGAAATCTTGTTGCAATTTGTTTTTGAACAATACTAAAAAAAAACTTTTCTTTAATTTTCTGAAAATCCTGCAATGGATAATTTTTCAAAGGAAGAAGTTGAAGTTGTTGTGGTTGGAGCATGTCCATCAAGTATAGTTGTTTCGACTTGTTTGAACAAATTGGACATATAAATGTTGTGTTAGAAAAAGAAGATTGTTGTGCCTATTTGTGGAAGAAAAAGACTTATGATAGACTTCAGTTGCATTTATCTAAGGATTTTTGTTCATTGCCTTTTATGCCACAAGCAACATCATCACCTAAGTATTTGTCAAAAAATGAATTTATTCAATACTTAGATGGGTATGTTGAGCATTTTAAAATCAAACCAAAATTTCAAACTTGTGTTGAATTAGCCTTTTACAACAATGATGAGAAGAAGTGGAATGTCAAATCAAGACATGTGACTAGTGGAGAAATGGAATGGTATGCTTGTGATTTCTTGATTTTGGCTACTGGAGAAAACAATGGAGGTTATATTCCGAAGGTGGTAGGAATAGACAATTTCAATGGTGAAATCATTCATTCAAGTGACTATAAATTCAGTGAAAAATATAAAGATAAAAAAGTATTGGTCGTTGGATCAAGAAATTATGGGATGGAAATAGTTTTTGATCTTTCAAATTATGGATGTCACACATCAATTGTCATTAGAAGCCCAGTAAGTTTCTCTATCTCTCTATATCTTGTCTTTACATTTATCTTTTTCGTTTTCCTGCATGTGAATTTGTGTTTGTTGATTTTTCTTAATTGATATCAGTGCGGTGTTTGATTAGTTTAGTCATAGATCAACTATTTTACTTGATACCTGTTACTTTTTACTAGCATATGTGATGTTGTAATTTGTTCATCTAGAGATCGGTGTGAGTTTCTATCTCGTCAACACTAGGACATACCCTTAAGTGGAAGGGCTGAAATTTGAATATGATTTTCATGTATACCCTTATGGTATTTCTTATCTAACAATAAGTTTTGACTCACTTCACCTCCAATAATTTCCACCAACTCATCAGTTGCGGAAGAATTTATATACTAACATACTCAGCTCCAAGTACAATACAGTGTTGCAAAAAAACCTCAATTTTAAATAAAAAGTTGATTTAAGGAAATCAATTGTTCTTTAAAAAGGGAATACTGGTTGAATAGAAAGTTATTAAAGAATGTAGCGTTGGATTATTGTAAAGACAAAAAATGCGATAGATATTTAAATTTCCAAAACATAGAAAAATCTCATTATTTCATTTCTAAATCACACAAAATTAGAACTTTTAAAGTCATGTTCGCTTTCTCATCAGGTATTTTACACCATGAGAAAAAGAAAAGTATGATAGCGTTTCTTTTTCTTATAAGTAGAATCTTAATTTTTTCTAACTTTTTCTTATTAACAATTTTTTTACATAGTCATATTTTACATATTATACAGAGAACATATTCTATTTTTATAAGATTTTAAATCACATACTTTTGAAGAAACTTGCCAATAAATACCTCTTAGATGACTTGATAAATGATAGTACAAAAAATTATTTACACTAACTGTATATGAAACTTAGATTCCTTATTTAATGAAATCTTTCGTACATTACCCAAATATGTTTCTTTTTTCGAACACTTTCTAAATTCACATACCAACATTGATCTATGCTTTTGAATACTATAATGTCTCAATTTAGAAAACCCTTTCTCCATCGGGAGAAAGATGTAGATTGCAAAGAACCAAGCATGTCCAAATGGGGAGGATTATTTATGGATGATAATGGATGTTGTGAAGCCTCATTTCATGTAACGACTAAATTTCTGTGATCACATCATAACCTTTTATTTCATTTTCTCATTTTACCTTTATTTTATATATAATAATCACATTTTATCCTTTACCCAACCTTTTTACTGTAAATCTACCTGTACGTCATTTATTATTCAAATTCATGACGTGTGACAATATGTAATGATGAAAATGAATCAATCTATCCAAATATCATATTTATCAAAATAATAAAGTGCGATACAATACAATATGAAACAATTTATAATAATCTTCTAAAAAAACTGATAATTACATAATCTAATATTTTACTTAATGGTTAAAAGAGTGTCCTTCACCCTTTGCCATTGGATTAATGACATAATTGCTTATTTGGCAAAGCTTCAACGTACTACTTATTTTGACATAATTGTATTTTGCTGATTAATTTGAAATCACTTTTTTAAAAATATTACAGCACCGATTAATGCTATATGAAACCATTTTTGTTGTCAAGTTTGTGTTGGAGCATATTAATTCTATCAAATATGTACATTTCATTCAAATTCTTTTTATGTTTAGTTATTATATATGCATATGTTTCCTACATCTTTTCGATGGTAATTCATACTCGTCATATCCATCAAGTAACATAAATATCTAAAGTCTTATCTCTAACACGACGTATAAGAAATAGCATATGTTTGTATCTCGAGATTGTAAATTAGTAATTTAAATTTAGATCTCCAATTTTTAGTAAAATGCAACAGTAAGAGAGGAACAATTTTGTATTTTATCCTTGAAATGAGAGTAATTTGTATCGTATTTAAATTAGGAAAACTAACAACATAAAGATTTTTTACACTAATAACATGCATAGTTTAACATTTATAATTTTATGTGGTTACTACTATTGTTTACCTTAAAGATTTATCGGCAGTTACTTTATGATTGACCCGATTTTGTACTTCTTTTTTAATATCGTCAGAGCATGACACTTGAACTCGTAAATATATTTCATGATGTTCTCCAAAAGTTCTGTAATTATTGTTTACTTAGATGATGCATGTTTTCATAGGCACGATTAATTATATTTTTAATTAAATATGGTAGTTAATTGTAAAAGACATGACTTGTTTTGTCCTAATATGTTTGCAGATTCATGATTTAACCAGAAAAATGGTGCATATTGGAATGGTGTTGCTAAAATATCTACCAAAGACCATTATCTTTGGTAGATATTGTGATTGCAAAGTTTGCAAAGTTTAATTTTGGAAATTTGGCAGAATTTGGAATACCACAATCAGAAAAAGGTCCATGTTATGTTAAAATATCAAAAGGTACATCCCCAGTAATTGATGTTGGTGCCATTGGCAAGATTAAACTTGAAAAGATTAAGGTATACTACTATATTTATTTATTTTTATTATTTTGATAAATATCATGTGAGAAACAAATGAATTGAGTTGCTCCGACGGATTTGGTTTGACGGTAAGAGTTCAACCTGTGATGTCTGATGTGTAGTTAGGCGCACATCATGAATTTGAATTCTATTACATCCAAAAACCTAATATTATTTAATGAGGAAGAGTTGAAATGCATGTTCATTATATATAATGTTTCAAATTTTACATCTCTAGTTCTCGGGAATTTCTCGAGTATCAAAAGGAAAAAATATATATATATATATAGTTTGTTCATCTTTTAAAAACATGAAGGTTACCATTCCATATATATAACTAGTAAGTATTTTGGGATATAAATTACAAAAGTGTGTATAGTTTTTATATAGTCTATAAGTTAAATTTGTGTGGTTTATGTATTTGATGTATTATTAATTAGGTACTTCTTGGAATGTCAGAAATAAAGGAACATAAAGTAGTGTTTGAGAATGGGAAAGAACATCAATTTGATGGACATTTTTGCTACTGGATACAAAAATGTTGCTACCAAATGGCTAAAGCTATGTTTTGCAGATTATCTAATTAACTTACAATAAGTTCACTATCTTTTTCTAAAACATGTATAATGTTGTTACTTTTTTTGAATGAAGTATTATAGCTCTATATTTATTGACGATGGAACATTGATGAATGAGTTTCCAAATCATTGGAAAGGAGAGAATAGGCTCTATTGTGCTGGATTTTCAAAAAGAGGGCTTGCTGGTATTTCAATGGATCCTATAACTATTGTTGATGATATTAAGACGGTTAAAGGAGACAAAATTTAGACATCCATTATTATAGAGACTATGTTGTTAAATAAAGTTGTCGGACCCGGCAGGATGCTTGTGCACCAGGATTGAAGTACTACTATGTTGTTAGATTCTCCGGGCCCTGTGCAAATGCAAGATGTTTTGTGTACCAGGCTCCACTTGTTACTATGTTGCTAAGCTGATCTAGAACTGAAAACCCCGATTTGTTTTAGTATGTTTTTGTCATAGTATAATTTTTTCTATTGTCATACAGATTCGATAGATCTTTTCTAATTATTTTTATTTGTTATTTTTTTATTTTTTATAATGATGGTATGGGGTTGAGATCGTAGAAACTTCAACTATTAATTTGAGATTTTTCTATGTATTGACCCATATTTACAAGTCATGATGACACCTATACTCTCAACTGGAGTTAATATCTCAGATTGTCACTCAGTCATGCACTCTTCTCTCAGAAAGTCACTCAACTTTCAATTTTAAACTCAAAAGTCAGTCAACTATGCACTTTTCTCTCAGAAAGTCACTCAACTATTAATTTTAACTCAAAAGTTACTCAATTATCCACTCTTCTCTCAGAAAGTCACTCAATATATATAATTGTTGTTTTAATTAAAATTTGTTGATATAAATTGTTTATATAACAAACCAAAATTTTAAAAAATAAAAAATACAATTTAAACCATTTAGTGATCCACTCACTTGACCCGACCCACTAAAAATATAATATGACCCCATTTTATTTTGCCCTTACTCCTAAATTATTGCCTCTCTTTATGACTCTTTCTCCTGTTCTTGTCATGTCCCAAGCCTACTCTTTGGACGTGGCCGACACTCGAGAACCATTGCTGGCCCCAAGCGAACCCTTGGCCTGACTCAACTATTAGCGAAAGACTTACTCAACATAAGATGAACTCAAAAGTAAAGTTTAACTCAAATATCTCAAATACATAAATCATAATAGTTAGAAATAAATATTCAACTGGCCAAAGAGGCAACTCAAGTCTTAAACATTTAAGAAAATGAAATGAAAAGACTCCTCAATTGCTACTGTCTATCTATGAAGCCTCTAAATTACAAAGATGGAAGGCAGGACAAGACCCACGACATCCTAAGAAAATTGAAAAGTAAATGGAATCCTCCGGAAGCAAGGAGGCTCACCAAAGCTAACTCGAACTGCAAGTGGTATCAACGAAGCACTTGCTGATGACCCTAGTTACCTATATATGCATCTTCAAAGATGCAGGACCAATGGCATCAGTACATGAAATGTACGAGCATGCAAGGTTAACTCTAAATCATAGACATAAGATTGATCTGATAAAAGAAAGAACATACTCACCTCTTCTACACTCAACTCAACCAAGGATACTCAAGAATACTTAAAAATACTCAAATATACTCAAACTCAGAATTACTCAACTCAACTCAATATAGAAACAACAATGAAGATGCATAGTAAAAAAAGATTTTAAAACAATAGATAATAACTCAGATGTATTTAAAAATACAATAATAACTCTTTTACTCTTATTTGGGAGATTCTCTAACTGACAACCATCACTATGAGCTATATGATGTTACAACGTCTCGCCCACGTTGCTAGAACTGTCCTGTACCTTTTCGGAGTATAAGACTTCCTCAATTAAGTGGATCCACTAAGTTTTGATTAAAAGCAATAAGGAATCATCTAAAAGGTATGACACTTTACCCATGTTGGCATACATGGTTTATGAGGACTTTGAGTTGTTTAAACTCGTCCCCATATCGGTGTTCAATACTACTCCAAATAATATAACTCATGCTCGTATGTTTAAAAGCATTTCATCATCCTCAAACTTTAAGATTATTAGTCAAAAGGTTCTGTTAAAAGAGATAGTACTCATAAACTCCTCATGAACTCATTTGTAAATCAAAGTTTCGTCTCTAAAAACATTTACTCTTGCGAATACTTAGTACTCTCCTCATCGTCATACTCAAGTAACAAGTTTTAAAATTTTGTAAAAGACTTCTCAAAAAGACTCTAAAGGCCCTCTCAAACTTGACTCTTAATCTTTTCTTGAATTTGAAATGTGAATTTAAGAGTTATGATTAATGATATAAAGGATCTCTTGATAATTAGATGTAATTTAGAATAGTTATAATCAGGAAGAGAGTGAAGATACTTTTTAAAAGAACTTAGACGTGACGAACGACAGAAAAGAATGGGGACAGGCGACCTAGGCGCACTGAGTGGCGCGGGGCACAAGCCCCTAAACTACAGAGCACCATTTTTGGAACACTGCAAGTGTGACTCACCAGCCCCCCAACAAATCGGTAGTGCGTCGCCCCGCCCAGAAAACCTGACGAATTTTCCTCTTCGATTTTTGGCCCTAATTCACCTAGAATCGAATTGTTTCTTCCAAACTCTCATAGATTCGAATATCCAACATAAGTACATGAAATTCTACTAAAAAACAACCCTCAAATGCATAACATTCATCTCAATACCACATCGAAACCCATCATCAAAGATTTAAGAATGAAACTTCAAGAAACTTATCAAGAACTTCAATACATGGATTGTCATGGACGAATTGAACTCAAGAAACTCATGATTGGCGTGAGGGTGAACGAACCCATCACTATGAAAGCTTACATACCTCATTAGGATCGAATCCTTGGAAAAATCCCTTGACAATTACAAGAAAATCTTGAACGCTTGAATCTCTTCTCCCTTATTCTCTTCTTGAACTTCTCTCTAAAAACCCTAAGTGTATTATAGAATTGTGAAAACTGATCTAAGTCAGTTTAGACCCCTAAAATATTACTAAAAATAAGTTAGGCTAGTGGGGTAAGGAAAAGACCAAAATACCCCTCCTTAATTCAAATGAATTTCCTTAATCGGACAGGGTGAACTCAAATGGGCATGTCTCCCTAATCCGAATTTGAAATTTAGCAGACCCGGTGGCATTGGAAATAGGACTCAGAGAAATTTCATTTGATATCTCATGGGGCACCTAAATCATCCTGAATGGTATGGTCATTTGAAGTTGACTCAGAATTCACAATTTAAGGTTAAATTGCAAAGTTCTTTACTAATTGGTTCTTGCTAAAATTAGTTCTTTCTAAGACGGAGATGTTACAATATCTCCACCTTGGAAACATTCGTCCTCAAATGAGATTTCTCTAAGTAGAACTAAGGGTTGAAACATCTAACACCCAGCTTAAACACCCAACACACCATTTAACACAACATAGCAGATCAATTTAAAAGAGTGTTTTACAAAAAGTCATTACCTTCGTTCGGAATTTCTCATGAAAGAAAGATATATGGGTACATCTTATTCATATCCTCCTCAGCCTCCCAAGTAGCTTCCTTAATGAACTTATTCCTCCATAAGACCTTGACTGATGCTACCTCCTTGGTTCTCAGCTTGCGAACCTGACCATCAAGTATTTCAACGGGTACTTCCTCATAAGATAGGTTGTCCTTAATACCAATATTTTCAGTAGGTACAGTAAGTGAAGGATCGCCCATACAGTTCTTCAACATTAAAATGTGTAATACCAGATGGACTGCTGCTAACTCTGGCGGTAGCTCAAACTCATAGGCTACATTGACGATCCTCTTGGATATACTGTAAGGACCAATGTACCGGGGACTAAGCTTTCCCTTCTTGCCAAACCTCATAACACCTTCATGGGTGTAACCTTTAAAGAAACCCAATCGTCCACCTCAAACTCTAAGTCTCTTCTCCTAACATCGGTATAGGATATTTGACAACTTTGTGCTGTTTTCAACGTTTCTTGAATTGTCTTTACTTTCTCCATGGGTTGATGAACTAAAGCTGGTCCTATCAGCCCAACTTCACCAACCTCAAATCAACCAATATGAGATCTACATCTTCTCCTTTATCATGGTTATGCTCAAAAGTTTATAGGATGGCCTGGATAACCATCCAACATGTGCTTAGAATTGAAAAATAAGGAAGTTGATGTGTTGACTGCCCTAGCTTCGATGCTAACTCTTCCTGATCAAACATAAATTACTATCTACCAAAAATGGATAGTACCACCACCCGATGAGGACGAATATAAGGAAAATGACCTTGAACATCTTATCATTATTTATGAAGCCACGAAGGATGATTGGAGAAAACCCATTATCGACAATCTGTGCTATGGGATACTTTTATAAATCTAAGGAGAAGGACACATTATATACAAGATCATTTGAGGGAGTACTGTTGCGTTGTTTGGATATAGAAGAAACAATCCAATCTTTATGAGAAGCATATGCAAGAGTATGTGGATCACATAATTCTGGACCTAAACTCCACTTTCGAAAAAAGAATGGGGTAGTATTGTCCAACAATTGTGAAAGATTGCTTAGACTACAATTGAAGGTTTAAGGATTGCCAATTTCATGCGAATTTCATACATCAGTCGCCTAAAGTATTAAACCCAACTATCGCATCTTTGACATTTGTCACTTGGGGATTGGATCTTGTTGGGCCACTACCAAAATCTTCAGGTGGACATATATGCATCTTGGCCGCAATAGATTACTTCTCAAATTGGCCGAAGTTGTTTCTCTAAAAGAAGTGAAGAAAGAAAATGTTGCATATTTCATCTTAGTGAATATCATCTATCGCTTTGGAATCCCTCACAATATAATAACTAACAATTGAAAGCCGTTTGATAATAGGTTAATGAACAAGATTTGTGATCTCTATGGCTTCGTGCAGCATAAATCTTCTGTGTATCATGTTGCCGCTAATGGTCTGTCTGAAGCATTAAATAAGACTCTATGCAACCTACTGAAGAAAGTTGTCTCAAATTCTAAATGAGATTGGCATAAAAGAATGGAAAAAGCTTTGTGGGAATATAGGATGACATAACACACAGTGAATCAAGCAACCCCATATTCACTTACTTATGGAGTTGAAGCAGTCCTACCACTTTAGCGTCAAATACGTTCCTTAAGACTCGCTATTTAAGAAAGACTCATTCAAGAAGAAAATACTCGACTACGTCTTGCCAAATTAGAAGCACATGATGAAAATAGGCTAGAAGCTCAACAAAATCTTGAATCTTATCAAGCTCGTCTATCACATCATTTTAGCAAGAAGGTTCACATAAGGTGGTCCCAAGTTGGAGAAAAAATCTTAGTAGTAAGAAGACCCATCATTACTTCGCATAAGTCTAGGGAAAATTTACCTAGAAGTAGGGCGAACCATATGTCATACAAGAAGTGTATTTAAGTGGCACTTACAAGCTTGTCAAGGCAGATGACATAAGGAATGTCCCTATTAAGGCAAACTTCCTGAAGAGGTACTACCCTTGAACTAAGAGGATTCTTCTTATTGTACGAGCATAAACTGCATGACACTCCTACCCCACAAGAGTATAAATTGTGCACAACACCCCAAAAAACACTCTTCCAGAACTATGTTGTGACTTGATCCTTTTCATGAGGTACGTTGGCTCTTTAGGTTATATATATTATAAGTTCATTTGTATGAGTGTCAAAAATCCACATGTTCCCATTTGATATGTCACATGAAATTTAAGACAAAGAATTTTATTTTGTTTCATCAAACTTCAAACTTGCATGAAGTATTGATGGGTCAGTAGGAGGCAAACCCTTAGAAAATAGGAGCTTCTTTAACAATATGCTTGAAGTCTTTAAATTCAGCCCAATATGCGAGTTGAAGTCTTTAAATTCTTCAAGTATAAAATTTGAAGTTTTCAAATCCTCCAAGTACGCAAGTTGAAGTTTTCAAATCCTTCTAAGTGTACAAGTTGAAGTCTTCAAAAGTATAGAAGTTGAGGTCTTCAAATCACCAAAATATGCAAGTTGAAGTCTTCAAATTCTTCAAGTATACAAATTGAAGTCTTCAAATCCTCCAAATATGCAAGTTGAAGTCTTCAAATTCTTCAAGTTTGCAAATTAAAGTCTTCAAATCCTCCTAGTATACAACTTGAAGTCTTTAAATCATCCAAGTATGACAAGTTGAAGTCTTCAAACCCTCCAATTATGAAAGATAATGTCTTCAAATTTTTCAAGGTTGCAAGTTGATGTCTTCAAATCCTCTAAGTGTGCATGTTGAAGTCTTAAATTTTTTCAAGTTTGCAAGTAGAAGTCTTCAAATCCTCCAAGGGTGCAAGTTGAAGTCTTAAAATTCTCCGAGTATACAGGTTGAAGTATTTAAATCCTCCAAGTGTATAATTTGAAGTCTACAAATTTTTAAGTCTGCAAGTTGCAGTCTTCAAACCTTCAAGTATGCAAGTTGTTAAATTTCGTGTATGAAGTTCATATGATCCCAAATGGAAGAAGTTAACTAAACAAACACATTAACATCACTCTATAAAGGAAATATACACATACTATTCAGCACACATCAATTCCTCTAAGATAAAAATAAAAACAAAATAAGCAAAAAGGCATTAAGAAACATTAAAAGTTGTTTTGTAACAAACTGAGCATTGTATTATGCTTAGAACGGCCTCCTTAGAGGATACTGCTCATAGCATATTATGCACATTTTACTTCATCTAATAAAGTAAATACATTATTCATAACTATAATCAATACATATTATATGCTGTGTAAGGTTAGGTAAAGTATTACATCACCAGTACAAATTTTATGTTGTGTAAGGTTATGTAAAGTATTTCGTTGAAGGCATAATCATATATATAGACTCAAAGTGATTAGCATGCAGGTTCCATAGTATTTAATGAATAAACAAATACTAAGATGGAATTAGAGAAATAACATGTACTTGGCTCATACCTACAAATGAAAAGCAACCAAAAGAATTATAGATAATGATTTTATCTCTTGAGGTAGTAGGTTATATTTTGTGCTTTTGCCCAAGATTTTCATCTAAAAAAAAAAAATCATATAACAACTCATATCTATCAACACATACATAAATTGATCCTTGTATCTTCTTCTATGAACAAGAACTGATGAACATTCAAGTTTAAACCACTCAAAATTTAATGTAAGCTATGGAAATTACATTGTTCAGTACCCTCATCAACATAACTTTACTTAGTTTTGTCCTTCATCCTATTGAACTTCTCTTATAAATAAATAGTAATGGAAGACCATATAACCTAATAGTTTCTTTGATAAGGCTATAGATATCGATAAAAAAAATTTATACTTCCACAATGTTTGGAGTAGCTAGTCGTTTACATGTTTTACAAGTTGAAAAACGTTTAATTTCAATAATGTTTTGCTCCATTGAAGAACAAATTGCTGATATTTTTACCAAGGCACTGCGTAGAGAACAATTTGAGAAACGTAGGTTAGATTTGGGGATGATTAAGATTGCCTCAATAATTGGCTAGAAAACAAGTTCCTTGTTAAACTATTTTAGGTAAGATGTTATACTTGTCAAACTTGCACAAGAAATTTGTGTATCTCAATTCTAGGTATTTGACTTTGTTTATCATAGTTATGTATTAGATCGTGGAGAGAACTTCTAAAAAAAGAATGAGATCAAAATACAAACTATCAAGTATGATCTAAAAAAATTTATGTTATTAAATGACTTAGGTGAATAAGCTAAGCATGCTTGTTCCATTCAATCAATAACCCTTTCCTACCCCTTAACCATCACAACGAAAGAGTCTAATTTGTTTCTTTTCCAAAAAACTATGCCAAAAACACATCAAAGAGTCACCTCCACCATCATTACACACACTATCTCTTCAACCGTTTAACTTCCCACTCACATTACTCATAAAAAGAACCAAAAATAATTCACTCATTCTTTATTCTTTTTCAAACCCTTTCTTAAATCATTTTCTGAAACTAATACCCATCTACATGGATTAATCTTCATCAACCATTTCCCGCTCAAAAAAAGCCTGCTTCTAACTCTTGTTAAATGATATTGCATGTAACTACAAATCTTACCCTTGAAATTCCACATACCATACCCTTAAAATTGTTGGATTTTTCTGAGTGGAATGTATTTGAGAATCAATTCTCTGACTGCCCAAACATTCCCCCATTCCCACAAAAATTCTCCACTGAAGTTGTAGACATCGACTGCCTTTGCATAATGTCCAGTTCAGTCTTCATTCAAGCAAGCACATTTCCTCCTCGTTTAGTCTTCATTCAGTGCCAAGAGGTTAGCCCATATCTACATTTGAGAAGTGGTTCATTTTTATGGTGTGCCAGTCTTTACTATATAATATTGGGGGTGCTTAGTTCACTTCAAGCTTTTGGAAGACCTTTCAGGAGGTTTTAGGTACTCATGTCGACCTTAGCACAACTTTCCACCCATAGATTAATCATCAGAGCGTACTAGTCAGGTTTTTGAGGATATGTTCTAGGCCTATGTGTTGGAGTTTTGAGGTAAGTTGTACCATTTCATACCTTTGGTGGAGTTTGCGTACAATAACTTCTAATATATTCATATAGCCCCATTCGAGGCCCTATATGGTAGGCGTTGTCGCTGTCCAGTTGGTTGGTTTGATTCTACAAAGCCTAGATGACAAGGAACATACTTGATTTAGGAGACTTTGAACAAGGTGAGGGTTATTCAGGATAAGCTCCGGATAGCTCAGAGTAGGCACTAGAGTTATGCTGATTATAGGCATCAACCTTGTTGATTTTAAGTTGGTGATTGAGTTTTCCTCCGTGTGTCACCCATGAAAGGTGTGATGATATTTTGGAGGGGTGAAAAACATAGAACCAGGTATATTGGGCCTTTTGAGATCCCCAGGACAATTAGTGAGGTTGCTTATGAGTTGACTCTACCTCCAGTATTCTCATCTATCCACCTAGTTTTCTATGTTTTGATGCTAGTCGGTATGTTCCTAATGAGCATCATGTGATCTAGTATGATGCAGTAGGGTTGGATGACCATTTGACATTAGTGGAGGAGCCAATTCACATTCTAGCAAGAGATGTGCAGTGGTTGTGCATGAGAGCCATTCTTATGGTTAAGGTCCATTGGAGGCATTGTCTAGTTGAGGAGGCTACTTGGGAGACTCAACATAATATATTTGAGCCTTCAGGTACTTCTTGGCTCTTATTTTCGCAAACAAAAGTCCCTTTTAGTAGTTGATGTTTTAATAACCCTCTAGGTCTTTTTTGTGTTTATGCTTTCTATCCATCATTTAGAGCATTCCTATAGTGACCTCAAGTCATTTATGACTTGCTGGAACTAACACTTCGGTCACCTAGTTGTTCGTTTAGTTTTATGCATGTTTTATGTTTTGGAGGTTTTGAACCATGAACGGTCATTTTTATCAAAAGTTTAGAAAGATGACCTTAGAATCCAAGTCGACGATCCCATCAGCTTTGGAAGGGTCATTTTAGGGTAGTACATCATCGGCACAACTTTCGAGTCTTTTAGTGCGAGTGTATGTGATTAGGCATTTTAACTTTCAAGTTGAGGCCTAAGTGTGACTTTAGACAACATTCTGGGTAAATGAGCTTGGATAAAGATTCCATCGACGTAGTTAGCTATGGAAAGTCTAGTTTGGTCTAGAATGACCCTTTGCCCTCTGGCTAATTCCCCCCTTATTTTTTTAGTTCAAGATGGAATTTGAGGGTGGGAATTTTTTTTCCTGAGATGACATTGTATGGGAATTTCGAAAGCTTCCATAAGTCTAGAATATCAAATATGGTCGGGTAGCATATATCTTTTGCGTGCACGACGTTCAGAATGATTTGGATCACCCCGTTGGAGATTTGGAAACTTGTCAAACCAGTTGTTATGCATCAGCTGGTACATACCAAAAATTGTCTTCATTTCTATGGACCTTGGGTCACGTTTGTAGAGACCCCGGGAGTTAGTCACCACGTTCGTGGGTTCCAGATCATATTTGTGATGTGTTAGGACACTTAGCCTTCACGTTCGTGGGGTCCGAGCACAATGGTGGACCCTAAGTTTCTTTGGTTTGCACATTTTTAGGCTCATTGGTGTGTTCATGATGGACCCTATAATCACAGGCTCGCTGGGTATCCTTGGCGAATAGTAAATTTTTCTGGTCTTTTATTTAAAGACCAAACGCGAGGCATCAAAGTCATCAATATTGAAATAGTGATTTCTCCTCTGATATAGCTCAAAATTTAATGATTCAAAGTCCGGTAAATCTGTGAAGGTTGTGGCTACACCATGGAGTTATTGGAAGTCATTGGCAAACCTTATTTTGTGGTACAATCACGTTATATCTGGCTTTTTTAGCTTCTTTGTTTCTTTTAAATTATGATTTTTTGTATGTGTCATTTGTTTGCTATTCTGAGCCCTAAATTGTGTTCCGTTTCGGGACAAAAGTTCAAGGTTCTACTTAGGACCTTTTAATGGAGTCAATTTTAGAAATTCTAGCACGTGTCCCTTAATTCCTGTTTGACTCCAAAATTGGTCAATCTCTAATTTACGTGTCTTCGATGTCTAAACGACTGTACTGATGTTGTGTTCCTACTATTGATAGCTTGGACGCATTTGGAGGTTGTTGAAAGCAAAAGCTCTGGCCTTGCAATTTGGGAGCATGCGTGGTTGGCCTACAAGTAGGCTACGACTTCCTTTTATTTGATTAAGCTTGAATTAGTAAATGTATGTTTATTAGAATGAATTAGGGGTGGATACCTAGTTGTTCTTCTTTTCCTTATCTTAGAAACCATTCTTAGTCTTGACTAGCCATATTTTTGGGTGTCAAACCATGCTAGTTGGGGATTGTATGTGTTCCAGGTTGTTATGATTTGATTTGTTATTGTACTTGATATATATTTGAGCATGTTCGACTTTAGTCTAGGATTAGATTTGTGTTGCCTTATAATTGTGATCCTTTTGGCTTGTTAGCCTTGTTTCTTCTCTAACGTCAGTTTTGACGTACTGCACCCCTATAGACTGGAGTAGCAGACTTGAGTCTGCTAGTATGTGCGTTAGCTTAGGTGTTTTCACATCTTTATTGATCTTCTATTCTCTCCCCTATTTTTGCAACTCTGATGTGTTACTAGAGATTTTATGCTTTCTCGATGACATTTGATTGAATTGTTTTAGGCTTTAAGCCTTTTGGTTATTCTATGTGACTGGATGTCATTCCACATTTTCTTGGTATTGATATTTGAGATCTTCTTCAGAGTCGACAAACCTCCGAGTCACTCTTGCTAGCTCGATGGCTTATGTCCTGGGAGTAGACTAGCTGGTTGGTGGCCTTGATAAATGAGATCCTCTTTGGAGTCGAAACACCCCCAAGTCACTCTTGCTAGCTGGACTAAGAGTGGACTGACTAGCTGGTTGGCCAAGATTTATTGTCATTATTGCTAGCTGGGATGGGAGTTGACTGAATTGTTGGGTATTTATGGTTACTTGGGCTGGGAGATCGACTTTAACATCGTGGTACTCTTCTCTCAGTAGATCTAGCTATTTTGTGTACCTGTCAAGCTTGTGGGGGTCCATTCGGGTTTTATTTAAACTTGCACACGTGTGTACCTTTTGGGCTTAAGGGGTCCAGTTAGGTTTAATTTAGCTGTATTTATATTTACTTTTTGTATGCTTGTGTGCTTTCTTTCATATCAACTTTGACCTTTGTTTCTTTATAGATTATATCTTTTCTTATTGTTTTTACCTTTCCTGCTCAGTTTGCCTATGATGCCTACTGAGTACCTTTATTTTGGACTCATGCTACTCTCTCCATCTATTTTATGTTGCAGGTCCTAGTACCATCAAACAATGGTGATTGTTCGTGCCATCTTCTACCGGTTTTGGGATTGGAGACCTGGGTAAGCAGTTGGCGTCGTGGATCAACCTACCTTGTTCTTCAGTTATTTAGCTAGTCTTCTGCTTTTTGAGACAAGCCTTGCTTGGGTCCTATTTTGGGACTTCTACGTTCATGTTAGACAACCTTGTACTTATGACTTTTAGGTTCTAGGAGTAATTCCCTTGTATAAAATTTTGATTTGATTCTATTTCTGTATGGTTCTGTTGTTATAGTGTTATTAATGATTAGTTCTACCCTTATACCCATTAATTATTGTTCTAGGTTATTGGTTGGCTTACCTACTTGTGGATTATAGTAGGTGTTATCATGACTTGAGGAATCGGGTCGTGACACATCCTCTCGAAACACTGCTTAATAGGAGCAATGATTTCCCACGCCATTTAACATGAAGTTGAATAGAAAATTATTGTTACTTGAAAAGATTAGAACATAAAGGAAAATGACTAACAAGATCCCCTAGCAATATAGTTTATAAAATAGGTGCTTTACATATGGATTTGTTGTTCTATCATTCAAATAACAAATAAAATTTTTAACCCCTTCTGTACAGACTAAGTTTTCAACCTTTGAATATCTGAGTGAATCACCTATGCATTGTATATCATGAAAGTTGACCCAAACATAACCAAAATTTCTCCTTAAGTTTCCATGTGTCAACATTTTCCCCAAGATTTTCATACTTGACTTGATCATCAGGATACTTGTTGGTAAACTTGCTTTGTCCAATTTTAGCGGGGCTTGTCAATAAATTGGTTAAAATAAGTACCTTTTTATTTTTTTAAAAATTTAGCTAAAAATAAAAAGGAAATAGACTCAAATATGCCACCAAACATTGAGAAAAGGTTCATCTATATCATCCGTTAAAAGTTTGGATCATCTATGTCATTCATGTTTGAGAAAATCCATGCCGCTATATGTACCCTCAGGAGATAATTTTTTGGTGCAAATTAAAGAATGTAGCATATTCTCTGTAGGCTTAGCGTGCTTTTTCTATTTGTATTTGCACTGTCTCTCTGCTATTTTGCAAAAGAAGTAGAGAGATGCATATGAAGTTCAATTTTGAAGAGCATATACACTTTATTGGTTACTTGTTCTCTATTCTTCTTCTGTGTCATATACTTAATATGATTATGTTCTATTTGTTCAATGAAGGGAAGCATTGGAGCAACTCTTAATTAAGTTCTCTTTGTGTGATCTATAGATCTCGGATTTGAGTCGTGTTATTGACCATTTGTGTAAGGGTGCGTCAATATTCATTGTGTTAGGGTAGATTATTGCTTGCATTGCGGTCTATTGGGTTGTCTTTTGTTTTTGTTTTCAATTTGTTACACAGTAAAAATAAGACCTTGAATGATGTTATGTACCATGCAATGTGTGGATTAGACGCATGTCACAACTCTTAACTCTCTTTAAGGAAAAAACTCTAGTATTAAATAGAGAAAAATAAACTAACGAGCTGATTATCCTCAACAATTTCATTTGAATGTATGACTTCTAATAATTTTGCCTATAACATAACTCTGTAGTTCCATGGGAATGTTAAACTAAAGAATCAAAAGCTCTAATAAGTCTTATTGTTCCCAGATGTTTTGATGATCTCCTCACAAATCCAAGGACCCAATCATCTGTAGAGTATGCTCGTCCAGGTCTATGTGTTATACAGCTGGAAAGCTGTTGCGTCAGATGTTAGTGAGGTCGTCTGTACCACACCAATCAGAATGGACGAGGTTCTTTTGTCCAACGGTCAATAACTCTTTATGGTTGATATAGTCAACATGAAAAACAACAAATCACTCATTCATTCAAAGAGAGAATATCCAAGCTTCAACAAAATAGCAAGGGACCTCATAGACTGTCGAATTGCTTCCTAAATCAGCTGTTATTTTGATTGCTTGTATTTGTGCTTACATTGTAGGATTTGTTTCTCATGTGTTAGAAATGCTTCAAACCTTGGGTGAATCACTGTAAGAGCTTAGTTGAGAGCAACTTTGTGTCTTACATTAAAAGTCTATATTAATTAGTTGGGTTAGTATAGTGGGCAATACAGGAATTGCTTTGGCTCATTGAGTGATAGTTGTATTACTCAGAATAAAGAATAGGAGGTTAATGTCATGTGTGTTGAAAACTGTGTTTTACTTTTGCTTGAGAAGATTAGTAAAAATAGTTTGAAAATTCTATGAGACAGGTCGTGGTTTTACTCCCTTGAGCAAGGAGGTTTCCATGTAAAGTTGTGTGTGCTATCTTTACTTTCAATATTTTGTTTTGTTTATCTTAACATTGTTAAGGACCTGGTCCTATCTTAACTAATGAAAGCATACATTCCAACAAGTGGTATAAGAGCTTGACTTTTCTATTTGGGTAACACCAAGAAAAGAAAAGATCCTGAAGGAATAGCTGCTCCACTGAGCCTGGAAGAAGGTGAGTCCACCACTAGACCACCCCGCTTCAACTGACAATTTTATAGATGGTAGAAGACATGCATGCATGACTACATCAATGTTAAAGACACTGAGCTATGGGATGTGATTCTTGACGGACCTTACATTCCCACCAAAGATGTAGTAGATGGAGAATTCACCAATGTGATTCCCAAAACCAGAATAGAATACAATGAAGCTGACAGGAAAGAGATAGAAAAGAACTATAAAGCAAAAAAGCTGCTAGTGTGTGGGATTGGTCTAGATGAGTACAATAGAATCTCTGTGTGCGAGAAACCTAAAAAAATATGGGATTGTCTCAAAACAGCTGATAAAGGAACGACACAAGTGAAGGAGTCTATGGTATATATCTAACGACTCAATATGAGAATTTATGTGCAAAGGAAGGCGAAACCATCCACGAGATGAATACAAGATTCACTTCCATAACCAATGAACTAAGATGTCTTGGTGATCCTATTCACCCAAGCAAACAAAGTCAAAAGATTCTTAGGGTGCTTCCCAAGTCATGGGAGAGCAAAGTGAATGCTATCACTGAAGCAAGAGACCTGAAGGTAATCACCATAGATGATTTGATTAGAAACCTTCAAACATACGAGCTGAACAGGCAACAGGGGTCAACCATGAAAGAAGGAAAGAAGGAGAAATCAGTGGCCTTGAAAATATCTCTGAATGATGGGTCAGAAGAGGAGGAAGAGATGGTACTAGAACTTCAAAGCAAGAAGAAGGAAGCTTAGGACTTCAAACCTCGCAGAAGGTACCAAGTCCCAGATCATACCAGAAGAAAGGCTCACGTTGATCAGGTAGTGAAGAAAGCCTTTGCAGTGTGGGGAAATGGCTCCAGTGAATCAGAAGAAGAAGAGGACAGTCATGAAGATGTCTCAATGATGGCTGTCAAAGATGATAAAACCCTGTTCAACTCCATTTTCTCATTGATGGCAAAATCGGATGATAAAGAGAACTAGGATGAGGTAACCCTTTTTGATCTCAAAAGTGATCTAGATACTTTATCCATTAAAAGGTTAAGAAAACTTGTTTCTGATCTAATTGACTCAGTAGATGAACTAACCACTGAGAATATGATGATAAGTGAAAATCTGAGTATGCGTGAGGATGAAAATGCAACCCTTAAATATCAAATGTCTGAAATAAGTGTTAGGATAAGCATTATAAAAACTGAGAGCATGCAGCCCAGCGAGGAACGTGGTACCTCTGAGCATGGGAAATGGATACTCAATAGCTTTGAGGTCGAATTAGAAGAAAAGTTGAAGGCATCGGAGTTTAAATTAGTGGCTTTTCTCAAAAAAAATTCTCAACTAATGAAGGACCTTAGTAAGATCAAAGAAAAGTTGAAGCATTCCCTAAAATGGACTCATTCGTCTAAGATCCTTTCGAACATAGCCAATCAGAAGCTCAACAGCAAAAAGGGCTTAGGTTGTAGACAAATAGAACCTCCCAAGAATCCTCACAGTAAATATGTCTCTGTTTCTGACAATCTTTTGTGTACCCATTGTGGAAGAAATGGTCATCTGATAGAAAAATGTGAGTCTCTAATGAGAGTAAAAGAAAGGTAGGAGAATTTTCTCAAGTCGAGAAAAGGATGTGTAGAAAAGAAAAAAGTGCCTGGTCCCAGACACCATTTTAGCAAGAAAAATTTGACCCCGTTGACAGGAAGGTTTCTCATTAAACCTTTTGACAGTTTTTGGGAACTCCATCTCAAGTGGGTTCCTAAGTCTAATAAGTGATTCTTATGCAGAAGAGAGAAAGCAGTCAGTGTTGGTACATGGAAAGTGGATGCTCAAGGCACATGATTGGAGACACTCAAAACTTCCTCTCTTTGGAAGCACACCAAGGAGGTGGTGTGTCGTTTTGTGATGGGAAAAAGGGTTTCATTCTTGAAATAGGAAAAATAGGAAGATAAGTAAACCATTCAATAGACAATGTTCATTATGTGAATGGTTTGAAATACAATCTGTTAAGCATATCTCAAATCTGTGATAAGGGAAATGAAGTTAAATTCTTATCTAACAGGTATCTGGTTACCAACTGTGTAACTAACAAAGTTTTATGTCTGCCAAAAGAGTCAAAAATATGTATGTTGTAGATCTTGACTCAATAGAAAGGGACAGTCTCACATGTCTAAGCACTCAGACTGACAATGCAAATCTATGACATAGACGATTGGGACTGTGAGCTCGTCTTTGCTAAATAAGCTTGTTGTAGGGGACCTGGTCCGCGGACTGCCTAAGTTAAAGTATTCTGACAACAAAGTCTATGAGGCCTATGTAAGGGGGAAATAAACAAGATCATCCTTCAAACCTAAGAAAGGTGTAAGCATAACTAGACCAATAGAACTTCTCCACTTGGATCTATGTAGACCTATCATAATCCAAAGCAAAGGAGGTAAGAAGTACATTCTGGTAATTATTGATGATTTCTCCAAGTTCACCTGGAACATGTTTTTGCGGACCAAGGACGAGACAACTGGACGACTGATCACTTTAGCCAAAGCAATTCAACTGAAGGTTAACTGCAAGATTGCAAGCATCAGATCAGCCCATGGCATAGAGTTTGAAAACACTCAAATTGAAGGCTTTTGTGCTGAAAATGGAATTCATCACAACTTTTCTGCACCAATAACTCCTCAGCGAAATGGGGTTGTGGAAAGGAAGACCAGGACTTTGGTGGATATTGCTAGAACCATGTTGATTGACTCAGGACTTGCAATAAATTTTTGGGCAGTCAACACAGCTTGCTATGTTACAAACAAGTATATCATCAGGTCAGTGATCAAGAAAACCCCATATGAGTTGCTGAACAATAGGAAACCTTCAATTGCTCATATGAAACCTTTTCGTTGCAAATGCTTCGTAATGAATAATGGAAAGGATTATCTTGGCAAATTTGATGCTAGGAGTGACAAAGGGGTATTTGTTCGGTATTCTTCAACCAACAAGGCATACAGAGTTTTCAATAAAGAACTCTGTGTATTGAAGAAAGTATGCATGTGATATTTGATGAATTTGATGATAAGAACAAGGATGAACACAATGAAGACATTTAATTGGAGGAACTGATAAAGGGTCAACAAGACAAGGTAATCATAACTCCTGGAAATGAACAGGTTTCAAAGGACAGAAAAGGTGCAGAACTCACAGAGGAACCTCGTCCCTCCGGTGCAGCTTAGGAGGGAGACTCTCAGAACAAATAGCATGAAGAAGATGAATCTGCTGCTGATATTGAAGAGGAGATAACTAGAAAGTCCGGATGGAAACATCAATCTTCTCATCCTTTAGACAATCTTGTTTCTCCGCTTGACTCAGGAATACAAACTAGATCCTAGACAAGAAATCTAGTTGCATATTTAGCCTTCATATCCACTATTGAGGCCAAGAACACCAAGGAAGCTTTAAAGGATGCTGATTGGGTAACATCAATGCAGAAAGAACTCCATCAGGTTTAGAGAAGCAAGGTATGGCACCTGGTCCCCAGACCTCTCAACAGAACCATTATCGGGACTAGATGGGTCTTCAAAAACAAACTTGATAAGCATGGGATCATCACCAGAAACAAGTCAAGACTCGTGGTACAAGGATATAATCAAGAGGAAGGGATTGACTATGATGAGACCTTTGCTCCTGTAGCCAGAATGGAAGCCATCATAATCTTAATAGCCGTTGCTGCCTACACGGAGTTTAAACTGTTTCGAATACATGTTAAAAGTGCCTTCCTGAATGGGTATATGAAGGAGGAGGTGTATGTTAGGCAACCTCCAGGTTTTGAAGATGCTGATCTGCCAAACCATGTGCTGAAGCTGGAGAAAGCCCTATATGGTCTAAAGCAAGCTCCTAGAGCTTATTACAAGCGTTTGTCAAAATTTCTTCTGGAAAACGAGTTCAAAAGAGGTAAAATTGATAATACTTTGTTCTTAAAGTCTAGAAGTAAAGAGTTGTTGATTCTGTAGGTATATGTAGATGACATTATATTTGGAGCTACTTCATATTCACTATGCAAAGAGTTTGCAAACTTGATGAGTAGTGAATTTGAAATGAGCATGATGGGGGAGCTTACATTCTTCTTGGGGCTGCAAATCAAACAGTTTCCTCAGTGTACATTAATATGTCAAGAGAAGTACATAAAAGAATTGCTCAAGAAATTCAGTATGCTTGAGGAAAAAAATCTTGACACCCTTATGAGCACAAGTGTCAAACTTGATATGGATAAAGAAGGAACTACTGCAAATCATACTATGTATAGGGGAATCATTAGGTCACTTCTATATCTCACTGCTAGCAGGAGAGATATAGTCTTCAGTGTAGGGATGTGTGCCAGATTTCAAGTAGCTCCAAAGGAATCACACTTGAAAGTAGCCAAGAGAATACTGAGATACTTAAAGGGAACACAGGACCTGGTCCTCTTCTATCCTTCCGGTGACTCCTTTGATATAATTGGTTATGCTGATGCTGACTATGCATGTTTTCTTGTTGATCGAAAGAGCACTTTAGGCATGGCACATTTCCTAGGATCATCATTAATCTCATGGGGCACCAAGAAGCAAAATTCGGTAGCTTTATCTACAACAAAAGCATAATATGTGGTTGTTGCATCATGTTGTGCTCAACTCTTATGGATTAAGCAACAACTTGAAGACTTTAGTGTTCTCACAAGCACTATTCCCCTCTTATGCGACAACACAAGTGCAATGAACATGGCCAAGAACCCTGTTCAGTATAAGATGACTAAGCATATAGATGTGAGGCATCACTTTTTGAGGGATAATGTTGAGAAGAAAAATGTAGTGATCAAATATTGTAAAACAGAAGACCAGGTGGCTAACATCTTTACCAAGCCTTTGAGCAAAGAAAACTACATCAAGAACAAACTGAAGTTGGGGATGCACAAAATCATCTGATTTCATAACAAGCTTACATGAAATCTCCCTTTCTGACTATATGTTAAGAAGGGCTGGTATCTATACAGGTTGTATTGCTTATTGTTTGAGAATTCACATCTGGTACCTTACTGCAGGTACACACTCATAGCATGTTGGCTTAAGGGAAGATCTAATCATACAGGGAGGACAATCTATAGAAGAGGGACCTGGTCCCCTAAAAGTTAATGTCACTTTTGCTACATATTTTTCTGACAACGGTCTTTTTGCTTTAAAACCAAGAGTCGTTATTTTTCAGGGACTCGATACCCTTTTAAATACAACCTTCTGAGAGAATCAAACAATTCAAATCTCTTCATATCCACTTTGAATTCTCTTATTGTTCCTCAAATCTTCTTGTCCTCTCTCTGAAACAAAATGACTAACTCTTCTTCATCTTCTAAACTCCCTATCTCCCAAGAAATTCAAACTCCCAGTTCATTCAATTTCTTAATTCCTTCCCCTGAAGAATCTCCGTCTACAATAGTCTGTGGGGTTGGTGAGACTGGTGAATCTAACACTCCCCTCACTGAAGTGGTGATGTCTCCTGCACTCAAATCTGGGGAAATCTTACCTTGTTCTCCAACTTTAGGTTTATTCGGTGAGAAATCCCAATGTTCCAAGGCCTAGTAAGTTATGAAGCCTAGTCTTGAGACACCTACTGAAGTGTTAGAAGTTGGGTCTACAGTTGTGTTATCTACCATGTCTGAGTGGCTATTCAAAGGGGATTTGCCTGAGGGCAAGGGTCCAGAGTCCAACATTCTAACAGCAGAAGAGGAATTGGTGGCCATACAAAGTTTGGCCTTTCTCAAAGGAGTTGTTCAACCAACTCTGTTGGAATAAGAGTTGAGATCGCCGGAACAAGTCACTCATAGTATTCAACATGTGTGAGACAAAACTCCTAAATCATTTGATGTTGACAATGAGGAGGAGGAGGAGGAGGAAAAAGAAACTCCTTTAGTTTAGTGGAGAAAAGGGGTTTGAGGGGCAAATGATGTGAATGTGACAGTTCCAGATATGGAGGTAGTTGATACTTTGCATGAGACTAAATGTGACGATGAGCCTACTGAGTCTGAAAAGAAGAGAAAAAGGAAAGGAAAGGAAAAAATGGTAGTTTCGCAAACCATAGGAGAAGGACGAATAAGATATGTGACTAGAAATAGTCACAGAAATTAATGGGAGATGCCTTGGCTGCAAAAGAAGTACAAACGGAAAGAAACCAAAGAAGGTTAAGGGATGGTCATATGCCTTATGAAGAACCTACTTCAACTCCTCTACATATAGGGTTAAGTGAGACAAATTTCGATGACATTGTTGGAGTTGTGGTTAAAAGGAAGAAGGAAGGAGAGGCTGAAAGGGTCAAAGCAAAAGGGGCTCACAAGTCAGTGAAGAAAGCTCCGGTGAAGAAGGAGAGTGTGATTAGAAGGGCTACTGTGAAATCGAAACCTATCAAGGGAACAGGTCATGTTTAAAAGCAAGTGGAAGAAAAGGTATTTACCAGGGATGAACGTATTGCAGAAATGGAGAAACAAAAGGTGTTAAATGGAAGGGTATTTGATCCATAAATTCTTACATAATTTGTTATGTTTACTTTTCTTGATTATGTATCTCTACAAAGCTTGGATCACTTGTTTGAAGACCTAGCGCCTTACCTACATGAACCAGAGGTGCTTGAATTCTATTACAAAATGGTAAGTGATAGAAGGATCAAGACAATAGTGAGAGGAACTAAAATCTCTCTGAATGAAGAAATCTTGTGCATCATATTGAGTGTACCTATGGAAAGGATCTGGTCCATTGAAGGATACAAACCCTCTAATGAGTTTGCCAACAAGCCACCAAATGTGGGGACATCAAACGTACAGGCCTACCTAAGAAATTCCTAAGAGGAGTACCAGTTGATGTTTGAGTTCATCAACAAGGTCTTGGTACCAAGGATTGAGAAGAGAACTGTAGCATCTGCCGCTGATTTGTTCCGTATGGAAAAATTGGATGAACTTGAGGCCATCAATCTTCCTGCAATTATGCTCAAACACATGCACAGGGTGATGACTTGGAAGACTACCAAACATGGCATTCCTTATGGATATCTGTTGAACTATGTGTTCAAACACGTTGAAGTACCTCTTGGAAGAGGCGTACCTGGTACTGTCATGTAGATGTTCTCTACCGTAACCCTCTTGGAGTGTGAATGTGTTGAGGGAAAGGCAAAGGGTAGGTCTTATGTGTTAGAACTTATCGAGCAATAAGCATCTCTCAAACGAGAATTGACTGATTTTACAGTTATCCTGAATGTTAAGGAGGTTGAGATTGCACAACTTAAGGCTCAGTTGCCGAGGAGTGTTTCCATGGGACTTGTTACCAGTTCTGTGGATGAGAAGGAGGTCAAAAAGTTGAGAGCAGAGAATGAGCAGCTGCTAAAGACAAATGCCTCAATCAGTGAGGAAGTCCAAGCTCTTAACAAACAAATCATTCAAGCTCATTTCGATGCAAATGAGTGCATCAATTTGCTGATGAAAACCTTCACTCCCATCCCCCTCTGTCCTAAATGTATCATGTCTCCCTGTCATCCGTCTTTTTATCAAACTCTAGTGGAAAAGTGTAATCTTTTGGTTGACTTCTTTGGCCAGCTCAGTGATCTAATGATATTGTCTATTGTGCATTGTCTCGTATGCTTTTATCTTCTCTATTTATGCTTATTTGTGCATGTACTGTGTGGCCCATGGCCCTATCATAAGTTTGTTTGTCATCATCAAAAAGGGGGAAAATGATAAGTCTTACTGTTCCCAGATGTTTTGATGATCTCCTCACAAATACAACGACCCAGTCCTCTGCAGAGTATGCTCGTCTAGGTCTATGTGCTATACAACTGGAAAGCTATCACGTCAGAGGTTGGTGAGGTCATTAGTGTACCACACCTATCAGAATGGATGAGGATGTTTTGTCCAACGGTTAATAACTCTTTATGATTGATATAGTCAACATGACAAACAACAAATCACTCATTCATTCAAAGAGAGAATATCCAAGCTCCAACAAAACAACAAGGCACCTCATAGACTGTCAAATTGCTTCCTGAATCAGTTGTTATTTTGATTGCTTGTATTTGTGCTTACATTGTAGGATTCGTTTCACATGTGTTAGAAATGTTTCAAACCTTGGGTTAATCACTGTAAGAGCTTAGTTGAGAGCAACTTTGTGTCTTACGTTAAAAGTCTTTATTAATTAGTTGGGTTAGTATAGTGGGCAATGCAAGCATTGCTTTGGCTCATTGAGTGATAGTTTTATTACTCATAATAGAGATCAGGAGGTTATTCTCATGTGTGTTGTAAACTGTGTTTTACTTTTATTTGAGAAGATTAGTAAAAATAGTTTGAAAATCATATGAGATAGGTCGAGGTTTTACTCCCTTGAGCAAGGAGGTTTCCACGTAAAGTTGTGTGTGCTATCTTTACTTTCAATATTTTGTTTTGTTTATCTTAACTGTGTTAAGGACCTGGCCCAATCTTAACTAGTGGATGCATACATTCCAACAAGCTCATTAATGATGTTGTAAATATATGAAATGGACTTAATCAATTGATAACTTTGGGGATTTTCCAACTCGATAGAAATGAGATAAACTTATAGAGTAATCGGTCCGACTTGAATCTTCTGAAGAAAAAGTTGAATATTTTGTGCATCAATCTGAAAATTGTTCTTATTTTTATTGTACTTATACTTTCACTAGCATATACAAATATGAGGATTGATTTATTAAATGTTCACTCAACTAATATTTATTATGTCTGAAAATCATCTTTATTCTTGATTCTAATTTTCTTCAATTAAGAAAATACTTTTATGTTATAATTAATTAAAATTAACAATTAATTAGTTGAGTGACTATCTGAAAAATCTAAGACATGGATAAAAAGACAAAAAATATACTTTGAGTTTACCTAGTCAATAAACTGTAGTCAAATTCAATTAAATTGTTGTAATCATTTACACCAAAATGCATATGACACGTCTTAGCTTAAGCTAAAGATAACTTTCAATTAAATGTTTTACCTCTACCAAAAAATTGAGAAAATAAAAACTCAAATTTTGTTTCAATCACACAAATTCTAAAAAAAAAAAAAAAAAAAAAGAGAGATCTCTTTTTACACTAAAAATAAAATTTTGCAAGCAATCCTTGTTCCTGAACGGTAAGCTTTATTTACTCGTTAAAAAGCCTTAATGCAAGAAATTACTTACAAATCATCAAAAAAACTTTAAGCTTTATTAACTCGTAAAAAACCTTAATGTTTTATTCTTGTTCCTGAACATTGTCTTCATTAGGAGAATGAATTGAGTTATTTGAAATTGTAGAACCGTGAGTCAAAACTTTGTTTGATCTGCTTGAACCTAACTCTTGGGATCTCCACTCTGCTAGGTAGAGTTACCACCATGATGACTTGTCATAAGCCTTAAACCCATTCCCTTAGATGATATTTCAACCCTCTCTCTAGTTAGGCCTTTTGTAAGTGGATCCAACACATTATCTTTTAACTTTACATAGTCAATTGTGTGATAATTTCACTAAAGTGTAGTTTTCTAACAGTATTATGTTTATATCTTATAGGATGGGGCTTCATGTTATACATTATGCTCCATGCCCACGTATTGCATCTTGACTATCAAAGTGTATCCATACTGACGCCAAAGGTTTGGTCCAAAAAATATATCTTTCAAGAAATTCTGGAGCCATTCAACTTATTCACCTGCCTTATCTAGAGCGATAAACTCAGATTCCTTTGTAGAGCTAGCGATATGTGTCAGTTTGGAAGATTTCAAAGAGACTACTTTTCTACCAAGAGTAAATACATATCCCCTTGTGGATTTTACTTTATTTGACTCGGTGATCAATTTGTATCACTATATCCTTTCAATATTACTAGATTTTTGTTATAATGCAAAACATAGTTTTGAACGCGCGCGTGCACACAAGCACACACGCACACCCGCACATAGATACACACGCACACATACACGAACACATGCGCACACACGTGCACGCACGCACGCGTGCGCACACACACATATAGTTTTGTTGTAACCATGAATGCATCACAGGGAAATACGATCATAGTTCTTCAAGTTCTTTCTACTCTCTTATTTTACATGGTATATGCGCCTCTATTTTTTTTTCTCTTTGCCTCTAAAAAATGACAAATCCAAGTGTTCCTGTAACTTCTTCTACTCTTGCAACTTCTTGTATTCCTACCAATCCCCTGTCTACTATTTTCTCCTCAACCCATTCCTTTTCTTTGAAACTTTCAACAAAAAACTACCTAGCATGGAAAACTCAATTCATTCCCATATTTAGCTATCAAAATCTTCATGATTTAATAGATGGTACTTGTCCATGTCCATTGAAAACAAAACCGTCTTCCACTAATCCATAATTACAAGAACCTAATTTGATTCTTGGTTAAAATGGATCAAATGCTTCTTTCATGGCTCTTCTCCTTTTTAACAGAAGAAATTTTTCCTTAGGTCATTGGATTGTCTTCCTTGCGTGAATTCTAGCAAGCTCTTCAAAATTCATTTGGATCTATTTCACAAAATCGACAACTTCAGCTTCATATAGAACTTCAAGAACTCAAGAAAAATGATCTTTTTGCCTCCCAATACCTTTAAAAAGCAAAAGCTCTCTTTGATGAACTTTGTGCTACTGAATTCAATGCCATAATAAATCGCAATACTAGTTCATATTTTCATAGTATCATCACTGGTCTAAACCTTATAGTAGAACCTATTTCTTTCCATGAGCTCCATGAGCAACTTATTCCTCAAGAAATTCTACTAAAAAGCTCACTTGAACCAACAACCAACATGGTTCACAAAAGTAGTGATCCACTTCTTCCTACACCACCAACTTCTTCCTCCCGTCCCCATGGAAATTCCAATAACTTAGGCCAATTTCGGCCCAACAATCAGAAACCACGTGGTCCTTGCAAAATATGTGGCTATCAAAAGTACACAACCATTAAATGTCGTCGCCGTTACCACTCCAATGGTCAGTTGTATAAGAATTTCGAACGTCCAAACTTCAATACACAAAATTTATCTTTGGTAGCCCAACACCCATTTATTCCTCGAGCGCATTATTCCACTGTAAAACAACAACTTCCTTGGTTTCCTGACACAACAACAATGAATACAATGGTTCAGATCTTTTTCATGTAGGTAATGGTCAATGATTGCAAATAACTCACAGTGGGAATGCTTCTCTCCATTGTTCTAATGGTCCATTGTAGCTTAAAAATGTTCTCTTTGTACCTATCATTGTTAAAAAACTTTTATCCGTTCAACTCTTTGCATCTGGCAACTCATGTTATTTTGAATTTTGGCCTATATTTTTCTTGATTAAGGATCAAGAAACCAAGAAGTTGTTGATGCAAGCCCCAGTGCATCAGGTGTGTATACATTACACCCCAACAAGCAAGCCATGGTAGCTATTGTTCCGTTGTTGGATGATTGGCATTTGCGGCTTGGACATCCCAATTCTCAGAAATTAAAAATTTTAGTTAAGAATAATATCATTCTACTGCTTCTAATCAGCTAAATCAATTTTCCAGTTGTTTATTACGCAAACTTTCTTGCATTCCTCTTGTTTCTGTTGAACATAAACGTTGTGCTCTATTTGAAATAATTTTCTCAGATGTATGGGGTCCTGCACCTATTCAATCTCATTTTGGCCATAGATACTTGTTTTATTTGTTGACGACTTTACACGTTTGACATGGGTTTATTTTTTAAAACAAAAGAGTGAAGTCTACAACATATTTCAAAATTTGAAAGCTTAATTAAAAGAAAGTTTGGTGTGAAATTCGAGCTTTCAATTCAGATTGGGGAGGTGAATATCAAAAACAACAAATATTTTCAATCAGTTGGTATTCAATATCGCATAGCATACCCATATACTCATGAACAAAATGGAACGACTAAATGGAAAATTCAACATCTTCAAGTAATTATCCTAATCTCTCTCAGAACCCCATATATTGATGCAAATGCCAAGAATGAGCTATCGCAACTCCTCATTGGACTCATATTTTTCCATATGTTGATACAATTCCTTAGCTTCAAGTCTCCAGCGTAGCACACTCCTCATTAGACTCTGCCTCAAGTAATTATCCTTATCTCTCTCAGATTCCCTCTTATTCTCATATTATTGATCATTCTTCATCTGCTCCCTTAAATCTTCAACAAAATTTATCACATAATTCTACCCAATCCTTAACCCAAACAACAAATAGAACCATAAATCTTCATGTTGATCTCAACTAATATTTTCCCAAACCACCTCCACAATCAAGTAATTCCCAAACTCATGACATGATCTTGTGTCCTACAACCATGTCCAAATGACGTGCCTTCACAGCTATAACCTGTCCAAATGACCTTTACAAAAATCCAACAATGTTAGCACAAGCAAAACCATTTTTATAATGGAGAGAAGCAATCCAAAATAAGCTAAATGCACTTCTCCAAAAATAAAACATGGACTTTAGTTCCATGACCACCTGGTGAGAATATTATAACAACGTAGTTTAGGCATGAAACGATGTAGTTTAAGTGCCCAACTCATAGAGGAAAAGACCAAAATGACCCTAACTTAAATCTAACAAGTGCCACCTACTGCAAGACTGATGGGCAGTCGATTGACCTACCAACCGTCGGTAGGAGTCGTCAGTGAAGCTCTACCCCACAGGGCTTCACTAAAATGAGCATAACTTTTTACTCTGAGATGGGATTTTAGCAACTTAGTGGCATTAAAAAGAGGATTCAATTATCTTTCATTTGATAGATCATGGGACAACTAATTCATTCTATGCTAAAAGATATAACCGTTTTTGAAGTTGACCGAACAGTCGATTCCCTCCAATTGGCTACTGACCCTCACTAACGGTCCGTAGGTCCAACCACGGACCGTACTGGTCGACCGTGGGTGGGATCAGAGACCATCAAAATTTGGACCTTAGCGATGGAACCCCACCTACGGCCCATGGTTCTACCAACGGTTCGTGCGTGGTTCTGTTGGTACTGGCACTAGCTTTTTGAAAACTAGAGTTCTCTTTATTTTGAGATATGAGGTGTTACATTATCTCGTCCTTGGGAACATTAGTCATTGAATGAAGTCTAAAAAAGATGTGTATGGAGGGAGGGAGCTGCAATCCCTACCGTTAAGTATTAGAAATTGATATCGAACTGAAGTGACTTCCAAGAACATGCAAAAATGCTGAAATACAAGAACAACTGAAGTAACAAGATACTAAGACTTAATTTACGCAAGAGTAAACTGAGAGACTGGAGAGGAACTATTACCTCAAGCTGAAATGGAATCGGAAGGGAAGAGGTGAGGATACTTGGCCTTCATGGCTGCTTCTGCTTCCTAAGTAGCTGCTTCTGCAGACTGACTCCTCCATAAAACCTTCACTCAAGCTACTTCTTTATTTGTCAACCTACGAACCAGACTGTCAAGGATTTCAACTGGCACCTCTAAGACTTACCTTCACAGCCATACTCTCTAATGGCACTATTGATGTCGGATCACCCACACACTTCTTCAATAATGAAATGTGAAAGACTGGATAAACCACTGCTAGTTCTGCTGGCAACTCTAACTCATATGCCAAATTACCAACTCATTTTCAGGATTCTGTAAGGACATACATATCTAGGACTGAGCTTCCCTTTCTTATCAATTTTCATCACCCCCTTCATAGGTGACACCTTTAGGAAAACCCAATCATCGATTTCGAACTCTACGTTCCTTCTCCTCACATCTGCATAGAACTTCTGACAACTCTGAGCTGTCTTTAGTCTATCTCTAATAAGTTGAACTTCTTCCATAGCCTCATGAACTGAATATGGCCCTATCAAGGCTGCTTCACCTACTTCAAACTAAATAATCGGGGACCTGCATCTACGCCCATATAGTGTGAGCACATACCTTTAAGTTAATCCACAAGTAAGAACCTTCAAGCAAATCCACAAGCTAGATCACAGTTCTACGGTCTTCTACAGTGATCCCAAGTTCACTTTCAAACTCTCTCAATACTTGGGTAGGCAAGTATTTTATTGAAAACTTCATCCTTTCAAGTGTTAGAAGAATTCTTATTTATAGAGATTTCTTCCTAGTAGGAGAAGGAATACCATGTCTTTCATTAGAATAGAAAAAGACATGTACATCTCCCTTTCCTTTGCATAGAAAAAGTCATGTACTTCTCCCTTTCCTTAGAATAGAAAAAGTCATGTACTTCTCCCTTTCCTTATAATAGAGAAAGACACATACTTCTCTCTCTTTCCCTTAGAATAGATTATGTGTTCTAGTTGAATATGGGCATGGTAGGGACCACATAATTAATTACAAAGACTTCCTATTATGGAAATAATTCTAAATAATTAATTTGAATTATTCTTACGATAATAAATTACAAATCATTCCACTAGAAATTCTTAATTGCACTCCTCTGTTTATATTTAGAAATTCTCCATGTTAAGATTACAAATACTAATCGATAAATTAACTTATTGATGAATTTAATTCAATGATCAATTTCCTTTAGATCACTACTTAACTTATTTCATGTGTCGGATTCATAAATCCACTTGCAAGGTTTGACACGATGAAAACTTATAAGCTTCTCAAAAAGACATATCATCAATCTCTATATTGAGACATGGATTCCTTCAACTAACTTATTATTTCACCAATATCTATTATTATCATCCAATTACCATTCATATTGACCCATCTTAGAATCTCTCATTTTAATAAATCAAAACGATAATTAACATATACACATCATACTAGTTATATTAGGTGTAAAAATATAAGTACATTTAATAGTTTAGAGAATATGCTTTTGTCAGTCAGTCTAAAGCAACTATCTCTACTTGGTCCGTTCAATACAAACAAAATGCACTAGCACAAGAAGTTGGAACTATACAATTCTCATAATCAAGATAAACTTCATATAATCTTGTCCAATTCCCATCTTAAATTGTGAACAAAAAACTTTATACTTATAAGAACCGATGATTTAATCCTCTGTGTATAAACTAAAACTCTATACACTAAATAATCTACTATATAAGTAAACAAAACCATAAACGAATATATGATATATTAAAAATGAATAAATAATTATTCTATAATAAATACTATATCTAAACACCTGGCTAATAGTATATATCCCAACATTTAGATGTCTAGTGATTAATCTAGCTCACCACTATGTCGAGCAGCGGCACACACTAGATTGGTGATATTCTTTTGGTGCTTAGAGGGATGGTAAGATATTTGAATGGTAAAGTTCTCTTTGTGAACTGCAGCTTGGTCAATGCACATTTTTGTGTAACTTGGTACATTCCCCTGAAGTAAGCACAACTTCTATCTTTATTTGCAATGACTCCAGATCCTACTCAAAACTCCATAAGGCAATCATACAATTTCATGATAGAAATCTTGTCACCTCTACAAAAGAGCAACAAATTGTCCACAAAGCCTAACTTGACAATTTTCAACTTCTCACACCTAGGATGGAAGTTAAAATTAGGATCACATCCAATGCCTTTAAATAGTCTATTCAAATATTCTATACAAATGACAAACAAGTATGGAGAAAGAGGATCACCCTGCCAGAGACCTTTCTTTGCAGGTAATGATTTAGACAATTTTCCGTTGATGGTTATAGCTTATGAAATAGTTGTTACACATCTCATAATGCAATTCACGAAAGTAGTAGGGAAGTTTAAGGGAATAAGGCACAATTACCCCCTAGAATTGAACGAAATTCTAGAGACACGCCTTATATAAACTAAGGTCCTATTACCCCCTCTAACTAATTTTTTTGTAGTTTTGTACACCTTTTATCTTACATGGAACACTCTGTGAATCCATGTAGTTGAGATGCATGGAAGTGGTTGGATTCCACGTAAGCCAAAAAGTTGTATAAAATTACATAAAAAAATGGGTTCGAGGGGGTAATAGGACCTTAGATTAGTTAAGGTGTGTCTTTAGGATTTCGGTCATAGTCTAAAGGGGGGGGGGTTAACTTGTGCCTTATCCCAAGTTTAAGATAGAAAGGTTTGTTCGAAGAAGGGCCATTATACTAAGTTGTATGCCTTTTATATATCAATCTTCAGCATACATCTTGGAGATATTCCTTTTTGGGTATAGCCTTTAACAAACTCATGAATTAGTATAATATTATCATTGCAAGGAAGTTTTGATGGTATTTCGACTCTTGATGATATCTATTTTTTCTTTTACATTGTGTTCTAAAAGCTCAAGTTGTATGCTCTATTAGTATAAGTAATTTTTACACCATCAAGTCACTTTTACTTGTTCCATGAGCTAACTAGTTTAAAATTAGGGATATTACATCTAGATTGTTGCTTTAAAACCCCAAGGTTCAATCAAGTGATCTTCAAGTTGCACAAATTTATTTGAAGTACGTTAGCACTACAACGAAAGAGACATTTAGTGACAATAGATTTTTCTTTAAGCGACATTTATATAGAGTACTGGTCATACATACTCCTACTAATTATTCTCGCTAAATATAATATAACGAAAGTTATATTATTGCTGAAAATTTATTAACTTTGCAAAATCATTTATTTATTGTATTGTAGTACTCAATAATCTCACCAATAGAATTAGCTAGCAATATACTGTATAAGCTATTAAGATGAGTGAGTGGGTGGTGTAATGTTTGTTTATCGAAAGGTTTTCTATTCTAAAACTTGAAACATCCGATTAAAATGAATGAATTTCAATCAAGTTTATTTCAAACTTAACAAAACATATATTCTTCAATGTGAATTAAAAGGTCTAATATTAATCATGTTTTATAATTTTTGTTAGTGAAAATCTCCCCCGCAATGCTTGGGATCATCCCCCACCTTCGTGCATGTCCACAAAGGAAATGAATGAATGCATCACTATTAAAATATCGCTAAGCACAGTCTCATACATTGCAATGCATAGAAGTCTGTTGAAATTGAAGATCGATGAATATATGTGCCAGGATACATCATGCTTGTTATGTTGTGATTATCCTGAAATTATAGAACATTTGTTTTCACAAACTTGCCTGCAAAAGATAGGAATTCGATAGAGGGAATATATGAAACTAAATAAGTTGCATTGTATAGGTTTTGGATCAGGTTGAGACTAGTTATATGAGATGTTGTAATGATACTCTGGATAATTTTGAATAAAATGTGTTCGTTCGATCAAAAAAATAAATTATCTAATAATTTTTTTATCCTACCTTTTCATAATATCTCTAGGTTCTCATATGCTACTTTTTTGTTTGTAGTTTTGTCCATCAAATTGATTATGTATGGTAAACTGTCTATCTATACTTTGTATTTATAAAAAAAGATAGAGAAAAATTATCTCTCGTAGATATTATGTCGTCTTAATTAGGGAGTAGCTTACCCTACTTGCCCATCAAATATGAAAATAATTGGCCTCTACAAATAAGGAAAAAAAAATAAAGAAGGGAGGCATTGGAAGCTTTTCCTTTTCATCACTTCGATAACTCCCTCTTCGACTTTATCCTTTAACACAATATGTTCCTTGAAATCTCAAAATAGTTTAATGTGTTTTGGAATGTTAGGTAGCATGAATCGGTACATTTAAAACTTTTTGTTTGTATTACACCTATTGTTAAAAAAAAAATTAGATTACAGTAATCTTGATATGTTTATCTCCTTAAATATTGATGAAATGCCCTAGAGAAATATTTTGGTGAAGTAACTAGTACAAGTAGCTTTAGAATTGTTGTAAGGACAAATCGCAGGTGTGAAGTTGATCTCTTTGCCAAAAATTCTATCTTTTTTTTTCTCTTGATTATATATATCTATATGTGTGTTTCCCTTTTGGTTGAAACTTGTATACATAGATGATAAAGCTTATCAATGTAGTTTGATTCATCCAGAAGTTTTCTTTGACATTGCTTTCTGATCATCAGGTTCTACCCTAGTTGTGCCTACATTTTACGGTAATCTTCTTTAACATGCTATGTGTTGATGAAAATTAATTTATAAAGATATGACTTTTAAGAAAAAGTAAGATCTTTTTTGGGTTTGTTTGTTTGATTTGTTGTCACGATTCAGTAAATCTTCCTTTTTCTTGATCTGCTTTGCCATCATTATCCTTAATAGAGATATCACTTGTTCTATGAAGGGAAAAAGTAAGATCTTTTATGGCTTTCCTTTTTTGGTTTGTTGTCATAGTTATGTAAATCTTCCCTCTTTTGATCTTTGTTGATATGGTTTTCCTTGAGCAGAGTGTCTATTGTAAATAGCTCTCTCCTCCCAAGGTTAGGGTGAGGTCTACGTATAATCTATCCTCCACAGACCTCACTTATGAGATTACACTCAGTATGTTTTTAATTTTTTTGGTTTTGTAAATCTAGTCGATTTACCTCCCAAGGTAGGGTGAGGTCTATGTAGAGTCTACCCTCCCTAAACCTTACTTGTGGGATTACACAAATCTTCTCTTTTTTGATCCGCTTTAATAGGCTTTTTCTTCGGCCGGGGTCTATTGAAAACAACATCTCTACTTCCTAAGGTAGGTGTAATGTCTATGTACACTGTAGCATCCTCGGACCTCACTTGTGGGATTACACGGGATATGTTTTTATTCTTGGTTCTGTAAATCTAATTCCATTCAAATGAACAATAATTTGCAAACAATTTGAACATGATTGATTTAGTTAGATATTGGTTTTGAGGTAGATTCTAAAGAGATGCAAAGTGATGCTGAATATCATGAGATTCATCTTGTTTCTATTTTCTTAGAAGAGAAAACTTATGTCAATGTTTAATAAGGACTCCTCTTTAAAATACTTTTCTTTGTTGAAAGTTAACGTGTAGAGATTTGAGTGTTTCTCAAAATGGAAATATATGAATTTTATAGCTTTCCTTTTGATTTCTTGTCCTAAATATAATTTTTCATTGCACGTTCTCTAGTTTTAATTGTTCTGTAGTTTTAAGTGGTTAGATTGCGTGACAAGGGAAAATAGGATTTTCCTTTTTTATTTGCTATTTCAAGTTGTATAAAAGTACAAAGAAATACTTAAGAGATTGTATTGACAGTATCATAATGATTGACTTACCTCTTGGACCGTCTTCTTAAATTTTTACTTTTTCAGGAGTGGAAGTTGTTCAGGTACTATTCTAGAATAATGTTCTTATTCGAAAACTCGAAACCCTATACCCTATAGATTTCTTTTGAATGCATGTGTTGGATTGGTAAGATATTCAACCAGTTAGGTTATGTGGTACAGGGCCATAGATATTTTATTTTTGCATCACTAACAAGAACAAAAATATATACTTCAGTGATATAATTTTTTCTTATCTTGAGACAAAAAGTTTTATTTTTGGTACCTTTTCATTCTTATTATAATATTCTTATGTGGGAAGTATACTAGTTGTATCTTCATGTTTTTTCCTTTTACCAGTCACTCATTACTTCTTTTAGTATCCATAACTAATTTAAAAGAATATATGTCTTGTTGTGATTGTTTTTGCTTACAAAAAATATTATTTTATGTTTGTTATGTCATATATATTGTTTATATCATATATATATTGACACTCATTCATTTTTGAATCCTCCTTGTAGATCTAAGAGAAAATGAGCATAGATTAGACATGCAATAGCTCCTTTTGGACTAGGGAGCTGGGTAAAATCTTTGAGAATGCCCTAGCGATCTACTTCAATGATAACAATCTATTCAAGAAAATGGAAGAAGCACTTCCTGGAAAATCAGTTGATGATATCAAGGATCACTGTAATATACTCTTAGAAGATATTGATGCCATTTCTTCTGGACGCGCTCCACTACCTAAGTATCCGAAAATGCAAAGTAATGCCAACAAAAATTTGAGAGTGGATGTCGAATGGCGAAGAGGCACTCCTTGGACAGAAGAGGAACACAGGTTGGTTTCTTGTACAGTTTTGGGAGTCTGGCCATTTTTATTTTGGAGTGATGTTTTTGATTTTACAAAATGCATGTAGAAGGCTTTGAGAGAGTAAAACTTTTAAGTAAATGTTGTACTACGATCTTGTTTCCTAGATAATAACTTATTTCTGTATCTTCCATATTATTGGTCATTTCTCCAGGTATTTGACATATATGGAAAGGAGATTGGAGAAGTATATCTAGGCACTGTGTTATAACAAGAACTTCAATGCAAGTGGCTACCCATGCCCAGAAGTATTTCAAGCATGTTGAAGCCAACAAGAAAGGGAACAGAAGAGCAAGAGCAAAACCAAGTGTTCTTGATATTATTGGCGTCGGTGCTCAATTTGGTGGTACTTCCCAAGTTCCAACCACTGTGGATATGATTGGACCTACTTGCGAGGGATAACAAGCTGTACTGAACACTAGCACTGAGAGCATGTGTCATCGAGAAAGCACTAATACTGAGCAAATGGTAGCAGTAGTCGGAGGAGAGCTCTCAAGCGAAAATGCTTTTGTGAATGTTCATGCTAGCAGCTGAACTTCCGGTCATTCTATCCCTAGAATTGGTAGTGATCTTGAAGCATTACTCAGTCACCCAATGGACGAATATAATGATATCAGTGTGATTTTGACGTTGGGATAGCACCAACTTCTAATGATGGGATAGCACCAACTGCTTAAACCGAAATGTCTGGTTATGCAGCTGCATGGGAGGCTCTAGCTCAGTTACCTCCCTTTGCCCTCTCATCATAATTTGGTAATGGAGTATGGCGCAGTTTAGACACTCATCGTTGATGATGAAGGCACTTTTAATATGCATGATCTGCTCACAGATCAAATGTTCTGATTTGCTGCACTTGTGTTTTGGAGACTTATTCAATTATGTTAGACAATATTTCTAGACAGGTGGATTTTGGTTTAAATATTTCAAGAAAAAACATTATCAATCATTTTTTTAGTTCATTAAGGGCTTTGTGTTATGTGATACGTATAAAGGACTAAAGTAGTTCAACCTCCATATATTAGGAATCAATTTGATCATTTTAAAGTCCACTGATTGTCGAAAAGCCGATTGTCAACTTGAATGTTTACAAAAGAAACTTGTATCCAAGCGTCTTTTAATTTTTCATTCTACGGAATATGAGTGGCATAAGCTTTTTCTTATAAATATTTGAGAGTAAATTGGAGGACTACCGATTGGTTGACCTGGGAAGTAAAGAATGATAGTTCTATGAGCTTTTATTTGCCCATGGTAGACCTATATACTCGTGTCCTATTGCGCATAAACGACATTCTTTTTATCCTTAACGATAGGTAAGTAAAAGCCTTTTTTCAACGAAAACATTTTATCCCTCAGGGGGCTTATCCAATGTGAACCGGAATCAATGACATTGAGCTTTGTATACTAGGTGGTTAAACCCAAAAAAATACAAATTCAGTAGCTATGATTCTTATCATCAACATAGTACAACTTTCTCATCCTCCTCCCCCTCTCTAGCTAGGAACTACGATCCATAAAACATGCAATCAATTTACTAGTTGAGACATGTATGACAACTCCATTACAAATTAGTATCCAAAGTAGTTTTAAAACCCACGGTTCTGTTTCCACAATAAACATGTGTGGGGAATAGCGGCATGCACTACATATGAACCCATTGAGTCAATGATAGAAAAGTGTTCTCTGGTGGAAACAAATCAAACTTCTCACAAATAAATCTAGTATATCCCTACAATCATGCCTATATCTACCATCTCTGACTACAATCATTGACAATGTTGTTTGACTACGCCTAATACATTGAAACGTTAGAGGAACTTCCTTGCTGAATTTAAGATTCTAAAAAATTTAATTTTGTTGGCGTTATCTAATTTTGTAAAGGATGAAATTTCCTGTCATAAATGACATACTAACATCCATAGGACTTTATTCCCTTTGATGATCTAGTTGCCCACGAACATGAATCTAAATAGGAAAAAAAAATGAGGTAAGGTCAAGATAGTTCTTTGCTAAGAAATTCATCTACCTTCATGGTAAGGTATTACTATTCTAATTTTTAAGTTGATTTTAAAATCTTTCATTAAATTTCAGACTCTGAAATAATATGTTATCCATGGGTAGGCAGACTTATGTTGTTCGCGGTTTCACGCAATCAAAGTTAGATGCATCATGTATTGTGTCGTGGTTTCCTTTTTGAGGGGTAACCATCGGGTATTGCGTTGCTGCAATTTGTAAGAGATGTCACATAATAAGTACTCTCAAGTTCAAATTTTTCATTTTATAAAATCAAATGATAAGTATCAACTAATGTTAAAACACAATAAAATTATAAGATAATAAAAGCAATACATACTTCGAGTACAAATAAGAAGAGTGGATAGGTTTTTTCTGAGACACTACATGGTCTAGAATGTTAAGAAACTTCTTAAAAGGAAACCATGTCAACGCACGTACCTCATTGTGATGGGAAATTAGTGTGCTCATGGGCAACCAGAAAATTGCTTTCAACATTGTGAGTGGGAATAGTGAAAATGAAAAATGGAGAACGGAAACACCCTTAAAGGAGGAGGGGCACAACCGCACAACTAAAGCAACTAATCTGAATGCATCTATAAGTCGAGTACCAATATAATATTGCTACTATGCATCCAAAGATTCAATACCAACACAAATGATTATGCACTTTTGAGTATGTGCATATACTAAAAGTACACAAGGTCCCATAGTCGGCAATACGGTTTAAGAAGATGACAGTCAACATAGATGCATGTTATTTTGTATTTCTTTGACAACTTTTGATCAGACTACTACCTATCTAGATAGAAAGTAGGACTTGAAAATTCAAACTTCCAGGTATTTATAAAGTACTCCTTCTAGAAATAAACTAGACTACCATGTAATGACTAATAAATTCTTGCAAAGATTGATGAGTTAGAAGAAGAGTTGGAATCCTAGGGAATCACAAGCAACAAATAGAACATTGCACATATATAGAGAACATTCGAGGGTTGTCTAGAGCACAAAACATTCTGCATTAGCACAGCACAAGGAAGGGTTACACCCTAAGGAGTAGGGTGCAGGCAACCTACGTGGTTGTTTCCATGGCTTGAGCATATGATCTATATATCTAGAACATTTTTCAATAGTAATTTACAAATAACTAAGCCCAACTATTAGGTGAAATGTCTAGACATGATTGATGCCTTTCATAAGGAACAATTCCTCTATATGTACCTTCTCATAAGGAACGATTTCTATGTACCTTGTCATTCTTGGAAGTATGCCTGAACTGACTAGTGGAGTAGTATCGTACTACATTTGGTTGCTTAAGCTCAGGAGAGTTGAGTTGAACCTAAAGTAAGGAATCGTTCTCAGTTTGAGAAAAATAACAGTCTTTTAGTTTTTCTTCTTTAGTAAACTTGATGTGTTTTCTTGTGTTCTTTTATGACTTCAAAGCTAAACATAACATAGTACTCATGTAGGTTTGCATGGTTGATATCCAAAAATAAGGTTCTTTTCACCTTTTCAAATTATTTTATTGTAGAGATAAAATAATTAACTTGTTATCTTTTCACCACCAGACATCTTTTTGTAATGGGGTTGGTTTGCTTAGATCCATACAATTCGATTTTCAATTCATTAACTTTTGCATTGAGAAAGTTTTTCTTCTTGCGTGAATGTACTAGATGTTTGGCTGAAATTGTGCTTCCAAGTTATCAAATAGTAGTTTACCGAATTTGAATGTGAATCTTATAGGTGCTTGATCTAACATTTAAGTTAACTGCTCCACTAGTTTAGGTTGGAGGGTATATTATAGTTCAAGTTTTTTTTTTTTCATCTAACTTTTAAGAGATTATTCTCACACAAATTTCTTAAATGGGTACAAAAGATGAACAATCACTCAAAGTGATACTAGATGAGCAAATGACCATGAATTTCTATTACTAGATATCTATACCCCCTAAAACATAAGCCAGCACAAACATGAGCAATTTAAGGAAAAGACAAGTATGTTAGGCTAAAGACAAAAGTGTTAATGGCATTTCAGTATCTTGACTTTTTTACTTACTTTGATTTGATTGTTTTTGGTTATGGTATCTATTTTTAAGGTTGTTCTTATCCTGAATTTTTGAAACTTGATTACAGTAATCTCAATCTTCTATTAAATAGTCTATACCCTCTTTTTTTTCCTCTTCTATTTACTTTCATTATAATCAAAGCATTTCAGTACTTGATTCACACCTAGGTTAGTGTTGATGTCTACTTTTCGAGAGGTTTTTGTGAATGAAAATTCTTTCATAGTGTGAACCTCCCTACATTGTATCTTTCTTATGTTGTGTTTTTCCATTTGGATTTTGATTTTAGTGAGATCTGACCACAACCTATTGAAGATTATGTCTTTATGTTTCTATACAACTAGTAAAATTACCTACGCCTCGTGCGGAAATTTTATATTACAGAATTTATAAAATAATACTTAAAATCTATCAGTCATTAAAACTAAAACACTATATTATCTTACATAAAAGATTAGTAGTAACGAACATTAATAATGTAAAGGAAAATTATAATTATAACATTTTATCATTTATCCTACAATCAATCATCTTTAACTTTATTTTATCATTTATCCTCTTGCTTCCAGGAAGTGTTACTATTTGATATTTTTGGGGAATCAAATGAACATCAACTTGAGACATTAAATTTTCTAATAAATAAATAATCGTTGTTGAAGGGATAAATAATTTTTTAAAGGCTTAAAAAAAGTGAGCAAATATCCTAATTTTAACCTGTAGTAAGTTCAGTCCTACATTTTGATTTACGTATACCATTTTAAAGTCCCCTCCCCACTTAAATGTATCATATGAAATTATTAAAATGGAAAAGTGAAAGCAGAATGTATCATATTGGACAACAATTGAACTTATTATATATACTTGAAATGGAAAAATATTGTACTAAATTATTCTGTTTGTTTGGGTGATTTTTAAAAATCGTCATTCTAGAGTGATGGGGTTCAATTTGAAAATACACTTCTATTCAAATCACATTGTCGAGAAACACATCTATTATTTCAAGAAAAGTATTTACAACTTGCAGTAAACTTGAGAATCTATCCATAGTTCATATTGAATATGGACAATTAATTTATTATATAGTTATCTATATCCTTGGGATTAAAAGAGGATTTAACCTAGTCATATTCCTTTATAGGTCATCTAGCATAACATTCTTGAAGCCTGTCAAAATTTTATTAATTTTTGTCTTCTTTTCCTGGTTCACTTAGCACATCATGTACGATAAGGTTTTTAATGTCTTATGTCCTTATAAGGGCATACCAAAGTTGAATTTTGTCTTCAAATGATGGTAGTATAGATCTTTAAGGGGTTTTTTTTTATTGTACCTTCAACAATTTCAGTAGGGAAAACCTGCGTGAATACTCAAATAACGTGTGTTATTTAATCTGTACTAACAAATACTTATAGCAATAACTTTGCAGAAACATAAAAAACAAAGTTTAAAGCATGTACTCAAAAACAACAATTAATAACATAAGCATAAATTATTGACTATTAAAAATATATCGGGATCTGTAACAATAGAATGACATAGAAAGGAAAATATATAGCCCACTGAATGTACAGTGTCCCCTTAAGAAAATTATTCCCCTCTAGTACTCGAGGTTTAAAGGAATAGATCCTCTCAGGATAGAACGATTCTATTCATCAGTATATTGATACAAAAGCAATGGTATTAGTGATCACTCAACAGGAGCAAAGTATAGAAATATTTAATTGTGTAGAAGAATAAAAAGAAGTTCAGAATTTTCATTGTTTCAAAATGAGAGGAAATAGACAACAAAGGTTAGTGTGAACAAATGCTTATTGTGCCTTATTGGAAAGGTCATAACTCTTGGGAAAAGTTACAACACTTCAGAAAGGTCACAACCTTTCATAAAGTCATAACTTTTCATAAAAGTCACAACTCTTCATAAAAGTCACAACTTTTCATGCAAATCGCATCTCTTCATATTTCATTCACATATTATAAAATCCAACAACGTGTACTTCAGTTATAAATTCAAAGCTCTAATAAATGACATTGACCTTCAATCTATATTGTATCAACCCAAGAAAAAATGATTAACTCAAATTACCAAAGGTAAAGTAAGATTATCGAGAAATGGTAGACTAATGCAGGAAACAATGCAAGTATACATAGGATTAAAGGAGAAGTATTTACAATTCCAAAATTAAAAAGAAAATTATCAAGGTATAACTATTATATATACATCTGAGCCAACTAACTCACATAGTTTGGCCCAATATTTCATTCTGGTACCACTTGGTTAAACTTAAGTCTAGCCTAGTATTCCTATATGGCGATCAATTACTTAAGTAAATTTAAAGGAAGTTGATATTTATACACATGAAAGATTTGGTGGATGTATAATTTTTAAGATAGTGGTGACGGTTGTGAAGGTTTTTGAGAGGAGGGAAATGCTAGTTCTGAAAATAAATAAACTAAAAGGGATTCCTTATTTGTGGTGGCACGACATAGGCAGGCCTAGGGTTCTCTTTTATATATCATATATATGATATGATATGTTGATTAGATCTTTAGTTTTGGCTATATAAAAATATAATGGAATTGGTGGATATGGAGAGGATATGAACTAGGTTTACTATATGGTTGAATTATAAGATTTTGGTTTTATAGACGATTGAAGATTTTTTATATCGTGTCTATTTAAGAAAACATTTGCAAAAGCTTATCATTGTTGTAACACCCCGTATTCGAAAACAGACCCTTAAAACAAATTTCCAAAAGTTGCAAGTGCAACTCACGGACGCCACCCACGAACTGACCCACAGACCGTAGGTTAGACCACGGACCATGGTCCATGTCCGTGGATCAGACCCCAGAAACCATCCTCCAGTACTGATCGACAGTTGACCAGCATGGATCGTCAGTCCTGTTCATTGGTCACTTCGACAGCAGTTAAGTGGGGGGTCGTTTGGTCTTTCCCTATTTCGTTGAACCCTTAAACTACGTCGTTTTAACCCTAAACTATATGGTTTTGATTATTTTTAGCCTAGAAACATAACTAGAAGTTACCTAGGTCAAATCATTCATTAAAGCATAAAAAGTTAGAACACTAAGAGGAGAAAGAAGTCAAGAACCCTAGTTCAAGAATGCAATAAGTTTCCTCCAGTCCCAGCCCTAAAATCGAAGGATTTCTCCGTGGAATTAGTCACCAGGTATGTGGGATTTCACTAGTGGGTTCCTTTCGCCTATTAGGTCCCTAGATTTCAATCAGAATCTTGATTTCCTTAATATTATCTAGACTTGGGGATTCTTGAATGTTAGAATTATTGGGTTTTAGCTGTTAGAATGTTCCAAAAAATATTACCATGTTACTACTCAGTTTCTCATATGATATTCAGAACCCGAGTTGTATATATTTGTTAGTTCATGAATTATGCATGCTAGGTTAGTTTATTTTGTCATTACAAGTATACACATAGTTCAGTTTACGAATGTCACATTATCAGTCATAATTGTTGCATTCTCAATTTGCATGATAGTTTGAGCTATCCAGTATATTATAAAAATCCAGTCTTAATTTGTTAATCATTTAATCTATTAGGATTAGCATAATACAGAGTTGGACTAGGGTCAGTCACCCATATAGTCCCATAATTATGAGCCACGTAGGTTGTAAGTCCCCTCTATGGGAATCATTTTAGTGATCACACCAGCATGCCTCTACACCTTTGGCCAAGTGTATTGGGTCCTCTTGATGGGGTATATACATCAGACTCCACACTTAGCTCATGTGGTTTTATGTCGGTTATTAGTAGCTCCCACAGTTCAGTCAGACTCTATTGCATTGACCACATTTTAGTGTAGTCAGTTTTACGTATCAGCATGTTATAAAAGTGGTCTTTGTATTTAGTTAGTTCAGTATTCAGTGTCTATATCATGTTCAGTTTATATCCTTGCTTTATTGCTTGTTTAGATATATGTTAATTCAACTTTACTCTATCTTGCATGCTCAGTACCTCTCAAGTACTGACGCATACTCTGCGCTATATCTTCTCGTGATGTATGTTCAGGTTCTCAGCTTCCAGATCATGCATAGATCGGTTCCCGATCTCTAGCTCAGCAGCATCACTGGTGAGTCCTCATTCTCCGAGGACAATAGTCATGTTATTTACTTCAGTATTTCAGTCTTTTAGTTTCAGCTTTGCTAGATTTAGCTGGGGTATGTCCCTGCACTTCTAGTCAGTTAGAGGCCTTTTTCAGACATAGTTAGATTCATCTTAGTGTTTCAGTTTGATATTTCTCTTATATTAAAACTCTCAAATTTTTTATATTCAGTTATAATGGTTATTCCCTATCACTTTAGGTTTCATGATATTTAAGTTTCCGCATCAGTTGTTGTTATTCTTAGTATGCTCATGTCATGCCACCAGGTTTAGCTTGGGGTCACTGGTGATCCTAGGTCCCATGTCCGCATCTCGGGGGTAGCTCAGGGCATGACAATCGAAGTTTGATTTATCCAAAAGCTTTCTTTGACTGTGCCTTCTGATCATTAGGTTCTGCCACAGTTGTGCCGACATTTTATGTTTCTCTTCTTTAACATGCTTTGTGTTATTGAAAATTAATTTTTATAGATATGACTTTTATGAAAAAGTAAGATCTTTTTTGGATTTCTTGCCACAGTTACGTATATCTTCCCTCTTATTGATATTCTTTAACATGCTTATCCTTAATCTGAGGGCCTATCGAAAACAATTTATAGAGATATACACTAGTTCTATGAACGGAAAAAGTAAGATCTTTTTTGGATTTGTTGCCACAGTTACGTAAATCTTCCCTTTTTGGATCTTCATTTATTGTGTTTTCCTTAAGCTAAGGGTCTATTGTAAATAACTCTCTCCCTCCCAAGGTTGGGTTGAGGTCTACGTACAATCTATCATCCCTAGACCTTACTAATAACGGATGATTAGAGAAGACTCCTTACTTTTGTAGAATTCTATTCTCGTAGTTCCTAATCCTCAGGAATTTGTTGTACTCTTTCCTTCTATTTAGTCTTTGTTTAATAGTCTTTATCTTTTCCAGGACTTCTACAGATTCTTTATATAGCAGTCATATGGTCAATAATAACGATCACAATTTTCCTATCTTATGTTCTCGCCTCTTTATGGTATCAGGGCACTTCTAAAGTCCCACAAGTTGATCATTTTTTTTCTCTTTGCTAACTCGTCGAAATGGCCCATAATACTTCTGTGACCAATGCTGATGGAGACAATAACACCATCACTATTGTCCAACTTAATCCTATGACCTAACTGCCCATAAAATTAACAAGCAATTTAATGTTTGTGTAATCAACGACACAACTTCCAATGCAAGTGTCTACGATCGTGCAATAGTATAATAACCCAACCAAGGGTTGGGGTCGAGTCCCAAGGAAGTGGTTTCGAGAATTAATAGAAAAATAAAATTAAGTTCTAACTAGTTGTACCTAAAGATATTTACGACTAAAAACATTGTAAATTAAAAAGGGGGGACACAAAAGTATCAAATATTGATTTGGGGGTTTTGTCACAAATATAGCAAAAACAATAAAATTAACAAGAGTTCTATAAATGAGAGGGGATTCTTAGGGTGTGACCGCAATATATGTTGATTTAAATCATTGGGTACATGCTTTCGATAGGAAATTTGCAAAATAATAGTGACTAGGCTAAGCTTTAGATGGAAATAAGTTCCCTCTCGGGCAACTTACCCCGTTTCAAATAGGTTCCTCTTGGACACCCATTTGCCACATGAAGGCAAGCCTACACCTTACCCCACTCATTCTCTCGAGGTAAGTGTTAGGATATGGAACTAGGGCTCACCCTCTTGGGCTGAACCTCAGGTCGACCCACTCCTTAGGCCATCAGTCTAGCTATCTTGGTTTCATGACCTCTTTCTCGAGCAAGCCGAAAAACACATCGGTGGTTTTGTATTTGCAACTACAAACCCATTAAATTAAACCACAACCACTAGGTGAAATAACCATTAAAATACATCTGACCTATCAGCAAGCAAAACCCAACAATAATCTCAATACATATTTGCTAAATCACACCCCAAGAATGGAGGTTTTAAACCACACATCAAGAGATAGAAATTTATACCTAAATGAGCTTGCATTCAAATGGGTATGAAGATTTAAGTCTTGTTACAGGGCAAGAATGAAGAATCCAAGATACCCAAGTCCAAATCCTTGGAGATGAAACCATCTTCTTCTTTAAGCTTCAAAAACCCTCTCCAAACTCAGAGCAAAAATAAATGTACTAAAAAATATATTAAGAATCTGATATTGTCTAATGAAATATTCTCTATAACTCTTAATGAGTATTTATAGTTTTCAAAAATCTATGCTGAGACAGATCATTCGGCGACATTATTCGGAATCGTCGATAAACTCAGCGATTCGCCTTTTAATTTAGTTCATCGCCTTCTTGCACCATCCTTCGGCATCATCGTGCTTTGGGTTATTGGGCGATGTAGTACTACTTCGCGAAACTTCTCGGCAATGCGCCGAGTGCTCCCTTGTTCTACCAACTTGATCCTTTCCTTCAGGCTCAGCACACTAGAACAAAAGGCTAAGTGAGACCCTTCGGCGATTCGCCAAGTGGACTCGGCGATCCTCAGGCCTTCATTTTCTCGTTCTTTTCAACCTTTTCGTTCCTTTTTGCAAAGTAGTGTCCATGCTTTCCTTCAATCTTCAAATACTTGAAACTTAAGGGTTTTCATAAGATATTGAGATAAAATAGGCATTTGAAGACATAATTTCTATTAAAATATAGCCTGAAATGACTCCAATTTGTGGACTCAGCAACACCCCCAACTTAAACTTTTGCTTGTCCTCAAGCAAACTTGAGTTTAGCTGATCACAAAGGGTGTCTCAAACAGTGCTACACAAGACTCAATCATGAATGTACACAACAAGACTAAAGTTACTCATACAAAGATCAATTATGTACTCAAAGATTCAAGTTGTGACACACCATTAGCAAAGATTCTCATGCTCGCAATACTTACCTACTTGTGCAAGCTCAAGCTCAACAAAAAGTATCTAAATGCCCTCACATAAAGAATGATTCCATATTCACACATAGAGATTAATCACTTCAAGATCAGGAATCAAATGCAACGCTCACACTCAAAAAGAGGAACACAACGCATGTTATCACCCATAGGTTTGCCCTTATTTTCCAATCAACTTTCGATTTGGCTTACTCAAGATCAAACAGGTCTTTTCAAGGCTTGAAATGGGGCTTAGTGCAAAGGTATGTTCATTTAGGCTCAGTGACTTCTTCATCCTCGTGAGATGTGGTGTTATCAAAACTTCCTTCTCCTTTCCCTTATCACTTTTTCTTCTAGTGCTTCTAAGTTATCCTTTTATTCACTCTCTATGTATTGTTTGGAAACCCATTTCCTTTTGCACTTTTTATTCCACAACTTTTTTTTGGAGGGTTTCCATTTTGTCTTGCAATACCATGGGTTAAGGGAGACTTTTCTTGCACTTCTTGACTTCTCCTTTTCCTTTTCACCACACCCCCAACTTAGGCTTTTGGCCTAAGTTGGTTATTCACTAAACCACAAATCAAGAGGATTATAGGCAGTGGGTCAAGTAAGGTCTAGGGTTCATCAAGGTTCTTCCAAAGAAAGGTAAGCCTCAAGGGGTGTTCAAAAGAGTTTCACACGCTTACAGGTAGGCCACAAAAGAGATATATGTCAAATTTGGCTCACACTCTTTAAAGTTGCCTAAGATTATTTCAAAAGCACACCTTTCTAAATCAATCAGACTAACGAAGCAAATTTTGGGTTTATTTATGCATGGTTCAAAGTAAGCTAATCACACAAGGCATCGACACTTAAGTCAAACAAGACTACACACTTTCGCTAGTGTGCAATGGTCATTATTAGAGAATCAATTCAATAAATGGCTAATCACAATGGGATGCAAAGAGTTCACATATTGTCTATGCAACTTCATTTGGTCTCATCGTAGCCGCGCATTCATGTTCGTTCAATTGATAGCACTATTCAAGTCATCAGTATTGATCGGGACTGAGACTTAAATTTTGCAAAAGAACAACCACTTTCAACACACGAGAGGTGGCAAAAATGTGCAAAAAATTCAAATCTTTTTGGACGGGTCAAAATCATTTTTGTAATTTAAAACGAAAGGGAGCCATGAGCTCAAACAGCCACAAAAAGCATTGTAACAACAATTTTAAACAGAACAGCCCAAATATGTACAAAACATGACTCACAATTAGCACACAAAAGGTGAGCCTCACCCTACCATAAATAAAAACACATTTGTCCTCAAATGCAATTAACAATACCCAAAAGTAAAAATAAGTAAGATAAATAAGGAGATAAAGAAGTGATCCTGGCTAGGCGGTTGCTCCATCTGTCAGGGTGGCATGGTTCTCCTATGAATTTGGGTGTAGACCTTCCACAATTTTAGCATTAAAAAGAATGTGAGGTTGGGACATTAAGTGAATCGTTGAGTGATTCAGCGAACTCTACACAGCATCGCCAAGCAATCCAACACGCCTAATTTCGACCCACTTTCTCGAATGCTTCACCGCCACCCTATTTCACTTTACTCAAGCGCTATCCAGTTCTTACGCACCCGGTGATATCAATCTGAATCGCCAAATCAATTGGCGTGTCATCGACTAATCACATGTTTCGCCGAGTATTATAGATCTTTCCAGCAAACCTAGGTGTTCAAATGACGGTCACCGTCGAGATCGCCAACAGAGTTAGCGATGTACCAATGATTTCTCCAGCTCGCCAAGTTTTACAGACTCCATTTTTAGGGATGTTTGGGGTCAAACAGCAATTAAGATCGAGTTTGCCGACCTCTTCGGTGACTCGCCAATTTGATCTGTTGCTTCTCACTCCACACTTTTCGAGCACTTCTCGCACTTCCACCTACACCAATCAGCACACCATTATTTTACTAATATGCAAGTATATAAAATATTAAGGGGTTTTGGGTTGCCTTCCAAACATCGCCTTAGTTAATGTCGTGGCACGACGCGAGTCCGCAGCTATTCTTCATTTTCGGAGTCACCCATGTTATAATTAGGCGAGTCCTGGGTGAATTGTGGGTATTGACCTGATATCAAATGGTCGATTTGGGCATCTTGCAATTGAATAGTCATGGATTTAAAGGATGACGCTTCATTTAGCATTTCGATATTCTCATTCATCTCATTCAACATCTGCTCATGTGCCTCAATCTTTTGTTGAATGAGTGACAACACTTCATCTGCACATCTCTCTGCTTCTTCCCATGTTTACACTCTCGAAGGGAGGAGTGCTTTTCTTTTCCTATGGCTTGTACTTCCAATTTCATGACTCGGGTAGATAGAACATCCAACTGGGTGACTAGTGTGTTCCACTCCTGCTTTTTTTTGGCTTCTTTGTTAGCTTCTACCATGCCATTAAGGAGTTTTCCTACAACTTCATAAGGCTAGTGTATGGTACCACCATTACAAAGTTGATCGGCTATACATCCATTCTCGGGTCCAAGATCCCTGTAGAAGCACTCAAGTAGCCCCTTGTCCATCATCCCGTGAGATGGGCATGGTTGCAGCACCGCTTGAAACTTCAACCACATTTCCTGAATTATCTCATCCCCTACCTATTTAAAGGTTAGGAGGTTGTCCCTCAGGTTCAATAGTTCAGAAAGGGATGATCCGTATGGTATCCATAATGATTTTCCATCCTTCGTTCCCTGATTTGATATTCAAACTAGTAAACAAAACTACAATTTAGATTAGTAAAACTAAAACTAGCAAGAATCAAAAATTCTATTTAACTAAGAATTACAAAATAACACCACTTCCTAGAAGCGGCGCCATTTTTATGCTTGCATAATAAATGACACAACTTCCAATGCAAGTGTCTATGATCGTGCAATAGTATAATAACTCAACCAAGGGTTGGGGTCGAGTCCCAAGGGAGTGGTTTCGAGAATTAATAGAAAAATAAAATTAAGTTCTAACTAGTCGTAGCTAAAGATATTAATGACTAGAAACATTGTAAATTCAAAATGGGGACACAAAAGTGTCAAATATCAATTTGAGTGTTTTGTCACAAATATAGCAAAAACAATAAAATTAACAAGAATTTTATAAATGAGAGGAGATTCTTAGGGTGTGACCACAATATATGTTGATTTAAATCGTTGGGTACATTCTTTCGATAGGAAATTTGCAAGATAATAGTGACTAGGCTAAGCTTTAGATGGAAATAAGTTCCCTCTCGGGCAACTTACCCCGTTTAAAATAGGTTCCTATCGGACACCTATTTGCCACATGAAGGCCAGCCTATGCCTTACCCACTCACTCTCTCGTGCTGAGTGTTAGGATATGGGACTAGGGTTCACTCTCTTAGGCTGAACCTCATTTCGACCCACTCCTTAGGCCATCAGTCTAGCAGTCTTGGTTTCACGACCTCTCTCTTGAGCAAGCCGAAAACACATGGGTGATTTTGTATTTGCAACTACAAACCCATTAAATTAAACCACAACTACTAGGTGAAATCACCATTAAAATACATCTAACCTATCAGCAAGCAAAACCCAACAATAATCTCAACATATATTTGCTAACTCACACCCCAAGAATGGGGGTTTTTAGCCACACATCAAGACATAGAAATTTATACCTAAATGAGCTTGCATTCAAATGGGTATGAAGATTTAAGTCTTGCTACCGGCCAAGAATGAAGAATCCAAGAGACCAAGTCCAAATCCTTAGAGATGAAACCCTCTTCTTCTTTAAGTTTCAAAAACCCTCTCCAAACTCAGAGCAAAAATAAATGTACTAAAAATTATATTAAGAATATGATATTGTCTGATGATATATTCTCTATAACTCTCAAAGAGTATTTATAGTTTACAAAAATTTGTGCTGCGATGGATTATTCGGGGACATTAGTCGAAATCGCCGATCAACTTGGTGATTCTCCCTTTAATTTAGTTCATCGCCTTCTTGAACCATCCTTTAGTATTATCATGCTCTGGGTCATTGGGCGATATAGTACTGCTTCGCGAAACTTCTCAGCGATGCGTCAACTGCTCCCTTGTTCCGCCGACTTGATCCTTTCCTTCAGGCTCAGCACATTGGAACAAAAGGCGAAGTGAGACCCTTCAGCGGTTTGCCAAGTGGTCTCGGTGATCCTCAGGCCTTCATATACTCATTCTTTTCAGCCTTTTCATTCCAATTTGCGAAGTAGTGTCCATCATTTCCTTTAAACTACAAATACCTGAAACTTAAGGGTTTTCATCATATATTGAGATAAAATAGGCATTTGAGGACACAATTTCTATTAAAATATAGCCTTAAATGAGTCCAATTTTTGGACTCATCACAGTCACAATTTCTCCCTGTGGAAAGCTTAAGTTTCAATGCTTATGTGTGGTCACAATATTTACGGGCATCTAGATGGCTCCTTCCCTGCCCCCACTCACACAATCTCGCAAAACAATCAAGACTTTGCTAACCCTGACTTCGTTTCTTGGTATCGCCAAGATCTATTAATTTAAAATGCTATCTCGGTCTCCATTGATCCTACACTTGCCCCACTATTGATGTTGAAATCTCCGCTAAAGCTTCCTGGGATGCTCTACATACTGCATATATGAACAAATCTCAAACAAGAATTTTCAGCTTGCTAGACCGACTGGATCGCCTCATTAAAGACTCTCGTCCAGTCGCAAATTATCTTCATCAAGTGGATAACTTTGTGATGAACTTGCAACTATTGGTGCGCCTGTATCGAATCCGAAACTCATTGTTAAAATTCTCAGTGAACTCGGATCTAAATATCAAGAACTCTTTGTTGCCATTCGTGCTCAAGATTCAACAATTTCCTATGAAGAGCTTTACAAAAAGCATATGGATCATGATCTTTACCTTAAGTATGAGGAAGGCAAGAAGTTGCTATCAACTAATATCACCGTTGGTGTAGAACAAACGACCAGCTCAACTCCTCCTCTACAGGGTAATAATAATTACTTTCGCAATCGTCGTCCAAGTGCAAACACTCCTCTCAACAATCAGCAATGGCAGTATCACCAATGGTAGGCACCACCATGACGCCCACAAAGAAACAACCAGCAGCAGCCCTTTGACAAAAACCTTCGTTGCCAACTATCTGATCATGCAGGTCATTCTGCTAGGGCATGTAGATCTCAATCCCATAACCATCTGCAAGCTCAGGCAAACGTTGTTGTTCATTTTCCTCCTCAACAGACCCCTAGGATCGTTGACACGGAGCAACTCATGATATTGCGTCTGATGCTCGAAGCCTAGACATTGTACATGACTACCATGGCACAGAAGAGATCACTATGGGAAATGGTCATACCATTCCAATATCTCATACTGGTAACTCTAACATAAGTGCATCAATTCATTATTTCAAGCTTCTCAATATCTTATACCTCCTTCTTATAAAAACTAATCTTATTTTTTGTTTCTTTGTTTTGTCATGATAATCATTCCTCTATTGAATTTTTTCCTTTCCATTACCTTGTGAAGGATCCGGGGGTGTCTCTAGTTTGTGGGCAGAATAAAGATTGGCTGTATTAGTGGCCACCGGTCTGTACACATCGTTCTCCTCAATGCAATGTGGTTTTTCCAATGTACCTATGGCATCGGTGTTTAGGTCATCCAAATCGTCGTGCTTTAGATACTATCTTTGAATAATTTTTCCCTTCCTGTTTTAGATCCTAAAGTTAGTTCCACTTTTAATTCTGGTTATTCTAATAAGATGCACACGTTGACTTTCTCAGAAAAATTCACTATAAAGTAATTAGCCCCTACAAATCCTTTTTAGCGATTTATGAGGTCCATCTCTGGTATTTTAAATTCATTAAACAAAAATATAATACGTGCTATTTATTGATCATTTTTCAAAATACATGTCAATGTTTACAATAAAAAAAAATGAAACTATGAAAGTTTTTCAAAATTTCCATTCATTGCTTGAACGTAGGTTTAACACCAAAATTCAGTCTTTTTACACTGATGGTGGTGGCGAATTACAATGTTTACAGTCTTATCTCAAAACACATGGCATAAAACATACAAAAAATTGCTCAAGGATAATGTTTTTCCAGAAGTTAATTTAAGTAAAACTTTTCCTTTACCCATTACTATAGCAGTAGTGGAGTTACCCATATATACACACTCGTCATCAGTGGACTCCTCAAAGTTATGGAATAAATTCTTATTGGCACAAAAATAACTTGAAGCGCCTGTGTCTAGCACCCAGTCAGTTTTGTTAGCCACTAGATTTACCTCAACAACTACAGCATCAATCACTTCATTACCCTCAGCAAGATAAGCTTGGACATCACTTTGCCCTTCACGCTTTGAGTCCTTCCCTTTTCTGTGATAGCACTTGGCAGCCCTGTGACCAAATTTTCCACAAACAAAACAAGGACCCTTAAATTTTTGAATTTGACTCTCTGACTTGTTGAATTGAATTTTCTTCTTCATATGTTCATTTTTCAAGACTTTCTTATGTTTGCCTTTGAACTTGTCTTTCACAACAGTACCAGAAGATTCAACAAGATTAGCTTTAGAAGAATTAAGAGAAAGTTCTTCCATCTTATTTTTGAGATGGTTCACCTCTTTAGTCCTCATATGACTAATAAGTTCGTGGAGAGTTAAATTTTTTTTCTTATGTTTTAATTGATTTCTGTAATCACTCAAAGATGGTGGGAATTTTTCAAGCAAAACATTTAAATATCTCACATATCTTCATGTCCTCGCTGAGAACATCAGTAGTCAAGTTCTCATATTCATGAACCTATTCCATTATTGGCTTATTATCAACCATTTGAAATTTAATCCAGTGACCGACAACATATTGTTTCTTTCCTGCATCATCAACATCATATTTATTTTCCAAACTATCCCATATTTCTTTGGCAGATTTATAAGTTAAAAATAAATCAAATAAAGGATTAGTCATATGATTTAGCAAATGTCCTCTCACAATTTTGTTATCCTTTTCAAACTTCTTTTTAACAACATCATCAACAGCCATAACATTGCTAGAATCAGTACTGGTGTTAGAACAATTCATAGAAGGTTCTTTAAATAAAACATAATCAACTTCTAATTGTTCAAAGAAAATTAAAAGTTTTTGTGACCATCATTTGAAATTATTTCCATCCAAAGGCTCAAGTTTTGACAAATTAGAAAAAGTTTTGTTCAAAGAAATAGCCATTTATCAATATTGTATGTTATTAAATCGCTTTCAAATTATTGAGAAAATACAGCAATATTGATATTAGATTAGAATTATAAAGTAGTAAATAACTTATCAGAAACACTGTGTCATGGCAAGCGACTGCCTTGAAAGCGATTTCAGCTTGACTCCGGTGCAAATCGTTGTAGCCGGTTGCTCCCCTAGGTTCCACAGTTACTCTCAAACATGTGCACTCGTGGCTGAGAGTTTGGAGGTTGCTCAAAACCAATTGCCCAAAAATATTTTAAGAATAAGAAAAATGGAGGAAACAATTTTTCTCTTCTTTTTGTTTATGTTGGTAGTGTTCTGTTATGCTCACTCAAGATACATCTTTATATAGGATTTGCAAAATAGGAGTTTCAAAGAGAAGAAGTAATTTTTAAGAAATGTATGTGAAATATTAATGACATTAAAGTCATTACACCACACTTAAGAAAATGTGATTTGGAACGGATAGGTAATTCATCCATTTTGTAACGTAATATTTTATATACTTTGCATTACTCATAATTAATAATGGTAAAATTAATATCACAGTACTCACCTACTTTGAATATAAATTGTGAAATAATAATAAAAATAGTAACACTAATAATGAAACAAAGAACCCTAAGCACTATAAATGAATAGGCTGGTGTACTAAGGTTCTATTTATGTGTAGGATCCGAGAAAGGAAGTCAAGTTATAAAAATTGTAACGGCGCGTTAAGACTATCGATATGTCTGAAATTTGGCAGACAGTTAGTGACCATGAGGATCTTACTTTTATCTCGTAGATAGAATAAAATTAGAAATTACAAAAAAAAAAAAAAATTATACAGTATGTTAGGTTTTCTATATTCTATAAAATATATGGGAAAATTTCAAACTTAACAAAACATCTGATTAAAATATAGAACTTAACAAAACTCTAGAATAATGTTCTAAAAACTTAAAACATCCGATTAAAACGAATGAATATCAATCAAGTTTATTTCAAACTTAACAAAACATATATTCTTCAATATGAACCAAAAAGGTCTAATATTAATCACGTTCTATAATTAGTGTTAGTGAAAATCTCCCACGGAATGCTTGGTATCATTCCCCACCTCCATGTCCACAAAGGAAATGAATGCAACACTATTAAAATATCCCTAAGCATAGTCTTATAAATTGTAGTGCATACAAGACTATTGACAATGAAGAACTAACTAAGATCGATGAATATATGTTCCAAGATACATCATGCTTTTTATGTGGTGACCATCCTGAAAATATAGAACATTTGTTTTCCCAAACTTGTCTACAAAAGATAGGAATTGGATAGAGGGAATATATCATATTAAACAAGATGAATTGTATACGTTTTGGATCAGGTTGATACTATTTTAATGAGATGTCGTAAAGATACTCTGGATATTTTTGAATAAAATGTGTTCGTTCAACCAAAAAATAAATTATCTAATAATCTTTTTATCCTACCTTTTCATAATATCTCTAGGTTCCCGTATCCTACATTTTTTTTGTAGGTTTGTCCTTCAGATTGCTGATGTATGTATACTGTCTAGCTATACGTTGTATTCATAAAAAATGGTAGAGCAAACTTATCTCTCATGGATACTAAGTCATCTTTATTAGGGAATGTCGTACCCGACTTGGCTATCAAATATGAAAACAATTTGGCCTCTACATATTATATATATATATATATATATATATATATAACTAAAACTGGGAAGCTCCAAACTTAAAAGTTGAAATACCATTGTACTCCTACATTAAATTAAATTATTATAAAATATAATTAATTAAATATTCTATCATTAATTAAGAAAATCATCCTATTCAATACTACTCCAGAATGGGCACATACGTTGCATAATTAAGGTTTACTAATAATAATCAAGTATTTGAGCATACAAAGGGGTGCATTAATTTTCTTGCAATTGTCACTTATGGCAGCCTATTAAATACTCTAGAATAACTTTTCATCTTCCTAAACTAATTCAATATTTGGAAGCTCTTTTCAACTTCCAACTGTAGTTTCAAAATTGTATAAATTGCCATTGATTGAAGTTTAATTTATGGTGTATTAATCTTCCACTATTAAATTCACGTGCAAGTCTCCTTTTCATCTTCCATTAGTTATAAAAAAATGACAGGATTATCTATACAAGTCTTTTGAACTCCTTTCAAATTATAATAGTGCACATTCACTTGCCTATTTTTTTTCATTTCTGACAAACTATCATGCCCGGAAAAATATTTTTCCAGGTAAGAATATTAATCATTTTATTTGATATACATCTCTCTCAGTAAACCATAATTCTTTTGTAGCCATTAAATTTGGGAAGTATATTTCCTTTTTCTTCTATTGTTTATTATGACAATTGCGGTATTAAGTTGTTCCTTTACATACATATATTTTTCATATTTTTTCTAAAATTGTATAGAAAGGAATAGATAAAAATGGTTTTCTATCTTGGAGTTTTAATGTTGAATTGATTACCCTTATTTATGATTTTGAAAGAATATTGCACAATTGTTCGATCCCTTAAATTATTTTGTCATGTTTAGTGTGGTTATATGATGCTTTCAAAGATTATGTCGTGATCAATGTAGTATCAATTTCAAACTTTAGATCTTAAATATGCAAATTAGTCTAAATTTGAATTGTTCGGACATTACATTTTTTCTCTTCAATGTTCGGATCTAATAATGTTTCTTTCGTTTCATCAGTTAATGGCTAATATTGATTAGTTACTAAACTACCCAGTTGAAAAAATACTTGTGTCAGGTGTTATTTTGGTCTATTTTTACTCGTTTTTTTGTTACAATTAAAATTTAATTATTAATAAACTAGAAGTTTATTCTTTTATAATTAATGAAAGAAGTCATAATTTTGATGTTTATTACTATAAAGTATCTCTAACACAATTAACTATTACTTTAAAGTTGTACATCATGAAACTAATATGACAATGACGACTAGCTTTCATCCTAAGACAATATTTAATATATATACAACTGTAAAAAAGAGGCAACATATTCTTCAAAATAAAGCATAAATTTGAAGTCATGAAGTTTTTCCAATTATAGCCAATTAATCACATTCACATGTAAGTAATGTGTTGCTGAAATATTGCAATAGAAAATATCACGATGATATTTGATATAAAGTTAAAAGCACTGCATAATTAAAGTTAAATAAAGCTTCATTGCATTGAAAACAATATTAGTATTATAAATACGAAATATAATGGTAAACCAAAATAAAGTTTTAAAAAATGCTTAAATAAAAAAATTGGAAGGACAATAAAAATTTATAAGAAAGAATCTGAGGCAAAGCAAAAATTACAAATAAGGCATTTGAGTACTTTGTGGAAGAATTTGTCTTTAATAGGATAAGTATTCATCCTATTTTTTTTTCTAGAATTGTGGACTAACAAATCACATTATTTTCATAAACTTGCACTGTTATATATTTTTATTTGACAACTCAAGTGTTTATAAATATTAAGTGATTTTTTCCAGTTATTTATTAGTATGAGATACACGTGCAAAGCACGTGTTGAGAACTAGTAAGTAAAAAAAATAAAGAAGGGAAGCATTGGAAGCTTTTCGTTTTCATCACTTCAATCACTCCCTCTAGACTTTATCCCTTTCCACAATATGCCCTTTAAAGCCTCAAAACTATTTTCTGTATTTTGGAAGGTTAGGTAGCACAACACAACACATTTTAAACTTTTTGTTTGTATTACACTAACTGTTAAATTTTTTAGATTACAGTAATCTTTATATATTTATCTCCTTAAATATTGATAAATTACCATAAAGAAATATTTTGGTGAATTAACAAGTACAATAAGCTTAAGAATTGTTTTTTTTTTCTTGATTATATATATGTATATGTAGATGATAAAGCTTATCAATGTAGTTTGATTCATCCAAAAGATTTCTTTGATTGTGCTTTCTAATCATCAAGTTCTGCCATAGTTGTTCCGACATTTTATAGTAATCTTCTTTATCATGCTTTGTGTTTATGAAAATAATATAAATTTATAAAGATATGACTTTTATGAAAAAGTAAGATCTTTTTTGGATTTATTTTTTTGATTTGCTGTCACGGTTCTGTATATCTGTCCTTTTCTTGATCTACTTTGACTTGCTTATCCTTAAGTCAAGGTTGTATTGAAAAGAATATATTGAGATATCGCTAGTTCTATGAAGAGAAAAAGTAAGATCTTTTATGGCTATTCTTTTTGATCTTTTATGGCTATTCTTTTTTAGTTTGTTGTGTGTTATGATCTGAAAAGTCCAATATAGAAGAATAAGCAAACGTAGTTATAGAGACTCGAAGTCGAGTAAATTGAGCAGTTGATATTGAAATTAGTTTAATGAATAGCAGGAATGAGGATTCAACCACGACACCATGGAAGTTAACAATGTTATAACTACCTTAACATGGGAGAGTGGGTTTTACATGAAAAGTTGTACTTTTCTCATCTCTTCTAAATTCTCTCTTGTCCAGATTATCTATCTCCTTCTGTTTCTTCTTCTTCCTCCTCTATTTCCCTTCTCTTTCTTGTTCTATTAGGTTACTCATACATCAATAGAATACAAATTATTTTCTGTCCATTTTCAGACTTTAATAGCTTTCAATATAGTTTTATTCAGTTAAATGAAAACCTAGAAAATTGTCCCAAAAAATATATTGTGTTGATTATTTTCTATGTAATTGTGATTAAACAAGACTAATCTTGACAATTGGTATCAAAGCCTTCGATCATACGACCTGTGATCTTGAAGATGGATAAGGGTATTCTTATGAAGCAGTTAGACGAGAAACTTTCTCTTCATGATGACCAGTTAAGTGATTTGTTGAATAATCAGTAGGATGTTTGCAACACCTAAACTAGAAGGTATACTTGAACGATCTTAGATCGTCTTACTGTGTTAGAAAGGGTTCCTAACACGGATCTTATAGAGCAACAGTCGGTGGTGGATTGTTACCCATTTCTGCTAACTACAGGCAACCTAGGCATCAAGCTATGCATGTTCCTCTACCTAAGTAGGAGTTACTATATTTCGAGGGTCATGACCTGAGGTGTGGATCCGTAAGTGTGAGAGGTATTCAACCTCTATAGAACCCCTGAAAATCAGAAAGTAGAAGTTGAAGCTCTTTATCTGAATAGGCTTGCTGAGAATTGGTATCATTCACTGGCATTAAGTGTTGGTGTACTTGGTCGGGTTGAGTTTAAAGAGGAACTTTACAATATATTTTGGGAAGAATTACTAGAAGATGCAGTGGACGAGTTCAATAAATTGAGCCAAACTAGTATGGTGGATGAATTTCTAGTGAGCTTTGAAGACTTGAAACCACAAATGATCATCAAGAATGGTTTAATTGAATCACACTTTCTATTTAGCTTTATGGGGAAGAAATCAAGTTTGTAGTGAAGATGTTTAAACCTACTACCCTTTCAGGTGCGATTGAGAAGGTTCAGATGCAGGAGAAGACAATTGATGTTGTATAGAAGAGACACAAGCCCATCACAAAACCCCACCATATGGTGAATCAAGCTACAAATTTCAGGTCCAATGTTACTGCTACTTCCAGGAACACTCCTTTCAGGATTAGTCCAGAGGTGTATGAATATAGGAAGACTAACCGTCTTTGCTTTCGATGTGGTGAGAATTATGTTTCACGCCATCAATGTCCAAAGAAGCATATAAACTATTTGAAGGGTGAGAGTGAGACTAGTCCTCTTGCATTGCGTGAGATTGAGCACAACCCTATTAAATTGGAGACCAGTACAGAACTCAGTGACTTACCATGAGATATGGTAATTACAGGTGATGTTGAACTATCACGCCCCGAGGTTATCCCCTAAGTACGTCACAGTGCTTAGTGTCACAAGTGACCCCAAGCTAACCCATGGCCTGACATATCTATAAAAGATCAATTAAAACATGCACTGTGCAGAAGCTAAAAACAGTTTAATCTCAGAAATGGGGAAAAGCCCATTACATTTGAATGTAATAAATTTATGAAGAGTATACTAATGACTGAAAAAACAACACTAACAACTTAAGCTAAATATAATCTATGTCTGAAAGCCTTTAACTTAATTGAGTTGCTGGGACATGCCTGAGCTAACTCCAACAAAACCGAAACTGAAAAGTAAAGCATGTATGATGTCCTCGATCTATGAGGACTCACCACCGAAGCTATTACGTACAAATAGGAAGTTAAGCTAAGCGTTATATGAATGTTGAGCGCCTGAACCTACATCATACAATGATGTAGCGTAAAACTATGCGTTGGTACTTTGAATGTACTGAGCATGTGAGATAAATGCTTAAATGAACAATATAACAACTATATATGGAAATAGATATACTGAAGCATAACTAAAAACTGAGTTGGATGCAATGACCAAGTACAAATCATGAAGATAACATGTTGAACTGAATACATAGTCAATACAACATGAATCTAGCTATGGGAGATACTATTAACCGACATAAACCACAGGACCTAAACATGAAGTCTGATGTATGCACCCCATCGAGAGGACCCAATATACCTTACCAGGGCATAAAGGCATGATTGCGACGTGATCACTAAAATTGATACCCAATAGAGGGGATTTATAAACCTACGATGGCACGTAGTTTTGTGACTTAAGGGTATGCTAAACCCTAGTCTAATTCAGTGCTAAGTCTACTCCCAATTGAATGTAAAGCTAAAATGCAACTGAAAAACTGAGTCGCTCAAAATACTGATAAATATCTGAGAATGCAACATACATATACCGAAAGATATGACATTCGAATTCTGAAACATGATTTTATGACTAATCATCCTAGCAAGTATAATTCATGAAATAATGATAATTAACACAAGTTAGGGTTTTTGAATTCTATACTTGAGACTACACTTATCTAAGAAACATGTAATTAACATTATAGAGATTATAGTAGCTAAATTGCAATGGATCCCTAGGATTTAGGAACTCTAAGTCTAAATAATTTATGGAGAAACAAAAGAATTGACTGAATTCTAGAGACCTAATGGGTGAAAGGAATTCAGTAGTGAAATCCCACACACCTGGTGACAAAAAATATGGAGAAATCCTTTGGATTTCGGGGCTGAACTTGAAGAAGACCTATGTTTGTTCATGGGAGAAACCACCGCCTCTTTCTCTTCTTTTCTTTCTAAGTTAGATGATTTTAGGAGAATGAAGGTTTAAGGTAGTTTCTGACTAGATTAGTAGGCTTAGACAAAGTAAAATGAGGTAGTTTGAGTACCAAACGACGTAGTTTAAGTACCAAATACATAGGGAAATATACCGATACGACCATAACTTAAAGCTGACGAAGTGACCTTTACGAGGAGCTTTACGGGCCATCTACAACATGATTGCCCATCTAGTGGATCATCATGATGCCCTACTTGATATGGCTTCAATAAAAGAAGCATAATGTTTTAGTCCGAACTCGGAATTAGGCAAACTTTGTGGCATTGGAAAGAAGACTCAAATACCTTTAATTTGATAGGTCATAAGCTACTTAATTAGTTTTTTGCTAAAAGATATGATCATTTGAAGTTGACTCAAACTCAATGTCTGATAAGTTTCTTTCATGGATGACTTCACAGTCTGTGTGAAGCTTTACAAACAGTTTAGGTGTTCGTTGTCCTTCATAGTGATCTTTGGTGCAACCTCACCGTCAGGTTGACTTGTACGGACCCCTAGACGGGCCATCCAAGTCACTATGGGCTAGCTAAGGCACTGTCTAGGTGACTCCCTCCCATCCCTGGATGGTGGTTCATGATGCCCTTAACTGGTCGTGAACCCCTAGATGGGCCATCTAGGGTGTGTCTAGGCGACCCCTTCTAGGGGAGTCCTGGATGGTCATTCATGAAGCCCTACATAGGCTGTAGACCCCCAAATTAGGTTCGTGGTCTTACCCGTTTTCCTTTTTAGCCCTTTGTCAAAGTCCCAGGTGTTACATGAATCCAGCAATAGTGGAAGTTGTGTGCTTATGTGCATTGTCTGGACACAATAAATGGGTCAATTCAGTATTGGTTAAGGGTACCATTAAGAACATGGACCCTATTATGCTCATAGACTCTGGGAGTACCCATAGTATCAGGGATGCTCACACTGTCCAAGAGACTGGTTACCAAGTTGGTTACTGCCCCTATAGGAGTAACAATAACTATATGATGTGCAGTTCTTCTTTTTTGGATTCCATCAGAAAATGCATGTCAGGACATTTTAAGAAGATCTATTGATAATTCCACTCGATGGATGTGATATTTTTCTAGGGAATGATTGGATGAAAAAGCACAACCCTACTAAGTTTGACCGTGAGAAGAATTGTGTGACTATTGGGAGGAAAAATAATAAGCTGGTTTTGAAGGGCATTGCTCAAGAGGGCAAGCTCAACATGATCAATAGTGGTGCTATGAGTAAGTTTCTTTAGAAGGCAAATGTTCTATTTGTGAATCTATTTATGATGAACATTGCAGTATATGAGGATCAAGAATCGACGATTATACTACAGGTATTAGACCAATTAAATGATGTATTCTCTGAGCCTAAGTCCTTATCTCCTATCAGATCCTTAGATCACACGATTAATATGAAGCTTAAGGCCTTATAGATACAATTGTTTCCAAAAGAATGAGTTGGAAAGACACATCAAAGAGATGTTGAATACTGAAATAATGAGGCCTGGTCAGTCCCCCTTTTTTCACCATCCTTGTTGGTCAAAAAGAAAGATGAAACCTGGAGATTTTAGTGACGATTAGTGACGATTAGTGACGGTTGAATGAAATCGCTATTAAAGGCAAGTATCTGATTCCCATTATAGATTATTTGCTAGATGAATTGCATGGGTCTGCCATTTTTTCCAAGGTTGATTTAAGAGTTGGATATCATCAAATTAGGATGAACTCTGAGGATGTGTATAAGACAACATTTACGACTCATTTGGGTCAATATGAATGTTGCGTTATACCCTTTGGATTGAATAATTCCCTGCCACATTTCAAGCTTTGATGAACCAAGTGTTTCATCCTTATATCAGGAGGTTGGTATTTTTTTATGACATTCTCATTTAAAGTCTTTCACTTGAAGATCATGTGGAGCATCAATTAACTGTGTTTAAGACATTGAGGGAGCATTCCTTGTTTGAAAAAGATCCAAATGCTCATGTGTCAGTCAATGATACAGTACCTGGGTCATATCATCATCAAAGAAGGAGTAGCTACTCACCCTACTAGAATTCAGACCATGGTGGAGTGGCCTAGAAAACACTTAGGGAAGGCTCTCAGAGGTTTCTTAGGTTTGACAGGTTATTATCAAAAATATGTGGCTCATTATGGTACTATCTGCAAACCCCTATTACTTAATAAGGAGGCATTTCAGTGAAGCACAAAGTCAAAATCAACTTTAAATTCTCTTAAAATTGCCACATCATCAACCTAGTGTTAACCTTACCTGATTATACTCAGTAATATATTATTGAAACTGATGCGAGCTATGGGGGTATTGGTGTTGTTCTCATGCAAAACGGCAGACCTATGGCTTAATTATTAATGTTTTAGCACTTACTCATAGGGTTAAGTCTATCTATGAGAAGAAGTATATGTCCCTTTTGAATGCAATAGATAAATAGAGACATCACCTCCAGTTCAAGCATTTTGTGGTTAGAACTGGCCATTATTGCTAGAAATATCTTTTGGAGCAAAGAGTCACTTCAACCATCCAACAGAAGGGCCTAACAAAATTAATAGAGTTAGATACGAAGTACAGTATAAAAAGGGTGCTGAAAATAGGGTTGTTGATGCCCTTTCTAGGCAGAAGGAGGGTGTAGATGATATTGTAATGCAAAACACTAGTCAGTTGATAAGGATCAGCACCACCATTCCTATGTGGATTCAAGAGGAGACCAATAGCTATGAGGGTGATAGTCAAGCTTTAGAGTTGTTGGCTCGGCTACTGTAGGACATCAAAGTCCTAGTTTGTAGCATTTTTCTTGTGGCATTTTTTTTAAAAAAAAGGAAAGGTGTATGTGAGAAGTAAGAGAACCTCAGGCTCCAACTGATCATCAAATTTCATGATTCCCCTTTAGGAGGCCACTAAGGTCAGTTGGGAACCATAAAAAAGGCTTTCTCATGTATTCACTTGCCAAATATGAAACACATAGTGATACAATTTGTAGCTTCCTGTTGATGGTTTGACAAAACTCTCAAATTACTTTTGATGATAACAACATGAATCAGCTTCACATAACCCATACCGGACTTGAATTAAAGAGGCGGGAAGAGTTTACTCATACATAGATAAAATAGGAAAAGCATGTCCAAAATAGCAATCTAGGTTAAAAAGGAAAATGATTAAAGTAGACGAGTCCTAGGTGAAAAGCGAAGGAGCCAAACAAGTTCTATAAGGAAAAGGATAAGTCTTCTAGGAAAACCAATTCCTTTCTTTGTAGAAGTCGATAAAGGCTCAATCAACCTCTATAAAAGGACAAACCCAAAGAAAGAAAAAGTTGTCTTCGTAATATCAAATCCAAGAGAGTTCTTCCATTGAAGGTCGAGTTATTGAGGAGATCAAGAAAGTGAAAGAAAGATCTACTAGGATTCCTTTCTGTTATATGGTGTTGCATTGGTTTCTTTGTGAATCAGTGTTTTAGGATTGAGTTCTAATAGAGAAAGAGAGAGTTTGATACAATTGTAACAAGAAGTGGGTTTCACTTCTTGGAGAGTAGAGTTGAGAGATAGTTTGAGAGAACTATAACAAGAAGTGGGTTTGACTTCTTGGTGAGTAGAGTTGTCGATTATACTTAATCAATAGAGAGTAATGGTACTAGAGTTAGTTCCTTGATTATTGAGTTGTAATCTTGAATTGATCTTGAAGGTAATAAAGTTGTGGTGTGGTTTTTCCCTTCCTTGATGGAGGAAGATTTCTACGATAAAATCACAGTTTTATTGTGTTGTGTCTTTATTAAGGCAAACTAACAGTATCCTGGTTCTTGAATAAGGGGTAAGGTTTCTTCAACTGGTATCAAAGCAAGTCTTTTCATCAAAAGATTCATATTTTGAAAAGAATCAATAACTTCAACACCTACAACACAAGAAGGAGCTTTTTAGACAAGACCACCACTGTTCAACGAAAATGGCTTATATTTTATACCACTTATAAGGGAGGATGTGATGTGGAAAAAAAACTTACAAATAACAACAACAATAACAAAAAAAAAAGAAAAAAGATCTTGATATGTAGATGAGTGATGAGAACAATCAAATCAATCCATGCCGAAAATATGTAAAAAAAAATGAGGATATATGCTTCTGAAGAAGAAGAACAACAAAAAGAAAGAAGTCTAAAAAATAGACAATTTAAGCAATATAATTTGTTTTTTGAATAATTGAATGTGAAACAATCCAAGACATGCAGACCAAGTTCACGAAAATCATTAATGGAATTTAAGGTAGTAAAGTAGATTGAAGAACGTGATCGTGATGATCTATAATCTGGATGAAATGAAATCAATAAAAATCATGACCTATGAACTAAACAAAACCAAGAAAATGAAATATGAGGAAAAAGGAGAGAGAAGATCCTTGTTCTGAAGGCTACCACACCAGAATATTTTGAGGACGAAAATATTGCACTAATGAGTAGGAGGTTCTCCAAAATGTTAAAAAGAGGACAAGTGTTTCAAAGAAGAAATGCTAAAAAAACAACTGAAAATCCAAGAGAATGGGTCTGTCACAAGTGTTGAAGCTTAGATCACTGTATTAAGTTCTGTCCACTATGGGCTTTAGAGAACAAGAAAAACGGTTAAGAGAAAGAAAAAGAGACCAAGAATGATAAGCACATTCTCACTCACAGACGTGTGACTAATCAAGAAGATGATCTCTCAATGAAAAGGACTTTTGCCGTTATGGGGAACTTATAAGAAGAAGAATCCAAGTATAAGGATTCGAAGATTAATCCCTACTTGTAATTGAAGAAACAGATAAATATGAATTTTTTGTACTAGTCATTGTAACAGATTTAGAGGATGAAATGAAGATGCTTCAATCACAAGAAACAATCCTGGCACTAATGGATGGAATAGATTATGAAGATGATGAAGAAGTTGACAAACAATGCAAACTAAGTTTTCGTCACATCAAGAAAAATCTTTATTCATATTCTAAAAGAGAGCTAGAGTTCCTACTATGTACTCTCATAGATGCATACCAATAAACCAGCACTAAAAGTTGATGGAATACTATGCATCTTTAAGAGAACAAAATGAGAATCTTGAAAAACATAATCACTGTCTTCAAAATAAATTAAAAGCATTAAGTAATGGTTTACATGCCATGATTAGAAAAAAGGAAGTTCTCCATAAGGATCTTCATACGACTAAGAAAGAAGCAGAGCATACTATGAGATAGACAAGATTCTCAATCATGCTTGATAACATCCAAAAGAGTCAATCCACAACTAGACATGGAATAGGATTTGACAAAAAGTCTTTTGAAAACAAAAATCCTAACAAAGATTTTCTATGCATTCACTATGGATTAACTAGACATAAAAATTATGCATGCCATCAAAATTAAATCTCTTGAAAATAATCTATTTTTTCTTGAAAAAGCATCTAGCAAAGGAATCACGAAACTGGTTCCCAAACCGAAGCTCCTACCAAGATGGTCTAAGAAGAATCTTTTTCATCCATTTTCTAAGAAACAGGGACCTAAGTGGATCTGGGTACCCAAATCTAACCTTTGAATGTTGATGCAGAAATCACTGGGAGGAAACATGAAGCAATGGTACCTGGACAATGGATGCTCCAAACACATGATTGGTGACAAAAATAACTTTCTTTCATTAAGAAACCTCTTACGTGGAAACGTACCTTGTGGAAATAGGAAAAATAGAGAAATATGGGGAATTAGAAAAGTTGGCCCCAATCATACTCAAGCAATAAACAATGTGTAATATTTAAAGGGACTACAACACAATCTACTGAGTGTGTCCCAGATGTGCGAAAAAGGAAACAGTGTGCTATTTACCTCGAATGAATGTATAGTTGTCAATTCAACTTTTGGGAAACTGGTTCTTCGTGGAAAGAGGCACAAGAATTTGTACAAAGCTGATATCATGAGTCTTTAGCAAAACTCACTTAAATGTCTTAGTATTGTTACTGACAGCTCTCTTATTTGGCATAAGAGGTTGGGACACATCAATTTGTCGACAATGAACAAGGTCATATCAAAGGACTTAGTCAAGGGGTTACCCACTAGGAGATTCAATGATGATCAAGTATGTGGAGAATGTACTCAAGGAAAACACGTGAAATCCTCACTCAAGCAAAAAATAATGGTAATTACAATAATGCCTTTGGAACTACTTCATATGGATTTATGTGGACTAATGTGCATGCAAAGCAGATGAGGGAAAATATATGTTTTTGTAATTGTAAATGACTACACGAGATTCACTTGGACCACATTCCTTGCAACAAACGATGATACATATGACATGTTCAAAATTTTTATCAAACAGGTTCATAACAATTTAAAGGTGAAATCACTAGCATCCGCTCAAATCATGGAATTATGTACCAAAAATGGTGTCAATCACAACTTCTATGCACCTAGAACACCACAATAAAATAGGGTAGTAGAGCGCAAAAGTAGAACCTTGGAAGATATGGCATGAACCATGCTAATATCAAGCAATATTCTAAAGTCCTACCAGGCTAAGGCAGTAAATACTTCGTGTTATCTTATCAACAAATATATGATCAGAACAGTGCTAAATAAAACTCCTTATGAATTGTTGAAAGAAAGATAACCCAAGTTTACACATCTCAGAGCATTTGGTTGTGTATGTTATGTGCACAACAATGGCAAGGATGCCTAGGAAAATTTGATGCAAAAAGTGATAAAGGAATATTCCTGGGGTACTCATCACAGAACAAGACCTATAAATTTTTCAACAAAAGAACAAATCATGTAGAGGAAAGCATCCACGACATCTTTGATAAAGGAAATCGCTCAATCAAAAGGGACTCGAAAGAGGATCAGCATGATATAGAAATGACAAATCCACAGCAACCTGAAGAAATCAAATCTGATGATGAATCCCCAGATGAACTTGCTCCTGAATCAGTCCAGAATGCTCTTGAGATAGAATATACAACTGATGAAGAAAGTCATACAGAATCTAGTCCATCGTCCTCAGAAAATTCACATACAATTCAGCCAGGCAATTCAAAATACCAGAGCTCTCACCTAGTGCAAACCATTCTTACTCCTTTAGATTAAGGAATTAATACTAGATCTAAACTAAAGAATATGTTTGCCTTATCAATCTATATATCCTTGATAGAACCAAAGAATATCAAATAAGCTCTCCTAGACCCATATTGGATTATCGCCATGCACGAAGAACTAATTCAGTTTGAACGAAGCAAGGTCTAGAACCTGGTTCCTCGACCTCATGATAGAACTTTCATAGAAGCCAGATGGGTATTAAGAAACAAGCATGGTGATCAAGGGAAGTCACATGAAACAAGGTAGCACAGGGATACAATCACGAAGAAGGGATAGATTATGATGAAACATTTTCCCTGGTAGCAAGAATGGAAGCAATCAGGATGATAATCGCTTTTGCAGGCCATATGGAGTTCAAACTGTACCAGATGGATGCCAGAATGCCTTCCTAAATGGGTTTCTTCAAGAAGAGGTGTATGTCAAACAACCACATAGATTCGAAAGTCCTGACCACCCTGACTTTGTGTACAAGCTAGATAAAACACTATACAACTTAAAGAAAGCACCAAGAGCATAGTATGATCGACTATCAAGCTTTCTTCATACACATGGGTACTCAAGAGGAAAAATTGACAACAAACTATTTCTTCAAAAGAAGGGTAAATATTTACTCATAGTTAAGGTATATGTAAATGATATTATATTTGGAGGAACATATGTACAACTAGGAGTTGAATTTGCAAAACTAATGAGCAGTGAATTTGAAATGAGTATGATGGGTGAACTCAACTTCTTCCTAGGACTTAAGATCAAGTAGACTTCATCTCGCACTTCAATTAATCAGCAAAAATATATCAAAGAGTTGCTTAAGAAGTTTGAGATGAATGAAGTTAAGGCAAATGATACCCCAATTGGAATGATAATCAAGCTTGATAAAGATGAACTTGGTTCTCAAGTAATGACACAAAGTATAGAAGAATTATCAGATCCCTCCAGTACTTAAATGCATGCAGGCCTAACATTTTTTTTAGCGTTTGTCTATGTGCTCATTTCCAATCTTGCCCAAAGGAATCTCATTTAAAAGTTGTGAAAAGAATTCAAAGACATCTTAAAGGAACTTTGAACCTGGTGCTATGGCATCCAATAGGAGACCCATTTGACCTGGTAGGATTCGTTGATGCAGAGTACGCTGGATATATGGTGGACAGAAAAAACACGTCTGGAATGGCTCACTTTTGAGGACCAAGCCTAGTGTCTTGGGCTACACGGAAATAGGACTAATTTGTTTTGTCCACTATTGAAGCTAAATAAGTCGCAGCTACCTCATGTTGTGCCTAACATCTATGGATAAAGAAGCAGCTTAAAGATTTTGGAATCAAAGTAGAATGTATACCTACCAGATGTGACAACACAAGTTCAGTGACATGGGAACAAACTCGATCTGACACAAATTAACAAAGCTTATAGATGTGCATCACCACTTTCTTAGGGACTATGTAGAGAAAGGACTCATCATCATGACCTTTTGCAAAACTGAGGACTAGGTTGCTGATATCTTTACCAAAGCACTTGGAAGAGCACAATTTCAATGAAATTGACTAGCCTTGGGTTGGTGTATCAAGAATGATTCTTCTCTTAAAAGAGCATATTCACGATGAAAGGTTTGAAGAATGATCTCATCATATGATTTTAACTAACTCATCTTTGTACCTTTGTTTAGGTATACACCTATAGTAGGACAACACATCAATTTGGTCTAATGATTTACCCTTAATTTCCTATAACTATGTTGCAAAAGTGCTCTCATATCAAGGAACATGTTCTCATCATAAACAAGTATGCACTGATCTTTAGTTTATTTAAATATGCGTCACATTCAAAAATATAATTGTCTTTAAAGAATTTTATGAACCTGGTCCATCCATATATACCCACCATTGAAAAACATAATATCTAGGCAGGAAAACCCCCTACCAATGATTCACATAAGAAAATTCAACGATTCCTTAAATTTCCCATCAAATGTCAGAATCCTATCATTACTCATCGATTTCTAATAAAGCCCATCAACCCTCTCTCACAGACGAACCCAAACAAAAAAATCTCCTCAAAACTAGAAACCCTCATCGCTATGTCTAGACCACAAAATCTAATTGCTTACTCTTAATGATGAGGACTCTTTTTCCTTAACGGAAAAAACACCCATGCCCAATTCACCTAGGGCATCATCTTAGGGGATAGGTGCCACCACCACCACACCACAATCTCCAATCCACCAATCCCCCCCTCACCGGACGCCTTCTCAAAGCCGGCCATCCTCTCCTCTACCGCCATACTCCTCTAGTGTCCCCTTCACTCCCTGACTATCTCCACCACCTGTTTTAAACCCTAACCCTAATTCCCCCTCTCAAAACCCCGCTCCTTAAAGACCATTCCCACAACTGTCCTCTGAAATCCCCATCCCCATAAACACTCCAAACCCACCAACTCCACCACCCAGTACCTCCAAAGACAAATATGTTGAATATATTCCCCTTAGTCAACTTCGTCCTACATTACAAAGGAGTCCGGAGACCTTGCAAGCACATTGCAACAAAATAGACCACCTTTCTAGTATCGTTCACACGAAGAACTAGTCAGGCCCAACTCAATGCAGCTATCGAATCAAGCAAAAATGTTATCGCACTGGTAAGTCCTCAGTTTGTTCTCCTAAATCTTTCGTTGTTCTTGATTTTGAGCCTAATGAAGTGTCTGAATTTGTTCCCTCTCATTCCTCCCCCTACATAAAAAATAAGTAAGAATTTTGCCAAGTACTTGGCAATGGGGAAGGAAATATACTTTGGGTCTAAAGTAGTTTAAAGGGGATGAACCTTTCATCGCGAAGTTTGACCTTTAGATGTGTTAAAAAGGTTCTTAACTTCCTGCACTTTCAAGATTGGGTTGATATATTTTTGGATACTAGGTTAGAGGTCCATAAGAATGAGGTAGTTGAATTTTATGTAAACCTATATGTGTTGGAGGATAATGTTGCTACTTCCTTTGTCATTTGGGTTGAATTAGTATTTGATAATATGCTTCTTGGTGAAATGTTTCATATTCCTACTATTGGGCTAGTTTAATATGTGTGGGAAAATGATGAAAACTATTTACTCACATCTAAATACACATAGTGGAAGGTCACTACATTACAAAGAAACATGCTCAAAGGGGTAATGAGACCCTTTCACAAACTGATGTACGAATTAGTGCACAAGGGGGTTCTGCCTAAGGGGGGAGATGCCATGAGGCTTCTTTCAGGGACATAGGGATAGAAAATGCATTTGAAGAAAAAGAACACATTGACTGGCTCTCTTTTATGATCAAACAGATGGCACGCGTGGTTGATCATAAACCCTATCCTCATTAGTTGGCTTTTGGCAACCTCCTCACTATTTTGTTTAAAGCTTTTGTTGTTCCTCTAGGGAGGGGAGAGTTTTGAACAGGAAAGATATGATCACCAGGTCTACTCTTGCTTACTGTAGACTACTTGATAATGCTAACCAGGTTCCTGCTACTACTCCAAGGGCTAGTAGCCCCATTACTATTCTTCTAAATGAGCTTCATGTTGCCGGGAAACATAATTCTGCCCTCCTTACTAAAATTGAGATTCATTGCACTAGCCTAGCTAAGTCATAGAGGGAAGTGGCTAGATTTAAGGAGCAGTTGCTGCAACAACAAAAAGACAATAATGCTTATGTAGATCATGTGCTTTAACTCTTGGCCCTATCGCATACCCATCCAACACCTCCTCATTTTTTGTGTTCTGTGTATGTTGGATATTTTGTTGGAACTCCCTAAGCTTAAAACATAGTGTATTCTACCTATCTATTTTTTACTAAGTGATGCTCTTTTATATTTTGTTTGGATGACTAATTTCCTTAGATCATTGATCGATATCCGTCTCTTCTATCTAAGTGTTGCCATTATGACTTTGAGTTTGTAACTCCTATGTTGTTTTTGTACTTTACCCTTCTTTTTGATATTTCAAAAGGGGGAAGTTCTGCTAACACAAGTGTAAGATATGGAGTATATTTATTATCATCAAAAAGGAGGAAATTGATGGTTTGAAAAACAATCAAATTACTTTCGATGATGACAACATGAACCAGGTTTTCATAACACATACCAGACTTGAAAACAAAGAGGTGATAATAGTTCACTCATTCAGATATAAAATAGGAATTGCATGTCCAAAACAACAATCCAAGTAAAATAAGGAAAATAATCAAAGTAGACAAGTCATAAGAGAAAAGGGAAGAAGGCAAACATGTTCTATAAGGAAAAAGGATTACTATTCTAGGAAATAAAATTCCTTTCCCTGTAGAAGTTGATAAAGGCTACATCAACCTCTATAAAAGGATAAAGCCAAAGAAAAAAAATTGTCTTTGTACTATCAAATCAAAGGGAGTTATTACAATGAAGGTTGAGTTATTAAGGAAATCAAAAAAGTAAAAGAAAGGTCTACTAGAGTTAGGATTTCTTTATGTTATATAATGTTTCATTGGTTCATCGTGAATCATTGTTTTAGAATTTGAGTTCTAAGCGAGAGAAAGAGAGTTTGAGATAATTGTAACAAAAAGTGGGTTTGACTTCTTGGAGAGTAGAGTTGTGAGAGAGTTTGGGAGAATTGTATGAAGAAGTTGGTTTGACTTCTTGGTGAGTAAAGTCGTCGATTATAGTTAATCGATAAAGAGTAAAAATGCTAGAGTTAGTTCCTTTATTATTGAGTTGTAATCTTGAATTGATCTTGAAGGTAATAAAGTTGTGGTGTGGTTTTTTACTTTCTTATGGGAGGAAGATTTCCACGATAAAATCATTGTTTTATTCTGTTGCATCTTTATTTAAGCATACTAACAAGAACCTAGTTCTTGAATAAGGGGTAAGGTTTCTTCAACTGTGATGTCTTTCATAGGAACAAATATGACAATGTTCCCTACCCTGGGCTTTTACAGCCTTTACTGATCCCTAATCAAGCATGGAGTCAGATTAGTATAGATTTCATAAAGGTGTTATGGATGTCTAAAAACAAGGAGGTCATACTGGTGGCTGTGGATAGGATGACCAAGTATGCTCACTTCATTTCACTTCACATCCCTATATTGTTGTCACTATAATTAATAACTAATGTGTTTTGGGAAATGAGACACTGCTTGCATTAAATTCTCAAGTCTATTATTACTGATAGAGACAAATAAAATTTTGATAAACTTTTGGCAGTCCTTGTTCAAGATGTTGGGTACACAACTGAACTATAGTACTGGATATCACCCTGAACGTGATGGCCAAACTGAGCGAGTGAATAGATGTTTGGAAAATTACTTGAGATGTATGACTTTCAACAAACCTACTCAATAGAGACACTTGTTTCTTGCAGCTGAATGGTGGTACAACACAAATTTTCACACTAATCTACAATGCACACCTTTTGAAGCATTACATGTTTACTCGCCACCTCAAGTGTCAATTGGTGCTCTAATTAAAACCATGGTTCCTGCGGTTGATGACGTGGTCATGCGAAGGCAACAATGGTTTCAACTATTAAAGGAGAACCTTAGTAAAGTGCATGAAAAGATGAAGTTCTATATAGACATGAAGAGATCAGAAATAAAATTTCAGGTGAATGACTTAGTCTGCCTCAAATTGCAACCATACAAACAATCTTCTGTTGCTTTGAGGAAATATTTAAAACTAAGCTCCAAATATTATGGACACTATAGAGTGATTTCTTAGGTTGGTAGTGTAGCTTACAAGTTGGAGAACCCCTATTCAAAAATTCACCCGGTGTTCCATGTATTGCTTCTTAATAAAAAGGTGGGTGACAAAGTCGGGGTTTAGACTATTTTTCCTACTACTAGAGAAGATGGTCAATTTTGGTTTAACCCAGTGGATATTCTTCATAAGAGCAGGTTAAGAGAAATAATGTTGTTGTTGTAAAGGTACTGGTGCAATGGTCTAATCTTTCTCTAGAAGATACTACTTGGGAGGACAACTAGTTTTTAGTCTTTTCAGTCAGAGATGTGTAATCTGAGCTAAATGCCTATGTTTGCTGAGATTCCTCGATCTAAGTCTTTTTAAAGGCCCTCCCGAGCTACCATCCTTGCAGCTAAAGAGACCATATCATCATTAGTTCCTTAAGGCTAAGTTTCCGGGTTTGATTGTTGATCCTTGAGGTCAAGGACAATTTCATGGGAGGTGAAATGTTATGATATGAGAAGTCCAATATAGAAGAATAAGCAAACATAGTTATAGAGAGTCAAACTCGAGTAAAGTAAGGGAGACTAATTTCGTTTCTTTTAAATTGAGCAACTGAGATTGAAATCAATTTAATGAATAGCAAGGGTGGGGATTCAACCATGACACCAGGGAAATTAACACTATTCTAACCACCCTGGCATGGGAGAGTGGGTTTTACGTGAAAAGTGGTATTTTTCTCACTAACTCTAAATTCTCTCTTGTCTAGATTTTCTATCTCTTTCTGTTTATTCTTCTTCATCCTCTAATTCCCTTCTCTTTCTTCTTCTATCAGGTTACTCGTACATCAATGGAACACTGGTTAGTTTTTATCCATTTTCTATTTTCATTATTAGCCTATAATAGCTTTCAATTCAGTTTTAATTTAGTATAATGAAAACCTAGAAAATTGTCCCAAAATATATATTGTGTTGATTATTTTCTGATTATTTTTTATTAAACAAGAGTGATCTTGACATTCCCATGGTAATGTAAATCTTCCCTCTTTGAATCTTCTTTGATATGGTTTTCCGTAAGTCGATGGTCTATCCTAAATAACTTTCTACATCGCAAGGTTTGGGTGAGGTCTACCTACACTCTATCTTCCCCAAACCTCACTTATCCGATTACACTTGGTATGTTCTTTGTTTTTTTTTTTTTTGGTTATTTAAATCTATCCTTTTTTATTTTGATTTGATATGTTTAATTCCTTAAGTCGGGGGTCTATTTGGAATCTACCTCCAAAGGTAGGGGTGAGGTCTATGTAGACTCTACCCTCCCCAAACCTCAGTTGTGGGATAACACAAATATTCAATTTTTATCTTCTTTGGTATAGGCTTTTCCTTGAGCCGAGGGTCTATTGAAAGTAATCTCTCCATCCCAAGGTAGGGGTAAGGTCTACATACACTATACGATCCCTACACCTCATTTGTGGGATTACACGAGATATGTTGTTGTTGTTGTTGGTTCCGTAAATCCTCCATTCAAATGAACAATAATCTGCAATAAGAAAATGTTTGATTTAGATATTGGGTTTAAGGTAGATTCTGAAGAGATTTTGAATACCATGAGATTCATCTTATTTCTATTTTCTCAGGAAAGAAAAATTGTGTCAACATTTACCAGGGACTCTTCTTTAAAATGTTTTCAATTGTTGAAAGTTAATGTGTAAAGATTCGACTGTTTCTAAAAAAGGAAAAATAAGAATTTGTAGTAGTGTAATAGTATTATTCCTAAGTTATGTTAGGAATGTAGCACAATTCAAACTTATTGGGTATTTTAATTTTTAAATCATAGTTCAGTGCATAACTTTTAACTACTTTAAGATGTATAGGACTTGGGAAACACGTGCAACGCACGTGTCCATAACTAGTTTTCAAAAATCTACTTTTTTTTTTCGTAATTGGGTTGGTTTGCTTAGACCCATACTGTTTGGTTTTCAATTCATTAACTTTTGTATTGTTGAAAGTTTTCTGCTTGCATAAATGTACTAGAAGTTTGGGTGAAATTGTGCTCCTAAGTTATCACATTGTACTTTACCAAATTTGAATGTGAATCTTACAGGTGCTTGATATGAAATTCAACTTTCCTATTCGGCTATTAAGTTTTGGTAGGAGGGTATATTATAGTCCAAGTGTTTTTCATTTAACTTTTAAGAGATTGTTTGGACACAAATTTCTTAAATGGGTAGTCAACAATAAATGATACGAGATATGTAAATCAACATGTTTTCATTACTGACTACTCATACCCCCTAAAACCCGAGGCAGCACAAACAGAAGAAGTGTAAGGAAAAGACAAGTCACAAAATCTTTTTTTTTTATCATGGAATAGTACATTTCACTAAAAGAATTAACTAGCAATCATACTGTGTATGTAATCAATTAAGAAGAGTAAGTGAGTGGTGTAAAGTATGTTTGTCGGAAGCTTTACTATTCTAAAAACTTGAAATATCCGATTAAAATGAATGAATTTCAATCAAGTCCATTTAAATCATAAAAGAAACATATATTCTTCAATGTGGACTAAAAAAATATGATATTAATCAGGTGTTATGATTGGTGTCAGTGAAAATCTCTCTCGCAATAAGCTTGGGATCATTACCAACTTCCGCCTTCACAAAGGAAGAATGCAACACTATTAAAATATCCCGAAGCATAGCCTTATTAGTAGACAAGGGAGAGATTGGCTAAGATCGATGAATATATGTGCTAGGATACAACATGTTTGTTATGAGTTGACCATCCTAAAAATATAAAACATTTGTTTTCATAGGATTTACCTCAATACCCTTTTCGAAAAAAATATGACCAAGGAAAGCCACATATCTTAACCAAAACTCGCACTTACTAAACTTTGCAAAGAGTTGTTGTTCCTTGAGGACTTTCAACACGATCCTCAAATGATCTGTATAGTTATCTTTACTCCTTGAATATATCAAGATATCATCAAAAAACACTATCACAAATAGATCAAGGTATTGTCTAAGCACCCTACTCACCAAATCCATAAATGCGGGCAGAGAATTAGTCCGGCCAAAGGACATCACAAAAAAATACTCATAATGACCATATCGAGTTCAAAAATCTATTTTCGGAATGTCATCCTCTTTCACCATCAATTGGTGAAAATTTGATCGGAGGTCAACCTTAGAGAAGTAACGTCCTCCTTGTAGTTGATCAGACAAATCATCTATCCTTAGAAGAGGATATTTATTCTTAATGGTAACCTTGTGCAACTGAAGATAGTTGATGCACATGCGAAGTAAACCATCATTCTTTTGAACAAACAAAACTAGAGCACCCCATGGTGAGATACCTAATCAGATGAAATCCTTATCCAACAAGTCTTTCAACTGCTCCTTTAATTCCTTAAGTCTTACTGGATCCATTTGGTAAGGAGGAATAGATATAGGTTGCATATTTGTAAGAAGGTCAATACCGAAGTCTATTTCCCTTTCACGAGGAACGTTGGGTAAATCATTTGGAAACACTTCTGGAAACTCATTAACAACGGGCATCGACTAAATAGTAGGGGTTTCGAAATTCATATCCCTCGCCCTAACTAGATGATACATGCAACCCTTAGAAATGATCTTTCAAGCTTTAAGACAACAAACAAATTGACCTCTTGGTATAGAATTTCCCACTTTCCACTCTAGGCTAGGCTCATTTGGTAACTGAAACGTGACCACTTGGGTTCTACAATCAATAGAATCATAACCAGAATTCAACCAATCCATACCAAGAATAACATCAAAATTTAGCATATCAAGCTCTACAAGATCGGCATGAGTGTCTCTATAGGATAACAAGATGGAACAATTTCTATAGACTCTCATAGCTACAATAGATTCACCAATAGAGGTAGAGATTATAAAAAGGATCTAACAACACATTCGAAAAAAATATAAAACTTTCAAACAACATATGGCATAACAAAATACAAGGTAGCACCAGGATCAAGCAAAACATAAACATCAAGATGAAAGACTTTCATCATATTGGTAACCTCATTAATAGAACCCTCTTTCCTATGAGGAGTTTGGAGTGCATATAATTTGTGTTGTTTCTGACTCCCACTAGAACTTGATGAAGGATTAGGTTGTGTCACGCCCCGAGGCTACCTCCTTGACGTAAACACGGGACCTAGGATCACGAGTGACCTCAAGCTAACCCCGAGCTGGCATATCATAAGCAAACTGAATATATATCTATGAAAAGATAACTAATGGAGATGCTAAAATCATGAGATAACTAAAATGATGGGGAATACCCAATACTTTCTGAATAAAAAGAAACTATGAGTTTAATAACAACTGAAAGATCAAACTCAAATGAAAAATTGAATCTAACTATGTCTAAATAAAAGCATCTAACTAACTAGAGATGCTGGGAAATGCCTCAGCTAACTCGAGCAAAATCAAAACTAAAACACTGAAGGTAAAAGAAAACATGTTTGTCATCCTCAAAGAATGAGGACTCACCACTAATAATGCTGAACAGGAGATCGGGAACCGATCTATGCGTCAACTGAATGCTGAGGACCTGAACCTACATCACAAGAAGATGTAACGCAGAGTATGTGTCAGTACTTGAAAGGTACTGAACATGCAGGATAGGATAAAGATGAACAACATATACATAACTAAAATAAAGCATGCGGAGCAATGATATAATCTGAACATGATGGAAATACTGAAATATACTTAAGTGAACTAAACTTAATGCAATGACCAAGTACATAACATGCTGAAACTGAATACTGAACTGTAACTGGGTACCTGGTCAAATGCACTAGAATCTGACTGTGGGAGCTACTAATAATCGACATAAAATCACAAGAGCTAAATGTGGAGTCCAATGTATATGCCCCATCAAGAGGACCCAATATACCTTGCCAAAGGTATAGAGGCATGACTAGTGTGGTCATTAAATATGATGCCCACAGAGGGGACTTACAAACCTATGGGGACATATAGTTCTGGGACTATGAGGGTGACTGACCCTAGTCTAACTCAGTCTAAGCCTACCCTCAATTAAATACATGTACAATACACACAACTGAAATATACTTGATAGCTCACTATTCTGACATGCTAACTGAAAATGCAACTTTAATGTACTAATAATGAAACATTTGGAAACTAAGGCATGTATATCTTTTAATCTGTCCTAGCTAGTGTAATTCATGAACTAAAAGAATCTACACAACTAGGGTTCTAAATTTCATGCAAGGAACTAAGCAACAACATTACAACAATAGGACAATTTGATTAGGAATATTCTAACAACTAATTCACAATAATTTCTAAGATTCAAGAAACCCTAGGTCTAGATAATATGAAGGGAATCAAGAATCTAGTTGAATTCTAGGGACCTAGTGGAAGAAAGAAATCCACTAGTGAAATCCCACATACCTGGTGACGAATTCCACAAAGAAGTCTTTGGATTTTAGGGATGAAATTAATGAAAACCTGTTGCCTTCTTAGAGAGGGGTTTGGTTGACTCTTTCTGCTCTTTCGCTTTTAGTTTTCTAAATTTTGGTGAATGCATCACTTAGGGTAGATTCTAATTAAGTTACTAGGCTTAAACTGACCAAAACAATGTAGTTTAGGGGTTAAATAATGTAGTTTAGGTGTCCAACACATAGGGATAAGACCAAACGACCCCATACTTAAAAGTTGTTAGGGGTCACCGATGGACCGTGGATGGACCGACGGTCCATTTTGGTTGGCAATCGTTCGGCGTCTGGGAGTGTATGCTGAGGGTCATGATGCATGGACCTGACCCACGGCCCATGGTCTGACCTACGGTCTGTAGGTCTGGCCGTGGGTCATGCCTTGGCTAGATTTCTTCTGGGTTTCTGGGGAGGGGCTGCAGGTGGTGAATCATGGGCCCCACCTTCTGTCCGTGGGTCACCCTATGGTCCGTGGGTGGTCCCCGTTGGTAGCACCTGCAACTTCTGATTTTCTACATTCTGGTCTTTCTAGCATACGGGGTGTTACATTATCTCCCTTTTAGGAACAATCATCCTCGAATGAAGTCTAAACTAGCTGAAAAAGGGAGGGAAGGAGCTGTACGCCCTACCACTAAGTGCTAAAATTGATTTTTGACTGAACTAAGTTCCAAGAATATGTGAATACGCTGAAAATGCAAGTTAAACTGAAGGAACAAAATATTAAGACTGAATTTACGCATGAGTAACTGAAAGATCGGAGAGCAACTATTACCTCAATCTGGAATGGAATTGGACGGAAAGAGATGAGGATACTTGGCCTTCATGGCTGCTTCTTCTTCCCAAATAGCTCCCTCCACAAAACCTTAACTGAAGTGACTTCTTTATTTCTCAACCTTCGAACCTGATGATCAAGGATTTCAACTGGAACCTCCATAAGTGAGACTATCCTTTAGAGCCACACTTTTTAATGGCACTATAGATGCTGGATCACCCACACACTTCTTCAACAATGAAATGTGAAAGACCGGATGGACTGGTGCTAGTTCTGTTGGCAACTCTAATTTATAAGCCACTTTATCAATCCTACTCAAGATTCTGTAAGGACCTACATACCTAGGACTAAGCTTCTTCTTTTTGCCAAATCTCATCACCCCCTTCATAGGTGACCCTTTCAGGAAAACCCAATCATTAATTGGAACTCGAAGTACCTTCTCCTCACATTTGCATAGGACTTCTGACGACTCTGGGTTGTCTTAAGTCTATCTCTGATGAGCTAAACTTTTTCCATAGCATCATGAACAGAATATGTCCCTATCAAGGCTGCATCACCTATTTCAAACCAACCAACTGGAGATCTACATCTACGCCCATACAATGCCTCATAAGGGGCCATCTGAATACTAGAATGATAACTGTTATTGTAGGAAAACTCTATAAGAGGAATGTGATCATCCCAACTACCCTTGAAGTCGATCACACAAGCTCTCAACATGTCCTCTAAGGTATGAATGGTACGTTCTGCCTAACCATCCGTTTATAGATGAAATGTAGTACTGAGATTAACCTGGGTACCAAGACCTTTCTAAAATGACATTTAGAAATGAGAGGTAAACTGGGGACCTTTATCTGAAATAATAGACAAAGGAACCCCATGCAACCTGACTATCTCATTAATATAAAGCTTGGCGTAGTCCTCCGCCGAAGTTGTAGTCTTAACAGCCAAAAAGTGAGCGGACTTAGTAACTCTGTCTACTATTATCCAAATGGAATCATGATGCCTGTGAGTATAAGGTAAACCTGTAATGAAGTCTATGTTGATCACTTCCCACTTCCATGTAGGAATGTTAATCTCTTGAGTCATACCTCATAGTTTCTGATGTTCTACCTTCACTTACTGACAATTAAGGCACTTAGCCACAAAATCTGCTATATCACTTTTCATGCCATTACACCAAAAGACGTCCTGCAGATCATGGTACATCTTGGTGGTACCTGGATGAATAGAATATGTGGAATTATGGGCTTCTGTAAGGATCTGCTTTATCAAATCACCCACCTTAGGATCACATAAACGACCCTGATAACGAAGCACACCATCTCCTCCTTAGGAGAAAACCTTAACTTTCTACTGATGAACTGCACCCTTCAATTGAAGCAATATAGGATCATTGTCTTATTTTTCCTCAACCTCCGCTACCAATGAAGATTTTGACCCATTCTGAACTGTCACACCATCATTTGATATGTTCATAAGGCAAACTCCTAAGCGAGTAAACTGGTGAACATCTTTTGCCAATTCCTTCCTTTCTTCATCAACGCGTGCTACACTACCCATAGATAGTCTGCTAAGAGCATCAACTACTACATTAGCCTTACCAGAATGGTAAAGTACATTCACATTATAGTCCTTGAGGAATTCAAGTCATCTCCTCTAGAAAAGATTTAATTCTTTTTAGGTGACAATATATTGAAGCTTTTATGGTCTGTGAACACATCTATGTGAACACCATTCAAGTAAAGTCTCTAAATATTTAGGTCAAATACTACGGATGCAAGCTCGAGGTCATGAGTTGGATAGTTCTTCTTATGCACCTTAAGTTGTCTAGAAGCATAAGCTATAACCTTACCTCGCTCAATCAACACACAACCTAGGCTGACTCTGGATGCATCACAATAGATCATATAACTATCTGAACTCTCTGGTAGAGTCAAGACATGAGTTGTAGTCAACCTAGTTTTCAATTTTGCAAAGCTCTTCTCATACTCATCTGACCACTGGAACTTGACCTTTTTCTAGGTCAACTTAGTGAATGGAGATGCTATGGATGAAAATCCTTCCACGAACCTTCTGTAATATCCATCCAAACCCAAGAAACTTTTGAAATCTGTAGGAGAGGTGGGTATGGGTCATTGTTTCACTACCTCAATTTTCTGAGAATCCACTCGAATTCCTTTGCTAGACACTATATGACCAAGGAAAGCAACAGATTGTTACCAAAACTCGCATTTGCTAAACTTAGAAGATAACTGGCAATCTTTGAGACTTTGTAGGACAACCCTCAAATTAGTCGCATGTTCTTCCTCGTTCCTAGAGTAAATGAGAATATCATCAATAAAGATGATAACAAACAAGTCCAAATACTGCTTGAAAACCCTGTTCATCAAATTTATGAAAGCTGCAGGAGCATTGGTTAGTCCAAAAGATGTAACAACAAATTCATAATAAGCATACCAAGTTCTGAAGGCTCTTTTAGGATGTCACAATCTCTGACTCTAAGCTTATGATAACCAGATATGAGGTCTATCTTCAAAAAATGATTAGCACCTTGAAGTTGGTCGAACAAGTCATCAATCCTGGGATAGGGTACTTATTCTTGATTGTGACTTTGCTCAACAGTCAATGCACATCCTAAGAGAACCATCTTTCTTTTTCATAAACAATAGTGTGCACCCTACGGGGAAGTACTAGGTCTGATGAAGCCCTTATCAAGAAGGTCTTTCAACTGCTCTTTCAATTCTTTAAACTCAACTAGAGCCAATCTGTAAGGAGGAATAGAAATAGCCTGGGTATCTGTAAGAAGATAAATTTTGAAGTCGATTTCCCTTTTGGGAGGAACTCCGGGAAGATCTTCTGGGAACACTTCTGGAAACTCCTTTACTATTAGAACCAACTCAAGAGTTGGGGTTTTGGAGTTTGAATCCTTAACCCAAATAAGAAGATAGACATACCCTTTGGAAATCATCTTTTTGGCCTTAAGGTAAGAGATAAATCGACCTACAAGCACTGAGCTACTACTCTTCCACTCTAATATTAGTTTGTCTTGAAACTGGAAACAAACGATTCTAGTTCTACAATCGACTAAGGCATAACAGGAATGTAACCAATCCATGACTATAATGATATCAAAGTCTACCATTTCTCACTCTACAAGATCTGTTGAGGTGACTATCTAAGAAATTGTGATAGGGCAATTTCTGTATACCCATCTAGCTATAATTAGGTCACCAATTGGAGTAGAGACTGAGAAGTGTTCTAAAAAATTTTCTGGACTGACACCAAAGTTCACTTCTATATGGAGAGTTACAAAGGAAAGTGTAGCCCCTACATCTAACAGAGCATAAACATCTAAATGAAACACCAGTAACGTACCAATGACCACATTAGGAGAATCTTCCTGGTCTTGGCAAGCTTGTAGAACATACAACTTGTTACAGCGCGACAATCACTTATCTGGGATAAAGCACCTGCTTGGTACATGCATACTGTTAGTCTTTGTTGGAGTTGTAGAGTGAGCTCTACTATTGTTACCTCCATGTCCCTATTTAGAAGAAGGGCAACCCCTCAACCTATGTCCAGACTGACCAAATCCAAAACACCTTTCTTTCCCTGCACTACAATCGCCCAGATAGTTCTTACCACACTTTTGACATGTTGGGTAGGTTTTGGTACCTGAAACACTCCCCTGAGACTTAGTACCGGATGCCCTACCTTTCTGGTGCTGTCAAAACCTGGAGGATGGAGCACTAGCTGATGAAGGTGACGAAGCTGAATATTTCTGCTCAAATTGTGAGCAATTGCCACCACCCGATTTATGCTGAGAGTACTCATAAATGCCTATTCTAGACTTCTTGTTGTCCTTAGCTAGTTTTCTAAGCTTATTCCCCTCAACCTACTAAGCATGAGTCTTTAGCCTAGAGATACTCAAATCCTCAAACAACATAGCATTTCTGCACTCTATCTATGAAAAGATAACTAATGCGGAAGCTAAAATCATGAGATAACTAAAATGATAGATTCGCAATACTGAGCGAATATAAAGAAACGATGAGTTTAATAACAACTGCAAGATCAAACTAAAATATACAATTGAATCTAACTATGTCAGAATAAAAACCATTAACTGACTAAAGATGCTGGGACATGGCCCGAGCTAACTCTAGCAAAACTGAAACTGAAAGACTAAAAGTAAAATAAAACATGTCTATCGTCCTGAAAGAATGAGGACTCACCTCTGATGATGTTGAACTAGAGATCAGGAACCGATCTATGCATGATCTAAATGATGAGGACCTGAACCTATATCAAGAAAAGATGTAGCGCAAAGTATGCGTCCATACTTAAATGGTACTGAGCATACATGATACGATAAAGCTAAACAATATATGCATAACTGAAATAAAGCATACTGAGAAATGATATAATCTGAACATGATGGAAATACAGAAATATACTAAAATGTACTGAACTGAATGCAATGACCAAGTACATAACATGTTGAAATTGAATACTGAACTTTAACTGGGTACTTTGTCAAAAGCACTAGAATCTGACTGTGAGAGCTACTAATAACTTACATAAAACCACATGAGCTAAATGTGGAGTCCAATGTATACACCCCATCGAGAGGACCCAATATACCTTCCCAAGGGTATAGAGGCATGACTGGCGTGATCACTAAATATAATGCCCACAAAGGGGACTTACAAACCTATGGGGGCACGTAGTTCTAGGATTATGAGGGTGATTGACCCTAGTCCAACTCAGTCTAAGCCTACTCCCAACTGAATATATGTTTAATACTCACAACTGAAATATACTGGATAGCTCACTATTCTGACATGCTAACTGAAAAGGTAAATGTACTCATATTGAAACATTTAGAAACTGAGGCATGTATATCTGTTTATCTGTCCTAGCTAGTGTAATTCATTAACTAAACAAATCTACACAACTAGGGTTTCGAATTTCATGCAAGGAACTAAGCAATAGTGTTACAACAACATGAATATCTGATTAGGAATATTCTAACAACTAGTTCACAACAATTTCTAACATTCAAGAAACCCTAGGTCAATATAATATGAAGGAAATCAAGAATCTAACTGAATTTTATCGATCTAGTGGAAGAAATGAATCCACTAGTGAAATCCCACATACCTGGTGATGAATTCCATGGAGAAATCTTTTGATTTCGAGGCTGAAATTGATGAAAACCTGCTTTGTTCTTGGAAAGGGGTTTGGTCGACTCTTTCTCCTCTTTTGCTCTCAGTTTACGATACTTTGTTGAATGAATCTCTTAGGGTAGAGTCTTATTAAGTCCAAATGGGTTAGACTTGAGTAGGTTGAAAAAAGACATACAACCTTGGCAGGAACGGAGTTCCGTTACATAGGTTTCAGGTTAAACGACGTAGTTTAGATGCCTAATGCATAGGGAAAAGACCAAACGACCCCTGACTTAAAAGCTATCGAGGGTCACCGATGGGCTAAACCAACGAACCGTGGATAGAAAGATGATCCGCTCTGGTCGGACGTCATTTGAAGTTTGCAAATGGCTGCTGAGGGTCATGATCCACAGACCTGGCCCATGGCCCGTGGTCTGAGATTTGGTCCGTGGGTTCGACCGTGGGTCGTGCTTTGGCTGGATTTCTTATGGATCTCTAGGCAGGGGCTGCAAGGGACGAAGCACGGGCTCCACCTAAAGTCCATGGGTCACCCTATAGTCCGTGGGTGGTCCCCATTGGTAGCACCTGCAACTTCTAATTTTCTGCATTTGAGTCTTTCTAGCATACGAAGTTTTACAGGTTGAGCCCGTCGACCATTGTCTCCTTCATGCTTAGAAACTGAGGAACAATCCTTTATAGTATGATCTATCTTACCATAACAAAAACATGCAATAGAGCCAGCTAGACGTTTACCTTCATGCTTTATTCCACATCTAGTACATGTCGACAATGAAGATCCATTACCATTTCCACCTTGAGGCTTAGGGTTAGACACCCTATCTTTGTTGAATATAGGACAAACATTGGAGGAGCCTTTACCAGATAACCTTTGTCGGAACTTCAAACGACCATGTGCATTGGACCTTTAATGTGAAAAGTCACCATCACCGGTCATTGCCTTATTTTCCTCCCTAGATTTCTCCTTAAGTTTCTCTTCTTTTATCTTTTGAACATGTACCATTAGACGAGAAATGTCCATATCATTGATGAGCATGGCAGTATGACATTCCTTGACTACCGTCTTGGACACTCCTGAAAAAAACCTACTTATCCTTTCCGTAGGATCGGCAATCATAGTAGGAGAATATCTAGACAGTTGTGTGAACTTCAAAGCATATTCCTTCACACTCATGTTTCCTTGATGAAGGTTAATGAATTCAAGTACCTTTTTCCCCCTTATGTTAAGGGGAAATAACCTATCAAGGAAAGTGACCATAAACTTTTCCCAATCAAGAGGACCCGCATCAACTGCCCTCTCTCCTTTCCATTGGTTGAACCATACTTGACTGACACCCTTAAGTTGATAAGTGACCAATTTCGCCTTTTCCAATGGTGTCACTTCGATGATCATCAACACCTTATACACCTCATCAATGAATTCTTGAGGATCTTCCTCAACCTTGGATCCATGAATCTCTGGAAGATTCATTCTAGTAAAGTCCCTCACTCTAGATATAGCCTTACCAACATTTGGGTTTATGGGGACCACAACGTCCCTATTAGGCCGAGCCGTCATGGCATAGGCCAACACATGAAGAGAAACCCTAAACTCCACATTAGTCACTTGTTTAGCCAAATGGTCTAGCGGAACTTGAGGAGCTTCTTATTCCATATTCTCATTCACATTCCTCGTAAGGTATTCTCTTCGATGGGCCATATCCTAAAAAATATCAGATAGGAATTAGGAAAAGGTTATATAGAGCTAAACTCTATCACACGACTTGTAGTAATACGAAAAGTGCAACTTTCTAAACATCTTATAGCTTCTCATTCATAAATATGGTGCACTTTACACTCATGAACAAGACTCTACTCGTCGTGGCTTAGAAACTTCCTAGGACCTTTCTAATCCTTGTTCTTTAAATACCAAGTTTGTCACGACCCAAAGTACACCCTAGTCGTAACATAGCGCATAGGATCCTGAAAGACCCTATACAATCCACTTAGCATACATATAAAAGATAATAGATTATTAAAGAGTACAAAAGATGATTTATATCATAAAGAGTTTGACAACAGTGGCAGAAGTCTAACATAAGTATCAAACTCATCTATTACATCAATGAATTGATTGGGATGTAACTCATATATCATATACAAAGTCAAAATGAAAAGACATAAAAGAAATAAAAAATTATTGGTCCTTGGAGCATGAGGACTCACCAATCTCTCAAAGCTCTAAGGATAAATCTAGCCCAAGTGTGCTGAATGAAAGCGTCGGACCCTACATTAGTGAAACAATGTAGGAACAAGTATGCATTGGTACGTGGAATGTACTAACTATGATAGAAATTCATAAGAGTTATAAAATCATGCTACAAGGACTTTATATGACATGCAATGACCATGATAAATCTTAAAATAAGAAGTTAGAAGACATAAATCAAAATCATAGTCAATGCAAGCTGAACATCTTTAAAACATATTTGAGATACTTCTTGAAGTAACCTTAGTTCATTATTATGGGAAGTAGCCATTAACCGAAATATAGACCATGTGAGTGATAACATGGAATTCGGTATCTATCCCACACCAAAAAGAGATGTCCTTCCTCACTAAGGTAAGAACCATTAACTTCTAGCTTAAGTGGATCCACTAGCAGATGTCTATCTAAGACAAATCTATGGTAGCACATAGTTATGGGACATGGGTAGTCGCCACTAGTCCACTTGATGCTAAGCATAAATCCCACAAAATAGTCATTAATCATATTCATCATATTATTCATGGAAAGTCAAAATCAAGTAGCCAATCCAAGCTAGAGTTCATTAGAATAGCTCTTAAATCTTGATTCAAAGTTTATTTGAGAAGACATTACAACCCTATGAATCACTTATGTGAGAATATCGTTTAACAATCACAACATCAATGCTTTACTCTCAAGGTAACCTTAACTCATTTAAAACAATTTCATAAAAGCATGAATATCTCCATAATTTCATGGTTCATGAGTTCATCATAAGATCATGTTTGAAAAAGCATTATTATAGAATGGGCAAGTGCAATTTCAACTAAATATCATAGATTAGTATAAAATAATGATCAGAAGACTTAATTGTTCAAAATAAATCGTAATTGGAAGAAACCCATATTCGTTGATTTGTGCCCTAATTTTGAAAATAGGAGACATGAAGTGAAGACTTGAAATCTTTGGGAAACCCATGGAGGAAAGGACTTCATTCCTCCATGGGCAAATGGACACATACCATGATATCAAAATCCCACAATCAATGGAGAATTGAAGACTTGGTCTTGAAACTTGATCTTTGATCAACTTTGAGAATATAGAAGAATTAGTCTTAATTGGGAAATTTGGGTTGTTTAAAATGATTATATAGGGCCTAGCTAGAGGGCAAATTGACATAGTATTGATAAAAATAATTAGGAAAAGACCCTAAGTCCCCTTTAAAATAACTATCGGACCTCTACCAACTGTTGGACTGGCAGTACGTAGCCATTCGCCAGTGGGGTTCTGGGACTATACTTTGGAACCCCCAATGACGGTTTCTATGTGCGCTTCACTGATCCACTTAGAGACTATACATTTTAAGCATAGGCCCCAACTTTGACACTTAAAATTTCGCTAAGTCTAGGACTGACCTACGAGACTCACCTACGACTCATACATTGAAAGACGGACCATCCTGGTGAAACATAAAAAGGGATACGGCAACTTGACATTGAAAATTATTGGACTTGCCACCTACAGTTCCTACGTACGTCCTGTAATTCAACCTACAGTCCATCGGTGATTCTATTGGTGCAAACACCAGTATTAGAAAACCTGCATTTTTACTTCTTTTATAATTTGAGGTGTTACAATTTATATAGATGTGGGGCGTGAAGATGAACTCACTCCATCACTATGATAGTCTTACATACCTTGAAGAAACAAGTTCTTGAAGAAGTTTGAAGGAGAACTTGATTGGAAGACTTGAAACCCTAGCTTTTGTCCTTTTTGCGGTTTTCTTGGAGATGAAGGGAGAAGAAGAACCTTGGATTGAAAACCTTAGGATTCCTAAATATAATCTTTAACTTGGAGTATTTAGATCTTGAGAAAATTAAGAAATCCCTTTTTGGAGTTCGTGATCTTTGGAAGAAGAAGAATTACGGATTTTGAGAGTTTTTTATATGTATAATGAAGTTATTAGGTTATAAGATGAACTTAGGGAAGTTGATTTAAGGTAAAAGGCCAAGATGAATCTTCTAGGAATGTAAGAAAATCATGAAAATCAAAGAAAACCGCCTTTTAATGAATCACGTTGGCTGAATCGTCAATCTGGAGATCTCCTTGCAAAAAATTTATTCGGCGGATGCCCATTGGGAGTTTAGATTGTCCAAATGGATAGAGACTTAAGGTTTTCTAGAAAAATCAGTGAGCTAATTCAGTGATTCACCAACCCATTTGGTAAATCATCGAATGAGCAGGTGAGTTCACCCAATTTCCTTGCCCGGGTATGTTCTAGTAAAATAACCATAACTTTTTACTCAAAAACTCATAAAAAGGCAAACTCGGTGGAGTTCAGAAAGAAGAAGAATATTCCTTTAATTTAATAGGTCATATGCCACCTAATTCATTATATGCTAAGGGATATGAGTGTCTTATGTTGAACTTTATATGAACTCATGTGAGAACTTAGACAATCGGAATGCTTTGAACTTGACTTGGTGTTTGAGACTCCTTATGACCCTAGATACAATTAGATACTCTTGATACACTTGTTAAAGGAACTTTAAACACATTATCAAGTAGGAAATTACCCGGTTCAAGTTCATATACTGACGACGAATGATTTAGATTTCAAGAGTATAGTTGCAAGGCGCTACAAAATGATTTGGTCTTAGTTTAGAAATTTTTGGGGTGTTTCACTTATTGTTTTCTTTATTTAAGTTTTCACACTTTGTATGTGTTGTATGGGTTACGTCCCTATTAGTTTCATTCTGATGTAATAGATGGCTTGTTGAGACTTCTATTAGACTTCCTCTTTGTCAAACTATTTTATGACATAAGCATGTTTCTTTTGACTTTATTTCTATTATCTTGTATGATGCATACTAAGTTTCTTGTGTAGGTCTTTCAGGGTTCTATACATCATGTTACGCCTAAGGTATACATTGAGTCATGACAGTACGTGAAGTACAACTCGGTCTGAAAAATAAAGCACTCTGGATTGATGTCACCACTTAATCGAGGCCGAAACATAGCATCCATTGGAGTCCAATGGATAAAAGAACCAATGTAGTGCCCGCACGGCCCAGTGGGTTGGGTCGTGACAAATAACAAATGTAAAAAAGAAAATTCCAATATAATGAACCCACATGTAGTTTGGATAGATGTGAGATGAACACAAGATTTATAATGTAAATTGTAACTGATTTAGATTTAAAGCTATTCGATTTTATAAGATTGATAATTAATTAATATTTGTCAAAAAGTAGATTATAACCAATTATATAAATATTTTATATTGTGTGACGATTAACGGAAATTGTATAGTGCTAATTAAAATTAATTTGAAATTGAGATGTAATCAATTGTTAGATCAAAAATTTCAAACAAATACACTCTAAATAGGTGCTTAGTCATAGGATTTGAGAGCATGATTTCAAATAAGCGATTTTTTGTGCAATATGCACAAAATTTTAATTTTAACTTTAACTTCAAATAATGGTTTCAAATCTCAAATTCTCCAAAAAGTAGGATTTGGTTTTTTTTTTTTTTTTTTTTTTAAATATAACACTAGATGCATAAGTTTATATTTTACAAATAAACCATGATTTTAAATTTTACAAGAAAAAAAAAAAAAAAGAAGATTCGTACATGGTGAACCAGAGATTGTCCAGACCGTGTGGGAGGACTTTATAAGAGAAAATCTAGGTGATCATACGTTGTAATAGCTAGTTACTACTATTGTTAATTTATTGATGAGTGGAGCCTAGTAATATTACATGTACTCAAAAGTTTTTAATAACATGTAATTCTAAATATTTATTTATAAAAGAAACATGGAGATATGTTATCTATTAATTTAGCATCTTAGGATGATCCCAAATCAAATGGCATCTCCAAACAATATTTTAACATCAAATAATCATGATTGCAAATGAGTACAAATGGTCCTAAAAGTTAAAAATATCAGGGTCAAAAGTGTCCCTTGATGTTCATTTCAAAAAGAATTCGGAATTACAAAACTCCAGTTAAAGTAGATGAAGAACAAGAATAAAACCTAATGTTATTAATTTAACTGTTAGTTTTTGTGTGTCTCAATATTGTTTCTCACTTCCCAAGACAACTAAGAAAGACATATCAATTTCATACCGCTGCATTGTTTGTGTATAAAACTTATCTAGGAAATTCATGAAAATCATTTCTTCAGGCGATCGTTGACTCTGTTTGTGACTTAACTATCTTCTTTTTTACACACACACATTCATTAATTGTCACCCCCAGCCTACATCCTGGACGTGGCCAACACTTAGAGATCATTGTTGGTCCAAAGCGAACCTTTGGTCTGGCTAACTATGATACATATGACTCAATAGTATACGCGGAAGCTTTAATAGATGAGAATTTAAACACTTCAAGAGCTTTAAAAATGTTAGAAAATACTTAAAACAAATAAATATACGTTTAGCAAAACATCTGAGAAAGTACTGAAAACTATGTGACGTTGTCCTTCCATGTAGTCTCTACTATCTAAAGAAACGTGATGAGATAAGACCCATAACACCTCAAAATACTACTAAAACCAAACAGTAAACTGGACTCCTCCGAAAGTAACGAGGTCTTACCAATAGCTGACAAGTGGATGATGCGATCTAAACAGAATGCATGTTGATAATCCTAAATACCTAAATTTGTATCATAAAACGATGTAGGTTGAATGACATTAGTACATTGAATGTATAAGTATGTAATATTGCAAAATAAAACAATAGTTGAACTGATGACATAATATAACTCAAGTGAAACAAGATATTAACAAGTACCAAAAACCATTTTTACTTTAAAATAAGATATGCACTTAAAGCAATATGAAAATAATAGACTTTACTCTTTGGGAAACTTCTCTAACTGAAAACCAGCACTATGAGCCTAACGATTATACAACGTTTCACCTATGTTGCCAGGGTCATCCCATAATTTGATGGGGTATAGGATGCTAATTATAACTATGGGTCCATCCAATAATTCTTCTTGAGGCAGTGAGGAGTCTCTTGAAAGTCGATACGATCATATCCTACGCTAGCTATGTAGTTTCTGGCGCTTCAAGTTTAAAATGAAACTCTTACCCAATTCGATGTTCGATATTACTCTCAAAATATTCAATATCAATATGTTCAATAGTCCTCTACGAAAACTTAACCTTTTTATTCACTTTTCTTTATTGAAATACTTTTCATTAAATCATTTATGTGCAATCACCTTTTTTAGGGAAGGAACCCGTACTTTACTGAAATATTTTTGGAAAGTCAATTTTTCTCTTTTCTTCTAAATTTCCAAATAGTAAATATGAAATCACTTATGTCCTTTATATTTTTAAAACCTTTTTAAATCATGCATTTAAATTACTCATGGACTCACTTTTCAAGTCCGAAATAAATGTGTAGGAAAACTGATGTAGACACCTTTTAAAAATATGACTTCAAGAAATAGGGTTCATGTTATAATGGAAGCATTAACATCAATTTAAGAATCAACATGTATAAAATAATCGAATCCCAAAGATTAAGGAATCGGAACTTAGAATAGAAACACAAACTGAAATTAGATTTCAAGAAATTGTCGGTAAAACCCTAAACATAACCTATGACTGAGTGAATTGATGTCGGTTGTGAGGACGAACTACTTCATCACTATGAGTAGCCTTACAAACTTGATTATGAAGCCATAAGACTGAAAACTTTGTTGGAGACTTGATTTTTCTTGAGCCCAAGTAAGAACACTACCTTTTATAGGATGAAATCTTTGGTCTTGGAATCTTAGGGATTGAAATCGGTGGGGAAGATGCAGGGCGGGGAGGTTTTAAGGCTATGTGGGTCAAGTCGGTTTTAAGGTTGTGCGTGGCGGGTTCAATTGGTTTTTTTAGAAACTAATTCAGGGCGGGGTGAGTTGCAAGTCTATGCAGGTTCAAACTTAAATTTAACTTTTTACATGTTATAAGAGTTATAGATTATTATTTATTAAGATAATTTCTTTAAAGTAACTATAATAATCGAGATAATAAATGAAAATGGTTCAATAGAAACTAATACGCTTTCTTACATGCTTCTCAATTTACCTTCAAAAAATTAAATTTTGAGTTATAATCTATTAAATTAATACAACTTAATGAGAAAATTAATTTATTTTTATAAATTTAATTTTTAGTATCAAACGTAACCAAATAGACAAGCATTAACTAAAAAGGCAAATATTCAAAAATTTATGCACAGCGAATTTGTGCGGAGCGGGGTGGGGTGGGTTGAAAATTAAAAACTTGTTATGCGGGGTGGAGTGGGGCAGGTTAAACTTTTTGTGTGTTAAGCTCAACCCGCCCCGCCCCGCCCAATTGTCATCTCTATGGAATCTTGGTGCTTGATCTTGATAAAAGAAATTCTTTTATGGAGTTTCTAGAGTGGAAGAACTTGGGAAAACCTTAAGTGGAAGGATTCTCTTTGTATCTTGAATTTTTGACTTGAAGGTTTTAGGGTTCTTGATGGAGAATTGGAACCCTAGGTGAGTTTTAAGAGAACTTCTAAATACTTGAATGTTTAGATTGACAATTTTTAGAGGAAAACTAGTTAGTTGGATGATATACTCAGTCAAAACACCCTAAAATGAATTAGAATAAGGCTAAAAAGCTTGGGAAAGGACAAAAAATCCCTAGAACACGTGTAGGAATGTTCTGAAAATAAATCGTAGAAAGCCTTCATAGAAGGCTCTACATTTCATGGAACATTCCACCATCTGTAGTTCTGGTCGTAGAGCATTGACTGGTTGATAGGACTTCACTAAAACGGGCATAACGTTTTACTACGAACTCTAAATGAGACAAACTTGGTGGCATTGGAAAGAAAACTAATAGACATTTAAGTTGATGGGTTATAGTCCACATAGCTACACATAGCTAATTCATTATATGTTGAGAGATATGGTCGTTTGAAGTTGACCTAAGTAGAATCTAATATCAAAACTTAATTGGTAAGGAAGCTTTCAATTCGATTTTGTGCTAGGGAATTCTTGTGACCTTAATTCATATACAAATCAATTCTGACACTAAAGAATTGACCTTAACACCTAAAATAATTTAAGAATCACCAAATGCGACCTTATACACAAATGAAGAATGGTTCGGGTCTTAGCTTAGAAATTTTCGGGGTGTACATTTATTTTCATTTGTGTTTATGGTTGTTACTCATTCATTCTGGACCTATATTGAAATGTTTATTAACTAGACAAGATTTGTTGTCTAAAAATGTTCTTTTCTTAGATTTATTACTATGTGTATAATGGGGTTAATTTGGAAATGATTGACATTTGATTTTCAACACTCTATAATGTTTGCAAGCTATAAAAGATTGACTTTTATGATAATCTTTTGATATTCTCTGTGTTTGTGTTTTCAACGTATTCTGTTATCTCTGGCATTTATGGTGTTATAGATATTTGTTAAGAAGTGCTGGGAATTTGGAATTTGGTGATAATCCAGACGTTTAGAAATATAAAGTTTTTATTGCCTTTCCTTTTAATCGCCACATTATTATGTATTTTGTTCATGAGTTTCAATGTTTTCTTAGATGAAGATTGTTCCTTTTCACATTTACATTATAGGCTAGGTTCACTTAAGTTTGAAGCAAATCTAGTTTTGCGGATCATATTCATCAGGAATCTGGATTTGTAGTTTGGTGGTTCCACCATATTTTAATACTTTCTCTATCCCTAATTACTTGTCCACTTTTTCTTTTATAGTTGTTCCTAATTACTTGTCCATTTTGACAAATCAAGAAAGGACAATTTTTTTTACCTATTATACGCTCAATTAAATGACTAGTTTCTTTGAAAAATGCAGAACTTTTCATCCACTTCATAATTAATAGTTAAAATGGTAAACTCACTATGTCATTTGAAACATCTACCACACTGCACAATAACTTCCTCTTAATCTACAACCTTCCTTTTGAGGTTACCAGGTTTAGAACCGTGCATATTATTTTGATCTATTTTTTTATGGGTGACAACATCTTGATGATGTCACTCCATCCAAGATTTCTATTTAATTCATACAGATTTCTACAAACATTCAAGAGTTAAGAACTCCCCTTTTGTATGATTACACAAAGCAATAGATGGGCTGCAAGAATATTTGAAGTACCATAAATACATGTATGCCTAAGTTGTAAGAAAATTAAATCAAACATTCCAAAGTTCAGAACTCCCCATTTTTTATGATTACACATAAGCAATAGATGGGCTGCAAAAATAGTTGAAGTACCATAAAGACATGCTTGTCTAAGTTGAAAAGAAAAAAATCAAGCATGAATAAGTATACTTCATAGTGCAATGTGGTAGATATTTCAAATGGTTGAATATACCTACAAAGGAGAGGTCTAAAAAAATAAGGGAGCACTTGTTGGAACAACCTATCTATTTTAAAGACTTGTGAGTGGCATCCTAAGATATCATGTGATGATACACCTGACATCTCTCAAAATGAAAGCAAATTATGAGCATTTGATAAGCCTAGTATTCCACAATTTGCTTTCATGTTAAGTTATTTAAGGTGTATCATCACATGATTTATTAGTACACCGCTCACGAGAGTCTTCACAATAGAGGGATGTTTCAACATGTGTTCCGATCCCTTATCTTTTGATACCGCTCCTATGTAAACATGTACTGTCACTTGAAACATCTACCACACTACACAATGAATTCCTCTTAATCTACAACCTTCCTTTTGAGGTTACCATGTTTAGAACCGTGCTTATTATGATCTATCTTTCTGGGGGTGACAACATCTTGATGATTTCACTCCATCCAAGATTTCTACTGAATTCATACAGATTTCTACAAATATTCAAGAGTTCAAAACTCCCCTTTTTTATGATTACACATAAGCAATAGATGGGCTGCAAGAATATTTGAAGTACAATAAATACATGTTTGCCTAAGGTGAAAAAAAATAAAATCAAACATCTAGAGTTCAAAACACCCCTTTTACATGATTACACATAAGCAATATGGGCTGCAAGAATAGTTCAAGTACCATAAGGACATGTTTGTCTAAGTTGAAAGAAAAAAAATCAAGCATGAATAAGTATACTTCATTGTTCAATGTGGAGATATTTCAAATGGCGGAATATACCTACAGAGGAGAGGTATGAAATAAAATAAGGGAGCACTTGTTGGAGCATCCTTTCTATTGTGAATACTCGTGAGTGGCGTCCTAATATATCATGTGATGATACACATGACATCTCTCATCATGAAAGAAAATTATGGGCATTTGATAAGCCTAGGATTCCATAATTTGCTTTCATGTTGAGTGATGTAAGGGGTATTATCACATGATTAATTAGCACACCGCTCACGAGAGTCTTCACAATAGAACGGATGTTTCAACATGTGTTCCCTTATCTTTTCATATCTCTCCTATGTAAACATGTACCGTCATTTGAAACATCTATCACACTGCACAATGAATTCCTCTTAATCTACAACCTTCCTTTTGAGGTTACAAGATTTAGAACCATGCATATTATTTTGATCTATCTTTCTAGGGGTGACAACATCTTGATGATCTCACTACATCCAAGATTTCTACGAATTCATACATATTTATACAAACATTCAAGAGTTCAGAACTCCCCTTTATTATGATTACACATAAGCAATAGATAGGCTACAAGAATATTTAAAGTACCATAAATACATGTTTCTCTAAATTGAAAGAAAAATAAATCAAACATTCCAGAGTTCAGAACTCCCCTTTTTTATCCTTACACATAAGCAATAGATGTGCTGCAATAATATTTGAAGTACCATAAAGACATGTTTGTCTAAGTTGAAAGAAAAAAAATCAAGCATGAATAAGTATACTTCATTGTGCAATGTGGTAGATATTTCAAATGGCGGAATATACCTACAAAGGAGAGGTATGAAAAAAATAAGGGACCACTAGTTGGAATATCCTTTCTATTGTGAAGACTTGTGAGTAGCATCCTAATATATCATGTGATGATACACCTGACATTTCTCAACAAAGCAAATTATGGGCATTTGATAAGCCTAGTATTCCACAATTTGCTTTCATGTTGAGTGATATAAGGTGTATCATCACATGATTTATTAGCACAAAACTCACGAGAGTCTTCACAATAGAAGGTATGTTTCAACATGTGTTCCCTTATCTTTTCATACCTCTCCTATGTAAATATGTACCGTCATTTGAAACATCTACCACACTGCACAATGAATTCCTCTTAATCTACAACCTTCCTTTTGAGGTTATCAGGTTTAGAACTGTGCATATTATTTTGATCTATCTTTCTATGGGTGACAACATCTTGATGATCTCACTCCATCCATGATTTCTATGAATTGATACATATTTCTACAAACATTCAAGAGTTCAAAACTCCTCTTTTTTATGATTACACATAAGCAATAGTTTGGCTGCAAGAATGTTTGAAGTACCATAAATACATGTTTGTCTAAGGTGAAAGAAAAATAAATCAAACATTCCAGAGTTCATAACTCCCCTTTTTTATGATTACACATAAGTAATAGATGGGTTGCAAGAATAGTTGAAGTATCATAAAGACATGTTTGTCTAAGTTGAAAGAAAAAAATCAAGCATGACTAAGTATTCTTCATTGTGCAATGTGGTAGATATTTCAAATGACGGAATATACCTACAAAGGAGAGGTATAAAAAAAATAAGGGAGAACTTGTTGGAACATCCTTTCTATTGTGAATATTCATCAATGGCATCCTAATATATCAAGTGATGAAAGTAAATTATGGGCATTTGATAAGCCTAGTATTCTACAATTTGTTTTCATGTTGAGTGATGTAAGGTGTATCATCACATGATTTATTGGTACACCGCTCACTAGAGTCTTCACAATAGAAGACATGTTTCAACATGTGTTTCGTTATCTTTTCATACCTCTCCTATGTAAATATGCGCCGTCATTTGAATCATCTACCACACTGCACAATGAATTCCTCTTAATCTACAACCTTCCTTTTGAGGTTACCAAATTTAGAACCATGCATATTATTTTGATCTATTTTTCTAGGGGTGACAACAGCTTGATTATCTCACTCCATCCATGATTTCTATAAATTCATACAGATTTCTATAAACATTCAAGAGTTCAGAACTCCCCCTTTTTATGAATACACATAAGCAATAGATGGGCTGCAAGAATATTTAAAATACCATAAATACATGTTTGTCTATGTTTAAAGAAAAATAAATCAAACATTCCATAGTTGAGAACTCCCTTTTTTTATGATTACACATAAGCAATAGATGGGCTGTAAGAATAGTTGAAGTACCATAAATACATGTTTGTCTAAGTTGAAAGAAAAAAAATTCAAGCATGAATAAGTATGCTTAACTATTACATGAACACATATTGATCTCTAAGTTTAATGTAAGCAATAGCCCTTGGAGCATTAATTCTTATAATATTTACAAAAATAAGCATGGATGCATTAGTTACAAAAAAAAAAAGTTATTCAGATACTTTAGATATAATTTCTAGCTTATAAGGAGGATACAACACACATAATATTTAAACTAGGGGTGGCAATTAGGAGGGTTGGGTCAAATTTGGATAGACCATAATAGGTTAAAATAACAATCATGTCAAGACCCAACCCAACCCAAATTGTTTTGGTCAAAATTGATTAGGTTATGAGTTACATTGCGGGTCAAGACCCAATCCTACCCAATTTTTACTAAGATTAATTATTTTATTTGTTCTTTTAAACTATTTAAGTACCTAATTAAATTATTTTATTCTTTTTTCTTTATTGTGGCTATACACAACGTATCAAATTGAAAAAAAAAAAAAACTAAAAAAATATTTTGATAAGATTTTTCATGAGCCAATTAGGGTTACATATCAACCCAATTTTTAATGAGGTTAAATGGGTGGAGCTAATGAATTGGTGGGTCAATAACCTACCCAATCTTGAACGGATTGGGTTTTATTTTGCCAACCCTAATTTAACCAAATAAAGTAACAAACATTTTTCTAGCCGAGGATATTTCGTACCACAAGAAAAGGTATAATACATAACTTCTAACTCATAAAATATATAATAAACTATCAAACATAAAATCAGATTTAGATCTAACCATTTTGTGAGCAGTGAACTCGGCGTTGTCGGCAAAGCCTCAAATCTACTCTTTCTCTAGAACAGATTTTGAAACACAACAAATTCGAATGTCTTTGTTATGGATGCAAGCCAACAAAAACAAAATGAACACTTAAAGGATATAGAAGTTTAGAGTAGTAGTTTAATGATGAAAGTGTAGTATGTGATAAGATATCGAAAGTTATGATTTTTGGGGTGCTACTTGTGAATATTTGAACATGTCCAAAATGAACTACAAACTCTAGTATTTAAAGGATGAAATTAGGGTAAGAGTTCCTTGACCAGGAATCCGAAGTATCTCTTTGAATTTTGAATAAAAGCTTTTCGAATCTCTGAAAGTCGATTCTTTAGATCAGAGAATTAAAATCCCAGAAAAAGTCTTTTTGTCATCTTGTGTTGACTTTCCAGTACAAAATGAAAGAAATAGGATCATATCAGTACATTTTTGTATAAAAATTATCAGATATAGCCTTGCCATGATTGAGATAGGGGTGGATGCTTTCTCAAAGAAGACATGGGATTGATGGAGTGTAGCGGCTGATGGGAAATAGGTTTTAGGAGGTTTTGTTTTGAGAAATCTAATAAACCTAATAAAGGGCTTATGGGTTTGGGCCTAACTTTGGACTAATTTTGGGCAGCGTTTTGGGTAGAGTAGATGGGCCAATTGACTGAATATATTGTTTGGTTTAGAACTCACTTTGGCCGAATTTTTATTACTTTTTTCTCCTTTAAGTTAATTCATTTGAACTTCTAATTTAATATCTAGTATAATATATAAAAAGTTTCGTATGTAAGAAATTTCAAATAAAGTAACAACAATTTTTTGAAAGAAGACAACAGTAAGTAATAGTAGTAATATTGAGAATAAGAAATATAATTTTAAAATAATGAAAATAATAATAAAAGGATGATAATCATAAAAATAATAAGGTTAGAGAAAATATACTAACAGGGAAAATGCATAAATTTCACCTTCAACTTGTTCGAAAAAATCAATTACACACTTAAATTATTATGGTGACCTATTATACAACTTTCTTACTCAAAAGTGAACTATTTTTACCCCCTAAAACTAACATGAAAAAAATAAAAATAAATAAAACACCTCTTCTTATTTACACCCACCCATAGTCCTCTTCTTCTTCATTCTTTATTTTCATCACACTTTTTAATTTTTTATCGCAATATCAAAGTGCAATTTTTTATTCGAAACTATGTTAATTCTCATAGATTTGTTAGTGAATAATCATATTTTATCTAGAAATTTTTTTAATTGTTTTAGCTGATTGTTCTTATCTTTTTCATTTTTTTGACTGTATTAAAGAAATTTTGGTTGTTAATCAATTTTTGGGTTTGGTGGTTGTCACGATCAAAGATTACCCCCTATATGTGACATGGTACCTAAAATTTCGAGAGACTCTAAGCTAACCATATGACATAGCATGACACTAAGATAACATACATAATTGAAGTAACATGATAAGCGGAATAAGTCTCAAAAGTCAGAGAAATAGAGAAATTTGAATACAAAGACACATATGAAAAAAATACTAATGTCTAACATAGCCTCTAATCATAAGTGAATTGCTAGGACAAGCCCTAGCTCACTCGAACATCTGAAAACTAAAAGTAAGTATGAAAATGAACTCATAGGTGTGGTGTCCCTGAATCATGATGACTCACCAAAAGTTGTGTAGCCTAATTGAATCTTGTACTAACCACAAGCCTAGTGGGATGTGTCAACACCTTTATTATATGACAATATAGGCACAATAATTTATGGGGTTCGTACTCAGAATGTACTGAATATGGGAAAATTCATAAACATGACATAATAACATGATAAGTCTAAAAACATAATAATGCAATGACCAAGTAAACATAACATGAAAACTGATAATCTAATTATGAAAATATAGTACAAGGTTAATGCAATATTCTGAAGATTATAATCATAACATCTGTGGGAGATACCATTAACCGACATAAACCGTGTGAGTTATATCATGGAATAAAGTGTACTACTTCCACAATGAAAAGAGTGTGTCCTACTTGCCAAGTTAAGAACCATAATCATGAGCTAAGATGGATCCACTAGCAAAAGTCAATTAAGACAAAGTACTATGAGGACACATGGTTCTGGATAAAGGGAATGCTACTAAATGTCTCAAACCTCTACTAACGGGTGATCCTTCATCCAAAGATTCACTCGATGCTAAGTAAACTCCCAACTGAAGTTATACATAATCATAATTTGATATGAAACCTTGAAACAGGAACTAACCAATACATAACATATCCCACATGATCATATCGTAAATATCGGTCCTATCATGGAACCTCAAACGCATACTTGGTCCTCTCATGAAATGCAACCCAAAGTTGTATTATCATACAATGTGTGGTATTCGAGCCAACTGTATATAATCATACGAGCGTGGTATCAGAGCCAACCCTCAACATCTTATACCGGTGTGGTACACGAGCCAACCAATAAGCACACCAAGCATGCATAATCACATTACACCACAACATGCGTCAATATATAGCACAATGAACAAGACTATTTAAATCTACAAGTTACCATCACAAGTTCATTTCACATGCTTCATGTCATACATTGCACAATATGACACTAAAAGAAATAAACATGCATTTATACATAACCCAAAAGCATACAACCATCACCTACCTTGAATCAAACCCCTTAGAAACTATAACTAGATTGAGATTTCTCCCTACGAAATGTATTGGCTTGTTATTTTACCCTGATTACTAACAAATCTCAACCTCAGCAAAAATGTGATCATCCTCCCAGACTTAGGGTTCCTTACCACCATGAATTAATGCTTAAAACCCTTCCCCAATGTTAACCACCTAGTTTTTAATGCTGAAGAAATAATAAACAAGATCAGAGTGTCTAATTCTTACCTTTACTGGTGATTTTTATGGAAAACTGATGCAGGCTGCCCAAAATCACCCCTCTATGTTTGGTACAACTGAATTACAGAAAATAGGGGTTTTGGGCAGTTTCCTGCATAAAATCCCAACTCTCTCACTATAGAAACGCCGCTAGAGACAACTTACCTCGCTATAGCGAAGCCGCTAGTGACAACTTACCTCACTATAGCAGTTTGAGCGCCACTATAGTAAGAGGTCGGCCACTATAGAGAGATTGACGAAGGATCTGTGGTTCAACATACAAATAGAGACCCTTTTTACAACACAATTGCTTCCCTTGATGTCCCGACACATACCTTTCATGCTAAGTTAAATTTTGGGAGTTCTACTTACCCAAATTCGACCTAAAGGCCTTAGGGATTCCCTAATGTCTTGGCTAAAAGTATCCAATTTGGCTTAGTGACTTCACCTTTTTAAAGCATTGTTGTACTCATGTTCACTTCTTTGCAAGTTCTTTCCATTCTTTTTACTTAGAGACTCAAAACTTAATTTATAGGACATTACTTTTATTTCCTCAAGCTTTCTTTTTCATTTATATTTTCAAACTTTTTCTCATTATATTTTTAAGGAGGGGTTCCTTCTTTTTGTAACACACTTTGAAGTTGAGTCTCACTTTTTTCTTTCTTTACCTTCCATTTGGATTTCTTTCCTCCTTCCTTTCCACACCCCAACTTAGGCTTTTGACCTTAGTAGGCTATTCAAACAAATGAATGCTTAGAAGAGGATTTATGGGTGAGAAGCTAAGGACAATTTAGCTCAAGGGTTTTCAACAAGGTTGACAACAAATGGTTTACACTCAAATGGTGACAATATGGTTGTACACCCTCACAAGGTAGTTACAAAAGGTATGAACCTTTGGCTTTCCTCTCAAAATTTGTGCTCAAGATCATTGCTCGCATTCAACAAAGCTAGACAAATCAGACCAAGAAGGAAAATTCTAGGATTTAACAAGCTTGATTTCAAGTAAAACCTCACCACACAAGGCACTTCAAACACAATGATTTAGCACAATCATATTAGATCAAAAGCTTACGTGTGATGTTCATTCACATCAAAATAAATCTAGTCAATAAGAGAATCAAAAAGATCATTCAAAAGTGAAGCCACACTAAGAGGGTGTTTGGATTGGCTTAAAAGTTGGTCAAACCTACTTTTAAATCAGTTTTTGACTTCTGAAAGTGTTTGACAAATATAAAAAAAATAACTTAAAATAAGTCAAGAATGACTTAAAATAAGTTATGAAGTGTTTGGCAAGGTCAAAAGTGACTTAAAATAAGTCAAAAACAAAAAGTAGGTATCCCCTACTTTTTATTTTTTGACTTGAAAAGTCATTTTAGTTTGACTTTTTATTTTTGATTTAAAAGCTACTTTTTTTAAGCCAATCCAAAACGGGATCTAATATATTCTTAAACATTAGCACAAAACACTTTTCTCATCATAAGTACTATCCAAGACATCGATATTCAATACAATCGATCCTCGAACATTAACAATGAAAACTCAAGCATTTCAAAAACTTCCAAACTTTTTGGGTGATAAATAAAGAGAGAGACAAAATAAATCAAAAACATTAGCTACAATAACAAAAACCAAAATATTCAATACTGCAAATGTCTCAAACCAAAACTAAAAATAACAAAATAAAATAAAAAAGGGGAATACTAACACAGGTAGCCTTACCCCACCAATATAAAATCAACAATGTCTTCAATGCGATGGAAAGTAAAAATTGGAGGAGAGTGATTTAAAAGTCCCCCTAATAGGCTATGCTTGTGAATTTCTCAGATATGGAGTGTCAGAGGGAATGTCGCACTCTCAGGCATCAATGCTCGACAAAGTAGAAGCAGTATTCGGTAGTGTAGCATCAATCGGGACATCACTACTCGGCACATCTAAAGGAGGAATAGTTGGGTCTAAAGATACCCCACTAGTACAACTATGGAGGTCTCCACCCGAGATTTCCCTATTGTGGCCAGCATCATCATCTCCTCAATATCCTGTAACTCTATCAAAGTATCAATAGTCTACCACTCATCCTCTTGCAAGAACTCCTCCTCATATGTCTCCTCGGGTGAATCAACATCAGACTCATCCTCAACTCTTTCATTATCACCAATAACATCAATATCACTATGCTTCTCAGCCATGCCACTAGGTGCCTCAACTCTTGACTCAGAGGTAGACACGAACACGGGAATATTGGGTAAAGGAACCTCTCCCCACAACATAGAGATATTGATGGACCATAGTTGGTCAATAGTTACCCGAAGAGTAGCAATGTCACCCCTCATAGCAATCAACTCATCTAAGCTTCTCTCTCTCTTATCTCTATCCTCGATCCTAATAGTGAGGTTATCTAACCTCTCCCAATCAACGCCAATGTGTTCTGATATTGCACCATCTTGCCTCTAACTAGGAGTAGTGTATACTCAATGTCCCTCTCAAAATATTTGGGCATCTCTTTCTCTACCCTCGCTTCTCTAGCATCCGCAGACCAGGCAAGGTTGGCCATTTGGTATATCAGGGCCTGGGTTAAGGGGGGTAGGGAAATAGGGGCATGTGCAGCAGCTATGGAGGTGGAAGGACCAAAAGAAGGCTGAGGTGTACCTGATGGCTCCATAGATGGAATAGGTTGAGCTGCACCTACCTCAAGTGTAGTAGGATCAACTTCAGGGGTGGTGACTTGCGGTGGTGGCTTCTTCCAAGCCATATCATCTCTAAGTAGTCCACCTCAATCCTCCAAATATCACTGGAGAAGGCGGGGATAATACTAATATATGTCCTCTCTCAAAAAGTGACTCCTACAGCCATACATAATTTTGTGTTCAAAATAGGGAAGGGGAGAGAGGTCTGCCCCTGACGAGCTCTCATCAACATTTTCTCAACAATAATCCCACTGGCATCGATCTTAGTCCGATCAATGATGCTTCCAACTAAGGCGACCTTCAGAGGTCGGAGAATAGATTCATACTAGGACGATATGAGCTTCCTTCTAATGAAGCCTAACCAATACATGGAGGTGATGTTCATATCTTTCTTTCCTATCCGTTCTCCATCAGCCATCCATGGAAGAGAGATATCATAAATGAGGGGTGACAGCCACCTTTTTAGTGCATCTAGGCCTTGTTTCATCCAGATCCTATAGTACCCATCATTTTCAACCTTAGTGCCCAATATGTGATTTATTTTACCTGCATGGCATAGTACCATCTTGCCACGAACCTCAAACTCTTCCAATGGTTTCTTGATTGTTCCTTTTTCTCTTTTTGGTCAAGGGCATTGCATAGGCCACATCGAACTCCCATACCTAAGCAAGGACATAAGGAGGTTGAACTCTCGTGAACCTCTCAAACCCATGAAATTTGATTGGTATCCAGATATCGGTGTAGTCACTCATAAACCCATTTGTGGGGAGTTCTCCATCTGCTTTGTGCATAATGAGGTCTCTTGGAGCTATGATCGGTAGAACTTATGAAGAACTGACATTAGAGATAGGGTTTGATGCCAACTTCGACATGATGTTTGTTCTCTTCTTGGCTATTTTCTTCTTTTGTTTCTCATCATATGTGTGGAATAACACTGAGTGGCCTGTTATTGGGGAGCCCCGAAGTGCTCGTTGATAGTAATCCCCTTGTTTGTTTTCAAAGGGGGAGGAGGATGAGACTCTCTCTCAGACTCGGAGTCGAAGTTCACAAATATCTTTCCTTTTGTTCTGGCCCTTTCCTACAAGGAAAACATTTAAAAGCATAAATTGGGTGAAATTTAGTTGAAATAAGTTTAAACACAAACACAGTTCAAAACAAGTTTTGAGGCTCGCCGATGGGGAAGGTAATTTGCCTAACGAGTTAGGTGAGCTCCCTGAAGTTGATAGATCACATTTTAATTTTACTAAGGCATGAAAGGTGGAGTCATCTCCAACTCGGCTATTTGCCGAGCTGGTTTTGGTGGACTAAGACAAGTCCATTGAAAGTGACACTGCTCAACTAAAAAGTACAGGCACAAAAGATGATATCTACTCCAACTCAACGATCCTCCGATTTGGTATCAGTGAGCTAAGACAAGCTCACAAAATGAGATAGTACCTAGGTAACATATTCAAGTAGAGAAGGTGATTTGGGACTTACTTGGTCATTCGCCTTATCACCTTTGTGAGCTAACATGAGTCTGCTTAGGTAATTTCAGCCCAATGCCAAATTTTCATAAGTTCAACCCCAATACAAAAAAAAAACCAATGACCCAATCAGTTTTATGGTCTACCCATATGCTATTCTACCCATGGGTACTCAGACTTCCCCTAAATTTGACAAAGTATTGCCCAAATTTAAAAATTTCCCTGAAGAAAGTCATCACTCTATCCATCATTAGGAAAATACAAGTCTTTGGAACAACACTGGGCTAATTAGACTTCACCCCTACTCAATTCAAGCAAGACCAATCATTAATAACAATTCAAATTCAACATTCACCCTCACAATCAATTTTAACAATTTTAGGCACCAAATCAACTATTCTAACTCATGGGCATATTCAATCAAAAGCATTTAGAAACACCAATCATATTAGACATCACAATAACAATATAATATGAGACCCACAACATTCACATCAAGCTTAAGAAAAATATAAATGAAAGTCTCAAAACCCAACCTTAGAGAAGACCACTAAGCAAACAATCTAGGGAGAAGGGTCTGGGATTGAGAAGAATGCCCCCACAATGCAGTCCAAGCAAATAAATCCATGAAAATGAGGTCACACAAGCAAAGAAACAAGGGTAGTAAGAGTTTGGGAAGTGAAAGTGTGCAAAAAGATGAAAGGTTTTCTTTTAAAATTGGAAAAGACTTTTGGACTTTTTATTTTAGTCGCACTTGGTGATCTGCGACTAACATCACCAAATGCATTCGGTTAATCGATGAAGGATCTTAAGCTAAAAGATAATGCTTGAAACACTTTCAAACCTGATGTCCAATTCGGCGGACCCGTTGGAGTATGCTTAATGTACTTTGGTGGATGGCAGGTGGGAAACTATTCACCGAAGTTGACAGTACCCATTTTGCAATTTTTCAGCTCAGAAGGTGAACATGAAGATCTCTGCCTAAGGATTTTCGTGCATCACCAACATGGTATTCCCATCACCTTCTCCATTCTTTTCGACATCATTTCAATCTACACTCATAGCACCTATTATTCAAAGCAATAAAAAAAACTTGGGTTGCCTATCAAGAAGTGTCTTATTTAATGTCGTGGCATGACACATTTCTTCCTTATCAACATTCATTTTTGGGATTTGGAATGTTGTCACTAGGAATTGTTCCTTTTGCCTTGGATTTACATAACTGGAGATCTAACACATTTGAGTTTCCAACTCCTTGATTAATACAGAATGAGAAGTAACCATTTGAGTCAAACTGGAGAAGTCATTTTTCAAATCCATCAACACTTTATCGAACCTATGAACCTTGTTGAAGATCCTTGTTAGCATATCCTCGATTTTGTTTTCCTCTAGTCCAACTGGTTCCTTTGTGTTTGGATGATCGTTAGGTGGGACATACATATATTTAATTTTTTAGCTTCCCTATCTCTCAAAATGCCGCCTCGATATCTCCGATCTTTCCAACCATTATCTCAATCCTTGTTCCAACCATGGTTACCACCCATTTTTGGGTAGTTAGGGTAAGAACCCCCCAATTGATTTCCCATGTAATTCACCTTTTCGTTGTATAATGCCTCAAACTTGGCATCTTCTAAGCATTGCCCACTACTTGTTCCAACTGCATCTACCATTTTCAATCCAGCTTCCATGACATGATTTGATAGCAAGTCAAGTTGGGTCATCATATTAGCCATGTTTTCATCACGCTCGTGATCCTTTTCTATTTGTTCCTTTCTCATGCCCCATTGTTGAGAAGATACTTGATCCTCTCTAGTATGTCATGCTTGTTTTACTTTAGTCATCTCATCTAGCAACAATGTTGCCACCTCGAATGGTTATCACATCAACCCACCTTAAATAAGTTGATCAGCCAAGCCCTTGTTGACTGAATCAACTCTACAATAGAAGTATTGCAGCAGCAAATTGTCTAGAAAACCATGTGTTGGACACTGTAGAAGTAATTTTTGGAACCACAACCATATCTCGTGAAGAGGTTCACCTCTTACTTACTTAAAGTTCTTGATGCTATCCTTAAGCTTGACCATTTTCGAGGGAACACAGAATATATTTAAGACTTTTTTGGTAGCTCCTCCCATGAAGTGATAGAATCATTCAGAAACTCAACCAACCATCTAGTAGCTTCCCCCGTTAAGGAGAATAGGTATAATCTCAGCCGAATAGATTCTTATGAGATGTTCTTGAAGATGAACGACCCACAAATATCCATAAAGTTTTGAATATGTTCATGAGGCTCCTCATGAGCGAAACTCCCAAATATTCCTCTCATTTAGAGTAGTTATAACATTATTCCGGTTATATGGAACATCGCCCTCACTGTTATGGGTGGTAACTGAATAGCTCCATTGGTTGCAATGACATTCATGTGCATGTCATTCAAGTCACCCATCTGATCATTTTGCCCATAGTGACTATCCTTGTCCGTACCCTAATCACTCATTTTTATACTTGGAAATCAACAAAATCACAACACCAAACAAAAATCTACTACAATTCAACAACTTTACAAAGTAACTTCACTAATCGAATTCTTAGCCACCATTCCCGGCAGTGGCGTCATTTTTTATAATGCTCAAATTACCTTAAAAATAATTAGAAGAGTTGTCAATAAAAATACCCAACAAAGAGTCAGGGTTGAATTTCACAAGGAATGGTATAATGGTAAGAATTCAACTAGGAAATTAAGAATGCTAACCTATTCATTGTAGTAAATTAGGACAAATGGGTGGATGATTCCACCAAATTTACTAAAATAGTTTGAAGTATCAAGTGTCACAATTAAACTAAAATTTAGAAATGCAAGTAATTAAGAAGTAATCTAGAGGTGCGGGGATTGGAATCGATGTCACATAGGGGTAATTGTGTTGCTCGATAGTGCTAAACAATCATGGATAGGTTGGGTCATCTTCGATAACACTAATCTTCTTTTGATCTCATAGTACCAATTCATAGAGTCTCCTTTTGGTCTAATCCATGTGACTTATAAATCAATCCATTACCTTATGGGATCTCTCTTTGGAGTAGATTTGGGCAAAAAGATCTGAACTATAATCTCTCTTCCAAGCAAACTATTGAAATTAAACTCTAAATTGCATGTATTAAACAAATTACCCACTCTAATTAATCTCTTACGAGAATCAATCAAAGACCGAAAATAGGAGGAAGTTTACGAACATAACCCATGAGTTTACCTCATGCTAATTAGCCTAAATCCATGAATGCACAACAATATAATAGAGAAAAATACAATACACACTACATTAAATCAGCACCTAACCCCATAATTACACCCTAGAATTGGGGTTTTGACACACATAATAAAGAGTCAAGAAATTATACCTATCATGATAACGGTCATGAATTTGATGAAAGTAAGCAACTATAATCAACACATACTTTGATTTCAACATCCAATTTTCAATTTCAAGAGTGAAATTTAAAACCCAAAATCTAAAAATGTTTTTCAAAAGGTAAGACGTTTCATATAAAAACTTTCAAAAACACTTATTCCAAAAGCTCTCAAAAACTTTCCAAAAAATTTCCCTAAAAACTCTCCAAAAACTCACTCTCTAACTCTCTATTTTCTATGTTCTTTGGACTATTTATAGTTTTTCATTCACTACATGACCAACTCGACAACATTAGTCGGGCTCGCCAAACAAGATCGGTGGATCGCCATCTATTCCTTAGCTCTCCTTTATTTTGATTTGGGCTTTAGGTGTTTAAACCTCAATTGGCGAACTCAATCGATTCTACCTTTCACATTCGGTGGATCACCGATTACCGCTTTTGTTCACCTTTTAAGCCTTCATTTTTTATCAAAGTCATGTCACCTTCGGCGATGGTCATATTGTTCACCCATCATCTTCGGTGAGTAACCATTTTACTTTATAGTTCATCGACCTGCCTTGAACATCTTCAATTGTGAGCACTATTACTTTGGGTAAGGTCAAGCTACTTGGGTGATCCGCCATTTTGGTTAGGCGACTGTTAGCGTGGAATTTATGCTTCTTCCAATGGTTTTGGTCTTTCTTTCATGCATGCATCCTTGCCTTGTCCTTTAACCTTCATAGCTGCAAATCATCAAAATATCATTATGTAAGTCATAATTAGGCATTGAAAACACTAATTCTTGAACTAGAAATGCATTAAATATGTGTAAGCCAACAAATAATCAGATCTCATAGTACCAAATCATAGAATCTCCTTTCGGTCTAATCCATATGAATCATAAATCATACCCATTACCTTACGGGAATCCCTCTTTCGAGCAGATTTTGGCAAGTAGATTTGAACCATATTCTCTCTTTTGAGCAAACCATAGAAATCAAACCTAAATTGTATGTATTAAAGTAATTATCCACTCACATTGAACTCTTTCCAATATCAATTGAATATAGAGAAAAGGATTAAGTTTGCAACAGTAACCCATGAATTAACCCCATGCTAATTAGCTTAAATCCATGAATACACAACAGTAAAAATAGAGCAAACACAAAACCCGTTATATTAAATCAACACTTTACCACATAATTGCACCTTTATAATTGGGGTTTATGCCACAGATCATGAAAAATAAATAAATTATATATTTCATGAAAGCAGCCATGAATGTGTTGAAATTAAGCAATTATAATCAACACGTATTTCGATTTCAACTCTCAATTGTCAATTTCACAAGTGTATTCTAAAACTACAAAACGATAAGATGTTTCTCACAAGGTAAAAGTCTCAAAAACTTTTCCAAAAATACCATACACAATCTCATACAAAAATCTATTGCATTTTGTCTCTCCTTTTGGCCATTTATAGTTTCCCAAAATTTGTTCCAAAATTCAATGCGTGACCTCATCTACATTAGTCGAGCTCGCCAAATATATTTAGCGAATCGTCATTTGTTCCTCAGCTCGATATTCACTTGCTTTAGGTTTTAGGTGGTTGAACCTCATTTTTAGTCTGTCATTCATATTTGGTGAATCGTTGATCACCACATTTGCTTGCATTTTAAGCCTTCGCTTTACCTCAAAGTTTTGTCACCTTCGGTTATAGTCTTCTATCTGCCCTTTGACTTCGGTGTGCTGCCACTTCCTATACAGTCCACCGACCTACCTTGAATATTTAAAAGTGTGAAAGTTTTCACTTTAGGCGAGGTCGGGCAATTTGGGCGATCCGCCCTTTAGGTTATGCGATTACCAATTGGGTGTTTTATACTCCTTTCAACAGTTTTGGCCTCTTTTTCATATATTCATCCTTTAATTATCCTTTAGCCTTAATAATTTCAAACTATCAAAATATCATCAGAATAGGACATAATTAGGCATTGAAGACACTAATTGTTGAACTAAAAAGGCCTCAAATGAGTATAAATCTACCACTCATCAATAGTTCTCAATGAGAGTTTACATGCAAGTGCCACCACAAGACTAATACCAAGCATATGCAACACTCAATCATGCTCAAAAAGATTCAAATGATGACTAGGCGACATCAATACAAGCTCAAGCTCACTAGTGCTTCTTTTCTAATGCAAAACAATGGTTCAACATATGCATTAAAGTACCCTCACATCAAGAACAATTATGTGCTCTCATAAAGCAAATTAATAAAGAACTTAGGAATCAATACAACTCTCACTCTCCAAAAGTGAAATACATACAAGCTTCATCTTATAGGTTTGCCTATATTTTCCAATCATCACACAAACTAGTTCATGCAAGATATCAAAGGTCTGTTTAGTCTTATAATTGGACTGAGGGTAAAGGTGTGGCAATTTGGGTCAGTGACTTCACCTTTTCAAAGCATTGTGTACTCCTCTTCACCTCTTCTCAAGTTCTTTCCATTGTTTTTACTTGCAAACTCAAACCTCAAATTTTCATTCTATTTATTGGACACCCCTTTTATTTCATCACACTTTATTTTCATTTTAATTTTCAAACTTTTGCTCATCATTTTTTTTATAAGGATGGAGTTCCTTCTTTTTGCGACATACTTCAAAGTTGAGTCTCACTTTGTTTCTTTCTTTAACTTCCACTTGGCTTTATTTCCTCCTTCTTTCCCATACCCCCTACTTAGAATTTTCTCCTATGTTGTCTATTAAAAAAAACCAATGCTTAGAAAATAATTTATGTGTGAGAAATTAGAGACAATTTAGCTCAAGAGATTTCAACATGGTTGACAACAAATAGTTTAGGCTCAACTGGTGTCATTATGGTTGCACACCTCTACAAGGTAGTCACAAAAGGTATGAACATTTGGGTTTCCTATGAAAATTTGTGCCTAAGATCATGTGACACCTCGGATTTCAAAAGGGGAAAAGATTGCATAATTTGTAGCTACTGGTTCAAGTTTAAGAGACTAGTCTATGATGCATAAAAATTTATACGGGTCACAGACTTGTCTTGTAGAAATAGGAGAATAATTTTGGAAATCAAGTTCTAGTATCTCATCCTATGGTTGACCAGAAAGGTCTGTTGAATGATCTATGGGTCGTAGATAGTTCTGTAGAAGCAATCCAAACTTAGTGAATTTTGGTGTTAAGGTTGAGTTCTACGAGTAGGTTCTATAGACTGTAGGAAGTTCCATGGATCATAGATGGGTCCCATAAAAGTTTGGAAAATTTTAAGGTCCTGTACTTGGTCTACAATTGACCAATATGTACCGCACAAAGTTCTACTCTCTGTAGGTTGGACCAGTAGACTAGTGTCACTTTTTTTCGTAGGGGTTTTTGAGTTTTTTCCTATATGGTTTAGGCCTATTCTATGTTGTTTATGGAATCTGTCCTAATCCCTAGATAAATATTTTAAGTCCTAAATCTACACACTACAAACTCATTCTCCTATTTCCCCGAAGCCCAACCAAATTCATTCTCCTAAACCCCCTCTTAAGCTAAAGAAGAAGAAGAAGAAGAAGTTATGGTTCAATACAAGTGATTCAATTTACCATTAATCTTGGGCTTTGAGTAAGAAAGTATGTGGGTATTCACCCATGGAGTCTATTCCTCCATGAGTGGTTTCCCAATTTCTCAATTCAATTTCAAATGATTAAATTAGGGTTCTTCATAATTTCTCCATAGGTTTCATACAATTATGATTCAATTGTTGTTTCAACTTTGTATTGCATGATTTAATGTAGTTACATGACATTTAGTTGAAATTATATGAACCCATGCATTATCCATGACTTTCAACTATAAAAATATGAAAAACCCATGAACCCATAAATATGAATTTTGAAAGTGGTATGCATGTCTTATGAAATTGATGTTTATGATGATAGGGTGATTTTAGATGAAAGTGTCAATGTTGTTGTGAAAATTTTTCTCACATACGAATATGATTATGATTGTGAAAGGTATTTATCACTATGGGTTCACATTGGTGAAAAGTTTTCTCACCTATGTTTGAGTTGTGTTTTATAGAGTTATTCAATATTTTGATTTTAACAGGTGGATTGGTAATTATCATTAACTAGTCTATGTTATAGTGATAATTGTTTTTTATCTATTTCGTTGAGATTTAGACTTAGAACAAAGAGGGATTTGAGGTGGAGGCTCAAATAGGGCAGTCTCTAGTAGCAACCTCTAGTCCCAAACTACGTGCCCTCATAGGATGGTCTCAAATGACCTAGCTATTGTATCCACTTTAGTAAAAGATGGTGTACAAAAACTACCTTGGCAAGTAGAATCCCCTTCTTTTGGTATGAGGTATATACTAGAGTCCATGACATAGTTCTCATGGTCTTATTGTCGGTTAAAGCTAATATCCTATAAAAACGATTATGTTTCTCCAATGCTTTCTTAGGTCTCTTATTTTAAATGTATTGACCATATCTTATGAGTTATGTATTGTTACTTATTTAAATATTCCTAATGTTTAAATGTTAGGCATGCACTACATGCTTAAGCTATCTATGTCATCATGTCTATTTATTCATATTGCCCCATACTTAGTACATTTCATGTACTAATGCATACTTGTGCATACATTGTCTCATTAATAGGGTGTGATGCTCCCACATCTCAAAATCGTGGCAAGTTGATTGTTCTATCATATTCAAGAGTAGGTGAGTTCTTATGTTCCGAGGATTGGACACTTTTACTTGCTTTATGTCTGTCTAGTTTTTGGATGATTTATGTGGTATATGTGTTACGTCCCAACCATTCCTTTGATGTTTTAGATGGCTTGTTGAGACTATGTTAGACGTCCACTTTGCCAAACTCTTTTATGATCTAATATTTCTACTTTTGAAATCTTTATTTCTGTATTCCTGTATGATGTATGATAAGTGGCTTGTGTAGGCCCTTTCAGGATTCTACACGTCATGTTACACCTAGGGTATACTTTGAGTCATGATAGATCATTTCTTGGATTCACCAAAGGTAAACAATCAAACTAACAAGGCAAATTCTAGGATTCAACAAGCATGATTTCAAGTAGGACCTCACCACACATGGAACTTAAAATGCAATTATTAAGCACAACTCTACAAAATCAAAAACCTTACGTGTGATTTTCATTGCAAAGCTTACAGCAATACGTAGCTAGTCAACACACAACTCAAAAGGATCATTCAAAAATGAAGCCATATTGATTTCTTCTTGAAACATTCACTCAAAACACATTTCTCATCATGAGCACTATTTAAGACATCGATATTGAACACAATCGATCTTTGAAACAATAAAAACTCAAGCATTTCATAAACTTCAAAACTCATGGCGCAAAAAGTAAAGAGACAAATTAATCAAACCATCAACTATCATATTAAAAATCAACATATCAAAATACTACAAATGTCTCAAAATATAACTGAAAATAGAAAAAATACAATTAAAAAGGGGAATATTGGCACAAGTGCCCTCACCCCACCAAAGTAAAACAAATAGTGTCCTAAATAGGATAAAAAGTATATACGGGAGGAGAATGATATAAAGATCCCCATGATAGGCTATACCTATGAAGTTCTTTAATCTTGGGGCTCAAAAGGGATGGCATCATCTCGAGCATCAGTGCCCAACAAAATAAGAAAAGGAATCAGTAGGTAAGCATCAACCAGGGCATCAATGTTTGACACATCCATAGGAAGAATGGCGGAGTCTGAAGAAACTTCACTAGTTCCAACTGCAGAAGTGTCCAGATGAGATATCTCTAACGTGGCACGAATTACCTTCTTCTCTATAGCATGCAACTCAATCAAAGTCTCAGCAATCCGATGCTTTTCCTCTCTCAAGAACTCATCCTCATTTGTCTTCTCCTCCAACCTCAGCATCACGCTACTGCGCCTCAATGCTAGGTGCATCAACTCTCAGTTCAGAAGAAGGGGCTAACTCAGGTACATCAAGTAAGAGGGTGCACATCAGCCCTAAGGGTAGTAATCTCTCATCTTATCGCAGTCAACTCAGTAGAGGTACCCTCACTCTTCTCCCTTTCCTCCATCCTAACGGTGATGTTTTCTAACCTCTTCCCATATAATGCTAATGTGTTCAAATATTGCACCATCTAGACTCTAATTGAAATTAATGCATTCTCAATGGCCCTATAAACAAACTTAGATATATCCCTCTCTACCCTAGCTGGTCTAACATCCACTAAATAAGCAAGGTTCCCTATTTGGTAAATCAATGTCTAGGTCAATGAAGGTTGGGATATGGGGACCTGTGGAGTAGATGTAGAGGTAGAAGGTACATAGGAAGGTTGAGTAGTACCTAATGGCTTTACAGAAGGATTGGGCTGAATAGCATCAGCCTCAAGTCTAGTAGGGGGTAGTGTTTGGTGGTGGAGGTCTTCTCATTGCAACATCATAGCTCAAGTAATCTGCCTCAATCCTCCGAATACCATTAAAGAAGGCGAGGGTGATCCTAACATCTATCCTCTCCTGATAAGGCACTTCCACATCCTCACACAACTATGTGATCAAGACTTGGAAGGGGATAGAGGTATCCTCCTAACAAACTCTCATCAACATCTCCTTCACAATAATCCCAAAGGCATCGACCTTTGTCCGATCAATGATGTTGCCTAGACACTGGAGGATAGACTCATATGTGAATGGCATGAGGTTACAGCTAATAAAGTCAACTAGTATGGGGAGGTGATGTTCATATCTTTTTTCTTAATTTTCACTCTATCAACCATACACAGAGGAATAATGTTTGAAATAAGGGATGCTAGCCACCAATTGAGTACATCTAGGACATATTTCATCCGAATCATGTAATGAAAATCATTGTTGCCCTTGGTACCCAATTTTTGGTTTATTTTACTTGCGTGACATGGCACCATCTTTTCACGAACGTCAACTTCCTCCAAAGGCTTCAAAACTATGCATTTTCTTTTCTTGGGTAGGGCCTTTGCATATTCCTAGTATAATTCTCTCACTCATATCAGGGCATACAGATGTCGAAATCTTGTGATACTCTCGAAACCATAAAATTTGATGGTATCCCAGATATTGGGGTAGTCAGTCATAACCCCATCTGTGGAGAGTCATTTCTCCTCAAGAATAGTGTGTTCTCCAGCTGGTTTGAGCCTATTGAGGGCTCTTGGAGCTATTATGGGGAGAAATCATAGGCACTCACACTGGAGACCAGATTTGGCAGTAGCTTGGACCTGATATCTATCATTTTCTTGGTTTTTCCCTTCTTTGTGTGCTCACCTACATGTGTAGAAGGGCACGAAGTTTCTTGTTGTTAAGGAGCCTCAGAGGTCTCATTGATTGTTATCCCCTGACGTTTTTTAAAAGGGGGAGAAGGATGAGATTCTCTCTCGAAGTAAGAGTTCACTACTCCATTCCCTTTTGTTTTACCCAGTTCCTACAAGGTAAAACATTTCCAAATACAAATCAGATGAAGATTAGTTGAAATAAGTTTAGAAATCAAACACAACTCAAAACAAGTTTTGAGGCTCACTGACTGGGAAGGCGAGCTTACTGAAGTTGACAAATCACATTTTACATTAACTTAGGCATGAATGGCGAAGTCATCGCCAACTTGGTGATTCGTCGAGTTTGTTTTGGTGGAATAAGACAAGTCCACTAAAAGTGACAGTGCACAACAAAAAATAAACAGGAAAAAGGGTGATGTCTACTCCACTTAGTAATCCGTGGAGTTGGTATTGGTGAGCTAAGAAAAGCTTGCCGAATTATACAATGCCTAGGTCATAAATTCAAACTCATAAGGTGATTTTTGACTTACTTGGAGATTTGCCTAATCACCTTGGCGAACTGAGGCAAGCTCGCCAAATGGGTAATGTCATCCCAATGTCTACTTTTCATTATTTTAACATTAATATGTGACAATACCCATTACCGAATCAGCTTTACATTATACCCACATGCTTTTCTACCAATGGGTACTCAAACTTCCATCAAATTTCACAACTCATTGCCCAAATTGACAATTTACCCATAAGAAAGTCATCTCTCTATCTATCATTTGGCAAATACAAGTCTTTGGGAGAACATTTGACTAATCAGACTTCACCTAACTCATTTCCAATCAAGACCCAACACTTATGATGACACAATTTCAACATATAAACATTCAATTTTTAAAGTTTCAGGGACAATATCATCTATCCTAGCTCATGGGAATAGTTCAATCATTAACATTTACCAAGACACAATCATAACAATAGTATAACACAAGACTCATATCATAAACATCAAGATTAAGCAAGAATATCACTAAAGGACATTAAACACCAACCTCATATAAGTACAGAAACAAAATTGAAGGAGGAAGGGTTTGAAATTGATTGGCTAGCACAAAAATGCACTCCAAGTAAGTAAAATACACGCAACGAGTACACAAATGTAAATAAATAAGGTTATGGAGAGCTTTGGAAGTGACAGAGTTTAAGAAGATGAAACCTTACTTTTCAGAACTTGAAAGAAGGCTCTTGGCCTTTTATTTCAGACGCACTCAACGGATTGCAACAAACACCGCTGAATGTATTCAGCGAATCATCGAAGGAGCTTAAGCTCACTGATGCTGCTTGAATAAATACCAAACTTGATGGGCAATTCAATAGACTCGATGCAGTTCACCTTGGATAATTTGATAGATTGTTGATTTGGTCCTTGTTCACCGAATGTGAAAGTACAAAATTTTAACAATTTTGGCTCATAATGCGAACATGAAGAAGTCCGCCCAATATGTTTGGCACATCGTCGACTTAGTATCTGCATCACCCAATGTACCTTTTTCAACCTTTTGAATTCTTTTATACCTACACTCACAACACGTTAATGAAAGCAGTAAAATGAACTCTGTGTTGCCTTCCAAGAAGTGCCTTATTTAACATCGTGGCACAACACTATTATTACTTACCAATAATCATTTTTGGGATTTAGGATGATGTCACTAGGAAATGTTCCCTTTTTTGGGGTTTAGATAGGTAGAGATCTGGCACAAATGAGTTTGCATCTACTTCATTGATACGGGATAAGAAGTAACCATTTGAGTCAAAGCGAAGAAATCATTTTTCAAATCCTTTAACACTTTATCGGGCCTTTCAACCTTGTTGAATATTCTTGTTAGCATATCTCCGGTTTGGTTTCTCTCTGGTCCCGCTGGTTCCTTTGAGTTTGGGAGATCGTGAGGTGGAAAGTATCAATCTATTTCGACTTTCCTCTATCTCCAATTTCCACCTCGATGCCTCTAATATCTCCAACCATTGTCTCAATCCTTGTTATAACCTTGATTACTACACGATCTTTGGTAGTTAGGATGAGAACCCGCCCCCCCTCCCCTCCCCAATTGATTTCCCATGTTATTCACCTTTTTATTGTATAATGCCTCAAATTTTGCATTTTTGGGCATTGCCCATTTCTTGTTCCAATTACGTTTACCATTTTCAATCCACCTCCCATGACATGTTTGGAAAACAAGTTAAGTTAGGTCATCATTTTAGCCATTTTTTCATCATACTCGTGGTTTTTCTCCATGTGTTCCTTGATCATTTTCCACTGTTGAGAAGATTTGATCCTATCTAGTATGCCATGTTCAGTTTACTTTTATCATATCATTTATCAATATTGTTTCTACCTCAAACAGTTGTCGCATCAGCTCACCTTGAACAAGTTGGTCAGTGAAGCCTTTGTTGACTAAATCAAGGTTACAATAAAAGTATTACAACAACAAATTGTCCCGAACACTATGTGTTGGACATTGTAGTAATAAATTTTGAAACTGCAACCATGTCTCATGAAGAGATTCACCTCTAACTCTTTTAAAGTTCTGGATGTTGTCCCTAAGCTTGACCATTTTAGAGGGAGGAAAGAATCTCTCTAGAAAATATTTGGTTAACCCCTCCCAAGAAGTGATAGAATCATTTGGTAACTTAACCAACCATCTAGTAGCTTCCCTATTAAGAATGCATGATCTCAGCTGAATAGATTCTTATGAGGTGTTCTTGAAGACGAACGACCCATAGATATCGACAAAGTTTTGAAGGTGTTCATGAGGATCCTTATGAGCTAAACCCCCGAACATTCCTCTCATTTGCAATAGTTCTAGCACTGTCCCAGTTACACAGAACATTGCTCTCTATGTTATAGGAGACAACCGAATACTCCAGTGGTCTCAATGACATTCATGTGCATGTCAATCAAGTCACCCATCTGTTCATTTTGACTGTAGTGACTAGAACTATCACTATCATTATCACTCATATTTATACCTGCAAATAGGCAACACAATAACACCAACATAAAATCTACTACAATTCAATAAGTTTACAAATTAAATTCACTAATTAAATTTGTAGCTGCCATTCCCCAGTAGGGACCCACCATTTTTATAATGCTCAAATTACCCTAAATAATAATTAGAAGAGTAAGTGGTCATTATCAATAAAAATACTCAACATAGAGTCGGGGTCGAATCACAGAAGGAATTATTTATGGATAATAACTCAACTAGGATATTAAAAATGTGGACATATTCATTGTAGCATGTTAGAACAAGAGGATGGATGATTCCACAAAATTTACTAAAGAGGATAAAAGTATCAAGTATCACAATTAAACTAAAATGAGAAATTTATGCAAGTAAGAAGTAATCTAGGGGTGTGAAGATTAGTATCGATGTCACATAAGGGTAATTGTATTGCTCAATAGTGCTAAATAATCATGGATAGGTTGGATCATATTTGATGGCACTAAGCTTCTTTCAATCCCATAGTACCAAATCATAGAATCTTCTTTCGATCTCATCTATGTGAATCACAAATCAACCCATTATCTTATGGTAATCTCTCTTTTGAGCAGATTTGGGTAGCTAGGTCTGAACCATAATCTCTCTTTTGAGTAAACCATAAAAACCAAACCAAAATTGCATGTATTAAACTACTTACCCACTCTAATTGATCTCTTTTTAGCATCAATCGAAGATAGAGAGTAGGATTAAGTTTGCAACCTTAACCCATGAATTAACCGCATGCTAATTAGCTTAAATCCCTTAATGCACAATAGTAAAGCAGAGTAAACACAAAACTAATGACTTTAAATCAATACGCAACCCCATAATTACACCCCTAGAATGGGGGTTTTAGACACACATCACAAAAAGTAAAGAAATTATACCTATCATGATAGCATTCATGAATGTGTTGAAATTAAGCAATTATAATCAACACCCACTTCAATTTCAACTCTCAATATCCAATTTCAAAAGTGTATTCTAAAACCCCAAAACTAAAATATGTTTCTCACAAGGTAAAAAGTCTCAAAAACATCTCTAATGATACCATACAGAAATCTCATACAAAAATTTTACACATTTTATCTCTCTTTTGGGCTATTTATAGTTTCCCAAAATTTGACCTAAAATTCAATGTGTGACCAACTTAGTGATATTAGTCAGGTTCCCCAAACATATTCGGCTAATTTTTGTTTGTTTCTCGGCTTACCCATTACTTGCTTCAGGTTTTAGGTGTTTGAATCTCAGTTGGCAGACTTGATCAAGTTTTTCTTTCATATTCGGTGAACTAATAAATGCCACCTTTGTTTTCCTTTTAAGACTTTGCTTTACCTCAAAGTTTTGTCACCTTCGATGATGTCTGCTTATCCGCCCTTTCTTTTTGGCGTGTCATCATTTCATTTTCAGTCCACTAACCTACCTTGAATATCTTCAAGTGTGAACACGTCACTTTGGGCTAGGTCAGGCAACTTGGGTGATATGCCCTTTTGGTTAGACAGTACCAATTGGAAACTTTATACTCCTTTCAATATATTTGGACTCTTTTTCATATATTCATCCTTGCCTTGTCCTTTAGCCTTCATAGCTTCAAATTATCAAAATATCATCAGAATAGGACATAATTAGGCATTGAGGACACTAATTGTTGAACTAAGAAGGACTAAAATGAGTGTAAATCTACCACTCATCATGAAATTGAGATTCTGGACCATCAAGTCCACAAATTGAGAAAAAAATAGTTGCTTTTGTGAAAGTTCTTTGATGAAATTATCTAGTTGAGGGTGTTATTTGGGAGGTCAAGGCCAAATGATGTCCAAGTACCCCCACATCTTTCCCTTTGCATCAATTTCAAGTTTAGGTATTAGCTCCTTATGTTTTCTCTTTAGGATTCATGCATTTTAGTTATTCTCATGTTTCCATATGCATGCATGTTCATGAAATCAATTTTAAAGTATATGTTTTAGCTTCGAGTCGATAACTCCTTGGATTTTTGCATTTTGATATGTTTTGCATTCATGTTGGGATATTAGATCTTCCCTACTTTATTCCTGCTTGATTGAATCCCATTCAATGATGAATGTTCCCAAGGGGGAGATATTGTAATACCTCAGAATTGTAAGAGATAGATTGGAAGTGGAAAGTGTAGAAAGTTATTGGTGCACTAGTTCCATGAGATATTGTACGGAATGTAGAAGGTTGTACAACTCATGGAAGCCCAGTTATGGTTTGCCTTTAGAATTTTGGGTTTTACGATTTGCATTTACGATTTAACAGTACATCCCGTCGAAGGAAGTACTGATCGTACTTGGCCACCCATGGTTGGAAGCCCGAGGGTCCAGGCCTTTGGTTGAGACTTAGAGTATGTAAGGGTTCTATGGCTCGTAGTATGTTTGAAAACTCATGGAAGTTGGTTCATAGTTCTTGGTAAGAATTAAATATTTATGTATTTTACTTTATGGACAACTAGTACAGTCCGTAGAAGGATGTACTTTCACGACCTAAAGTAAACCCTTGGCGTAACATGGCATATAGAACCCCGAAAGGCTCTACAAGACACTTAGCATAAATCATATAAGATAATAGAAATAAAGAGTGTTCAAAAGAGCATCATGATATCATAAAAGAGTTTGATAAAGCAAAAGTACAACACAGTCCCAACAAGCCAATTATGCATCAAAGAAGTGGTTGAGATGTAACCCATGCACCATTTACAATGTCTAGAAACTGAAATAAAGAAAACCTATAAAAGTATCTTGGTCCTCGGAGCATGAGGACTCAGCAATCAAGAATCGTCAAGAGAGATCAACTAGCCACAAGTATGCGAGGTAGGAGCATTAGACCTTACATTAGTGAAACAATGTAGTCACCAATATGCATTAGTACATGAAATGTACTATGTATGATAGGAATGCATAAATGATATGAAATCAAGCTAAAAGGACTATACATGACATGCAATTACAAAGCTAAGGTATAATATAAGATGCTAAGAAAATACAAGTCATAATCATAGTCAATGTAAGCTTAACATATTAAAATACTTTGTGAGATACTAGGAAGTAACCAATTCATTATTGTGGGGTGTTTGCCATTAATCGACATAGACCATGTGAGCAAAAATATGGAATCTGGTGTCTATCCCACACTGAAAAGAGTTGTCTTACTTGCCAAGGTAAGGACCATAAACTTCTAGTTTACATGGATCCCCTAGCTATGACTCCTACTGGATCACATATTAAGGACAAGAAGGTTGCTACTAGAACCCAACCTCTACTAACGAGAGAGCCTCCATCTCAATATCTTCTCGGTGCTAATTAAAATCCCATGGAATAGTCATTAATCATATTCATTTCATCATCCATAGAAAGGAACAATAAAACTACCAATCCAAGCTAAAGTTATTTAGAATAGCTTCTTCAATATTGATTCAACTTAAGTGAGAAAACCTTTTAACATTATGAATCCTTACGTTATAAAACCTTTCACAACCTCATTGATACTTTCATCTAAAATCATCCTCGATTCATATACATCAATTTCATAAAAGCAGGATATCTTCATAAATTCATAGTTCATAGTTCATAAGCTTCATCATGTGTTCATAGTAAAAATTAATGGATCATGCATGGGTTCATATAAATTAAACACAAAACATGTAAATACTTAAATTCATGCATTAGTAGAGAAAATAACTAATTGAATCATAATTGAGAAGAACCCATGGAAATTTTTGGATAAAATCCTAGTTTTGAATTGAGAATTGAACTTGTAGAAATTAGGATCTTTAGGACCCAATGAAGAAAAGGAATCCATTGGTGAATACTAACATACCTTCATGATCAAAGCCCAAAATTTAGGGTGAATTGGAGACCTTGAAGTAAAATGCTAGCTCCTTCTTCCTTTATTTGATAGAGAAAAATTGGGGAAAGAACTTCAAAGGAATGTGGGATTTAGGAGAATGAATTTAGAATGGGTAGTTTTAGGACTTAAAAATACTTATATAGGGATTAGAGTACGGGTCAAAATTACATAGCTTAGGTATTATACACATAGGAAAAAGACCCAAAAACTCCTAAAAATTAACTGCCGGACTGGTCTATGAATGTGACAAACAAATCGAAGAACTTTCTACTGTCCATACTGGTAAACCATTGACCAAGTAATGGAGCCTTAAATTTAATACAACTTTGACGAGACTGGTCTACAGTATGTAGAACCTTTTACGGTCCATAGAACCCAACCGAAGAACTCAACATTGACTATAAAACTTCATGAAGTCTAGGAATTTTCTATGAGACCTATCTACGACCTGTAACTGTTTGATAGACCAATAATATGGTCAACCATAGAATGAGATACCGAAACTTAATTTTCCCAAAGATTCAATCCAATTTTTATGGATGTCTTCTATGATCCATAGAAGCTTCTACGGTCCATAAACTACACCCATAGAATACAAATAGTAGCCAAAATATTTTCTTTTCCTTTTCCAAAAATCCTAGGTGCTACAATACGGACCGTACATGGGCTCCTAGAATCAATTCGGTAGAATTTCCTTAGGGTTATTTAGATCTTTTCATACCCTATTAAATTTTAACCTATATCGTTTCTAGACTATTTCTAAGCCCTATAACTATTTTTACACTCAAAACCCTCCCTATTCCCTCTTAAACTCCCTAAGCACTCAATCATTATTCTCCAAGGATCCTCTCAAGGTGATTTTTAGGGTTGTCTAAGGTTCATCAATGTATGTGGGAAGCTCATCAATGGGTTCCTCTTCATCTATTGAGTCTCAAGATAACCTTAATTTCTACTTATGATTTTATCCAAATTTCTAGGGTTTTCATGATTCTCCCATGGGTTCAATTGAAATAAAGTTTTCTCTCCATGAATGATCTCATTATGAATGATTTGATAATATTTATGTGTTTTCAAGAACTTTTTCATGAACCCATGTCATATGAGTATTTTATGACATGATTCAAAGTTATGTTGAAATGCATGCATAATGTTATGAAAGGATTTATGAATGAATGGTGCTTCCGATTGAAGTATCAATAATGTTTTTTTTTTGTAAAAATTCAGGCTTCCTATTTAAGTATCTTCTACGATGAAAGAATGATATGATTTGTCCAATTCTGTTTGAAGTGCCCTTTTTACTATGAAAAGACTATCATGATTTAGATGCTTTCAATTAAGTGTATTTTATGAATATGTTATGAAATTTTGATTTTAAAGAAAAAGCTATTCTTATGATGGTTTATAAATGATTTGAGATTGCTAGATTCTTACCATTTCAAAGAAAGTAAATATGATTGTGCTTATAAATATTTTCAGTTGGGAGTTTACTTATCACCGAGTTGGACTAGTGGCAATTATCCAGGTCATAGAATTATGTGTCCCCATAGGTATGTCCCAATTGGACAATAGCTATTGGATCCAGTTTAGCAAATGATTATGGTATCTACCTTTGCAAGTAGGACACTCTCTTTTTGGTGCGGGAGTAGTACACTAAACTTCAACTTATAGCTCAGATGGTTTATTTCGATTAATGGTATCTCTCACAAAGCTTTATGACCTTTTCAAAGAATTATGTTATAATTATGATTTAGAAGAATTGATGACCTTGTACTATATTTTATGTAATCATATGTTCATATTTATGTTATGTTTGCTTGGTCATTGCATTATCATGTTTTCACTCTTTATCATATTGTACTCTTGCATCCTTTCGAATATCTAGTACATTTTGTATATTGACAGCATACATCACTTGTGCCTATATTATTTTCTAATATAGGTTCGAACGCTCCTCACTCAAGCCATGGTTAGTATTGGATTCTATCATCTTGCTTTGGATTGCTATGTTCTTTTGGTTCGACAGCATGCCACATTTTTTTATTTTATGTCTTTTCGACTTACTTCCCTTTTCAGATTGTTCAAGTGAGTTAGGGCTTGTCCTAGTCTCTATTATATAGAAGAGGCTGGTTGTTAAACATAGCAGGTTCGCATTATAGTTTTGTACTCGGATTGAGTTTTATGATGAGACTTCATTTGATACTTCATTATCTCTTTATTTCAGTTATATTGGTATCTTAGTGTCATGTTATGTAAAGTGATTCAGTTAGAGTATTTTGGAATTCTGTTCACCATGTCATGTCTAAGGGTAGTCTAGGGTTGTGACACCTATGCTTGCACTTATGCTACACGCATGTGCGATTTCCAGTTGCTTCCCTATGTAAGTGTGTTGCACTTGTGAAACACATGTGAACTTCTATTGCACACAGGTTCCTTGCCAACTTCTATCAGTAAAATTTTTGGCTCCAATCCTTCATTTAATTCATTTCCAAGGAGTACTTGCATATAAGAGAAAAAAGGCCTAAAATCCCTTCAATTAGCATCAAAACATGGAAATAGTGCACACTTAAGAGTCAGATAAGTTGGTATTTGTTGATAAAGTGCAAACTCATCTCTTGGGTCTCATAAGCTCGACAGGTAAAAGCAACAAATAATACAATCTACCTAAGCCCCCATAAGTTCGACAAGTAAAACTCAATCTATATACCCATAATGGTAATAATCTAGCATCGTAGGCAATCATTACATGTACATATCCCCTCAATCACTGCATGTATAGCTCTAAAGATAATAGATATACCCTTTTATCCCCTTAGGCAATTTATAGATAGCCCATTGGTCAATATGTATATATCATCTTAGGAAGTCAGTATATAGCTCTGAAGGAAATCACTATATTGCCCCGAAAATGAATTGTATATTGCCCCTTAAGAAATTTATGTATATCCCCTCAGGCAATCTGTGTACATCCCCTAAAGGCAATCTATATATAGCCCTTTAGGCAATCTGCACATATCCCCTAAGGCAATCTACACATATCCCTGTGGGCACAAATCAAATTCCTAGTCGTGAGCACAATAATAAATGATCAAATAGCCCACAGGCAAGTAATGTGTCTATAAATGGTAAATATGAATAATCATAACATCTTACCTAAATGCGTGGTTGGTAGTACTAGAATATATATATCCCTCATGAGGACAATTTATATCAACTATAACATCTAACACAATTGAATAAAGCTACGACTAACTTAGCTACGAAAACTAGCTATACATTTCTTAAGCTTTATTCTGTCTTGAGCACACTTGGGCCCTGTAATTTTATCATTCGCCTTTTGGGATCCTATAGTTGTATTGAGCCTTCTAGGCTCCTATAACTATATATGATCCTTCTAGGCTATTGTAATTGTACCATGAGCACACAAGTTTAATAGTGTGTTTCACTTGTGAAACACATGTGAACTTCTATTGCACAGAGGTTCCTTGCCAACTTATATCATTAAAATTTTGGCTCCAATCCTTTATTTTAATCATTTCCAAGGAGTGATTGCATATAAGAGAAAAAAGGTCTAAAATACCTTCAATTAGCATCAAAACATAGGAATAGTGCACACTTAAGAGTCAGATAAGTTAGTATTTGTTGGTAAAATAAAACTTATCACTTGGCTTTCATAAGCTTGATAGGGAAAAACAACAAATAATACAATCTACTTGAGCCCCATAAGCTCGACAAGTAAAATTCAATCCATATACCCATAATGGTAATAATCTAGTACAATAGGCAATCATTACATATACATTGCCCCTCAGTAACGACATGTATTGCTCCAAAGATAATAGATATGCCCTCTTACCCCCTAAGGCAATCTATAGATAGCCCCTTATTCAATCTGTAGATATCCTCTTAGAAAGTCTGTATATAGCTTTGAAGGCAGTCACTACATTTCCACAAAAAGACTTTGTATCTAGCCCCTTAAGAAATCTGTGTATAAATCCTTAGGCAATCTGTGTATAGCCCCCAAAGGCAATCTATATATAGCCCTTTAGGCAATCTGTATATATCCCCTAAGGTAATCTACACATATCCATTGGGGCACAAGTTAAATTCCTAGTCTTGAGCGCAATAATAAACTATCAAATAGTCCGAAGGCAACTAATGTGGCTATAAGTGGTAAAAATATGAATAATCATTACGTCTTACCTAAATACGGGGTCACTAGTACTAGAATATATATATCCCCCTGTTAGCCAGTCGACATTTCTTAACTTCCAGCTTAGTGTTTTTACTGTTTTTTTACTCAGTTTTTAGTTTACAACTTTCCTATTTTCTAGCAAAAGACTTAGTCAAAGTTAGTTGCTTATTAGTGGCCCTTTATGGCTGATTAGTGGGATATTTCTATATTCAGTTTTATCCACTTTGTAAGTGGCTAAAAGATAGGAATTAGTTATCTTTTTCTTGAATATATTCAGATATTCTTCATGTTAATGTTACGCTGGAATTTTAACCTCTTCTTTCAGTTTTTTATACTTGGTTCAATTTCAAGTGTACTTAGTTTTCTAACAGTGGTATCAGAGCCTCTAGTTGATCTTAAGGGACCAAAAAGTTTCAACTTACAGCACAAATGGCATCCAGCAGCCTACCTTTAAATCCACCATTCACTTTCGCTGGTGAAAATTACCAAATTTGGTCAGTGAAAATGCAAGCTTTTCTAGAAGCCTATGATCTTTGGGAAACTGTGATGGAAGATAAACCAATTGCTGCTCTTCTAGAAAATCCTACTTTGGCTCAGATTAGATCCAACAGTAAAGAGAAGGCAAAGAAATCTAAAGCCAAATCGCTTATACAAAACGCTGTGGCAAATTCTGTGTTCTATAGAATAATGGCTTGTAAAACGGCAAAAGAAGCTTGGGACAGATTGCAAGAAGAATACCAAGGCAGCAATAGAACACGTCAAATGCAAGTGCTGAACCTGAAAAGAGAGTTTGAGTCCTCGAATATGCTTTGGAGGATGAAACAATCAGTAAGTATGCTGATCGAATCTCCTTAATTGTTAATAATATTAGACTTCTTGGTGAAGAATTTACAAACAACCGAATTGTGGAGAAAGTTCTTGTGACTCTTCCGGAGAGGTTTGAATCGAAGATTTCCTCTCTTGAAGAATCCAAGGACTTGAGAAAACTCTCATTAGGTGAATTAATGAGTGCTCTTCAGGCTCAAGAGCAAAGAAGGACTATGAGACAACACAAGTTTATCAAGGCGCTTCTCTGCATAAAACAAAATTTGGGTAAAGGAAAGCAACTGCTCAACCAAAAGAATAGGGCAAGCATGATGGAGGAAACAATAGTGGAGATTTGAAGCAAAGTTTCCTCCCCGCAAACATTGCAAGAAGACTACACATCCGGAGAAATATTGCTTTGGTGGAGAATCGATGTCAGATGCGCAACTATAAGCGACGGCACGTATCTAAGGTTTGCAAATCCAGAACAAAGGCCTCTGAGCTTTGCAAGCACAAATCGCAGGCTTCGGATGCACATGAAGAGCAACTCTTTGCGCTTTCACATTTTTCAAAGAAATGGATCCTCTAATTCGTGGCTTCTCGATAGTGGTTGCACACATCACTTGTGCAATGATGCTAAAATGTTCAAATTCCTTGATGATACTTACAAATCCAAGGTAAAAGTGGGAAATGGTGAGGCTGTAGATGTCAAAGGCAGAGGTACAGTGTCTATCTCAACAATATCAGGTATCAAAACTATCCCTGATGTTTTGTACACACCTGATATGAGTCAAAATTTGTTGAGTGTTGGACAAATGCTTGAAAATAATTATTCTCTGCATTTTAAGAATAGCGGATGTGTCGCTTCGACTTTCCGAGTAGAACTGTTTTGTGTCAAGATGAGTAACAGGATGTTTTCAATTGATTGGGAGAAAATAACTGAGCAAGCTTACACTACTACTTCACAAACATGTACAAACCTATGGCATAAAAGGTTTGGTCACTTCAATTTAAGAAGCATCACAGAGATGAAAAAGAAGGATTTAGTGGAAAATATGCTTGAAATTCTTTCTAATTATCAAGTTTGTGAAACCTGCCAGCAAGGCAAGCAAACAAAACTGTCGTTTCAATCAAATCAAGTATGGAGAGCTAAGTAAACTTCAACTCATTCATACAGATGTTTGCGGCCCAATGAAAACAGATTCCTTGAGTGGTAACAAATATTTTCTCCTCTTTATTGATGACTACACTAGAATGTGTTGGGTTTATTTCATTAGACTGAAGAGTGAAGTCTTTAATGTTTTTAAACAATTTAAAGCTTTAGTAGAGAACCAATGTAATCTCAGTATTAAAGCTTTGAGGTCTGACAATGGAGGAGAATATACTTCTTCTCAGTTTGTGGAGTTTTGTAATAGCACAAGTATTGAACGTCAATTGACATTACCGTACACTCCACAACAAAATGGCGTATCTAAAAGGAAGAACAGGACAGTAATGGAGATGTCCAGGTGTCTTTTGCTTTAAAAAAAGATTCCAAATTAGTTTTGGGCGGAGGTAGTCAACACCTAAGTATATCTGCTGAACAGATTGCCTACTAAAGCCTTGAAGGACATGACTCCATATGAAGCTTGGTATGGGAACAAACCATCAATATACCATCTCAAAATCTTTGGGTGTATATGTTATTATCAAGTTCCAGAATCAAAGAGGAGTAAGCTGGACAACAGGGCTCAGAAGGGCATATTTATGGGCTATAGTTCATCCAAAGGATATGGGATTTTCTGTTTAAAAATAGAAAAACTAATTCTAAGCCGAGAAGTGAAGTTTGATGAAGCAGCTACTTGGGATTGGAAAAATCATACCACTTTTTCTGATTTAAAAGAGCAGCCTCAACTTGCGAAAGATGAACTAGTAGATGACGTACCAGTTTGGGGCACTCGATCCTTAAAAGATGTCTATCAGCGGTGCAACTTGGTTGTCTCTGAACCAACAAGCTATGCTGAAGCACAAGATTCTCAAGCATGGAGGAGTGCTATGCAAGCAGAAATAGACATGATCAAGAAGAATGGAACCTGGCAGCTTGTTGATAGGCCTAGAAATCGCAAGGTGATTGGTGTAAAATGGACTTTCAAAACAAAATTCAATCCTGATGGATCAGTTTGCAAATATAAGGCTAGATTGGTGGTGAAGGGATTTGCACAACAACATGGTGTGGATTACCAAGAAACATTTGCTCCAGTAGCAAGGTATGACACAATCAAGCTTATTCTTGCATTTGCATCTTGTAGTTCCTGGCAGATTCATCACCTTGATGTCAAATCGGCTTTTTTGAATGGTTTGCTTGCTGAAGAGATTTATGTAGAGCAACCTAATGGTTTCTCAATTCCTGGAAAGGAGGATCAAGTTTATCTCTTAGCGAAAGCTTTGTATGGCCTAAAACAAGCCCCTAGGGCATGGTACGACAGGATGGACAGTCATCTCATCCAACTTGGCTTTAGTAGAAGTCAAAGTGAAGCTACCCTGTATGTGAAAGTCACAGATGGTGAGTCTTTAATTGTCTCAATTTATGTGGATGACATACTTGTTACAGGAAGCAAAATAGAACTAATTCAAAAGTTCAAGGATGAAATGGAGAAACTCTTTGAAATGACTGATCTTGGCGTCATGAAGTACTTCCTTGGCTTGGAAGTCTTTCAATCCGACGATGGAATATTCATATGCCAGCATAAATACATCTCAGATATTCTAAACAGGTTCAAAATGCAAGACTGCAAACCTGTGAGTACTCCAATATCTACAGGTGTGAAGCTTGGCAAGGATGAGGATTCTGAAAAAGTGGATGATAGTATGTATAGAAGCTTAATTGGCAGCCTTCTATGTCTAACCGCTAGCAGACCGACATTCTGTTTGCTGTAAGTTTTCTCTCTAGGTACATGCATTCTCCTAGAGATACACACTTCGCTGCGGCTAAAAGAGTGTTAAGGTATATTAAAGGAACCAGTAAGTTTGGAATTTTTTTCCCAACATCTACTGGAGTGACTATGAATCTGTTCGGCTACTCTGGCGGTGATTGGGGTGGCGGCATTGATGATTCCGAAGCACTTCCGATATCTTTTTGTTTGGGGTCAAGTTGTTTTAGTTAGAACTCTAGGAAACAAGAAACTATACCAATCAACAAATGGAAGCCGAGTACATAGCTCTGATCTGCTGTAAATCAAGCTATCCGCTAAGGAAGATGTTCAAGGATTTGGGCCATGAACAAACTAAAGCTACCAAAATCATGTGTGACAACAGATTCGTTGATTTCAATCTCAAAAACCAGTGTTTCATGGTCGGACTAAGCACATCAAGATCAAGTATCATTTTATTAGAGAAGTCCAATACCCAATGAAGTGTTGCTTGTTCATTGCTCATCCGAGAACCAAATGAATGACATTTTCACTAAGTCTCCGCCAAAGGAAAGGTTTGAAGATTGCGGCAAAGAATTGGTGTTCGTCAAGAAAATGTCAAGGAGGAGTGTTAGCCAATGACATTTCTTAACTTCCACTTAGTGTTTTTATTGTTTTTACTCGCTTTTAGTTTACAACTTTCCTATTTTCTAGCAAAAGACTTAGTCAAAGTTAGTTGCTTATTAGTGGCCCTTTATGGCTGATTAGTGGGATATTTCTATATTTAGTTTTATCCACTTTGTAAGTGGCTAAAAGATAGGAATTAGTTATCTTTTTCTTGTATATATTCAGATGTTCTTCATGTTAATGTTACGCTGGAATTTTAACCTCTTCTTTCAGTTTTTTATACTTGGTTCAATTTCCAGTGTACTTAGTTTTCTAACACCCCCATGAGGATAGTTTATATCAACTACAACATCTAACACAATTGAATAAAGCTATGAGTAATTTAACTACGAAAACTAGCTATATCTTTCTTAAGCTTTATTGTATCTTGAGCACACTTGGGCCTTGTAACTTTATGTTACGCCTTTTGGGCACCTATAGTTATATTAAGCCTAATAGGCTCCAATAACTATAAATGATCCTTCTAGGCTGTTGTAATTGTACCATGAGCACACAAGGTTCTACTAAGGTTAATTAATGTCAACTTAGGCGAAAAGGAAGTGTAACACCTTGGAATATGTGAAAGAGGAAAGAAGGATAAAAGATTCTCTACTGGTTCAAGTCTATGAGACCAGTCTATGGGTAGTAGACTAGACTCGTAGCAAATGGGAAAAATAAATTTAGAAATCAAGTCCAAGTAACTCATTCTACGATTGACCAGGACGGTGCGTCAAATAGACTTTGAACAATAGGAAGGTCCCGCAGAAGGGTCCTACACTTAGTGAAATTTTGAGTTGAAAGCTGGGGTCTATGGGTACGATCTACAGACGGTAGAATAAATGACAAGTTATAGGAATGACCCAAGACTTTGGCCCCAGTACTTGATCCTACGATTGACCAGGACGGTCCGTAGGAATTCTTGTAGACTATAGGTCAAAACCATAGGGTCTACCAGGAGTTATTTTTAAAGGGTATGAAGGTCTTTTCCTATGCACCTAATTCTTAAACTATGTCATTTTGCCTATAAATAAGACCCTATAACTGATTTTACCCCTAAAATCTACCCATTCTCTTTTGTTCCCCTAAAATCCCCAAATTACCTCACAAAGGTTTTCTCTCCAAGGCTCTCAAGGATTTTAGGGTTCTTAAAGTTCAAGTCTCCTTTCTTCATCAATTTATTTAGGATTTAAGATCAAGGTATGTGGGGAGTTCATCAATGGGTTCCATTATCCCGTTGAGTCCCTAAGATTTTTCAAAATCTCCAATTCAATTTCCTTAACTTGATTAGATTTTCATTCAATTCCTCATGGGTTCTATTTGTAGGGATTCAATTATTTGATTTTCATCATATTATGGGTTTTTTTTACTTAATTACATGCTTTTCAATAAATTTCATATGAACACATCCATTGATCACGATCTTCTTGACTATGAACCCTAATTTATATGAAATTATGAACAAGTTATAAAGCTATGATTGATGTTTTCATGAAAGATATGCATGACTTATAAAAATTATTGTCTACATCAACTAAATTGTGAAAGGTTTTCTCACATTAAAAGGGATCATAGTTTGGTGAAAGGTTTTCTCACAGAAGCATGACTCAAGATATAAAGAGTTATTCTATGATTTTTTTTGGCTTGGATTAGTAATTTAATTGTGTTTTTTCATCAGTGGTGATATGCATATGATTGTGACTAATTCCATTGAGATTTTACTTAGCACCGATAGGATATATAGATGAATGCTCTCCTGTTAGTAGAGGTTGGGTCTCTAGTAGCAATCTTTTTATCCCTAACTACGTGCCCCCATAGATTTTCTTAAGTGAGCTAGTGGATCCACCTAAGCTAGAAGTTGAGGTCCTTGCCTTGGCAAGTAAGGACATCTCTTTTTGATGTGGGAGCAAGACTCCAGATTCCATGTTATAGCTCATGTGGTCTATTTTGGTTAATAATAAATATCACACAAAACAATCTAAGTTACTTCAAAAATATTTTACGAAGCTTTCCTTATGATTTAAGATGCAATTATCATGTTCAAGTTTTATGATGTTTCTTTGAAGGCTATTACGATGTTCAGCGTGGTCATGCATTTCATGTTTATATTATGTCCCCATGCTATCACGATTCATTTTTATGCATATCCCTCATACATAGTATATTTTATGTACTAATGCATACTTATGCCTACATTGTTTCATTGATGTAGGGCTTGATGATTCATCTCCCTCCGCTTATGGAAAGTTGATCACTTCAAGATTGAAGACTTGGTGAGTCCTCAAGTTCTAAGGACCGTGTCATCTCTATTTTGATTTCTTGTGTCTCTCTTTTTGGATGTTGTACGTGGTGTAAGGCTTAAATCCCTACCACTTCTTTGATGTTGTAGAAAGGCTTGTAAAGACTATGTTAGATTTATGTTTTTCATGTTAAAACTCTTTCATGATATTAAATACTCTACTTTTGTCTATTATATTATGTTGTATGTACGTCAAGGGGCTTGTGTAGGCCCTTTCAGGGTCCTATATGTCATGTCACGTCTAGGGTGTACTTTGGATCGTTACAAACTTGGTATTCAAAGAACAAGGTTTAAAAAAGGTCTTGGGATGTCTGACAAGCAAAGTTGAGTAGAGTCTTGTGTATGAGTTTGAAGCGCTCCACATTTATGAATAGGAGGCTACAAAGCATTTAGTAAAATTCATTTCATTCATTACTCTAAAATCGTGCCAGAAAGTCTATCTCTATAAAGATCCTTCTCATAAATTGTGTTAAATCCTTTTTAGGATATGGCCCATCGAAGAGCTTATGTGAGAAATAAGGCGGGCAACGACAATGTGAAGCCTGAGGTTCCTAAAGTTCTGGTTTATCCTTTGGCTGAGAAAGTTACTCATTAATACGCTCAAATTACACCCCTATTAAAGAGTATAAGTGATCGTTGTCAAATAAAGAACCCAACTTGTAGGTTGGGGTCGATCCCACGAGGAAAATTGTTTAAACTTAAGCTTAACTTATGATTACTTCCTTTTAGTCAACTTATTTTCGAGACAAGTAAATATAAAGGGTGGGGGTTTGTAAGCAAGTAACAGTTTGTTGATTTAGTAACAAGTAAGCAGGATTCAAATTTCGAGTTATCAATATGAGAGAGAAACTAGGGTTTATGTGTTCCCCCACAAACTCTTAAAGCAAAAATCCTAATAATAGTAATCCTTTCCTAGTGTTTTACATGGAAAGTTGGTAAGTTAGGTATCCCTAAGTGATTGGTCCTCCAAATAGGGAATTTCACTACACACCTTTGTCCGGCTATGAGTGTATACTTTACTAACCCTTACCTTTACCTCAGATTAAACATCACATCAATGTATGTCTTAGTTTTCACCCTTGCACAAATTGACATTAGACTATTTGATAGCATCCACTAAATCTCTGTTGTTAATTCTTTTCTTATTAACTACCTCCTTGGTCCAACAAGTAGTAACGAGGCGACTTCTAATGTTGCGCACCGTTAAAAAGACTTCTAAGCAAAAGAATTAACAATACATACATAAACACTATTCAAGAATTACTTAATTATTATTAAAACTTTGTTAATTGCCCATGGTTCCCACAACCTTCGTTGTGGATTTAACTATTAATGCCTGAAAGAACACAATTCGTAATTGGGTAAAATAAATTCATGAACTTACAAGAAGAATTGATGAAACCCGAAATGTTCAATTGAAATTCAAAGTCAAAATCTTATAAAACGAAATCCGGAAAATTAATTACTAAGAGTTTTCAAATTAATTCCTAAACCAAAAACATAGAAGTATAAAATAATGTCTAACCCCAAAAAATGAGGTTTATAACTCCTATTTATAGAAAACATGTCCTAAATAAAAAGGAAACAAAATAAGGAAATAAGTTGTTTGAAACGCGACATAAGTCGACGACTCGACCTATGGACCGTGGGTCGACCTAAGGTCCATAGGTCTCCTTCCGTGGCTCCATACTTAGGATTTTTCCATCAGGTACGAGAACTTTAACTCTCTGAATCCATCGAAGGATGTGCAGGATTGCCCGTGGGTTGACTTATAGTCCCTCAGTAGCTTCATATTTCCACACTCAGTCATAATTCCCTGATGCTCCATCCATGCCTACCCACGACGGTCTGTCACAGGACCTACAGTTCCTGGATCCCTTCGTAGGTGGCCCTTTCTGCATGATTTCAGCACTCATCACCATCAACTGTATTCCAAGCTTATATCATACAAACATAATACAAAACATATTATTTCTAATATAATATAGGCCTAGATACACACAACTTCTAAGTGAAATGCATCAAAAATACCATAAACTCACGGTATATCACTCCTGCTAAATTTTGAGCTGCTTTTCAAGTATTTGTTCAAGCTATAACGGCCCAAACTAATAGATATGCTAATGTTCCCATTAACCCAAATAGGGATACAGAGGTAGCAAGGATAAGGGAATTCACTAGGATAAATCCTCCAAAGTTTCATGGGCCTAAGGCTTATGAGGATCCTCAATTGTTCATTAATGAGATGTATAAAATAGTGGGTATTGTGGGATTTTCTAGGATTGAAAAGACGGAGTGGGCCGCTTACCAACTCAAGGGTGTTTCTCAACTGTGGTTTCAACAATGGAAGAGTGAGAGGGGGATATTGATGCGGGTCTCTTGATTGGAAGAAATTTAAGGAAGCTTTTCATGATCGTTTCTTTCCTCTTTGTAACACTGTGTAGCCTTAAGAGGGAAGCTTAGCAAAATTTAGAATTTTCAAGTCTCACCCACGAGGACCAACCACTCCTCGTAGTTGGACCCACGCCCCGTAGGTGGGTCTCGTGGATTAGCACCATCAGAATCTGCCTAAGGCAGTGACCACGGCTAGGATCCACACCTCGTGGATGGGTCCACACCCTGTGGTTGGGGGTCGTAGGTCCAATCCCTTGTTACCAACTCCTACAACCTAAACCATGAATGACCAAGATGGACCGTGCGTCCATCCATAGCCCATTAACGTGGTCTCGTGGTTGGGGAATTTTGGGCAGTTTAGGTGATTAGTTTAGGGGAACTTTGGGTCTTTCCGATTTTAATTGGAATTAAGTGGTGTCCTTTTACCTAAGTTTAGACCACCTATATAACTACTTTAGACCCCTAAATTAAGTCATTCTAAATCATTATTCCAAGATCCCAAAAGAACCCAATTCTCTCCTAAATATTCTCTCTCTAGAAAGTGGAGAAGAAGAAGAAGAGGATTCAAGCAAGGTCAAGTAAAGTATCCATTCTTCCAAGATTTATGGGATTTATAATTAAGGTATGATGGTTTATTCATTCATGTATTCCTTTCATCCATGAAGCCCCATGTTTTCCCCAATTTAGAGGAAGAATCCACCAAGTCAAATTAGGGTTTCTTCTCATGTTATGGGTTATGATCCAATAGAGTGGATTATGATTGTTTATGTTGGATTATGATGGAATTTCATGTTTTTAGTATGATTATACATGTATCCATGCTTAACTTATGATTCTAAGGTGAATTTGATATAGTTGGGTTTTATGCCATGAAAAGGGCAATTGAGGGCTTAGATGTGATCTTCTAGGATTGATGAATTACATTATAGATTGCTTGAGATAAGAGCACATAGATATGAATTGCTTAAGATTAAAGCATATAGACATGAACTGATTAGATTAAAGCTTATATGATGAATCATGATGAGTAGTGCTTGAGATTGAGCCTATATGATTATATATGATTAGAATTTCTTAAGAATGAATGATTTGATTAAAATGTCTTGATATCTAGGCATATGGGATGATTATGAGAAGTAATGCTTTGAGTGTAAGGCTTGTAATTATTAATGTTGATTTCTAGGGCCTTGAAAGTAAAACTAAAGGTGATGCACTATGAATGTTAAGGCTTTGCGAGTGAAGCTTATATGATTGAATGAATTGTAGATAGGATTGTTGTGGAAGGACTTTACCCACATGGCCTATATTATTAATGTATGAGATTATGCATGTCTTATAGAACCTATGTAAATGCTTTAAGAACACTTTGAGATTAAAGTGTCAATGATTATGACATTAATGTTGTGTTGCTTGAAAGGACATTCTCATGAACACATATGAACATTATGTGAAAGATTGACTCACATGAATAATTCTAGATTGAAAGGCTCGCTCACATAAAATGAATCAAAGCATGTGTGAACTATGTTAGCTTGTAGTGATGTGATTTCCCTTCATGATTAAACTTGGCTTGGTAAAACAAGACCATGCATGGTAGCTTGAGATAGTATAATTCATAGATAACCTTGGATTGAGAAATCGTACCCTTCCAATGTAGCTTGAACTAGCATAAGGGGATTCTTGCATGATAGCTTGACTTGGTAAGGCCACATCACTTCATGATAGCTTAGATTGAACAATAGTACCCTTCCTTGAGTATCTTGGACTTGCATGAGCGTATGCTTTCCATGATAGCTTGGTCTAGCATAATGAGGTGATTTTACTTGATAGCCTTGAATTGGTAAATCATAACCATTCATTAGTGATGATGTGTCCTTGACTAGTAGAGAGGTACTCTTCCATGACTAGTAAGAATGACTAAAGAGGGACAAGTCCCTAATCAAAGTAGCATGTTTATGATGAAACAAGATTACTTCAACGAAGCATTGTATGTATGTTTTTATATTAGCTTGATTGTATGATGATAGCTTATCTTGGATTGTTGCTTGAGTTTCCTTCCCTGATATGTATGACTAAAGGTGATGACGCAAGTTTTGAGTAAGAATAAGTTGAGGTTACTTGAGAAGTGTCCCTATAATGATATGATGATTTATGTGCATTGAATATGCTTATGACTGATGTTGTTGTCTCTTTTGTTTATAGATTACGTCTTATGTTGACTAATGCCTATGTTATGCTAATGTTGATGATTTATTCTAGCCCTCATATTTAGTACATTTTTGTACTAACGCATACTCTTGCCTACATTCTTATCAAATGTAGGGTCCAACCATATTAACTTCCATCCTCGTGGCTAGGATCTTAGTAGAGCAAGCAAGTGAAGATTTTGTGAGTCCTCATAGCATCGAGAATTTGACCGCCTTTCCTTTATATCTTTCTTTTATGTTTAGAACTTTTGTATGGGCTACGTCCCAATACTATTCAAGTATTAGATGGTTTGATACAACTGTTAAAGACTTCTACTTCGTTTTATGAACTTTGATTGTCTTGGAAAAATGTTTTCAATTTCAGCACCAATTTCTATTTCTTTATGTTATGATATGCTAAGTGGCTTATATGAGGCCTTTCGGGGTCTTATATGCCTTGTTACATCTACAGGGTACCCCTGGGTCGTGACACTCTTGAAATGAGATAAGTGAAAGTGCTTAAGTACATTAGCCTCCGACAAGGAAATATGAATGTCAAGGAGTATGCTTTGAAGTTCACTCAGTTGTCTAAGTATGCTCCAACCATGGTGGTCAATTCTACGGCAAGGATGAATAAGTTTGTGTCGGGTGTGTCCAACTTGGTTGTCAAAGTGTGTCATACAACCATGTTGACCAAGAAAATGGACATTTCTCATTTGATGACACATTCCCAACAAATTGAAGAGGAAAAGCTCAAGGAAAGGGCAAAAGAGGCTAAGAGGTCAAAGGCCGGTAATGGTGACTTTTCTCATTCTAGGTCTGGTTGACATGGATATCCTCAATTCCGAAAAAAGTATTCTAGTCAAGGTTCATCTAATACTTTGGCTCCTAATTTCAACAAAGATAAGGTGTCTAACCCTAAACCTCAAGGAGAAAAAGGTGGTAATGGATCCTCTATCCCTGTTTGTACTAGGTATGGGAAGAAACATGACAACAAGTGTTTGGCCGGTGCGGAAGGTTTCGTTATTTGTTAAAAGAGTGGTCATAAGATGACAAATTCCCCATTACCTATTCCTAAGTGAAGGGATGGTAGGAAAGTTCTACTTAGGGGTTCCGTTTTGGGTGCTCTGAGGCAAAATAGATTTTATGCTCTTCAGACTCGACAAAATTATGAGGGTTCTTCAGATGTTGTGACTGGTATATTAAAAGTCTTTCATCTTTATGTTTATGCTTTACTCAGTCTAGATTCTACCTTATCGTTTGTTACTCCATATGTGGCCATGAGATTTGATTTTGGTCACAAAATCGTTTCTAACCTATTTGATGTCTCTACTCCCATTGATGAGTCTATTATGGCTAAGGGAGTTTACAAAAATTGTCCTATTTCTATTTCTCATAGAGTCACTCATGTCGATGTTGTAGAGCTTGATATGTTAGATGTTGATGTCATTCTTTGGATGGATTAGTTGCATGCATGTTATGTTTCCATAGATTATAGGACCCGAGTGGTCATTTTAAAGGTTTTGAATGAACCTATCATGTTATGAGAAGGGAGGAAATCATGTTCTTAAGAGTCAGTTTATATCTTGCCTAAAGTCTAGAAAAAAAATTTCTAAAGGTTGCATTTATCATCTTGTTAGGGTTAGGGATGTGGATTCTAAAACCCCTACTCTTGAGTCAGTTTGGATTGTAAATGATTTTCTGGAAGTATTCCCCGATGATTGTCTCAATATTCCTGCCAAAAGGGAAATAGAGTTTGGTATAGATCTTCTTCCATATGTACAACCTATTTCACTCCTTCTTATCGTACGGTCCTAACAGAACATAGGGAGTTAAAGGAACGGTTGAAAGATTTTTTGGATAAGGGTTTTATTAGACCGAGTATCTCTTCATGGGGTGCTCTAGTGTTGTTTGTTTGAAAGAATGAGGTTCTCTCCAAATTTGCATTGACTATTGTCAATTGAATAAGGTCATCATTAAGAATAAGTATCCTATCCCAAGGATTAATGATTTTTTTGATCAATTTCAAGAAGTTACTTCTCTAAGATTGACCTACAGTCTAATTATCATCAATTCAGGGTGAAAGAGAAAGACATTTTGAGGATGGTTTTTCAAACTTGGTATTGTCATTATGAGTTTTTTATGATGTCATTTGGTTAGAATAATGCCCCGTCAGTGTTAATGGATTTGATGAAGCGGGTCAGTAAGCAATATCTTAATATACTTTTGAATATGTTTATTGATGATATCATGATTTACTCACAAACTGAAGATGAGCATGTTGAACATTTGCGGATTGTGTTGCAAATTCTCAAGGACTGTAGGTTGTATGCTAAGTTTAGAAAGTGTGAGTTTTGGTTGAGGTTTGTTGCTTTTCTTGGCCATATTGTCTCCGATGAAGGTATTCAAGTTGATCCTAAGAAAACTGGGGTGGTTAAGGATTGGCTTAGACCTTTGTCCGCTTTAGATATACAAAGTTTCTTGGGTTTGACCGGCTATTATAGAAGGTTCATGGAAGGATTTTCCTCTATTGCTTCACCTTTGATGACATTAACTCAAAAGAAAGTGAAATTTCTATGGTTGGAAGCTTGTGAGAAGAGTTTCCAAGAGTTAAAAGATAGACTCACTTTGGCCCCTATTTTGCCATTACCGAAGGATCAGACGGTTTCGTGGTTTATTGTGATGCTTCACGGATTGGTCTTGGTTGTGTTTTGATGAAACATGGAAAAGTCATTGCTTATACTTCAAGGCAATTGAAGGTGTATGAAAAAAATTATCCGACTCATGATTTGGAGTTAGTGGCGGTAGTGTTTGCCTTAAATATTTGGAGACATTATTTTATGGTGTTCATGTAGATTTATTCACCGACAACTATATGTTCACTCAAATGGATTTAAGTCCACCAAATGAGGTGGCTTGAATTGTTAAAGGAGTACGACATAAGTGTCCAATACTATCCCAAAAAGGCAAATGTGGTGGTGGATGCTCTTAGTTGGTTATCAATGGGTACTTTTACTCATGTTGAGGATGATAAGAAGAAGTTAGTTCGTGATGTTCATAGGCTAGCGCAATTGGGATTTTGTTTGATTGATTCTAATGAAGGTGGTGTAGTTGTTCACAATGGTTCGGATCATATTTAGTATAAGCTGTGAAGGCCAAGAAAATTCTTGATCTAGTATTAGTTGACCTAAAGAATTCAGTTTCTGAAAAGGCCATTGAGGATTTCTCCAAAGGGGGAGATGGTTTCCTTCGATATCAAGATCGGTTATGTGTTCCCAATGTAGATGAATTGAGAACTCTCATTCTGACAGAAGCTCACTCTTTTCGATATTCTATCCACCCTGGAGTGACCAAGATATACTTGATTTGTGGGAAGTCTATTGGTGTAATGGGATGAAGAAGGACATTGTAAAATTTGTGGCTAAATGTCCAAACTTTCAACAAGTCAAGGTTGAGCATAAAAAACCAGGTGGTTTGGCTCAACACATTAGTATTCCTACATGGAAGTGAGAAGATTTAAATATGGACTTCATTACGGGTTTACCCCGCACTCATCGATAGTTTGATTTGATTTGGGTCATTGTGCACCGAATGACAAAATCGACTCACTTTCTTCCCATTGCATTCTCATCAAAGATTATGTCAAGCTTTATAATCGAGAAATGGTAAGGTTGCATGGTGTGCCATTGTCCATTATCTCTGATCAAGGTACTCAATTTTGGAAGTCATTTTAGATTGGTCTTGGTACTCAAGTGAAACTTAGAATGGCTTTTCATCCTTAAACTGATGTTGAGCGAGCCATTCAGACTTATGAGGATTTGTTGAGAGCTTTTGTGGTTGATTTCAAGGGTAATTGGGATGATCAATTTCCTTTGATTGAGTTTTTTTGACAATAATAGTTATCATTCCAACATTAGGATGACAACGTTTGAGGCTCTTTATGGTAGAAGGTGTAGGTCTCCTATTGGTTGGTTTGAAGTTGGTGAGATTTTTTTGATAGGGCCTAAGTTGGTACGTGAGGCTATGGAAAAGGTTTGACTTATTTGTGAAAGGTTGAAAATGGCTCAAACAAAAAAAAAACGTATTCCGGTGTTAGAAGAAGAGAACTAGAATTATATGTTGATAATTTGGTCTACTTGAAAATTTCACCCATGACTGTTTCATGAGGTTTGAAAAGAACAGGAAGCTTAGTCCTCGATATATGTATCCATATAAAATTTTGAGGCACATTGACAAAGTTGCTTATGAATGTGAGTTGCCTAATGATTTAGCATCGGTACATTCAGTATTCTATGTCTCCTTATTGAAAAAATATGTTGGAGAAATGGTGTCCATTGTACTCTTGAAAGGTTTGGGAGTTAAATAAAATCATTCTTATGAAGAGGTTTCGGATGAGACTTTGGACCAGTAAGTTTGGAAGTTGAGAAACAAAGAAGTTGCTTCCGTACAGGTTCTTTGGAGGAACCAGTTAGTTGAGGGTGCTACTTTGGAGGCCGAAGCTGATATAATGTACCGGTATCCTCATATCTTTCCCTATGCTCCTACTCTAGCTTAAGGTATTAGTTCTTTATGGTTCATTCTATTGGATTCATGCGTTTTAGTCATTTTCATATTTCTCTAACTTGGAGTGATTCTCCATGTTTATGTGCATTATGATGAAATTTTCATTCACATTAAGTTGTTAGTTTCTCACCTTCTCTATTCATGATAGCTTGAGTCCTATTAGAGGACGAATATTCTCAAGGGGGAGATATTGTAACACCTCGGAATTTGGGAAAAGGAAAGGACAAAAGATTGTCTATTGGTTCAAGTCCACGAGACCAGTACACAGTTCATAAAATGTTCTACGGCTCATCAATCAGTCTGGTAGGAAGTGGGAAAAATAAATTTGGAAAATCAAATCCTAGAAACTCATTCTACAATTGATAGGGACGGTCTATGAAATGGACTACAGGCCGTAGAAAGGCCCCGTAGAAGGGTCTAGACTTAGTGAAATTTTGAGTTGAAATTTGGGGTCTACTGGTACGGTCTACAGACCGTAGAACAAATGACTAGCCATAAGATTGACTCATAGGAATGACCCAAGAATTTGGCCCCGGTAGTTGATCCTACCACTGACCGGGATAGTCCATAGGAATTCTTACGGACGATAGGTCAAAATCATAGGGTCTACCAACAGTTATTTTTTAAGGGTATTAAGGTCTTTTCTTATGCACCTAATCCTATGTTACGTCATTTTACCTATAAATACAACCCTATAACTGATTTACCCCTAAAATCTATCCATTCTCCTTCATTCCCCAAAAATACCAAATTTCCTCTCAAAGTTTTTCTCTCCAAGACTCTCAAGGATTCTAGGGTTCTTCAAGTTTAAATCTCCTTTCTTCATCAATTTCTTTGGGATTCAAGATCAAGGTATGTAGGGATCTCATCGATGGGTTCCATTCACCCATTGAGCATTGAAGATTTCTCAAATTCTCCAATTCAATTTCCTTAACTTGATTAAATTTTCATTCAATTCTTTGTGGGTTGTATTTATAGGGATTCAATTTTTTGATGTTGATCATATTATGTTATTTTGACTTAATTACATGTATTCCAATAGAATACATATGAATCCATGTATTGATCGTGATCTTGACTATGACCCCAATTAATGTGAAATTATAAAGAAGTTATGAAGCTATGATTGATGTTTTCATGAAAGATATGCATGACTTATGTAACACCTCACAAATTGAAAGAACTAGAAAGAGCTAGATTTAGAAAGAGTCATTTTTGGAAAGAATGAAAAATCTGGAAAATTGGTTAAGTTTGAGTTTTTGGTCAAATTTAAATGACCTTAACTCTAAGCTCACAATGAGTTAGGTGTACTTCCAGATACCGTGGGAAAGATCTTGGAATTATCTTTCGAACGCCGCTAAGATTGTGTGATTTTGAGTTCGTATGAGTGAGATATGCCCATTTGAAGTTGGGCTGTTCAAATAAGGAAAGTCTAATCGAGAATTTGGAAGGGTATTTAGGTCTTTTCCTTACCTAATTAATTAAATTCATTTTTAGTAAATTAATTAGGGTCAAAACTGAATTGGTTCTAGAGAGAAGAACGAAAGAGAGAAGAAAAGAGGAAAATCAAGATTCGTCGTCTTCGTAAGGAATTGATTGCTGATTTCATCAAGGATTTGATCCTACAAGGTATGTGAGACTTTCATAACGTTGGGTTCATCCACCCACATGACAAACATGTTTAATTCAGCGTGAATTCGTTGTAAATGACTGGAAGTTTGAATGTTCTTGATGGGTGTTCTTCAAATGCTTTCGTTCTTGAATTTGGATTGAGATTGAGGAGTTTCTTGAGATTAGAGTGTTGATTCCTTGAGGTGTTTGAGTTATATTTTTGTGTATACTTGTTATGGGTATCTTATTCTAAAGAGAATTTGAGAAAAGGGATCGAGTTTAGTCTAATTTATATTAGAAAACGAGTTGAAAAGTTCGTCAGACATGACTGGGGAGGGGCTGGCATGGCGCACCCCCATAGCGATAGGAAGCTTGGTAGGCACTCCAGCAGTGCACCAAAAATGAGCCCCAGTAACTTAGTGGCTGGCGCGGTGCACCAAGAACGCGCCCGGGTCGTCTGCCCCCACCAATTTTTCGTCATTTAGCCCGTTTAAGACCTTTTAAAGTGTACTAACACTTCCTATTGATTCTAACTACTCTAAATTACTTCTAAACACTTAGAATCCATAAACTTGAATCATAACCTTGAATCTATAAATTCAAATTCAAGAAAAGTAAGAGCCAAGTCTAGAAAGTTCATAGAGTCTTTTCAAGAAGTCTTTTACAAATGTTTTAATCTTGTTTTAAACTTGAGTTTTGAGTTAAGTAAGAGTAACAAATGAAGTTCATTTCTTCAAAGAGAGTATAGGAACTAAGTATTCCCCAAGAGTAAATGTTTTCACATTTAAACAAGAGACGAAACACTGATTTCCAAGAGAGCTTTTAAGCTAAGTTTTGAGTAATTATCTCAAAACCAAAGAAAGAGTTTTGATTTTAAAAACATATGAGCTAAGTATATTTTGGGAGAAGTATTGAGCATCAATATGGGGACGTGAGTTCATAATAAGTCAAATCTCCATAAACCATGTAGCCATCATGGGTAGAAAGGATCATACTTCTCAAATGATTCCTTAGTGCTTTTTAGCATAGACTAGTGGATCCACTTAGTTAAGGTGTTCTATATGACGACATAGTATAGGACAGTTCTGGCAGCATGGGCAAGACACTGTATCATCACTTAGGCTCATAGTGGTGGTTGTCGGTTAGAGAAACTCCTACAATATTATATTACTATATATGTAAACTGAGTTATTATTGCATTTCTTTAACATATTGAATTTCTACTACTATTTGAAATTCTTTGTATAACTACACCATTATTTGTTGTTTTACTTTCCATTTGAGTTAAGTTATTCATGAGTTGAGTAAAGCCAAGGTAAGTGTTCCTTTCAGATTCCTTTCAAGATTATGTTATGTTTAGTATTCCCCTGCATACTCTTACATTCAATGTACTGATGCCATTTGGCTTGGTTTTTTTTATGATGTAGACACAAGTAATCAGGATTAGCATCCAGTGCCTCGTTGATCCAGTTGAGCACTCACAGTCAGTTTGGTAGCCTCCTTGCTTTATGGATGATCTCTTATTATCTAGTTTTGATTTATTACTTTAGTTTTTAGGATGATCGGGGGTCTTGTCATGACATCTCTCTTTGATTAGAGGCTTCATAGATGAGTAATTATAGTTCTTTAGTCTTTCCGTTTTTAGTTGTATACTTTTAAGGCTTAAGTTGCCATTTGGGCTAAGTTTAATATTTTCTAAAACATTACATGAGTTATCCTTTTGAGACTATTTCTTGTGTTTAAGTCTTCCACTGAGTAAGTAAGCTAGGCCAAGGGTTCGCTTAGGGCCAACAATGGTTCTCGAGTGCCAGTCCCACCCAGGGTGTAGGCTCGAGGCGTGACAAACTTGTTATCAGAGCCCAGATTTCAAGAGTCCTTAAGAGTCTGTAAAGCTGTGTCTGTGGAGTCCTAGTTATCGGTGTGAAGCGTGCCACATCTATAATTAGTAGGCTGCAACACTTAGGAAATTATCTTATTTCTTTCATACTCATTTCGTGCGTTTGAGTTTGATCTCTAAAAAGTTTCTCCTAATTCATGCTCACACATGTTTTCAGTTAATCATGCCTCCACGAAGAGCTATTCGAGGTCGTCCTGCTAGGAGGAACGTTGAGGAGCAAGGGATACCCAATGCACCTGAAGTGCAACCTTAAGGAGAAGTCACGAATGATGAGTTCAGGGAAGTGATACAAATGTTAAGCCAAGTTGTGACTAACTAGGTTGGGCAACAAAGAGGAGCTAGACACAGATTGGATGATACTTCGAGGATCCGAGAGTTCTTGAGGATGAATCCTCCAAGTTTCACTAGTTCAAGCACTACCGAGGATCCAGAGAACTTTATTGAGGAGCTTCAAAAGGTATTTGAAGTTATGGACATATCCGATGCTGAGTGAGTGAACTAGCTGCATATTAACTAAAGAATGTTGCTAGGACTTGGTTTGATAAGTGAATGAAGGGTAGATCTAAGGGAGCACCACTTGTGAGTTGGGCTTGTTTTGAGGAGGCCTTCTTGGGATGTTTCTTTTCACGAGAAGTGAGGGAGGCTGAGGTATGAGAGTTCCTCACCCTTAAGCAGGATTCTCTACATATTCATGAGTATGGATTGAAGTTCACCCAACTATCCCGTTATGCTCCGGAGATGGCTGCGGATACGAGGAGTAGAATGAGTTTGTTTGTTGTTGGCTTGTCTCATCTATCGAGTAAGGAAGGTAAGGCTGCAATGCTAATAGGTGACATGGATTGTCATGACCCAGGGGTACCCCTTAGACGTAACACAGCATACTTGACCCCAAAGGGGTCTCAAATAAGCCCTTAGATAATCATAAACATAAAGTCAAAGAAATGATGCTAAAAAATTTAAAACTTTTACAATTGAAGTCAACTTCTTTTTCATAGATGAAAATAAGAGTTTAGACCTTATCTCAATCACCATCTAGTACAATAGAGAGTAAAAATAGGATCAAAGCTCTTTACATCAATAAAGTCTCAAAAATAGAAAGTACAATAGAAGCTAGAAACGAATAATGTCTTGTCCTCGAACCATGAGGACTCACTAAGCCTAGGGAATAGTCAACCCAAGCTTCACTTGAAAGAAGAAGTGCGTCTTAACGATTGGAACCTACACTCATAGTTAATGTAGAAAATATAGGTTAGCACAATTACCGTACTAAGTATGGAAGCCATGCACAAAAATCATTAAAACATGCATAAAAGGGACATTTAGTTAAAATCATGCATTTGTCAAGTTTGGAAGCCATTATGCACATTTACGAAGAAACATAAGTCAAACCAACACATAAGCAACCCAAAGTCATACTAGTGCAATGCAAAGGTAAGATCCCATAATCCTACCAAATGCTAAGTATCACAAGTAGGTCACAAACAACATACATATCTTACCTTTGCGTCATCCATAATCAATATTCATAAGTAAGGATTTATTCATATTCATAACTTGTAACAAGTAAAGTCAACCTTATTATTCATACATATCTTACATACATAATCCATAACTCTTCAAAACATAAGAGAACCTCAACATAACCCCTCTTAAAGTCTACTTGTGGAATGCATAAGTGAAGTCCCATACCCCCTCTCATACTAAGTAGTACCTCTTAAGAAGTCATAATTAAAGTCCATGTTCTTATTATAGTTCATATTCGTATCATATAGGGAAAATAGCATTAACTGACATAGACCATGTGAGCTACATGGAATCCTGTGTTCTACCCCCACAATGAAAAGAGGTGTCCTAGTTGCCTAATGTAGAAAGTACATTTTAGCTTTTAGGTGGATCCACTAGCTAAAGACTTATGTGGGCACATATTTATGGGATAAGGAGATTGCTACTAGAAACCCTAACTATTAACATGGAGGTTTCCATCTCATAAGATAACCATATTGGGAACCCAATTACTAGTGTGAAGGAACTCATATCATACTCATATCCGCTCTATGCTAAGCATAATACTCTTTAGAATTTGTATTAAGTCTTTACTTAAGTTCATGTTTATGAGAGAATGCACTAGGCACTCAAACCAACATACATCATAATAGCTCATAGATTCATTAAGTGGGGAGGTCCTTTCAACCTTAAAATCATCAACATATGAGTAAACCTTTCACATCATATTCATAGCGTGTTCATGAGAATGTCCTGTCAATCAACATAACAAGCTCATCTCAAACATGCATACATACTTCATGCATAATCGTGTGTAAGGGTATAGGGAAGAAGGATATTTCTTCAACACCACAATTACACAACAGTCATAGGATCATCATTAACTAAGTGAATCATGAGTTCATATACAATCTTCATCAACATGTATAAACCCTAAAGAGTTGCCCTTCAAGACTATGAATCAAGATAAACCATAACTTCTAGAATTAATACACTAGATAGAGGGATATCATGATTCAACAACTAAATCAATGTAAACATAATCAATTGTCAAGCTCCCATCATCAATCTAGCCATACATAGTTCACAATTTAAGAAGAAGGGGAAATCATGGGTCCAAGGGAGATTTTCATCATAAAACATCAATACTCCATTAATCCAACCATAATTCATCATAACCAACCATAATTAACCATAAATAACCAATTGAAAACGTTTTAGAAGAAGACCCATGTCATAGATTGAAAACCCTAGGTTTGGGGAGTTTGAAATATTGAAACCAATGTTTGAAGGGGCTCTTTGGGTGATAGCTACCCAAAGATCAAAAACCTCCATACCTTAAGGAGATTTCCACACAAAATTGAAGGAGAAAGATTTTTTCCTGAACCCCTAGCTTGACCTTGTTCTTACTCTTCAATGGAGTCTTAGAGAGAGAATTGTTGAAGAAAAGATGAGTTTTCTATTAATTCTTTTAAAAGTGACTAAATTGAAGGAATTTCAAGTCTAACAGGTTATATACTTATTGGGAAAAGAGTAGAATAAAGTGGTTTTAATTTTGGAATAAAACTAGGGACCTTTTGAGCTACAACTTAATTTTTTTTCCTCCCTTCACGCTTCTGCTCGCCCAATGGACCCCTTGGCTCGCCAAGGGCACTAGACATCACGCCTAATGGACCCTTGGCTCGCCTAAAATTATAGAATGCTCCCTAAAGGAGACATTCACTTGGGCGATAGGGCAGACACTTGGGCGATTTGCCAAGTAGGTTGGCGAGCCCTGACCTAGTTCGCCTTAAGTTACAGTAGCTAGGTCTAGGGGAGGCTGCCCACTAGGCCAGGAGTGCCTATTTCGCTAATCTTTAAGGCACATAGGCGATGCTACTGCCTATTGCCGAATGGACCAAAGGTAGAAATTGTTTCCCTTCATTTTCTTAGGTAGTTTAGGTCCTTACCTTCTTCCTAGATGTTTATCTGCTTCATTTTAGCTCTAGTTTAGTCTAAACATCTCTAGAAATTTAACTAATCCTCACATTTAGCTCTAGGTTAACCTACCATTTTTTGGGGTGTTACATTATCTCCCCCTTGGGAACATTCGTCCTCAAATGAAGATTTAGACACCTTACGGAATTAAAGACTCAAGACTAGTAGCCCATTATGCATGCAACATCGAAAAAATGCACAATTCATAGGAGGAACATCCACTCCCTTCTCAAAACCTAAAAAATGCAACACAAGGAAGTAGGAACTACATCTACAACTCGTTATGCACAAAATTCACCATTTCATATAAACATAGGAGGAACTACCTTCTCTAACTCAAAGCAAGCTCATCACCACAATGTGGAGTCAATATGCCATTTCATTAAAAACACAACTAAGCATGTTAATCATAACCATAACTAAAGGGACAAGGGTGCACCTCAGGGCAGGGGCGAGTGTACGCCTTGGGCCAGGCGGGGGTGCGCCTTGGGACAGGCGGCCTTAAGGCAGGGGTGAGGGTGCGCCTTGGGGCAAGAGGCTTCGAGGAAGGGGCGGGTGTGCGCCTCGGGATAGGAGTATCTGAGGAAGGGGAGGGGGTGCGCCTTGAGGCAGGAGGCATCGAGGAAGGGGCAAGGGTCGCCTCGAGGCAGGTGCTTATTATGGAACAATGTTGCAAAGGCCTATGGTGTGTTACTAGGAGTAAAAAAGAATTTTCATGTATTCTCTTTCTTTAAGTTAATCTAATTTTATATTCACTTCTCTCGTCCTCGGGTAATTTCTCATTGTTTGCTGGTGTTGGTGAACATACTTGAGAGGGTAACGATTTGTACAGAGAATGATTGAGACATTTGCCTTTCAATAAAATATTAGTGTTTTAATTATAATTTTTTTTATTGCTTTAGTTATTATTATGAACTTTATGTGCAAGTTTATTTATTAATAAATAAAATTTACATTAGTTACGATCTAATTATACAAAAAGGGAAATGCTAATTGTTGGTCAAATTATTGAGGAGGTTATAACCCCACAAACATGCTTGTATGAATATCTGGTAAAATAAATAGGGAGGTTTATAACCCCGCAAAACGAAAAATATAGATATAATCAGTTTAAGAAGGGAAAAAATAAACTATTAACCAAAGGTAATGTCTCCATATTTTCAAAACAAACACCACCGCCGCTAATTTGAGATCATGAGTTGGATAATTCTTTTCATGTATCTTGACTTGCCTCGAAGGCAATCATCTTACCATGTTTCATAAGGACACATCCCAAACCCACTTGAGAAGCATCACAATATACCACAAACCCATCGGTACACTTCGGTAAGGTCAACATCGGAGCAGAAGTAAGTCTATCTTTCAACACTTGGAAGCTTTTCTCACAAGCCTCCGACCACACAAACTTAGATTTCTTTTGAGTCAAAGTCTTCAATGGAGAACCAATGGACGAAAAACCCTCAACAAACCTCCTATAGTAACCGGCCAAACCCAAAAAAACTCCTAATATCGATAGGAGTTAGAGGTCTTGGCCAAATCTTGACCACATCTGTCTTCTTAGGATCTACCTCAATACCCATGCGTGACACAATATGACCAAGGAAGGAAACCAACCTTAGCCAAAACTCACACTTTCCAAACTTTGCATACAGTTGGTGGTTTTTAAGGACTTGAAATACAATCTTCAAATAATCCATATGTTCACCTTCACTTCTTGAATATATCAAAATATCATCAATAAAAACAATCACAAATGAATCAAGATATGGCCTAAAGACTTTATTCATTAGGTCCATGAATGCCACCGGGGCATTTGTTAACCCCAAAGACATAACCACAAATTTATAGTGACCGTATCGGGTCCGAAAGGCCATCTTGGGAATGTCAACCCCTCTTATCCTTAGTTGATGGTAACCCAAAGGAAGATCTATTTTGGAGAAATAGTTAGCCCCTTGAAGTTGATCAAACAAATCATCAAATCTAGGGAGAAAATACTTATTCTTTAGAGTCACCTTGTTCAATTGGCGGTAGTCATACACATCCTAAGGGATCTATCTTTCTTCTTTATGAAGAATACCGGAGCACCCCATGGAGAGATGCTTCGTTGAATAAAACCCTTGTCTAACAAGTTCTTGAGTTGCTCCTTTAATTCTTTCAATTTGGCCGGATCCATTCTATAGGGAGGGATGGATATGGGTTGTGTATCCGGCAAAAGATCAATGCCAAAGTCTATTTCCCATTTAGGAGGAATGCCGGGCAAGTAATCGGGAAAGACTTTCGGAAACTCACTCACCACGGGGACCGACCCTAAAGAAGGGACCTTGGACTCAACATCCATAACCCTAACATTATGATACATTCATTCCTTGGAGATCATTTTCCTAGCTTTTAGACATGAAACAAATTGACCTCTAGGAATAAAATTCCCTCCTTTCCACTCTAAAATTGGCTCTTTTGGAAATTGAAATTTGACCACATGGGTCCTACAATCTATTGAAGCATATCATGCATGCAACTAATCCATGAACAAAATTACATCAAAATCAAACATGTCTAATTCTACCAAATCAACCAAAGTGAATTTATGAGACAACGAAATAGGACAACTCCTATAGACTCTTTTTGCCACTATAGAGTCACTAACTGAGGTAGACATCGAAAAAGGTTCTACTAACTCTTCGAGGAGCACTTCAAATTTCATAGCCACAAAAGGTGTAACAAATGATAAAGTGGCACCGGGGTCTAATAATGAATAAACATCAATGGAAAATACTTGCAACATACCAATTACCACGTCTGGGAGCTCTCTTGGTCACCTCGGGATTGAAGAGCATAGAAGTGGTTCTTCTTGGGAGCATCAAAATTTGAACCACTAGGAGGGACTTGATTGCCCTCTCTTCCTTGAGCCCTTAGCATGGGACAATCTCTCTTCATATGCCCGCTCTTCCCACAAATAAAGCAACCATCCATGCCAACCAAGCACTTTCTATCATGCTTTTTGCCGCACTTTGCACAACTAGGTCTTTCAACATAAGAGCTACCACTATTACTTCTTTGTGGCTTAGGGCTAGACACCCTATCTTTTTTGACCTTTGGAGCACTAGAAGAGCCTTGGTTGGAAAACCTTCTCTTAAACCTTGGTTTACCTTGAACCTCAAATTTACCCTTGGAAGAATTCCCATCATCGGTTCTTGCCCTCTTCACTTCTCTATTCATTTGCTTGAGCTTTTGTTCCTCAATTTGTTCGGCATGAACCATAAGGCATGAAATATTCATACTTGGAATGAAAATTGTCAAATGACATTCATTGACTACCAAGTCGGATACCCCCATAATGAATTTGTTCATCTTGGCCCTAGAGTCCGCCGCTAAGGTTGGAACATACTTAGACAATTGGGTGAACTTAAGGATTTACTCATTCACACTCATACCTCATTGGCGAAGGTTGATGAAATCTTGCATCTTTCGTTCCCTCAACTCTAGGGGGAAAAACCAATCGAGAAAGGCCGACTTGAACAATCCCCAATCTAACGAGCCCGCTCTTACGGGTCTTTCATCCTTCCATTGTTTATACCAAACTTGAGCCACATCCTTCAATTGGTAGGCGGCTAGTTCCGCCTTCTCTTATGGAGACACTCCTATAACATCAAGCACCTTAAGCATTTCTTCAATAAACCCTTGTGTGTCCTCATCCACTTTGGAGCCATAGAACATAGGGGGATTCATTTTTGTGAAATCCCTTATCCTTGTAGCGGTTGTACTCACATTGGGGTTCACTTGAACTCTAGCATCCCTAGTGACTTGAGATGTTAAAGCATGAGTCAATGTTTGGAGAGTCGTCCTTATTTCCACATTTGACATAGCCCCCTCATTATTAGGAGTTTGAGGAACTTGAGGCCCTTGACTACCTTGGGGATGAATCCCTCATTCACCATCTCCTCTTCTATCCTTCTTGCGGCCGCCCTTCTTGTAGTCATATCCTATATACATAAGAAAAGGGTTAGGAAAATGACTTCACAGAGTTAAAACTCTAAGGCATGACTAAAGAGTAATGAAAAAAGTGAAAGTTCCTAAACATCTTATAGCCTCTCATTCATAAGTATGGCGCGCTTCGCACTCATGAACAAGACTCTACTAGATGTGGTTCATAAGACATCATCCAAGAATCATTCTAAACTTGTGCTCTGATTACCAAGTTTGTCACGACCCAGGGGTACCCCCTAGACATAACATGGCGTACTTCACCCCAAAGGGGTCTCATACAAGCCCTTAGCATAATCATAAGCATAAAGCCATAGAAATGATACGGAAAATTTAAAACCTTTACAATCGAAGTCAACTTCCTTTTCATAGACGAAAATAAGAGTCTAGACCTTGCCTCAATCACCATTTAGTACAATAGGGAGTACAAATAGGGTCAAAGCCCTTTACATCAATAAAGTCTCAAAAATAGAAAGTACAATAAAAGCTAGAAACGAATAATGTCTTGGCCTCAAACCACGAGGACTCACCAAGCCTAGGGAATAGTCAACCCAAGCTTCGCTTGAAACAAGAAGTGTGTCTTAACAACTGAAACCTACACTCATAGTAAATGTAGAAACCATGGGTTAGCACAATTACTGTACTAAGTATGGAAGCCATGCACAAAAATCATTAAAACATGCATAAAAGGGACATTTAGTTGAAATCGTGCATTTGTCAAGTTTGGAAGCCATTATGCACATTTACGAAGAAACATAAGTCAAACCAACACATAAGCAACCCAAAGTCATACTAGTGCAATGCAAAGGTAAGATCCCATAATCCTACCAAATGCTAAGTATCACAAGTAGGTCACCAACAACATACATAGCTTACCTTTGCATCATCCATAATCAATATTCATAAATAAGGAGTTATTCATATTCATAACTTGTAACAAGTAAAGTCAACCTTATCATTCATACATATCTTACATACATAATCCATAAGTTATCATAACATAAGAGAACCTCACCATAACCCCTCATAATGTCTACTTGTGTAATGCATAAGTGAAGTCCCATACCCCCACTCATACTAAGTAGTACCTCTTAAGAAGTCATAATTAAAGTCCATGTTCTTATCATAGTTCATATTCGTATCATATAGGGAAAATAACATTAACCGACATAGACCATGTGAACTACATGGAATCCTGTGTTCTAGCCCCACACTGAAAAGAGGTGTCCTACTTGCCTAAGGTAGAGCGTACATTTTAGCTTTTAGGTGGATCCACTAGCTAAAGACCTATGTGGGCACATAGTTATGGGATAAGGAGATTGCTACTACAAACCCTAACTACTAATGTGGAGGTTTCTAACTCATGAGATAACCATATTGGGAACCCAACTACTAGCATGAAGGAACCCATCTCATACCCATATCCGCTCGGTTCTAAGCATAATTCCCTTTAAAATTCGTATTAAGTCTTTACTTAAGTTCATGTTCATGAGAGAATGCACTAGGCACTCAAACCAACAAACATCATAGTAGCTCATAGATTCATTAGGTAAGGATGTCCTTTCAACCTTAGAATCATCAACATGTGAGTAAACCTTTCACATCATATTCATAGTGTGTTCATGATAATGGCCTTTCAATCAACATAACAAGCTTATCTCAAAGATACATACATACTTCATGCATAATCGAGTGTAAGGGTATAGGGAAGAAGGATCTTGTGTCAATACCACAACTACTCAATATTCATAGGATCATCACTATCTAAGTGAATCATGAGTTCATATACAATCTTCATCAACATGTATAAACCTTAACAAGTTGCTATACTAGATAGAGGGATATCATGATTCAACAACTAAATTCTAGAATTACTACACTAGATAGAGGGATATCATGATTCAACAACTAAATCAATGTGAACATAATCAATTGTCAAGCTCCCATCATCAATCAAGCCATACAGAGTTTAGAATTAAAGAACAAAGGGAAATCATGGGTCCAAGGGAGATTTTCATATAAAACATCAATACTCCATTAATCAAACCATAATTCATCACAACCAACCATAATCAACCATAAATAACCAATTGAAAATGTTTTAGAAGGAGACCCATGTGATAGATAGAAAACCCTAGGTTTGGGGAATTTGGAATCTTGAAACCAAAGTTTGAAAGGGAACTTTGGGTGATAGCTACCCAAAGATGAAAAGCATCCATACCTTAAGGAGATTTCCACATGAAATTGAAGGAGAAAGGCTATTTCTTTAACCCCTAACTTGACCTTATTCTTGCTCTTCAATAGAGTCTTAGAGAGAGAATTTTTGAAGAGGAGATAGGTCTTCTTTTAATTCTTTTAAAAGTGACTAAATTGAAGGAATTTCAAGTATAAAAGGTTATATACTTATTGGGAAAAGTGTATAATAAAGTGGTTTTAATTTTGGAAAAAAACTAGGGACCCTTTAAGTTATAACTTATTTTTTTCCTCCCTTCACGCTTCTGCTCGCCCAATGGACCCCTTGGCTTGCCAAGGGCACTAGGCAACATGCCTAATGGATCCTTAGCTTGCCTAAAATTACAGAATGCTCCCTAAAGAAGACATTCACTTAGGCGATAGGGTAGACCCTTAGGCGATTCACCAAGTGGGTTGGCGAGCCCCAACCTAGCTTGCCTTAAGTTACAGTAGCTAGGTCTAGGGGAGGCTTCCTACTAGGCGAGGAGAGCCCATTTGGCTAATCACCAAGGTACATGGGTGATGCTACTGGCCATCACCGAATGGACCAAAGGCAGAAATTGGTTTCCTTTATTTTTCTTAGGTAGTTTAGGTCCTTACCTTCTTCCTAGATGTTTACCTCCTTCATTTTAGCTCTAGTTTAGTCTAAACATCTCGGGAAAGTTACACTAATCCTCACATTTATCTCTAGGTTAACCTACCATTTTCTAGGATATTACATGAATATAACAAGGTTGATGGTCTATGTGCAGCATGTTTAGGAGGAGAAGCTAAGAGATAGGGAGGAATTTAGAAATAAGAAGGCTAAGACGTCAGGGTATGAGTTCAGGTAGCAAAGAAATAATTTGGACCAGTCTTCTTTCCAACAAAAGCAAAAGGACCTTCTCCATCATCTAGTAGTGCACCTGCACCCTGAAACAAAGGTAAGTATAATAGTCAGAATTCACAGCACTTCAGTGCTAGACCTGCACAGTCTCAGGGTGGTATGGCACAAGGAGGTAAATGGGCTCCTGCATGTGCTAAGTGTGGAAGAACTCACCCAAGTAAGTGTCTCGATGGCTCCACTGGTTGTTTCAAGTATAGTAAAGAGGTCACTTCATGAAAGAGTGCCCTAAGAACTGGCAAGGTAATGGGAATCAGGGAAATAGGGCCCAATCTTTGTCATTTTCTCCACCAGATAGGGCTGCACCTAGAGGAGCTACTTTCGGTATTGGCGGAGGAGCAAACCGCCTTTATGTTATCACTAGTGGTCAAGAGCAAGAGAATTCTCTAGATGTTGTCACTGGTATGATCATAGTCTTTACTCTTGATGTTTATGCTTTGCTAGACCCAGGAGCAAGTTTATCTTTTGTGACTCCTTATGTTGCAAATAATTTTGATGTTCTTCCTGAGAAACTTTGTGAACTCTTTTGTGCTTTTACACCTGTAAGGGAGTCTATCCTAGATGAGCGAGTATATCATAATTGTGTCTTTTCCATAAATCACAAGAACACCATGGCTGATTTAGTTGAGTTAGATATGGTAGATTTTGATGTCATTCTAGGTATGGACTGGCTTCATGCCTATTATGCCTCCATTGATTGTAAAACTCGAGTTGTTAGGTTCCAAATTCCTAATGAGCCAGTTATAGAGTGGAGTAGCAGTTCAGCAGTACCTAAGGGTGGTTTTATTTTGTACCTTAAGGCGATAAAGTTAGTTTTCAAAGGGTTTGTCTATCACTTAGTCTGAGTTAATGACTCTAGTGTTGGGAAACCTCCTATTCAATCAGTTTCAGTAGTAAAAGAGTTTCCAGAACTCTTTCTTGATGATCTTCCCGGAGTCCCTCCTGAGAGAGAAATAGAATTCGGTATAGACATTCTTCCACATACTAGTCATATATCTATTCCGCTATATAGAATGGCTCCAACAGAGTTGAAAAAGCTTAAAGAACAATTGAAAGATCTCCTAGATAAGGGCTTTATTCAAACAAGTGTCTCACTTTGGGGCGCTTCAGTCTTATTTGTGAGAAAGAAAGATGGTTCCCTTAGGATGTGTATAGACTAACGCTAGTTGAATAAGGTTACTATCAAGAATAAGTATCCTCTTTTGAGAATTGATGATCTTTTTGATCAGCTTCAGGTTCTACCTTTTTCTCTATGATAGACCTCAGATCAGGCTACCATCAGTTGAGGGTAATGGGATGTGATATTCCAAAGACAACATTCAGGACCCGTTATGGTCACTATGAGTTCCTTGTTATGTCATCTGGTTTGACCAATACGCTTGCAACATTCTTGGACCTTATGAATAGAGTATTAAAACCTTATTTAGATATGTTTATTATCGTATTCAGTGATGACATATTAATCTATTCAAGGAATAAAGAAGATAATGCTAGTCATCTCAAAATAGTTTTCCAAACTTTAAACGATAGAGAGTTATATGCCAAGTTCTCTAACTATGAGTTTTGGCTTCAGTCTATGCATTCTTAGGCCACATTGTGTGTGGAGAGGGAATTAAAGTTGATTCCCACAAAATAGAGGCAGTGCAGAATTGGCCTAGACCTAATCTCCGACTGATATCAGGAGTTTCTTGGGTTTGGCTTGCTATTATAGAAGATTCGTAGAGGGGTTCTCATCTATTTCATCCCCTTTGACCAAGTTAACTGAAAAAACAATGAAATTTCAATTATCTGAATCTTGTGAGAAAAGCTTTCAGGAATTGAAAAAGAGGTTGACTACTACCCCAGTTTTGACCTTACGAGAAGGTACGCAATGATTTGTTGTTTATTATGATACATCTAGAGTTGGTTTGGGTTGTATGTTAATGTAGAATGACAAGGTTATAGCTTATACCTCCAGACAGTTGGAAAGTTCATAAGAGGAATTACCCAACCCATGATCTAGAATTGACTGCCATAGTATTTACTTTGAAAATATGGTACCATTATCTTTATGGTGTTCATATGGATGTGTTCACATATCACAAGAGTCTTCAGTATGTGTTTACTAAGAAAGAGCTTAATCTCAAACAAAGGAGGTTGTTAGAATTACTCAAGGATTATGACATGAGTATTCTTTATCACCCAAGTAAGGCTAATGTTTTCGCTGATGTCTTAAGCAGGTGGTCTACGGGTAGTACCGCCCATTTTGAGGAAGATAAGAAAGAGTTTGCAAAAGATGTGCACAGACTTGCACGCTTGGGAGTCCGACTAATGGATTCCACAGGAGGAGGAGTAGTGGTGATGAATGAGTCTTAATTATCATTAGGGTCAGAAGTAAAAGAGAAGCAAGACCAAGACCCTATTTTGCTTGAATTGAAGGAAAATATTCATAAGCAAAAAGTATTCACCTTTGAACAAGAGGGAGAGTATGTATTGAGGTATCAAGGTAGGTTGTGTGTACCAAGGGTGGATGAACTCTAAGAGAGAATCATGGAGAAAACTCATAGCTCCAAATATTCTATCCATCCGGGTTCCACAAAGATGTATCGTGATTTGAGAGACGTATATTGGTAGAGTAGTATGAAGAAAGGCATTGAAGAGTTTGTTGCTAAGTGCCTGAATTACAACAAGTGAAAGTAGAGCAGCAAAGGCCGGGTGGTATGGAATAGAATATAGAACTTACGAAATGGAAGTGGGAGATGATCAATATGGACTTCATCACAGGTTTACCAAGGTCTCATAGGAAGCATGATTCTATTTGGGTGATTATTGACACAATGACAAAATCAACCTACTCTTTGCCGGTAAAGACTACCCATTCAACAGAAGATTATGCTAAGTTGTATATTCAAGATGTTGTTAGACTTCATGGGGTGCAGTGTCGATCATTTCAGACAGAGATGTACAATTTACTGCACAGTTTTGGAAATCTTTTCAGAAAGGCTTGGGTTCAAAGGTGAACTTGAGTACTGCTTTTCATCCTTAGACAGATGGTCAAGCAGAGCGCACCATTCAGACTCTAGAAGATTTGTTAAGGGCATGTGTGATTGATTTCAAGGGGAATTGGGATGATCACTTACCTCTCATTGAATTCGCTTACAACAATAGTTACCACTCTAGTATCCAAATGGCTCCTTGTGAAGCTCTTTATGGGAGAAGATGCAGATATCCTATTGGATGGTTTGAAGCAGGGTTGATAAGACCAAACCTAGTTCATCAAGATATGGAGAAAGTGAAAGTCATTCAAGAATGGTTGAAAACAGTGCAGAGTCGTCAGAAATCCTACACTAATGTTAGGAGAAAGGAGTTAGAGTTTGAAGTAAATGATTGGGTATACTTGAAAGTTTCACCCATGAAGGGTGTTATGAGATTTAGTAAGAAGGGGAAGCTTAGTCCCCGGTATATTGGCCCTTACAGAATATCCAAGAGGGTTGGTAATGTAGCTTATGAGTTAGAGCTACCGCAAGAGTTAGCAACTGTTCATTCGGTATTTCATATTCCCATGTTGAAGAAGTGCATGGGAGATCCTTCACTTATCATACCAACTAAAGATATTGGTATCAACGATAGCTTGTCTTATGAGGAGATTCCTATTCAAATCCTAGATTGCCAAGTTCGCAAGTTGAGGACTAAGGAAGTAGCATTAGTCAAAGTCCTTTAGAGGAACCAATTTGTTGAAGAAGCTACTTGGGAAGCTGAGGAGGATATGAAGAAGAAATATCAACATCTCTTTGAGCCCGAAGTAATTCCAGATCAAGGTACTAATTCTCTTCTTAGTACTCTTTAATTTATATACTTGATGTGCTGGATTTGCTTGTTGGGTGTTTGAGCTGAATGTTAGATGTTACATCCTTAGTCTACTAAGAGTAATCTCATTTGGGGAGATATTGTAACACCTCACAAATTGAAAGAACTAGAAAAGCTAGATTTAGAAAGAGTCATTTTTGGAAAGAAATGAAAAATCTGGAAAATTGGTTAAGTTAATTTTGAATTTTTGGTCAACTTCAAATGACCATATCTCCTAGCTCAGGATGATTTAGGTGTGCTTCCATATACCGTAGGAAATACCTTGGAATTATCTTTCCAATCGCTGAGTTTGTACGATTCCGAGTTCGTATGAGTGAGATATGTCTATTTGATTGGTTTGTTCAAATAAGGAAAGTCTTATCTTGATTTTGAAAGGGTATTTTGGTCTTTTCCTTACCTAATTAATTTAATTCATTTTTATCAAATTAATTAGGGTCAAAACTGAATTGCTTCAGCTTGCACAATTGAAAATTAATGCTAGGGTTCTAGAGAGAAGAACGCATGAGAGAAGAAAAGAGGAAAATCAAGATTCGTCATCTTCGTAAGGAATTGATTACGGATTTCATCAAGGATTTGATCCTACAAGGTATGTGAGACTTTCATAACATTGGGTTCATTAACCCACCTGCCAAACATGTTTAATTCATCGTGAATTCGTTCTAAAAGATAAGAAGTTTGAATGTTCTTGATGGGTGTTCTTGAATTGCTTTCGTTCTTGAATTTAGGTTGAGATTGAGGAGTTTCTTGAGATTAGAGTGTTTATTCCTTGATTTGTTTGAGTTAGATTTTTATGTATATGTTCTGCGTATCTGATTCTAAAGAGAATTTGAGAAAAGGGATCGAGTTTAGTCGAATTTAGATCAGAAAATGAGTTGAAAAGTTAGTTGGGTTTTCTTGGGGAGGGGCTAGTGCGGCGCGCCCCCGTAGCACCAGGAAGGCTGAAGCGGCGCACCAGTAGTGCACCAGAAATGAGCCCCAGTAACTTAGGACCTTGCGCAGCGCACCAGGAACGCGCCCGGGTCGTTTGCCCCCACCCATTTTTCGTTGTTTAGCCCGTTTAAGTCCTTCTAAAGTGTACTAATATTTCCTATTGATTCTAACTACACTACATGACTTCTAAATACTTAGAATACATAAACTTGAATCATAACCTTGAATCCATAAATTCAAATTCAAGGAAAGTCAAGAGCCAAGTTTAGAAAGTACATAGAGTCTTTCCAAGAACTCTTTTACAAATGTTTTAATCTTGTTTTAAGACTTGAGTTTTGAGTTAAGTAAGAGTAACAAATGAGGTTCATTTCTTCAAAGAGAGTATATGGGAACTAAGTATTCTACAAAATTAAATGTTTTCACATTTAAACAAGAGAGGAAACACTGATTTCCAAGAGAGCTTTTAAGATAAGTTTTGAGTAATTATCTCAAACCAAAGAAAGAGTTTTGTTTTTAAACACATATGAGCTAAGTATATTTTGGGAGTAATATTGAGCACCGATATAGGGACGCAAGTTCATAATAACTCAAATCTCCATAAACCATGTAGCCATCATGGGTAGAAAGGATCATACTTTTTAGATGATTCCTTAGTGCTTTTTAGCATAGACTAGTGGATCCACTTAGTTAAGGCGTTCTATATGACGACAAAGTATAGGACAGTTCTGGCAACGTGGGCAAGACGTTGTATCATTACTTAGGCTCATAGTGGTGGTTATCGATTAGACAAAACTTCCACATTATTATATTACTATATATGTAAACTAAGTTGTTATTGCATTTATTTAACAAATTGAGTTGCTACTACTGTTTTAAATGCTTTGTATAACTACACCATTATTTGTTGTTTTACTTTGCATTTGAGTTAAGTAATTCATGAGTTGAGTAAAGCCAAGGTAAGTGTTCCTTTCAGATTCCTTTCAAGCTTATGTTATATTTAGTATTCCCCTCGCATACTCGTACAATTAATTTACTGATGCCATTTGGCCTGCATCATTTTATGATGCAGACAGAGGTAACTAGGATCAGCATCCAGCGCCTCGTTGATCCAGTTGAGCACTCAGGGTCAGTTGGTGAACCTCCTTGCTTTCCAGAAGATACCTTATTATCTTGTTTTGACTTAGTAATTTAGTTGTTAGGATGATCGGGGGTTTTGTCCCGACATCCCTCTTTGTTTAGAGGCTTCATAGACGAGTATTTATAGTTCTTTTGTTTTTACGTTTTCAATTGTATACGTTTAAGACTTGATTTTCCATTTTGGCTAAGTTTAATATTTCTTTAAGACATTACGTGAGTTATCCTATTAAGACTATTTCTTGTGTTTAAGTCTTCCACTGAGTAAGTAAGTAAGGACAAGGGTTTTCTCGGGGCCATCAATGGTTCTCGAGTGCCAGTCCTGCCCAGGGTGTAGGCTCGGGGCATGACAACTTATGCAAAGGAATGTATTATAATCTTGGTTTATCTAAGAATTGCATCAACAAAATTGTGGAAGGTTTTCTCACATTAAGGGATCATTGTTTGATGAAAGGTTTTCTCACACATGCATGATTCAAGATTTAAGGAGTTATTCTATGATATTTTTTAGCTTCGATTAGTAATTTAATTGTGTTTTTTCCATGGGTAGTGATGTGATTATGATTATGACTAATGCTGTTGTGATTTTACTTAGCATTGAGATGGAGGCTCTCCCGTGAGTAGAGTCGGGTCCTTAGTAGCAATCTCCTTATCCCTAACTATGTGCCCCTATAGGTTAAGTGACATAGCTAGTGGATCCACCTAAGATAGAAATTAAGGTTTTTGCACATCTCTTTTTGGTGTGGGAGCAAGACACCAGATTTCATGTTTTAACCCACGTGGTCTATGTCGGTTAATAGTAAATATCACACAAAATGAACTAAGTTACTTTCAAAATGTTTTATGAAGCCTTCCTTATGATATAAGATTCAATGACCATGTTCAAGTTTTATGATGTTTCTTTAAAGGTTTTTACGATGTTTAGCTTGGTCATGCATTTCATTTTTCGATTACGTCTCTTTTTATCGTGATTCATGTTTTATGCATATCTATCATACTTAGTACATGCATATTTGTGCTTACATTGTTTATCTAATATATGGCTTGAAGATTCCTCTCCCTCCACACTTGGCTAGTTGATCGCTTCGAGTTTGAAGACTTGGTAAGTCCTCATCTGAGGACCATGTAATCTCTATTTTGATTTCTTATGTCTGGTTACGCCCCGACTGCTTCTTTGATGTTGTAGCAAGGCTTGTCAAGACTATGCTAGATTTCGCTTTACATGATTAAAATCTTTCATGATATGAAATACTCTACTTTTGTCTATTATAGTGTTGTATGTATGTTAAGCCACTTGTGTAGGCCCTTTCAGGGTCCTACACGTCATGTCACGTGTAGGGTGTACTTTGGATCGTGGCAGGAAGTCAATAAGTGAGTAAACTTTAGTATAGGTATATTGGCATCAATATGGTCTTTCTAAACATTTTATAGGTTTTATAAGCAAAGTATAGCCTCACGGGAAAGGTAGGCTTGTCAATGCCTTTCTAGGCAATAAATAAGGGGACATTTATATGTATATATATCTTAAAGGCTTAGTCCCAAATACTAACAGCTGACAAGATAGCCAGGGTAGGCACATCAAACAATCTTCTAAGCTACCAACAAGTAAGATGACTTTTTTAGCAACATGGACAACAATATGTATGTCGTGTTCAAAGTATAAGGTTGCTAACAACTAGGTTAAATACCTAGAAACTGATCACCACCATAACTTAATAGGCATCCACCATACTATTTACCCGAAGGTAAAACTATAACTCTAATTATTTTGCTTTATAGGCGACAAGAACGCCAAAGGCGTATAGGCGAGCCATGTATTTTATAGGCATTTGCAATCACATAATTTTAAGCCAAACTAATTGATTTGCTTCTAATATAAACATGAAATGCTAAGCAACTAATTACAAAGCCCTTAAGGCATCGACAAGGCAACAAGCTATCAATAGTCAACCAAGCTATGACAATTCATATGAGAAGGTTCTTATTCTCTTTTAACATGTGGCAACATCTAAACAATACTAATCTTGCTAACAGAAGCTCACATGTATACATATACTAATCTATGAGAACATGCGTTGCATGTTTGTTCCTTACTACTTTATAAATTTGTATCTATTTATATTTTAATTTCATAAGTAGATGTACAATATCATGTTGTTCCGATAAATTTCAAATGGTATCCTGGGGTAAAAACGCTGGAAAATAAAGGAAAGCAAGAAAACAAAAACAGGGGGGAAAACTAGGAAAATGAAAAATTAAAGAAATTGCTATGGTAAAGCATTCTTGGGAAAACCATTTCCAACCTTAATATAGTTCATTCTCGGTAGTTTTTGGCTTTCTTTCTATAAATCTAATAATTATAAATTAGTCTATTTTAATATTTAATGCAACTCTTTAATGGTTAATGGAGAAATAATTTTCAATATATGGAAGATGAAACGTGGAAAAATTGATATTATAAATAATAGTTATATACTCTCTTTAGTTGCAATAAAGGTAGGAGGTGAAAAGTTTGTGAAAATAAATTGTACCATTCACCATTAATATAATCCAATTCACATTGAGTAAATAAATTCTATAATCATCGTTACTATGATTCCAATTCCTACCTAACCACAATCTTTACTGTAAATCAGATAGTTAATTAGATTTTGGATTATCACATTAAAATATTAATATTTTAGCACATTTTAGTTTATTGTAGGGATAAAATCATAATCCAACTTTAAAGTATGTAGCTTATAATAGTACATACATTTTATAACATACAAATAATATTCAAATAGGTGATATGCTTTTACATTTTGAAGGTGAGAATTAAATGAATAATTGAAGGCTTATGGACCATTAATGTTACCTATCTATTACATATCGAACAAGTAGATAAAACTACAATAGCAGTGATCTTTGACGGAAAATGAAAATTTGCCGAATTGATATTAGCCAATGTTTAATCGAAATAGTGGATAATTATTGTTAATCGAAATAGTGGATAATTATTGTTAGACGGAGAGAGTAAGAATGAAACCTGAAAGGGAATTAAGTGGGAGTAGGAGGAATAATATTCCAATTATTACAAAATAGTAATGAATATTGTATTTTACTTTTTAGCTTAATTTGAAAATCAAAGGCCAATATGATCTTATTAAAAACTGGTCATGACCAAACGGTTCCCACATTATCTTACCTCATCACTTTTAGTATAAAATATACTACTCCCTCCGTTTCAGAAAGAATGACAACATTTTTTATATAGTTTGTTTCAAAAAGAATGACTTCTTTCTTTTTTGATAACAATTTAGTTTTAGCTTTCCACATGACATGTTTAAGGCCAGAAGATTAAGAGGTAATTTTGTACATTTGACATAACTTTAATTTAGGACTACAAGATTCAAAAGTCTTCTTTATTTTCTTAAATTGCGTTCCATGTCAAACTAGACCACTCTTTTTTAAATGGATGGAGCAATATATATGATTGCTATTTAATTAGATTAGGGGTGTGTTTGGTATGAAGGAAAATGGAAAATGTTTTCTTGGAAAACAAGGGGATTTCTAATTTATTTTCTCTTATTTGGTTGGTGAGTAGAAAATATTTTTCATAAAATATTATTTAATGTTTGGTTGGTGAATGAAAAATATTTTTCAGAAAATATCTTTTATTTTTGGCTTGAGACTAAAAGATACTCCTTAGGAAAATAATTTTTGATCCAAAAGTCAACCCCGATAATTGATCCAGGACCTGACCCTGACACTCAAACTAGGACAAGACCTCGATGACCGTTCCAAAATCTGACCCAAGAAAAAAATTTCAAAAACAATTTTTAAAAAAAAAAATTACGGGGTAGCAAGGGGTGGGGGTGGGGGTGTCATAAAATATGAAATATTTTAATATTTGAAATATTTTTCAAAACAATTTTTAAGAAAATGATGGGGGTGGCTTGGGTGGGGAGTAGGGGTTGGAGTGGCGTAAAAAATGAAAAAAAATTAAATTTGAAATACTTCCCAAAAATTTTTTTTCTTAAATTTTTTTTGACGGGAATGGGTGGGCGTAGGGGTGGGGGGATGGGGTGGAATAGCGGTGGGGGTGGCATAAAAAATTGTCACGACCCAGGGGTACCCCCTAGATGTAACACAGCGTATAGAATCTGGAAAGACTTCATACAAGCGTCTTAGTGTATCATAACATAAGATAATAGAAAATGGTGCGAAAATTTAAAACATTTTTCAATACAATCGAAGTCTTATAAAACAAAGCGGAAGTTTACTACACTTGTCTCAAACCATCTAATACTTGAAAATAGTTAGGGACATAGCCCATACAAAAGTTCTAACATAAAAAAAAATACATAAAAAGGAAATGGTGATCAAGTCCTCGATCCTATGAGGACTCACCAAAATTTCTCCTATTGATCTACTATGAACCTAGCCATGAGGATGGAAGTCAATATCGCCAAACCCTATATTTGATAAGAATGTAGGCAAAAGTATGTGTTAGTACAATAATATACTAAATATGATGGCTTGCATAAATCATCAACATGAGCATACCATAAATGTTAGTCAACATAAGACATACCATAATCATAAGAGACAATAACACAAGTCATAAGCATAAAAGTCATCATCATAAGACATAGGCTATAACCATGAAAGATAACATTATAGTCATAGATATAATCAATGCATCTAGATCAACTTTATATAAGAGAAACAATACATAAGTCACCTCAAGGAAAGCTTGTACAATGCATGGATAAGATCCCATAATCCCACCCATGCTAAGCATGTCAGTTTAGGTCCTCATTCATATTTATTACCTTTTTGATCTCCTCCTTAGCTTATTTCTCATAGACAATGGAACATCACCTTTTGTCACACATGTATTGGAAGGGCCTTTCAAGCTACAATCCAAACTAAGCATACATCATAAGCATAAGTCAAAAACATATTCATTACATAGATCATCATAACATAAGAGGAACATACCATAGATACCCTTAAAGCATACTTGTACAATGCATGAATAAGACTCCATAAATCTCACTCATGCTAAGTAAAGCTTCTTGAGTAATCATAATTCATAATTCATATTCTTATTGTGGGAATTAGCCTTAACCGACATAGACCAATGTGAGCTTAACATGGAATTCGGTGTCTACCCCACACCAAAAAGGGGTTGTTCTACTTGCCTAAGGTAGAACCATACTCTTAGCTTAGGTGGATCTAAATAGCTAAGTAACCTATGAGGGTACACAGTTAATGGGATAAGGAAATTGCTACTAGAAACCCTCCCTCAACTAACAGAGGAGCTTCCTACAGATTGTTTCATATTTTCTACTTAACTATCTTATTTTGGACATTTGGTTTGACTTTTAGTACATTCCACTTGACATTAAATGCAAGAATTATTCTAACCAATAAAAATCATGAGATCTAACGGGTAGAATTTACACAATTTCTTTTCTAAAAAAGAGATCATAGTGATTGATGTCTTTTTCAACCCGATGAAATGAAATTGGCATCCACCGATTTGGTTTAGATTAACAATCTTACGTCATTGAGCATACTTGGTTGGCGAACATATATTATGCACCACTAATGTAGTGAATTGTCGAGCATTTGACAAACTCAGTCTATCCCTTTCAAATAGGATTTATAAGAGGTTATTGGAACCAAGTCTTAAATATGTATATCCAAACAATAGGTCCTACTTTTGTTGTAAGCACATATCAAACCTTTTGAAATATATGATTAAATAGGATAAATGGATTATTTTATGTTGTACCTTTTTTAACTGACTCTAGAGTTCCCTAATGACTACAAGTTGTATTATCTATCAACAACTTGGTCAATTACATTAAGAGTTGGACGGATGGATCAAGATCATCAAGATGTTTTCACCCCTAGAAAGATATACCAAAGTTACATGCATGGTTCTGAACTTTCTTACCTCAAAAACCAAGTGGTAGATGAAAAGGAATTTGTTGTGCAATGTGGTAGATATTTTAAATGGCGGAATATAACTACAAAGGAGATGTATGAAAAAAAAAATAAGGGAGCACTTTTTGGAACATCCTTTCTATTGTGAAGACTCGTGAGTGGCGTCCTAATATATCATGTGATGATACACCTGACATCTCTCAACATAAAAGCAAATTATGGGCATTTGATAAGCCTAGTATTCCACAATTTGTTTTCATGTTGAGTGATGTAAGGTGTATCATCACATGATTTATTAGCACACCGCTCACGAGAGTCTTCACAATAGAAGGTATGTTTTAACATATGTTCTATTATCTTTTCATACCTCTCCTATGTAAATATGTACCGTCATATGAAACATCTACCACACTGCACAATGAATTCCTCTTAATCTACCACCTTCCTTTTGAGGTTACCGAGTTTAGAACCGTGCATATTATTTTGATCTATCTTTCTAGGGATGACAACATCTTGATGATCTCGCTCCATCCACAATTTCTACTGAATTCATATAGATTTCTACAAACATTCAATAGTTCAGAACTCCCAATTTTTATGATTACACATAAGCAATAGATGGACTGCAAGAATATATGAAGTACCATAAATACATGTTTGTCTAAGTTGAAAGAAAAAAAAATCAAACATTCCAGAGTTTAGAACTCCTTCTTTTTATGATTAGACATAAGCAATATATGGGCTGCAAGAATAGTTGAAGTACCATAAAGATTTGTTTGTCTAAGTTGAAAGAAGAAAAAATCAAGCATGAATAAGTATTCTTCACAACCACATGAACACATATTGATCTTTAAGTTAAATGTAAGCTATGAAGCCAAGTTACTCAAAATATAAGCTTTGAAAACATGACTCCTACTGCCAGAAACCTTTGATGATGTAAACAACCCTTGGAGCATGAATTCTACCAATATTTAAACAAAAATAATGCATGGATGCATCAGTTACATTAAAAAGTTATTCATATACTTTAGATATGATTTATAGCTTATAAGGAGGACACAACACACATAATATTTAAATTAAGGGTGGCAATTAGGAGGGTTGGATCAAATTTGGACAAACCATAATGGGCTAACATAACAATCATGTCAAGACCCAACCCAACCCAAATTGTTTTGGTCAAAATTGGTTAGGTAATGAGTTACATTGCGGGTCAAGACCCAATCCAACCCAATTTTTAGTAAGATTAATTGTTTTATTTGTTCTTTTAAATTATTTTAGTACCTAATAAAATTATTATTTTTCTCTATTATGTCTATACACAATGTATCAAATTGAAAAAAAAAATATTTTGAGAAGATTTTTCATGAGCCAATTCGGGTTACATATCAACCCAATTTTTAATGATGTAAAATGGGTCTAGCTAATGAATGGGTGGGTCAATAACTTGCCCAATCTTGAACGGATTGTGTTTTATTTTACCAACCCTAATTTAAACAAATAAAGTAACAAACATTTTTCTATCAGAGGATATTTCTTACCACAAGAAAAATTATAATACATAACTTCTAACTCACAAAATATATTAAACTAACAGACACAAAATCAGATTTAGATCTAACCATTTTGTGAGCAGTGAACTCGGCACTATCGGCAAAGCCCTCAAATCTACTCTCCCAAGAACATATTTTGAAACACAACAAATTCGAATGTCTTTGTTATGGATGCAAGCCAACAAAATAAAAAATGCAGACTTAAAGGATATAGAAGTTTAGAGTAGTAGTTTAACGATGAAAGTGTAGTATGTGATAAGGTATAGAAAGTCAAGATTTTTGGGGTGCTACTTGTGAATATCCGAACATGTCCAAAATGAATTCCAAACTCTAGTATTTAAAGGATGAACTTAGGGTTAGAGTTCCTTGACCAGGAATCGGAAGTATCTGTTTGAATTTTGAATAAAAGCTATACGAATCTCTGAAAATCGATTCTTTAGATCAGAGAATTAAAATCTCAAAAAAAGTCTCTTGTCATCTTGTGTTGACTTGCTAGTCCAAAATGAAAGAAATAGGATCATAGCAGTACATTTTTGTATAAAAATTATTAGACATAGCCTTATCATGATTGAGATAGGTGTGGACGTTTTCTCAAAGAAGACATAGGAGAGATGGAGTGTAGAGGCTGATGAGAAATAGGTTTTAGGAGGTTTTGTTTTGAGAAATCTAATAAACCTAATTATAAAGGGCTTCTGGGTTTGGACCTAACTTTGGACTAATTTTGGGCTGCATTTTGGGTAGAGTAGATAGGCCAATTGACGGAATATATTGTCTAGTTTAGAACTCACTTTGGCCGAATTTTTATTATTTTTTTCTCCTTTAAGTTAATTTGTTTTAACTTCTAATTTAATATCTATTATAATATATAAAAAATTTCGTATGTAAGAAATTTCAAATTAAGTAACAACAATCATTTTAAAGAAGACAACAGTAAGTAATAGTAGTAATATTGAGAATAAGAAGTATAATTTTAAAATAATGAAAATAATAATAAAAGGATGATAATCATAAAAATAATAAATGTTAGAGTAAAAGTACTAACAGGGAAAATGCATAAATTTCACTTGAACTGGTCCGAAAAAATCAGTTACACACTTAAATTATCTTGGTGACCTATTACACACCTTTCTTACTCAAAAGTGAAATACTTTTACCCCCTAAAACTGACATGACAAAAAAATAAAATAAAAACAAAACACATCTTCATCTTTACACCTACCCATAGTTGTGTTCTTCTTCATTCTTTATTTTCATCACAGGTTTTAATTTTTTATCACTATCTCAAAGTGCAATTTTTTATACGAAATTAGGTTAATTCCCATAGATTTGTTAGTGAATAATCATATTTTATCTAGAAAAAGTTTTAATTGTTTTTCTTGATTGTGTCTATCTTTTTCATTTTTTGACTCTATTAAAGAAATTTTGGTTGTTAATCAATTTTTGGGTTTGGTGTTATCACGATGAAAGACTAACTCCTATATGTGACATGGTACCTAGAATTTCGAGAGACTCTAAGCTAACATTTGACATGGCATGATACTAAAAAAACATACATAATTGAAGTAACATGATAAGCGGAAGAAGTCTCAAAAGTCTGGAGAAATAGAGAAATTTGAATACAAAGACACATATGAAAAATACTAATGTCTGACATAGCCTCTAATCGTAAGTGAATTGGTAGGACAATCCCTAACTCACTTGAACATCTGAAGACTAAAAGTAAGTATGAAATTACCATAGTAAACTCATAGGTGTCATGTGCCCGAACCATGAGGACTCACCAAAAGTTGTGTAGCTTAATTGAATCTTGGAATAACCACGAGCCTAGTGGGATGTGTGTACACCTTTATTATAAGACAATATAGGCACAATAATTTATGCGGTCAGTACTCTGAATGTATTGAATATGATAAGTGACACAACCCGAGCCTACACCCTGAATGTGGCCGGCACTTGAGAACCATTGTTGGTCCCCAAGCAAACCCCATCCTGGCTGATAACAAGAGGAAGACTATCTTAAACATACATAAGTATCAAATTGAAAGAAACGTTTAAAACCAGTTTACTGAATCTCAAAACTTCGCTCAATATATTAAGTATGAAACATAAGTTTTAAATAAAATATCTGAAACTAAAAGACTCTTCAAAACTGTCTATCTATGAAGCCTCTACTATACAAAGATGAGTTTTGGGAAAAGACCCATGACTCCTCAAAAGAATTACTACTAAAAACTCATGAAACTGGAGTACTCTGAAAGCAAGGAGTTCATCACTCATAAGCCGATGAACGGATGGAGTGATCTGAATAAACTATTGTTGAGGTTTGTAATAACTTGTATCTACATAATTAAAATATGCAAGTCGAATGAAATCATTACATTGAATGTACGAGTAAGTAATATAGCTGAATAACAAATAATTGAAAGAAAGGTCAATAGATAAAAATGTGCTCAAGCTGAATGTAGTGAAATAGAGGAGATAAATCATTTAAAGCTTTACAAAATAATTTCTCATCTCTGAACTCAGCAAAATAAGTGATATATAAAAATACACTTTAACTTTAGTGGGAGATTCTCTAACCGACAACCATCACGATGAGCTACATGATGATACACCTGTCTCGCCCACACTACCAGAACTGTCTTATACCTTCCCGGGGTATAAAACACCTCAACTAAGTGGATCCACTAAGTTATGCTTAAAAGAAAGAAGGATTCATCTAAATAGTATGATCCTTTAACCATGTTGGCATACATGGTTTATGAGGATTTTGAGTTGTCTAAACTCATCCCATTATCGCTGCTCAATAATACTCCCAAATATATATATATATATATATATATATATATATATATCAAACTCATGTTCATATGTTTAAAAACATAATTATTCCTTTAGTTTGAGATAATTGCTCAAACTACCCTCTTAAAAGAGGTAACTGCTCTTGAAATATCTTATGAACTCACAACTCATTTAGAAATCAAGGTTTCTATTTTATCAATGTAAAAACTGATACCTTTGGGAATACTTAGTTCCTTTATACTCTTTCTCAATTCATGCTTGAAAACTCTTTCTTAAAAATATATCAAAATCATATTATGATATGATCATTGATGACTTAGGAAGTCATACTACATAAATATTGATGGTATATCTAGATACCATACTGCTTAAACATTGATGGCATACTCGAATGTCATACTAATCATGTTTTTAAAAAATCTTTCTCAAAACTCATCTTTACTTCCTAATAACTCAGTTTAAAACTCAAATGTTGGCTTTAAAAAGCTTCTCAAAATTTATAACTCAATTCACAGTGTTCATGTGGAATTATGGACATGAACGACTCAACTCAGGGGTCTTAATAGCAATATGGAAACTCAGTGCTCAAAACTCAAGAATGCAAGAAATCAACGACACTACTCATCTCAAGAATGCTCAATTCATGGGGTTCATGTTGAAATATAGACATGAACGAATCAACTCAAGAATCTTAATGCATAAGATATAGTAATTCAACAATTAGGAATAGAATTTCAGAAAAAAAAAAACTGGTTCTCAAGAACTTAAAATCAACTCATCTCAAGAATACTTAAATCTAAGGTAGAATCTTAGATTTCTCTTTTACTAATTTGAAAGTAGATGTAGGGCGTGAGGATGAACTTGTCCAACACTATGATAGCCTTACCTACCTGGAAGAACTTGAAGGATCTTGTAGAAGAACTCTGTTAGAAGCCTTGAAACCCTAGCTTGAAAGAGAAAAATAAATAAAACCTTTCTTGAGATTTCTTGAATTAGTTTCTTGAAACTCTATGACCAAGAATTATGATTTTCATTAGTGATTCATAATTGTATGGATGCATTTGAGTTGGAAAGAATGAAATTCTTGGATAAAGACTTACCTTGAAGAAGAATCTTGAATGGAGTCTGGTACTTCGATTTTTCCTTGGGGTTTTGCATTAGGCTTTGAGAGACAAGAGAATGATGGATTAAGAGATGAAAATATGATTGTTTTGGGTCTTTAATTAATCAAGAAATTTGTTTAGGGTTCTTGTAGAGGTAAAAAGATAACAATGACCTGTTTTAATGTTTTTCCGTTAGCTAATTCGTCACTACGTTATATCAGTTTACTAAAATGGTCTTAATTTTTTACTCAAAACTTGGATTGTTGCGAAATTGGCGGCGTTGGAAAGAAGATTCTGTTACCTTTTAATTGAAAGGTTATGAGCCACGTAATTCTTTTTATTCTAGGAGATATGGTCATTTAAAGTTGATTCAAGTAAAATCTTACATCAAAACTTAATTGGTAAGAAAACTTTCTACTCACCTTTGTGCTAGGTGTTTTTAGTGATCTTAATTTATATCCAATATCAATCTCAGATTAAAGAATTTACCTTTACAAATATGGGAAATTTAAGAATCACCCGATACGATCTTATTCACAAATAAAGAATAACTTGAATCTTATCTTAAAAAATTTCAGGATGTTACAATATTTCTCCCCACCTGGACTGAGAATGGAAGGGGTTACTCTTACTATATTCAAGACTAACTCAAAATTACAAAGTACATAACAAAGGGTGATTATTCTGATCTAAATCACAAGATTCAGGTTCTATATCTCTACATAGAATCTCATCCCAAGAACACTACTCCTTACCACTACATTCAGCTAACCTTGAGCTCATATGACAAAACACCTAATACATCACACATTGTCCACATGTTACCAACACCACATTCAAGCCTAGTACTATAACCACTCTATGGACTCTTACAAACCACTCCTTATAAGAATTTGTCGTTCTCTTTCCACTTCTACCAACAAAACTTTCATGCATTATTACCAGGAACTGCCTTATTACTCATACCTTATCTTCTCCTCCCTCCAAATTTAAAAAATTATATTGAATAAGCATACCAGCACTATCTTAATAAGACAATATCAATCATTTTCTCTATCATCACACCACTACTATCAACAACACAACTCCAACTAAGAAGGATCACTGAGAGAACTTTAGGGCAAAAGATCATAAGCATGATTCATTTGAGATATCTGAAATAAGAATATTCATGGAATAACATTTTGTTTATATCCATTGAAAGTAATCATGAAATTTGTGAGACTGAACATACTATAAGACATTAATGCTTATATGAATAGGTTGATATCATGAGGCTGATATCCATAACTTTATGGAGTAAGATTTAGATCAATAAGCTAAAGTCTTGTCCCCTCATTCTAGAAACAGAGCATAAATGTGAATCTCTCTTAAGTGTATGGGCATAGGTCGTAGACACAATTCTGATATTAGAACCATCAACAAGATGTTGTAATAACTGAACTTGAGGACTACGCATGATTATGAATGGATTGATGTACCTCTAAAACTCATTCGGAAAACATCACTATCTCATTCCCAACACTTGACTTGGTTTATCATCTTATCATCTCCCCCTTAGATTTGGAGTTGACACTTTAAAGTTATGGATCTATTCCATTATCTCTAAACTGATGTACATTCGCTATACTCTAATACTCGGGAAAGGCTTAATTCATGCCTATTGAACTCTCCATAAGTAGGTACTAAGGCTCCTTCTAAGATGCTTCTCCCAACCTCTTCTCATGGCTTATAAGGCTGCTTCATCTAGCTCTTAAGGGAAGAAAAATTAATGTTTACCTAAGCCTAATCCCATTTATAAATCAATTATATTATCTAGGCACACATGAAAAAAGAATCATTAACTAAATTTGAACCTCATTAGACTACATACGATCTCGGGTACGCCTTTCAATGCTCTTGTTAATCTAATGACTTAGCCACACTTCATTACTCTTACCTCAAAATTAGAATCGCATACTTATATCACTCACCTTCATTGTAACTAATATCTTAACTACTTGCTTACTCTATATGAAACCTACCAAATCAGATCTCAAACTAACATCATCACCCTCATGTTGTCATCTTTTTTTATAACGATACTCATCTCAAATTCAAGCTTAATGTTTATTACTAAACCCAGATATTAATATAATTGCTCACTTGCTATACTAACTTAAAACCACTAGATACACCTTAAGAAACAACCGCTCACTAAGACCTCATGAAAAGTAGTCAATTTTTATCTCTCAATCTTCATACTTACAATTAACCGTCATACTTTGGTCACAACTTAAGTACTATTTACCAACTCACTACACCTCATTGATTAACTAGTTCTATAGCCCTCTGAATATCATGGGATCTCTAGAAAAAATCATAAGTCTGGCTTAGATTTATCACCTCATGAAAAATCTACTCTTCTATTCAAAACCTACACTTGGTCGTTACTAATACAATGAAACCTCATCATAAACTCATTTCTAGTGGAAGTATACTCTAACTCATCCTAACTAGTAACTCTTACTCTACCTCCTATCATGAAATCTTCACAAAGCCATCACTTCTTAGTCTAACCATAAGGGAAAAACTCCTTATTATTAACTCACTAGGTGCATGACTACAATAACATAATTTGCCTCATCACCCTCTCCCTTATTAGATTACTATACCTCTGCATACTTTCCTCTAACTCTGGGCACTTCTACTACTACTGCTCATAATCTTATAACTCATACTATCTTTTCGGATGAAAATACTACCAAAGCTCTAAAGCATGCTTCGACATAAGGGTCTCAACTAAACAAGGTTTAGAGAAGAAAGTCTGGGCGTACATCTTTCATTTAGCTTGAACGCACGATTCACATGACTAGGAGTCCCTTCTTTCGAATCAGAACACTTAAGCTCACTCACGGGCTTCTTTCAAGCCCCACTACAGTCTCATCACTTTATCAAGATTTTTTCTTAGAGTAACTCATCGATAAGGATCTATCTTTTCTTTTCAAATACCTTGAGAATGAGGGGTAGTTGAATGGATCTGAGAAACGCACAAGTTTGAATAAGTTCCTTATGACATAGTTCTATTGCACGATTTTACGTATGAAAGAAGGAAAACTTTTCTTAAATGTATGTAGTCCTATATTTATAGAAATGGGACCCTCACAACCATAAATAGGATCATACTTCACATGGTTGATAGAAACCCTAGAACATTTGCACTCTGTGCTGTGATACCAAGTTTGTCATGACCCGTGCCTACACCCTAGATGTGGCTAGCACTTGAGAACCATTGTTGGTCCCCAAGCGAATCCTTAAAATGGTTGACTATAAGAAGAAGACTCTCTTGAGCATACATAAGTATCAAATTGAAAGAAACATTTAAAAAACAATTTTTTGAATCTTAAAACTTCGCTGATTATACTGAGTATGAAACATAACAGTTTTAAATAAAATATCTGAAACACAAAGACTCTCCAAAATTATCTATCAATAGAAGCCTCTACTATACAAAGATAAGTGTTAGGACAAGAACCACGACTCCTTAAAAGAATTACTACTAACAACTCATAAAACTGGCATACTCTTAAAGCAAGAAGGTCTTACTCATAAGCAGACAAGACGATGAAGTAATCTTAATAGACTCTTGTTGAGCATCCTCATAACTTGTATCTGCATCATTAAAAGATGATGGTCGAATGACATCAGTACATTGAATATACGAGTATTTTATATATTTGAATAACAAATAACTGAAAGAAAGGACTATTATAGATAAAAATGTACTAGAGCTGAATGTAAAGAAATAAATGAGTTAAATCATTTAAGGCTTTACAAAATAATTTCCCATCTCTGAACTCAACATAATAAGTGATTTATAAGAATATAGTTTAACTCTATTGGGAGATGCTCTAACCAACAACCATCACAATAAGTTACATGATGATATAACGTCTCGCTCACGCTGCCAGAGGGGTATACAACACCTCAACTAAGTGAATTCACTAAGATATTCTTAAAAGCAATAAGGAATCATCTAAAAAGTATGATCCTTTACCCATGTAGGCACACATGGTTTTTGAGGATTTTGAGTTGTATGAACTCATCCCCATATCGATGCTTTATACTACTCCCTATAATATATATATATATATATATATATATATATACAAAACTCATGCTCATATGTTTAAAAATATAACTATTCCTCTGTTTGAGATAATTGCTCAAACTACCCTCTTAAAAGAGGTAACTGCTTTTGAAATATCTTTTGAACTAATAACTCATTTAGAAATCAAATTTCTCTTTTATCAATGTAACAACTGATACCTTAGGGAATACCTAGTTCCCTTATACTCTTATGTAATTCATACTTGAAAACTCTTTCTCAAAAATATATCAAAATCATATTGTGATAAGATCATTGATGGCTCGGAAAGTCATATTGCATAAACACTATCTAGATACCATACTGCTTAAACATTGATGCCATACTGGATGCCATACTAATCATGTTTTAAAAACACTCTTTCTCAAAACTCATCTTTACTTCCTCAAAAACTCAGTTTAAAACTCATATATTGGCTTTAAAAAGCTTCTCAAAATTTATAACTTAATTCATAGGTTTCATGCAGAATTATGGATATGAACGACTCAACTCAGGGGTCTTAATAGCAATATGGAAACTCAGTACTCAGAACTCAAGAACGCAACAAATCAAGGACACTACTCATCTCTAGAATACTCAATTCATGGGGTTTATGTTGAAATATAGACATGAACGAATTAAATAAATAATCTTGATGCATAAGATATAGAAATTCAATAATTAGGAATAGATTTTCAAAAAAAATTAACTTGTGCTCGAGAACTTAAAATAAACTCATCTCAAGAGTACTCAAATCTAGGGATAGAATTTTAGATTTTTTTTACTAATTTGAAAGTACATGTAGAGCGTGAGGATAAATTAGTCCAACACTATGACAACCTTACATACCTAAAAGAACAAGTTTCTTGAAGAATCTTGAAGAAGAATATGATTAGAATCCTTGAAACCCTGTCTTTAAAGAGAAAAATCAAGAAAACCTTTCCTGAGATTTCTTGAATAAGTTTTTAATACTCTATGGCCAAGAATTATGATTTTCGTTAGTGATTCATAATTGTATGGAGGACTTTGAGTTGGGAAGAATGGAATTCTTGGAGAAAGACTTACTTTGAAGAAGAATCTTGAAAAAGAGTGAAAGAATCTTGAATGGAGTCTTCTACTTTGATTTTTCCTTAGGGTTTTGCCTGAGGGTTTGAGAGAGAAAAGAATGATGGATTAAGAGATGAAAATCTTAGTGATTTGGGTCTTTAATTAGTCAATAAATTCGTTTAGGGTTTTTGTAGAGGTAAAAAGACAAAAACAACCCTTTTTAATGTTTTCTCGTCGGTAAATTCGTCACTACACTATATTAGGTTACTAATATGGTCTTAACTTTTTACTCAAAACATAGATTGTTGTGAAATAGGCGGCGTTGGAAAGAAGATTCAAATACCTTTAATTTGATAGGTTATGAGCCATGTTATACTTTATTTTCTAAGAGATATGGTCATTTAAAGTTAACTCAAGTAAAATCTTACATCAAAACTTAATTGGTAAGGAATCTTTCAACTCAACTTTGTGCTGAGAGTTTTTAGTGATATTAATTCATATCCAATATCATTCTCGCACTAAAGAATTTACCTTTAAAAATATGGGCAATTTAAGAATCACCCGATACGATCTTACTCCCAAATAAATAATAGCTCGAATCTTATCTTAATAAAATTTCAGGATGCTACAATATCTCCCCCTTGGGATAATTCATCCTCGAATGACCGCTGGATTGAGAATGGAAGGGGTTACTCTTACTATATTCAAACCTAAATCAAAATCACAAAGTACTTAATAGAGGGTGAATATTTTGATATAAGTCACAAGATTTATGTTCTATACCTCTATAGAGAATCTCTTCCCAAGAACACTACTCCTTACCACTACATTCAGCTAACCTTTAGCTCATACCACGAAACACCTAATGTATCACAAAATGTCTACATGTTACCAACACCACATTCAATCCTAGTATTATAACCATTCCATGGACTCCTACTAACCACTCCTTTTAAGAATTCCCATTTTCTTGCCACTTTTACCGATAGAACTTTCATGCATTATTACGAGGAACAACCTTATTAGTCATACCTTATCTCCTTCTCCCTCAGCATTTAAAACCATAGATTGAATAAATATACCAGTACTATAACAATAAGAAAATATCAATCATTTTCTCTACCATCACACCACTACTATCGACAACACCACTCTAACTAAAACGGATTATTGAGAGAACTTTAAAGTGAAAGATCATAAGCATGATTCATTCGAGATATCTGATATAAGAATATGCATGGCATAACATTATATTGCTACCTATTGAGAGTAATCATGAATATATGAGACTGAACATACTATGAGACATGAATGCTTATATGAATAGGTTCATATCATAAGGTTGATATACATAACTTTATGAGGTAAGATTGAGATCAATGAGCTAAAGTCTTTGCCCCTCATTCTGGAAAATAAGCATCGATGTGAATCTCTCTGAAGTGTACGGGCATAGGTCATAGACACAATTCTGATATTGAAACCATCAACAAGGTGTCGTAGTAAGTTAATTTGAGAAATACACATGATTACGAATGGACTGATGTACCTCTAAAAAACATTCGAAAGACATCACTATCTCATCCTCAACACTTGACTTGGTTTCTTATCTTATCATCTCCCCTTCAGATTTGGAGTTCAAACTTTAAAGTTATGGATCTATTCTATTATCTCTAAAATCACGTACATTCACTTTAATGTAAAACTCAAAAAAGGCTTATCTTATGCCTACCGAACTCTCCATAAGTAGGTACTAAGACTCTTTCTGAGACCTCTTTCTAAGTTGCTTCTCGTAACCTCTTCTCATGGATTATAAGGTTGCATCATCTAGCTCTTAAGGGAAGAAAAATTAATGCTTACCTCAACCTATTCCACATTAACAGCTCAATTATACTATCTAGGCACACATGAAAAAAGAATCATTAACTTAATTGGAACCTTGTGTGACTACATACGATCTCGGGTACACCTCTTATTGCTCTTGTTAATCTAATGACTTAGCCACACTTCATTGCTCTTACCTTAAAGTTAGAATCTCATACTTGTACCACTCACCTTCATTGTAACTAACCTCTTAACTCCTCACCTACTCTATATGAAACCTACCAGATCACATCTCAATCTAACATCATCACCCTCATGTTTTCATCTCTTTTTATCAAGATACCCATCTCAAATTCAAGCTAAATGTTTATTACTAAACTCGGATATTAATATGATTTCTCACTTGCTATACTAACTTAAGACTACTAGATACAACTTAAGAAACAATCGCTCACTAAGACCTCATGAAAAGTAGTCAATTTTATATCACAATCTTCATACTTACAATTTACTGTCATACTTCCTGTCACAACTTAAGTACTATTTACCCACTAACTATACATCATTGGCTAACTAGTTCTATAGACCTCTGAATATCATGAGATCTCCCAAAAAAAATCATAAGTCTGACTTAGATCTATCACTTCATGAAAAATCTTCTCCTCTATTCAACACATACACTTAGTCGTTACTAATACAATGAAACTTCATCATAAACTCATTTCTAGTTGAAGTATACTCTAACTCGTCCTAACTAGTAACTCTTACTCTACCTCCTTTCATGAAATATCATATATCTATCATTTCTTAGTCTACCAATAAGGGAAAAACTCCTTATTAATTACTCACTAGGTGCATGACTATAATAACATAATTTGCCTCATAACCCTCTCCTTTCTTAGATTACTATACCTCTGCATACTTTCCTCTAACTTTGGGCTCTTCTACTATTACTGCTCATAATCTCGTAACTCATATTATCTTTTCCGGTGAAAATACTACCCAAGCTCTAAAATATGCTTCATCATAAGGGTCTCAACTTAACAAGGTTTAGAGAAGAAAGTCTGGGAGTACATCTCACTTTTAGGTTGAACGGACTATTTACATGAATAATATTGCATTCTTTCGAATCATAACCCTTAAGCTCACTCACAGGCTTCTCTCAAGCCTCTCTGCAGTCTCATGACTTTCTTAAGATTTTTGCTTAAAGTAACTAATCGATAAGGATCTATCTTTACTTTTCTACTACCTTGAGTATGAGGGGTAGTTGAATGGATCTGATGAACGCACAAGTTTGAATGAGTTCCTTATGACATAGTTTTATTGCATGATATTGATTATGAAAGAAAAGAAACTTTTCTAAAATGTCTATAATCCCTTATTTATAGAATTAGGGCCCTCACAACAACAAATAAGAGCCTAGTTGACATGGTTTCATAGACACCCTAGGACATTTGAACTCTGTGCTCTGATACCAAGTTTGTCACGACCCGAGCCTACACCCTAAACATGGCCCACACTTGAGAACCATTGCTGGTCCCTAAGCCCTTATCTTGGCTGACTATAAGACGAAGATTAACTTGAGCATACATAAGCATCAAATTGAAAGAAATGTTTAAAAACAGTATACTGAATTTCAAAACTTCATTAAATATACTAGTATGAAACATAAGTTTTAAATAAAATATCTCAAACTGAAAGAATATCTGAAATTGTCTATCTATAAAGCCTCTACTATACAAAGATAAGTGCCGGGACAAGTGCTACGACTCCTCAAAAGAATTACTACTAACAACTCATAAAATTGGAGTACTCTGAAAGCAAGGAGGTCTCACTCATAAGCAGATGAGCGGATGAAGTGATCTCAATAGACTCTTGTTGAGGATCCTAATAATCTGTATCTGACTTGGAGTGAAACCCTAGCTTCTGGGGAAAGTGAAGGCTTTGAAAGACTCCATGGGTGAAAGCTACCCATAGATGAAAAGCCATCATACCTTGATAATAAATCTTCAAAGAATTTTAGGAAGAAGCCTTGAATTCTCCAAACCCTAGCTCCAATTCTACTCTTCTTCTTTGAGTTTTAGAGAGAGAAATTCATGTGGAGAAGATAAAGTTTTGGGTTTTCCTTTTGATTCTAGAAAAGTGACTTAATTGGGGGAAATTTGAGTCTAATTTAGGAAGAATAACTAAAGACCCTTAGAATTGAATTTAAAATCAGCCTACTAGCATGCTTTAGCTCGCCAACTTGCACTACTTAGCTCGCCAAGGACACTAGGCGGCACACCTAATGGTCCCATGGCTCGCCTAAATTTCCAGAATGCTCCCTCAAGGGGAAGCTCACTTAGGCGATGGAGACGGTCTATGGGCGATGCGCCAACCTAGTAGGTGAGCCCCGACCTAGCTGGCCTAAATTTCCAGCAGCTAGGTCATGGGGACAGTCCCCTAGGCGACCCCAAGTAGACTTGGGCGACTCGCCAAGTTCCTTGGGCGACCATGCTTCCCCCTCTCCTAAAGGTCCAAAGGAAGAACATATTTTCCTTCACTATTTCTTGGAAGTTTAGGCCCTTTCCCTCTTCCTTGACTTTTACCCCCTTCATTTTAGCTTTAGTAAAGTCTACACATTTCTGAAGTGTTACATTATCTCCCCCTTGAGAACATTCGTCCTCAAATGGCGATCTAGACACCATACAGAATCAAGACTCAAGACTAGCAGCCCATCATGCATGCAATATCAAAAATAATGCAAAATGCAAAGGAGAAAACATCAACTCTGTCTCAAAACATAAACAATGCAACACAAGGAAGTGGGAGCTACATCCACCACCCATTATGCACACAACTCATTAGTTCTCATAAACATAGGAGGAACTACCTTTTCCAACTAAAATCAAGCTCAACACAACATTATGGAGCCAATATGCCATTTCATCAAAAGTATAACTAAGCATGTTCATCAAATCATCTCATGAAGTCAAATATGCAATCATCATACTAAAATACACAACAACATGAGGAACATATAAATCATGGAAAACTCATTCTATACTAAACATGAATTCTCACAAGAACATGCATATCATAAGGAAAATCATGAAGAACACAAAGCACACATGACTCCCAAAACACCAAACTCAAGAGAAACTACTTACCTCAAGCTTGGATAGGAGTAGAAGTAAAAAGATGAGGATAGCAGGACTTCATATCTGCCTCAACCTCCAATGTAGCACCCTCAACTAAATGATTTCTCCATAACACCTTTACAGAAGCTATTTCCTTATTTCTTAACCTTTTGACTTATTAGTCAAAGATCTCTACCGGAACCTCTTCATACGAAAGTCTCTCATCAACTCCCAACTATTCTAAGGGAATGATGGATACTAGATCACCAATACACTTCTTGAGCATAGAAACATGAAATACTGGATGAACTGAAGCGAACTAATTTGGCAAGTCTAACTCATAGGCAACTTTCCAAAAACGTTTCAAGATTTGATATGGGCCTACATACAGGGGACAAAGTTTCCCGTTCTTGCAAAACCTCATCACACCCTTCATAGGTGATATTTTAAAATAGACCCAATCACTAACTTCAAATTCTAGATCCCCTCTTCTAACATCGGCATAAGACTTTTGTCGACTTTGGACCGTCCTCAACCTCTATCTAATGAGTCAAACTTTCTCAATGGCCTTGTAAACTAGTTCGGGACCAATTAGAGCAATTTCACCTATTTCAAACCAACCAACCGGAGATCTACATCTCCTACCATACAATGCTTCAAAAGGAGTCATGACAATACTTGAGTGGTAACTATTGTTGTAGGCGAACTCTATTAACGGTAGGTGGTCATCCCAATTACCTTTGAAGTCTATAATACATGCCCTCAACATATCCTCTAAGGTTTGGATGGTACGTTCCGCTTGACCATCGGTTTGGGGATGAAAAGTCGTGCTAAGCTTAACCTTAGTACCAAGCCCTTTTTGGAATACCTTCCAAAAGTGTGAATTAAATTAAGTACCCCGATCCAAAATAATAGATAAAGGAACCCCATGCAACTTCACTATCTCCTTGATGTACAATTTGGCATAGTCTTCCACCAAAAAGGAAACATTGAGGGGAATAAAGTGGACTGATTTTGTCATTCTATCAATAATGACCCAAATAGAATCATGTTGCCTTCAAGTACGAGGCAAACCCACAATAAAATCCATAGTCACATCCTTCCACTTTGATGTGAGGACAAAAATATATATTTTAATTATTATTTGCCTCACATTTATTATAGCATGAATTTTATGAATTGTGCTGAATAGTATATTTTATTTGTAGGATTAAATTGGTGGAAAAATGAAGAAGTTTGGAGCTAAAAAGAATTAAAGATGGAAGGTTGAAAAAGGAAATTAAGCAGGCAATTTAATGAATTAAATTGAATATTATATTAATATTCCAATATATTGGAATTGTAGCGCAAAGTGAAGAAACCAAAGTGATGTTGTTATTTCATTGCCACGTGGCAATCTCTATAGCCATTGGCCAATTGATGCATGGCGGTGCAAAATCAAATAATTTGAGATTTCAGGAAAAACAAAAAGTAATTTGAGGTCGTACTGTTCACGCGGCGGAAAAAAAGGAATTCAATTCCTTTAGGATTTGGATTCCTAATTTAATTTGAACTCAATTATTTTATTTAGGATTTTCTATATGTATATATAGGGCATGAAAAAATTATATTTAGGGGAGCCAAGAACCAAGAAACAATACACAGTATAAATTTTATTCTAGCTTAGGAACTTCGGAAGAGCCGACGTGGAGGCCGAAGAATTGTGGTTTATTCTTTCTTCTTTGTTATTTATTTGTATTCTTGATTAATAAAAGACAGTTTTGCTATTGTTCTTAAACTTTTTATGATTAATACAAGAATATTTATTTTAATAAATTTTGATTGTGTTTTTGAGATAATGAGTAGCTAAATTTCATAACTAGGGTTGATGAATTCTTAAAGTAAGTATAAGTGATTCTTAAATGATTTTTATGCATGTATTGTTAATTCTTTCGTTTAGAAGTCTTTTTAACGAGTGTACGCATTAGAACTCGTCTTGTTGCTACTTGCCGGTCCAAGGAGATGGTTAGTAAGAAAAGAATTATCAACAGAGATTTAGTATGATACTATCTAATAGTCTAATGTCAATTGGTGCGAGGGTGAAAACTAAGTCATACATTGATGTTATGTCTAATCTGAGGTAAAGGTAAGGCTTAGTAAAGTATACACACGTAGCCGGACCAAGGTGCAGGGTGAAATTCCCTATTTGGAGGATCAATCATTTAGGGATATCTAACTTACCAACCTTGCATGCTAAAAATTGAAATAGATCACTAGTGCGATAATCTTGCTGTTTTATGAAATCATGGGGAACACATTCCTAGTTATTTCTAATAATCTGAATATAAATAAATACTTAGTTCAAAGCTATTTTTATTCTTTTTATTTTTGTTTCTATTCAAATTCCCCCATTTTTAATTAATGACTATCAAGTTAAACATTTGCTATTGACAATATTCTTCCATATTCTCTGTGGGATCGATCCCGACTCATAGTTGGGTAAATATATTGCATACAATCATTTATATTTGTTTTCAAGAAGTATATTTGGACGTTATCTTGAATGGCGCTGCTGCCAGGGAATGTGGCTTAGAAATCGTCTTTAGTATTTATTTTGACTTGTAGTTTTTTTTTGTTTCTTAGGATTAGTTTTATATTTGTTTTCTTTTTATTTATTACTCATATTTCTTTTATTCTTCTTGAGATATCATCTGAAAAAGTATATAGTGATAACTGTTCTTGCAATTCTTGTACTTCTGATATTATATTATATGGATTCTTAGAGGTTAATTTTTTCTCAACAAGATAAGTTGTATGGGGACATGAAAGATTTGTTAATACTTTGCTATATAATCAATATGTAAGCGCATGCTTGAGGATATCTTTGGTTTTGATCTCTATTATTTAGATTGTGAGTTGAGTGCAAAGATTAAATCATTTGACACCCAACAATTTAGTAATAATATGTGTGAGGAAGAAAAAATACTTATAAGTCAACTTGAAGAGCTAAAAGTTGAGGGCTAATTGTTGGATCATACTTTTATTGATGTTGTCATTGTTGAGAAGAGTACACTAGAGTTATGTAATGAAGTAGATAATATTATTTTTAAAAACTCTAGTGTGAGTAAATATGAGGGTGTAAATAATAATACAATTCATAAGTTAGGATGCACTAGACCTCATTCCAATCATTTTTTTCACATTATATTTATATGATGAAATATTAATCGAGCCATCTGAGCCTATAGAAGAGTGTATGGGGGAGGAACAATGTGTCTATATTCTTGAATTTATTGTTCCAATATCGGAGAATTACATTCCACACTTAGGATCCAAGAAGTGCATAATGTGATATCTATTGCTTGGGACCTTTATTTTTGTACCACCACCCCTTGAGCGTAATGGAAAAATTGATGCAAAATTAGGGGTGCAATTCATATCTTCAAAGTGGAAGGAAAAATAGTAAAATTGATGGTGTCGTGCCGCGACGTTAAATTAAGCACTTATTCAGAGGCAACCCAATTAGTAGTGTAACTTCTTATTTTATTTTATTTTAATTTTATTAGTATCACTTTTTTTCTTTTTTTTCTTCGGTCTTGTTTTTGCAGATTAGGGGAAGTCTGAGTACCCAAAAAAAAAATTGAAGCAAAGGAGCATGTTTGAGCTTAAGTGTGGGTGACGACCCTTGATGAAAATTAAGAGAACATGCTACTAGCTAGGCCCAAAGGCCTCGGGGAGTTTTCCTAACCCTTGTTTTAAATTTTATTTAATGCTTTAGGGACATAGCATCTTTTTAAGTGTGTGGTGGAGGAATGAATTCCTAGTTTTTACTATTTTATTGAGTCTTTTCTTTTTTTAGAATGGGTTCCTTGGCTTCTGTTTTCGGTTCTTTTCCTATGGATAGTCCCTTTGAACCGAGTGTCTTTTATTCTTTTTAGGAATAAGTTTTCTTTTGATTTTTTTGAGAGAAAAGAAAATACTTTTTTGAGTGGTGTGATACTTGCTATTTAGGCCTAAATTTTTAGTAGTACTTTCTTGTGAATGCTTGATTGATAAGGAAATTGCAAACTCTTTGACACCTAAGCTCATGGTTGTGACTTTGTATATAGCTTATTTTATTTTGTAGTTTGTTATGATCCTATATTTCTTAGAAGTGGAATTGATCCATCTTGATTGATATTTGTGCCATGTGTGGTGAGAATTTGTTTATTCCATGTTTTGCATCTTAGTCTAGAACTTGCCCTACATGTTATTGAAGCGAAATAAAAAGTGTTGCCTTGTTTATGAGATGAAAATAACTTTCTTTGAATTGTTTGGTAAATTTTAGCTTTTTCAGATATTATATCACTAGTTAACCCTTGAGCCTTTGAGCCTATATTTTCTTGTAAACCACATGATCGAGCCGAATCCCTTTTTATTGATACCATAATTCTATTTGATCCAAAAAGAAATCCATAATGCACTATGTTGATAAGAAAAGTTTAAAACATTGGTAGAAGTGAAAAAATGGTGAAAATACTTGATGTGTGAAGAATGAAGAAAAGTGTGAAAACATTGTTTTGGCCCTGGTCCCTTATGGATATTGTGCACCTCAACCAAGCTTAAAAGCTTAAGTTGAGGGTGACTAATTCAGAAGTATGCTTAAAATATTGGCCCTGGTCCTACCAAGAATATTGTGTATCTCACTTGAGCCTCAAAGCCTTGAGTTGAGGATGGCTAGTGCAAAACCTCTGGAAAACAAACTGATTGAAGCATTCTTGAGATGATGAGCATTACTTGTGAAATAATTGTTGAAGAGAGGGCTGAAAATAGAAAAAAATAATGGGTGTTGAAGTCTAAAATTGCAAAGTGTTTAAGTAAGTGTAAGTCACTATTATATAGTTTTCCTACCCGTCTCCTAGCCTACATTACAACCCGTTAAAGTACTATTTGATTCTATTCAAGCATGCTTAATTAGTGGAGATGTACATAATGGGCAAGCGTATGGTTCTTTGTGCATACATGTGAATTTTATTTGTGACTGTGAGAGGTGTTCTTGATATGAAGTCCTTAATTTATATTCAATCTTTTGAATTGAGTGTGTGGACTATTTGTTTTTGTGAGGGCACTTGTTTCATGATAGATAGGTGATTTTATTAGCTTTGTTTGATGAGAGTAGGTGGGCAAGCTTAAATTTGATGAGTTCAAAGTCCTTCCTTGAGGTTAGGAGGTTAGATGTTTGTTGTTTATTTGGATGTCTTGCATAATGACTGAGAAGTCTACTTGATGTTTTGAAATTGGTATATGACCTAATTGTTTGTATTAACCAAAGTAATGGCATTACTAGTATGATTTTTTTTTGGATGAGCTTTAATATTTGCTCAAGGACAAACAAAACTTTAAGTGTGGGGTATTGATGTGAGGCCAAAAATATATATTTTAATTATTATTTGCCTCTCATTTATTATAGAGTGAATTTTATGAATTGTGCTGAATAGTATATTTTATTTGTAGAATTAAATTGGTGAAAAAATGAAGAAGTTTAGAGCCAAAACGAATTAAAGATGAAAGATTGAAGAAGCAAATCAAGGATACAGCTTAATGGATTAAATTGAATAGTATATTAATATTTCGATATATAAGAATTGTAGCGCAAACTGAAAGAAACCAAAGTGATGTTGTTATTTCATTGCCACGTGGTAATATCTAAAGCCACTGGCCAATTGATGCATAGCGGTGCAAAATCAAGTAATTTGAGGCAGTACTGTTCACGCGGCAGAAAAAAGGAATTCAATTCCTTTTGGGTTTGGATTTCTAATTTAATTTGGACTCAGTTATTTTATTTAGGTTTTCTATATGTATAAATATGGCATGAAAAATTATTTTTAGGGGAGGCAAGAACCAAGAAACAATGCACAATATAAATTTTCTTCTAGCTTAGGAACTTTGGAAGAGCCGCGTGGAGGCCGGAGAATTGTGGTTTATTCTTTCTTCTCCTTTATTATTTATTTGTATTCGTAACTAATAAAAGATAGTTTAGCTATTGTTCTTAAATTTTTATGATTAATAGAAGAATATTTATTTTAATAAATTTTGATTGTGTTTTTGAGATAATGAGTAGCTAAATTTCATAACTAGGGTTGTGGGAACCATGATGAATTATTAAAGCAAGTTTATGTACAAAGTGATTCTTGAATAAATTTTATGCATGTATTGTTAATTCTTTCGTTTAGAAGTCTTTTTAACGAGTGCACGCGTTAGAACTCGCCTTGTTGCTACTTGCCAGACCAAGGAGGTAGTTAATAAGAAAAGAATTATCAACAAAGATTTAGTGTGATACTATCTGATAGTCTAATGTCAATTGGTGTGAGGGTGAAAACTAAGCCATACATTGATGTGATGTATAATCTGAGGTAAAGGTAAGGCTTAGTAAAGTATACACACGTAGCCAAACCAAGGTGCGGGGTGAAATTCCCTATTTGGAGAACCAATCACTTAGGGATACCTAACTTACCAACCTTGCATGCTATAAATTGAAATAGATCACTAGTATGATATTCTTGCTATTTTATGAAATCATGGGGAACACATTCCTAGTTATTTCTAACAATCTGAATATAAACAAATACTTAGCTCAAAGCTATTTTTATTCTTTTTATTTTTGTTTCAATTCAAATTCCCCCATTTTTAAATAACAACTATCAAGTTAAATATTTTCTATATACAATATTCTTCCATATTCTCTGTGGGATTGACCCCGATTCATAGTTGGATAAATATATTACTTACAATCGTTTATATTTCTTTTCAAGAAGTATATTTGGACGTTATCACACTTCCAAGTGGGAATATCTATATATTGGGAAAAGCCTCCCGGCCTTTGGTGCTCCGCATTAACTTGTTGACAATTCGGACACTTGGCTACAAAATCCGCTATATCCTTCTTTATAACATTCCACTAATAGACATTCCGTAGATCACGGTACATCTTGGTGGCTCCCGGATAAATAGATACCGCAAACCATGAGCTTTCTCTAGAATTTTCTCTCTCAAGCCATCAACATCTGGAACACATAACTGAGCTTGGTACCTAAGCACCCATCTCCCCCTTAGGAGAAAGCCTCAATGGACTTGTTGAGTACCGATTCTTTCAACTCGACTAATATAGGATCAAAGTCTTGCTTAGACTTCACGTCCATCACAAAGGATGATTCGGAACCATTACATAACATAACACCACCCTTAGTGGAATACACTAGTTGAACGCCTAGTCGGGCCAACCTATGCACATTAAGAACCAATTCTCTCTTTTCATCCTCTACATGAGACTACTAAGGGCATCCACAACTACATTAGCTTTGTCAAGGTGGTAAAGGACACTAATGTCATAATCCTTTAAAAGTTCTAACCACCTTCTTTGTCAGAGATTCAAGTCTTTTTGGCTAACCACTTATTGAAAACTCTTTTCATCAGTGAACACATCAACGTGCACCCCATATAGATAATCCCTTTATATTTTCAAGGAAAATACTACTGCTGCTAATTCGAGATAGTGGGTTGGGTAGGTTTTTCCATGGACCTTGAGTTTCCTTGAAGCATATGCAATCACTTTACCATGTTGCATAAGGACACATCCCAAACCCACTCTAGATATGTCACAATATACAACAAAACCATTGGTACCTTCCGGTAAGGTCAACACTGGAGCGGAAGTAAATCTATCTTGGAAGCTTGGAAGCTTTTATCACAAGCCTCTGACCATATGAACTTAGCTTTCTTTTGAATCAAAGTCATCAATGGAGAAGCAATGGAGGAAAAACCCTCAACAAATCTCCTATAGTAACCCGCCAAACCCAAAAAGCTTCTAATATCGGTAGGAGTTAGAGGTCTAGGCCAACCCTTGACCACATCCATCTTCTTAGGATCTACCTCTATACCCTTGTTTGATGCAATATGACCAAGGAAGGCTATGGACCTTAGCCAAAACTCACATTTACTAAACTTTGCATATAATTGGTGGTCTTTAAGGACTTGCAATACAATCCTCAAATGGTTCATGTGTTCATTTTCACTCCTTCAATAGATCAAAATATCATCAATAAACACGATCAAAAACATATCAATGTAGTGTCTAAACACTCTATTCATTAGGTCCATAAATGCCGCCGGGGCATTTGTCAACCCAAATGACATAACCACAAATGCATAGTGACCATACCGGGTCCTAAAGGCCGTCTTGGGAATGTAAACCCCTCTCACCCTTAGTTGATGGTAACCTAAATGAAGATCTATTTTGGAGAAATTTTTAGCCCCTTGAAGTTGATCAAACAAGTCGTCAATCCTTGGAAGAGGATATTTATTCTTTATGGTCACTTTGTTTAATTGGTGATAGTCAATACACTTTATAAGAGACTCATCCTTCTTTCTAAGAAACAACACCGGAGCACTCCATTGAGAGATACTTGGTTGAATAAAACCTTTGTCTAACAAATCCTTTAGTTTCTCCTTCAACTCTTTCAACTTGGCCGGAGCCATTCTATACGGAGGAATGAAGATAGGTTGCGTAGCCGGTAAAAGATGAATGCCAAAGTCTATTTCCCGCTCTGGAGGAATACCAGGCAAATCATTGGGAAAGACTTCTGGAAACTCATTCACTACCGGAACCAACTCTAGAGAAGGGCTTTCGGACTCAACATTCATAACCCTAACGAGATGGTGAATACACCCTTTGGAGATCATTTTCCTAGCTTTGAGGCAAGAGACAAATTGACCTCTATGGATAGAATTTCTCCCTTTCCACTCTAAAATAAACTCTTTTGGAAATTGAAACTTTACTACCTGAGTCCTACAATGAATAGAGGGATAACATGAATGCTACCAATCCATGCCCTAAATCGTATCAAAATCTAATATGTCTAACTCCACCAAATCCACCAAGGTAACTTTATGGGACAAAGAAATAGGACAACTCCTATAGACTCTTTTTGCCACTACTGAGACACCAACCATGGTAGAAATCGAAAAAGGCTCAATTAATACTTTGGGGAGTATTTCAAATTTCATAGCCACAAAAGGTGTCACAAAGGACAAGGTGACACTGAGATCTAACAATGCATATACATCAATAGAAAAGACTTGTAACATACCGGTCACTACATCCAGTGAGCTCTCTTGGTCACCTCGGGATTGAAGAGCATAGAAGCGGTTTTTCTTAGGATCATCAGAATCGCACTTCGCACATGTAGGCCTCACCATAGAAGATCCATCACTATTGCCTCCTTGAGGCTTAGGGTTAGACACCCTATGGTTGTTGACCCTTGGAGCACTAGAGGAGCCTTGGTTGGAGAACCTTCTCTTATACTTTGGTCAACCTTGACCCTCAAACATACCTTTGGAAGAATTCCCCTCATCGTTCATTGGTCTCTTCACTTCCCTATTCTTCTTCCTAAGTCTTGACTCCTCAACTTGTTGAGCATACATCATTCGACATGAGATATCCATATTATGATGGAGCATTGCCGCACGACATTCTTCTTCAATCAAGTCGGACACCCCCATCAAGAACCTACTCATTTCATCCCTTAGATTTGACACCAAAGATGGAGAATATATATAATTGGACAATTGAGTGAATTTGAGTGAGTAGTCTTTCACACTCATTTTCCCTTAACGAAGGATGATGAATTCCTCGACCTTAGCCTCCCTCAATTCTTGGGGAAAGTATATAGCAAGAAATGTGTATTTAAACACTTCCCTCTCTATGGGACCCGCTCCTATAGGCCTATTGTCTTTCCATTGTTTATACCAAACTAAAGCAACAATCTTTAATTGGCAGGTGGCTAGTTCCGCTTTCTCTACCAAAGTCACTCCGATAATGTCAAGTATTTTGCAAACCTCTTCCATAAACTCATGAGGATCCTCTGCCCCTTTGGAACCATGAAACTCGAGGGGGGGGAGGTTTCATCCTAGCAAAGTTTGTAATCCTTGAAGTAGCCAAAATCACATTTTGATAAGCCAGAGCAACAACCTCTGTATTAGCTTGGGCCGTTATGTCTTGGCTTGAGTTGTCACAGCTTGAGTCAATATTTGTAGAGTTGACCTTATTTCCACATTTGACATAGCCCCCACATTTATAGGAGCTTGAGGAACTTGAGGACCTTGGGGAGGAACTCCCTCATTCATATTCTCCTCTTCCATCCTTCTTGTGTTCGCCCTTCTTGATTCATATACTATAGACACAAGAGAAGGATTAGGAAAAGGAATTCATAGAGTTAAACTCTAAGGAACAACTAAAGAGTAATGAAAGAAGTAAAACTTCCTAACCATCTTATAGCCTCTCATTCATAAATGTGGCGCGCTTTACACTCATGCGCAAGACTCTACTAGACATAGTTTATGAGACATCATCATAAAATCATTCTAAACCTTGTGCTTTGATTACCAAGTTTGTCACGACCCAGGGGTACCCCCTAGATATAACATAGCGTACTCATCCCCGAAGGGGTCTCATACAAGCCTTTAGCATATCATGACATAAGATAAATAGAAATGATGTGGAATATAAAACTTTTTACAATCGAAATCTTTTCATAAAATCAAATAGAAGTCTAGATTGTCTCATTAAACCATCTAATACAATCGAATATCAATAAGGGTCAAACCTTTACAACATAGTCTCAAGAGAATGTAAAATAGAAACTAGAAATGAACAACTTTCATCCTCGAACCATGAGAACTCACCAAAAGCGTGGAGAGAATCAATCCAAGCTTTGAACAATAAAAGAAGCACACCTCAACAATAGGGACCTACAATGATAGAAAAATATTGAAAATATGGGTTAGTACAAAATTGCCCTAAGTATGGAAGCCATGCATAAAAATCCTTAAAATATGCAAAAAGGAACAATTTAATTGAAACCATGCACTTTATCATTTTTAAGAGTCATCATGCAAAATAGTGTAAATACCTAAGTCAAACCAATTCATAAGCAACCCTAAGTTATACTTGTGCAATGCATAAACAAGATCCCATAATCCTCTTTAATACTATGTACCACTTTTAGGCCACCATGATCATACATATCATACCTTGTCCTCATCCATAACCAATGCTCATAAACAAGGAAACATTCATGTTCATTAACTTGTAACAAGGAAAGCCACTCATAGCAACAATCTATATCTTAAATGCATAAATTCACATACCTTCATAGCATAAGAAAACCACACCATGCCCCTTTCCAAAGCCTACTTGTGCAATGCATAAGTGAAGTCTCATACCCCCACTCACACTAAGTAGAACTCCTTGAGAAGTCATAAGTACAGCTCATGTTCATGTTCTTGTCATTTTCATATTCTTGTCATGTAGGGAAAATAGCCTTAACCGATATAGACCATGTGAGCTACATGGAATCCGGTGTCATGTCCCACAGCAAAAAGAGATGTCCTACTTGCCTAAGGTAGAACTAAATGTATTGTCTTTCAGGTGGATCCACTATCTAATGACCTATGTGGGCACATATTTATGGGATAGGGAGATTGCTTCTAGAAAGCCCAAACCTATTGAATTGATGGGAGAGCTTCCATCTCATGAGATTACTTTAGATGACCCAACCTTTTGAATTAACAGGAGGTCCTCTACCTCACATTCCATATCCACTTGGTGCTAAGAATTACTTCCCCCAAAATTTACATGTTTAGTCTTGAATTGAATTTACATGTATGAAGGAGTTTTTTACCCTTCATTCAACACAACTCATAAAAGAGATCATAGATTCAGTTAGGTGAGAATGAACTTTCAACCTTAGAATCATTATTATGTGATTAAACCTTTCACATCATGTCCATAGTTTGTTTATGAGAACAACTTTTCAATCAACACAACAATATTATCACAGTCATAGACATTACATGCATAGTAATGTGTAAGGGCATGGGGAGAATGATCTTTCAACAATACCACAATTACACCATAGTCATAGAATCTTCACTCTCTAAGTGAATCATAACCTCATACACAATTCTCATAAACATGTACAAACCCTCATAATTTGCCCTTCAAGGACCATAAATCACATTCAACTAAAACATCTAGAATTACTACATTAGACAGGGACAATATCATGATTCAATAAACTCAATCAATATCGACATAACCAATTAACATGCTTCTATAATCAATCAACCCACATCATGAAATCACAATTTAGTTATATGAGGGATTCATGGGTTCTTAGGGGGATTTCATCATAAATTAACAATAAATCATCAGTTCAATCATAATCCATCATAATAAACCATTGAAATCGTTTTGAAAGAGAACTCATAACTAGGAGTGAAACCCTAGCTTTTGGGAAAATTGGAAGCTTTGAAATCAAGTTTTGAAGGGACTCTATGGGTGAAAGCTACCCATAGATGAAAAGCCACCATACCTTGCTAATGAATCTTCAAAGAATTTCAGGAAGAAGCCTTGAATTCTCCAAACCCTTGCTCCAATTATACCCTTCTTCTTCTTTGTGTTTTAGAGAGAGAAATTCTTCTGGAGAAGATGAAGTTTTGTGTTTTCCTTTTGATTCTAGAAAAGTGACTTAATTGGGGTAAATTTGAGTCCAAAAAGCTTATATACTTACTAGGAAAAGAGTAATTCATTGTATAATTAATTTAGGAAGAATAACTAAAGACCATTAGACTTGAACTTAAAATCAACCTACTAGCACGCTTTAGCTCGGCAACTTGCACTACTTAGCTCACCAAGGGCACTAGGCGACACACTTAATGGTCCCTTAGCTCGCCTAATTTTCTAGAATGCTCCCTCAAGGGGCAGCTTACTTAGGCGATTGAGAGGGTCTATGGGTGATGCACCAGCCTAGTAGGCGAGCCCCGACCTAGCTCGCCTAAATTTCCAATAGCTAGGTCATGGAGACAGTCCACTAGGCGACCCCGAGTAGACATAAGTGACTCGCCAAGTCCCTTGGCCAACCATGCTACCCCCTCAACAAAAGGTCCAAAGGAAGAACATGTTTTCCTTCACACTTTCTTGGAAATTTAGGCCCTTTCCCTGTACCTTGACTCTTACCCCTTTCATTTTAGCTCTAGTTAAGTCTGCACATTTCCGAAATCTTACAGTTTGCCTTTTAAGCCTTCATTTTTCATCAAAGTCCTGTCACCTTCGGCGATGGTCATATTGTTCACCCTTCATCTTCAGCGAGTAACCATTTATACTTTTTAATTCATCAACCTGCCATGAACATCTTCAATTGTGAGCACTATCACTTTGGGCGAGGTCAGGCCACTGGGCGATCCACCTTTTTGGTTAGGCGACCATTAGCATGGAATCTATACTTCTTCCAATGGTTTTGGTCTTTCTTCATGAAGGTACCCTTGCCTTGTCCTGTAGCCTTCATAGCTTCAAATCATCAATATATCATCAAAATAAGAAATAATTAGGCATTGAAGATACTAATTCTTAAACTAAAAATGCATCAAATGAGTGTCAGTCTACAACTCATCAGATCTCATAGTTCCAAATCATAGAATCTTCTTTCGGTCTAATTTATTCTAATAATAAATCATACCGATTACCTTACAAAAATATCTCTTTTGAGCAGACTTGGGCAACAGGATCTGAACCATAGTCTCTCTTTCGAGCAAACCACATAAATCAAACCTAAATTGTATGCATTAAACAAACTATCCACTTACATTGATCTCTTTCGAATGTCAATTGAATATAGAGAATAGGATTAAGTTTACAACATTTACCCCTGAATTAATCCCATGCTAATTAGCTTAAACTCATGAATACACAACAGTAAAATAGAGCAAACACAAAACCCACTACATTAAATCAACACTTAACCCCATAATTGCACCCCTAGAATTAGGGTTTAAGCCACCTATCATAAAAAGTAAAGAAATTATACATTTCATGACAACAACCATGAATGTGTTGAAATTACACAATTATAATCAACACGCACTACGATTTCGACTCTCAATTGTCAATTTCAAAACTGTATTCTAAAAATGCAAAACGATAAGATGTTTCTCACAAGGTAAAAAGTCTCAAAAACATCTCCAAAAACACCATACACAATCTCATACAAAAATCTACTACATTTTCTCTCCTTTGGGCCATTTATAGTTTCCCAAAATTTGTTCCAAAATTCAATATGTGACAAACTCATCGACATTAGTCGGGCTTGCCAAACATACTTAGTTAATCGTCATTTGTTCCTCAGCTCGCTCTTCGCTTGCTTCAGGTTTCAGGTGTTAGAACCTCATTTTGAGTCTATCATTCATATTTGGTGAATCGCCAATTACCACTTTTGTTTGCATTTTAGGCCTTCGCTTTACCTCAAAGTTATGTCACCTTCGGTGATAATCTTCTATCCGCCTTTTCACTTTGGTGTGTCACTGTTTCATTTTGTGTCCACCGACCTGCCTTGAATATTTTGAAGTGTGACCATTGTCACTTTGGGCAAGGTCGGGCCATTTGGGCGATCCGCCCTTTTGGTTAGACGACTACCAGTTGGAAGTTTTATACTCCTTTTAACATTTTTTGGCCTCTTTTTCATATATTCATCCTTGCATAATCCTTCAGCCTTAATAACTGCAAATTATCAAAATATCATCAAAATAGGACACAATTAGGCATTGAAGACACTAATTGTTGGACTAAAAAAGCCTTAAATGAGTATAAATCTACCACTCATCAACACTCACACTTAAACTTTTACTTGTCATCAAGTAATTCAATAACACAATTAGATCAAAAAGGGTATGTACAATAGTTCTCCATGTGAGTTTACATGCAAGTGCCACCACAAGACTAATATCAAGCATATGCAACACTCAATCATGCTCAAAAAGCTTCAAATGATGACTAGACGGCATCAATCCAAGCTCAAGCTCACTAGTGCTTCTTTTCTAATGCAAAACCATGGTTCAACAAATGCATTCAAGTACCCTCATATCAAAAACAAGTATGTTCTCTCACAAAGAATATTAATAAAGAACTTAGGAATCAATACAACTCTCACTCTCCAAAAGTGAAATACATACAAGCTTCATCCCATATGTTTGCCTATATTTTCCAATCATCACACAAACTAGTTCATGCAATATATCAAAGGTCTTTTTAGGCTTAAAATTGGGCTGAGAGTAAAAGTGTGGTCAATTTGGGTCAGTGACTTCACTTTTTCAAAGCATTGTGTACTTTTCTTCACCTCTTCTCAAGTTCCTTCCATTTATTTCACTTGGAGACTCAAATCTCAATTTTTCATTCAATTTATTTGACACCCCTTTTATTTCATCACACTTTCTTTTCATTTTAATTTTCAAACTTTTTCTCATCATTTTTTTATGAGGAGTTCCTTCTTTTTGAGACATACATCAAAGTTGAGTGTCACTTTGTTTCTTTCTGTAACTTCCACTTGGCTTTATTTCGTCCTTCCTTCTCACATCCCCTACTTAGGATTTTCTCCTAAGTTGGCTATTCAAAAAAACCAATGCTTAGAAAATAATTTATGGGTGAGAAATTAGATACAACTTAGCTCAAGAGATTTCAACATGGTTGACAACAAATGGTTTAGGCTCAACTGGTGTCAAGATGGTTGCTCACCTATACAAGGTAGTCACAAAAGAAATGAAAATTTAGGTTTCCTCTCAAAATTTGTGCCTAAGATCATGTAACACCTCAGATTTTGAAAAGGGAAAGAATGCATAATTTGTAGCTACTGCTTCAGGTCTACAAGACTAGTCTATGATTCATAAAAATTCCTATGGGTCGCAGACTTGTCCTGTAGAAATAGGAGAATAATTTTGGAAATCAAGTTCTAGTATATCATCCTATGGTTGACCAGGATGGTCCGTCGAATGATCTATGTCGTAGATAGGTTACGTAGAAGCAATCCAGACTTAGTGAAATTTTCGTGTTAAGGTTGAGTTCTATGAGTAGGTTCTATAGACGGTAGGAAGCCCTATGGATCATAGATGGGTCCCATCAAAGTTGAGAAAATTTAAAGTTCCAGTACTTGGTCTATAGTCGACCAATACGGACCGCACAAAGTTCTACGATCAGTAGGTTGGACCCGTATACTAGTGTTGGCAGTTTTTTCATACTTTTGAGTCTTTTCCTATATGATTTAGGCTTATGCTATGTTGTTTTGGAATCTATCCTAATCCATATATGAATATTTTAAGTCCTAAATCTACCCACTTCAAACTCATTCTCCTATTTCCCCAAATCCCAACCAAATTCATTCTCCTGAATCCTCTGTTAAGCTAAAGAAGAAGAAGAAGAATCTATGGTTCACTCCAAGGTATTAAATTCACCATTAATCTTGGGTTTTGAGTAACAAGGTATATGGTTATTCACCCATGAAGTCTATTCCTCAATGGGTTCCCCAAGGTTTTCCAATATCTCAATTCAATTTCAATTGATTAAAGTAGGGTTTTTGTAATTTCTCCATGGGTTTCATCCAATTATGATTCAATTGTTTTTTCAACTTTGTATTTCATGATTTAATGTAATTACAAGATATTTAGTTGAAATTATATGAACCCATGCATGATCCATGGCGTTCAACTATGAAACTATGAAAAATCCATGAACTCATGAATTATGAATTTTGAAAGTGGTATGCATGTCTTCTGAAAATGATGTTTTGATGATAAGGTGATATTAGATGAAAGTATCAACGTTGTTGTGAAAAGTTTTCTCACATACGAATACAATTATGATTGTGAAAGGTATTTATCACATATGGGTTCACATTGGTGAAAAGTTTTCTCACGTATGTTTGCGTTGTGTTTTACAGAGTTATTCTATATTTTGATTTTAAGAGGTGGATTGGTAATGATCATTGACTAGCCTTTGTTATAGTAATAACTGATTTTTTTCTATTCTGTTGGGATTAAGACTTAGCACCGATAGGGCTTTGAGGTGGAGGCTCAAATAGGATTTTCTCTAGTAGCAACCTTTAGTCCCAAACTATGTGCTTTCGTAGGATTGTCTGAAATGACCTAGCTAGTGTATCCACTTTAGCAAAGATGATGTGTACAGAAACTACCTTGGCATGTAGAATCTCCTTCTATTGGTATGAGGTATATACCGGAGTCCATGACATAGATCTCATGGTCTTATTGTCGGTTAAAGCTAATATCCCTTAAAAATGATTATATTTATCCAAAGCTTTCTTAGGTCTCTTATTTTAAATGTATTGACCATATCTTATGAGTTATGTCTTGTTGCTACTTTAAAGCTTCCTAATGTTCAAATGTTAGTCATGCATTACATGCTTAAGCTATTTATGTCATCATGTCTATTTATTCACATTGCCCCATACTTAGTAAATTTCATGTACTAATGCATACTTGTGCCTACATTGACTAATTAATGTAGGGTCCGACGCTCCCACCTCTCAAACTCATGGCAAGTTGATTATTCTATCTAATTCAAGAGTAGGTAAGTCCTTATGTTCTGAGGACTAGACACTTTTACTTTCTTTATGTCATTCTAGTTTTTGGATGATGTATGTGGTATATGGGTTACGCCCCAACCATTCCTTTGATGTTTTAGATTGATTGTTGAGACTATGTTAGACTTTCGCTTTGTCAAACTCTTTTATGATCTAATATTTCTACTTTTGAAATCTTTATATCTGTTTTCCTGTATGATGTATGATAAGTGGCTTGTGTAGGCCCTTTCAGGGCTCTACACGTCATGTTACTCCTAGGGTATACTTTGAGTCATGATAGATAATTTCTTGCATTCACCAAAGCTAAACAATAAGACTAACAAGGAAAATTATAGGATTCAACAAGCATGATTTCAAGTAGGACCTCACCACATATGGAACTTCAAACGCAATTATTTAGCACAACTCTACAAAATTAAAAGGCTTACGTATGATCTTCATTGCAAGGCTCACATCAATACGCAGCTAGTCAACACAAGAATCAAAAGGATCATTCAAAAGTGAAGCCATAATGATTTCTTCTTAGAGCATTCACACAAAACATATTTCTCATCATGAGCACTATTCAAGACATCGATATTGAACACAATCGGTCCTTGAACTTCAACAATGAAAACTCAAGCGTTTCAACAACTTCCAAACTCATGGGCCAAAAAGTAGAGGGAGACAAAATTAATCAAACAATCAAGTATCATAATAAAAATCAACATATCAAAATACAAATGTCTCAAAATATAATTGAAAATAACAAAATACAATCAAAAAGGGGAATATAGGCACAAGTACCCTCACCCAACAAAAATAAAACAACGGTGTCCTCAATGGGATAAAAAGTATATACGGGAGGAGAATGATATAAATATCCCCCTGATGGGCTATGCCAATGAAGTGCTTTAATCTTGGGGCTCGAAAGGGGTGGCATCATCTCGGGCATTAGTGCCCACCAAAAAAGGAGAAGGAATCAGTAGGTAAGCATCAACCAGGGCATCAGTGTCTGGCGGACTTTGAAGAAACTTCACTAATGCCAACTGCAAAAGTCTCCAGATGAGATATCTCCAACATGGCATGCATTACCGTCTCCTCTATAGCCTGAAAAAAGCCTCAGCAATCTCATGCTTTTCCTCTCTCAAGAACTCATTCTCATCCATCTCCTCCTTAGAATTTTCACCAACCTCATTATCACGCTGCTCAACCACACCGCTAGGTGCATCAACTCTGAGCTCAAAAGGAGGGGCTACCTCAGGTACATCATGTAAGGAGACTTCATCCCCAAAGCATCGAAATATCAATGGACCTCAGCTAGTCCACATCAGCCCTAAGGGTAGTAATCTCTCATCTCATCGCAGTCAACTTAGTAGAGGTACCCTCACTCTTCTCCCTTGCCTCCATTCTAGCGGTGATGTTGTCTAATCTCTTCCCATATGATGCTAATGTGTTCTAATATTGCACCATCTAGCCTCTAATTAGAAGTAATGCATTCTCAGTGGCCCTATAAGCAAACTTATATATATCTCTCTCTACCCTAGATGCTGTAGCATCCACTAAACAAACAAGGTTGCTTATTTGGTATATCAATGTTTAGGTCAATGGAGGTTGGGATATGGGGACATATGTAGTAGAGGTAGATAAAAAAGGTACATAGGAAGGTTGAGTGGTACCTAATGGCTTTACAAAAGAAGTGGACTGAATAGAATCAGCCTTAAGTCCAGTAAGGGGTAGTGTTTGGTGGTGGAGGCCTTCTCATTACCGCATCATCTCTCAAGTAATCCGCCTCAATTCTCAAAATGCCATTAGAGGAGGTGAGGGTTATCCTAACATCTATCTTCTCCTGATAAGGCACTTCCACAGCCTCACACAACTATGTGATCAAGACTTGGAAGGGGAGAGGGGTCTCCTCCTAACGAGCTCAGATCAACATCTCCTTCACAATAATCCCACTAACATCGACCTCTGTCTGATCAATGATGTTGCCAACTAAGATGGACATTAGATACTAGAGGATAGACTTATTTTGGGATGACATGAGGTTACTGCTAATAAAGACAACCAGTATAGGGAGGTGATGTTCATATCCTTCTTCTCAATTTTCACTCTATCAACCATACCCAGAGGAGTAATGTTTGAAATAAGGGATAACACCAATTAATTGAGTATATCTAGGCCTTATTTCATCATAAGCCTATAATGACAATCTTTGTTGCCTTTTGGTACCTAATATTTGGTATATTTTACCTACGAGGCATAGCACCATCTTTTCGCGAACGTCAACTTCCTCCAAAGGCTTCCAAACTATGAATTTTATTTTCTTGGGTAGGGCTTTTGCATAATCCTACTATAAGTCTCTCACTCATGCAAGGGCATATAGAGGCCAAACTCTCATGAACCTCACGAACCCAAGAAATTTGATGGTATCCTAGATATTGGGGTAGTCAGTCATAGCCCTACTTGTGGAGAGTCATCTCTCCTCAAGAATAGTGCATTCTCCAGCCGGTTTGAGCCTATTGAGGTCTCTTGGAGATATTATGAGGAGAAATCATAGACACTCATATTGGAGACCAAATTTGGCACCAACTTGGACCTGATATCCATCATTTTCTTGGTTATTCCCTTCTTTGGCTGCTCACCCACATGTGTATGTAACACCCTGGATCCAAAAGAGGGAAACTTAGCAAATTTCAGAACTCACAAGTACCATCCATGAAGTCCAACCACGGTATGTCGTTTGGGCCATGGACCATAGGTGTGTCTGTGAATAGGTGCCTCAGGAATTTGTCAAGGCATGGACCATGGTTGGGCTTACGGACCGTAGGTGGGACCACGTTATGTGGTCCAGGAATCATGGGTCCAGGCAAATGTCTCTGACAAGGAGCCACATTGTGCAGGTGGACCGTAGGTCCATCCACGGTCCGTCGATAAAGGGTCATGGGTCAGCTGCTGTCAGTTATTTTAGGGAAAGTTGGGTCTTTTCCTAATTATTTAATTCCTATACTATGTCATTTTGCCTAAGTTTAGAACCCCCTATATAAGTCTTTTTACCCCCCAAATTCACCCTATTTAATTCATTCTTCCAAATTCCCAAAAGAAAACAAAAACCTCCTCTAAAAATATTCTCTTTATAGAACCTGAAGAAGAAGAAGATTCAACCTAGGATTTCACTCTAAGGGTTCAATTTCTCCATTGAAGGCTAGCATTTGGACTTGAGGTATGGTAGTTTTCATCCATGAATCTCTTTTGTTCATGGAGTTCCCAAATTTCTCTATTTCAAAAGGTAGAATTCCCCAATTAGCTAGGGTTTCCTTCAATCACCATGGGTTCTTTTGATTATTGATCTTAATGATTTAATTATGTTCAAATATGCATGAATTTATGATTTAAAATGCTTTTATGATGTTTCCCCTATGAATCCATGCAAACCCCCCATGTTTCCAAATTGTGATCTCATAATGTGGGTTGTTGATTATGAAAAAGGAGTTTTATGATCTAAATCTTGAAGTAATATAATTACATGAATTTATGATAAAATCCCTATCTAATACTTGAATTCTAGATTTGGTGATTGAAAGTAAACTTTGAACCTTGAAAAGGCAAAGTATGAGTTTATGCATGATCGTAAGAAACCTATGTAAATGTTTAAGGGTGCTTTGAGAGTGAAGTGCCAAATGATGATGTTTTATGTTGTGTTGTGAAAGGCTATTCTCATAAATACATACTATCATGATGTGAAAGGTTTTCTCACTAAAAGTGAACTAAGGTTACTCAAGGAGTATCTCACATGTGTTCAAAGTTTTAAATGTTGATTTCTCTTGCATTGACTATGATGTTATGACTTATGTTTCTACCCTTCTCATATCATGCTTTACTTGGTCAATTGCATGTCATGAAATGATATGTCCCTTTTAGCATGTTTGAAATGTTTTTTATGCATAGCTATCATACTTTGTTCATTTTTGTACTAACACATACTCTTGCCTACATTTTCCCCAAAATTTAGGGTCCGACTGACAGGGTTCTCACTATAAAGGCTAGATCTTGGACTTGATTCTTCCCCGAGCTTGGTGAGTCCTCGTGGTTCGAGGACGGAGTTTATTGTTTTAGTTTATTTCTTGTATTTCCATTTGTGACATGATTTATGGGCTAGGCCTAATTTCATTTGATTGTAATAGATGGCTATGTTAAGATATGAGTTAGACTTCCACTTTTCTATAAAACTGTCTTGGACTTAAAATGATTGTTTTACTCTTTATTGATCTATTTCTTATGTTAAGAGAGCTAAGTAGCTTGTATGGAGTCCTTTGGGGTTCTCTACGTCATATTACATCTAGGGGGTACCCCTGCATCATGACAAACTTTGTATCAGAGCAAAAGGTTTTGAATGGTCCTAGGATGTCTCTTAAGCACGTCTAGTAGAGTCTTGTTCATGAGTGTGAAGCGTGTCACATTTATGAATGAGAGTCTACAAGATGATAAGTAAACTCCACTTCTTTCATTACTCTAAAGTCATGCCATAGAGTTTAACTCTATAAAGTCTCTCTCCTAATCCTTATTCTATGTTCTTCAGGACATATCTACTCGAAGGGCTAATACTAGAAGGAGTGTAAGGGAGAATGTGGAATAAGAAGCTCCTCCCCAAGCTCCTCTTTAAGCTCTGGTCGATCCTTTGGCCGAACAAGTTACAAATGCAGAGTTTAGATCGGATTTCCAAGTATTGGATCAAACCATGATGGCTCAAGCCAATAGAGAGGTATTAGTCCCCGTAAACCCGAATTTGGGTACGGTGACTTCAAGAGTGAGGGACTTTATGAGGATGAACCCTCTAGAATTTCATGCCTCCAAAGTTGGAGGAAGATCCTCAAGAGTTTATCGATGAAGTCTATAAGGTACTTGCTATTATGGGAGTAACTCTGGGGGAGAAGGTGGAATTGGCTACTTATCAATTGAAAGGTGTCTCTCAAGTGTGGTACAACCAATGGAAGGAGGCAAGACTGGTAGGAGTGGGTCCCATAGAGTGGGAAATATTTTATTCAACTTTTCTTGATAGGTTCTTTCCCTTTGGATGAGGGAAGCAAAAGTGCTTGAGTTCATCAACCTTTAACAAGTAAGTATGAGTGTGGGGAATATGCTCTAAAGTTCACTCAATTGTCCAAATATACTCCAACAATGGTTGTCGATTCTAGGGCAAGGATGAGTAAATTCATGTCAGATGTGTCTGCAATGGTGGTTAAAGAGTGTCGTACCACCATGATCATTTGTGACATGGCATCTCTCATCTCATCATGCACATATAATAAATTGAAGAGAAGAAACTCAAGGAAAAGGCTAGAGACGTAAACAAGGCATAGACCAGGGATGGTAATTTCTCTTATGCTAGATTCGATGGACATGGTCATTCTATGTTTCATCAAGGGTTTTTCGGTCAAGGTTCCTCCAATTCTCCTCCTAAGTTTAACAAGGATAGGGTATATAACCCTAAACCTCAAGGAGGTAATGAAGGTGGTTCTTCTTTGGCTAGGCCTACTTGTGCCAAGTGTCGGAAGAAACATGATGGTAAGTGCTTAGCCGGCACTGATGGTTGCTTTAGTTGCAGGAAGAGTGATCACAAAATGAGAGATTTACCCATGATTGCAGCAAAAGGAACGGAAGGCAAGCAAGCTCCTCCTAGTGGTTCGAATTCCAATGCTCTAAAGAAAAACTGCTTCTAGGCTCTCTAAATCCGAGGTGACCATGAGAGTTCCTCGGATGTAGTTACCAGTATGTTAAAGGTTTTTCAACTTGATATATATGCTTTGCTTGATACCAATGCTACTTGTCCTTTGTGACACCATATGTGGCCATGAAGTTTGATGTTCTCCCCGATATATTGTTAGAATTTTTTTTGTCTCTACTCCTGTTAGTGATTCTAATGTGGCTAAGTGGGTCTATAGAAAGTGTCATGTTTCCTTATCCCATAGAGTTACTCTTGTTGACTTCTAGAGATTGACATGTTATACTTTGACGTCATTCTTGGTATGGATTGGTTGCATTCTTGTTATGCTTCTATAGATTGTAGAACATGAGTGGTTAGATTTCAATTTTCAAATGAGCCTATCCTTGAGTGGAAAGGGGGAAATTCTATGCCCATGTGTCAGTTTGTCTCTTGTCATAAATCTTGAAGGATGATTTCTAAGGGTTGCATTTATCATCTAGTTAGGGTGAGGGATGTAGATTCTGAAACCCCTAGTCTTGAGTCGGTCCCTCTAGTTAATGAGTTTCCAGAAGTTTTCCCCGATGATTTACCCGATATTCCTCCCGAGTGGGAAATAGATTTTGGTATTGACCTTCTCCTAGATACGCAACCTATCTCTATTCCTCCTTATAGAATGGCTCCGGTGGAACTTCAGGAGTTGAAAGATCAATTAATGGATTTGTTGGATAAAGGTTTCATCCTGCCAAGTATCTCTCCATGGGGTGCTCCAGCTTTTTTTTTGTAAGGAAGAAAGACGGTTCCCTTCGTATGTGTATTGATTATCGACAGTTGATCAAGGTGACCATTAAGAATAAGTATCCCCTTCCTAGGATAGATGATTTATTTGACCAAATTCAAAGAGCAAGTTACTTCTCAAAAATTGATCTTAGGTCGGGTTATCACCAATTGAGGGTGAAAGAAGAAGATATTCCAAAGACGGCTTTTAGAACCCGATATGGTCATTATGAGTTTTTGGTAATGTTGTTTGGGTTGACTAATGCTCCAGCAGCGTTTATGGATTTGATGAATGTGGTGTTTAGACAATACCTTGATATGTTCATAATTGTGTTTATCGATGATATTTTGATCGATTCAAGAAGTGAGGATGACCACATTGATAATTTGAGGATCGCATTGCAAATTTTTAAGGATCAACAACTTTTTTCAAAGTTTAGCAAATGTGAATTTTGGCTAAGGTCCATAGCTTTTCTTGGACATATTGTGTCAATCAAGGGAATTGAGATAGATCCTATTAAGATGAATGCGGTCAAGAGTTGGCCTAGACATCGATCTCCTTCAGATATTAGAAGCTTTTTGGGTTTGACTGGTTACTATAAAAGGATTGTTGAGGGTTTTTCCTCCATTGCTTCTCCTTTGACGGCTTTGACTCAAAAGAAGGCTAAATCCATGTGGTCGGAAGCTTGTGAGAAAAGTTTCCAAGAGTTGAAAGATAGACTTACCTCCGCTTTGGTGTTGATCCTACCGGAAGGTACTGATGGTTTAGTGGTGTACTATGATGCCTCTAGAGTTGGGTTGGGATGTGTGCTTATGCAAAATGGTAAAGTTATTGCCTATACTTCAAGATAGCTTAAAATCAATGAGAAGAATTACCCTACTCATGACCTTGAATTGACGGCGGTTTTTTTTTCCTTAAAGATTTGGAGGCATTATTTGTATGGGGTTAATGTTGATGTTTTCACCGATCATAAAAGCTTGCAATATGTGTTTAGTCAAAAGGACTTGAATCTTTACCAAAGAAGGTGGCTAGAATTATTGAAGGATTATGACATGAGTATTCTATATCACCCGGTAAAGCAAATGTGGTGGCGGATGCTCTTAGTTGACTATCAATGGATAATGTTGCTCATGTTGAGGATGAAAAGAAAGAGTTGGTTCGATATGTTAATAGGTTGACTCGATTAGGTGTTCAACTAGTGGATTCCACAAAGGGTGGTGTCATGGTTCATAATGGATATGAATTGTCTTTAGTAATGGATATGAAGGCTAAGCAAGGTCTTGATCTAATTATGGTAGAATTGAAAGAGGCGGTGCTCAAAAAGTCCATTGAGGCTTTCTCCTAAGGGGGGAGATGGGGTACTTAGATACTAAGGTCATTTGTGTGTTCTGAATGTTGATGACTTGAGAGAACAAATCTTTGCAAAAGCTCATAGTTCTCGGTATTCTATTCACTCGAGAGCCACCAATATGTACCATGATTTGTGGGAGTTCTACTGGTGGAATGGGATGAAGAAAGATATTGCAGGATTTGTGGCTAAATGTTCGAATTGCCAACAAATCAAGGTTGAGCATTAGAAACAAAAAGGTTTATCCCAAAACATTGATATTCCTACTTGGAAGTGGGAAGATGTGAATATGGACTTTATTGTAGGGTTTCCACGTACTCGTCGACAATATGACTCGATTTGGGTAATAATGGATCGAATGACGAAATCTGCTCATTTCATTCCCGTCAAAGTTTCCTATTCGGCAGAAGATTATGCTAAATTGTATTTAAAAGAGATGGTAAGGTTTCATGGAGTTCCCTTGTCCATTATTTCTGATTGAGGTGCCCAATTCACGTTACAGTTTTGGAAGCCATTCGAAAAGGGTCTTGGTACAAAAGTTAAGCTTAGCACGAATTTTCATCCCAAAACTGATGGGCAAGCGAAGCGTACTATTTAGACTTTGGAAGACATGTTGAGACCTTGTGTGATTGATTTTAAGGGTAATTAGGATGACCATTTTCCATTAATTGAGTTTGCTTATAATAACAATTATCACTCGAGTTTCGATATGGCTCAATTTGAGGCTCTTTATGGTAGGAGGTGTAGATCTCCTATAGGATGGTTTGAGGTGGGTGAAGTTGCTCTCATAGGTCTGGAATTGGTACATGAGGACATAGAGAAGATTCGGCTTATTAGAGAGAGGTTGAGAATGGCCCAAAGTCGGCAAAAGTCTTATGCCGATGTTAGAATGAGGGATCTTGAATTTGAGATTCATGATTAGGTTTATTCAAAAATCTCACCCATGAAGGGTGTAATAAGGTTTGGGAAGAAAGGGAAACTTATTCCCGATTTTGTAGGCCCATACAAAATTTTGAGACATGTTGGTAAGGTTGCATATGAGCTTGATTTGCCAAAGGAGTTGGCATTGGTGCATCCGATTTTCCCTGTCTCCATGTTGAAGAAATGTGTTGGGGATCCAAAGTCCATAGTTTCCTTAGAGGGTTTGGATGTTAAAGATAATCTTGCTTATTAAGAGGTTTCGGTTAAGAATTTAGACTGGCAAGTCAAAAAGTTGAGGAACAAGGAAGTTGCTTCCGTAAAGGTGTTATGGAGGAACCATGTAGTTGAGGGTGCTACTTTGGAGGCATAGGCTGATATGATGTCTCGATATCCTCATCTCTTTCCTTCTACTCCTACTCTATCTTGAGGTAATGAGCTCCTCTTAGTTTGTTCCTTGTTTTGGAGTTCATGTGTGATTTATGTGTTTCCATGATTTCCTTATGCTATGCATGTTCATGAAAAAGCTTAAATTTTGAAAGAAATGGCTCATATGATTTATTTTCCTCATGTTGTTGTGCATTGAGTATAAGTTTCCGATAGACTTCATGAGATGATTGTTGAACATGCATTAAATATGCTTTTTGAGAATGAATTGCATAGAGGCTCCATGAGATTGTGGTGAGCATGCTTTTAGCCTGGAGAAGGTAGTTCCTCCTTGAACATGAGAAAAGTTGAGAAGTTTTGAGAATTAATGCCAATTGGGTTGCTAGATGTAGTTCCTACGTCCTTATGTTGCATTTGAATATGTTGGGTTTGGAGTTGATGTTTCCTCCTTATTTATGTTCATTGCATGCATAATGGGCTGATAGAGTTAGTTCACCCTTCTTATAATGTTTTGAGAATGTCCTAGCTTGGAGTCGATAGTTCCTCCTTGGTTGTATGCTTGCATTATTAGGTTGGGTTTTTAGTTCCTCTCCTACTCATTTAGAACCAATTTAAATCTCATTTGAGGACGAATGGTCCCAAGGGGAAGATATTGCAATAGCCTGTATCCGAAAGAGGAAAACTTAGCATAATTTTGAACTCCCAGGTGCCATCCACAAGGGTAAACCACGGCCCGTGGTATGGGCCACGGACCATAGGTGGGTCCGTGGATGGGTGCCTTAGGAATTTGTCCATGCATGGACCACGGTTGGACCTATTGACCGTAGGTGGGACCACGGTCCGTGGTCCAGGATCCGTGGGTCCAGGCAAAAGTCTCTGACAAGGAGCCACGATTGTGCAGGACGTACCGCAGGTTCATCCATGGTCCGTAGATGGTAGGTCGTGGGTCAACTACTGTTAGTTATTTTAGGGGCAGTTGGGTCTTTTCCTAATTAATTAATTCCTATACTATGTTGTTTTTCCTAAGTTTAGAATCCCCATATAATCCTTTTTACCAACAAATTCACCCCATTTAATTCATTCTTCCAAATTCCCAAAAGAAAACAAAAACCTCCTCTAAAAATATTCTCTCTATAGAACTTGAAGAAGAAGAAGATTCAACCTAGGATTTCACGCTAAGGGTTCAATTTCTCCATTGAAGGCTAGCATTTGGACTTGAGGTATGGTAGTTTTCATCCATGAATCTCTTTCATTCATGGAGTTCCCAAATTCCTCTATTTCAAAAGGTAGAATTCCCCAATTAGCTAGGGTTTCCTTCAACCACCATGGTTCTTTTGATTATTGATCTTAATGATTTAATTATGTTCAAATATGCATGAATTTATGATTTAAAATGCTTTTATGATGTTTCCCCTATGAACCCATGCAAACCCCCCATGTTTCCAAATTGTGATCTCATAATGTGGGTTGTTGATTATGAAAGAGGAGTTTTATGATCTAAATCTTGAAGTAATATGATTACATGAATTTATGATTAAAATCCCTATCTAATGCTTGAATTCTAGATTTGGTGATTGAAAGTAAGATTTGAACCTTGAAAGGGCAAAGTATGAGTTTATGCATGATCTTAAGAAACCTATGTAAATGTTTAAGTGTGCTTTGAGAGTGAAGTGCCAAATGATGATGTTTCATGTTGTGTTTTGAAAGGCTATTCTCATAAACACATACTTTCATGATGTGATAGGTTTTGTCACATAGAAAGGATTCCTAGGTTGAAAGGCTATTCTCACCTAATTGAATCAATGAATAAGAGCTATCCTAATGAACTAGCTTGGATTGACAAGATGACATGTCTTTCCATGGATGATGAGAATAAGTAAGAAAATACTATTCCGTGGGAATTATGCTTAGCACAGAGTGGATATTGACATTGAGATGGAAGCTCTCCGGTTAGTAGAGGCCGGGTTTCTAGAAGAAGTCTCATGAGATGGAAGCTTTCTCGTTAGTAGAGGTTGGGCTTCTAGTAACAATCTCCTTATCCCATAAACTACTTGCCCCCGTAGGATATTTAGCTAGTGGATCCACTAAAGCTAGAAGTTCATGGTTCTACCTTAGGCAAGTAGAACAACCCTTTTCGGCGTAGGAGACACCAGGTGATTATGTTTTAGCTCACGTGGTCTCTATATTGGTTAAGGCTAATTCCCACAACAAGACTAAAAGTGAACTAAGGTTACTCAAAGAGTATATCACATGTGTTCAAAGTTTTTTAAATGTTGATTTAGCTTGCATTGACCATGATGTTATGACTAATGTTTTCTAACCTTCTTAAATCATGTTTTACTTGGTCAATTTCATGTCATGAAATATAATGTCCCTTTTTGCATGTTTTAAATGTTTTGATGCACAGCTATCATACTGAGTGCATTTTTGTACTAACACATACTCTTGCCTACATTTTCCCCAAGTGTAGGGTCCGACAGACAGGGTTTTCACTATAGTGGCTAGAGCTTGGACTTGATTCTTCCCCGAGCTTGGTGAGTCCTCATGGTTCGAGGACGGAGTTTATTGTTTTAGTTTCTTTCTTTTATTTCCATTTGATACATGACGTATAGGCTAGGCCCAATTTCATTCGATTGTAATAGATGGCTATGTTGAGACATGATTAGACTTCAGTTTTTCTATAAAACTGTCTTGGACTTACAATGATTGGTTTACTCTTTATTGCTCTATTTCTTATGTTATGAGAGCTAAGTGGCTTGTATGGAGTCCTTCGGGGTTCTATACGTCATGTTACATCTAGGGGGTACCCGTGGGTCGTGATAGTGTGGAAGGGCAGGAGTTTCTTGTTGTTGAGGAGCCTCAGAGGTCTCAATGATAGTTATCCCCCGACTTCTTTTAAAAGGGGGAGGAGTAGGAGATTCTCTCTAGGAGTAAGAGTTCACTACTCTCTTGCATTTTATTTTACCCATTTCCTAAAAGGTAAAACATTTCCAAATGTAAATCAGGTGAAGATTAGTTGAAATAAGTTCAGAAATCAAACACAGCTTAAAACAAGTTTTGAGGCTCGCCGACTAGGAAGGCGAGTTTGCTGAAGTTGATTCATCACATTTTAGATTAACTCAGGCATGAAGGATGAAGTCATCGCCAACTTGGTGATTCGTCGAGTTAGTTTTGGTGGAATAAGACAAGTCTACTAAAAGTGACTTTGCACAACAAAAAAGAAATAGGTAAAAGAGTGATATCTACTCCAACTTGGTGATCTGTGGAGTTGGTTTTGGCGAGCTAAGACAAGATTGTCGAATTATACAATGCCTAAGTCATAAATTCAAACTCAGAATGTGATTTGGGACTTGCTTAGAGATTCGCCTAATCACTTTGGCGAACTAAGACAACCTCTCCAAATAGGTAATGTCAGCCCAATGTCTATTTTTCATTATTTTAACACTAATATGCAACAATACCCATTACCGAAATAGTTTTACAATATACCCACATGCTTTTCTACCAATGGGTACTCAGACTTCCCTCAAATTTCACAAAGCATTGCCCAAATTGTCAATTTGCCCTTAAGAAAGTCACGCTCTTTCTATCATTGGGAAAATACAAGTCTTCGGGGCAACATTAGGCTAATTAAACATCACCATACTCATTTCCAATCAAGACCTAGCACTTATGATGACACACTTTCAATATATAAACATTCAATTTTCATAGTTTCAAGCACAATATCATCTATCCTAGCTCATGGTAATAGTTTAATAATTAACATTTAGCAAGAGCCAATCAAATCGAACAATCATAACAATAATATAACACAAGTCTCATATCATAAACATCAAGATTAAGCAAGAATATCACTTAAGGACTCCAAACACCAACCTCAGAGAAGTACACAACAAAAAAATAAAGGAGGACGGGTTTGAAATTGATTGGCTAGCACCAAAATACACTCCAAGTAAGTAAAATCCACGCAAATGAGGACACAAATGTAAATAAATAAGGTTATGGAGAGCTTTGAAAGTGACAGAGTTTGAAAAGATGAAAGTTTTCTTTTCAGAACTTGAAAAAGGCTCTTGGCCTTTTTATTTCAGACGTACTCAATGGACTACAACTAACACCACTGAACGCATTCAACGAATCGTCGAAGGAGCTTAAGCTCGCTGATGCTGCCTGAACAAATACCAAACTTGATGGGCAATTCAGTAGACTCGATGCAATTCACCTTAGATAACTCCATGGATTGTTGATTTGGTCCTTTCTCGCCGAATGTGAAAGTACAAAATTTTAATAGTTTTGGCTCAAAATGCAAACATGAAGAAGTCCGCCCTATATGTTTGGCATATCATTGAATTAGTATCTATATTGCCCAATGTACCTTCTTCAACCTTTTGACCTCTTTTCTACCTACACTCACAGCAGGTTAATGAAAGCAATAAAATGAACTTGGGGTTGTCTTCCAAGAAGTGTCTTATTTAACATCGTGGAACGACACAGTTCTTACTCATCAACAATCATTTTTGGGATTTGGGATGGTGTCACTAGGAAATGTTCCCTTTTTTTAGGGGTTTAGATAGGTAGAGATATGGCACAATTGAGTTTGGAGCTACTTGATTCATATGGGATAAGAAGTAACCGTTTGAGTCAAAGTGAAGAAGTCATTTTTCAAATCCTTCAATACTTTATCGGATTTTTTAACCATGTTAAAGATTCTTGTTAGCATATCACGGGTTTGGTTTCCCTCTTGTCCAGCTCTTTCCTTTGAGTTTAAGCGACCGTGAGGTGGGAAATATCAATCTTTTTGAGCTTTCCTCTATCTCCAATTTCCACCTCAATCCCTCTAATCTCTCCAACCATTGTATCAATCTTTGTTATGACCTTGGTTCCTACCCGATCTTGTATAGTTAAGATGAGATTCCCCCCCCCCCCCCAATTGATTTCCCATGTTATTCACTTTTTTGTTGTATAATGCCTCAAATTTGGCATTTTTCAGGCATTGCCCACTGCTTGTTCCAATTGCGTTTACCATTTTCAATCCACCTCCCATGATATGTTTGGAAAACAAGTTAAGTTAGGTCATCATTTTATCCATGGTTTCATCATACTCGTGTTTCTTTTCCATGTGTTCCTTGATCATTCTCCATTGTGGAGAAGATACTTGATCCTCTCTAGTATGCCATGTTCATTTTACTTTTATCATATCATCTATCAACATTGTTGCTATCTCGACCAGTTGTCGCATCAGCCCACATTGAATAGGTTGGTCAGTGAAGCCTTTGTTGACTAAATCAAGGTTACAATAAAAGTATTGCAGCAGCAAATTGTCCCAAACACCATGTGTTGGACATTGTAGTAACAGTTTTTGAAACCACAACCATGTCTCGTGAAGAGGTTCACCTCTGACTCTTTTAAAGTTATATATGTTGTCCATAAGCTTGACCATCTCTTAGAGAAGAAAAAATATCTCTAGAAAATATTCGGTTAACCCCTCCCAAAAAGTGATAGAATCATTCAGTAACTTAGCCAACCATCTAGTAGCTTCCCCATTAAGGAAATGGGAATAATCTCAGTCGAATAAATTCTTATGAGATATTCTTGAAGACAAACGACCCACATGCATCTACAAAGTTATGAAGGTGTTCATGAGGATCCTCATGAGTTAAACCCCCAAACATTCCTCTCATTTGGAGTAGTTGTAGCATTGTTCTAGTTACATGGAACATTGCTCTCCCTGTTGTAGGAGGCAACCGAATAGCTCCAGTGATCTCAATGACATTCATGTGCATGTCAATCAAGTCAACCATATGTCCATTTTTCCTGTAGTGACTAGAACCATCACTATCATTATCATTCATGTTTATACCTGCAAATAGGCAACACAATAACACAAACCTAAAATCTACTACAATTCAATAAGTTTAAAAACTAAATTCACTAATTGAATTTGTAGCTACCATTCCCCAGCAGCGGCACCATTTTTATAACGCTTAAATTACCCTAAAAACAATTAGAAGAGTAAGTGGTCATTATCAATAAAAATACTCAACATATAGTCCAAGTAGAATCTCACAAGGAATGATTTATGGATAAGAACTCAACTAGGAAATTAAGAATGTGGACCTATTCATTATAGCATGTTAGAACAAGAGGATGTATGATTCCACCAAATTTACTAAAATGGATAGAGGTATCAAGTATCAGAATTAAACTAAAATGAGAAATTTATGCAAATAAGAAGTTATTTAGGGGTGTGGAGATTAGTATCGATGTCACATAGTGGTAATTGTATTGCTTAATAGTTCTAAATAATCATGGATAGGTTGGGTCATATTTGATGACACTAAGCTTCTTTCAATCCCATAGTACCAAATCATAGAATCTTATTTCGATTTAATCTATGTGAATCACAAATCAACCTATTATCTTATTGGAATATCTCTTTCGAGCAGATTTAGGCAACTAGGTCTGAACCATAATCCCTCTTTCGAGTAAACCATAAAAACCAAACCAAAATTACTTGTATTAAACTACTTACCCACTCTAATTGAACTCTTTTGAGCATCAATAGAAGATCGAGAGTAGGATTAAGTTTGCAACCTTAATCCATGAATTAACCATATGCTAATTAGCTTAAATCCATGAATGCATAACAGTAAAGCAGAGAAAACACAAAACTAATGATATTAAATCAATACACAACCCCATAATTGCTCTCCTAGAATGGGATTTTTAGCCACACATCACAAAAAGTAATGAAATTATACCTATCATGATAGCAGTCATGACTGTGTTGAAATTAAGCAATTATAATCAACACGCACTTCGATTTCAACTCTCAATTGCTAATTTCAAAAGTGTATTCTAAAACATCAAAACTAAATGATGTTTCTCACAAGGTAAAAAGTCTCAAAAACTTCTCCAATGATACCATACAGAAATCTCATAAAAAAAAATTGATATATTTTCTCTCTCCTTTGGGCTATTTATAGTTTCCCAAATTTTGCCTAATATTCAATATGTGACCAACTCAGTAATATTAGTCAGGTTCTCCAAACATATTCAGCTAAGTTTTGTTTGTTCCTCATCTTATCCTTAACTTCCTTCAGGCTTTAGGCGTTTCAATCTCAGTTGGCAAACTCGATCGAGTTTGTCTTTCTTATTCGGTGAACTACTAAATTCTACCTTTGTTTGCCTTTTAAGACATTGCTTTACCTCAAAGTTTTGTCACCTTCGGTGATGGTCTTCTTATCTTCCCTTTCTTTTCGGCGTGTCGCCGTTTCATTTTCAGTCCATCGACCTACCTTGAATATCTTCAAGTGTGAACACTGTCACTTTGGACGAGGTCAGGAAACTTTGGTGATCTGCCCTTTTGGTTAGGAGAGTACTTGTTGGGAGTTTTATACACCTTTCAATGTATTTGGCCTCTTCTTCATATATTCATCCTTGCCTTGTCCTTTTGCCTTCATACCTTAAAATTATAAAAATATAATTAGAGTAGGACATAATTAGGCATTAAGGACACTAATTATTGAACTAAAAAGTACTAACATGAGTGTAAATATACCACTCATCATGAAGAAGTTCTGGTTGAGATTCTAGACCATCAAGTCCATAAGTTGAGAAAAAAAAAGTTGCTTCCATGAAAGTTCTTTGAAGAAATCATCTAGTTAAGGGTGTTATTTAGGAGGTCAAGGCCAAATGATGTCCATGTACCCTTATCTCTTTCCCTCACCGTTAGTTTCTAGTTTAGCTATTAGTTCTTTATGTTTTCTCTTTAGGATTCATGTTTAGTTATTCTCATGTTTCCATATGCATGCATGTTCATGAAATTATTTTAAAGTTTATGTTTTAGCTTTGAGTCGATAACTCCTTGGATTTTTGCATTTTGATATGTTTTGCATTCATGTTGGGATGTTAGATCTTCCCTAATTTATTCATGCTTGGTTGAGTCTCATTCGATAATGAATGTTCCCAAGGGGGAGATATTGTAATACCTCAAAATTGTAAGAGATAGATTGGAAGTGGAAAGTGGAGAAAGTTATCGGTGCACTAGTTCCATGAGATATTGTACGGACTGTAGAAGGTTGTACAACTCATAGAATCCTAGTTATGGTTTTCTTTTAGAATTTTGGGTTTCAGGATTTGCATTTACGGTTTACCAATACATCCCGTCGAAGGAAGTACGGATCATACTTGGCCACCCATGGTTGGAAGCTTGAGGGTCTAGGCCTTCGGTTGAGACTCAGTGTACGCAAGGGTTCTATGGCTTGTAGTATGTTTGAAAACCCGTGGATGTTTGTTCATAGTTCTTGGTAAGAATTAAGTATTTATGTATCTTACTTTATAGACGACCAGTACAGTCTGTAGAAGGATATACTATAATGAACTAAAGTAAACCCTTGGTGTAACATAGCGTATAGAACCCTAAAAGACTTTACAAGCCACTTAGCATACATCAGAAAAGATAATAGAAATAAAGAGAGTTCAAAAGAGCATCGTGATATCATAAAAGAGTTTGACAAAGCAGAAGTCCAACATCGTCTCAATAAGCCAGTTATGCATCAAATAAGTGGTTGGGACGTAACCCATGCACCATGTACAATGTCTAAAAACTGCAATAAGGAAAAGCTATAAAAATATTTTGGTCCTTAGAGTATAAGGACTTACCAATGAAGAATCATCAAGAGAGATCAACTAGCCACAAATATGCGAGGTAGGAGCATCAGACCCTACATTAGTGAAACAATGTAGTCATAAGTATGCATTAGTACATGAACTGTACTATGTATGATAGGCATGCATAAATGATATGAAATCAAGCTAAAAGGACTTTAGATGACATGTAATGACAAAGTTAAGGCATAAGATAAGATTCTAAGAAAATACATGGCATAATCATAGTCAATGCAAGCTTAACATATTAAAATACTTTATGAATACTTTGAAGTAACTAGTTCATTGTTGTGGGGTGTTTTTCATTAATCGACATAGACCATGTGAGCTAAATTATGGAATCCAATGTCTATCCCACACTGAAAAGAGTTGTCCTACTTGGCAATATAAGGACCATAAACTTCTAGTTTACGTGGATACCCTAGCTAAGACATCTTACTAGGGCGCATAGTTAGGGACAAGGAGATTGCTACTAGAACCAAACCTCTACTAATGAGAGAGCCTCCATCTCGATATCCTCTCAGTTCTAATTAAAATCTCACGGAATAGTCATCAATCATATTCATTTCATCATCCATAGAAGGGAACAATAAAACTACCAATCCAAGCTAAAGTTATTTAGAATAGCTCCTTAAATCTTGATTCAACTTAAGTGAGTAAACCTTTTAACATTATGAATACTCATGTGATAAAACCTTTCACAACCTCATTGATACTTTCATCTTTATTCATCCTTGAGTAATATACATAAATTTCATAAAAGCATGCACATCTTCATAAATTCATAGTTCATAGTTCATAAGCTTCATCATGTGTTAATAGTCAAAAATAATCGATCATGCATGGGTTCATATAAATTCAACTCAAATCATGTAAATACTTGAATTCATGCATTAGAAGAGAAAATAACTAATTAAATCATAATTGAGAAGAACCCATGGAAATTAGATAAAATCCTAGCTTTGAATTGAGAATTGAACTTTTAGAAATTGGGATCTTTAGGGACCCAATGGAGAAAAGGAATCCATTAGTGAATACTAACATACCTTGATGATCAAATCCCAACATTTATGGTGAATTGGAGACCTTAAAGTAAAACGCTAGCTTCTTCTTTCTTTGCTTGAGAGAGAAAAATTGGAAGAAGAACTTAGAGGGAATTTGGGATTTAGGAGAATGAATTTAGAATGGGTAGTTTTAGGACTTAGAAATACTTATATAGGGATTATAGTAAGGGTCAAACTTACATATCTTAGGTATTAGAAACATAGGAAAAAGACCCAAAAACTCCTGAAAATTAACTGTCCGACTGGTCTACGGATGTTACCAACAAATGGTAGAACTTTCTATGGTCCGTACTGCTAAACCATTGACCAAGTAATGGAGCCTTAAATTTAATACAACATTGAAGAGACTATTCTACAGTTTGTAGAACCTTCTACGATCCATAAAACCCAACCGAAGAACTCAACATTGACCCTAAAACTTAACTAAGTCTATCGACTTTCTATGAGACCTATCTATAACTCGTAAATGTTTGATGGACCAATCTGGTCAATCGTAGAGTGAGATACCAAAACTTAATATCCCAAATATTCAACCCATTTTCTACAGATGTCTTCTATGGTCCATATAAGCTTCTACAATCTGTAAACTAGACCCGTAGAATAGAAATAGTAGCCAAAAATGTTTTCTTTTCCTTTTCTAAAATCCTAGTTGCTACGGTACAGACCGTTAATGGGCTCCTAGAGTTGATTCAGTAGAATTTCCTTAGGGTTATTTAGATCTTTTCCTACCCTATTAAATCTTAAACTATATAGTTTCTAGACTCTATATCTATTTTTACACTCAAAACCCTCCTCATTCCCTCTCAAACTCCCAAATCACTCAATCCTTCTTCTCCAAGGATCCTCTCAAAGTGATTTTTAGGGTTCTTCAGGTTCAAATCTCCTCTTCAAAGTCCAAGGCTAGGGTTCATCAATGTATGTGGGAAGCTCATCACTGGGTTCCTCTTCACCCATTGAGTCCTAAGAAAACCTAATTTTCTACTTTTGATTTTTATCCAAATTATTAGGGTTTTCATGATTCTCCCATGGGTTCGATTGAAATAGAGTTTTCACTCCATGAATGATCTCATTATGCATGATTTGATAATATTTAAGTGTTTTCAAAAACTTTTTCATGAAGACATGTCATATGAGTATTTTATGATATGATTCAAAGTTATGTTGAGATGCATGCATAATGTTATGAAAGGATTGATTGATGCTTCTGATTGAAGTATCAATGTTGGTTGTTTGTAAAAATTGAGGCTTTCGATTGAAGTATCAATGTCGTTTTTTGTAAAAATTGAGGCTTCCTATTGAAGTATCTTATATGATGAAAGAATGATATGATTTGGCCACTTATGTTTGAAATGCCCTTTTTACTATGAAAAGACTATCATGATTTAGATGCTTTCAATTAAGTGTATTTTATGAATATTGGATTCTATCATCTTGCTTTGGATTTCTAAGTTCTTATGGTTCGACAGCATGCCACATTTTTTCTTTTATGTCTTTTTGACTTACTTTAGTTTTCAGATTGTTTAAGTGAGCTTGGGCTTGTTCTAGTCACTATTATATAGTAGAGACTTGTTGTTAAACATAGCAGGTTCTGCATGATGGTTTTTTACTCTAATTTAGTTATATGATGATACTTTATTTGAGACTTCATTATCACTTTATTTCAGTTATGTTGGTATCTTAGAGTCATGCTATGTAAAGTGGTTCGTTTAGAGTATTTTGGGATTCTGTTCACCACATCACGTCTAGGGGTAGTCTAAGGTCGTGACACTTATGCTTGCACTTCTACTACATGTATGCGTATTTCTACTTCCTTCCCTATGTAAGTGTGTTACACTTGTGAAACACATGTGAAATTCTATTGCACACAGGTTCCTTTCTAGCTTCTATCAGTAAAAAAATTGGCTCCAATCCTTCATTTTATTCATTTCCAAGGAGTGCTTGCATATAAGAGAAAAAAGGCTAGCATCAAAACATGGAAATAGTGCACACTTAAGAGTCAAATAAATTGGTATTTGTTGGTAAAATGCAAACTTATCTCTTGGCTCTCATAAGCTCGATAGGTAAAAAAGAACAAATAATACAATCTACTTGATCCCCCATAAGCTCGACAAGTAAATCTCAATATATATACTCATAATGGTAATAATCTAGCACCATATGCAATCATTAAATATACATAGCTTCTCAGTCACTGCATCTATAACTCCAAAGATAATAGATATGTCCTCTTATCCCCTTAGGCAATCTATAGATAGCCCCTTAGTCAATCTGTATATATCCTCTTAGGAAGTTTGTATATAGCTCTAAAGGCAATCACTATATTTCCCCGAAAACAATTTGTATATAGCCCCTTAAGAAATCTGTGTATATCACCTCAGGTAACTTACGTATATCCCCAAAAGGCAATCTATATATAGCCATTTAGCCAATCTACACATATCCCCTGAAGCAATCTACATGTATCCCTAGGGGCACAAGTCAAATTCCTAGTCCTGAGCATAATAATAAATGATCAAATAGCCTGAAGGCAAGTAACATGGCTATAAGTGGTTAATATAAATAATCATTACGTCTTACCTAATTACTGGATCGGTAGTACTAGAAATATATATCCCCCATGAGGATAGTTTATATCAACTATAACATCCAACACAATTGAATAAAGCTACGAGTAACTTAGCTATGAAAACTAGCTATATCTTTCTTAAGCTTTATTGTGTCTTGAGCACACTTGGGCCCTGTAATTTTCTCTTATGCTTTTTGGGATCCTATAGTTGTATTGAGCTTTCTAGGCTTCTATAACTATATATGATCCTTCTAGGCTCTTCTAATTGTACCATGAGCACACAAGTTTCACACTGTGTTGCACTTGTGAAACACATGTGAACTTTTATTGCACACAGGCTCCTTGCCAACTTCTATAAGTAAAATTTTGGCTCCAATCCTTTATTTTATTCATTTCCAAGGACTGCTTGCATATAAGATAAAATAAAAAAGGCCTAGAATCCCTTCAATTAGCATCAAAACATGGGAATAGTGCACACTTAAGAGTCAGATAAGTTGGTATTTTTTGTTTAAATAAAAACTTATCACCTGGTTCTCATAAGCTCGACAGGTAAAAACAACAAATAATACAATCTACTTGAGCCCCATAAGCTCGACAAGTAAGATTCAATCTATAAACCCATAATGGTAATAATTGAGCACCATAGGCAATCATTACATATACATAGCGCCTCAGTCAAGGCATGTATAGCTCCTAAGATAATAGATATGCCCTATTATCCCCTTACTCAATCTATAGATAGCCCCTTAGTCAATATGTCTATATTCTCTTAGGAAGTCTGTATATAACTCTAAAGGCAATCACTATATTTCCCCGAAAATAACTAGTATATAGCCCCTTAAGAAATTTGTTCATAAATCCTTAGGCAATCTATGTATAGTGATACGCATAAATTACACTTCCCTAAAGAAGTATAAGCGGTCGTCATCAAATAAAGAACCCAACTTGTAGGTTGGGGTCAATCCTACAAGGAATATGGTTCAGACTTAAACTTAACTCACTATTATATTCGTTTAGTCAACTTATTTTTGAGACATGTAAACAAAAGGTTGGGGGGGGGGGCGATTTGTTAAGAAAATAACTGATTGTTGTTTAAGTAACAAGTGAGCAAGATTCAAACTTCTAGTTATCACTATGAGAAAGAAACTAGGGTGTATGTGTTCCCCATAAGCTCATAACGCGATAATCCTAATAATAGTAATTCTTTCCTAGTATTTTACATGCAAAGCTGGTAAGATAGGTATCCCTAAGTGATTGGTCCTCCAAGTAGGGAATTTCACAATGCACCTTGGTCCGGCTACGTGTTTATAATTTACTAACCGTTACCTTTACCTCAGATTAGACATCACATCAATGTATGACTTAGTTTTCACCCTCGCACCAATTTACATTAGACTATTATATAGTATCACACTAAATCACTATTGATAATTCTTTTCTTATTAACTACCTCCTTGGTTTGGCAAGTAGTAACAAGGCGAGTTCTAACGTGTGCATTTGTTAAAAAGACTTCTAAGCGAAAGAATTACCAATGCATGCATCAACACTATTCAAGAATTACTTAGTTATTATTCATACATTGTTAATTGATCATGGTTCCCACAACACTAGTTGTGGATTTAGCTACTCATGCTTGAAAGAACACAATTCATGTTTTGATAATAAGAATTCATGAACTTACATTTAGCGTAGAAGAAACCCGTATTCTCGAATTGAATTTCAAAGAAAAAATCTTATAAACCGAAATCCAGAAATCAAATTGCAAATTTGCAAGTTAATTTCCAAGAAAATATCAGGAAATTAAAGTAAACAATAATGTCTAACCCTAAAAAATGAGGTTTACGTACCCTATTTATAGAAAACCATGTCCTAAACAAAAAGGAAACAAAATAAGGAAATAAACTTCTGGGACACGGCTTTGATCGATGACTCGACCTACAAACCGTGGGTCCACCTATGGTCTATAGGTCCTCTCCATTGGTCAACAGTTAGAACTTTTCCACAGAGACTGGAACCTTCTACTCCCAGTTCATCAACTACGGACGTGCAGAACATACCATAGGTTGACCTACGGTCCGTGGTTCTTCTTCTGTGGCTCCACACTTAGGATTTTCATCAGGTACTACAACTTCTACTCTCTGAACACCTTCTATGGATGTGTAGAATGGCCCGTAGGTAGACCTATGGTCTGTGGATCACTTTGCAGTTCCACACTTAGTCAGACTTCCCTGAAGCTCCCATCTACGCCTACCCATCGACGGACCGTCACAGGACCTACGGTCCGTAGGTTCCTCCGTGGGTGGCCACTTCTGCAAAATTTTAGTTGTCATCTGTCTCAAGCATGCCAAAGCCTATTTCCTACAAACATAACACAAAAACATTATTTCTAATACAAAATGGCCCTAGACACACACAACTCTTAAGTGAAATATATCAAAAATACCATAAACTCATGGTATATCAACATCCTCAACTTAAATATGTTGTTTGTCCTCAAGCGACTCACTAACACTCTAAACGATAATTGTGTAGAAGCAGATATACAAACTCAGCAATCACATGGCTATTTCAACCTATTCCATCTTCTTAGTGCAAATCCTTATTATTAGACTCAACAAGCTAACTCATGCGGATCAAGATATGACAAAGATCTACCAATAGACAACACAACATACACTTTTTACAATCACCAAGGTACCAACTTTCTGACAATGTAACTAGTGTCCTCTTCAAACAAATCCTTTTCACACACACGATATGAATTTTGAGTTTTAGGATTCATTCAACACTCACGCTCAGAAGTGACTTAAAGTACAGTTAGTGCTCAATACCATAGACTTTCCCTTATTTTCACTGCTTAGACTCTCCAAACTAGTTGCTAGGATCACTATAGGACTTTCTTAGCTTGTAACGTAGGCTCAGGGTCAGGTGTGGTACATTTGGGCACTTTTTAGTGACTTTCTGCCCTCCTTGACATTACATTGGCTTTATACCTCTCTTCTCAACCTATTTTTGACATCCTTTCATTTTGCTTTCTTTCCCTTGACTCTTTTCAACATGGATGTGACTTTGACTTTGTGGCTCTTATTTTTCACTTATTTCTTTTTCTTTCACTTTATTTTTTTTCTTTATTTCTTTCATCACTTTTATTTATCTTGTTGCTTCTTTTGCACAAAGTCACATCCTCTTCTATCTTTTCTTTCTCTCTCTTCAACACAAAAATCTTTTCCTACCCTTTTTTTTTCTTTCGATTTCCTCTTTCATAGTCACCCTCAACTTATTGATTTTGCATTAGTTGAGGTGCACAATATCCGATGTTTAGCCACCCTCAACTTAGGCTTTTGGCCTAAGTCAAGGTGAACGTGTCCAAGGAGGGTCCGGGCCAAGATAATTATTTTAGGGAAAGTGAGTTAGGTGATTCAAAAGAAATGGTCTATTTTAGGCTAAAACATTTTGATCAAAGGGATCATTGATTTCATTTGGTTGGATTATTTTAGGCTTAAGTGGACTAATTTGAACAAGGGCTTATGATCACTTCCCAACTTCTAGCCTAGATTATCTTAGCAGGACCAACGGGGAAAGTTCTAGGTTGGCACATACTGTCTGAACATTCAAATTTTCTCACACACTCTTGGCACATTATTTCATTATCAGATTACCAAATTACCCAGTTCTAGTTTTAGCCTAAGTCATGAGGTCAAATCAGTTCCCTATTATGTCACATTAAGATCTAACACATTCAACTCATCAAGTCTATCGATCTAGCACATTTCACCATTTTTGGACAGGGATCATTTTTTTCATGCTTTTGTTGCCATCATGCTTTCACTTTTCTACTTACTCCTACACATACATTCCTAAACATGCTGGTTCAACAGAAATTAAAACAGTCTCTTGGGGGAAAAGAACACATGCAAGAAAACCCCAAGAGAGGATTATGAGTTGGGTTACTTAAACTTCACCCTATCACTCACAATCCATTTACCCCACCCCCAACAAAATAAAGAGCAATTGTCCCTAATGCACAAAAAAACATAATGAGTAAATAATTGGGTGAAGCAAACCTATGGCGCCTACGCGCCGAAAACCACTTAAGAAGCGAGTGGGTCCCATTTCCTGGAGCCCGTTGGATCAACACTTAGAAATCCATCAGTAGCGCTCTCATCTACTATCCTAGCATTCTCAGTAGTTCTCTCATCAACTCTAATAGCACCGTCAGTAGTGCTCATATTGCTAGATGGGCCAACTCCTATCTCCCTGGACCGCTGTTGTCTAAGATCCTCATCAATTATGGATGCCCTCCGAGCCACCTTAGTCTGCTGACGCTCCTTCTTCCTCAATCTCTCAGCCTCATTATCATCAGAAGCACGACTAGAACGGGGGCACTTCCCAGCAACATGGGAAGAATCTGGTGGCGGCATGTCATCGCTGAATAAGGAACTCATCACTACATCATCAACCGGTGTCATAGGGACAAACTCTGGCTCAATCTCTGGGGGAGCGAGAAGTACAGGAACATCGGCATAGAGGCTCTCTAATTCCTTTTGGAGGATGGTCACATCAACGATCGGGCCGGCCTCTCTAGGACTCACAACTCAAAGGCATCCAGGAACTTATGAATGGCATGGACCTTTTGGTGGAACCGGAAGAATGAGTGGCTCTGGAAGATCTAGGGGCCTGACTGGCGGCCAGAGATGGAGAAGCTCGGGCATCTGATGTAGTGGTTGTAGGGGCAGTGTCATCATCATGCATCTACTCCACATCTACTACAAGATCATCGCCCAATAGTCGCATCTCAACCTGTGGCTCCCTGCGAGGTGCAGCTACATTGCCCTCATCCCAAATAAGGCCGATATCAAGAGTCTTGGTTGCCTGAAGCAATCGGTCACAATGCCATACTAGTACACCGGAGTCCCTGCAAAGCTGGAAGATGAGGCAGGGGAAGGGAAAAGTGGTGGTGGCCTTGAAGTCCCTCTCATGAATCACCGTAATAAGGATGTGGCTGAAATTTAACTCCAAATTGGCAACCATAGCTGCAATCATCACCGCACGATCCCATGTGAGCACATTATCCGCCTGAGAAGGGACACGATATTATGCACCAGCAACCAGAAAAATTTAGCAGCAAAGGATAGGGTCACTTTCTTAATACCCAAACTTGGAGTATGGACCCACTCACCGCGCTCTCCATCAATAGCAAGATGTAGGGACAACCATCTCATAAGGGACTCCCTCTGCTCTGCATCCCGCTAAAATGCTTCACTCTGAATAATGCCCATCCGTAGTAGAACTCTGTTGTATTGATGGGCAGAGTCTGGTTCGGGCCATAGATGAACCTGCGGAGGGTGGTCTCAGATATGTCCACAGAAAAACCCCGAACTACTGTAGTCTCAAATGGAGGCTGAGTTGCAGGCTTGGTCCTCTTGGAGATAGACCCTTTAACAGTGATGGCATAGGAGGCATAGAACTCCCTGACTATCTCCTCATTGTACGCGCCTAGGGGCCGTGCCATCCACTCACTCTTGTGTCTATAGAATAGCCCATCAATGACTGGAGTGGTGTGGAGGCTGCCTGTGGGAACCCGGCGTTCATCGGTGACTAGTCGAGCCATCTTATTATTCTCATTCAGCATGCGGGCATCTCTGTATAATTGAAACTGGCCCTACACACACTATCAATTAGGCTCTTCAGCAACTGGTGCAGGCTCGGTACTGGGGGGCACTAGAATGTCACCCGCACTATCAGCCTCAATAGATAAGGTGGTGATTCCATTTGAACTGGAGTCAGAGCCGAAGCTGGATGCGAACTCATAGCTAGTCGGTAATCCAATCGGTGTGGCCCCCTTATCAGACTAGGAGAAAGTGACCACGTCGGGAATCACCTGCCAGGCTCAATTTTGTGTTGTGCGTGGAGCAGTAGGGGAAGTCCTAGTGGGAGGTGGAACGTACTCCACATCTGTATCCTCATCGATTAGCTTCAAGGAATGTGCTATGGATTTGGATTTGCCCTTTACAGCGTAAGCCAGAACTTTCTTGGGTCCATCGTACCTGTAGAAGCTTAGTTAGTACAAAAGCAAGTAAATAAAACACTTGGAAGAATTTTAGAACAAGAAACGAATCAAAACGAAAAACTAAAAAAATTATGGGCAGTAGTTGAACTGCTGACCCACGGTAGGTACCTACGGTCCGTGGGTTTACCTACAGTTCGTAGATCCCCTCCATAGGTCATAGTACCCAAAATTGGGTCTCTAATATGGGAACCACGGATGTTCAGAATGGTCCGTCGATGGAACGACGGATCATAGTCGACACCGCGGTTCGACACTTAGCAGAAATTTTGTGTGCTTTTGGCTTTCAAGTAATGGAAGTGGATAAGCTTGATGATGCAATAGACTCCTTTAGACCTTTGTTATCCCTTTGACATCGAACTCGGACTTGTAAAATCATTGGGGAATGGAGATGATGGATTTGGAAAGGAGAAGGATGATTTGGGAATTTAGGGAAGTGAATGGGGACTTGATCTGTGGGATATTGGGATTAAATGGAGTGATTGTGGGAGAGAAAAGTTTTAAAAATGGTTGGGAGGGAGCTTTGAATGTGGGGAATGAATTAAAAATGAGATGTTTTATTTTATAAGGCATCCGGGTCGGGTCGGGCAAACCCTAGTTTTTGGACCCACGAGACCCCATCTACGGTTCGTGGGTCGACCTACGGACCATAGGTCCGGTCTTTAGGTCACTCTGACACTTAGATTTTTTATAAAACTTACTTGGGGTCTACGGATGCCATATACGGTCCGTGGATAGACCTACAGACCATCGATGGGGTCCGTAGACCACTGCACAATTATTTTTCTGCAGATTTTGCTTTTCGTCCCTGCACACGTAGCAATCATTAGGACTTTATTTTTACATTTTCTGGACACTTTTTAGACACGGACCCTATTCTATGTCTAGCCAACACTAATACAAAAATAAAACACATATCTAAAGAGTTACAAAAATTAAAATAAAAGAAGAAAACTCCTAAATCAAAAAGAAAAACCTATAGTTGGCTAGATTGTACATCTTGGGTTGCCTCCCAAGCAGCGCTTGATTTAACATCGCGGCACTTCGCAGGCCCCTTGATTACTCAGGCTTCATCAAGATAATAGGCCTCAATCACCTCTTGCACACTCTCCAATTTCCCCATGTAGACTTTGATCATTTGCCCGTTCACCTTGAACCTTGTTCTCGAGCTCGACCGCTCCATATGGAAACACTTGAGTGACATTGAATGGCCCAGTCTACTTGGACTTGAGTTTGCCAGGAAACAAGCGCAACCTTGAGTTGAATAGAAGCACCAGATCACCCACAGCAAATTCACGCTTTTCAATCTTTTGATCATGATACTTCTTCATCTTCTCCTTGTACAATGCTGAACTTTCATATACTTTTAGGAGAAACTCATCAAGCTCATTCATGTCATTCACTCTTTGATTCGATGTGGCACCCCAATCCATATTCAACTTATTTAGTGCCCACATAGCCTTGTGCTCTCTTGGGTGATAGTTGCACTTCCAAATTATGAGAAATTTTTTGTGGAATGTTGTTAGCAGAGGCTCTTATTCTGTTTGACCAATTATGTTTGGATACTCACCTTGCACCAAGAATATACGCTAAAGTACTATTCACACCCTTAGCCATCTTTTTAATTAGTAAAATATCTCTTTCTAAGCAAAACCAAATTTGAAAAAGAGAGGCACAATATTATAACAATTGGGAATTTTATAGTGTCATCAAAATCAAAACAACTAATTTACCTCGCGCACACAAAGTGTTCAACATAGAGTGTTCATTGGAAGGGCAGAGATTCATGTGGCAGAGGTAATTTATATGACACGTTGGTTGCTATTAGGACTAATTAATATGATAGCTCTTTTGGTTGCTTATGGACAAGTTTATTTTAATTACCATTTTCAAATGCTTAATTAACTAAATGGGAAATGTAAATATATAAGAAGCATTGAAGTTTATGCTAATTGACAAAATGAGATGAAAGAATAATGTGATAAAATTGGAAAGGTTATTTAAGTACATGCATGAGCTAGACAATTTGTCATGGTATCTTTTTTGTCATTAAAAACCAATAGGAAATTAGTACATGAATGAGGGGTACAAATTCTTAATTATATGATGAATGAACATATGATCATTAATTTACATTTAATTAAAGATTCTTGATTATTTCAACTCTAAAAGTTTGAATTAATGAAATTAACTTGCTTGAGGTTGTTTATTTTATTAGATCTTAGAAACGAAAGAGGAAATTTTTGCTTATAGAGTAAGTAGGGAAAAGTTTACGACAAGCCAATGAATATACAACATATGTCGTATATATACACTTTTTAATGGTTAATTAATCATGGTTGAGTGATATGAATTTTCATTTGGATTTGTTGACAATTAGGGTTAATTATTTAGTTAGTTGTAAACAACCCATGTGGGTAAGTAAAAATTTATGTTAGAAAATAGAACATAAGTATAACTATTTTTTGTATATCGTTTCACACTTAGAAGAGGGATGTGTACCTTTAGTAACAACAAAAATGGAACCATAGGCAGCTCCTATGCTCCAAACTCATCATCATATTTAAGTTCAGAAAAATTGCATTTATTTATTTATTCCACTATATGTTAACAAAATGATAAATCAATTTGTTTTTTTTTTTTAAAGTAGAGAATAAAGAATTTGATTCCAAGTATCAGGAACACCACCAATGCACCAATGTGTACAATCCAAGCCATGTCTGCCACTGTATATGCTAGGATGTCCATCTTTTCTTAGTTGTGATAGCTTTGTTATGTCAAGTACATTTACTATTGGCTTTGACATGTACTTTAATACTTGATTCACTATGTCCAGAGCAATTGGTAATCCACTTGGGTATGTTGATCCATTGACTGGAGTTGTTTCATTCAAGCAACTGTTCACTGTTGGTTCACCCCATTCTGATCCACTGTTCATGTACAATACAGAAACAAGAAGTTGTAATTAAGATTTGAGGAAGAGAAAAAAAAAAATTGTCGTAGAAGATGTCCATCACTATTACTTTTTCATTCTTTTAACACTCCATCTCACACTCAGTACTGGACATCTCTAGTGCGTGGATAATTTAATATAGGGGACCAACATCAGACTCACACTAGAAACTAGTTCAAAAGAGTTAGTTTCACCTAAGCCTTAATAAGGATACCATTCAACCATCATAGCTTGTTATTATAATTACAACAATCTAGTAACAAATCTTCCAAGGGAAGAACAAGAAATTAAAAGAGAGAAGGGAGGTTTCAAAATTAATCTAAAGCAACTAAAAATAATGAGACAACTTCATAGCATCGTCCTAATAGATTATTTTACTATTTTATATATTGACATATGTATAGAGTCTCAAATGTAATTTGATATATTCCCACATAAGTCTTCCATCTTAGTTATATTCATAACAACTACACCATTTAAGTTGGTTTATTTGTTAAGGTGACAAATAAACTCGAGCAAATTTTAGGTCAGTAAAAATCATGAAAATAAAGCTATTATGTTCTCTTTAATTAAGTTAGCAATTAGGAAAACCTAAACAATCAGTTAAGGATATATACTCTTGTTTAAAATATATTCTATCTCCAATTTTTATTTCAATTTTATTCTTGAAAAGAGATTTATAACATAAAATGAAAAAGAAATATTATAGCTCAAAATAAAAATAAAATTATATGAATGAAAAGTTCTTACTGGTAATGGGCTGGAGATGTTCCTTGAAAGAAAACTTTGGTTTTTGTTGTATCCACATCCGTTTCAACCCATTTGGCCCATGTTTTTAGCCCAGCCCGGAAAGCTTCGACCCGATCCATATCTTTCAATATTTGGCCATTATATTCAACAAAATCCCACCTACAACCAATATTCGCACATCATAAAACTCATTTTATTAAAAGACATAGTGTGATGCATGCACTAGTTCATGGTCATGAGGTTTTTGAAACGTTCGACTATTATCTTATTTTGTATTCCAGCAAGAGATTATTTTCATGTGAAATCTTAACTTCTTGATCAGATGGAGTAAATTGAAAATAAAAAAGAAGTTGAAATAATAATGAACATACTGTTGTCCAGGTGGTCTTCTTGCATACCAAAGCCAAGTATTGAATATCAAAATGTCAAAATTCTTCCAAATTTGTCCATCTTTAATTGAATCTAGTTTCAACACACGTCCAATTTTTTCAACTTCAATGTCTACTAAAAGGTTCGAATGAAATAATACTATTTCAACTCCATAATCCTGCAAATTTAAGAAAATAAAAAAATACTTTAGGTTTTTATTTCAATAAAACACACACACACAAATCTAGAGGCAATAATGTAAAACATATACTTTCTTTAATTTGTTTTAATTTGTCTGATTTGATTTGAAATATGAGGGTTCAAACTAATTTTGTACTTTTTTGTCTTTTACATATTTAGAAACTATATAATCACGTAGTCAAAGAAAATATCCTTTGACTGTCCTGTTCAAAATATACCTAAGACAAACAAATTGAAAAATAGTTAACTAAAAGAACATTTATAATAGATTTGTTATATAAGTCTCTTATACGTATTTCGAATTGCTACGTAAGAGTAGCGTTTTAATAAAGGACTGTGCTGAAGAGTTGTATATATTGCAATCTCCTAATAATAGAAATCCATAAGTAAAGTATTGCATAATTTTTATTTTTATTTTTAAAAAACTTACCAGAAATGTAACAGTGACATTTTCTCTAAGTATTACTTGATTGAATTTTTTTTCTGGGACAGCAGCATGAAGCAAGCACAAAAGGGATTCATAAATGTTTAGACTCAAAGAATCCCCAATATACATTATCTTCTTTCCTTTGAATTTCTCCAAAAATGCTTTCCCATCAAATCTACAAATTATTCCAAAAACACATAAATTTAAATTAAATTGTTAAAATAGTAAAGAAAAATATGTCCATAACATTTATATTATTATATTATTTGATCAAATATTTGAACAAACACAATTAGCATCAAATCCCTCCCGCACCACTTTGATATTTATTCTTTGTGAAGAAATATATTATTAAAATGTCTTGGTTGGAACTAACTTTAATTTTAGTCAAATCATTTTTAATTAGGAAAACATTTTAAATATATTTATCAATAAAATACATTGTAGAGAACCAACCTATTGAAGAGATTTGATTAATTCTGAATTAAACAATTCAGAATAAAGAAGTTTGCTTGACACGTTCAGAGTAGATAATCTGTCCCCTGTCTTTTTTTCTAACATGTTCATTTTAGTTGTTGAAAATAAATAGGTAATGCTCCATTGTAATTTCCTTTGACATATTCATTGATCAATTGAACAAAAGTTCAAAGGAGAACCACATGTTATGACCTCACAACCCGTTTGAGTGAGTTTTCCTTATTAGTAGAAAATATAGTTATGTGACTAAAATGAAAATAAGTTTTTTTGTGAATTTTTGATTTGTTGTATTTGAGTCATCAAGATAGAGTAAAAGTCTATAGTGTGTACAAACAATTTATTTTCTTTAAACTACTTAAAGAGAATATAGTGAAAAAAAAGTTATAGTTATTTGATTATCTATGAAATTTATATCGATACTATCAGCACGCACAAGTAACTTAAAGAAAAGTACGTCATATAAAATGAAACATGGAGATAGAGATGAACCTGGGCAAAACACAACCATTAAGGGGCTGCCATCTATATTTGAGATAATCAAGGTTTGTTCTTCCAAATTTGATGCAATCAAATTCACTCCTTATGAATGGACAAGCTTTTGAATCATACAATGGATATGAATTATCAATAATCCAATTTCCTTCAAATAAATCACAACCATTTGTTTCTAACCCAATTAACACTGCTAAAATAATAACAAGAAAATATCTAAACTCCTTAATAAATATTTTCACCATTTTTTATTTTCAGAGGAGAAAAGAAGAAGAAAGAATTATGGTGTAAAGGGGTTGAAATAATTAATATATATAAGTGTGTGTATGAAGGGAGGGATTACCAATAAGGATATTTATTTAGTTAAGGTCTTTTTATTTTCAGTAAATAATTTAATTTTGAAAAAATAAATAAGTTCAAGTACAGTAAGGATATTAGATTCCATAGTTTCCCAATTAAGAGAATTTGTAAATAATTGGCCAATACCAAGAGAGTTGTTAATTATTTGGGTTTATGTTATAGAAAGCAAATTATTTACTACCATTTATTGTTTGTTGCATTCGATCAATAATGTTACCTTTTTAGTATATTTTAACTTGTTCACGTTTAATTTAACGTATTCATTAAATAGTAATTAACAAAATAATAAGTTTAATATATTACCCTTTTATTATAATAAATTTAATATTATTGGAAATAATCATAGTTAAGAATAAAGATAATTAGAAATTAAGTGATAAATTATCTCTTGATTTTTTTCAAACTGGATAAGTATTAAATAGATTTACACCTGGCATTAACTCCCTTAGCTTGTTTTACATGTTATTAGTACATATAATTTTAACTCGGAATGATTTTAGGTGTATACACAATTCTTAGTCTAGGACTCTTATTCTTATATCATAAATTGTGATTAAAAACTGATAAGAATTAATTCCCCTAATTTATGGAGATCATTTTGTTACATGATTTTCATTCTATTTTGATCTAGTTATATTATCTCTTGCGTAAAGACTTTTCCTTTTTGGCACCTTGATTTGAGTTTCTTTTATACATATTTTCCAATTAAATTTATTATTTATAAAGTAATTTTTTTAAATTATTAGTTTCTTGAATTTAATCACTCCATATCCTAATTTATAATCAAGCTAAGTTATTGACGATTGCTTGCAACTTTCTTGTTCCAAAATAAGGTAAAAAGAAGTTATATTTGGTTATTGTGTCTATGCTTCAATTAGAAGAAAAAAAAGGCAATTTTTATAAATACTCACAAAATTATAAAAAATTTACTAACCCTTAGCAATTACAAAATTAAAGTAGAAATATTTATCACTTAAGCTAGTCACGACTCTCTCTCTATATAAATTATATTTTGTTAGTTTGATGTAAATATAATTTTAGATATTTGAAATTTTATGGGACTCTACCAGACGAGTTTAATTCGAATTGGAACTCTATAAAGTGTGTTCAATTCCAATTAGGATTGTTGGAGGTTGGATTCTACTCAACCCTAAACCCTAGTTCATGCCTATATAAAGGGTACTATCTTTCCTTGACAAAGTATCTCGAATATTCCACAAATTCATGTAATATTCATAAATATATCAAATCCAAATCATCCTAGTTTCGAGAAATACGTCACTAACGGCCCTCGAATCATGGATAGGTTTTATCATGGGAGAAGAATCAAGGGAGGAACATAATTGAATATCCACACTGTTTATCAATAAAATCATGTTTCTTCATATCTTATTTGTGATTGTAGTTTAATTTCTATCACTTTAAAGTTTGTTGCGAACAAAAAAAAATCGATATTCTGTATCTGCATTAAAATTCAATTAATTTATATTTTCTCCGTATAAGACGCCATTTAAGAGAAAGTACTCTCTATTAAAATATATATATATATATATATATATATATATATATATATATATATATATATATATATATATATATATATATATATATATATTCAGAACTAAAATCCAACCACACCAGCATTGATGATAAATTTTGGTAAGTTGATAGATGTGTTAACCTGTTTTTGTGTGTGAATAAGATGGTACTAAAAAATGCAAAACAAAAAGTGACTTTTTTTTTTTTAATTTATTATTATAGAAACATATATCGAGGAAAAGAGTTTGTTAAAGTATAATTAAAGGACTTAGGTGGCAAGGTAAGAAAAGGCTGGATCTTTGATGAGCATTTGCAATTATCACATGGCAACACACCTCACAAGTCACATATACATATGCCTCCCAATTATTTATTGTTTCTTGCTCTACCATATGTCTCTCTTATAACAATAAATATAATATCAAACACTTCTCATGTAGGGTGTGTTTGGTACTCGGAAATATTTTTTCAGAAAATAAGTGATTAAGTTATGTTTAATATACAAGAAAAAAGTTATTGTCCCAATAACATTTGTATATAATCTAGTCTGGTTCAAGAAAAGCTTATTGAATAAAAAAAATTTCCTTTTGCCATCAAAGTGCATATGCTTTTGGTTTAGCAAACACTATAGGATAGGATTGTGGGGGTTGCATTAGGGTGAAAAAAATCAAATTCAGCTTGTTTAAGTTTGGACGGGTTATTGATCCGATCAATTATTAGTTCAATTTATTTCAATCCAATCCATTTTAATTCATTAAAAATTGAGTTGATATGTAAACCAAAATTGACTCATTGAGATAGCTGGTAATTTTTTTAATTATTTAATATGTTATATATAGTCATAATAAAGAAAAAATAATTTTATTAGGGACTAAACTATTTTAAAAGAACAAATGAAATTAAAACTTAGTAAAAATTGAATGTGTTGGGTCTTGACCCGTTTTATAACCTATTACCTAACTCGTTTTGACCCAAACAAATCGAAATTTGGTTCGGTCTTGATCCATTATGATTCACCCAAATTTAATCCAACCTGTCCAATTGTCATCCCTAAATTGTATGCAGGAATGGGTGTTATGAGTGATTTGAAAAAAGGTAAGACCACAAATGCCTATTATACGTAATCATTCATAAAAATATTTTTTCACCTCTTTTTTTCCCAACACATTACACATTAATTGATTATTACTAGCTTCATCACTTTTATTCGAACATTAGTTCACATCAAAAAAATATTTCTTAGCATTTAATGTTTATCAATTACTTTTATTGTTGTCGTTTGTAATGGCTTACAAATTTTAATACATGACATTGGTTGTGTAAAGCCAGAAAAGTACTTTATAAAGTATAGTTTTATTTTTCAAAACCGTTCAAATTTTACGCATTTACTGAGCAAAACAATTTCTTCAAGCAAAACTAATACTACTAATAATATAAGAAAATATAAAAATAATAAGAAAGACATTGATTATGAATATAAGTTGTTTTTTTTTTCTTCAAATACTACATTAAAATTATAGTATGTCAATTTATAGAGAGGTAATTGTGACACCACTTATGAGATTATATTGAATTTGTATTGAGGGTTTATCGAAATAGTTTCTCTACTTTTACAAGTTAGGGGAAATAAACTACTTACATTTTAACCTTTTCAAATTTCACTTGTGAGATTATGCTAAATATATTATTGTTATTTTTGTTGTTCTCCGTGGTCAATAAATCGTATCGTAAGACCTGGCTGGCTAGCTCCTTGACCTCTACCCCTGGTGGGCTTTCTCTCGACCTCTACCACGACCTCTTGTCAGTTCTCTCTCTCGGGCTACAAACACAACTACAAAAAAAAAGTGATTAGCGACGGACGAAATTCGTCGCTAAATAGCTTATTCCGTCGCTATTTTGGTTTAGCGACGGTATAGCAACGGAAATTCGTCCGTCGGTATGATGCGCGTAGCTAACCATTTAGCAACAAAAAAAAAAATCCGTTGTAAGTTTAGCGACGGATGCGCAATAGATTTCTTCCATTGGTAAATCTAACGACCAAAAAAACCGTCGTTATATTTGTACTTTTTGTCGCAAATTCTATAAGATATTTCGTCGTGTCATCGTATTGACGACCGAAAATTTGTCGTTAATTCCGTCACTTTCACTTTTTATACATTTCTACCTTTCTTGTAGCTACAAAATATTGTCACAAATCCGTTGCTAATTCTGTCGCCATTACTTCTTGTACATTTCTACCTTCTTATAGCGATGAAAACATTATCGCAAATCCGTCGCCAATTTCATCGCCATTAATTTTTATACATTTCTACCTTTTTATAGTGACAAAAATATTGTCGCAAATCCGTCGCAAAATTCTGTCGCCATTACTTTTTAAATACATTAGTGACAAAAATATTATCGCAAATCATATTCAAACAGATATTATAAATGTTACAAAATTAACTTAATTCATAGAAACTAATATTCTACAAGATCCAAAACACAAAACTGAAGAATGTATAACCAAGTTTAAAACAACCCACAATAATTTCCAAGCAAAAAAAAACTGAAAGTATTTGCAAACAAAAATAATATTTAGCCAACAAAACTAACTAAGAGAGATCGGAGAACCACAATCTTCCTCAGAAATCGATGCATTGGCCTCATCAATATTAGTTGGAGTAGGAATTACAGGTGTCATAGGAGTGTTTGGCTGAGATGAGGTCGAAGAAATCAATCCACGTACCCGCTCAACAAGTATAGGAAGCATGTGATCAGTCAGTGAAGGAATCAATCGCGTTATAAAGTCATCCAATTTTTCTGTTGTTGTTTGAGCATTCGTACATGGTATCGAGGATGAAACATCAGATCCAGAAGCTGAGGCACAAAAATTCTTCCAGTAAAATAATTTTGCTTGCGATCCAAGACCACATATCCTTCGTTTCTTTTCCCCTCATGCTTGCAATTGATCAACATTAGATTGAGTTTGTGTTTGATTCTGTAATAATTCTAGATACTTTTCTTGTTAAAGAGAATGATAAACCATTAAATTCATTAATAGCAACCACAACAATAACAATAGTCACATCTAGTTTATGCCAATATCTTGGATAACTTTTTATTTGCATATTCAGGTCTATCTTATTTTCTAAAATATATGTTGCTCTTTTTTTTTACCCACAGAGAACGCACAACTTAAAGTATTTATTGTGCCATATATACATGAAGACCTGACTATGTCAAGTTATTTCAGAAATATTAAAATTGTTGACACCTTCACTGAGCAATTCAACTATTATGATGTCCAAACAATAAGTAGTTGTACACACTAGACATATACGTATCATTCTTTGGGTAAAAAAAGGGGGAAAAATAGAGAGAGGCCGTTAAATGAAAAAAAATTATTTACACAATTTTCCACCAACGAATATATAAAGTGAATGTAATTATAGAATATTGGACTTACATGTACAATTCAAGCTCGTCCACCAACAAAAGATTTTCCATCATGACCGTGTGTATGGACATGCAAATGTAACTCACTTGGTGTTGGATCTCGACCCTTTGCAATAGCCTATACAAGGAAAATAAAATTAAAAACATATGAAAATGAGAAAATAATTGGGATTTAAAGACGGTTAATTGCGGGTCTCTTTCAACAACCTCAATATACTTATTCCTAGTCTCTTTAGCATCAAACAATCTAAAATACTTGGGATACTTCAAAACCACAGAAAACTCAAAATCATCAGGTAAACCAAAATCTTTCCCTGCAATCCTAACATGTTCTAACCTTAACCTCCCTGCATTCGAAAGCAACAAAAGCTTTAGTAAATGGGTTATAGCTTGAGGAAATTGAGCTAAAAGTGCTAGTTTTGCTTGCTCAATTTGAAGCAATGATTTACGAGTAAGCCTGAAATACAATATTCTCTTAACTGGATGTTCAAATACCTTAAAACATGAGGGAATTTGAGAATATATATACTTTCCTGCTTCATATTGTTTGAACCCAAAACGGTGAGCAAGCATATCAAGGCGAGAAACGACAATCATTGAATTTGGTTGAGTAAGAAGTAATTCACATGTTGAGTCTAAAATATTTAGTGTGTGGTAAAACAAACCCATCACCACAAGTGTACATGACAACTAAATAAGTAAAAAAGAAGTTCTATACAATTATAGCAACAAAGCCTTATCAATAACAGAGACACTTCACATGTTGCCTGAATGCTTCACTTTATCAAATTCCCTTTGGATAAAACATCAATTATCATCACTCAAGGTACAAACAAAATGCTCGCTGCCTCCGTTATATTTTGCCATCCGCGTGTTGTGGAGTGTCGTTTGTTCAAAAAACAAGACACTGCCTAGCACAGATAAGATTATATGGGATGTCCGCTTAATACGTTATTATCTACTACTATTCCTATTCACAGTTGGTACTCATTGCCACCATGTATCATGGTTAAGAGCCAGCTGAACTCTCGGTGCATGTAGAGCTTCTCATCTATGTCTACTATGAAAATATTTCACTACATTATTAGCAGTATCGTAACACACCTCACTTTTCATTTGTGTTAAGGATCCATGCCTCCCTACTTGAACATGTAAAGTTATAGTTGTAGGATCTCATCTTTTACATCGATGATCAATACATGGTTTGATTTCGTCTTATAGTAAGCAACCCCCTTCATAAACAAACCCCCACCAACAAGACGTGGATTTCCTAAATCAGTACAGTGTGCAGAAGAGCAGCTCCAAGAATTTAATTCTCAAGATTAAATATCAAAGCAGAAAATTGGTTGACCAATTGTAGGAAATGCAGAAATAATATGATGATATGCCCCAATGTTACAAAGAGAAGGCTCAAATGCAAGAACAACTGTCAGTCCTTTCCCATGGAAGTATTAAGGAGGAAGCATTTTCTAGAAGTTAATAACTTTAATGGTCACTCAACTATCAATTCTTTTCACAGAAAGTCACTCAATTTTCATTTTCAACTCAAAAGTTACTTAACTATATACAAAATCACTCAATCTATTTAATTATTTTTTTCATTAAAATTTGTTGACATGAAATTTTAATTTTTAACCAAAATTTTAAGAATCAAATATATATCCATTTAAACCATTTAATGACCCGCCCCATTTAACCCGACCCACTAAAAATATAATATTGAACTTTTTATTTTACCATTAATTCCCTAAAAATATATATACATTATATTCCCTATAAATCACCATTTAACTTTTCTATCCAATTAGTAACATTAACCTTCACCGGAAAATCAACATTTTCTCCGGCGACTGAAATTAAAGAGTAGCTCATTGATACTTGTTTGAATTTTTGAAACCCTAACAAATTTCAATTTTTCCAACCTGCTACTCGAGAGAAATTCCTGAAGAACAATTTTTCGAATTTTCCTCCAATAAGGACTATAATTAGCTAGAAAAAGCATAGCGTTGTTATACCCGATGTACTCACCGGCTAAAGACGAAGCAATTCTTAAAATTTTGGTTAAAAATTAAAATTTCATGTCAGCAAATTTTAATGAAAAAAATAATTAAATAGGTTGAGTGACTTTCTGTGCAAAGAAGTCATAGTTAAGTGACTTTTGAGTTGAAAATAAAAGTTAGAGTGACTTTCTGTCAAAAGACTTGACAGTTGAGTGACCATCAAAATTATTAACTACATTTTCAAGTCTCGAATTGAGGGATTGCAAACATAATACAAAGGCACTCCAATGTTTTGAAGGGTTAAGATTATGCATATAAAGTAAATTAAGGGTGTGCGAAAATATACTTACAAGTCTCTTGCGATGTTCTCCAATAGTAATAGAGCCTCCCGTGTGAGTCCCCTTTGCAACTGCATTCTGACCGCCAGAACGATTTCTTGAATTTATTTTTGAATTTTCAATAACCTTGGGATCTTTCCAAAATCTCATCCAACTTTTTCATGTTTCTTTCGAAACATATTTTGGCCGGACTGCTTCTTTTTTTATGCAAGAAATAAAATCACTGTACCTTCTCGCTGCCTTCTTACGCCATAGTATCTTCACTTCACTATCAATGGAAGGATCCCAATAGAATTCCTTCTAAAATAATTTTATAAGTAAACAACATTAGTATCCAACCTTCAAAAGTGATGTAATTTTTTTTATTAAAATGGTGAAATATATACCTCGAATTCTCCGAGATAAATATCTTTTATTTCATGTGAGACACTTTTCCAATTAATTCCATTAGGATTGACGTTCACTCTTGAAAGACTCACATATCCTGGTAGAGCCAATATTTGAAGGTTCCAAACTGAAAAAAAAAATTGAAATATATTATATGAAGTCTATCATGAAGAAATTACAGTAAATAAATAACAATAGTGCAAGTACAAACTTACCCGGAATGAGGAAGACAAATAAATGTCCGCTGTCTAGAATTATTATTACTCTCACCTTCACGTATTGTGTTGTTCTGGCTAGATGTAGGCGCATCCGCTATCACGTTTCTTTGAGTAGATGCACCTTCGCCTATTCTATTGCTCTGATTAGATCTTACACGAGGTGTTTCAAAATGAACAGATGGATGTTTGAACAGGAGGCGAACTAGTAGGAGCTAATGTTTGAAATTGGTTGATATGATCTGGTGCAGTAGAAGAATTGATACCACCTTGTTGAGAATTAGTTATGGGAATGGGAACAGTAGGCATATAAACTCGACTTGTGCTACCTTGACCTCTAATTGAGGTCTTGCTTGCACGAGTTGTGTTACCTCGACCTTTGCCTCGCGTCATGTCTACAAGAAAAATAACTTCAAGATTGCATAAGTATGTACATTCCCAAACAAGAGAAGCAAAAGAAAAAAAAAATTATCAGTTAAGCTTCCAAGTAAAATATAGATAACTTGGAAAGATTCATCAGATCATTACATCGCAGCTTGCAATCACAATATTTCTTTTAACCCAACTGGAGTTGCTAAGCAGCAGGCAACTAATAGTCACTCTCTACTTCTCTCTGACTTTCTTTTCTCTCAACTTATTCAGTGTTGATAAATCAGTTGTCCAACAAATTCCAAACTAAACCAAATGCAACCCAACAATATGTGATAGTCAAGTACTTAAGTCTTAAGATTTTTTTTTATGGGAAATCATATTTTCTAGGGGAAGAAAATCAATAATTAAAAGCACACTAGAAACAACCAAATAATTGATGGCGACAAGCATTGTATTTCGTCAGAACTCAAGAAATCAGACCATCATTCAGTGACAATGAAGCCAAGTGATCAGCAACATCACTTCTCCATATCCTACTGTACATCTAAAACAAGAATGCATTCATATCTACTATCATATTGAAAATCTCAAGCCTAGAATCAATATTAAATGCCCCAGATGGAGTTATCCAGCCCTGGTAGATTTAAACTTAACACTAATGGGTGCAGTAAAGTTAACCCAGGTAATGCAGGTGGAGGGGGTGTATTCTTAGAATGACAACATGATTATGGCTTTTATCAATTACTATGGCCAATGCTCCAACAATATCGCTGAAGCTAAGGCTATTTTTCTTCATGGACTTCAATGGTGCACTAGCAATGGATACTATGATACAAATGTAGAATTAGACTCTTTAGTTATCATTAGCATGATCAATACCGACTCTAATATTACCTGGAAAGTAGATCATATCATCAGAGACATCAATTATCTGAAGATTCAAGAAAACTACACCTTTGGGAAGTGAACAACATTGTTGATGGTCTTGCCAACTTGGGAGAAAACAAAAGGCATAATACAATCTTCACACAAGATGTGAATCTGCCTTTGAGAATTATAAACTGGTTGAAGAATGATATTCTCAAATACCTAAATATCACGATCCGAGCCTATACATCCTGGACATGGCCGACACTCGAGAACCATTGCTGGTCCCCAAGCGAATCCTCATCCTTGCTGACTACAAGCGGAAGACTAACTTGAGCATACATAAGCATCAAATTGAAAGAAACGTTTAAAAATAGTTTACTGAATCTCAAAATTTCGCTGAATATACTAAGTATGAAACATAAGTTTTAAATAAAATATCTTAAACTGAAAGACTCCCCAAAACTGTCTATCTATAAAACCTCTACTATATATAGACGAGTGTCAAGACAAGACCCATGACTCCTCAAAAGAACTACTACTAACAACTCATAAAACTGGAGTACTTCGAAAGCAAGGTGGTCTCACTCATAAGTAGACGAACAGATGAAGTGATCTCAACAGACTCTTGTTGAGGATCCTAATAACCTGTATCTACATCATTAAAATATGCATGTCGAATGACATCAATACATTGAATGTACGAGTATGTAATATAATTGAATAACAAACAACTGAAAGAAAGGACTGATATAGATAACAATGAACTCAAGATGAATGTAAAGAAATAAAGGAGTAAAATCATTTAAAGCTTTACTAAATATTTTCTCATCTCTGAACTCAACATTTTAAGTGATATATAAAAATACACTTTAACTCTATTTGAGAGATTCTCTAACCGACAACCATCACTATGAGTTACGTGATGATATAGCGTCTCACCCATGCTGACAGAACTCTCATATACCTTGTCGGGGTATAAAACACCTCAACTAAGTGGATCCACTAATCTATGCTTAAAAGTAATAAGGAATCATCTAAAAAGTATAACCCTTTACCCATGTTGGCATACATGGTTTATGGGGGCTGTGAGTTATTTGAACTCTCCCCCATATCGGTATTCAATACTACTCAAAATAATATATACTCATGCACATATGTTAAAAAAAACATAACTCTTCTTCTGGTTTGAGATAATTGCTCAAAACTGCCCTCTTAAAAGAGGAAACTACTCTATAAATAACTTTTGAACTCATAATTCATTTATAAATCTCAATTTCTCTTTTATCAATGTAAAAATTGATGCCTCAAGGAATACATAGTCCCCTTATACTCATACTTGAAAACTCTTTCTCAAAAACATTTCAAAATCATATTATAATATGATTATTGATGACTCGGGAAGTCATACTGCATAAACATTGATGGTCTATCTAGATACCATACTACTTAAACATTGATGGCATACTCGATTGTCATACTAATCATGTTTTAGAAACTTTTTCTCAAACTCATCTTTACTTCCTCAAAACTCAGTTTAAAACTCAAGTGTTGTCTTTATAAAGCTTCTCAAAATTTATAACTCAATTCATAGGGTTCATGAAGAATTATGCACATGAACGATTCAAATCAAGGATCTTAATAGCAATATGGAAACTCAGTAATCAAAACTCAAGAACGCAAGAACTCAAGGACACTACTCATCTCAAGAATACTCAATTCATAGGGTTCATGTTGAAATATAGACATGAATGAAGCAATTCAAGAATCTTAATGCATAACATATAGCAATTCAATAACTAGGAATAGAACTTCAAAAAGAATCAAGAACATAAGAACTCAAAATCAACTTATCTCAATAATACTCCAATCTAGGGATAGAATCCTAGATTTCTCTTTTACTGATTTGAAAGTAGATGTAGGGCATGAGGAGGAACTAATTCAACACTATAATAGCCTTACATACTTGAAGAAGAACTTGATTAGTGTTTTACTCAAAAAAATAAAAAATGACTGATTTTTGAAAAAATCGACTTAACTTTTGACTTGAAGAAAAATAGAATTTTCAAAGAGAGTCGCCACTTAATTTTTTAAAGAAATTAAGAAAACTTAAAATTTTCAAAATATTTAAACAGATTAAAAATCATTTTGAAATCCAAAGAGGGTTCGTGATTCAATTTACATTCCGAGAAGGTGTTAGGCCCTCGGAATGTCCGCTAACTTGCGATTGACCGGCGATTTGACTAAAAGCATTTGACTAACTTTAGAAAAATTAATTAAGTAGGAAAACTATTTTTTTTTTATTTGGAAGGAAACAAACTAAAAGAGATTTTTTAAAGAAAATAATTCATGTATCAACAAAACAACTAATAAACTAATTTATAAGTAAAATAAGTAATAAATAAAATATAGATACTTCAATTTGAACATAAAATAAGAAATGACTTTCTTTTTTGGGAATTTGATTAAATAAACACCAAAGCAAAAATAGAGTTAGTGTTAAACAAATCAAATAAATGCAATCAAAGAAATAAAGAAGTAATGGACTTTGGCGCATGTTAGCCTTTTCAGGCTGCTGCTACTGCTGAACATTTTGGGGCTTAGGCCCGATTCTGAAATTCATGATTTTAGCCCCTTTCTACTATGTATATTCACTGTATATACTTGGTGTATATCAGTGTATATCGGCATTTATATCAGCCCTTTCCCTGCATTTTTTGCTTCCGAAACCTGCATATCTGCCTTCAACCTGTACTTTGCTACATTTTAGACCTGTATACCTGTGTACACTAAGTGTGTACGTGTATATATCATTGTATATAAAAATGTATAAAGTCCATTTTTTGACTTTTCAAGGCTTGCAATCTCCTTTCCAGCCCTGTATTCAAACTATTGATCGCCATCCCTTGCTTCACACATCAGTCCATTGGGACTCGGATTTAAATAAGACTCGAGGAAATGCAATTAGGCCTTAATGGCCCATTTGGAATGAAAAAGAAAGGGAGGCAATGGAGTTCGAGGAACTCACTCGAGATCACATGAAACAAAAGTAAAAGAAAATGATTAACGCATATTCGTAACAAAGAAACTTAGGAATAATATTTAATCAATAAAGAAGCAAAACACACTGATAGCAATACAACTTAACAATTAATAAATACCGTATTATATACTTATTTGAAACAAAACCGTACTTCTAAATCAATAACCAATTAACTAAAACCTTTTCCATGGCATATAGGGGGTTACCGGAAGACAATTTTAACAAAAAAAAAAAAAAAAAACCTTCAACATCTAATGATAAGAAAAGTTTACAAGAAGCAAAACCCGCTAGCAAATGAATAGTCTAATCCAACTTGGAAGTAATGCTTTCCTAAGACAATATATGTATCACTAATCCACATTAAAAGCAAAATTTCATGTCACTTACGTAACTTAAAAATACAAATAAGAGGATGTTCATAGTGTCAACTCACTAAACCAACATGCTAAGATTGTTACAAACAAATAGGCAATCAAATAGTCGGATTTTTACAAAGATCATACTTTGACACCAAGTAAGAATAAATCCATATAGAGGTGTCTTAAGTTAGATAATAGAGTTAATAATGAGATAGAGGTAGGTGTGATAAGAGTTAGAATAGAGACATAATGTTGGTTTTAGATGCACACAGAATGCATCATATACATTCCTGCAACTCAGTTTATATTTAAAAGCATAACATGCTTAAACAAAATTTTAAATTGGATCAAAGATAAGCTTAAACAGTCATAGATCCAAATTCATTCAATCAGTTTAAGGCAAGAAATGAATAACATGACGTCAAACATTGATTATCCGTGGAGATACATCACAAACAGACACAAACCAAGACTAACAAGGCAATTTCGAAACTGATCATAATAATGCTATGCAAAGCTAAAACAATAAGAGCAATAACAGTCGGAAACCGGCCTTCCAACATCCATACATACGCATTCAACTCATACTCACACATGAAAGACCAAAGTCTCGATCATATGGGGCATCCCTCTTCTGGCTAAACTATTAGAACAAATACAGCCAACTAAACAAAACAAAACGAAAACTCAAATTAACAAAAAAAGACGGTAAGAAGAGCGGGATTATATACCTTTTCCCGGTCAGCGAATTGGGACGAGACGAGCTAGCCACGAGGAGCTTCCACAAACACCAAGACTAAACTGTGCCGAAATCCGACGAACTCTAACAAATCAAAACTGCTTGAGATAGCCCAAGAATAAAAAATGTTTTCTCTCTGTTCTTAGGTCAAGAATTTTGACGCCTAAAAAAAAATCTCCCCTAAACAGAGAGTAGATGAGAGTTTATATAGAAGAAATTGGAGCTGAGTTGGGGGGAGGGGGGACGAGCAGATTTGAATTCAAAATTCAAATTGCTTTTAGAGGATAAGGCTAGGCAACGGATTCTTGTACTATCCTCCAACCAAAAAATGAAATGAGCCGTCTGATTCTCGAGCAAGGGCGAGCAAGCACACAAGATTGAGACAGCTGGATTATGTACGAGAGAACAAGGAGAGGAGAGAGGGAGGACGATGCGACTGCCCGATTTTCTAGGCTCGGGTCGCGAGCTTCTGGGTTCATCGATTTTTGGGTTTGATTTGCTCGCAATTTGGATTGGAAATCTACTGGGTTTGCGTTTCTGGGGAAGAAGACGCGAGTACGGGTACCGTTTTGGTATTGAATGGTTGGGTATTGTTATTGTACGTATGTAATGTTCGAGTGGGTTTCTTTGGAATTGGGTCTTAGGAGAATTAATAGTGGGCTGAGGATGTTGACTGGAAATTGAAAAAAGGATGGGTTGGCTGATGGTATTGAAGTGGGCCGATCTGGAGATGGGAATTTGGGTCCGTTTCTTGGCTGAAAATGGGGTCAAAATGTGGATAGGTTTTGCAAATTAGGAAATAGCCACATGAATTGCAATTATGGCCTATGAAAATTAACAAGTTAGCCAAATTGAGTTTAATTGGTTATTCGGCTAAAAACTAAATAAAACGAATTAATAAAAATTAATTAATGAGCTTCTTAATGTCAACGAAATTAATAATTAACTTAATTATAAGCTAAATAATTCAAAATATAAGTTATTATATAATTAAACTAATTAACCAAATATTTAATTAAAACAAAATCTTTTTGAGATGATTTTCAAATATTCATAAACTATACTAATTGTTTAGAAAACTATAAAAATCGACTAAAATTACCTAAAACAACTTTTGAAAAATAATTGAATTTTATAAAGCTAATTATTTTAAATCATTTGAAATTAAAGAAGCTCGATGGTTAATTTATATTGTGGAGGTTCAAAATTGAGTGTCAACAATTAATAGCTTTGAAACCCTAGCTGAAGGTATTAAACAATCAAGACAATCTTTTTTTTTTTTAAATTCTTGAATTGATTTCTTGAAATCTCTATGGACAAGAATTATGATTTTCGTTAGTGATTCATAATTGTATGGAGGAATTTGAGTTGGAAAGAGTGGAATTCTTGGAGAAAGACTTACCTTGAAGAAGAATCTTGAAAAAGATTGAAAGAATCTTGAATGGAGTCTTCTCCTTTGATTTTTCCTTAGAGTTTTGCCTTAGGGTTTGAGAGAGAAGAGAATGATAAATTAAGAGATGAAAATCTAATTGTTTTGGGTCCTTAATTAGTCAAGAGATTCGTTTAGGGTTTTCTTAGAGGTAAAAAGACAAAACGCCCCTTTTAAATGATTTCCTAGCGATTAATTCGCCACTACACTTTATCAGGTTACTAAAATGGTCATACTTTTTACTCGAAACTAGGATTGACGCGAAATTGGTGGAGTTGGAAAGAAGATTCAAATACCTTTAATTTGATAGGTTATGAGCCACATAAATCTTTATATTCTAAGAGATATGATCATTTAAAGTTGACCCAAGTAAACACTTACATCAAAACTTAATCGGTAAGGAAACTTTCAACTCAATTTTGTGCTAGGATTTTTTAGTGACCTTAATTGATATAAAAAATCATTCCCATACTAAAGAATTTACCTTACAAATATGAGCAATTTAAGAATAACCTGATAAGACCTTATGTGCAAATAAAGAGTAGTTCGGGCCTTAGCTTAAAATTTTTTGGGGTGTTACAATATCGCCCACTTGGGATCATTCATCCTCGAATGACGGTTAAAAGGAGCATGGAAGGGAAAGGAGTTACTCTTACTATATTCCAGCTTAACTCTAAATCACAAATTACTTAACATAAGGTGATTATTCTAATTTGAATCATGATATTCAGGTTCTATACCTCTATACGAAATCTCTTACCAAGAATACTTCTCCTTATAACTACATTAAACCAACCTTGAGTCTTAATCAAGAACCACTTAATGCATCATGCATTCATCCACATGCTACAAACACCACATTCAAGCCTAATACTTAATCACTCCATGGACTCCTACTAACCAATCCTTATAAGAATTCCTCATTCTCTCGTCATTTCCACCAACAGAACTTCCATGCATTATTACCAGGATTCTGACTTATTACTCATCGTAAAACCTTATCTCCTTCTCCCTTCACATTCATAATCTTAGATGGAATAAACACACCATCACTATCACAATAAAAAACAACAATCTTCTTCTTTATCGTCACACTGCTACGATCAACAACTCCACTCTCAAAATTAAAAGGGTAATTGAATGAGCTTTAGGGTGAAAGATGATAAGCACAATTTGCTCGAGATATCTGATACAATAATATGCATGGCATAACATTATGTTGCCAGTCAGTGAGAGTAAATCATGAATTTGCGAGACTGCACATATTATGAGACATGAATGCTTATATGAATAGGTACATATCATGGGGCTGATAACTATAACTTTATGGAGTAAGATTGAGATCAATGGGCTAAAGACTTTGTCCTTCATTCTGGAAACTGAGCATGGATGTGAATCTCTATAAAGTGTGTGAGCATAGGTCATAGACACAATTCTGATATAAGAAACATCACCTTAATGTTGAAATGACTAATTTTTGAGGAATACACAAGATTATAAATGGATTGATATACCTCTAAAAACTCTTTCGGAAGACATCATTATCTTATCCTCAACACTTGACTTTGTTTCTCATCTTATCATCTCCCCCTTAGGTCTAAAGCTGACACTTAAAAGCTATGGATATATGTCATCATCTCTACACTGGTCTACATTCCCTTTACTCTAATACTGGGGAAAAAGGTTATCTCATGGATACTGAACTCTCCACAAGCAAGTACTAAGACTCCTTCTAAGACTTCTTTCTAAGATACTTCTATTATCCTCTTCTCATTGGCTTATAAGGCCGCTTCACTTAACTCTTAAGGAAAAAAATGATACTTACATTAGCCTATTCCACATTGACAGCTTAAATATACTATCTAGGCCCACATGGAAAATCATTAACTTAATTGGAACCTCGTCTGATTACACACAATCTTGGTACACCTCTCAATGCTCTTGTTACTCTTATGACTTAGCCACACTTAATTGCCCTTATCTTAAAAGTTAGGGTCTCTCACTTATACCACTCATATTCATTGCACCTAACATCTCGATTCCTCACTTACTCTATGTCAAGTCTACTAGATCAGATCTCAAGACTAACATTATCACCCTCATGTTGCCATTCTTTTGATCACGATGCTCATCTCAAATTCGAGCTTAATGTTTATTAATAAACCCAAATATCAATATGATTACTCGCTTACTATACTAACTTACAACTACTAGATGTAAATTAAGAAATACTCGCCCACTAAACTCTCATGACAAGTGGTCAATCTTTATCTCTGTCTACATACTTATGAATTATCGTCACATTCAATTTCACGACTTAAGTACTATTTACTCATTCACTATACATCATTGGCAAATTAGTTCTGTAACCCTCTGAATATTATGGGCTCTCCCTTAAAAATCATAAGCCTAGTTTAGAGATATCACCTCATGAATACTCCTGCTCTTCTAATCCACACTTACACTTGGTCGTTACTAACACAATGATACATCATCACAAACTCCTTTCTAGTTAAAATATACTTCTAACTCATCCATACAAGTAACTCTTACTCTACCTTCTATCTTGAAATCTACACAAACTCATTACTTCTTAGTCTATCCATAAGGGAAAACTCCTCATTAATAACTTACCGGGTGCATGACTATAATAACATAAGTTGCCTCGTCATTATCTTCCTTCTTAGATTACTGAACCTCTGCATGTATTTCTTCTAACTTTGGGCACTTTTACTACTACTGCTTATAATCTCATAACTCATACTATCTTTTCGGGTGAAAACACTACCCAAGCTCTAAAACACACTTCCCCATAAGGGTCTCAACTGAAACAAGGTTTAGGAAATAAAGTTTTGAGAATACATCTTGCTTTAGCTCGAACGCACGAATCATATGAATAAGAGTGCATTCTTTTGAAACTCAACACTTAACTTACTCACAGACTTCTCTCAAGCCCCTCTACAGTCTCATGACTTTCTCAAGACTTTTAATGAGAGTAACTCATCGATAAGAATCTGGCTTTGCTTTTCAACTACCTTGAGTATGAGGGGTACTGAATGGATATGAGAAACGCACGAGTTTTGAATAAGTTCTTTATGACACAACTCTATTGCATGATTTAGAGTATGAAAGAAGGGAAACTTTTCTTAAATGTTTGTAGTCCCTCATTTATAGAAGTGGGGCCCTCACAACCATTAATAAGATCCTACTTGACATGTGTCATGACCCAGGGGTACCCCTTAGATGTGACATGCCGTACAAGACTCCGAAAAGTCTCATACAATCCTCTTAACATATCATAACATAAGATAAT